>CAKJTW010000055.1:12096769-13518538 GCA_917880005.1 Nanger dama
TGTTTCCAACACTATCTCCAAAGAGCCTAAATGTAGAACCCGGAAGTGAGAAGTAGGAAGAAGACTATGGAGGACAATAATAAGGTTACACCCTCCCAGGGCAAGGAATGCTTCCGTGCCGGCGCTTGTAAGGTGGCGAGGAAGGAAAAGCCGAGCGATGGCTTTCCCTGAGCCAAAACCGCGGGGCCCCGAGCTGCCGCAGAAACGGTTGAAGACGTTGGACTGCGGGCAGGGGGCGGTTCGAGCTGTGCGATTTAATGGTGAGCGCCCTGATCTTTCCGAGTCCTCCCGCCTCCTAAGGTCGGCGGCCCAGTAACCCCCGCCTGGTGTTCCCCAGTGGATGGCAATTACTGTCTGACTTGCGGCAGCGACAAGACCCTGAAGCTGTGGAACCCGCTACGGGGGACGTTACTGCGGACGTACAGCGGCCACGGCTACGAGGTGCTGGATGCGGCTGGGTGAGCCGGCGGGCCAAGGCGGGACCGGGGCGCTGAGGCCAGGAACAGAAGTAGATGCTAAATTTTCTGTGCTCTGCCTTCTCTTCTAGCTCCTTTGATAACAGCAGTCTTTGCTCTGGAGGTGGGGACAAGGCGGTGGTGCTGTGGGATGTGGCGTCAGGGCAAGTCGTGCGGAAATTCCGGGGCCACGCCGGCGTGAGTGCAAGCAAGAAGGGGTCTCATTAAAGCAAATCTGATTTGCATGTGGGTGGTAACAGGGACCCGCCCCCCCCGCAATTACAGCGCAAGTATCCTTCCCCATGGCCCCCACTTCATCAAGCCCCATCCTTGCAGTTCCCCCCAACTCTTTGATCTCCTCTACCCTTAACCTTTTCCCCTTGCTTTAACTTGCACTGGAAACCCTGCTTTTGTCCTCATCCTCTAAGCGGCAGTTCCTATTTCGCAGAAGGTGAACACAGTGCAGTTTAATGAAGAGGCCACAATTATCCTGTCTGGTGAGTCCAGGGCCTTAGCAGGTGGGCCCAGGAGACTGCCGCTGCCCCCTAAACCTGATCCACCTTCATGCTGGCCTTACAGGCTCTATCGATTCCACCATCCGCTGCTGGGACTGTCGCTCTCGGAAACCTGAGCCAATACAGACACTGGACGAAGCCAGAGATGGTATATCCAGCGTTAAGGTGTCAGACCATGAGGTCCTCTCAGGGTGAGTGGGATCAGGACCTTGTCGCTCGCCAGGTGCCACTGAGGTTCACAGCTGTCTCTGTACTTAGATTAAAAATCTACTCTCCACATTGTGCTCATAAGGCCCTGCATGGTCTGGTCTCTGTCGTGCTCTCAGCTTTTATGTGGTTGTTGCTCAGACACTAAGTCGTGTCCAACTCTTTTCGACCCCATGCACTGTAGCACTCCAGGCTTCCCTGTCCTTCACTATCTTCTGGAGTTTGCTCAAACTCATGTCCGTTGAGTTAGTGATGCCATCCAACCATCTCATTCTCTGTCGCACCTTTCTCTTGCCCTCATTCTTTCCCAGCATCAGGGTCTTTTCCAGTGAGTCAGCTCTTGGCATCAGGTGACCAAAGTATTGCAGCTAATTTCTGTTAAATATGCCACACATGCTTCCACTCTGGGACTGGCATGCAATTGCCCTTTCTCCACCTGGACCATTCCTATACTACTTAGAGTGTGTCTGAGCACCTCCTACAGGTCCCATTTTTAGTCAGTGAGCATAGAGCAGTGAACAAGACAGAAAAACAAGGAAAACCCCTGCCTATGTAGATTTGACAGTCTAGCTGCAGGAGACAATTTTTAAAAAGTCCCCATGCAGGGCTGCCCAAGTGTTGCCACAACCTGAGGGAGTGCTGATTCCACCACTGGGGGTGTTTGGACTACTTGGCTTGTCAGCCCATCCAGTTCCCACACATCCCCCCTTGCACTGAACATGGTTGGCTCCTTTTCAGCCTCAAGTCTCAATTCCAATGTCACCTCCTGAGAGCTAATGCCCCTCAGTCAATGAGGTTCCACGTTGGCAGCAAGTGCTCCTGGCTGTGGTAGCAGCTGTGTTCAAAGTCTCCGCACAGGGTCTGGCCCAGAGAGGGAGCTCAGTAGAAAGCAGAAACAGATGAAATGGGACTTGATTGCCCTTGGGTCTGAGTCTCAAAGCCATTACCTCAGAATTCCACTTTTTTTTAATATTTTTAATTTACTTATTTGGCTGCATTGGGTCTTAGTTGCAGCATGTTGGATGTAGTTCCCTGACCAGGGATTGAACCCAGGCCCCTGCATTGAGAACTCAGAGTCTTAGCCACTGGACCACCTGGGAAGTCCCAGAATTCCACTCTTGAGTTCACTTCAGTGTATGTTTTCCGTGGCCGATCCTAAGCATGATGTGACAGTGAAGGGTATTGGGAAGGACAGGTATTAGCCTTGCCCTCAGGGCCCTGGCCAGGTGAAGAGGGTACAGGGCCATCAGAGCTGGCGCCCTGCACCTGCTGGCCCCTGCAGTGCTTCGCCGTAGCCGCCCTGTCTTGCAGTTCCGTAGACGGCCGGGTGAGGCGCTATGACCTGAGGATGGGGCAGCTCTTCTCAGACTACGTGGGCAGTGAGTGTGGCTGGTGCTGGGGGGCAGAAAGGGAAGGTGGGGACAGCCCAGGGGACCCAGCCTGACATGCCTGCCCTTCCCTCCCCCAGGCCCCATCACCTGCATCTGCTTCAGCCGGGATGGCCAGTGCACCCTGGTGTCCAGCCTAGACTCCACCTTGCGGCTTCTGGACAAGGACACAGGGGAGCTGCTGGGCGAGTGAGTCCTCAGGGGCGTGGGGCCCCTCCCCCCACCCCCAGTAAAGCCCACCCCTAACCCACGTTCTGACTCCACTCACCCCCAGGTACACAGGCCATAAGAACAAGGAGTATAAGCTGGACTGCTGCCTGAGCGAGCGTGACACACATGTGGTCAGCTGCTCTGAAGATGGGAAGGTGTTCTTCTGGGACCTGGTGGAAGTGAGCCTCCCCACCCCCACTCCACACTGGGGTGCCTGGCCTGTCCCTACCTGAGTTACTCTCAGGCCTGAAAAGGTGTAGGCGGGGGGAGGTTCTGATAGAACTGGGGGCTAGAAGGAATGAGAGAATGAACAAAGGGCAGTCCTGGCAAAGGGCACAGCACATGCCAAAGCTTGGAGGTGTGGCGCCCAGGCATCGGTCAGGAAATGGAAGTGCTGTGGATGGCAGTGGTGGCAGCAGGATCCAGGTCAGCTGGGGCCACTGGAACTGACCCTCGGGGAGGGGGGCTTGATGATGGTATCTCACCCCAGGTGAGATGGGGCTGTAGCATTCAGGAAATCTGAGCCACGTCTGAACATCCCCATGGTTTCCCGCCTCAAGCCCTGTAAGCTCTGTCCTGATGTGTCTCAGCCTGGTGGGAGCATCAGAATGGGAACTGACTAGCCAGGCTTCATGGGGTCAGGGCTGGGGCTTGGCTACAGAAGTAAACCCCTTAGAGGAGGAAGGAACTGGAGGGCCCTGGAGAGTTGAGGAGCCAGCTCTCCCTTTGGGAACTCAGAAGGCACCAATGTTTTGCCTACTTCTCGAGGGTCCAGTAGACTGGCAGTCATCCTGCAAGGGAGGGCACATGAAAGGTTATTTTCCAGGTGGACCGAGGAACCCGATATGTTGAGACTTGACTGCAGGGTAATAAAAGGAGTGACCATTGAGGCTTTCAGGTGGGCTGGTGGAGCCCAGATGGCAATCTCTGGGCATAGTCTAAAGGCAGAGCCAAGAGGATTTACTGACAAAAGGATTTGAGATGTAAGAGGAAGATCCAAGGTATCTGACCTGAGCACCTGGAAGGACAACTCACTGACGGGCTCAGTGAGTTGGGACTGATTAAGTTTGCAGTGTCTGGGAAGCAATTAGAAGCATTATAATGGAAACAGGGGAGAGGCGGCCAAGAGGAGAGAGACCCACTGATGACCCCTGCCAACCCCCTCACTCCACAGGGTGCCCTGGCACTGGCCCTGCCTGTAGGTCCCGGTGTGGTGCAGTCGCTGGCCTACCACCCCATGGAGCCCTGCCTGCTGACTGCCATGGGGGGCAGCATCCAGTGCTGGAGAGAAGAGACCTACGAGGCTGAAGGTGCCCCAGGCTGAAGCCAGGGGACCCGCTGCCAAGGACAGAGACACAGCCTAAGGAGGACCACTGAGATCATTTATTCTAGACATGCTGCTGACCAAGGAGTGGGGAGGGGCTGGGTCTGCAAACTAATAAATAGAGGAGGGGGCGAGGCCTCCCTGGGACTTCACCGTCCAGTGTTCAGTCCTCATTCTTCTCGCGCGTGAAGGCATCTACCTTCTGGGCAAAGGTTTCAGCCACAAGCAGCGGGAAGACCAAGGAGGCGTCAGCATAGACCTATGGAGCGAACCCAGGTGAGCCAGGGGATCCACAGCTGCAGCCTAGGAGACCCTGTGCTCCAGCTGGCTGGCGGACCCTCACCTTGACAGGCTGTGCATCCATCCGGATCTTGCCCCATGAGACAGCTTCATCCGGCCGGGCGCCTGAGTCAGAGCCATCAAACTCCTGGGCAGTGTTGATGTAGACAGCATAGTCAGCGCCCGTTCCGCTGTGGAGAGGGCAGAATGGGCTGGTCAGCCAGAGAGACTCCAGGGCAGGACACTGTAGCTAAAGGCACAGGGATGTGTCCCAGATACAGGAAGCCCTTGGTGGCCTTCACTCAAAGGGAAGGGCTCCATGTCAATACCTGGGCCAAGTGGGGGTGTCGTGGGATGCTGGGCAGTGGGCAGCTTTGCTCCAGACTCACCTCCTAGGTACCAAGAGCCCACCCACACACATCTGCCACCAACTCTAGAGAAGATCTCCGTACCTCTTCCCTTTCTATGGTCCCCACCCCAGTCCCAGTGTTTGTTTCCCACACAGCAGCCAGAGGGTGCCTGTGAGCACCTGAGTGGCCCGCAAAGCCTTGCACTTTGTGACTGTCACTCTGCCTACATCAGGCACCTCAGAACCTTTGCACTGGCCAGTCTTGAAAGAAACTCATCTCATCCCCACCCCCCCACCTCCAAGATAACCACATGCTTCACAGGAGCAGCCCCTGAAGAACCTCTGCTCACAGGTCACACTTCCCAGGAAGCGTTCCCTTTTCTGAATAGCCTGCCTTTCTCCTGCCCTCTTGTTGTCATCCCTAATTTTTCTTTGTAGCCAGTACTGCCACCTGATGTACATGTCACGTTGTCACTGGTTTGCTGTTCATCTCCCCCATTAGAACATCAGTTCTGACAGGGCAGGTATCTTGGCCTGTCTAGTCCACAACTGTTTCCCAGCACATGGCATAGGCCTAGTACACAGGCCTGTCTGCACAGCAGGCACGAGTGCCACCCCCACTAGGGGCCACACAGCCTGCATCCCTGCTCACCATGAGGTTGGCATTGGCGATGTGGTGCTTGACCATGCCACCACCCAGGATGATCATCCCCGTGCGCTTGGCGAAGATGGCCTGTGTGTTGATGAGCCTGAGGTCTGTGAGAGAGGGCTGAGTCAGGCCACCGCAGGCCCAGGCAGCCCTCCTCCCTTGCTCCTCTGAGGCCCCAACATCTTACCCTCAACAATGTCCAGGACCAGGCCTGGGTTCTTATAGGAGTGGAAGAAGATCATGTCACCCAGAGAGCCATCTGTGAGTGCCGGGCTCAACACAGGAATATGGTTCTAGGAAAGAGCAAGACAGGAGGGGGGCCGGATCTAAGCCCTGTAGGGGCAGCCTGCAGGGATTTCCTCCTCTCTGCCTGCTTCTGGACAGGGTGCTTAACTTCACTTGGGCCTGGCACATGAAGAATGATAGTTCTTGTTTTTCCTGACTGCTGGACCCCTGAGCCTCTGAGGAGCATGGAGCCCTCCAAGAGTCCCCATGGGAGCTGCTAAGTATTGCCCACTGCTTCCCAGCAGTCTAGGAGTAGAGCCAGATCCACAGTCAATAGCTGTGGGACCTCAGACAAACTGCCTAACTTCTCTGTTTCTGAGGCTCCTTATGTAGGAGCAGGGATGAGGAGACTAGTACCAACTACCCAGGTGGCTGTAGAAATGAAACAACACATGCCAAAAACCTGGCATCTTTGCCTCCGCCAGTCCCTCACCTTCTGGGCCCAGTAATACACGGACTCTGGGTTGTTTATCTCCTTGCCAAGCCGGGCGATCATCTTGGAAGGTGTCCACTTCACACCCTAGGAGGAGACATTGGCTTCAGGCAGTGGCGCCTCCCCTGACACCCACCATGCCATCAGCAAACGCACCCTCCCCCAGCCCCAGGTTGCTCCAGCCTTACCTCTGTGTTCTGCTCCAGCACCATCTGGTCCAGAATGGGCATCAACCAATCCTCAAACTTGCAGTAATTGTCATTGGGCACCAGTAGGTTTCCAATCCTGGGGATAGAAGATGTATGGGCATCAGGGCCCAGGACCCTCAGCCTGCCTCCCTTACCCAGCACCACTCAGCCCCCACCCACCCACCTGTTGATGCCGTTCTCACGTAGCTCCTTCCCCCTGAGGCTGAACTCGCCCAGGTATGTGGGCGCCAAGCACTTGATGAAATCCTCCTCCACACCCCCAGCTGTGGTCACCAAGACGTCCACCTGCAGCCACAAGGCAGTGACGTTATTCCAAGCAGAACTCCTAACTCCCAACTCTCATCCAGTGACCCCTGTGGGGAACTCTGCTGCAACTAACCTATATCTCCCTTTCTCACTTAAATGAATGACCAGTAACCTTATTGCCCATTAAGACCCGGAGAGCCCAAGGCCACAGCCCCCACGAGGTCCCACCATGTTGTGCTGCACGAGGTAACGGATAGTCTCACGGATGCCTGAACTGATGAGGTTGGATGTGTAGCCCAGAAAAATGGTGCAGCCGGTGAGTGGGCGTCGGCTCTGGGTCAGGTCTGCATGTTGGTCTTCATCCTCGGATAGCGGCTCGAGTTTCTTCTCGATCTAGGTAATGGCAGAATTGAGTTAACCTCTGGCCCCAAATTCCACCCCAAGGACCCGCGGTGGGCTTTGGTGTCAGACTCCCCGCCCAGGATCTGCCCACTCAGGGACAAAGAACCACTTCTACCTGGAACAGAGGAAGAAACACCCCTGTGTAGGCCCCGCCCTGTTCACAGCCCAAGTCTCAGGTCACATGCTTAGGCTTTGCCCCTTTTCAGGAATCCGAGAGCATCACTTTTTCAGGCCCGACCCCTCTCCCCACCGGGAAAAGCAAACCCAAGCTCAGGTCTGGGCGGGTGTAAGGGTCCTCCTCCAATTCCTCAATCAAATGGACTTTCTAGCCCAAGCTCCGCCCCTTCCATAATACTTTCACCTGTTACCTATAACGCCCGCCCCCGCCGAATCAGTCCCAACCACTCCCCAGAACAGAAACTCCCGGGCCCCATACTCTCTCCCACTATTGGACGAAGAACACACCTCCCAGAAAAGTCCCGCCCCCAGATACCGCTACTAGAGGCCACGCCCACTCAGCCCAGGAAGTCTCACCCAGGCCTCACCATGGCGTTGACTTGCTGTACCGCGCGCCCGAAGTTGGTGGCTTGGAACCCAGTGGTGCTGAAAGCCTCTAGCAGTGCGCGATAGTCCACGCCGCGGTTGAAGTCGTAGCCCCGGACCTGCGCGCTCTCGAACGGCAGTGCCGAACTGTGCTTCAGCACAGCAGCCAGCGCCGCCGCGGGCGCCTCCCTCTCCGGGGGACCCTCCATGGTCCTGCAGCTGCACTCTCAAGTCAGCCGCCCCAGGCCAGCCCTCTGGCGGCCTCGAACTGCGCTAGGCCCCGGCACGCACTTCCGTAGGAGACTCAAGGCCTTGGGGAAACCTGGGGAGGGCCGGAAGTAGGGTAATCACATGACTCGCCGCGCCCGGAATCCAGGGCGCGGCCATCTTGTCTTGTACAGTCCGTAATACGGAAGCCGCGAGGAGCTTTTATATTCCGTGTGTTCCCAGTCGCCGATGAATGATTTTTACTTTTACTGCCGCCTGCTGGAAACCCAGGGCGCTGCGTGGAGCTTGCCGGTTCGTGTCTACCCTCTCAAAGAGAGAATGGTTTCTCAGACGTTGCCGTTAGACGGAATTCGAATCACCAGGAGTTAGACAGTTTCTGCCTCGCAGAGTCTCTCGTCAAATGGAACCGTGATCGCTGGTTCGTGCCTTGCAAGTCTCCGGAGCCTCCATATGCGGCATAACCCCTGGTCTTCTGTCTCTGGCAGCTGAGCTGCCATGCTGCTGCTGCTGCTGCTGCTAAGTCACTAAAAGTCGTGTCCGACTCTGTGTGACCCCATAGAGGGCAGCCCACCAGGCTCCCCCGTCCCTGGGATTCTCCAGGCAAGAACACTGGAGTGGGTTGCCATTTCTTTCTCCAGTGCATGAAAGTTAAAAGTGAAGTCGCTCAGTCGTGTCCGACTCCTCGCGACCCCATGGACTGCAGCCTACCAGGCTCCTCCATCCATGGGATTTTCCTGCCAAGAGTACTGGAGTGGGGGTGCCATCGCCTTCTCCTCTGATAAATCTTCCTTGACCTTCCTCTGGGTAAGGGATCTCCTGTGGGATCCAGGGCTGACATCTCTTTCCCTCTAGCGAGCCTGTGAGATGCTGGAGGGTGGGGTCTATAATCTCATGGGTCCTCCTAACCAGGCATAGGGTTTAGTCCAGTGAGACCCCTGTAATCACTCACTCTACAATTTATGGAGTCTGTACTATATACTGTGTGTTTCTCTGGTGGCTCAGTGGTAAAGGCTTCATCTGCCAATGCAGGAGACACAGGTTTGACACCTAGGTCAGAAAGATGCCACATGCCTCCGAGCAACTAAGCCCATGTGCCACAGTTACTGAGCCTGTGCTCTAGAGCCTGAGAGCCCCAACTACTGAAACCCACGTGCCCTAGAGCCCATGCTTTGCAAGAGAGGCCACCAGAATGAGAAGCCTGCACACCACAATGGAGAGTACCCAGAGGCCGGGTAGCAATAAGGTAGAAATATCCCAGCACAGCCAAAAATGATTAATAATTTTTTTAGAAAAACCCTCTTATTGTGGCTTCCCAGTAAGAGTAATACTCGGGCTCTTCCCTGTGGCCTAAGAAGGCACTGACTTACCTACCCTCATCCCCTACCGCTTGTCTCCACTCACTTTTCTCCAGCTCCTCTGATCTGACTGTTCTAGAGCCCAACAAGCTCTTTGCTGACCAAGGAGCAGTGCACTTGCTGCCTCTCTGCCTGGAACACCTGCTTCCCCAGCTCCTCCTCGCCTGGGCCTCAATCCAAATGTTACCTCCTCCAAGAGGCCTGCCCTGACCACCCGCTCTTGCTCTTACCTTGCTTTTATTTTTCACAGTACACGATACATTCTGTTTGCTGTTGGTCATCCCTCCCTGACTAGAACAGCAACTCTGTGAAGGCAGGATCTTGTCTGGTTTCACTGCTGTTCTCTTCACTCTGTGCAGTGCCGGGCACACATTGGGATCTCAGCAAAAATGGATGCAACACACACAAAGACGTCAGCGTGATCCGTGAAGAATGAAGGAGGGGTTGAAAAGGATTCAGAGAGGACAGAAGGTGCCAGACCAGGCAGGGCCCTGTGGGCTGTAGTAAGGAGGGTGGGTTTTATTCTCAGGGGCTGGGAAACCATAGGAGAGTTTTTTAAATGAAAGACTGATTGATTTTTTCCAATTTCTAAAACTGTGGTAGAATACAGTAACATAAAATTAACATTGTAACTTTTTAAGAGAGAAAGCTCTGTAGTCTGTCTCTTTAAAAGATACTTATTTGACTGCACTGGGTCTTACTTGCAGCATGTTGTATCTTAGTCATGGCCGGAGGGTTCTAGTTCCCTGGGATTGAACCCAGGCCCCCTGCATTGGGAATGTGGAGTCTTGGCCACTGGACCACAGGGAAGTCCCCCACTGTAACCATGTTTAAGTCCACAGTTCAGAAGCATTAAGTACCTTTACATTGTTATACAACCATCACCTCCATTCATCTCAAGAACTCTTTCATCTTCCCAAACTGAAACTTCGTACCCATTAAACACAACTCCCCATCCCCCTTTCTCCTCAGCAACTGGCATTCTGCTTTCTGAGATTCAACTACTCCTGTCTCACATTGAGGGGAATCATGTATTAGCTGTCATTTTGTGACTGGCTTATCTCACTTAGCAGAATGTCATCAAGTTTCATCCACGTTGTAACGTGATTTATTTAACAGATCCCACTGACTTACTTACTGAAGTAGAATGGGGTCAGGGTGTGCAGAGCAGGGGAGACCAGACAACTGTGCTGGTTCAGGCAAACTGAGATGGGGGACAGGACTCCAGTGCTACCAACCAGGTGGGGACAAGTGACCAGTCTGACAACCTAATCTGAAAGTTCATCTATAAACAGCACGGTGAGCTCTGTTCAATACCCTGTAATGACCTATATGGGAAGAGAATGTTAAAAAAAAAAAAAAAAGCGGATATATGTGTATGTATAACTGATTGACTTCACTGCACAGAAACTGGCCCTACATTGTAAATCAACTATTCCAATAAAAAATTATTAATTAAAAACAAAGAAACTTGTTCTGACAGCTCTTGATGAAGGATTAAATGTGGGGATACTGGAAGAAAGGAATGGAGTTAAAGATTGGAACCAGGGCAGTTGGGTGGATGGTGGTGAATTTGGGGGATGGAGGTTTGGGGTTGGGGGAGAGGATCCAGAGTCCAACTTTGGCCAGGTTAGGTGAGAGACAACTGAGAGGTGGGGGTGACAGACCGAGGAGGGAGGAGGGTCCTCAAGAAGGTCAGAGGTCAGGGAAGGGGCTGGGATGCAGGGGAAGCCATCAGTATAAGTGAGTGAATTGAGTCATCTGTGGATAAGGACCCTGGGTCATGAGTATAGACAGACACAGGAAAGGCAGGGCTGCACCTGAACCAGAGTTCACGCTGTGCCTCTTCACGTCAGAGAAAGAGCCAGTTAGCAGGGGATCAAGCAGATCTGTGAGAGCCCAGGGCCCCTACACTCCCCCAGTAAAGGTGACACATGACAGAGCAGCCACTGGGCCCCCTGGGGCAGGGACCCCTTTGGCCTCGGCAGCTGCTGTTGCTGCTGGTGACATTTCACTCCGTGAGTGTCCTGGCTTCAAAGTCTCTGCAGGCGTTGTGGGGGTAGGGGTGTTGGAGAGGCTGGGCTTGGGGAGGGCTCCAGAGTGGGGCCGCAGGAGGAGGACCGAGCAGCCAGGAGTCAGCCGGAGTCTTCAGCTGAGGTACATGGTCCTTATGGGTTGGGGAGCAGCCACCCCCATGCCTCAGGCACCAGGGACATAGGAGGAGGCAGGAGCTTGGGATTTGGGGTGCAGCCTGCTGCCTGTGGCTCTGCTCACCCTCCCTCAGATGTCCAGCAAGGTGACCATGGGCAGTGACATTGGGCAAGCCCGCCGGGCTGTGGAGCAGCTGCGGATGGAGGCGGGCATTGACCGCATGAAGGTGAGGACCAGGGTGAGGCGGGCGCGTCTGAGTGAGCGGGGCAAGTGGACAGCCCAGCCTAGGTCAGGCTAACCGGGCTGGTCTTGCAGGTATCCAAGGCAGCTGCCGACCTGCTGCAGTTCTGCACAGAGCAGGCCAAGAGTGACCCCTTTCTCGTGGGCATCCCAGCCGCCACCAACCCCTTCAAGGAGAAGAAGCCCTGTGCCATCCTGTGAACCCTGTAGCCTGGACCTCCCAGGGGGCCTCAATAAAGATGAAGTGAGTGCTCCTCAGGGCATGGCTTGGCCAAGCTTCCGTGGTGGACTTGGGTTTGTAGGGACCAGGTGTGGGATGTGCCTGGCCCAGCCTCCCTCCTCACCCACGCCAGGGTCACGGCCACAGAGGCACACCCTGGACCCTAAATAGAGGAGCATGACCCTCCCTCACCTACCCCTTCCCTGACTGCCCGCTCCCCAGGGGGTAGCATTAGCAGATGCCCGGTACCACCACGCAAACACCCAGGGTTAGAGTCCCGATCTACGTATCAGCGCATGCCACACATACACACACCCACACAGTTCACACATGCAGGTACCATCATACAGACAAGTGCCACTTCTCAAGTGTCTCCCTCTCCCTCACAGAAAGCACAGGAGACGTGGTCTTGATCCCTGGGTCAGGAAGATCCCCTGAAGAAGGAAATGGCACCCCATTCCAGTATTCTTGTCTGGGAAATCCCATAGACAGGAGCCTGCAGGGCTACAGTCCATGGGGTCGCAAACAGTTGGACATGACTGAGCAACTAAACAACAAGAGCAAACCACATATACAGCCTGACTGGCCTCCCTGTGGACATTCGGGCACACATGATCCCTGAAATGCACCTGGGCAGGCACAGGCGCACCCAGAACACCCCCCCACAAACACACACACACACAGCAGTGGCTGTTGTCCAGGCTTTCAGGCCCCATCCCACAGACAGACACCAACCCCTGGTACCCTGGCCCCAAGCAGGGAGGGACGGAGCCCTCAGGTGACACCAGGCTCACACTCCAGGCCGGAGCACCAGTACAGCAGGTTTATTTCTCCTTTGCTCTCAAGGCAGAGCCAGCATCCAAATCATAACAAAAACAGGGCCTGAGGGTGGGGACCAGCCCCCTTGTGTGGGCCGGAACACATAGCTCACCTCCCGGGGCGTGGGGCCCAGCCCAGGGACCCCACACGGCCACGGCCAGGACCCTTGTCCCATAGGCTTGTGGGGCAGGTCAGAGACAGCACCAGCATGGGGGAAGGTCCCCGCCCCCGAGAACAGAGGTTATGGTCCCGCCTGCCGGCAGGCAGACCCACATCCACATCCACCTGCTCAGGCCTGCAGCCTCCAGACCTCCAGCGACAGGCCCCCAGAGGCAGCCACCACCAGGTTGCCCTCGGCACAGATCTGTGAGGACAGGGACAGGAGGAGTCAGGGGTGCTCTGCTCTCGGTGGGCGGTAGCGGGGGCCATGTGGGACAGGGCCTTACCCCATTCAGCACATTGTGGTGGCTTCGAGTGCAGATGGTCCTTGGTGGATCTGTGGGCACGTGTACCTGGTGAGGGGCAGTGGGCAAAGGTCATGGGACGTGTCCCTGGCAGGTGAGGGTGGGTAGAGAAGAGGCACCGTCCTGGGCCCTCACCCGGATGGTCTTGTCGGTGGAAGTGGTGTACAAGGCCCCCAGGGAGTGCTTGATCCCCGTGATCTGAGACCTGTGGCCCACGTCAAAGGACTGGAGGAGGGAGGGACAGGTGACACTCAGGTGTGGCTCTCCGTAGGCTAGTGCCCCCCTGCCCCCCAGGGGTTAAGAGGCGGGGAGGCAGCCCAGGGAGAGTCGGGCAGGGGCGAGGGCCTCGGCAGACCCGGACAAGCTGGAAGCAGCCACTGCGGTTGGCAAAGACGTGCACTAGGCCCTGGTTATCGCCGGCCCAGAGCTGAGGTTCCTGGTAGGACATGCAGAGCAGGTAGGAGTCCAGCTGCAGGAGGGACAGGGGATGGAGTGGCTCAGGCCGGTCCAGGCCACTCCACGCAGCCCTGGCCCTCTGGGCCCCGGGGGTGTGGCCCACCTGCAGCCGCTGCAGGACGCTGTTGGCCCGGGCGGTCGAACACCACAAGCGTGTGGTCCTCGCTGCCTGAGATGATGTGCCGGTCGTCTGCCAGCAGTGCCAGCACGGCGCTGGAGTGCAGCCGCCGGCTCTTCAGCAGGGCTGGGCCAACTTTGCGGGTGAGGGGCCAGGGAGGAGGGCGACATCAGAGCCCCTTGGAGGCCCCCCTGGACCCCAGATCTCCATCCTCCGTGGCTTCCTCTGGGGGCCCTCCAGTCCATCACCCCGTCCCACGTGGAGACAGGGCTTCCTCTGCCCCTAGTACCCCACGCAGCAGTCACCTTTGTGGGCCCCAGCACAACACAGGCCACTTGGAGTGGCCAGCCTCTGGTTGTGTGATTGTTACCCCAATCAGACTGTGAGGACCAAGTGTTTCTTTTCCCAAAGTGACCCTGGAGACCCCAGGCAGCCCTGCTCTCCCCACCTAGGCCCCAGGGCCCACCTCTAGGATCGTAGACTGTCACCTTCTTGTCGTAGGTGCCAGTCACCAGGATATCTGGCCGGTAGGACAGGCACAGAACAGCTGCCTTGCCCCTGGGGATACACAGATCACAGAGCTGGGGCAGGGGCCAGACAGAGCCCTGCCCACCCAGGCCCCCCTGCCCAGGTCCCCTCACACTTTATCTCGCCAAACTGCTGCCCATCAGCCGCCATGTCCCAGAGCTTCACTGTGCTGTCCCAGGAACCGGAGCACACTCGGTGGTCCAGCGCTGCCAGTGACCACACCCAGCCCTGTGGGACCAGACCCATGTCCTGTGATCTTCCCCATTTCACAGAACCCAGAGTGAGTCAGCACTGAGGAGACATTAGAGCTCAGGTCTGCGGGTCTGACTTCAGAACCGAAGACCTGCACATTATTGGTGTGGTTTAGCTGCTAAATCATGTCCGACTCTTTGCAATCTCATGGACTGTAGCCTACCAGGCTCCTCTGTCCATGGAATTCTCCAGGCAAGAATACTGAATGGATTGCCATTCTTTCTCCAGGGGATCTTCCAGACCCAGGGATCGAACCCATGGCTCCTGCACTGCAGGCAGATTCTTTATTGCTGAGCTACCAGGGAAGCCCAAAACATGTACCCCCACCCCCGCACCTAATAATGTTCCTAAATCAAGTACTGCAGAGCCTTAGCACCAGCACAGGTTTGAGGCCACATGACAATGTGATTAAGAATAGGACCACCACAGTGTTTCCCAGCGTCTAAGGCTCCCAATGCAGGCGGCCTGGGTTTGATCCCTGGTCAGGGAGCTAGAGTCCACTTATCTGTAAACCTGACATCTGAGCACCTACTCTGAGCCTGAGTGAAGCTCTTAATGCATAGTCACCTCATTCAACCTCTTCCTAATTGGCACTGGACAGAAGCAGTAAGTGAGGCCCAGCAAAGTCATATATGACTTTGACTTTACCCAAGGTCACACAAACAATAGCAGACCAAGACTGAAATCTATGAGGTCTGGGACTTTCCTGGGGGCACAGTGGATAGAAATCCACCTACGAATGCAAGGGACACAGGTTCAATCCCTGGTCTGGGAAGATTCCACATGTCAAGGAGCAACTAAACCCATGCACCACAACTACTGAAGCCCATGCACCCTAAAGTCTCACACTGCAACTACTGAGCCCATGTGCTGCAACTACTAAATAAACCTGCTCTCACCTAGAGCCTGTGCCCCACAACAAGCCGGCACCTTCTCAAGCCACCGCAGTGAGAAACCCGAGCACTTCAACAAAGAATAGCCCCTGCTCACCACAACTAGAAAAAGCCCAGAGTGCAGCAATGAAGACCCAGAATAACCAAAAAATTCTGGTGCCAAAACCCATGCCCTCAGCCCCAGTGTCCTACCCAGGCTCCTAGCTCCTTCCTTTGCCTGATCTATCCCCTCACCTTGTGAGTGCTGTTCTTCTGGGTCCCCAGTGTCTTGACCAGAACCCGGCTGGGCTCCACCCCCAGCTGCTGCAGGTCCCACAGGTTGACATTGCGATCTCGGGAGCCAGACAGGCAGAGTGTTCCACCCTGGGAGAGGAGTGAGATGGTGTGGTTGGGGTCACCCTGGCCCCCATTGCCAGGCCCTCCACCAACCCCTGTCTCACCTGAAGCAGCAGCACCGAGTCAATGGAAGCAAAGTGCCCATCAGCCAGGCAGAAGTACTCAGCCCTGCGCCCATCCTCTGCCCAGCGCGACAGGTGCTGCTCCAACTCAATGCAGGCCGTCGGCCAGTCAAAGTCCTCCTCTGTGGGATGCAATACCAGGGTCCCCAGTGGGCAGGAACCCTGCCACCCACTCCAGCTGTCCAAGCTCACCACTGGCTTCCGGGGAGCAGACTTGGAGAGAATCCCACTTGGATCCCTTACCCCACCCAAGGAAGCCCAGGCTCTAGCTTTGGGACCACCAGCCCACCCACCTGCCATGCAGGTCTAAGGCTGCTCCTTACCGTTTCCAGAAATTGGGTAACTGGAGCCCTAGGATCACCTTCCCAGGTCTCATTCTCCAACCTCAGGATGTTAAGGTCCTGCCTCACCCCTGGCTGTGGTCCAACCTCAGCTTCACCCTCCCTAACCCTCAAGGCTGGGCGCAAGAGTTAGGACTACATAACTAACCCTTCCTGTTTTGGCCACCTGAACCAGACCCATGGAAGTGTTTCCCAAAATCAGTATCCCAAATCTGGGACCCTTGTCAAGGCACAGAACCCAAGCCCTTGACCCAAACATCTATGTTTTAATCAAGCTGTTCAGTAAAGTCCCATTAATTCAAGATCACCAGGTTGCATTATCCTCTAGGGACCAAAGACTTTGGTGGCAGAAGGAATGACCACCAGCCCTGTCTGAGATCACAGGTTAGACCCTGAACTTGAAGGTCTGTGACTGCTGGTATCAGGGATCCCAATCTCTAAACCATAACTTAGGTTCAAGGGTTGTAGGCTCTGGACCTGTGTCCCTGTCTCACCCTCACCTAGGCCAACATTCTAGGGTAAGGGATTTTGACATCACCAGTTGCTGCCTTAGCATCTACACCCAGAACCTGGGGATTCTTGGTCTTACTTTGAGCACCAAGCAGATTCTGGCAGCCTGAGACTTTAAGTCGCTGTGGCAACCCCCAGCCTGAGAATCACTGGACCTTGAGTTCAGGGACTGAATTGCTCCCCCAGTTATCCAGGTAGATTTCTATAGCCTCAGGATCCCAAGTATCTGCTTCATGGTCCACTCACATCAGGGGGCTTTGGTACTACCTCAGCCACTCAGAGCCAGGACAGCCAGGAGTTTTCTCCAGTGGCTGTGCTCACAACACCCTGGACCCCTTCCCCCTCGCCCCAGGCCTGACTTGGGCAGGCGACCCCGGGCGCGCGCACCTTCCACCACTGGGTAGGGCGCCCGTAAGCGGCGCTGCGCGCGTAGCCTCCAGGTGACACGGTCACGCACGAGGTCGCGCAGCGCGTGGCAAACGCGTGGCAGGACATGGAGCACGAGGCGCGCGTCGAGGTAGGCGCAGATCTCGAGCAGCAGCTCCGGGGTAGGCTCAGCAGGCCCGGAACCGCCACAGTCGGGCCCTTGGACGCGGCCCGCGGTTCCAGAGCGCCAAGGGACACCGTGGGCGCGGGCAAAGTAGGGGCGCGTGGGGGTGCCAGCCCGAGTTTCGGAGGACTGAGCACACGGGCCACGTAAGCCTCGGCCTGCGCGTCGGGGTCAGGCTCCAGCTCCGGGTCCGAGTCATCGTCCCAGGTGTGGGGATCGTCGCGGGGCCCTGGAGGTAGCTCCATGGCGACGGGTGGGCGCGGCTGGCCCTGCCCTGTCAGCCTCAGAGCCCGCGCGTCCTGTCTCCTAGGCAGCACGAGGGCACTTCCGGCGCTGCCTGATGACGTTACGCGCCAGCCGGAACCAAGCAACCCGCGTGGAAACTGGCCGCGTGCTGGATGCGGGCTCCTCGGAAAACTCTAGTTCTTTAGCTGCGTCGGCCTTGGACTAGAAAATCCCGATCCCTGCGTTTATTAAACTAGCATGTCTGATGTTGCTGATGCAGAGGGCCATTGGACTCTGGTTTCTCACAGACACGGAACCTCAGAAATAAATTTCCTTTCCTAGTTCGAAGTCTAGACATGCTAGTGATTCTTGTCTTAGCGACCCAGAAACACACTGCAGAGCCCTCGGTGAAAGTTAACTGAACTACCTAAAATCCTACTGATGAAAACAGCATTTCACTTACCGATAGCCTCTTCTGAGCCAGTTTACTCACAAACTCTAAGCAGCACTAGCTCTTTCCCTCTTCTGGTATCCACGTGGCTCTTTGCTCAGTCACCTTAGCAGAGTACCCTAAGTACCCAGAGTACTGTAAGACTGATCATTTTCCAAAACGTACTCTCTCCCCTCCCCATACTGTATTTTCTCTATGGGACATACCGCTGTTTCACTGGTTAGCTTTATTTCTTCTCACTAAAATGCACACACTTGTTGAATGAAAATTGGTCATGTCAGCATTTTAAAATTTCTTCCAGGTTGATGCAGGTGATCGTTGGGTTGTACAGAGGTTGCAAGATTTAATCCTGGAGGTCTCTACATTCCCAGATATTTTTTATTTGCCTTTAACTGTTGTGTGTGTTTTCCTGGGTCCCACAGCCTTGATGTTGGGCTAAGCCTTCTACAAATTCAGAGTTGTGAAACCAGCCAAAGAGTGCTGCAAGGTCTTGCTCCTTGCCACTCAGTTTAGTCTTTAGCCAATGGTGATTTTGAATCTGTGCTGTAGTGAGCTCAGGTTCTAGTGAGCTCCCAGACTGTACTCATGTCCCACAGACTGTGTTGCATGTGTTCAGTTCAGTTGCTCAGTCGTGTCCGACTCCTGACCCCATGAACCGCAGCACGCCAGGCCTCCCTGTCCATCACCAACTCCCAGAGTTCACTCAGATTCACGTCCATCAAGTCAGTGATGCCATCTAGCCATCTCATCCTCCCTTGTCCCCTTCACCTCCTGCCCCCAATCCCTCCCAGCATCAGTCTTTTCCAATGAGTCAACTCTTCCCATGAGGTGATATGTTACCACATTTAATGTTTAATCTTACTTCCCCACTCCCCCAGTTATTTCCTGACCTGATTTCTGTACATCCCATTTCTAAAACTTTCCAGGCCCCCTCTACATTTCTTCTCTACTGCCAAAACCCAAGGACACAAGAGGCCAGATGGAGACCAAGGATTTCACAAGAAACTGAACTTTACTCAACAAAGTTCTACACAAGTGGAATCTCACGCCACCTTGACGCCAGTCCCCAGCACAGCACAGTAACAAATGGACAGACCCTGGAGCCCGCAGGAAGAAAAGGATGAGGGAAAGGGGGGATGTGGGAATGAGAGAGACTGCAGATCAAGGCCAGTCAGGGTCTGCAGCCCTGGGCAGGGGAAAAGGTTGAGTAGCTGAAACTTCGTTGTGCAAAAATCAACCAAAATAAATTAAAAATTAAATAGTCTTCTTAAAAAAAAAAAAAAAGAAGAACTAGAAGCAGGGCCCCCATCTTGGATGGAGAAGGGGTTACCAATCCCATCAGGCAGCCAATCCACACACCCCAAGACCCAGCAGAGGATTCTCCAAAGCACTGGAATTACCAGAAAATTAAATGCTTAATTTTTTTTTTTTTTCTTTTTTTACAAATGGCTTCCAGAGACCTGCTGGAGTTTCACAGCGGGGAACCAGCTGGGTTTATGGAATGTGCACCAGTGCCCCTCTGGCAGGGCCCCAGAGGGATGGATGGAGCAGGCCCCAGGATGCATGAATCCAGTCAACCCCCACCCCAGCAAATCACAAAGAGGCCCCCAAAGAAACAGAAAGCAGGGAAAAGAGAAAAGAAAACCCCAGTAAGGGGGTTGCAAGGCTTGGTTTCAGTTTCTAGGCCAAATGGGAAGTAACCATCCCTCCACCTTAGGGGTACCTCTCCCACTGTGAAGGAATCCCCAAACAATCCCACAGGTTTCACTGTCCTAGTCTGGTGGGGTCTTAGGGCTTGCTGGGAACTGTGGTCAGGAAGTCCCAGGGCCAGAGGCGGTAAGGGAGTATACCACCCTTCCCTTCCTCCAAGTCTTCAGTTTTTTTTCTGGCTAGCAAAGCCTAAACCTTTGTCTTCTGTCACCATCAATTAAATGCCCTAGCCTGGCCCTTGTGTTAAAAGTCAGGCCTGAAAGAGTGCTCTTGGAAGCAGAAAAATGAACTGCCTTTGAAACGGACTTGCTTATAGCAGAGTAGGTGTCAGCAGCTCTGGCTGCTCCCAGCTCTCTTCAGTGGAAAAGGTTCCATCCAGCCCAGCATCTTCGTAAGTCACTGGGGCTCAGGGGAGGGAGAAAAAGGTGACCTCTGGCCAGCCCTGGCCACTTTGGTGGTCCCAACTTTTCTGGCTGGGATAGGAGAAGGAAGGGGGACACACTGGCTGAGGCTGCCACAGAGCTGGCAAGAAGTGTGCGGAGCAGGTCCAAAGCATGTGTGTGCTGACTGAGCGGCCCCAAGGTGGCCATCCTCTTCCCCTCACCCCCCACCCCAGGGTCCCAGTGGAGGTCCCCAACCCACCCAGCCCTCCCTAATCACTGCCAATTCCGGCAAAACAGCAGAAGCTTCTTAAACTCTAGATGCAGGTTACACGGAAGGCCTTACGAGTTAACTCAGGGGTTCACTAATTCTACTGTCTCCATGCAGTCGGGGAAATGGTGGGGCGGCTGGCCCAGCCTGGCTGGCGACAGCACCCGCACATGCGTGTAGCCATGTGTGTACATGTGAGTGTACGTGTCTCTACAAGGACCCCCTCCCCGCCTGCTTTTCCCTTGCCTCATCCTAAGCCGGATTTGGTCGGCCGTGTTGATGCCTCCCTCCCACGTGGCTGGCCCCAGTAGGCTGCCTGAGGTGACCCCACTTACAGCAAGGCGTCCTTGCTGCCAAGAAGTCCCACCCCCCTCCCGTTTCTAGGATGAGCGTGGAGGCCCCACCCACCTGCCCACCCTCTGACCAACCTCCAGCCAGCCATGGCAGGTAGATGGACGGGGAAGGCGTCTGGATTTGGGTCCCGCTAACTCCTCCCTAACCCCCCTCGACCAGGGCACAGCGACTTCTGGACGCAGCACGCTCCCCAGCAACCCCTCTGACGACGCAGACAGAAACCTGTGGGGAGAAGAGGGCATTAGGGCCTGGGCCATCAGGGCTCCTGTGACAGCGCCAGCCCTCTGTGAACACGGGCCCCACACCTGGCAGTCACGATGCTCGTCTAGACCCCGTAGAAGGCGGCTAGCCTCTCCTTCAGCAGTGGCGGGAACTGCTCCGAGAACTGCTGCCAGTTTTCCTCCCGACTTGGTCTTTGAAGCCATGGAGGATCTGCAGTGAGGGAGGTGGGATGAGGGGGTGCCCCAAGCAGGGCAAGAGGAGGGTGATCTCAGTCTCTCCCCACCCAACCACCTCCCAAGACTAGATTAGGGCCCAGCTGCAGGGCCTCACCTTATAAAACATGTCCCGAAGGTCATCCTTCGGGCTCACCCAGGAGGCTACGGCATCGCAGAAGAAAATAAAGTCCTGAAACGTGATGTATCCTGTGTGAGGGTCAGTCCAAGCCCAGCCCCAGCGCCTTCCCTCCGAGCCCAGCTGCCCCAACCTGCACGACGCCCCGGGGGTTGACGCCTATCATCATGCAGATCCCACGGAAGGCCGAGTCCTTCTCCTCGTTGTCCCTGATGTTCCTGAGGGACGTGCACCTGGTTTGGCAGGGGGAGGTAAGCGGTGGGGGAATCAGCCCCTGGGGCTGGGGCACCGTGGACATCTATGGGGGACACTGGGGAGCGACGGCAGGTCAGTGGGTGGTGGGGCTGGGCTGGGGGAAGCAGGAGGTCAAGGCTTGGTGGGGCTGGATTGTGTATCCATGGCTGGGTAGGGCAGGGCTGGGTGGGTACTGGTGAGGGATGGGGTGGGGAGGCACACACCAAGGCCGGATGAACTGCTGCAGCATGGGGGCCACCTCCTGCGGGCACACGTAGCCCAGGCGGCCAATGGTGATGGCTGGAATGGCAGAGGGACTCGTCAGGCGACCTGCAACCCCGAGCGGCCCGGGTACGTGGCGGGGCCTCCAGCACAAGGCGCCAGCCCCACCCCCACGGGCCCCAAGTGAACAGCTCCTGCCAGCTGCTTGGGTCCCCAAGCTTGGCCCAGTCAGGGTCTCCTCCCCATCCAACTTGGGTCTCTCCCAGTTCTCCCCTTAGGCCGACATCCTTCCCAGGCCTCCACCCATTGCCCTATTCTGGTTACCCTATTCCTGGTTCTTTCCCAAGATCTCTTTGTCAGCTACCCTCCTGGCTGAGAAGCCCCCCACCCCCCGGGAGGTGGCCAGTGGGTCAGGCCTGGTGCCCACCTGTGTTTTCCAGTAGTGTCTTGGGCGTGTTGGGCCGGTTGATGATCTCCACCAGATTGTTGAGGACCATCTGCACATAGGGCTGCATCTCTGCCCCTAGAGAACAGAAGAGTCAGAGCCCTGCATGGCCCATAGCACCCATACCAACCCTAGTTGCATTCAGACACTGGCCAACCAGTGAGCGAGCAAAAAGCCATCTCTAGATGTCTGCAATCCAGGATCTGTGGCCAACCAGAGACAGACCCACACCCGCCTAACACCAGAAGCCTCCCTGGAGTTACTGCTGGACACCAGGGTGAGACTACACCACCCAGTCTCCCTAAGGGGTAGGCAGGGCCAGGGGAACCTTCAGAGAAAGTCTCCCAATGAATCTCAGTGGGGCTTTCAGTCAGTTGGAGAGGAAGTCAGATGGTGAGTCCAATAAGAACAGGCCTCCTGTCCCCGTGCCTCTTTGGAGAAGCCAGTTACACATGGTCTTTCAGCCATCTGTCCCCATCTCACATGAAAATGTTCAGAGGTGTCGCCTCATCCCTGGCCAATCAGCACCTGCCTCAAGGGGCACCAGGGCACTCAAGAGCGGTGGTCCCCAACCTTTTGGTTACCAGGGACTGGTTTCATGGAAGACAATTTTTCCAGGGACTGGAATGGGATGGTTTCAGGATGATTCAAGCACATTTCATTTACTGTGCTCTTTACTTCTATTATTATTACAGCAGCTCCACCTCAGATCATCAGGCATTAGATGCCAGAAGCTGGAGACCCCTGCTCTAGAGGGAACCTGTTGATCAGGGTCCTGCCACCAGGCTGGGAACAAGCCAATGGGAAGGGAAAGGGCCTGCCCACCTATGGGCACTTACCCATCTGCATGCAGATCTCACCAATAGCCCAGGTGGCATTGTTGCAGACAGAGATGAACTCGGGGTTCAGGTTGGTGCCCAGGATGGGCATGAACTCAGCTGGTGGGGAGAAAGAGGAGTGCTGAGCAAGGGGGCCAGCCAGGGTGAAGCCTCTGGAAACCCGAGGGGCAGGCCCCATCAGACAGTACGAATACATCCCAGTTCGGTCACAGTACTCCCAGGTCATCTTCTCCATCACTTGAGGCCAGGGCTAGGGTCATGGGTGGGGACGCAATGGGTGTCGTACCGATACAGGGCTTGACATGGATGAAGCAGGCTTTGGTGAGGTCTCCCAGGAGGGCGAAGGAGCTCTGCCGGACCTCAGGCATCGAGTCCTGGGGGTCAGAGGAGGGTCAGTGTGGCAGGGCTCCCCTTCCCCCAACCAGCTAGGGGCACAGTTCTTAGAGCATGAGCTGACACTGCCTCTTTCTAGCGTCAAGGCTGCAAGCCCATCTGAAGATCCAGGACTCAGCAATGAGTGCCCTGTACAGGGTACCACTTACAACTGCCGCCCATACTGATACGCTGGGGGCGGGGAAGTGATGCTGGAAGCGCTTGTGCTTTCACATTTCCTATTTTCTACTTTTTAATTCCTACTCTGTTGACTTTTTCAATGAGATTTTACTCATTTCTCATTTGAATCACTTTCTAAAATAATCACCAGCTCTTTTAACAAGTCCCTTCTAATATCCTTGGGATATAACCAAGGCCCTAAGTCCACCCCAGGGAGCCCACAAAGGCTGCTGGGGGTCACCACTGTCCACTGAGAGGCCTGAGAGGGGTCCACCCACCTGCATGCATTGAAACAGCAGTGTCATGATGTTGCTACGGGCAACCAGCTGCTCCACGTGTCCACCCAAGCCCTCAGCCAGGCCACTGAGTAGGTCTAGTGCCACAATCATGAAGTCCTTGTCAGGGGCTTCATACTGCTCAGGGTGCTGGGTGTACATCTGGGCACAGAATGGGGAGGGCAGGGTGAGGGGAGTGAGCTCAGGCTGGGGCAGCAGCAGAGAGACGGATGGAGGGGTGATGGCGGCGGGCTGCTCACCATGGCCTGGGCCAGCGTCTTCTGCACCAGGGTGACGCAGCGCTGGTAGACCGGCTCGCAGTAGGGCAGGAAGCCGCTCTGCAGGGCAGTGGCCACTGATGACAGGCACTGGCAGAGAGAAGGGCAGGAGAGGTGAGCTTAGATGAGTGGAACAGGGCCACGGGAGAGGGCCTGAAGCTGACTCACCTCCAGCAGGGGGAAGAGGTCCTTGTCTTCGTCTTTGAGCTCGTTCCACTTCTGAATCAGCGGAGGCATCAGCTTCTGGATGTATTCCTGGAGAGGGAGCAGGAAGTTGGGAATCCCTGGATGCAGGTGGTGGCCTGGGAACCAACACGACTCCCTCTGACTCAAGAGGCGCTCATCGTCTGAACCATGAGGTCTAGGCACTTTTCTTTGGCTCCTGAGGTCCTCACCAAGTAGCCAGACCTCCAGGCCCTTCTGGTTTACTCCCTTCTCACCCATCCTGAGCCCCACCCAAGTTAGTGCTTCCTGCTTCCCACGGGCCCCTGAGCTCCCCCCGCCCAGCACTTACCACGCTGTCTCATAACTGTCTGTCTCCCCTACTAGACTGGGAGCAGGGCGAGGGCAGGGGCCGGGTCTGTCTGCCTGCCTGTTGAGGTCATGGCCACGTCCCTGGCGTGCGACAAGGGTCGCCACCAGGTCACTGGATGCCAGGGAGGGGGACAGGGGGATCAGGAGGAAGGAGCTGCTGTGGGGTCTCACCGGCTGGTTGAGGTGGTGGCCCACAGAGTCAGCCAGGGTGCCAATGGCGTCATAGAGGATGAGCAGGTTCTTGTGCTGGTACTTGCCGAAGGCAAAGACGAGGGTGTCTAGGATGTAGCTGAGGTAAGGCACCAGCTCCGTGCAGGCCTCCTCCTCCAGGGTGGCGAAGGCACTGGAAGGGGCAGAAGTGTTCAGTGGGCCATCACTGGTGGGACTGGGTTCTGGGTGGGGTTCAGGAAGGGGACACTCGGGATCAGCCAGTACGAATACAGTGAGAAATCAGAGCACTGTCAGAAGTCATAAGTATCATCACTTCCCAGAGGACAGCCAGTGGAGCAGGTGAGGTGAGGTCTGTGGGACCAGGGGTCGAGGGTCACCTGCAGGCCGCCTCCTGTACCCTCTTGTTGCCATCCAGGATTCGCTTGAGCAGCTCCGTCATCAGAGGCTTCAGGTGCATGTCAGGGGGCTGGCTAACCACCCAGTGGGCATAGCGGCTCAGGGTCCAGCAGGCGATGGAGCGGACCAGGGCCTTCTTGTCCGACAGGCACTGGATGAGGTGCGGGATCAGCTCAGGCAGGTAGGGCACCATGCCCTGCATGCAGCCTGAAACGACCGGGCACAGAGGCAAGGCTGAGCCAACTGGGCCAGGCCACATCCACCCTTCTGGGCAGAGGGGGAAACTAAGGCATGGAGGTTAATAACTGTCTCAAAGGTGAAAGGCAGGGTGGGGATGGGAAATGGCATCAGACTTCCTTGGTGGTCCAGAGGATAAGAATCTGCCTGCCAATGAAGAAGGTGCGGGTTTGATCCCTGGTCTGACAAGATCCCACATGTCTCGTGGAGCAACTAAACCCATGTGCCACGACTACTGAAGCCCATGCACCCTAGAGCCTGTGCGCCTCAACAAAAGAAGCCACCTCAATGAGAGGCCCTGTGTCAATGAGTAGACTCTGCTCACAACAACTACAGAAAGCCTTCGCAGCAACAAAGACCCAGCACAGCCAAAATACATAAATAAATACTTCCCTTTCCATCAGCCCCACCCCATCCCAGGGCTTGTGCTGCCATCCGGTTACTCTATGTGTGTGCTCAGTCGTGTTCAACTCTTCGTGACCCCATGGATTGTAGCCTACTAGGCTCCTCTGTCCATTGGATTCTCTAGGCAAGAATACGGTAGTGGGTAGCCATTTCTTCCTTCAGGGGATCCTCCCAACCCAGGGATCAAACCCACATCTCTTCCAACTCCTGCATTGGCAGGTGGATTCTCTACTACTGGGACACCTGGGAAGATACCTGCTCACTAGTTTATAGATGGCTGGGCTGCAGAGTTAAGTCAGCCTTTATGGGCAGCAGCAACCCAGCTGGACAGAAAGCACCTTTCTTTTGAAGACTTTCTTAGATGTCTGTGACTTCTTCTTACTTTTCATCTTCCCTTTCTAAAAAACAAAAATTCTGAATGTGTCTGTCTCTCTTGTCACTGCAGATCACAGGTAACAACATACCCCTTGATATCCCAGCCCTGAGATCTATTTTTACCAGTTCAGGTTCAATTCCTTGAGATCATTCCCATTAAAATGAAGAACACTTCACATGTTACAGCAGACCTGGGTGCTGAGGTAGTCGTGTGTGTCTCCCATCACAGATCTGGAAAGCCCTCTGATAATTCACCCTGTGCACACCATCAGGACAAAGGGAGCCAGAAAAGTGAAGGAAACACCACCTCTGCACATTTCTGATCCTGGCACGCCAGCCTCGCAGTCAGAGCAGGTCTGAGGCCCACCTTCATCCCAGGTGACAAGAGAAGTGGTGTAATTCTCTTTGCAGCTGAGTTTCAAGAAACCTACCTCCTCAGGTGGCACTAAGCCCACAGGACAGGGCTGCCTGTTATTGCTGTTGCTGGAATTATGCTTAAGACCTCGTGGAACTGCCTTTCTTTGAGAATTAAGGAGAGGACTTGCATTTGGGGGTCCCTTTCAGGCCTTTGGGCTGAGGTGGTTGTTGTTTAGTCACTAAGTCTTGTCTGACTGTTTGCAACCCCATGGTCTATAGCCCACCAGGCTCCTCTGTCCATAGGATTTCCCACGCAAGAATACTGGAGTGAGTTGCCATTTCCTCCTCCAAGGGATCTTCCCAACCCATGGATCGTGCCTGCGTATCTGGCATTGACAGGTGGATTCTTTACCACTGAGACACCTGGGAAGCCTGATCTTGGCCTGAGGGGAAGATTCAAATCCCGGAGCTGCTTGGAGTGGGGTGACCAGGCCACTGGAGAGAACCTGGGGATAGCCTCGCCTCCCATCAGCCCTCCCTGGGCCAGCCCCATCTCACAACAGCATGAGGTTCAGAGGTCACACACAGTCAGGCTGGAGGGTCACTTACCCTCAGCAATGGCACCCAGCACCAGGATGCCTGACTCCTTGACCACCCACTCGGGGTGGAAGAGAAGGTCCTTGAGCAGGGGGAGCAAGTGGGGCAGCAGTTCCTCCCGGAAGACGTTGGCCAGGACATCCAGTGCAGCCGCCGAGCACTTCCCTGGGGTGGGAGGGGAAATCGGGCGGCGGGCTCAGGGAGGCACATGGGGCAGGCCACCAGCCCTCCTTTCTGTGACCCCTGGGATCTGAGGTTGTGATTTGAATCTTTGTGATTTGCTCTGCATAGGCTCCTTCCCTCTGAGAGGGAGCCCAAGGCCTGCTGTCCCCTACTCCTCACTTCATACTGCAGGCCAGGCCACTCACTCAGATTCCAGTCGGACAAAGCGTCGTCGTCATCATCGTCCTCCGCGTCCTCTGAGCCATCAGGCCGCTCGGCCTCATGGGGCAGCGTCACTGTACGCGACTTGTGGAAACGTGGCTTGATGTCCTGTTCACTGTCAGGGACAGCCTCGTCCTCCTCAACATCCCCCTGTGGAGTCAGGCAGATGGCTGAGACTCCCAGAGGCCCCCAGCGCCCCAGCCTTCCTTCCCCCTGCCAGTGACTGGTGGTCAGCCCTAGCTAACCTTCAGCAGGATGATGTCGATTTCCGAGTACTTCATCCCTTTTACCAGGATGGGGATCAGCCTGTTGGGAGAGAGGCTGTTAATCAGGATGCAGGGGCCCTAGAGACAGCTTACAGCCTGGGGAAGAGGGAAGTGGAGAAGAGTTGCAGGCAAGAGCATCAAGGAGCTGAGGAGTAGACAGTACATGCTGATTCCATTTGTCCTGCATCCATTAATTTCTGTTAGTGGGTACTATTCCCAACAGAGTCTCAGTCACTGTGACTGGGTCAGAGCTGACACTACTCCTAGCTCCACAGGAATGCTCTTGATCCAGACCCCTGGCCACTCAGTGAATTCCAGACCCCCACACATGCTGAGAAGCTTGGAATAGTGCCTGACCCCTTGTTGTTTAGTCGCTAAATCCTGTCCAACTCTTTTGCAACCCTATGGACTGTAGCCCATCAGGCTCCTCTATTTATGGGATTCTCCAGGAAAAACACTAGACTGCGTTACCATTTCCTTCTCCAGAGAATCTTCCTGACCAAGGGATCACACTTGTGTCTCCTGCATTGGTAGGCAGGTTCTTTGCCACTGAGCCACCAAGGAAGCCTGATCCCCAACATGCCATAAAGCAGTGACACGTGGCCCTGCCCTGTCACCAGGCACCTCCTGATATGGGGCCAGGTTGGGGAGCTAACAGGCAGGGCAGCCTCCCCAACTCCACTGGAACCCATGCACCTCAGGATCAGAGATTTTGACTAGAGACTTCACTGAGTCGGGGACAGACAAGTGATTCAAGTTGATCAAAGAGGGTCAGCCTTAGAACTTTTACAGAGACACTATAAAAGAGTAATGTAAAGAAAGACTGTCTTTACTCTGAGGTTCCCAAGCTAGAAGGCTGCAGAAAGTACTACCATGAGGGCAAGCTGTGCCTGAGAACAAAGTAGACACAGAGGAAGTAGATCTGAGCCCAGAAGGGCTGCCGTTCACATCCTTTGAGCACCTGGATCCAGCTATGCCTGGAAGCCTCTGCTGCTTTTTTTTTTCCCCTTTGGCTGTGGCAGGTCTTAGTTGGAGCACACAGGATCTTCACTGTGACATGAGGGGTTTTTAGTTGAGGCATGTGGGATCTAGTTCCCTGACTAGGAACCTAAACGTGGGCCTCCTGCACTGGGAGCAAGGAATTTTAACCATTGGACCACCAGGGAAGTCCCTCTCTGTTGATTTCATCTTTTCCACCTATAACTTAACCTAATTTTTAATCCATTAAAGCTACCTATCTACCATTTGCAAAATAAACACACACAGGAATAAAAGCAAACCAGTGGGGTGGGAGGTGGGAGGGGGCTTCGGCATTGGGAGATTGTGTTCACCTATGGCTGATTCGTGTCAATGTATGGCAAAACAAATACAGTATTGTAATTAAAAAAATAAATAAATTTAATAATAATAAAAAAAAAAAGCAAACCAAGACAGTTGATTGGGACGGGCTAGCACAGAAAGGAAGGCAGAGGAGTGGAGTCTGGGGTGGACAGAGGGCAGGAGCAGCACTCACTGGACCAAGTGGGAGGCCAGGACTTCCTTGCAGATGGGCTGCTCGGCCAGCGTCAGCCAGAACTCACAGGCCTCGAGGGCCACGTTCTCATCGTGGTCCTGGGTCCTCTGCAGCATGTACTGGGGCGGGGTAGGAGAAAAGACTAAGGCCAGGCCCAGTGAGGGGTGGCTCCCCACGAGCCTCCCACCCCGCAGTACCCCCAAGGGCTGGCCTTGGCCAGGTGTACCTGGATGATGCTATGCATATGGGGGATGAGCCTGTCAATCCTCACTTCAAGCAGCATCACTAGGGCACGGCACACGTTCTTCCGCACCTCAGGGTCATCGTCCACAGCCAGGGCAAACAAATGCTGCAGGGGAGCCGGGGTCAGCTGCAGCTGGGCCCTCCCCCTACACTCCCCAGCCCATGGCCTACCTCGATGAAGGTGTCAATGTTGTCCATCAGCGCCTGGGCCCGGTCCATGATGAACTGATTCACACAGGCGATGGCATGGGACCTGGCAGGGAGTGGGTCAGCACATGGGTCAACCCCAACCCCACCCATCCTGCCCCTCCCAAACCCTTGCAGACCCCCACCCACCGGATCTTGGGGCTACAGTGCTTGAAGAACTGGAGGAACTTGGGGATCATGATGTTGAGGGGCCTGTTGAGGGCATCGCTGTCCAGCAGTTCAGACGAGTCCTCACAGATCTTCTGCAGGGCTCCGAAGGCTCCCTGAATGGAGAGCAGCAGACACATGGGGAGGAGTCCCAGTCGGAGCCCAGCTCCCGCTTAGGCAGGCAGGCCATGGCTGGTCGCCTACCTCACAAGTATTGTAATCCTCCGAGTTGAGAAGGTTGCACAGCTGGGGCAGAAGCTCGGGCCACATCTGCAGCTCACCCTTGGAAGCGATGGTGGTGATGAGAATGCCTGGGGCGGCCGGGAAAGGAGGCTGCCTCAGGCTAGGTGCAGGCCTGCCTGGCGCCCGGCCCTCCTGTTGTGCAATCATTCCACCAGCACACACACTGTTAAGCCCTACACACATTTTTTCTTTCTTTCTTTTTTTTTGGTCACGTGGCATGTAGGATCCTAGTTCCCAGACCAGGAATCAAACCCCTGCCCCCTGCATTCAAAGCACAGAGTCTTAACCACTGGACCACCAGGAAGTCCCCTACACATTTTTGAGATTCTCTTTGTCTTTCTCTCACGCCAGGCCTGTCTCAGGCCCTGAAATACAGCACAGAACACAAAATCCCTGCCTTTAGGAGTGGATCTCTCTAGTGAGGGAGGCTGCCTGGAATAAAGATAAATCAGTAAAAGTCCTGGGAGGCAAGATGCCAAGAGCTGAGGGAGGAAATGGAACTGAGAAAATAGTTAGCAAGGACTCAGGGTGAAGGTAACAGTTTTAAACTCAGTGGCTCAAGAAGGCCTTGTTAGGTGACACTTTGCTATCTGAGCAAAGACCTGAGGAGGTGGGGGAGAAGCCGTCTAGGTCCCTGAGGCAAGAACAACTCAGGCAGAGGGATCCACAGGTATAAGAAGTCCAAGGTCATGCACAGAATTGGTGTGCTCCAAGACAGATGGTAAGGAGCCAGCAGGGCTGAGCAGAGGATGATGGGGAGAGAGGCAAGAGATGAGGGCTAGGAGGGGGAGGAGGCATGTTGTGCAGGGCCACCGTGGTCTCAGGGAAGACCGCGTCCTGCTTATTAGAGACCCAAGTGTGACTTGCAGTAAGCATGTAAAGTGCAGACTCTGGAGCAGTCTCGCAGTTGAGCCGAATATGGGTGATGTCAGTGCAGCGATAGTATATTTAGAGCCAAGAGGTAGCAGTGTTTCCCAAGGTTGGGCCATCGCCAACACACCAGATGACCCTGGTTCATATGTCTGCTGGGAAAGGTGTTCCCTGCAGTGGGCAGACTGGCAATGGAGTCCCCAGGCCCATCCCTGTCTGTGTGACCTTGGCCACATTACCTAAGGGCTCTATGACCCAATGGGAATAAGAAACACCACCCTCCTGGGACTTCCCTGGCAGTCCAGTAGTTAGATTCCACAATTTTACAGCCCGGGGTTCAACTCCTGGTTGAGAAACGAAGATTCCACAAGCTTAGGGTGATTAGGAGGCTTCAGTGATTTAACTGAAGTACTTAAGAGCAGAAACTGGCGCCGAGAATGAGTCTTTAAGTCCAGTTCCTCCTGGTGGCCTCAGAGAAGGCTAAGGGTCACTTCGAACAAAGACAACAGGCCCCAAGATCAACACTTCCAGCAGGTCCAGTAGCTAGCTCAAATTTTTAATACTATCTTTTGTCTTCATTGCATTTATGATTAAGGCTACTTTCCTTTTGAAAGTGAAAATGTCTAAGGCTCAGTTATCTCCGACTCTGTGTAGTTCATGAGGCTCCTCTGACTATGTAATTCTCCAGGAAAGAATACTGGAATGGACTGCCATTCCCTTTTCCAGGGGACCTTTCTGACCAAGGAATCAAACCTGCATCTCCCAAAACTATCTGAGCCACCAGGAAAGTCTACCCTGCTGTAGAGAGCAAGCAAATCTGTCTCCTCTTCCCACCTTTTTATTGCCATGCTGCATGGTTTGCAGGATCTTAAGGCTCCTTACCAGGGATTGAACTCCAGAACCTTGCAGTAAGAATCCTAACCACTGTCTTGTTTTAAATAGTTATATACAATTTCCACTTTAAAGTAATATTTAAAGTTGATATAGAATTAAATTTTAAAATTTTCAGTCAGTTATATGTCAATTATATCTCAGGGGAATTCCCTGGCTATCTAGTGGTGGTTAGAATCACATTTTCATTGCTAAGGGCATAGGTTCAATCACGAATAGGGGAACTTATTAATTAAAATTAATGAATTATTAATGAAATAAAAATTACATCTCAGTAAATCTGAGGGGGAGGGGAGTAAGTTGGGAACAAATAGTAGGGCTGGTGTTTATCAGTAATGAAAAGGCTTAAGGTAAAATTGCTTGAAAGTTCTTGGTCCTCCTCCTATAACTTCCTCAGGCAGTCTTTTGGAGACAGGAAGGTTCCAACAAAAACCTAACCCACATTTCTCCTAAGTTATCATTGGTGAGTTAGCAGAGAACCCTCATATTTTAGTCTGCTATATCCTTGGAGCTAACAGAAAATTCTGGATGCTGAGTGACTGCCTAAGAAGTAAGAACAGCTATTTCAGGAGGGAGCAGTTCAGAGCATGGACCTGATTTGGTCACTTCTGAGCTCTGTTACTGGCCAAAGACTCTTCATATCTATGTGCCTCAGTTTTCTCATCTGTAAAATGGGAGCAGTAATAGTACCACCAACTGATGGTGCTGGAACATTCAGTGAATCAACATCATTAACATATTGAGAAGGTTCTTGGCCAAGAGTGCCAGCTCAGAGCATCATCAGACGCCAACTGCCGCTGAGCTCTCTCACCTATAGTGGCCCGGATGAGCGAGGAGGCATCACCAATGTTGTTGAGACATTCCTGTTTGATGAAGTCGGCCACAGGCGGTGGAAAGCTCTGGTAATGTGCCTTCACGTTGTTCTTGAGGATGAGGCCACTGAGAGAGCGAGTTGGCTCATCTGTGGGAAGAGGGCTGGGGCTCAGGAGACCACAGGGGAGAAAGTGGGGTCTGCCTTAGGTGGAGGGGCGCCAAGGACATACCTTCCGACTTGAGTCTCGTCAGGACGAATATCAGGTAGTTGTTGAAGTCAGGAAACTGGTTCAGTTGTTTGAGTTTCTACGAGGTTGTTAAGGGTCTTGGCAGACAGGGGCCTTTCCCGGGTGGGACCCCCCACTCTTACTGGCATATAACTTGACTGCTGAGATTGGGCAGCCAGCTCCTGGGACCCCACGTGTTAACCCCCATTCCCAGAGTAAGGAAGCATTTCAGACACATGAGATTCATCCAGCAGATAGGGAAGATGCCTCAGCTTCCCACCACTCCTGAAGATCTGGCCAGAGCAGGAGAGGGTGAACAAACTCTGCAGTATCTGAAAATTAGCAGAGGCTACTCAGCTGTGCTGCTGCTGCTAAGTCGCTTCAGTCGTGTCTGACTCTGTGCAACCCCATAGACGGCAGCCCACCAGGCTCCCCTGTCCCTGGGATTCTCTAGGCAAGAACACTGGAGCAGATTGCCATTTCCTTCTCCAATGCATGAAAGTGAAAAGTGAAGTCGCTCAGTCGTGTCCGACTCTTTAGCGACCCCATGGACTGCGGCCCACCATGCTCCTTCATCCATGGGATTTTCCAGGCAAGAGTGCTGGAGTGGGGGTGCCATTGCCTTCGCTGCTACTCAGCTCTGCTCACTAGCAATTCAACACAGCATACTTTTTTTTTCTTAAAGGGACCTCACAATTTCAAGTGAAACTTGCTTACGGTATACATAAATAGAATAAAAGTTTAAGAGTATTTTAAACGACCAACTGAAAAAAGGAAATTTTACTCACGAACGTAAAAGTGTCTCCCTCTCTGCTGGGAAAGGGACCCCAGAATCCTAATCCTTAATTCTTTGCCGAAGTTCGCTCCTGCCTCAGCAGAAAGAGTCTGGGAACTAGGGATTCGACTCCTTCCTCTCCGGGAGATGCACTTGTCGGCCCGGTCCCCCAGACCCGGAAGGAAGGAAGGATACATCCTGCACGATCCGCTGCGTGGCTGTGTTAGGCGACTGCGAGTCTTTGAGCAGCTGAAGGACCTGCTGGAGGCCTTGCTCGTCTGGCTGCCAGTCCATGGCGCAAGGCGAACTGCGGGGGTAGGGGCCGGGATCAGCACCGGATCTCAGAGGCTCTGTGGCAGTCCCAGGCTGAGCCCCCCGCTGAGGTGATGGCGGCGGCGGCGGCGGTAGCAGGACTGGAGCGTCCTCGGCGGACAGGCGGAGGCCGCCGATCCACGCCCGCCCAAGTGCGGGGTCGCCGCCAGCTGCGCCATCCACGGCCACGCAGTCGCGGGCTCGGGAGCGCGGGCGGGGGTATGTGGAAGCAGGCCATGCGAGGCGGCGGCGGGACCCGGAGAATCCTCATCCCACCCAACGCCGGGCCTTCGTCCTACCTCGGCCCATGCCGCCGCGCTCGGCTGCGGGCCCTAAGGCTTCCACTTCCCTCGAGGCTGCTCGGCGAGGACCCAGCCACCTCCCCATTCAGGGGCCCTGACCCGGAACACGACAACGCCCCAGCCCCCGTGGTCTTTCCCGTGCCGGCACACAGTCCAGAGATTCCCCTAATCAGTCCCAGAGCAGTGGGTAGACAGGTCCCCGATGCCTCTCCAAATGAGAATCAGCAAAGGCCCGCCTAGTCGGCAACAGAAGCCCCCTGGACGAGTCCCTGTCGCTTCCTCAATCAGGTCTGGCCAAACCTCCCCACCACACAGTTCTAACAACCCCACGTCCCAGTCAGCACTAACTCCCACTGATGGATCACTACTGCTTCCCCTAATCAAGTTGTACCAAGCCCCCCACCACCTCCAGCCGGAAAACGTCTCCGTCCGAGCCCTGCAGCTCCCCCGTTAGGCCTGGCCAAATACCCTCGAGGCATTTCCCCCAACTGCACCCAGCTACGCCTCGCAGTCAGAGCCAGCAAAGCCCTCTAGGCCGAAGTCTCACGCCCCTCCCTACCAAAACCGCCGCCCCCAACTTTTCAACGCGGCCTCCCACAGTCAGACCCAGCCAAGCCCCTCCGAAACAGACCCACACACACACCCGATCCTCGCGACGTCCCCTAATCAGGCCCTAAGCAGTCCCCATACGCTTCCCCAATCAGAGCCCTCCAGGCCGACCCCAGCCGCCCCAGTGGCCCAATTTTCGCGGCACCCGGACCTGGCCCGGCTCCGAAGCCCCACCCCCTAAGCCAGGCTTGGTTCCCCCATCCCCCGCCCCGGCCCATTCTCGCTGCCTCTCCAATTGGGCCCAACTAGGTTCTCGGCCTTTCTCGGTCAGGCGCGGCCCCGACGCCCGGGCCGCGCGCAGCGCAGGCCCGGAGCCCGGCGGGGGTCGACGAAAGCCAGGGCCAAGCTGGTCGGGGTCTGGGTGAGGCTCACTTACCCGGCCTCGGGCGGCAGCAGCGAGGCCTTAAGCTGCGGCTTCTCCTGAGACTCGCGCGGAAGGAGGGAGCCAAAGAGAGGGAGTAATAAAAAAAAAAAAGGAAAGAAAGAAAGAAAGAAAAAGAAAACGCGGCTGTATATGAACCGCGGCGGCTTCCGTACGCCGTTCAAATAGGCCTAAATGACCCAATCGCGAAAAGCAGCGGCCGCACGTGGCCTGGCACCAGGGAGACCTAGGCCCCGCCGAGGTCGGGTCACGTGACCAAAGAGCCGGCGGCCCTCTAGGCCTCTCTGGCCAGCTGGTCCTCCCACCGTCTCGTTTTCTCAGCCTCGCTCGCTGGCTTGACAGGAGCTCTTTGCTGGAAACAGGAGTTTGGTGGCGCGCGGGACTTTTAGGTATAACTTCCCTCAGCCAGAACCATCTTCACTTTGTCACCCACTCACCCTCAATAACTGAACTGTGCCTTCCTCCCCCATTTTGAGAGTACTTAGCAGAAGTACTGTGTGACCAAAGAGTTGAGGGGACAGAGCCTAGGGTGGACTTTATACCCCATAGACAAAGGAGGGAAAGCCAAACAAAGGGAAGTGCCTGAGACTGGCTGGGTTCCTAAAGAAGCCTCTGCCATATTTTGGGTTATCTCTTTACATTGCTGTTTGACAAATATATAAGACACCCTACGAGGACATAAAATTTTAAACGAAGTGAAATAATAAAGACTAAAGCAAAAGACCTAACTCCTTTCTCTACCTGAATCAGAATGAGGTGAAACAATTCAGGAAATTTAAGGACAGGAAGACGAGGAGGGAAAAAAAAAAAAGACATTCCGTGATTCTTGCACCATCTGAGGACAAAGTAGGGCACGTCTTTTCCAGGAGCATAAGAGTCCCGGTTCTGTCTCCCACCCCAACCCCAACCACGTCTCCACCCTGCTGACAAAAAAGGTGGGCGACCTTCTGCCATTTCCAACTTTAGTTTCTCCACTTGTCGAATAGATACAATACTAGTTTGCTGGGTTGGAGATAATCCAAGTTAAGCATTACGAAACCTGCAGTAAATTGTTCCTCAAAAACGTGGTTTTTACTCCCCGAGGTTCAAGGTGGTCCTTTTACTGCATTTGGACCCTCCCTAAACCAATATTTACTGAATCAACTAGGGCTCTAATCCCAAAGGACATTTCCAGTCCTGCCCTGACGGCCGTTTTGCCCTGCGGGGGAGGCACAGGTTAACTCTAGCCCCAGACTGGAAGGAGACAGATTTCTCAGTCCACTTGCCCTTGGCAAAGTCAGTCCTGGCTCCGTTCATTCATGAAAAATAGATACCTAAGGCCTCTCTTGACGAAAACCGAGGCCGCCAGGATTTGGGACGAGTCAGTTGAAGCCACACTCCACTCCAAGAGTCAGGATCCTAAAGAAGCAGACGAGTCCCAACTCAGCTGGCTCCGCTGAACAGGAACCGGGTGTGAGAGACACGCGCCGAAAGCCGCCTACGCATGCGCAATGGTCTTCCCTCGTGCAACCTGAGGGCCTAGAACTACGAATCCCATCCTGCCTTGCGCAGGCGTCGCCGAGCTTACGAATTCTGGCTGCGACTCAAACCTGAGGGGGTCTAGAGACTTTCTGGAGTTGTGTGTTGAGCCGGACGAACGAGGTTGAGGGAGAGGGTGCAAATCAGTTTTCTGTTCAGGGTTAGGGGTTGCCTCAGAAAGGGTCGGGTAGGGAGCGAGTTGGAGATGCAGGAGATAATTTGTTAATGCTCATCCCCCATCCCTCCCCCCGCCGCAGAGTGTGGCTTCGGGAGTCTTAAGTTCTCTGACCAGGGATTCATCCTGTGCCCCCTGCAGTGGAAGTGCGGAGTGTTAACCACTGGACCTCCAAGAAAATGCCCCTCCCCCTACTTTTGATACGTCAAGTTTCCAGCGGCTCTGCGCAGGCTTTGTGGGGAGGAGTCCGGGAAGAAGAATGTGAGCGCTGCTGACAGTATGATCCACAGTTACCGGCCCTCATATGATCACGGGTCTTTTTCTCTTCCCCAGATGGTGCGTTTCAGTACTGAATCGAAAAATCGGAAAGGGGAAAAAGAAAAAAGCCCCCTAACTTCTTATGCACCTACTGCCTTTCAGTGTATAAATGGTATTCTCACGACAGCCCTGTACACAGCAAACTTCAACTAGAAGAGCTCAGTGCAAAAAAGAAACAAAAACTGGAGCCCAAACAGGAATCTGAGATAAGAGACAGATCTCAGTTAACAGCCTCCCTGCCTGAGCACATCACACTGCACCCACATTTCAAGATATTTCTCAAACAAGGTCGCCAGACACAAAGCAACTGCTTCACCTTGAGAAACAACAGCCCCTTTGAATGTCAGAGTTAATGTTGACTATATGAGCATTGTTCTTACTTTAGAACTTCACTCTAGATGTTTCAGTATGTTATCCTTATTTTATAGATGAATAACCTGAACCACAGAAAGGCTAAATAACTTACCCAAGATCACACAGCTAACAGACACCAGAAAAGTTTGAAACTGGGACTGTGTGACTCACCAAAACCTGAATTTGATTCTCCGCCCTCACTTTTCCCAGGTCAGGGCAGGTGAGCTCAGTGAAAGGAAGTGCTAACACTCCAGAATAGAGGCTGAGCTGCTGCAGGGGCGACCTACTTCTCCCACTTGTTCCTTTTTAAAGATCCAGCGGCTGTTGGTGGCTTTGAGGGAGGAGGAGGTAGAGATGGCTCCATTGGCTTCCTATATCCCCTTCCCCATACTACATCTCCAAGGCTAACATCACACCTGGGCCAGCTCAGCATCATGAAAGGAGGGAGACCTTTCGCCTATGTGGGAAATAAACCAGACAAGCCTTACTGTGTTTTAGCAGGAAGTAAGGAGTATGTCACCTGTTTCAAAGTCTATTTGCTCACTCTTCAAGCTGGGCATGATTCAGCTCAGAGTCTTTGCACTTGCTGTTCCTCAAGCCTGCAACACTCTTCCAAGGACCATCCTCACTGCCTGTCCCACCTCCTTCAGGACTTGCAACAGATGGTGTGACCATTCTTGACCAGTTTACAGTTGCCATCTTTCCCCCTCTCATCACAGATCCCCTTTCATACTGCCCCCTGCTCCCGCATAGAATGTATAATGGTGTATATTTTGTTTCATTTCCCCACAACCAAAATGTTAGCTCCACTAGGACAGGGAATTTGGACTGTGTTGATACTTGAAATTCCCCACCCTCCACAGTCTGAATATTGCAGTGTGAAGCTGTGTGTGTGTGTTGCTGAGGTAGGGTGCGCTCAGTTGTGTCTCTTTGCAACCCCGTGGACTGTAGCCCACCAGGCTCTTCTATCCATGGGATTTCCCAGGCAAGAATACTGGATCGGGTTGCCATGTTCTCCTCCAAGGAATCTTCCTGACCTAGGGATGGAACCCACGTCTCCTGTGCCTGCCACATTGGCAGGCAGGTTCTTCACCACTGGGCCACCTGGGAGGCCACATTTGGACAGGTGCTAACTCAGCCTTCATCCTTCTGGCTTTACAGGTCCCGGGCACGTAGTGACCACCATGGTCTTTGGAATCATGATTCTCCCTAACAGAAGAGGGACTGGAGCCTGGCCATAGGATGGGCATGAGTGCCAAGAGGCTCAGCATTCATGCCTGGGAAATGGCCTGACAGCTAGCATGCTTCGATGTTGCTCCCTAATAGATTTAAGTTAGGAGGCATAGTTATCTTAACACTTTGGTTGCCTCCACGGAGAGCAGGCACCTAGGTAGCCTTCAGCTCCAAACAGGATGAGCAATGAGGCCAGGAAGACACAGAATTACAAGAAACACTAGTGGGGACTAGGGGCATCAGGGCTTCCTTCTGGACATCTTGTCCCCTAGTATAGCAGTTGTCCTGTTCTGCAAGGTGGGACAAACAAGCCCCTTTGCATTCTTTCTCCTGATCATATTAAAAACACACCTTCCCTGGAAGGGCTACAAGTCGCTGGCAGGACAGACCAACCCCACTGGAACCCAGATCCTGGTCCTCTTTACTTCCTCCACTGCCAACAGCCCATTAGCTCCTCTTGCCTGATCACAGCCTGGTCTCCATCTCCCAAGTTCTGCCCAGACCCTTTCAGCCAGAGGGATCCTGTTAAGATACAAAATATACCATGCCACTCCTTATCACAGCCCCCCAAAAGTTTCTTCTTACGAATAAAGGTTTCTTCTTAAGAATAAAAAATTCTCACCCTAGCACACGAGACTCTGCATGTAACACACTCAGGCTTCTCACTCAGCCAGTTCCACTCACAGTGGCCTCCTCAAAGCTCCCTGTAAAGGCCAGGCACCTTCCCTGTCTGTATACTGGCTGTTCATTACCCCCAGACAGGCTTCCTCACCTCCCTCAGGACTCTGATCAGATGTCTCCCTACAGCCTCTCTCCTGTACTTCTTTGCAGTCATCTCCCCAGATGGGTTCCCTTTTAATCTGTGTCTATTTCCTTCCACAAAGGCAGGAAGCACGCGTGGTCTGTTTTGTTCACTGTGGTGGCCACAGGGCCTAGAAAACCCAAACACCTGGTAGGTGCTCCTTGTCTTCGGATCTGAACTGACAGCTTTGGCCCAGCCCAGATGGGACTGTGCAGACACTGAACAAGAGCAGCAGCAGGGCGTGGGGGTGTATGTCTCAGGCGTGAATCCTGAGGAGAGTTCAACCCCAGGAGGGGTTGGACCCCTGTTATCCCCCGACACCCCCACATCACTGGGGCAGACCCAGCCTTTGGTAGGTGTGCAACCAGCCAAGAGGGAAGGGCTTAAGTTGGAGAGAGCAAAAAGGCAAACCAAGCACACAACTCCAGCACTAAGTCATGTTCTTTACTTCCCAGAAGTGATGGCTAAAGGGTGGGGGGCGGGGGGGGGTGGTGAGAAAAGGAAGACAGAAAGAGCCAGGGGAGGGAGGAGAGGGGACAGTAAAACACTGTTCTACGAAGTCTCAGGAGGCAAGTGCTCAAGGTAAAAAGAGTCCTGGAGAATCATCCGCAGCTGCGGGAAGCATCTCGGTTTCCTTCTGTGTATAAGTCCTTGGGGGAAAGGCTGCCGCGCTGCCACTGCATTAAATAGTTATGTACATCGCAGAGAGTCCCAGGCCGTGGGCAGGCAGGGAGGGGGGTCATTTCACCAGGGGCCGCGTTTTATCATCGTCACCGCACTGGTGGGCTTTGTACTTTTTCACCTCTGCCATGTACTTGGCCCATGCATCACCTTTACTTGTTAATACCTGTTGGGGGGAGGAGAGATACACAGGGGGTTGGGAAGGGGATGCCAGGAACCAGGGTCAGGACTGTCCTGAGACAGCTGACCCACCCACAGCGTATTGGGTCTGAGATAAAGATAAGCAGAGGCAAGTTATCTAGGAGCTGGGTTGAAAGCCCTCCTCCCCCACCCAGTACATCCATCCGAGGGCCAGATACTGAAGAGGGAGGGATGGGGCACCTCAGCCAGACGCTGAGGCTAGAAGGAAAGGGCAACAGAGGCAGTCCCTGCCACAACCGGTCTGCTCACCTCATCCTCCGTCTTCTGCTTCTTGGCTACTATTCCCGTCTTGAGGGCTAGTTTGTTCCCGCCTCTGCGCTTGCCCACCTGGGTGAAGGGACAGAAGACTGCAACGGTTACAGGAGCCGGGGCCCGCCCTTGGCGGCGCTGAGGCCCACTACACCTTCCTAGCCCGGCCCGGTGGCCCGCCCCGACGCCGCGCCCAGCTCCACCAGCCGGCCGACCTGCGCAGCAATCAGAGAGGAGCACACGCGACTCAGCGCCTGCCCTGGGCCCATGATGCCCAAGCAGTCCTGGGCCCCCAAGCTGTCTTCCCAGGGAGAGAGAAGAATCCCCACATGAGGGGGGATGAGCTCTGTCCTCACTATCCCCTAGTACAGACCACACAGGCAGCAACTGCTCCCTTTATTGAGCACTTACTGTATACTAAGCCCTGTGCCAAGTGGCTTTGGACATATCATCTCCTTCAACTTTCACAGTTACCTTAAGATGAAGGTCATAACCGTCCCCATTGGACAGAGGAGGAAACACCTTTGAAAAGGAGAAGCCTGTCCCCTGGATCATGCTGACAGCAGACAGTGGAGCTGGATTCAGGGTCAGGTATGTTGAGTCCAGGAGCAGCAATCTTAGCCATCGCCTGATGCTGTTCCCTGACACCTAACCTGGCCTGGCCTCTTTGAGGGCGCTCCCGCAAATGGCCCCCTGATGACCAAACAGAAAAGGCAGTGACAGCTACTGCTACTCTCATTCACGGGGGCACTCGGCTGCCACCCAGTTCTCACACCAGCCCAGGCCCGGTCACTTCCCATTCTTCAAATATAAGATTTAGCCTGAACGTTCCTCCTGGTCCTCTATTTTCTCCCACAAACTGAGGGCTTCTTGTGCACCAAGGGCTGTGACAGGCTTTACAGACATCCTGTCCCTAGCCCTCAACCAGGTGTTAAGTGACCTGAGCTGCTGAGACTATTCTCACACTCATTTTTGACAGATGAAGAAACTTGACGCACCCCCACCCAAGCCCATTACTCTTAAAGTCAACACTTTTTCCCTCCACACCACAGGAACTTGCTCTCAACACAAGAGATAAAGCCATCTCAGGGTTGACAATCAATATAGGTGCCCTTTTTTTAGCCTAGAGTTTCTCAATCTTAGGCACTAATGAGATTTTGAACTGGATCATGTTTGCTGAAGAGGGGGAGGAGAGTTGTTCTGTTTCAGGATGTTGAGCAGCAGCCCTGCCCTCTGCTCGTAAATGTCCGTCATGACGATCACAGATGCACCCAGACTTTGTCAAGTGTGGAGATGGGGTAGGTGGAAACAGTCCCCAGTTTAGAACCACTGGTTTAGCCCTTCCTATAAGGCTTGCCCAATGGTAATCACATAAGAGGATGCCCATTTTTGCAAGCAGGGAAAATGAAGTTAGGCCATCTCAGATGCTCCGGGAGAGCAATGATGCCTGTCATGTTCAGCACAGCATATCCATCACCTAGCGCAGTGCCCAGCACAAGGTAAGGTGCTCAATAAATGGACACCAGACGAATGAAAATCATGGAACTCAAGCAAATCTCCTAGGTCACACAGTAAGCAGTCTGAGTCTTTCATTCACACAGCTCAGACTCCAGACTTGAATATGACACCCATTCTCATATGGGAGATGGTCCCCAAATCCAAAGTTCGGGTGGGTACCACTCAAACAGGAATTCTAGTACCCTGGTCTCCCGATCCTCGGAACGCTGTTTCCAATGGAATCCCCCTCTCAGCTCCCAGTTCCTGCGGGCAGACTCCTGGGGTCCCCATCTCCGCCCCCCAGACCTCTCTTGTCGGGAATCCAGGTTCTGAATCCTCAGCGGATGACCCGGACGGCCCCCTGATCGGAGTCGGAGGGTGGACCTGGATCCCGATCCCCTTCTCGGTTCCGATTCCCCAGGCCAAGGAAGACCCTGGCGCCCGCCCCCACCCCCGCGGCTCCTTACGAAGCTGAGCGTGGGGCCCGGACCGCCCTTCCTCTTCGGATCCCCGGGACCCGCGGCGGCAGCGGTGGCTGGCTGATCGGGTCGCTGCGGGCCCGGGGGCGGCTCCTCCTGCCGCTGCCGCTGCTCCTCCTCCATCTTCCGCTTGAACAGCTCCAGGAAGCTGCCGTCGTTGGCGAACAAGTTCACGCCGCCCGACACTGGGCTCGAACCCGCGCCCGACACTTCATCATCCCCGCTCTCGGGCGACGTCCCTGGCCCGGACTCAGCCCATCGGCTTCCGCCGCCGCCGCCGCCACCCGCGGGGCCCGGAGCCTCCCGACTGGGAGGCTCCGCCCGTCTCCCTCGGGCAGCCATTTTGTCACCAGGTGCCGCGCAAAGGACTCCGGGAAGGCCGCTCCCGGCCCCGCGCTTGGCGCCCGACAAGCCTGGTCCCGGGCAATGCATGCCGGGAAGACCCGTCTGGTGCTTAGGCGAGCGCAGTGGGGGCGGGGCATGAGGGGCGGGGCGAATGAGGAATAAGGCCTGACGCGGCGCGCCCTCAAGCAGCTGCCCTTGCCCGCCCCGGCCCGCCCCGTCGGGTCCGGCGGAACGTTATAACCCTGCTAGGCTCCTGCTAGCGTTACGCAGAGATGGTCTCTTCCGGAATGAGACTATTGTTTGGTTCTGGGTGTGTAGCTGGCTCTCGGAGTGAGGTTCCCGCTTGGGACTCGGTGGTGTACTAGCTTTTCGGGGCACCAGGGATAATCTCAGTGAGGGGAGAGACGTTGCCTGGCTGTGTGCTCAGCTGATACCTCGGAACCTGGGTCCCTAACTAAAACTAGCTAGAGGGCATATCTAGCCTGGTCCCCGAGAACAGAAATGGGAGTGTCTCTGGATTAGGTACCTATCTCTGGGATGGAGCTTTCATTTGGAATTAGAGACACAGCTCACTCCAAGGAGCTGAGAGGTTCATATCTGCAAATCAGGGTATTACTTTATGTGCTGCTGCTGCTGCTGCTGCTGCTGCTGCTGCTGCTGCTTTTAGTCGCTTCAGTCGTGCCCGACTCTGTGCGACCCCATAGACGGAAGCCCACCAGGCTCCCTCATCCCTGGGATTCTCCAAGCAAGAACACTGGAGTGGGTTGCCATTTCCTTCTCCAGTGCATTAGAGTAAAAAGTGATTGTGAAGCTCTTTATGTGCCAGAGTACTGAAACGAAGCCACGGATATTTCTATGTTGGAGTCTCCAGCTAAGGTATAGTGTCCGCAAAAGGGCCTGGGACCAAGCATGTATTCCTGCCCAGGGCAGAGTTTCAAACAGAATTGGCTGAAGTTTCCCCTCGAACCTGGGGTAAAGTGGAAGCAGGTTTGGGGGAATGGGGTGCCTTCTACAACAAGGATGCAAGCCCGCAAAGGAGCTCAGGGCTCCCGGGACAAGGATCTGCGGACCTCGCCCCGAACTGGAGTAATTCTCTCTCTAACCCACTCGCAGCGCCGAAACTGTCTCCAGCCAACTAATCGGTTCGTCTGTGATAGGTTTGCGTCAGGAGCCCGATGGCTCCCAGCCAATTGAATAACAGAAGAGACAGACCTGAAGGGTGCTGGGACCTAGTTCGGAGAATAGAGGCAGGAAATGATCGACAAGAAGTTGAGCCTATGGAGTCAGGTCAGGGTGGACCTTGGAACTAACTTCTCGAAAAGGGCATGGAATGGGTGTTTGGTTGGTTGCTAAGGGAGGTTGGCGCTACCGGGACGTGAGAGTGATTGGTGAAAGTAAGAAAAGATGTAGCCAATGAAAGGAGTGCTGCTAGACTTAGAGGCCAATCAGTAAAGGGGAGTATCCTGGGATGTACCAATGCATTAATTAGACAGGGGGAGTCTTTGAAGAAATGTAGACAAGAGGCTGATATGGTCAAGCTTGGAAGGGAAGACATTGGACATATAGCTTCTATTAGCTCCTAGAAGTTAAGCTATGAGAAAATCAGTTCAACCTTCTAGCCTTGATGGGGATATGATAGGAAATTTCCCCTGCAGGTGATTTGCATGGTGCGCTCCGCTTGATCACGTGAGCCGGTTCCAAGATGGCGGCAGGGGTGGCCGGGTGGGGGGTTGAGGCAGAGGAGTTCGAGGATGCCCCTGATGTGGAGCCGCTGGAGCCCACGCTTAGCAACATCATCGAGCAGCGCAGCCTTAAGTGGATCTTCGTTGGGGGCAAAGGTGGAGTTGGCAAGACAACCTGCAGGTAAAGAGGCTGCAGTGGGGGCCGGGAAAACGGGTGGGATATACCACAGGGTGAAGGGGAGGCGAAAGATCGGGTCTTCCAGCACCAGCCGGGCAAGAGGGCTGGGGTAGGGTCTTCTGGATTGTACTCTCCAGAAGTTATCTGGAGCAAATGGAAGATACCACCTGAAAGCCGGCCAGGCACCCTCTGAATTGGACCATCCCTGTTGGGGCTCAAAGGCTGAACCACGTTGAATCCAGCGCACGGGGGTCCGGGAGAGCACTTAGATGTCCCCATCAGATAGACTGTACCGGAGTGTGCCCAGAGAAGGGGAGGGGCACCTGAGCGAACTATCCTAATCTGTTGAACCTTGTCGTGGGAGTGGAAGGCGGGAGGGAGGGCACATGATCAGGCTATCCCAGTCAGCTGGGACGAGGGGGAGGGATCCCCGGGCAGATTACCCTGGACAAATGGACCGAACCACCGAGTTTAGCAAGAGGTGCAAAGGACCCCTTAGCTTAGCGTTGAGGAGCGGACACAGGGTCAGGCTATGCTGACTGTACAGCTGGATCGTGATGACGCTCTGTGCCAGCGAAGAAGCAGCCATCACACCAGACTGACACAGCCGAATCTTACCACTCTAGCCAGGTGGAAGGTTCAGTAGGTGAGATCTGAGAGGGTCCCACTGCAGAGATTGAGGCCTGATCCCACAGTCCTCCATACTCTTCTCTCAAGGCCCTTACTGATCCAGGTCCCCTGCTCCTGCGACCCTTCATCTCCCTTGCAGACCTAGGGAGCAGAGCCTGACTCTTCAACCCCCCACCTCAACCTTTTGACCTTTCTTTTGCCCAGCTGCAGCCTAGCAGTCCAGCTGTCCAAGGGGCGGGAGAGTGTTCTGATCATCTCCACCGACCCAGCCCACAACATCTCTGATGCATTTGACCAGAAGTTCTCCAAGGTGCCTACCAAGGTCAAAGGCTATGACAACCTCTTTGCCATGGTGAGTGCAATAGCGCTCAGGCCTACCCCACGCCCCACTCCCCAACTCTGTCAAAGGCACCTTCAGGCCTTTCCTGTGAACACCCACCATTAGCTATCATGTCCTGCAGATTCTCCAGCCTCTTGTCTTTCCACTTTCACCTCTTCAGCATACCCACAGGGGACTGGGTGAGAGATGTTTGTGGATCAGAAAGGAAACCAGAGTAGCTGGAGTGAGCAAGGGAAGAGGAGGGAGACACCAATAATAGGACCTAGCAGGCCACTGGGAGCAGTTAAGCTTTGTTTCCAAGTTTTTATATATTTTTGTATTTATTTTTGTTATGTATTTGGTTGCTCTGGACCTTAGTGCCAGGTCTTAGTTGCAGCACACAGAATCTTTAGTTGCAGCACACAGAATCTTTAGTTGCAGCACACAGAATCTTTAGTTGCAGCATGTGGGATCTAGTTTCCCAACCAGGTGTTGAATCCAGGTCCCCCGCATTGGGAGGGTGGAGTCTTAGGCACTGGACCACTAGGGAAGTCCCTGATTCCAAGTTTAATGGGAACCTGTTTGTTTTAAGCACAATAATGTTATGGGCCACATCGTTTTTCGAAAAGTTCCCTGTAGGTTTCATGAAGAGATTGTACTATAAAGTCAAGAATAGAAGCAAAGAAAACTGGGACAGTGACCAGGCTAGAAATGGTGGCAGCCAAAACTTGGTGGGGAGGGAGGTGAAAAGTGGTAAAATTTGGGATTTATTTTCATTTGTTTGGCTTCGGTGGGTCTTCATTGTCGTACACAGGGCCTTCTGTTGCAGTATGTGGGCTTAGTTGCCCCATGGCATTGGGATCTTAGTTCCCTGACCAGGGATTGCGTCTGCATCCCCTGCATTGGATTCTTAGCCACTGGACCACCAGCGAAATCCCTGGGATGTATTTTGGAATTAAAGCAATTTGACTGCTTGGTTATAATGCATGAGGAAAAGAAATGGATTTAGTACATCTCTTAGTTGACTGCCTGGGCAACTGAGATGGAGAAGACTGGGAGAGGAGCAGGTATAGAAGGCAAAAATGGGGGATTTTATTTGGCTTAGTGAGACCAAGGTACCCATTGGTCATCCAAATGGAGACATCAGAACAGTGGCTGTTATACGAGCCTAGAGGAAGAAGTTGGCATTGAGAGTCATTGTCCCAAGGGTGATATTTATTTAAAGCTGTGTGAATGGAGGAAAGAGTGAAAGAAAAGAGAGGCCCAGAAACAACTCTAGGGGCATATCAACATTTATGGTCCAGCAGAGGAAGAGGAAGAATCAGTGAAAGAGGCCAAGGAGGAGCCCCAGGTGAGGTGGGAGGGAAGCAAGATAGTATGGGCTCCTAAACTCGAGGAAGACAAAGGGACTTGGGCAGAAAGATTGTTGGCTCTGGCAGGCACATCCATTTTAAGCAGATCACCCTGGGAATGGGCACAAAAGCCTGCATGGAGTGGGTGAACCACAGTGGAGACAGGGATCACTATGATGGGAGCAGAGAAATGAGCGTGGTCATCACTGGAGGGGAATGGGAGTGAGAGTTAAGGAAGGCTTTTCTGAGAAAGGAGATTTTAAGAGCACGTGTGTTTGCTGATGCGAATGCTTCAGAGAATTCTCTGGCAGTCCAGTGGTTAGAACTCTGGGCTCTCTCTTTACTGAGGACTGGGTTCAACCCCTGATTTGGGAACTAAGGTCCCAGAAGCTGATCGGTATGGCCAAAAAAAAAAAAAATGCTTCAACTGGAAGGGACAAGTGATGCTACAGGAGGGAATAAGGATGCCAGCCGAGGAGGGGCCTCAGGTGGGCGACTGCTTGCTCCAGTGCACAGACCCAGGACTTGGGCTCTGCTAGGACCAGGGGCTTGGAAGGAAGGACTGGGGCATTTTCTAGGGTGAAATGAGGGTGTTGATGGCCAGTGGCTTCACTTTCTCACTGAGGCACAAGCCCCAGCAGAGACTGCGGGCCACTTGGGAAAGAAGGTGTTTGAGGAGGAAGGAGATGTGGCATTAATACTCCCACTGGTGGATTGTCTGGCTCGTCAAATGCCCATTGGAGATTTGCAATCAGCAGTGGGGAGCAAGGTGAAGCTGTTTGTCAGGCGTGTTTCTCAGATGTTTACCTTGGTGCAGCCATGCCAGCGAGCTGCAAATAATGAGAATGGGGCTTTTGCCAACTGTAGAGGGAAAAGAGTGTGTGTCTGCAGATGGTGACTGCAGCCATGAAATTAAAAGACACTTAGTCCTTAGAAGAAAAGTTATGACCAACCTAGATAATATATTCAAAAGCAGACATTACTTTGCCGACTAAGGTCTGTCTAGTCAAGGCTATGGTTTTTCCCGTGGTCATGTATGGATGTGAGAGTTGGACTGTGAAGAAGGCTGAATGCCGAAGAATTGATGCTTTTGAACTGTGGTGTTGGAAAAGACTCTTGAGAGTCCCTTAGACTGCAAGGAGATCCAACCAGTCCATTCTAAAGGAGATCAGCCCTGGGATTTCTTTGGAAGGAATGATGCTAAAGCTGAAACTCCAGTACTTTGGCCACCTCATGCAAAGAGTTGACTCATTGGAAAAGACTCTGATGCTGGGAGGGATTGGGAGCAGGAGGAGAAGGAGACGACAGAGGATGAGATGGCTGGATGGCATCACTGACTCAATGAACATGAGTCTGGGTGAACTCCGGCAGTTGGTGATGGACAGGGGAGGCCTGGCGTGCTGCAATTCATGGGGTCACGAAGAGTCAGACACGACTGAGCAACTGAACTGAACTGATGCAGAGGCATCCTCTGGAGACTGGACTGGATAAGGGTGCCAGCCAAGAGGAACACCGACAGTGAACAAGGGGGCAGAGGGGTGAGGATGAGGTGGCCCAGAGAGATCTAGAATAACAGGAGTTGAGAGAGCTAGGGTCAAAGAGTGGGCCAGTAGCTAGGAATAACCCATCAAGGGTGTGACTTGAGAGTGTGATGTGCGGACAAGCTCCCCATAGGGAAGTGATCTCTGAGTCCAGGGAGTTGAGGGATGCACCACAGAAACCATGAAGTCAAAAAGAAGTGGTAGGGGCTTCCCTAGTAGCTCAGTGGTAAAGAATCCGCCTGCAATGCTGGAGACATGGGTTCAATCCCCCTGGTTGCAAGAAGATCCCACGTGCCGAAGAGCAGCTAAGCCCATGTGCCGCAACCGTTGAACCTGTGCTCTAGAGCCTGGGCGCTGCAACTACTGAAGCCCGAGAGCCCTAGAGCTTGTGCTCCACAAAAGAGGAGCTACCGTGATGAGAAGCCTGCACACCCCAATTAGAGAAAAGCCCTTGGAGCAAAGAAAACTCAACATTGCCAAAAAGTAAATAAAATTATTATAAAAGAAGAAGAAAAAAAAAAGAGGTAACGCAGGCAGAAGATAGAAAGGCTTTGAGTGCAGGACAGGCCAGGGACCCCAGGCTTGGTCATCCTTTCATGGATCCTACATCCAAGTTGAGGACCTACTCTGTGCCACACACTTCCCAGGTATTGGGGACACCACAGTGAACAAGACAATCAAAACCACTACCCTCATGGGGCCGGCACTGTGGTGTGGAGACAGCTGATAGACATGATAAGTAGACACCATGTGCGTGTGTGTTTAGTTGCTAAGTTGTGTCTGACTCCTTTATGGCCCCATGGACCGTAGCACACCAGGCTCCCTCTCTCCATGGGATTTCCCAGGCAAGAATACTGGAGTGGATTGCCGTTTCCTTCTCTGGGGGATCTTCAAGAGGCCAGATGTTAAGGAGAAAGGAAAAGAGGGCTGTGGGGGATAGGGCTGCACTGTCAGCTCGGGCATTCAAGGTAGATTCATGTTACAGGACTGATCTGGAAGAGGTCCTGGGCTGGGTGGGGGAACAGCCAGTGAAAAGTCCCTGCAGGGACTTCTTCAGCAGTCCAGTGGTTAAGACTCCGTGCTTCCACTGCAGGCAGCATGGGTTCGATCGCTATTCAGGGAACTCAGATCCCACACATTGCATGATGTGGCCAGACAAAAGAAGAGGCCTTGCAGTGGGCTCTGGCTTCCATCTGGGCACTGAGGACAGTTGACGATCTTCCATCTGCTTGTTTGACAATCTGCGGTCGCTGAATACCTGAAGTGCCTAAGGGAGGGGCCTCCTCAGCTGGGGTCTCCTCAGCTGTGATCCGATGATGGGCTGTGCTCAGGCGCCCCCCAGGCTCCCTCAGGTTCTGTGCCTCGGTGCCAAGGCCCCAGCCACAGCAGCCTGAATCTTGATCCCTCGGCCCAAAGGAGATTGACCCCAGCCTGGGCGTGGCGGAGCTGCCAGACGAGTTCTTTGAAGAAGACAACATGCTGAGCATGGGCAAAAAAATGATGCAAGAAGCTATGAGCGCATTCCCAGGCATCGACGAGGCCATGAGCTACGCAGAGGTGATGAGGTCAGGCATGGCCAGGGGTACTGGGTGCTGCCTGGGGTTGGGGGCAGAAGAAAGGGCAGAGCGGGCCTCACCCTCTTCTCCCTGCAGGCTGGTGAAGGGCATGAACTTCTCCGTGGTGGTGTTCGACACGGCGCCCACAGGCCACACACTGAGGCTGCTCAACTTCCCCACCATCGTCGAGCGGGGGCTTGGCCGCCTCATGCAGATCAAGAACCAGATCAGCCCCCTTCATCTCACAGGCAGGCAGGGCCCCGGGCAGCCAGGAATCCCCTGAGTCAGAACAGGGCTCCCAGTCGCACCATAACAAAGGCCTTTACCACGTGCCCTCTCAGTCAGCGCTTCCCAGTGGGTGTGTTGGGTCTCCACTGTCCGCCGTCCTCCACCTTGGTGTCCCTGCCTCCACCTCTTGAGTGCCCCAGACAGAGCTTGAAACCACATACAGTAAGTCCATTACATATGAACGAGTCCCATTCTGAGATCAAGTTTGTAAGTCCAGTTTGTCCGTAAGTTCAACAGAGTTAACCTGGGTGCCCAAAGAACGCAGTTGTCTTCGTAGTTCTGTACTGTACTGTTTAGCTGCTCAGTCACTCCTGACTTTTGTGACCCCATGAACTGTAGCCCACTAGGCTCCTCTGTCCATGGGATTTCCCAGGCAAGAATTTGGGGGAGTTGGTTGTCATTTCCTTCACCAGGGATCTTCCCACCCTAGGGATTGAACCTGAGTCTCCTGCATCAGCAGCCTGGTTCTTTACCGCTGAGCCCCCAGGGAAGCCCACACCATACTGTAATGGGTTTATAATACTTCTTGCACAAATAATACATAAAAACACAAAAAATAAAGCATTTTTAAACTCACAGGACAGTACCTTAAAAAGTACGGTAGTGCAGTACAACAGATCAGGCAAGAAGAGTTACTGACTGGAGGAGGGAGAGGAGGTTGGAGGTGGTAGAGCTGAAGGATCGTTGGCAATAGGAGACAGAGGGCAAGCTGCAGTTTCAGTCGTACCTGACTAATAGCACAAGTTCTGGCTTCTGGCTGAAACCAGATGTATGTTTGTATCTTCAAAAGTTCACAACTTGAAGGTTCCTATGTAGGGGACTTACTGTATCCAGAGCCAGGTGGCCCAGGTTCAAATGCACTGCGCTCTGGTGTGACACTGCTCTGTGACCTCAAGCCACTTCCCCTCTCTGGGCCAAGTCTGTCAAATGAGAGCGTGCGGGTCCCCCCACCACGGGCTGTTATTAGCACGACATGACAACCCTAATGACCCCACGCTTCTGCACACCACTCCCACCTCCCTGGTTATGGGTGGTCCCCTGGTGGGGACTTGAATCTCAGGTAGTAACTTTTTTTTTCGATTGGTGGTTGCTCTGGGTCTCCGTTTCTGCGAGGGCTCTTCTCTAGTTACAGCAAGTGGAGATTACTCTCTAGTTGCAGTACCTGGGCTTCTCACTGCAGTGGCTTCTCTTGTTTCAGAGCACAGTCTCTAGGTGCAGGGGCTTTGGTAGTTGCAGCACACTGGCTTAGTTGCTCCTTAGCATGTGGGATCTTCCAGGATCAGGGATCGAACCCATGTCTCCACTTTGGCAGGTGGATTCTTAACCACTGAGCCATCAGGGAAGCCCCCTCTGGTAGTAAAATCTGTGGAGCATTTCCTGTTTGCCAGGCACCCTTCTGAGTGTGTGACAGTGTGTTGTATAGGACAGCAGCTCTACACATGGGGAAACCGAGGCACTAACCTGGCCACGGTCCCACAAAAATGGCAGAGCTGGGGCTGGACCCATATGATCTGCTCAAAGGCCCACATCTTAAACCACTGGGAGGTGTTGGGATTCGTTTCCTCCCATCTCCCCCCACCCGCCCTGCCCTCCCCAACCAAGTGTCTAGTGAGCTGGACCCAGGGAGTGTAATGGCACCAGGTAAACCGTGAGCCCTCTCCCCATCCCCATAGATGTGCAACATGCTGGGCCTCGGCGACATGAACGCAGACCAGCTGGCCTCCAAGCTGGAAGAGACGCTGCCTGTCATCCGCTCCGTCAGTGAACAGTTCAAGGACCCTGTGAGTTCAGGTCCAAGTGGGCAGTGAGAGGCTCCGGGAACCATGGGGACAGGGCTGAGAAATGCCCCTCCCTGTCCTCTTGCCTCCCATAGGAGCAAACAACCTTCATCTGTGTGTGCATCGCGGAGTTCCTGTCCCTCTATGAGACCGAACGGCTGATCCAGGAGCTGGCCAAGTGCAAGATTGACACGCACAACATCATCGTCAACCAGCTCGCCTTCCCTGATCCCGAGAAGCCCTGTAAGATGTGTGAGGCCCGCCACAAGATCCAAGCCAAGTACCTGGATCAGGTGCGCACACCCACCCTCCCGCCCAGTCTCACACTTTGACCCCAGAAGCTGCAGTCTGACCCAGCCCAGCCGGCCCAGCTGATCTTTTACTGTGTTCTCTGATCTTTTGCTCCATCTCACTTTCTGTTCATCTGCCTAATCCCCTGCCCTTCACCTCCTGCTTCAGACCTCATTCTGGCCTTTGTAGACTAGCTGGCCTGGGTATCTGATCCTGGGGAGTGGGAGGTCCAGGCCCGGGATCTCTGACCTCACTGGCACCACTCCCACCCATGACCCTGTGAAGTCCTTGCTCATATTCCCTCCCTGACCCTGAGACCCCCCCAGCCTGACCCTTTACACCGATCACATCCTGTCCCTGCCCTGGGGCCCCCTGACTGCTGCCTTCTGCCCCCGCCACAGATGGAGGACCTATACGAAGACTTCCACATTGTGAAGCTGCCGCTGCTGCCCCATGAGGTTCGGGGAGCGGACAAGGTCAACACTTTCTCCGCTCTCCTCCTAGAGCCCTACAAGCCCCCAGTGCGCAGTAGCACCTCCACCAGCCCCAGCTGCCATTTCACACCCACCCACCACCCACCGGGGCAGAGTTTGCACAAAGTTCCCCCTCTAATACAGGGGAACCACTTGGGGGATGGGAGGCGGGGAGGGGGGTCTTTTCCCCCTGGTGGGGCTAGGGGAGCTATAGCTGCACCCCACCTCTCCCCACCTCTCCTCCCTCAATAAAATGATCTTAAACTTCTGTGGATATTGATATGAGGTAGGAGTTGAGGCTTAGTACCTTCATGTACGGTTGTACAGGTTGTACACTGCACAAAGATGTCACATCCAGAGAGGTACTGTCACAACAGAGATCTAATAGAGATGCATGTTTATTGTGGCAATTTTGGAAAGAGGGTTCTTTGGTAAAGGGGTGCTGTTTTCTTGGTCTTTGTGTGTCAGGGTGTCTTTCTGGGCTGTAAAGCCTGGAATAGAAGAAGTTGCATCTGCCCACGTTCTTCAGGGCTCAGAGCGTGGGAACCAAGAGGCTCCCTTGGCCAGCCCCAGGCTGGCGGGGAGCGGATTAGGCCGGCAGCGGGCCCAGCACTGCCTGCTGTTTGGTTTGGGAATTAGTGGGCGCCCTGGGCAGAGGCTGGGCTTGCCAGACTGGGGATTAACAGTCTCCACCCACCTCCCCCCACAACCAATTCCTAATCTATGGAATGGCATGGCATCAGCCTGTCCCAGCACAGGACTGCAGCAGGGGGGCAGTTCAGGGACAAGATGACAAAAACTCAGAGGCTAGAGGGGCCCTGAAGTCCCATCGTGCCCCCAGAGCAGTCTCAGTGGCCTCTAGCATGTTTGCTGCAGTTTGAGCACCACTCGCTGCAATTCATGGGGTCGCAAAGAGTCAGACACAACTGAGCGACCTAACTGAACTGAACTGAACCCCTATTCCTAAAATGCAGACAGAAGGGGGCCATTCATAGGGCCCTGGCACAAATTCACCTGACCTTGGAAGGGTCAGCACACCAGCCTGAAAGACACTTAAGTCCGCCTTCTCCCCTTCACGCTTCTCTCTGGCACTCCCTGGACAGTCATTGTCACACCCTGCTTGAGAGACCCAGGACTGCCATGATCTTGGGCATTTGCAAGTTCCAAGCTGGAGCTAAATGTGGGTGGGGGCAGAAAGGGGATGCTTGGGGACACACATGAGTCAGGAAGTAGTGTTTAGACAGCACACATCCAGGATCTAGGTGTGCCAGGGTGTGCATATGTAAGGGAAACCCAGCCACGAGCCTAGACGTGTCCCCCCTCTCCAACTCCGTCAGGTTGTACACAAGCCAGTATAGGCAGGTCCATGTCAGGGAAGTGGTTAGAACCTAACCAAACTGTTCAGGGTTCAAATCTCAGGTGTGTCATGAAAGGGCTGTGCGTCATCTGGGCCTCAGGTTAGCGGGAATAACAAATGTTGTCACCAAGTTCACATTTCCTGCATGTAAAGACACAAAAAGATGAAATAGGTAACGCCTTTACAACAGCCTCAGCCATGTACCTGCCAAGGAGTGTTTGTTAATATTCGCTGTTACAATTAGTAAGCATGTGAACTAGCCTGGGCAACCTGCCTCCGCCCCAGCAGGGGTCCAGCAGTCAAAAGTGTGTGGGGATACTGGGAGCTGGAGGACTGGAGATGAGCACGGGGGGTGGGGGGAGGGGGTGGTGGTGCTGGTAGCTGTGTGTAAGGAAACAGCCAAGGAAATAGGGGCCTCAGGTCGGGTATGAAATGAAGTGAAAGTCGCTCAGTCATGTCCGACTGCAATCCTACGGACTATACAATCCATGGAATCCTCTAGGCCAGAGTCCTAGAGTGGGTAGCCTTTGTCTTCTTCAGGGGGTCTTCCCAACCCAGAGATCAAACCCAGGTCTCCTGCATTGCAGGTGGATTCTTTACCAGCTGAGCTACAAGGGAAGCCAGGTTGAGTATGGAGCCCATCAGCTTGAAGCCTGTCCCCTCCCCAGTTGCCTTAGCTAGCAGCATCACCCCCTCACCCTCTTTTATGAGCTGTCCAGCAGCTGGACAGCGGAGGCATGGGTCTGAGGACAGACAGTCCGGGCTGGTTCCTAATTACCCCGGGTGGGGCAGACACCTGCTGGGTTTGGAACACAGCGTCCTGGCTGGCCAGACCTCAGGGTGGGTCGAGTGGAGCTATACACACTTCTGTAGCTAGGGTGGACTGGAGAGTCTGAGGGGCACTCCAGGATGCCCCTCTTGGGGGCTGGAGCCCTGAGCCTCTGCCCCTCCCACACTGGACTATGCATTCAAAGCTGAGGATGGAGGGCTGTCTGCCAGGCTAGAGTGCCCCCTGTGTAGGTGTGCCTCTGAAGGGAGAACATGTGTCCTGTATCCGTGCCAAGTGTGGGGACAAAGTTTTGTGTCCCTAAGCTTGTGTGTTCATGAGAATGACGAAAATGACTGCAACCCAGGGTGTGTGTATGCGCCTGCCTGTCACCACCCAAAGTTAGGGGGTGTTGGGGAGGGTGTGTCTTATGGATTGATGTACAAATAAATGCAGGTGAATTTCATGAGGGATTATGGCCTGACTCCTGGATGTGACCCTCTGGGTCTGTGGGACTGTTGGGAGGGGTCAGTGTTGCACAAATGTGTCTTTGCAACATGGGCAAATCTAAGGGGCCACCAGACATAGATCTGATCCCAGGATTGTAGGCTGCTGTGTTGAGGGCTAGTGCTCCTGCATCTGATGTGTGGTCAGTTCAGTTCAGTCCCTCAGTCATGTCCGACTCTTTGCGACCCCATGGACTGCCACACACCAGACTTCCCTGTCCATCACCAACTCCCAGAGCCTGCTCAAACTCATGTGGTCAAAGGTGTGTTTTTGTACGGAGGAGATCAGGAATAAATGTAGGCTACCTCCCTCTGTGTGATGGTCACCTTTGTGATGGTGTTCTGGGGTTGGGCTGTGGCCTGCACTTGGCTGGTTGTGTGTCTTTATTACCTAGTACAATTATGAAGGAATTCAGTGCTTGGGTCTCTGCCCTTGTGTTCCTGGGTGGCTGTTTGGAGCACTGTGTGGGTGCCTGAGAGTTGAGAACCTGGTGGGTTTGAGTTAGGGTCCATTGGCTTTATATCTGCATGTTAGTGGGGGTAGGGTGCCGCTAAGTGTCTCTTGTGTGACTCTGGAAATCTTTGTGACTGTGTAACTTCTTTCTGGGTCATGGTGATTGTGGGAGGCTGTGTTGAGGAAAGTTGAATTTGTGTCTGGATCTATGGTATGTTTCCACGTGCATCTTTATGGTTAATTTACAGGTGAGTTTCGAGTGACCCAGCCTCACTGAGCAGTGTGTGTACAACTGGGTTGGGTAAAGACAGGGTTCCTGCCCCCTCCTCCAGCTCTAGCGCTAAAATTTCTAGGACCTGCCAGTTACTGACTGGGAGACAGGACTGGGAGGAGCTAGGGAGGTCAGGGTGAATTCTCCACCCTCCGCCCCAGGTAACAAACTAAGGAGACTTCAAAGTTCTTAGGCTGTAACTGTGCAACTGACAGGGGGAGGGCCAGGAAGGGCCACCCAAGTCCACTCCCCCAGCCCCCTCCCTCACAGAATCTGGCTTAAGCCCCACCCAACATTGAAGCCACCCGCCCAGCCCATCCTGTCCTTGTCCCAAGTGTCCCTGAACCAGCCATCAGGTGAGAAAGACCCAGGCCTGGGGGAACCAGGAACCCTGAGGACAAGTCGGTCTTCGAGGGAGAATCTATCTGAATCCTCAGGGTAGGGTGTGGAAGACGAGCAAGGGATGGACACAGGAAATGTCCAGGTGGATCCAGGGCCAGGGGGAGGAGGCAGAGCCAGGGCAATTAAGTGGGAGGGGGACAGACTGGGGCTGCTGTGCAGCAGAGGGAGCCAGTCTGAGGCCAGGGGAACTGTGGGAAGGACCTGGGGGCCAGGAGGCTTGGGGGCCAGGCTTTCGAGGACTTCAAAAGAAAGCGCAGGGCGGAGAATGGGCCCAGATTGGGTTAGAGGAGGAGGAGAGGAAAGGTCGAAGTGGAACTTGAGGAAAGAGAACTGGGGACGAAACTCAGTTGGAGCCCTGGGAACTTAGAAACTAAAGGGTTCGGGACTCAGGGAGCAGAGGAAAGTGTAGATGGCGTCCAGGTAAGAGGTATGGGATCTGAGAGGGATAAAACCTAAGGGTCTTGAGGGTGGGGGATAGACGGAGAGGGCCAGGGAAGGTCTGTACAAGACGCTGGTACCGGGAGTCCAAGGAGGGGAGTGACCTGGAAAGAGGGGGGTCTTGGAGAGGAGGGCTGGGGGCTAGGGTAGGGCAGAGCAGGTGGGAGGAGACGGGAACCCGAGCTAGAACCGGAACCCAGGAGCTGGTAAGGTGGTCGGGCGCGGAACAGCGCGCAGAGTTGAGCCGGGCTCGCACCTCTCCACCCCCGCCCATAGCCTCCAGCCCGGCCCCGGCCCGGCCCCCACTCCTCGACCCCCAAGCTTAGGTCCGACCCAGCGCCCCCTCTGCTTTGGCTCGACCGGCCCGGGCGCCGCGATGACCGTCACGTACACGGCGCGCGTGGCGAACGCGCGCTTCGGCGGCTTCTCGAAGCTGCTGCTGCTGTGGGCGCGGAGCATCTATAAACTTTGTGGCGCGAGCTGCTCTGTTTCCTCGGACTCTACATGGTGCTGAGTGCCGCCTATCGGTGAGGCGGCCCCGGGGGTGGGGGAGGGTGGGGAGGGGATGCGGAGTGCCGTGCCTGAGGGAGGTCTGGGGAGGGGCTCCGGGGCAGCCCCGGAGTGGGTGCGGGAAGAGAGACCGGCTGCTGGGGACGGGGTCTCGCCGGTGACCCGGTGCCCCTCTCCCACGCAGCTTCGTGCTGACCGAAGAGCAGAAACGCTACTTCGAGAAGCTCGTCCTTTACTGCGACCGGTACGCCAGTCTCATCCCGGTCTCCTTCGTGCTGGGTGGGTTCGCGCTCCGGAGTTTCCCATTCTCTTCATCCCGAGAAAACCATAACCCTTCCTGCTTTTTGAGACCCTTCCTCAAAGCCATCCCCGCACATCCCCATTTCCGCATCCTTTACGCCAGGTATGGCATCGATTCCCAGGACCTTGGAGGTCACCTAGTCAGTGTATCCCCTGAAGTTCCCCCATGAGAGAGCTCCGTGTCATCTACAGACTTATACCTGGTCACCTCAGGGACTCCCATCTGTGTCTGCATGGGCTTACGCTTACCAGTGCCTCCCCTCACATGTTCTGATCCCCAGTGTGTGCTAGTCACTCAGTCATGTCTGACACTTTGAGACCCCATGGACTATAGCCCGCCAGGCTCCTCTGACCATGGAATTCTCCAGACAAGAATACTGGAGTGGGTTGCTATTCTCTTCTCTGAGGGATCTTCCAGACCCAGGGATCAAACCCAGGTCTCTTGCACTGCAGGCAGATTCTTTATCATCTAGGCCATCCCAGGGACCCCCTCCAAAGATCCCATAGGACTCCCTCATTTCAAGTCCATCCCGAGGGGCATCTCTCCGACAAGTCCTGGCTCCCTGTCCTCAATGATTTTGAATAATATCAGCCTTCCTCCCACCATTCTGGGCCCATAAGGATGGGGTGACCAGCTTGCCCTAGGTTTCCTAACTTAGACCGTGTCATGTGCCCAACCCCTTCACACACCCCTGGCTCATGGGCTCCCTATGGCCTTGGTGACAACTTACCTGTGGGCTCCATGTCTTCACCTCGATGTGTGTGCTCAGTCGTGTCTGACTCTTACGATCCCTCGGACGGTAACCCACAAGGCTCCTCTGTCCATGGGATTTTCCAGGAGAGAATACTGAAATGGATAGCCATTTCCCTACTTCAGATCTTCCCCACCCAGGGATCCAATTGGCAGGCGGATTCTTTACCACTAGCACCACCTGGGAAGCCCTCCTTCACTTCTATGAGTGAGTGACCCCATGGACTGTAGCCTACCAGGCTCCCCCGTCCATGGGATTTTGCAGGCAGGAATACTGGAGTGGGTTGCCATTTCCTTCTCCAGAAGGTCTTCCCGACCCAGGGATAGAACCCGGTTCTCCTGCATTGTAGGCAGACACTTTACCGTCTGAGCCACCAGGGAAGTCCTTCACCTCTATACAGAGATCCTAATCTCCCATCCCAGATGACATCCAAGCAGCCAGGGTGATTCAGCCTGCACCCACCTCTGACCTCAGGGCTAGATCCCCAGGTTCCCAGCCCACGTGGCCCCATATGGTCTGGGTGTCCAGTTACCCCGTGCTCCTGATGCAAGACCCAGGTCGGCTCCTCTTCCCTTGATCTGGGCTTCCAACCCCCTGACCCTAGTTTCCCAACTGAGCCCCTCTCCCCCATCCCCGGCTCTCCCGCAGGCTTCTACGTGACGCTGGTGGTGCACCGTTGGTGGAACCAGTACCTATCCATGCCCCTGACAGACGCGCTCATGTGCGTCGTGGTCGGCACAGTGCATGGACGCGATGAGCGCGGCCGCCTCTACCGACGCACGCTCATGCGCTACGCAGGGCTCTCCGGGGTGCTTATCCTGCGCTCGGTCAGCACCGCGGTCTTCAAGCGCTTCCCCACCATAGATCATGTGGTGGAAGCAGGTGAGTCTCCGGCCAAAACCGGACGCAGGCGGCGGGGCAAGGAAGGGGGCGGGGCAAATAACTCCCAACCTCGCCCGCGCAGGGTTTATGACCCGCGAGGAGCGCAAGAAGTTCGAGAACCTAAACTCATCCTACAACAAGTACTGGGTGCCTTGCGTCTGGTTCTGCAACCTGGCGGCGCAGGCTCGGCGCGAGGGCCGCATCCGCGACAACGGCGCCTTTAAGCTGCTGCTGGAGGTGAGTTATCCGGGTGGTCATTCATATTAAAAAAAAAAGTTGTACCTCACCACCCTGAGGTTGTGTCATATCGTAACTTGCCACGTGCCTTTCACAGGGCGGATTCCAAACACCCTTATCTAAAGTCCCGAGGTGTACACGTATCTCTTTGGGGGCGGTTTCTAGGTGAATAATGCCCCTAGGTACACACTCACCACTAAATACTCTCTAGTCTCTGGAAGCACATGCCCGCCTCCCCTAGGTGACCACTCACCTCCATTCCAGGTAAACCCCCTACTTAATCCCCATGTGTGAGCTCACATTTCAGCCCCCTCATGACCTATATTTGCCCCACCAGGAGCTGAATGTGTTTCGGAGCAAGTGTGGGATGCTCTTTCACTATGACTGGATTAGCGTGCCCTTGTCTACACCCAGGTAACCTGGTTCTGCCTTTTTATATCCTGTGTCAGAGGCTCTGGAGCATTGGTCTCAAGGCAAAACTAAGGACTAGCTGAGACTCTCTCACAGTGACTAGTGGTCCTAGCTCTGGTCTCTCCATGACTTTCAAGACCTGACTGGCACCCCATTCTGTCGCTCACCCAGGTGGTGACCATTGCTGTGTACAGCTACTTCCTGGCTTGCCTCATCGGCCGCCAGTTCCTGGACCCAGCTCAGGGCTACAAAGACCACGACCTGGACCTGTGCGTGCCAATCTTCACCCTGCTGCAGTTCTTCTTCTATGCTGGTTGGCTCAAGGTGGGTGGGGGTCCCAAGGCCAGGACTACAGAAGCGAAGTGGGCAGGGGTTCTCAGGGCTCTGCTTACCTCCCCTCTCCCCACTCAGGTAGCTGAGCAGCTCATTAACCCCTTCGGAGAGGACGATGATGACTTTGAGACCAACTTTTTGATTGACCGATGCTTCCAGGTGAGATTCTCTCAGTTGAGACCATCCCTAGGCTCCTAAAGGGACCCTGGCCCCAGCCCTGCCAAGACTCTTCCACACATCACTCCTGAACCATCCTTCTCTGATAGCCACCTTCCTACCCATCCCGACCGGTCCACCCTGTGGTGCCAGTGCTTTCCCATGCCCCACTCTTCCCTGCATATCCTCGCCCGCAGGTGTCAATGCTGGCTGTGGATGAGATGTATGATGATCTGGCCATGCTGGAGAAGGACCTGTACTGGGACACGGCTGAGGCTCGTGCTCCCTACACTGCGGCCACCGCCTTCCTGATGCAGCAACCCTCCTTCCAGGGCTCTACCTTCGACATCACGTGAGCCAGTGGGGGTGGACAGGGCCTCTTGGGCAGGGTCTCATGACTGTGTCGTCGTTCATTTGCTCAGTATTGTCCAACTCTTAGGGACCCCATGAACTGCGGCACAACAGGCTTCCTTGTCCTTCACCGTCTCCTGGAGTTTGCTCAAACTCATGTCCGACTCATGCTCAAACTCATTGAGTTGGTGATGTCATCCAACCATCTCATCTTCTGGACGCATCTCATCCTCTGACTGCGGGCTGTATCTAATTGAAGGGGCGGTGGGTGACCAGAACGGGGCTAAAGGCTACACCCTGGCGATTCCGAGCTAAAAGCTACAGTCAATAGAACTAGGATGAGGTGTCAGGGATCCGGGTCAAGATCTGGGGCCGGGACACTAAAGGCTACAGTCTATGAGGATTGAGCAGACCAGAAGCAACACGAGGCAGAGCCCCAACTAAGCCTTTTAAGGCCTAAGTTTGCTCATAGCTGGAGCCAGAGGATAAGGCCAGGCTCTGGGGGGCAAGCCAAGACTTCTGGGGGAAATGGAACAATGAGTTGGGTGGAGGCACGAAAAGTAGCGTGCCTCGGTCTCAGCTCTGTTGATGAAGACGGGAGAGGCGGCAGCGCTGACCCTCTGTCTCTCCTGCAGGCTGGCCAAGGAGGACATGCAGTTCCAGCGTCAGGACGGCTTGGACGCGCCGCCGAACGAACCACACGGCGACTTCCTGCAGCGCCTCCTGCCAGTGGGCGCGAGCATGGGTACAGGTGGCCTGCTGGGCCGGCGCGTGCCCTTGCTGCGCCGCAAGAACAGCTGCGTGTCGGAGGAATCCATGGCTGCTAGCTGCGCATGCGCGGGCGCTCCCGACGGCGGGGTCCTGAGTGTGGCTGCGAAGGGCCGCTGCTCGACTTAGGCCAGCCGGAGCCGGAGTCTGAGCCCCCTACCGGCCCCGAGTCACCTGCCCCTGTCCCCGCTCCCAGGGCGCCCGCTGAGCCCTTCACCGTGGTGCCGTTGCCTGGGACCCGGGGGCCGGCTCCGCCCTGGCTGCCCAGCCCCATTGGCGAGGAGGAGGAGAGCCTAGCTTGAGACCTTTGGACCCTGAATTCCCAAGGACAGGGAAACAAGCCTGCCTGCAGCAGTTTGGGTCTGCATAAGCTGCGTGTGGATTCGGCCAGCCCCGTTCTTACCTGCCTGCACCCCAACTTTACGTTTGGCACAGAACGTTGGAGCGCCTCCTGTGGGCCGAGGGCTGCGCTGAGGGCGGGATATCCTTCCAGCTTCTTTGAACAGCTGGACCTTACCACCAGCTGTACTTCCTGCCACTGCGTGAGAAGCTTTTATCTCTGCGACCTGCCTTTCTCCTTTCTTTAGACTGGACATATAAGTGAGTGCCCATCTCCTGAGCTGTGTGGATGAAATGAAAGCGGCTTTAAAAATGTTTGGTACATAATAGGTGCTCAATAAAATTGTAGGGTTTTTTATTTGTTTGTTTTTTGTTGTTTTTTTCCCCCCTAAAAACCCAACTCCTGAGAGGCATTATGCTAGGTAAGCTTTAAGGATTATTTGATGATGTCCTGTCTACTTCCAAATTCTGCTCTCTGAAATGGCCCCATTCAGTTCATCAGTATAGGATTCACAGGTCCCAGGATCACGCTTTCTCCCCTCAACCTTTTATTTATTTTTGGCCACGCCCTGCAGCTTAGTTGCAGGGATCCTAGTACCCCAATCAAGGATTAAATCTGGACCCGTTGCGGTGGAGTAAGAAGTCCTAATCACGGAACCGCCAGGGAATTCTGGCAGCCTTGCTTCTGCAAGTGACCCCTCTGCCTCTTCAATGCTCTAGGTCTTACATCAGTCGTATGTAGATGACTCCTTAATTTGGAAGTCCAGTCAGTGTCCCTTCCCACACTCTAGATGCAGAGAGCCACCTGTCTACTCAACATTATGTATGGATCTCATAGGCACCTTGAACATAACATGCTCCCCAAAGCAGTTCCCTGTCGACTTCCCACTTGTTTATCTTCTATCAGCTTTGTTCTTCTTGAGGACAAAATCTGGGAGTCATCTTCAGTTTCTTTTTTTTAAAATTATTTGTTAAAAAAATTTTATTTATGTGGCTGCACTGGATCTTAGTTGTGGCACACGAGATCTTCGTTGGGCCATGCAGGATCTTTTGGTTTGGTGCAGGCTTAGTTCCTGTACAGCATGTGGCATCTTAGTACCCTAACCAGGGATCCAACCTGTGTTTCATGAATTGCAAGGTGGATTCTTAACCACTGGACCACTAGAGAAGGCCCTTTAAAAAAAAAAAAAAAAATATATATATATATATATATATGTTTTGGCCACACAATGCTGCAAGTGGTGTCTTTGTCCCTCAACCAGGGATCAAACCCAGGCCCCCAGTAGTGGAAGCACAGTGTTAAACACTGGACTGCCAGGGAGAGTCCCCAAGTTCGTTCTTTCTCTTTCATCCCTTCTCCTTATCAACCCAGTAGCAAATCCCATCAACTTAATCTTTCAGTTGTATCCAGAATCCAACCATTTCCCATTCCTTTATGATTCCCACTCTGGCCATAGCCCTCACTATCATCCAACCACCCACATGGATAGTGACTCGGTCTCTCAGCTCTGATCCTAACACCTCCACAATCTGTTCTTCCCACAGGACCAAAAGGAGCCTATGAACGCTTGAATCAGGTCACATGCCTCCTTTGCTCAGAACCATCTGTTTCCCACTTCACTTAGAATAAAAGCTAAGGGGGACTTCCTGGTGGTCCAGTGGTTAAGAATCTGCCTTGCAATTCAGGAGACTTGGGTTTGATCCCTGGTTGAGGAACTAAGATCTCATACTGCAGAGCAACTAAGCCTCTGGGGCCACAACTACTGAGCCCACACACTCTAGAGCCCATGCTCCACAAGAAAAATAGCTCCCACTCGCTGCAGCTAAAGAAAGCCTGTGCCAAAATGAAGACCCAGCTCAGCCAAAAACAACAACAACAACAACAAAGAACATAAGCCAGGTTTTTCTTAAAAGCAATGATCTTCACCCCTTGCCCACCATCTCCCCCTGCCCTCAGTGCCACAGAGTCCAGCCAGGTCAGATTAAAAGTCTTTATTATTTGTCTTCTCAGATACAAAATCACTCTATCCCCTGGCAGCTCACTAACCCCAGGGAGAAAATCAAGAATAAGAATCACATTGCTAAAAAGAGTAGGCCCATTCCTGCCTCCCACCTGCCTCCTACACTCTTGTCCCAGCTGGGAGAGAAAGGAGCAGAGACTGTGACTTCAAGGTTCTCAAGCAACCAAGTGAGGCATAATTCTGGGCCCAGGGTGGATTAAGCTGGGCAGGTGGCAGGATCCTGCGATCCATCAGTGCTTGTCGGCAGGGCGCATGTTCAGGGTTGCTAGGCGTCCCAGGGGTCCACGGCGAGCATTGGTGGCCAGCCGCTGCTGTGCCAGGAACGACTGGGCATGGGCAGGGGCCCGTTCTTCCCCAGCTCGCTGCTGCAGAGCCATGCCCTGGAGGGAAGGAGAGGCATAGCTGGGGTCAGATGAGCCTCCAGGACACCAGCGCCCCGCAAGCTTTCAGTACTTCAAGCAGGTGATGGTACACTCACCATATTATACCAGGCACTGATGAGCAGCTTTTCTTCCTGCTCCCGCTGACTTCGACTCTTGTCAAAGTCCATCTGCTAAGGAGGGAACAGTCAAGGGACTGGATATACTGGAGGCAGTGGGAATGGGTTAGGACACCCACCTCCAGGTGCCGACTCGGACGTCCCGCTCCAGGAGCTGTGTCCTCAGGACGTGGAGATCTAGGGGAGCCCCCCAGGTGGCTGCTGCTTGGGTTCCAGGGTCTGTATGACCTAGGGTTGGGGAAAGACACAGTCAAGGTGACCTTGGCCCCACCGGCCAAGATGCAGAAGTCTGTGGCGTGATGCAGTAGGACAGGCGTGGGGCCAGGAGGCAGAGAGTCGCCAGATGGGCAGCAGTGGCCGAGGCAGGAGGCCAGCAGGGCGCCCAGCATCCTCACCACACGCGCCCTATCCACATAGCGGCGGTAGCGCTCCTCCATGGCCCGTAAGTCCCCATCCTTCTTTTGCAGGCTGAGCTGAAGCTCCTCAATACGCCCGGGCTGCTGGGGGAGACAAGGTGGGCCCTAAGCTCTGTGCTGAGCTTGGGGGCTCCCCCCACCCTTCCAGGCCACTGAGCCGCCCCCCCTCACTGCTGCTGTCGGCGGGGGGCTCCAGTTCCTCGATGTACTCGCGCTTCCGCTGCAGCTCCAGATCTGCTTCATGCAGCTTCTGCCTGCAGGTGGGGAGCCAGAGGCAGCCTCAGTTCCAGGCCCGTTTCTCTGCTTCCCAGAAGTGTTCCTGCAGACCTCTCCACCTGACTCCAAGCCTGGGGGCTATATGTCCCGGCACCACCATCTCTTCAGCCATCAGAGCCACAACCCTCCATGACCCTTATCAGGTGGCCCCTGACCAGCCCTCCCTCCCCCATCTGTCCACTTCTCTCCATTCCACAGCCCACATGCTGGTCCAGGCACCATGATCCCTTGCCAGCCTTCTACTCTCAACTCCTCAGTTCCATTCTCCACCCAGCAGCCAGGGATCTCTCTAGAATGCAAATCTCTTCCAATGAAAGGAAATACAAGCTAATAGTTTGCATTCTGCCACCTGGGGCAAAACCCCAAAGATCCCTGTGAGACTAATATCATATATCACAGACTTGGAACATGGTATAACATTTAATAGTGAACCTTGGCTATATCTACTAAAATTACAAACCCAGTGCCCTGGGAGCCACCCATTCCTTTTTCTGTGTGTGTGATATATTTGCACACAAGCAAAATGATACATATATAAGATTTTACTTTTGCACAGATTGAAATTGCAAATGCCTAGAAAGAAAATTAAATCAATTATGACATTACCAAAAAAATGCTATAGGCCAGCCCTTCTAGACTAGAATTCTACAGAATTAAGCCCTAATGCCTCCAGGTATTTATCCTCTATAAGGAAATAGCTTTCTGTGCTCTAGGTTGGCATTAGGTACATTCCAGTCTTGGCAGAACTGGAGAGAATAGTCATGAAGATCATTTTCTGTAAGGTCCAGTTTCCCCATGGAACCCCCAGCTGACAAAGAATGGTATATCAAAAATTAATAATAAGGTCTCCCTTTATCTATTCATACAAAGAAATTTCCCCAGTTAACTGGTTAAGTAGGGAAAGCAAAGTGTACATATTATACTACCTTTTCTGTAAATAAGGAATAAGAGTAAAAATCTATACTCATTTTCATTTGAATTTGCTTTAAAAATTCTAGAAAAATTTCCATAATGAACTAATAGAAATGGGGGGTGGAATGGGGCAGAAACTGAGTTAATGAGGGAAGCCTGAGATGTTTACCCTTTATTTCTGTATAACTTGGTATACCTTTTGATTTTTAAATTATAATTGTGATAGCTATCTAAAATAGTTTCTTTCTTTCTTTCTTTCTTTAAGTTTCTTTCTTTATTTATTTTTTGGGAATTCCCTAGCGGTCCAGTAGTTAGGACTTGGAGCTTTCACAGCTGTGGGACCAGGTTTTATCCTTGGTTGGGGAACTAAGATCCCACAAGCTGAGCTGTGTTTTCAAAAAAAAAAAAAAGCTTATTTTTTTTTTTAGCAATGCAAAAAAGTAATAAAAGGTGACTATCACTTTGTCACACAACCTTGCTGAAATTCCCTGAGTGACTCTCAATTGTTCCCCCAAAATAGTCCACACACCTTCCTTTGGTCTATAAGACCCCAGGTGAGCTGACACTTTAGTCTGAGTGTCAGCTGACCCCTGGCCTCATAAACACCTCCCCATGGACACCAGATCCATCCCCTACATCTTTGCCCCAATCTTTCCCCCCCACCCGACTCACAGATGTTCCTCCAACTTCCTCTTCAGCAGGATTGACTGGAGGAGAGAAGAGGCACTGGGTGAGTGTGGGGATGAGGTGTCCAGAGATCCCAACCTTCTTGGCGGGTGAGGGTCAGGAGTGGCACTCTGAGCCCAAGGTACTTACTATGGACTTCATGGGGCATCAGGCAGCAGTGGGGAGAGAGAGGAGGGTTAGTGGTGGGCACAGGGGAGGGCCAAGCAGGGAGGAGGTGGGCACTCACATCCTCAGTCTTGCCCCCCTGCTCCTGCAGGGCCTTCTGAAGGTCCTCCACCTGGGCCCTCAGCTCCGACAGCTGCTGCTGGTTCAGCCTGCGGAGGTGGGGGCCCCTGCTCAGTGCCTGCGCCCCTCCCTCACTCCCCCTCCAAGCTTAAGGCGAAGGCCCCCCTCCGCAGGGTGGGTCCTGACCGGTGCTGCGTCTCCAGGCCGTGGCGCGCACGGTTGGCCTCCTCCAGGTGGCGCTGCAGCTCCTCCTGCCGTTCCCTGTCCGCCGCCTCCTGCTGGCACAGGCGCTTATTCTCCAATTGAAGTCGCAGGAGTGTTTCCCTGCGGACCGGGAAGGAGTAAGCAGGGCTGGAGATGGGTCACCACTCACGCCTACAGGGCTCCGGGGAGGGAAACTGGGCCAGGAGAGGGACAGAGCCCAGGGGAAGGGCCCAGTCAGACCCTGGGGTAGGGTTAGAGTACCCGGGACTGAGCCTAGGAGTGGGTGGGCCGAGCACTGGTGGGGTGGCACGAAGTGGGCAGAGCCATGAGTACAGTCTAGGGGTGGATTCGGGGAAGGGCAGGGCTACACAAGAGGGTTAGAACACTGAGCTGGGGCTCCGGGAAAAGAAAACACTGCAAAGAGGAAAGCTGGACTGGGCGTTCATGTGGGCAGGATATAGGACACTGGTCCCAGCAGGGAATACACTGAGAACAGGGCTGTGTCCTGGGGGCAGAACTTGATGTGGGCGGTGCTGGGCAAAGGATTTTTGCCTGGACAGTGGAGACAAATGAGTTGGACCTAATTGGTGCACTGAGGGTGGATCCCAAAGAGGTGAGGTGAGCCACCAATAGGGCTAGAGTCCCGGCCAGGTAAAAGCAGAATTATAAGTGGGTGAGCATAAAGGACTTCCCTGGTGGCTCAGATGGTAAAGAATCTGCTTGCAATGGGTTGGATCCCTGGGTCAGGAAGATTCCCCTGGAGAAGGGAATGGCAACCAATTCCAGTATTCTTGCCTGGAGAATTCCATGGATGGAGAAGCCTGGTGGACTACAGTCCATAGGGTTGGGGGAAAAAGCTCGACTAGGACTTGGGAACAAGCTGAGCAGATCTGGCTAGTGGTAAGTACCTGCTTTGGGGATGGGGTTGAGGGTGGGAACTGGCAGGCTCCCGTGGGACCAGAGCTCTGAGTGACTGACCCCTGGATACCTGAGCTCTGCAGGTAGGATCTCGGCTGCTAAGTTTCCCACAGCCGGTGAGGTAGGATCCAGTGAGGGGTCTGGAGAATGTGAGAAAAGTCTTCAGGTGGTGCCACAGTTCCTGTCCCCATCCCTAGGATCCTTGGATGAAGCATCTTTGGGGACTCTAGTTTGGCCAATGCCTGACTTGACACAAACCCTACACCCAGCTTGAAAGGGAGCCATGATATTTGGCCTGAGTTTGCCTTTGCTCACCCCCCTTAGAGCCCCGAAGGACAGCTCTTGCTGCTTTCCATTGGCCCATGTCACCTCTTTCCACTTGAGACTCCCTCCAGCATGGCCTCGCTCTGCGAGCCCAAACTAGACAAGTCCTGGGCACTGCTTTTTCTGCTTGCCCTAACAGCACATGTGGCCAGGTAAGGCTCCAGGTCAGCGCTCTCCCAGGCCCTGGGATGAACCTCCAGCTCACCGGTCTGGGCCAGCCCCCGAGGCTGCATCTGGGCGCAGCGCAGCTCCTCATTGGCCTCCCGCAGGGAGTCCCGCTCTGCCAACAGCCGCTGGAGGGACAGGGTGCAACAGGCCACTCGAGGAAGGATCGGCCTCCTAGGAAATGGGCTTTGCCTTGATGGGCAAGGTGGGGCTTGGGCAGTAGAACCTCAGCCTCACCTCCTTCTCCTTTATCACCAACTCATACTTTTCCTCCAGATTGTGGCACTCAAATAGCCATTTCTCAGCCTTCATGGCCTCCTCTTGCCGTTGGCCCTGCAGTTCCTGAACCTGAACAGAGGCAAGGGGAGAGGACTACAGGGTGGCAGGGAGGGACAGGACTGAGTACAAGGTGAAAGGGCAGGGCCAGAGGGACCAGCACAAAGACTTGGAAGAGGAGGGGCTTAAGTGAAGAGGCGGGGCTTGCAAAGCTAGAGCAGAGCTGTCCTGTCTAGAGGGTGTGGCCTCTACCTAAACGAGGGGGCGGGATCTGGGTGGAAGGGCTCAGCACTTTGCTGAGGGTGGGCCAAAGAGGAGTCCCCACCGTAGTCGGGGTCCAGGCTCCCACCCGCACCTGTCGCCGCTGTGCCTCTAGCTGGGCACGCAGGGATCCGGCCCGGCGCAGTTCTTCCTCCAGCTGTCGTGTGCGCTCCGCGTGGCCGGCGTTGCACTCCTCCAGCTGCCGCACCTGCCGCCTAAGCTCCCGCAGCTCGCCCAGGCGGCGCCTGCAGCTGTTCAGCGTGGCTTCCAGCTGCCCGGCGCGCTCGGGAGGACTGCCTGGGGGCCGGGGCAAGTGGGAAGAGGAGGTGGGGGTCTGCTTGGGGTTCAGCTCGGATGCGAGGCCCTCAGGGAAGGAGAAGGTGTCAGGTCAGCCTTGGGCATTTGGTTCACGAAGGTCAGGGGTCAGAGGAGCCTGGTGATGTTGGGGGATCATTAGGGAGCATAAAGAAAGACCTAAACATAAATGGTTGTGTTCGTGCTCGGTGGCTCAGTCATGTCTGACTCTTTGGGACCCCACGGCTCCTCTGGCCATGCGATTTTTCTAGGCAAGAATACTGGAGTGGGTTGCCATTTCCTTCTCCAAGGGATCTTCCCGACCTAGGGATGGAACCCACATCTCATGTGTCTCCCACATTGGCAGGCAGATTCTTTACCACTGAGCCACCTTGGAAGCCCCAAACATCAATGGTTACCCCAAGATCAAAATCAGGGGTTTTCTGGGAGGCACAAAATGACTGGGGTTACAGAAGGAATGATGGGGCCCAGAGGGTCTGAGGAGCCTCCTTGGACACTCTGGGCTCATGAGATGGCTGTGGGGTCAATAAGGGCATTGTGGGTGCAGGGGCCATGGAGGGCTCATGGGGGATCTTTGAGGCACAGCAATGTGGGGTTCTTGAAGATATGGTAGGGGCTCACTACGAACTTTTAACATATACAGAGGTGTCATGGGGATCACAAGGGAGCTCTTTGAGGCTACAGAAGGCACACTGAGGTTCAGGGGTGGGTACTATGGGGGCCCACAATGCACTTTGTGGTTTCAGGGATGCTGTGGCATTATAAGAAGGGACAGTCATGTGATGGGGGGTCAGAGGTGTCACCAAGGGCAAGGTTATTGCATTGTGGGGTCCTGGGGAGCCACCATGGATCCAGGGACTTTGGTGTTCTCCAGAGGACATGATGGGTTCCAGGATAGTGTTGCAGTGTTCAGGACAGTACTTTAGAGTCTATGGGGCATTGTGAGGGCTCACTAGGAATTTGGGGGTTACAGAGGTACAGTGACGTCAGAGGGGCAGTCTGGCAGTGGGGACCTGCCACTCACCGAAGCTCATCCATCTCATCCTTCAGAGCCTGCGCCTCCTGGGCCAGGCTGGTCAGCGCTTGGTTCCGCTGCTGCAGCTCTGCAACCTCCCGCTCCAGCTCCACGCAGCGCATGCGCTCGTCCTCCCTGCCGTTCTCCAGCCTGGAGAATGGCGGAAGTGTCACATGAAGGGACTGTACCTTCCCCAGACCCCTGGTCTGCTGGCCCTGTCCCCGCCTGGCCATACCTGAAGTTCTCTTCCTGCAGCTGCTCCAACTGGGTCTGCAGCAGCAGCAGCTCTTGGCAGTGAGGGCCGCTGGCGCCTCATCCTCGGGCCTGCCCACCCGCTCCCTTAGAAGCGAATTCTCCTGAGCCAGGCTCTGCTTCTCCTCTGACAAGAGAACCAGCTGCGGGCAGGCAGGACATACAGATAAGCTGGAGCTGGGAGGGGAGGCTGTGCCGGCAACCCTAACCTGGGAGCACCTGAGAACCCCCATCTCGGCCCCACCTGCCGCTCCAGATCCAAACAGCGCTGCCGCAGCTCGTCCCCATCATCAGCCTCCTCACTCAGGAAGTAGTACCTGCGGGACTGATGAGAGGAGTGGAGGGACGGGGGAGAAGCAAAAACTCAGGGATCCAGGGGAGGAGGATGTGGAAAGGGAGGATGGGATCTCCAGGGACAGAGCAGAGGGAGCTGACAAACCCTCAGGGTCTAAGAGAGATCTGGGACCTGAGGGGACTGGAGAAAAGGCAACTCGGGAGCCCTGGGGACCTGGCAAGAGACTAGGATCCTGGGGGATGGGAGTGGTTTAGAGGCTTAAGGTCACGCCCCTCCTCCTTAGGTAGCCCTGGAAAATCAGTAATAGGGGTGGACTTTATCAAGGTCCCCACCCCTTACCTGGCTATCAAAGTTCCCATACATCTCTGGTGACAGGGAATCAGAGGTGTCTTTGGTCATGAGCTGGAGGGAGGGGAGAGGGCAGTAGGAGAACACTGAGATGAGCTGGGGCCTCTGAGGGCAGCCTCTAAAGTTTCTACAATCCAGCCTAAGAATACTTGTCCTTCAAAACAACCCCAGTCCAGAGGCTGCCCCATGTGTCCAACAAACAGGGAGTCCTGGTCCTTCCTCTCCCCCAGCCTCCAGCTGCACTGCAAAGTATTTGGGATCCTAGATCCAGAGAAGGAACTGAACCCAGACCATGGCAGTGGAAGCATTCATTCCTAACTACTGGACCACCTGAGAATTCCTGAGGCCTGGCCCTTTTAGCATGGTAGATTGTGACTTCGAGCTGGGAGGAGCTGGCAGACACATGAGACAGAGAAATCTGGCCAACTGAGTTCCACACAGAGCCCAGGCCTTACCAGGGCAGAGCCTGTGCCCAGCTGCCTCTGCCCTGGAAATGTCCCCTCCCCTCAAGCTCCTTGCCACAGTGGGCACCCCCACCTACCTCCTGGATGGCTTCCATCACCACATGCTGAACGGATTCCTCTAGTGTCATGATTCTCTGGATGTGCTCTGAGGGTCAAGGTAGGGGAGACTGAGGCGGGGGTCGAAGGGGCAATGAGGGTTTTCTCAGGTCTTCCCATTAGGGACCGCCCCTAACCTCCCATACCCTGCTTTTTCTCGCAACTGATGGCACAGCCCAGAACCAGCTGAAGCAGCTTGCCAAGCTCTTCAGGGTCTGAGAACTCGCCAATGAGGCTCACATCTGGAAGGTGCTGCTCCAAAATGGGATGCCCCAGGACCTGAGGATGGGGAGATGAAGGGGGTATCAGGGGCTCAAGGATTTCCCCCACCTCCTCCCAACCTAACCTACTAAGTCCCTTTACAGTTACTCACATCCTGGGAGTACTCCACTAGGCTCTGTAAGATCGCCTTCAGATTGCTGACCTGGGGAGGGAAAGGAGTTGTGTCCAGGGTCCAAAAGGCCCCCAGAAGGGGCCAGACAGACCCCACCCTGAACCTGTCTAGCTCATCCTCTTCTTCTCTGCCTCACCTCCTAATCCCTGGTCATCTCATCCTGTTCGGTCCCATTCTCTGTCTGAATGTCCGCCCTCCTAGGACTGACCTGTCTGACTGCCTGCTCTTCTTCTCCACCTGCCCATATTATTTACATGTCCCAGAGATCCAGTCACTTCTCACCACCTGCCCCGCTACCCTTTGACCCTAACCATCATCTTCTTTCAGGTGAATCATTACAACAGCTTCCAGTCTTGCTGCTTTCCCTCCATTCCTCTACAAACAGCCAGGGGAGCTTTTCAAAGCCCCAGCCAGGTTTGTGTCTTTCCTCTACTAAAATCCTTTCTTGACTTGACACAGCTTAAAATAGAATCTACCTCCCTGCTCCAGCCTGCCAGGTCCCTGATGACCTCATCTACCATCCCTTACAGCCCTGCTTTCTGTTCTAACCTCCCTGCCATCCATTCCTCGATCACACCAAGTTTATTCCCAACAGCCTTTCCATTTGCTGTTCCTGGGGTCTGGAATCTCATTCCTCCGAATCTCACATTGGAGATCAGCCCGTCTAGAATAACCACCCACCCACTCTCAGTTGGCTGTCTCTCACGACCCAGCTTTTATTGGCTTCATAGAGCTAACTGCTGTTGGAAGTCAATGTTAATGCTTGTGTATGCAGTTTTTTGTCTGTGTTACTCCTTGCTGCACACCCAGGCCTGCTTAATACAAGAACGAATGAACAAATACGTAGTTAGCTGGTTCCCATACATCTGTCCCTCTTCCTGTCCATCACCCAGGATACGTCTAACTGACCGGTCCCTGATCAACTCTTCACCAGTCTGTCCCCCATTCCTGAGACCACCTGTCACCTTCAGCCTCCGGTTGGGACCTGGGTCCTCTGAAATGCCCTGGAGCCATGCTTCGTTGAACCAGGAAGGGTCTCTGGGGGTGAGAAGGTGGGATGAGCTGCTGGAGGACTCCTTTGGGACCCTCCCCCTCAGCCTCACTCACATCTGGTTCAGCACAAAGGCTACTGCCAGGCCACTGCTCAGGTCCTGGGGGGCTGGTACAGGGGGCGGGACATTGAACGTCTGCAGCTGAGGGAAGAGACGAAAGTACATCAAGCAGAATCAGGGGCCAGGACCAAGGAACCACGCCCCTTTCGCAGATTTTTCCGGTCAGCAGGACCCTCACAAGGTTGGGCGGAAGTTGCTGGCCAATTGCTCCAGCAAGCCAGCTCCGTGGGGGTGTGGCCTCTGCTCACCTGGACCGACTAGAGGGGGCGTGGCCTCACTCTACCGCTGCCCAACAAATTCCGCGCAACCAAGCAAGGGCAGAATCACAAGTCACCTGGTCCCCATAGGCACCACGTGACCAGACCAGCTCACCTGGGCCCTCCCCCTCTACAAGACACAGCCCAAAGGGGCGTGGCCTCACCTGTTCTTTCCAGCAACACTGCCACGTGACGGGGCAGGTGCTCAGGCCAGAGTCCAACTACCTAGCAGGCCGACGACCCCCTCCTCCTCCCAGCCCCAGGACGGAGGGGGGTGGACAGAGCCAAGTTGGCGCACACCTGTCCCTGGCCCCGCCCCCGACCTACCCAAGTGAGCAGAGACCCGCATAGTTCGGCCTTGTCCATGCTCATGGCTCCCGATCGGATTCGACCCCGGCCGTGCAGCCCCGCCACCGCAGCGGCGTCCAGATCAGCCAACAGCGAGCGCCAGCAGCCCCAACCTCCCGGCTCGGCCTAGAGCGCCGCCCCGCCCCCTAGGCGCAGGCCCCGCCCTAGACACGTGATCTCCTCCAGGCTCCAGCTCAGGCCTTTAGACCCGCCATGTTGGATCCGGGAAGCCGTTTGGGCACCTGTACTGCCGCTAGGGGTCAGTCTGGGCCAACCTTGCGCATCCCAAGGGTGGCCTCGCCCCTTTTCCTCCCCGGAGCTCTTTTTGAGGTAGTGGAGACCTCGCCGTCTTTCCTCAACCGAGGTGGAGTTGCCCCACCCTGTTATACAGGCGCATTCACGTCCCTTCCCTTCAGCTGAAAGAAATTCTGCTGTCTAACCACATTATGATCGGAGCCTTTGTGCGGGAGAAGGGCAGGCCATAACATATTCTATGGACTTAGGGAACACAAGTTTCTTCCCAGTGGAGGGGATTGGATACTCTTGCCCAAGGGTAGACAAGGGGATTCGGGTCCTAAGTCAAGGGCAGGATAGTTAGTCCTGGGTAGTGAACAGACATATTTGTCTACCCTGAATCCGTCCTTCACTAAGCTTTCCCAGCCCGTTCCCTCTCTGAGCCCTGCGCCTCAGAACCCATTACCGCGCCGGCCTGGTCGCCTCGGCCCACCAGGGGGCGCCCGGACCGCAGGAACGCAGCCTAGAGGGGAAACGACGGGCCTACTCTGAGACCCCTGGGCAGTGAAGAAGGCTTAAAAGGAAAGTGCTAACAGTACTACGTAACAATAAACTCGCCGTCACTATGGAGTGCCTACAGAATGCAGGTCTGCGCTAAGCGATTTAAATACATAGTTGGTTGGAATCTCCACGACTCTAGGTAGCAAGGGCTCTCATAATTCCCGGTGTGCAGGCGAGGAAAGAGGTTCTGGGCGGATCCGGCTTAGGGGGCTGGGAGGCGGGTAAAGCCCCCGGCCGGCGTCCTCTGACGCCTGAGTTCCCCTGCAGTCCCTCCCCGCGGGGCGGGAGAGGTAATGAGTGGTAATTAGAGGTTATTAGCTGTACCCAGAGGGAGGGGGCGGGCTCTGCTTTGGGGGTGGGTCTAGGTCTGAAAGGAGGAGAGCTGCTCCCTGCAACCTAGAGTCTGGTTCTGGTGACCCCTACCCGCGCCCCGCCCGACCCCAGCAGTTTGGGCAGGATGATAACAGCTTCCCTCTTAACACCCCCTCCCTGCATTCCGCCTTCCCGCAGTATCGCAGGAACACAATCACTCTAGCACAGACTCCAGCTTACAGCCCACTCAGACGCGCGACCGCACACACGCAGGGACCTTGGAGGCTCGTCTACACACCCACATCCCCTTCCCAAGTCGTTTTCAGTCTCCATCCCCTGGGAGCAGAGCAGAGGGAAGGAGTAGGGAGGAAGGGGACAAGGGCGGGCAGTGCGGGCTTCCGGACTGGGCTTCTTCCGGCGGGCGTGAAAACAACTGCCATTTATTCGCTATCCCGCACCCGTCAGGGAGAGGGTGCTGCCAATAGGGAGAAACGGGGGGTGGGGGGATGGTCGGGCGGGCTGCCACCTGGCAGAAATGGAAGGTGAGCCGGAACCACGGCTGTGACAAGACTGGGAATATTTGTGAGAGGATGTAGTCACCCAATGTCGGGGGACGTCCTGGGACCGCCAAATATTTGGGAGTCCCCAATATTTGCAAGACCCACAGGGATCTTGATGTTTAGGAGGGATCTAAATATCTGGAGCATGGACTTGAATTGTTTTAACGTTGCCGTGATATTATAGGCATTATAGATATTCAGGGACCTCAAAGTCCCCAGATTTAAAGGAAGGTCTGGATACCCTCACTTTGAAGGAGTCACAACCCTCCATGTGGGGCGGCAAGGAATCTCATGCTGGAGGGGAGAGGGAGTCCCCTACGGTGGTGAAGAGCAGCAATCCCTAATAATAGGACACAGGGAACCCCGCTGTTGAAGGCATCCGTGTGCCCTCCAAGGAGACGGTTATAAATCTTCATTCTGAAGCAGGGATCTTTTATTTGGGGAAAAAAATTCAAACCTCTATTTTGATGGAGAGAGCCCCAAAGATTGGGGAATGAACTGAAGGCCTCCATTAAGGACAGAGATGCTGGTCTGGGCCAGCAGCCCCCAGCCGGTTTAGGGACCCCACCCCCTCCTTTCCCCTCTGTTTCCAGGAACAGCTGGGCCCAGCCTGGGCTGTACTGCTGGGAAGCGGGTGAGTCAACCCCTCCCTGTGGCCACAGCTGGACCCCCGCCCGCCCCCTCTGGCCTTCACATCTGGGCAGAGACCCAATCATGAGAGCTGGGATGGGGACCCTTAAGTTCACACTTTTGGAGATGGTGCCGCTCCCCTCGGAAAGTGATCACAGCCTCAGGGTGGACACCATGCCCCACCCCCATATCATGAGGGACTGACTCTGGCATGTTTTCTACACTGCAAACACTGACATTCTGCCAGGACTCCCATCCTGACCCCCTCCCCTCCTCGTGTCTGTGTATATATCTCTGAGTCCATGTGAAATGTGTTCATATCTATGTAGATAAGAAATTGTGGGTCTGTGATTGTGCGTGCACAGGCCTGTGTCTACCTCGACCTGTGTCTTGGTGAGTCTTGAGGCCCTGGAAATTTACACAACAGGCTATGTGTGTGTGATTTGGTGGGGTTTTTTGGAGGAGGGGTGTGCTGTCAGGGACTAGGGCACGTGTTTTTCTTTATGGGACCTTGGTGCTGGTTTAGTTGCTAAGTCGTGTGGGGCTCTTGGGATCCCATGGACTGTAGCCCCCCAAGCTCCTCTGTCCATAAGATTTTCCAGGCAAGAATACTGGAGTGGGTTGCCATTTCCTTCTCTAGGGGATCTTCCTGACCCAGGGATCGAACTGGGGTCTGCTGCACTGCAGGCAGATTCTTTACCGACTGAGCTACCAGGGAAACCCTTTGTGTCTATATCCCTATGTCATTCTTTGTGAAAGTAGTGAATGACTGATAATCAGTACTTCAGTATGCCTTTGTTTCTGTGACTGTGTCCTACTTTTGTCATGTGTTTTTCTTCGATAGCATGAGGCTGTCATGGGTAGCCTTGGTTTGCCCATGTCCCCGAGACAATCTGGTGTCCCTGTAAGTTTGTGAGTTTGTAAGTTTGTCTTACTTTCTGTGCCCTGTGATGTACGCGGACAGTATGACCATCGAGTCTGTCCCCACAATGTGTGACTCTACAGTCTCCATGTGAGGGGAGTGGCTGCTGCATGACAGCTGGATTCCTGAGGTCTAAGACTTTATCTGTTTGCCTCTTACTTTGTGTTGTTGGTGTGGCTTTATAGCAGTGTCTGTATATGTCACCTGTGTATGAAGATGGCCCTGTCTGTGTCCCTACCACAAACGGTGTGTGACAGTGTGACCCTGCCCGCATTCGCTGCGGTGCTGGCTGGATTAGTGAAGGTTTGTGCCAGCGTGTGGCAGGTTTATCTTGTGTCCGTGTGCCACTGTAGATCCAGAGTTTGTGACCTTGTGGAGAGGTGTCAAAGTCACACAAGACAGCATACGTAGCGGAGGCAGAGGCAGTGATAGGCTCCGGGGGTGTCAAAACCCCGAGCTCTGCTGCTCTGGGCCCCGCTGGGCCCCGCTCCCTGCGCTGCGGGGGCGCGTGCGTCGTGCGTGACGTGAGGCACGACGGGGTTCGCTGCCTGCGTGGAGCCCGACGCAGTCGTGCCTGCGAACGCGGGGGAGAGGGTGGAAATAGGCTAGCTGCCTGCGTGTGTGCGTGCGTGCGTGGGCAGTCGCGGGGGTTGGGCGCGCGGGGAGCGCTGGGCGCAGCCCCACCCTGCCCGGGACAGTTGGGCGCGGGTGAAATCCTGGCAGGGGGGTGGGGCGGGACGCAGCGCCGTTAACCCCTTCCTGCCTGACCTGAAACTTGTGGCCCCTCGACAGCGCGCGGGGGCTTCCCCAGTGCTCGGGGACCGTCCCTGACGAGGGAGGAACCCCGCCATCGAGCTGACAGACCCCCCCTCACCCAGTTACCATGGGAACCGGAGCTTCCCGAGCGGCTGGGCGCGTGCTTCCTCCCCCCGTCCCAGTTCTTCCTTTAATTCCACAGTCCACCGATAATGGGCTTCCCGCTCCTAATCTCCGGGGAAGGGGCTGGGGTCAGCGAGCCCGGGGCGTGCGTGACTCAGGTCACCTTGAGGGTCCCCTGGCCACAGCAGACCTCGCTCCCCCTTCTCCACCCCGTGACTCACCCCCTCGCGGCTTTTCCCCGTGGGTGACTCAAGCCCCTGGGGAGGGGGCTGTGGACTCTGAGACCCCCTTCCAGGCAGTGGGGGCTGAGAACCCAGTACTGGGGACCTGAAGCTCGAGGGGCGGGGCTCTCCCTCCTGCGAGGGTCGGTGTCTAGTGTTTTCCCTTAGCCATCTCTCATCAAGGTCACTAGAGGCGTTTTCCCCCACCCCTGAATTGGCAGTATCTATCCCCTCAAAACCCTCCGGGAACCAAGTCCCCAACCCTCCCCCTCAAGCCCACAGGAAGTTTTGGCAGAGCCCGTTGGCGATGAAACGGTTAAAGCCGTTTTCTTATTCATTTCATCCAGGGGCCCCTTTTGACTCAGAGCGAGCCAGGCGCCCCCTTGAGCCGGGCCTCGTGGGGGCCTGGGTTCATACTCCCCACACGTACCATTTTTAGAGAGGGGAGGGAAGGCTGTTGGTGAGCTGACTGGGGGAGTCTTGAGTGGCATGTACAGAGCTGGGTTCAAATCCTGTCTCTGCCCTTATTGCTCTCTGGTTCTCAAGTTTCCCCATCTGAAAATGGGGGATAATTTTGAGCAGTTTATTGTGGCATTGTGAGATTAGCTGAATAATAGATGGGACACTTTGTTTCCAGAGCTGGGCACAGGAGCAGAGAAGGGAGTTTGGTCGGGAAAAGGACCCAGGCTCCTCCTGTCTCCCAGGCCTGGGTGCCGGGTGCCCAGCAGAAGTAGGTCCTTGTGGGGCAGTCCATGCCCCACCCAGGCGCTCTGAGGCCATAAGGTTCATCCCGTCCACCCCCTGCCCGGGGCAGGCACCCAGGAAGTGAGAGGCGGGGCAGGAATGAGGCGGAACCTGTTGGGCCCGTCGCTTCCCCCACCCCACCCCCCACCCTCATTCCGGGGCCCTGACATGCCCCCCCACATAAGCTGTGGCCCCACCCCCACCGTCGTGGACGCCTGGGTCCTGACCCGAGGGTGGCCCAAGGGAGGGGATGTCGGCGGAGACAGCGTCTCGGGAACATCCTGTGGACTCCTGGCTGGACAGACGGGAGAGTCAGCCCCTCCCCGGGCAGGACAGCAGTCGGCTGGGGGCAGAGTAAACACGGCCCAGAGCAGCCAGACTTGGAGGGGCGGCAAGGAGCATACACATACACAGTCACCCCTGAGAGAAAGCCAGTCTACACACACAAAACTCCTGTCACCCTGGCCACAGACAGATTGCCAAACAGGGACACACTGACAGGGTCAGACACAAATCTGGGTAAAGATGGCTGTCAAGGGTGACAGGGTAGGCCAAAGAGGAAGACCGAAATGCTGCCAAACACATGAAGATACTGACAGGCCAGAAGCATAAAGGTAAAACAGATAAGTGAACTCAGCGTACAGGCAAGATGGACACACTGACAGGCACAAACACAAGGATATTGACGTTCAGGTGAGAAGTGCACAGCCTGGCAGACAGTCGCATGTCCACAGGCACCCTGAGACAAATGTGACAGGCCAGGAATCAGGCAGGACGGACACACAGACGCAAGCGGGCAACACAGGCATGTGGATAGACTCAGAGATAAGGGACGGTCACTTTCAGTGCAAGTGCCCCAAGAGGTGCACAAGATATGTTCAGACACAGTGTTAGATCCTGACACACCGGAGAAGGCCACAAAGGCATACACGTGCACACACACTAGAAAGATCAATTCAAAAAGATAACTCAGGTGAAAGAGACAATCATAAACGTATGGAGAGAAGGACAGGAAGGACACATACAGAACATGACAGACGACCCCAGCCGCCACCCACCCACAGCACACACACAGTTGCATATATACTCAGACAAGCTCTGAGGACACCAGAAATTAGCCTTAGAGATATACACTACCTCACTGATAACACACACGTCAAACCCTCTGACAGACTAGGCATATGAAAGTGGACAGATTGACATATTCACAGACATGGTCTGGCCATATAGTCACACCCAACCCAGAGAAGCATGGACAGGCCCCAGCCAGAGATTCATTAACACACTGGCACAAGGACACCCTGGCAGAACCTGGTGGCTAACATGTGCACACATACACACCAGCCACAGAGCCCACGTGGACACACACACAGTCACAGACACACCCCAGTCACGGACGCCACACACAGACCTCACCCAGGCAAGCCATGGACCTCACACACACAGACACACATACACGTACAGACCAGACACGAATAGATTAGCAGTAAGAACTCCAGTACACCCTAGATTCCTGTATACAGGCCAGCCACAATACAACATATCATATAGACCATACACATACACACAGACACACTCATCCCCCTCCAAAGCAGACAGGCCCTACACACCCCTGCAGGGTTGGGCCAGCACACAGACACATGCCTTGAGAAGATAGGCTTCACACACACTCTCACACGCCCTGACAGGCCAGCCACACACAAACCCACAGACAGCCAGACACACGCGTGCCCCTGGACCATGATGAGGTACTGTGGGGTTCTGGGCTGGCCAGCCCTTCTCTGCCCCCACCCAGAGATCCTGGCGCTTACTCTCTCCAAACACCTCCCCCACCTCCCTCCCAGACTGCTCTTTGTCACTTCCCCTAGGAGGCCCAGCTCAGCAGCCTAGGTCCCTGGTGGGGTGTGGGCCTGTTTTCTCAGCACATCCGCTGTAAATGGAGCACCCGGGATCTCAGCCATGCTCAGGCCCCCAAGACCTCTCCAGCATTGCGGGTGGGTGGGGGCGGGACCCGAAACAGTCTTGTGGGAAACTCCCCTCATGCCCAGCTTAGTCAGCCTGAGGACAGACTCTCCTTCCTGCTTCCAAGAAAACCGAGCCGCTTCCTCCCCAGGAGAGGGATAGGGACCCCCAAATCACAGAGGTGAGGGAGGGATGTGGCTGGCAAGCTAGGGGTTCCTGGGGGAGGGCCTCCGTGATTCTCAGCCTCTTCCTGCCAGCTGCCTGTCCACACCCAGGGGCAGGGACAAGGGAGCCTGGGTGCTATGACTTGCGGGTTCTCGCCCTGGCCTGCCCACTAGCTGACTCACAGGCAGCCCCCCAGCCCAGTTTCCTGGTGAGGGCCCTGCCGGCCAGTGGGGCCAGGGTGGAGGGGGGTCACCAGGCTATTAATAAGAAGGAGAAGTCCCTCCTGCCAAGGCCAAAAGCCCCAGAGAGACCCATGGGTGGGGGTGGGTAAACTTCCTCCTTATCCAGTCCCCCAGGTCCTGGGCCCCTGGGCATGAGGAAAGCCTGGGCACAGTCTCCTTAGCCAGATGCTTGTTTGAAGCCCATGGCCTGGGCAGTACCCAGCTGCTAGTCTGGGTACTCAGTGCAGACAGAGGAGGGGGGCTTTCCTCACACCTTCCTCACGGGACTGGCCTTGGCGCCAGTGGGGCGGCATGAGGGGGTGGTGCCCAGGCCACAAGGGTGAGACTGGCAGGGGCCTGGAACCGGCTGTACCAGCTCAGCTGGGCCCCCGCCCTCCCTCCTGGCCCAATCCCCACCCCCTGCTCAAACACTCGTGCAGAAAGCATGCTGGTCTTGCCCCCAAATACACCAGCACCCCTCTGTCCTGTCCCCAACCCCCATAAAGGAGACCCTTTAAGAAGGGGCCTGCAGAGCTTAGCATGCAGTTGGTACTGCATATATGCCTCTGTGATTGTGATTATCTACACAAAAGTGGCTAACACGCTGGAACCAGACAGCTCAGGTTTTAGGTCAACGCCAGGGCTTTGAGCTATGGGACACGAGGCAAGTTCCTTATCTTGCTGTGCCTAGTCTCTTAAAGGGGGCTAATAGCAAATAGCATACATTTCACTGGGTTGTTGGAAGCAGGCAATGAGTTATTCTATGTAAACCACTTAGCAGAGTGCCTGGCCTATGGTAAGAGCCATATGTGTGTGTGTGTGTTAGTCACTCAGTGGTATCTGATTCTTTGGGCCAGGCTCCTCTGTCCATGGAATTCTCCAGGCAAGAAGACTGGAGTGGGTTGCCATTTCCTTCTCCTGGGAAGAGCCATATAAGTGTTAGCTATTAAAACAGTAATTATTTCTCTGTCTGCTTGTCTTAAGTGTCTCTGAGTCGTGCTGTCTGTCTGCATGACTCCAACCCTGCAGCTCTCCCTGCCCTAACTCCCACCCCCATACATCCATTTTTCCTTGCTGGGTCCTTGGCCTCCATCTCTACCCTCACTGGGACAGTCTCACCTCTCTCCAGGACTCCCCTGGCATGGCCAGCCTCAGCACTGGTCAGGGCTGACTCACTGTGGCCTCCTGGCCCGTGGGACCTGCAGGTTGGCTTCCTGAGATGCTGCCCTCTGGTCAGACCTACCCAGCCCCCCAACGCTGCCCGCTGCACCCCGCAGGGCCCAGCCAGATGTCAGCTGCAGTTATTAGCATGGGCGGGAGACACAGACCTGGCAGCGTGCCTGCCAGACTCAGCGGCCACTGGAATCTCCCTTGAGCCTAGGGCGGGGAGGGGAGCAGTTCAAGCAAGGGAGGAGGGAAGGGGGTACCCAGGGGTCACAAGGACCCTCCAAAGATGGGGACACCCCCAGCTTCTCATGGGACCTTCCTCCCCAACGCGCCACTGCTCTGCTGGACTTCCCCAGCCCCCCGCAGAGCTCAGTTTCTCTTTGCCTTCTTTCGTTTTACTTCTCTCCTCCACACTTGGTGAACTCTGTGCTTGACCTGTAAAGGTTGGCTAGCTCCTCTCCCCCAGCTTCTCTCTGCCCTAAAGAAACTTTCATCTATCTCCCCAAAGATAGAGGCTTCACTTTCTGAGAGACTTTGGTTCTAGTGGCTGGTATCCTATCTCCTTGGAAGTTCCACTTTAAGTCTAAATCGAAGCCTTGCCATCTAAACCTTCACTTATTCCTGGGGAAAGGGCTCTGGAGGGGGCTCTGAGGGGCTCCCTCAGATGAGGGAGACATCTAGGGTGAGGGAATGGATCCCCCTTTAGGTATTCTGGATGGTGAGGAGCCCCATACTAAAACAGGAGTAGGGCCCCTCACCCACATGAGTGAAGGAGAGGGCACCGCAGCCCCTACGGATGTATGTGCCAGACCTCCTGGCAGAAAGTAAGGGCACCCAGCTCGAGGTAAGAGGCAGCCGTGTCAGCCCGCCCAGGCGCCGGGGTCGCCTGGAGGCATTGGTCCACCCCCTCTTCGCCCGTCGGGCTGGGGGCGAAGTCCGACCCAGGCCCGCGGGCAGGCGGGGACCTGCCAGGCTGGGTCGGGCCAGGCAGGGCCTGGCAGGACGCGGCCTCAGAGCGGCTGGGTGGGGCCGGGCCAGGCGGCCGTGGGGGCCCCCGGGGCGGCGGCCGGGGCTGGTCGGGACTAGCCGTCCGGGGGCCCGGGCGTGCCCTGGGACCTGGCAGATACCGGGGCCCTAGGCCCCGGGACAGCGCTAGACCCACCCCTTCCTGTGCCCTTATATGGGCGTCGGGGCGAGACTCCGGGGGCCGCCCCGCCCCCAGTCCGGCCAGCGGACTCCCGCCTGTTGCCATGGCGACCAGGCCCCGCTCCCCCGGTGGGTCCTCCTCTCTCGGGCTAGTGGAATCGTCCGGGACCGCCAGCCTCCGCCATTGCCTGCGGGCTCCGAGGGCTGAACCATTACTGGGGTAGGGATCGGTGACTGGAGACTTCGGCAGCTGGGCTTATTCAGCGCCCCTGGCTTGCTCGGGGGTCGCCTGCTCAGGTTCCTCTTCCGAGGCACTGAACGCCGCTGGACACGGGGCGGAGCGCCTGGTCCCGTAGGATTCGAGTGACGGAGGCAGGGCTGGGCTCCGTCCCCCGGGGCTGTTGCCACACTTCCTGCCGCGGCGCTCTTTCCCCAGCCTGTTTCTAAGGAAAGAGTGGGGTTGGGCGACCGCGCCCCAGCCGTCGGGCTGGGTCTAGGCACTGGGAGCCGACATGGTGTCGGTCAACCTTAGGGTCACTAGGGGAGGGCTTTGGGGTGGGGAGTATACAGGCACCCACGAGGGGGGAGCCGATCATAGAAGGTCCCCATGATCCTCAAAGACCCTCAGGTCTCAACCGGGGACCCTCTCAATATTATCTCAATTCTGAAAGGGTGCCTCTACCCTTCTAATTCTCTCCTTCATTGAGGCTTCGCAGATGACCCCAGTGACCCCCAACCTCTGACAGTATCCCAATCTTATACCCCACGTATTTTCCTTGCCTCAGTGTACCCCAGAACCTTCACTCACTTTATGCATTTCTAGTTTCTCTCAATGCCTTTCCCTTCCGGCTTGTGGGGGACTCTGTCTCTCTCCGGTGGGCTCCAGGACCCCGACTCATTTTTTTGCATAGTGGACCCTCCAAACTCTCCCGGGTACACTTTTGATCTCTCCTCATTTTACCTGGGTTCAGCTCCTCCTGGGAAAATTCCAGTCCCTCAACTCTTCTGTACCCAGGACCCCCACCCGTTTCTGAGTCAGATGTCTCCTCCCCCGCTTCCCCATCTACCTTGCTTAACCTTCCTGTCTCTCCTTTGCGGGGTCTCTCAGTGTATTCTCAGCCCTCCAGCACCTCTGAAAGACTCCAGATCACTCAGGCCTTTCCGTCTGCATTCCGGAACCACCCCCTCCCCCAACACGCACACACTTGCTCAGTACCAATTCCTCGTATCCCTTATCGCGTACTCCAGGGAAATCATCACCCTCCCCGAAACCTCTCCCGGTGTGCCTCGGATCGCCACAGCACCCCCCTTCCTCACGCACCCTAGGGTCCTCTGGCCCCTCCCCCTGCAGGCGCTCGGAGCCACCCAGCCCGTGGCCGCTGTTTACAAGGACACGCGCTTCCTGACAATGACGCGATCCGCCTCCTCCCCTTCCCCACGCTCCAGAAGGGGGGCGCGGGGGCCTGGCTCCAGCGACAGCCAATCAGAGCGCACTTCCGCGGCTGACAACCGCGGTATAAAGGCTTGTGGCTCTGGCGGAGCGTCCGGGACCTTGAGCACTGCCAGGCCAGCACCGGAGCCAGCAGGTAGCAGGGAGCAAGGGGGAAGCGACACCAAGAAAACGAGCGCGCTAGAGAGGGGCAAAGGGGCTCGAGAAGCCGCACAGAGCTTCCTCGCACAGCCTCCGACCGGCCTCTCTCGACCAGTGCCAGCCCTCAGGAACGTTCGTCCAGACACCCGATAAAGGCACAGCCGCGGACTGCGCGCGGCTCGCTGCAGCGAGGCCCGGGGCGGCCCCGCAGGGACCCCCTCAGACCGCCCGGGCCGCCCGGATGTGCACTAAAATGGAACAGCCCTTCTACCACGACGACTCATACGCAACAGCGGGATACGGCCGGACCCCGGGCGGCCTCTCTCTACACGACTACAAACTCCTGAAACCCAGCCTGGCGCTCAATCTGGCCGACCCCTACCGAAATCTCAAAGCACCTGGTGCGCGGGGTCCCGGCCCAGAGGGCAACGGCGGAGGCAGCTACTTTTCTAGCCAGGGTTCGGACACAGGTGCGTCACTCAAGCTCGCCTCATCGGAGCTGGAGCGCCTGATCGTCCCCAACAGCAACGGCGTGATCACGACGACGCCCACGCCCCCGGGACAGTACTTTTACCCCCGCGGGGGTGGCAGCGGTGGAGGTGCGGGGGCGCAGGGGGCGGCGTCACTGAGGAGCAGGAAGGCTTCGCCGACGGCTTTGTAAAAGCGCTGGACGACCTGCACAAGATGAACCACGTGACGCCCCCCAACGTGTCCCTGGGCGCCAGCGGGGGCCCCCAGCCGGGCCCGGGGGGGCGTCTACGCCGGCCCGGAGCCGCCTCCAGTCTACACCAACCTCAGCAGCTATTCTCCGGCCTCTGCGCCCTCCGGAGGAGCCGGGGCCGCCGTCGGGACAGGGAGCTCGTACCCGACGGCCACCATCAGCTACCTCCCACACGCGCCGCCCTTCGCCGGCGGCCACCCGGCGCAGCTGGGCCTGGGCCGTGGCGCCTCCGCCTTCAAGGAGGAACCGCAGACCGTGCCTGAGGCACGCAGCCGCGATGCCACGCCGCCGGTGTCTCCCATCAACATGGAAGACCAGGAGCGCATCAAAGTAGAGCGCAAGCGGCTGCGAAACAGGCTGGCGGCCACCAAGTGCCGGAAGCGGAAGCTGGAGCGCATCGCGCGTCTGGAGGACAAGGTGAAGACACTCAAGGCCGAGAACGCGGGGCTGTCTAGCACTGCGGGCCTCCTCCGGGAGCAGGTGGCCCAGCTCAAACAGAAGGTCATGACCCACGTCAGCAACGGCTGCCAACTGCTGCTTGGGGTCAAGGGACACGCCTTCTGAGCGCCCCCTTATCCCCCGTACGGACATTTCCCCAACCTGGACGGCTGGGCGCACGCCTCCCATGGGGCGAGGGGGCAGGCGGTGGGCACCGGCCCCGGGGCCTGAGGGCGCAACAAACCACACTGGACTCCTGCCCGCCCGCTCTGCGCCCAGTCCTTCCACCTCAACGTTTACAAGCCCCCCTTCCACTATTTTTTTTTATTTTTTTTCCTGAAGAACTCAATTCATATTGAATATAATATATTTGTGTATTTAACAGGGAGGGGAGGAGGGGGCGATTGCGGCGGAGCTGGCCCCGCCGCCCGGTACTCTAGCCCTCGGGGATACTGGGGAGGGGACCCCCGCCCCCTGCCCTCCCCCTCTGCACCGTACTGTGGAGAAGAAACACGCAGTCGGCTTCTAAAGGATTTATTTTAAGCTGTGTTTATGTGTGAGTTCGTTTATTGTCCTTACTTTTTATTGAATCTATTTAAGTAAAAAAAAAGTTCTTTATTAATTTCTGTTGTCTTTTTTCAAGCCGGCCGGGGGAGGGAGGGGAATACTGGGCAGCCCCCACCCCACCGCTGTTTGTGGCTTGCTCCTGTAACTGTGTCAACCTCGCCAGTTCTGTTCAGGCATCTTGCGCCCTCAGCCAGGTGTCCAACCCTTCTCGCGTCTCCTGATCTCCCGGATTGGAAGGTCCAGGGTGTGTACACAGTCCAGCCACCCTCCCCCCCGCCCCCGCCCCCAGCGCCAGGGGACAGGATGCCTTGGGGCGAAATGCTCAGCGCGCAGGCGCGTCACCGCCCAGCCGCGCGCGCCGGGGCTTTCCCCGCTGACGCTGCGGAAGAGCTGTCCAAACATGGGCTGATTCTGCCTGGTGACGCGACGGCGGTCTCCGGGCAGATTCCGGGAATCCCCTCCCCCGCTCTGCCCGGCAGGGCTGCGGCGCCGGGAAGGGGGCCGGGATTTTCCCAGGCTGGCGGCTACCGAGGCCCGGAAAGCCCCAGGCCTGGGTCCAGAGCGGCCGCGGTGGGCCGCCCGCGCTCCAGAGCCCCAAGAGCCACCCCAGAGTTTCCCCCATCGGGCTGGCCCCTGGGTCCTGCCCAGCCCACGCCCGCTGCCTTTGACCTGACCCGGGCGGGGGATGCAGTTGCCTGCGCGTCGTTGCCACCGCGATCCCCTCCCCACCCCCGCCAGGAAGGGGCGGTGCCCGCCTGCCAGTTTCCCCTCCCGGGTGCCAGGCCAGGAGCCGGGCGACTGCCAGGTCTGGTCCTGCCGGGGCGGCTGCTCGGGCCGCCGGGCGCCACCGCCGCCCTCGCACGGGGCTGCCTCCCCCGTAGCTAGGACGGGTGGGAGGGCGGCTGGCGAGCCCCGATGGGGATCTTGCAGGCTTCTGAGCTGGAAGCCCCCAGAACAGCAGAGAACACAGACTGAGAAACCAGGCCACAGGGCCTAGGTTCGGTAGAACAGATGCTCCATTAATTTGTTTATAAAATACTGAACGACCCGGTCCTGGAGTCACTAGCTGGACCAGGGCAGACAGACTATAAACAAGCAAACATGATTTGGAGATGGTGGTTAGTGCCAGGAAAAGAGAAAAAAAAGAAAAAAAAAAAAACTGGTCACAATGGTCATGAAGGAGCAGGGGAGGTGAACTGCTTTGGAGAATGAATTGGGAACATAGAACTTTAATAAGGCTATTTTTCAGCTGACCCCTGAGAAAATCCTCAGTAACAGAGTTCTGCCAGAGAGAATAGTATATGCAATGTTTCTGTGGCCAGAACAATATCAGCCTGTTAAAGAACACCAAGAAGCCACTATGCTTCAATGTAGTGAACCCACTGAGGTGGAGATGAGGTCAGGGAAGACCACGTAGGGCCTCGTGGAAGAGTATAGATAAAATTCCAAGGCCAAGGACTTCCTCGTGGTCCAGTGGCCAAGAATCCGCCTGCTGGTGCAGGGGACTCGAGTTTGATTCCTGGTTTGGGAAGGTTCCACATGCTGCGGAGCAACTAAGCCAGTGTGGTATGCCACAACTACTGAAGCCAGGGCTCTAGGGCCCCTGCTTCAGAAGAGAAGCCCATGCCCTGCAGCTGGAGCAGCCCCCCACTCACTGTGACCAGAGAAAGCCAACACTCAGCAATGAAGGCTTAGTGCAGTCAAATAATTTTTAAAATTTAAAAACAATAGAATAAAAACCCCAAGGCTGAGATGAATGACTTTGGAGGGCATTAGGCTGGAGTACTACTAATGGTGATGGTGGTTTAGTCACTAAGCTGTGTCTGACTCTTAAGTGACCCCATAGACTGTAGCCTGCCAGGATCCTCCATCCATGGGATTTTCCAGGCCAAGAATACTGGAGTGGGTTGCCATTTCCTCCTCCAGGGGATCTTCTTGACTCAGGGATCGAACCTGCAACTCCTGCATTATAGACAAACTCTTTACTAAGCCACTAGGGAAGCTTAATTTAATGAGTCTATGGATTAAATAAGCATGTCAGTCCTATGGAAGGAAATGAGGGCTAAGAATGGCAACACCACTTGCCTGAAAAAGTACAGCATCAAACTTTGCACCTTAGAACACTGTTGCTCCTAACACCTGCCTTCTTGTCTAACCCTCACCCTTCCATTTCAGGGGCAAGACATAGACTTTCCAACCTCTGGTGGTACAGAACTTGCAGCAGGAACTATGCATGTACCTCATCCCACTCTTGGTTCTACTTTCAGGACTGGGTCCCCACCTTCTTCCAGTCCCAGGAACCTGGTCCTATTAACCACTAATAGAATCCTGATCTTCACATACTTATCTCTTTTAACATGCATTGTCTTCATTCCCATTGGTGTCTTTATTCCCGTTTTGCTATTGAAAAGACCCAGGGAAGACCACAGCTCCTAAGGGGCTTTTAACCCAGGGTGACTGTTCTTAAGGTGTGGGCGCTGCCCTGCCTGGCCAGGTTTCAGGTGATAAGGCAGCCTGGGACTTGCTCCCTGCAAGGGCAACAGCGCCAAACCACCTCCCCTTCAGGCCACGGAGAAAGCAAGCAATGAGCATGAGGCAAGGCTGCCACCTTGTGGTGGAAATTGGTAACCAGAATGTCAGTTTCCCAGGCCACAGCCTGGAGAAAGCAGCCGTGGGTGGTACAACACCAGGACACATCACACAAATACAAGACTTAGATCTGTCCCTAATACTTTATTAGTCACCTATAGGCCTGTTCCCAGTTAGGTTATGTGGGCTCCAAGGAGGGGGTCACCATTCACCAGCTCGCAGCTGGGAGCTTGAGAAGGACTTGGCCTAACCCTCTGCGGTCATGGACTGTGGAGTCTGAAGGAGCAGGTCTGGAATTTCCTGGGTCAGTACAGGACACACAGGTAGGGCACAGAGGCGGGCCAAGAGCCCAGGCTTGCCACCATCTGCCAGCCTAGTTGTGTTTGGAGAAATATTCCTTGCTGTCATCCACATTGGGCTTGATTGTGTCACTGCCTGGTGTCCAGCCGGCGGGGCAGACTGTGGGAAAACAGGGAAGCACAGGAGACGCTAGAGTGCATGTTCAAGGGAAGAGCAGTAGTGAGGGCACAGAGAGAGGTGCAAGAGCATGAGCTGCAGAAGAAATAGCCTAGAGCCAAGTGCTCCAGGCCTAAGACCATGCCACATGATGAAACAAGCCTTCCACACTCAGCTGCAGGATTGTCTGACATTTTTGGGGGGCTGTGCCTCAAGGCATGTGGGATCTTAGACCAGGGATTTGAACCTGTGTCCCTTTAGTGGAAGTTTCAACCACTGGACTGCCAGGAAAGTCCCTATTTTATTTTTGGTCATGCCGTGTGGCTTATGGAATCTTAGTTCCCTGATCAGGGACTGAACTTGGGCCCTTAGCAGTAAAAGTGTGGAAACCACTGGACAGCCAGCGAATTCCCTGGCTGATATTTTAATTTCTGACTCCTTTAATCGTATCTTTCTCTCTTAGCCCCCGTCCCAGTGGACTTCAAGGGCCAGTGGCCTTCACAGGAGAAGATAACTCTGATCCAATCAACATTCAAGCCTGCCTTGGTACAAGCCTTCTCAAATATCTTCTATGGAGTTCTATTACCTCCCCAGTTGTCTGCCCTTATATTGGGATAGTATCTCCCCCACTGGATTAGAAATTTCTTGCAGACCTTGAGCTGAATCTTCTCTGGGGCCCTCACATCCACTCCACACAAGCGATAGAGCAGGCCATGAACATATGTGTGCATGACACAGGGGCTGCGTATGTACCCACAAGTGGACACATGTGACTGGGTGTGTCTGCTCACCTTCCCCATGCTCATCTGTGTACTGGAAAGCCTGGACCAGCCTCAGAGCCTCATCCACGGAGCGTCCCACAGGCAAGTCATTGATGGTGATCTGGCGAAGGACACCCTTGCCATCGATGACAAAGAGGCCCCTGAGATATTGGAGTTCACAGTGAGGAGCCGGGGCTCCCACTGTCAGGACCCAGGGAGGGAGCACAGACTCCCTGCTAGCCACAGGGTGAGAGTGGTCCCTTCACCCTGAGGATGGGGGCTTCCCAAGGTTCCCACAGTACCTGTAGGCGATCCCCTCATCTTCCTTCAGCACGCCATAATCACTGGACAACTTTCTGGTTACATCAGCCAGCAGGGGGATGTTCAGCGGGCCCAAGCCTCCCCTCCTTCCGGGGAGTGTTGATCCTGAGGGTGGGGGAGAGAAGGTTGGGACCTCAGGATGGCCGGTGCAGCAGGGTCCTTACCCTGTGATAAGAGCCTGGGTGTGATGAGGGCTGGAGAAGGGGGTGCTGGAGGGGAGAGATAAGTGGCCTAAGAGCAAGTCCCAGGGAGCCCCACCCACCCCACCCTGAAGTGGGTGCAGAGGCTGCTTCCCACAGCTGGGAAGACTAAGCTAATACTCTAGCAAGGTGATTTCACGTGTGCAGCAGCAAAGGGAGGCAGAGAACCTGCCCTGAAGTCCCCATCCTCCTCTTTTGAACTCTTAAACTGGAGTTTCCACCTGGCTCTTCTTGGGAGGGAGGCTGCATTGTCCTGAGATAAAACATTTATCAACACCCTATGCCACAGAAATTACTTTCCAAAGGCTAATTACTGTCATCATTGTGAAGGACTTGGGAATCACCCTCTCCATTATTTTCTTGCTGGGAAAGGGATACGCAGAGGTTGCCCATTGACCAGGAGAACACACAGCTGGGGCTCTAGAGAGGTGTAGGTTTAGCTGTACCCTCCCTCCTTGCTGGTGATCTCCATTCCTACCAAGCCAGGTGGGTGAACTGAGAGTCGACGGAGACGCCCAGCACCTCGCAGTTCAGCTTGTGGAACTCCGCAGCACGGTCGCTGAAAGCTACGATCTCCGTGGGGCACACAAAGGTAAAGTCCAGCGGGTAGAAAAAGAGGACCACGTACTTCCCTGGGGGAAAGGGGTGGGAAGAGACGAAGAGTTGGGGCTCGAGCCCGCTAAGGCCTGTGCCCCGCCCCCCACCGCGGCCCCTATCTAGGCCCTCACCTTTGTAGTCGGAAAGCTTCACCTCCTTGAAGGCGCCATCCACCACCGCGGTGGCCTGGAATTCCGGGGCGGGCTTTCCGACTTGCGCCTTGTAGCAGCCGCCGCACATGACTGAAAGCTGAGACCCCCATCCCATCCACGCCGCGTCAGTGCGCCCTGGACGACCCTTTGTCTTCACTTCCCAAGGTCACGCTGCATATCCGGCCGAGTTACCGAGTCAGAGTGGCGGCAGCCCTGCCCCCGCACCCTCTCTGGGACCAGGACGGCGCGTCCGGGAGACTTTAGGAGACCCGCCCACCTGGACAGCTAGGGCGGCCGGGCTGCTGCCGCCCGGTCCCCAGCCAGCGTGTCGGCCGTAGCGCGATCGCGCAAGCCCACCCGCCCAGGAGATGTCGCGAGTTGGGGATGGGGAGCATGAGGATGCGGCCGGTACTCCAAGGTTCTGGCCTCGGTTTCCCTCCCCCCTCCCCCACCCCCCACCCCCCCCCCCGCCCCCCGCCCCCGCCCCCGCAAGAACAAAGGCAGCTGCTACGGCGGGCGGAAAACAAAGGCGACGGGCGCTGAGGCCCAGATTGGGCCTGAGCCGCTCCAAGGGGGCCCACTCCGCAGCCCGATGCATTCCCGGTGTCCATACCTGCGTGGGTAAGGGTGGGACGCACGAACTCTCGGATGCACGGACTTGATTTCGCAGGGCCAAGCGAGCCCAGGCCAGCGGCGCCTTTTATAGTCGGCCCGAACCATGAAGCCTAGGGTGCAGGGAGGTGGGCGGACTTACGGAGCGGTCGGGTCCACTGCAAGAAGCGCAGGGGAGGGGAAGCAGAGCCGGCCGCGACCACGCGCCCGCGAGTGGCGGGGGAGACGCGCAGTCTCCGGCCCAGACCACTGCACCCGACCGCGGGGGTGATGCTCGGGGCCTCCTCTTTGGAGCGTGCCGGGGTCGGTTGGAGTCCGGCATGGCCCGGAGCCGGGCGGCACTGCTACTGCCGTCTCTGATGCTCCTGCTGCTGGTGACCCCTTCCCAGGTCTCCCCGACTACCAGTACTTCGGCCAGCAGGGCGAAGGGGACACCTGGGAGCAGCTGCGGCTGCAGCATCACGAGAAAGGTAACTGCAGGCCTCGGATATGACAGTGCAGAAAGGGGCCTCATTTGCCCCCACCTCACCATCTGGCTGCAGATAGACTCTCCTCCTGGGACTTCAAATTTCTGCCTTGCTGAGCCCTGGGGGTACCTCTTGGGCTGGTTACTTTGGCTTAGTTTTCTCATCTGTAAATTAAGATAATGCCTTTAAGCTGTATACACGGGGAGAGGGAGTGGACAGGCAATAAATAGCAACGCAGACGTGTCCATAAATTCATAGATAAGTGCTGAGAAAGGCAGAGATAGAGAAGACAGGGAGCATGTAAACTTCCAAACTCAGAGAAGGCCTCCTGGCTGAAGATAGGTAACCAGTGCAGCCGGAATAGCAAGCAAAAAGCCCCAAATGCGAAAATTTAAGGGGAGGAGCGCGCCAGTGAGTCGAAACAGCAAGTGCCAAGATGGAAAGAGGCCAGTGTTGTCTGGCAGAGGCTTCATGAGGGCATGAGGGGTCAGGACTTTCTGAGCCCCAGACTTGAGCTAAGACCTGTCAACTAGGGCCGTAGGGAAGAGTCTGTTAAAGAACAGTTGTAAAGGGCGTCTGATAAATGCAGCTGCTTTAAAAGTGGTCAAGATAATTGTTTTTGTATTCCGTGCATAGCCAGGGGCTTTAAGTACCTTCATTATGCTAATTATGTCCTTTAATTTGCCACCTGGTAATGCCACTGGTCAGGTGACACTGGACTTGTTGGACCGGCTTGTGATCACAGCCTTGTAGAGAGGAGTCACCGTCAGACGGTGGCCACCAAGTGTGTTGTACCACACCCCCAACTGGACAGGCAGGCACAGATGGGACGTGTCATTTTGCAGCCCCTCTGGGCCACTCACCAGATGTGTGAGCTTGGAAAGGTGGGTTGCTCTTCTTAGGTCTCAGTTTCCCCACCTGGGACTAATGGGAAGATTAGAGATCATCTATGTCGGGCTAGGTGGCAGAGAAACAGCTGAGCAAATATGCTGTTGTTCAGTCGTGTCTGACTCCTTACGAACCCATGGGCTGCAGAACGCCAGGCTTCCCTGTTCTTCGTCTCCCGGAGTCTGGAACTGTTATTTGTTAGTATCTTTCTCCTCCGCCCTCCTTAGAATGGGGGATATAGGTTCCCCCTCTACCTGGCCCTCCATCCCTAGAATTGGAAGACTCTGTCCTTGGCCCCTGGGGAAAGTGGCGCTGTTTCTGCGACCTGGGCAAGCAGGAGCGCAGCCGCGAGGTTGTGGGCACGTCGCCGGGCCCGGTGTTCATGGACCGCGAGAATCTGGTGCAGGTGCGACCCTGCCGGCAACGGGATTGTTCATCCTGCGAGCCGAACGACTGCGACTGGAGGCTCTGAGCCCGGGTGAGCAGCGGGCGTGGAGGAGGCGCCCCCCGCACCCCCTCACCCCAGCGGGCTGGCTTGTCCGGGGCCCTGAGTCCCCAGGATGGGAGGGGAGAGCGAAAGGGCTGGACGTGGGAGCGCGGGTACGAGGCGGGCATCGGGAAAAGGAACACTAAATCTGGGGCTTAAGCAGAGCGTGGGAAAGGAGAGCTGAGTTAGGAGATGTGAGACCCGCTGATATCCGAGGAGAAAGGAAGATAGACGGTGGGGGGTTGGGAAGGGGGAAACGGAGATGGAGGAACAGAAACCCACAGGCTGAGGGCGTGAGCCCTGATGAAAGCAGAAAATAGAAAGAGATGCGTTCGTTGGAACAAATCTAGGAGGCGTGCTCCTCGCTAAGACGTGAGAAAAAGAGGGAAAAGAGCAGAGGAGGGGGCGGGGGCTTGAACTCTGAGTTTAGCAGGAGGAGGGAGCCTGCGTGATGGACGAAGACTCTAAGCCGGATTCTGGAGAAGTCTGGGATCTCTGTTCAGGAGTAGAGGAGGCTTAGCCCGAAAGAGAAGTTACAAAGAGGGTGGGGGTAGGGGGGAGGCGCTTCCGGTGAGCTATGAGGGAGTTGGGGGTTCCAAGTCCGAAGGTTTGAGTCCGGTGGAAGCCAGAATTCCTAGTATAGGGGGCTTAGACTGTGTGGCGCTCCAGGGACCTCGGACACAGGAGGGCCTGAAACCAGATGGAGGCCGGGAACTCAGCGATTCGGACACCGAATTCTCGGAGTCTAGTGGTATTTGACCTTCTGGGCTTTGACGGGGCTTCCCAGGTGGCTCAGAGGGTAAAGAATCCTCCCGCAATGCGGGAGGCCTGGGTTCGATCCCTGGGTTGGGAAGATTCCCTGGAGGAGGGCGTGGCAACCCACTCCAGTATTCTTGCCTAGAGAATCTCATGGACAGAAGAGCCTACAGTCCAAGGGGTCGCAAAGAGTCGGATACGACTGAGCGACTAAGTACAGCACAAGCTTTGATGAGGTCGAGTCCTTCAAGGCTCCCCTTAATTTCCCCCTGTCTGCCCACTAGCCGCAGCGGGAGGAGCTCCAGAGGCACCGGGGCGGAGCTTGGAAAGCGACACCGCCCACCCGGTTCCCCAAACGCGGAGCTCGCTTGTCAGCCTCGGAAACTACAATTCCCAGGAAGCCGCACGGCAGCGGCGTCGGCGAAGGCTGCGCAAACGTCAACAACGGCTGGCGTGTTGGGGGCGTGTCCTGTGTACCGATAGGTCTGTTGCGGAGCCCGCGGAAAACGCCCGGGGAGACCCTTCCTTGCAGACTTCTTTACTACGGCTGGTGGCGGCGGCCGAGGCGGCATGGATCTCAGCGAGCTGGAAAGAGACAATACGGGCCGCTGTCGCCTGAGTTCGCCTGTGCCTCCTGTGTGCCTCAAGGAGCCCTGCGTCCTGGGCGTCGATGAAGCGGGCCGGGGCCCGGTGCTGGGTGCGCCCCCAGGGCTGGGTGGGGGAAGGGCATGATAAGGGGGATCCAAGTTGCAGTGGAACTGGAGCTGGGGTTGCACCAGACTCGAGGAGGGGGGTGATAGTGGTGATGGCAATGGCACTGGTGATGGCACCGAAAAAAAGCGGTGATGATGGAATAGAGGTGACGGCTTTCACGGGCTCACTGGACTCCCTCTTCCCCAGGCCCCATGGTCTATGCTGTCTGCTATTGTCCTCTGTCCCGCCTGGAGGATCTGGAGGCCCTGAAAGTGGCAGGTGAGCACTGAGGTGCGTCTAGGGAGGGGGTTCCTGGGCATGGGCACTGGTGGGTGCAGGCTGGAGGGGGAAATCAGGAACTGCGGGATCCAGCCCCTCCCCTTCTCTCCCAACCCTCCTCCCAGACTCAAAGACTCTGTCGGAGAGCGAGCGGGACATGCTCTTTGCGAAAATGGAGGAGGACGGAAACTTTGTGGGCTGGGCACTGGACGTGCTGTCTCCAAACCTCATCTCTACCAGCATGCTTGGGCGGTGAGGGGTCCTGGAGGGTGGGGGTGGGGGGCCGGAAGGAGGGGCAACCAGAGTGGGTTGGAAAGGATGGGCGGCTGGAACGAAGTTGACTGGGTTCTGTCCACCACCACAGGGTCAAATACAACCTGAACGCCCTCTCTCATGATACAGCCACAGGGCTAGTGCAGTTTGCGTTGGACCAGGGTGTGAACGTGGCCCAGGTGAGCTAACTGTTGGATTGCCCCCATTTGATCATCTCAGGATAAAATAGGAGCGTAGAAGTGCAGTGGGTGACTCTGCATCAGACATACCTAGAATATCAGAAACGTATGTTACTGCTGCTGATGTCTTACTGTTTTTATTTTATTGTCTTTTTTTTTTTTTTTTTTTGGCCACACTGCATGGAATATGGGATCTTAGTTCCCCCACCAGGGATTGAACCCACACCCACCCCTGCTTTGGAAGCATGAAGTCTTAACCACTGGACTACTAGGGAAGTCCCCCAACTGTTTCTTCTATCCCACATATGTGTTCCACTGAGGACCATTGTGGAGCCCCCAGTCTCACCCCCATCTAATCTCTGTCTCTCTCCTAACAGTTCAGTGTCTAGAATGAATCCCACATGTGTGCTTCCATCCTCCCCCAGCCCCCCTCCCCTACCAGCAGACAGTCATTTATATTTTTGGAATGTAAATCTTGACATTTAATTTTCTGAGCACCGTGGGAATTAGGAAAACTCACAGGCAAGTGAGATTAAATCACCAGAGAGAAATAGAAGTTGGCATTGCAGCCAGTGCTCTGAGGCAAAGAACAGACTGTTTTGAAAGAATCAGAAAGGCAAGTACACTTGAGATAGGGAATGTAATGAGAGAGGCCTTGCTGAGGAGGGGCTCAGGTCCAGGACTCTGTGCAATGCCTTGGAGACAGACAAGGACCTTTGCCTACGCAAAGAATGTGGAGCTGCGTATGCAATGCTGAAAACAGACAGACAGGGACCCTACCCTCAGGGGTTCATGACCAAGTCAGGGAGACGGATGGGCAGCTGGTAAGCAAATAATAAAGGTGGCTTTGAGAATAATAACAGCTATGGCGATCCCTTGTCCTGTTACTTTTCTGACCCCATGTCTGTTCCAGCCATGTGGTCTCTACTGCTGTCCAGAGTACTTGGCATGGTCAGGCCTGAGGACCTTTGCACTGGCTGCTCCCTCTGCCTAAAACACTCTTTCTCTGATCTTCCCATGGCTCATTCCCTCATTTCCTTCAGGCCTGTATTCAGATGTCACCACATCAGAGTGACTTTTCCTAAAATACCCCTGAACTGTTGGAAATTATAACCTCTTCTCAATCTCCCTGATCCTTTATTATTTATCTTCTTCCCTGTCTGTGGTCCTCACTAGAGTGTCTACTCTGGCATGTTCACTGCTGTGTCTCCAACACCTAGAGCAGCCCGTGGCATGCAGTAGGTGCTCAGTAAATGTAGAATGGATATAGTGTGATCAGGGAAAGCCTCTTTGGGAGGTGATTTGAGCTGAGACCCCTGAGAGAAAGATGCAACCTGGGCCTGGTCATGAGCTGAGAGAAGAATATTCCAGGCAGTGGGAGCAGGAAATGCCAGGACTATGAAGCTGGTCCATCGGCACAGTTGTTTTTCCTGGGTGTTTGTTGACTGAGTACATTTCTCTCACCATGGCAGGTGTTTGTGGACACCGTGGGGCTCCCAGAGACATACCAGCAACGACTGCAGCAGCGTTTTCCTGGCATTGAGGTGACAGTCAAGGCCAAGGCAGATGCCCTCTACCCCGTGGTCAGTGCTGCCAGTATCTGTGCCAAGGTTAGGCCCCCACTGGCCATGGCCAGCTCCCAGCATCCCCTGGGCAAGGAAGCAGGCGTGGCTGCTTCACAGTGCCTGTTGGAGATCCCAAGTGCCTGTTTTCCCCACAGGTGGCCCGAGACCAGGCCGTGAAGAACTGGAAGTTTGTGGAGAAACTGCAGGACCTGGACACTGATTATGGCTCAGGCTACCCTAATGGTGAGCAGATGGCAGCCACAGTAAACTAACAAGGCGGGCTTGGCGTGCTTCTGAGGTTTTCTAAGTTGTTCCTCTCAGCCTACTCTGCAGCAGAAGAGGCTGAGGCTCAGAGAGGGGGCCACCTGCTTATGTGTGGTAGCGCTGTTTTCCAGCTGGCAGGCCCCTCTTCCCTTCTCCCTCCCTCCCTCTCTCCCTCCCTGCTGTCTTTCTGGAGCTCCAGTGAAGCACAGAGGCTCGTGATGGACCTAAGGGACAGAGTGAAGGGTACCAGTCCCTGTCCAGTGATCAGCTTGAATTCATTGTTTCTCTTCATTAGGAGGCTCAGTCTCCCTGTTTGTAAGGTGGAAATGACTGTGCCCTATCCCCAGTAAACTCTGCTGAAGACACACAAGGCCAGAGGCGATGATTCAGTGCCTGGGTACCAGGAACCCTTTAGCAGTTGGGTGGGGCAACCTAGCAAGTCTGGAACTGGACTTAGGTGAGGCCAAAAGGAGGAAAACCAAGTCTAGGCCAAACACAGTTTGGGCAGTGTTCATTGCTTACTGGGCCCCTCGTATGTGCCTTGCAGAGCCAAGCCCTGGTCATTTAGCCATGAGCAAGGCAAGCAGGGACCTCCCTCTGCCCACTAAGTTGGAGGTTGCATGGGAAAAATGGGTGTTAACCTAATGGTCCACAAATGCTGGTTCAGTGCCTGTTGTCCTTGGGGAGGTAAGCGAGATGACCCAGAGGCAATCTCCTGAACTTCACCTTGAGCACCTGTTTCTCAGGCAGAGGATCAGTAGGAACAGCCTGTGCAAGGGTCCGGAGACAGGAAGATGTCTCAGACAGTGATGAGTCCCTCAGGTACTCAGGAAGAGGCCTGAGATGAGGTGGTGAGCCCTCAGATGCCAAGCTGAGACATCACAGCAGGGCTCTCCCACTGTCCACCCTACCCTGCCCCCAGATCCCAAGACGAAAGCCTGGTTGAGGAAGCATGTGGACCCTGTGTTCGGCTTTCCCAGTTTGTCCGCTTCAGCTGGCGCACAGCCCAGAGCATCCTGGAGACTGAGGCAGAAGATGTGAAGTGGTAGGTGTCTGGAAGGGAGGGTGAGAAGCTAGGGCTCCGCCCTGCCTGGGAGGACCAATCCCCAGAAGTTGGAGTCACCACCCTCTCTCACAGGGAGGACTCTGAGACTGGGGATCAGGAGGGGCCTGGGAAGATCAAGTCCTACTTTAGTGAAAGCCCCCAAACCTGCCTCCACCTTCCTCATCGGTACTTCCAAGAGCGGGGCCTGGAGTCAGCCACTGTCCTCTAGGAGCCAGCCTGGACCCCATTTACCTGCCCCCCCAAGACCCATCCCCCTCAGTTCGTGATTAAAATTCTTCAAGGAAAGCTAAGTGTGGGAATTCTACTTTGGGATAAAAGTATGTTCTGTCTGCATCTGGACCCAGTCACTGACTTCTGGAACCTAAACAGGATGGATATTGGTTGATTTAGTTTGATTTTTTAAATGCCTAGTAGATTTGTTTGATGCAGAATTAGGAATCAGTACGCTGAGAAGCTCAGGGCTTCCCAGGTGGCACTAGTGGTAAAGAACCCGCCTGTCAATGAACTCGACATAAGAGACACGGGTTCGATCCCTGGGTCGGGAGGATTCCCTGGAAGAGGGTATGGCAACCCACTCCAGTGTTTTTGCCTGGAGAATCCCGTGAGACAGAGGAGCCTGGTGGGCTACAGACTATAAGGTCACAAGGAGTTGGACACAACTGAAGTGACTGAGGGTCCCACCACATACCACACTGAGACGCTCCCCTTCCATACTACCCCCAGCACCCTGGTCGACTTAATGGGGTGTCTCAGTCCTTTGTGGCCTGTTGTAACAAAATACCACAGGCTGGGCGCTTTATAAACAATAGAAACTTATATTTAACAGTCTGGAGGCCAGAAATCCAAGATCAGGGTACCAACCCAGTTGGCTTCAGGGAAGGCCCTCCTCCAGATCACAGACTGCCATCTCCCTGGGTTCTCAAGTGAAGGGGTGAGGAATCTCTGCAGGGTCCCTTTATGAGGGCACTAATCCCACCCATGAGAGAGTTCCACCCATGTGACCTTGTCCCCTCCCAAGGTGTAAGGTGTCCTCCTTACACCTAAGACCATCTTTGGGGGTTAGGATTTCAGCCTGAGTCTTTTGGGGGCTGTACAAACATTTGGGCCATAGCAGGTGCCTCTTAGGCCCTTCTGGAGATACCCTGGCATGTTTCAGGTGTATACACAGATACATTGTAACTGAGGTTCCATTTTTTAAACAAATGAAAACAAAGTATACCTTAGTCTGCATAGCTGTTTTTAAAATAAGTTGTCATTATTTATGTTTCCGCTGCGGCTGGGTCTTCCTTACTGTGCTTTTCTCTAGTTGGGGCAATCAGAGTGTGCTCTCTATTCGTGGTGCTTGCTCTTCTCATTGCAGTGACTTCTTTTGTTGTGGAGCACAGACTCTAGGACACATAGACTTTGGTAGTTGCTGCTCTCTGGCCCAGTTGCCCTGTGGCATGTGGAATCGTCACACACCAAGGATCGACCCGTGTCCCCCACATTGGCAGCTGAATTCTTAACCAGTGGACGACCAGGGAAGTTCAAGCATAGCCCTTTTACCACATATATCTTCAGTTCAGTTCAGTCGCTCAGTCGTGTCCGACTCTTTGCGACCCCATGAATTGCAGCACATCCTATCATTTTGCCTTTTTATACTGTTCATGGGGTTCTCAAGGCAAGAATACTGAAGTGGCTTGCCATTCCCTTCTCCAGGATAATTCAAATACATGTCCAGAAGCCTTCCTTGTTCTGATAACAGTTGCAGATTCCTCTGTGGTATGACTGTCCTGTTTATTTAACACCTTGAATAGACCTTGAGTTGTGCCCTAGCTTTCTGTTAAACTTGTACAGCAGGGAATGACAGGTTTGCCATCATTTTCTCACACTGTTGTGTCTGTAAGAACAAATGTCCGGGGGTAGGTTTCCTGGGTTAAAGGGACGATCTAATTTGAAGAGATATATCCAGATTCCCTCTGTGAAGGCTTGTGCTCCGTGGCACTCCCACAAACAATGTCAGTGAGCATTAGTGTCCCTCACAGCCGTGCCAGCACCAGGACAAGTTTGTCTCACTCCATGAGAAATTTGGAAGTCAGGAGCTCAACATTAAATACTATCTTTGTTTTTTCTGTTTTTAAAAAAATCTTTACTTTGTTGCATCGGGTCCTACTTGTGGTGTGCGGGATCTCACCGAGGCCCACAGGCTTCTCCCACTGTGGCACAGGGCTCAGCAGCTGCAGCGTGCAGGCCCAGAGTGCAACATGTGGGACCCTAGTTCCCCGACCAGGGATCGAACCCATGTGCCTTGGGTTTGAAGGCAGATTTTTGACCAGTGGACCACCAGGGAAGTTGCAAAGACACTGTTCTTTTAGTCCATCTTCTATTTTGCCAATTTAGGTGGGTTTTGCCTCTCATGATCCCAGGATGGCTGCCACAGCTCACGTCCCAACCTTCAAAGGCGTTATCTACAGGCAGCCACCTTTTCTCTTCCTGGCTGAAAGTAGGACACGTCTATCCCTGAAGCAATCTGTTGCAAGGGGAATGGAATATCCGGGGTAAAGGATTAAATACTGATACCTGGGGGTAGGGAGAGACTCCATATCTGCCCATTCCCCCAACTCTTGATCCCCAGACACACTCCTTGACTAGAACAGTAAGATTTTATCTCACCCTCTTTTTAATTTCACCTTTTGGGGTTGGTTTGTGTGTTTTTTTTTTTTTTTTTTGGCTGCATGGCCTGTGGGATCTCAGTTCCCTGACCAGCGATTGAACCCAGGTCAGAGCAGTGCAGGCACCGAGTCCCAACCACTAGACCACCAGGGGATGCCTGAACACCATAGTGGAGAAGAAGGGAGAATATTTGGCTGGACCAGTTCTGTGTTGCGGCGTGTGGGATCTTTTTTGGGAGGGCTGTGCTGTGTCAGACAGTACATGGACTTCTGTAGTTGTGAGGCATGGGCTTAGTTACCCCACGGCCTGTGGAATCTTAGCTCCGCCTGGTCGGGGAACTGAGACCCCACAAGCCATGACCGGGCATTGAACTCACATCCCCTGCATTGGCAGGCAGATTCTTAACCACTAGACCTCCAGGGAAGTCTCAGAGTGTGGGACAGCATGAGAACTCTTGATGGTGACATGTGGGATCCAGTTCCCTGACCAGGGCTCATACCCGGACCTCCTGCATTGGGAGTGTGGAGTCTAAGCCAATGGACCACCAGCCAAGTCCCAGCTCTTCACTTTTTAGTAAATCCTCTGATGGCAAAAAAGATGAAAACCAGGGCATTGTGGGAGTATTATTTATGGAGTGTGTATTAGTCAGCCAAGGCTGCCATAGGAAAGTGTCTTACACTGGGACACTTAACCAATAGAAATTAATTGTCTCACAGTTCTTCCCTGTCATCCCCTCCCTCTGTGTGTGTCCTAACCTCTGCTTATAAGGACTCCAGTCATATGAGATTAGGGTCCACTCATAGGACTTCAGTTTACCTTAACTGTCTCTTTTTAAAAAAGTTGATTTCTTGGTTTATTTTATTTTTGGCTGTGCTGTGTCTGCCGCTGCACAGAAGAGCTACTCTAGTTTTAGTGTGCAGGATTCTCTTGGTGCAGAGCTCGGGCTCTGGGACATGTGGGCTTCAGCAGTTGTGGCTCGAGGGTTCTGGAGCATTGGCTAAGTAGTTTTGTTTCAGGGGCTTAGTTGCCTCATGGTTTGTGGGATCTTCCCAAAGCAGGGATTGAACCTGTGTCCCCTGCATTGGCAGGCAGGTTCTTAACCACTGGACCACCAGGGAAACCCCTTAACTGCCTCTTTTAAGGTTTATCTATAAACATATTTACATTCTGAGGTACCAAGTCTTAGGGATTCAGCATGACTTTTGGGGGTGGATGGGTGCAATTCAGTTCTTGAGAGAACACCCTTGCACTCTGAGTCCTGTGCTGGACATGGGGAAGCCAGGGCTGACCATGTCACAGTCACAAGCCTCCACTGAGGATCTGAGGCTCCCAGAGTGCACATGGGGAGGCCAGCTCCAGCCTGGAGCTCCTGGCCTAGAGCCTGAAGACCTGACTGGCTGACATCTGAAATGTGAGAGGGATTAAACAGATAACAGAAGGATAAAAGTGGTTTTAGGCTTCTCTGGTGGCGCAGGTGGTAAAGAATCCACCCGCAATGCAGGAGACCTGGGTTCGATCCCTGGTCGGGAAGATCCCCTGGAGAAGGGAGTGGCCACCCACTCCAGTATTCTTGCCTGGAGAATCCCATGAACAGAGGAGCCTGGCGGGCTTCAGTCCACGGGGTCACAAAGAGTCAGACCCGACTGAGCTACTAAGCACATGTGCATGCAAAGGTTGTTCTGGGCAGTGGGAACGCCAAGTGCAGAGACCTGAGATGAGAGGACCTGGCTGCAAGAAGGCCCCAGAGGAGAGGTGATGAGGCCAGACCTTGGGAAGAGCCATGACCAACCTGTTTTTCTGCCTAAAGACATCTTTCTATTTACTCCTCTGCCTGTGGCTATCACTATAGTTGCAAAATATAAAACCTGATTCCATTTTTTTTTTTTAATTCACCTGCAAGGCTTGTGGGATTTTAGTTCCCTGACCAAGGATCAAACCCATGCCCTCTGCAGTGGAAGCGCAGGATCTTAGCCACTGGACCACCAGGGAAGTCCCAACCTGATTCCATTTGTAATTCTGCCCTTTTCTATGCCATAATGTTGAGTATCTCAGACTTGCCTCCTTCCTTCTCAGAATTATTAGAAGTACAGCTCATCTTGAAATCATTGGACCGCTGACGGCTTCCTGATAGCTCAGTTGATAAAGAGTCCGCCTGCAATGCAGGAGCCCATGATTCGATTCCTGGATCAGGAAGATCCCCTGGAGAAGGGATAGGCTACCCACTCCAGTATTCTTGGGCTTCCTTGTAGCTCAGCTGGAAAAGAATCCACCTGCAATGAGGGAGACCTGGGTTTGATCCCTGGGTTGGGAAGATCCCCTGGAGAAGGGAATGGCTACCCAACTCCAGTATTCTGGCCTGGAGAATTCCATGGACTCACAAAGACTTCCCTGATGGCTCAGATGGTAAAGCGCCTATCTACAATGCGGGAGACCTGGGTTTGATCCCTGGGTCAGGAAGATTCGCTGGAGAAGGAAATGGCAATCCACTCCAGTACTATTGCCTGGAAAATCCCATGGACAGAGGAGCCTGGTAGGCTACAGTCCATGGGGTCCCAAAGAGTTGGACATGACTGAGCGACTTCACTTAAGAAGGAGAAACTGTTACCCTTTTTCCTCCCAGTTGGTGACAAGCAGAAACTAGGGGGTACTGTCAAGCTGTAACTCACAAATATTTCTTCTAACAAAAGTCTAGTAGGACTTGCCTGGTAATCCAAGGGATAAGACTCCATGCTACCAATGCAGGGAGCTCGGGTCTGATCCCCGGTCAGGGGAACTAAGATCCCACATGCCGCAACTAAGACCCTTGCATCACAACTACTGAATCCGTGAGCTCCAGAGCCCATGCACCATAACTTGAGAAGCCTGTATCCCATGAGGAAGGCCAGCAGCATGAAGTTCACCAGGCAGTTATAAATGTGGAGTCAAGCTGTTTGGAACTGAGGCAACCTTCCTAAGACCGTGATAGAGAACCAGGAGAATCACAAAGAAGATGGAATTGGGTGGAAAATAAAGAATAAATATGTGAGTGAAAAAAAAAGAAATGTGGAGTTCAGGTTCCCACATCAGACCTGCCTAAGATCCCCAAGGTTTTATTTAAACTGAAGTTGACAACAACGTTTCCTTCTTAAAAGTTTCAGATGATTATTCCCACACTCCTCAGTACAGCCTTGTGGGTTTTTCCTCTGATTCCCTCTCATTCATCCCCTTCTGCCCAATTTTCAGTTCCTGTCCCAAGGTCCTCCAGTTTCACCCTCCTCCCTGGCTTGCTTGCTGGTGGCCCACAAGAGTGTCAGTCAGATGGATCACCTCCCCTTCCCCCAACCCCCACTTAAACCTTCTGTGGCTCTCACCCCCCCTCATTAACTGGTCCCAGTGCCTTTGCCTAGCATTCAGGGCCTTCCATGTTCTGACCCCAACGTCCATGCTCTGTTCCAGGCTTTCTGAGCAGCTAGGCGTTCCCAGAACCTGAAACCCTCAGGCCTCCTTGAAATGCTCTTCCCCATGGCCTGGCTGGCACTCCTTCCAAGGTTTACCTCACTCCTCTTCCTTAAATGCCTGTTTCTCTTCTTTGTCACAATAGCAGTAAATATAAAACATCAGCAACAACAGTGATTATGGATGATGTCTACATTTATTGAGTGTTAATTACATGCCAGGCATTTTCTAAGCATTTCGTTTGACATCCCTACCATTAGGAGATGGAGCGTAGAACACCTCCCTTTTAAATAAGAGCTGTCTTTAGTGACTCAATGAATAGAAAGCAGAGGTGACACTATGTGACTTTTTTTTTTTTTTTTTGGCCACACTGCATGGCTTCTGAGATCTTAGTTCCCTGACCAGAGGTCGAACCAGGCCCTGGCAGAAAAAGTGCCAAGTCCTAACCACTGGACAGCCAGGGAATTCCAACACTGACTTCTACAACTTGCTAAACAAAAGTGAGACAACTTCCACATTCCACATGACTCTCTTTCTTGGGACATGTACCTGTAGAAACCAATGGCTTGTTATGAGGAATCCCAAGCCACTGTGATGAACCGTGTGTAGTTACTCTGACTAACAGCCCCAGCTGAGCTTCAAGGCAAGGGCCAGCACCAACCACCAGATGTGTGAATGTGATTCCACTCCCATCTACGATCTGAAGTTGCATGAGAGAACTTGAATGAGAGAGCCACCCAGCTGAGCCCAGGGAGAGTCCAGAACCATGAAAGATAATAATGGTTGTTTTACACCACTAAGTTTGGAGTTATTTGTTACACAGTATTACATACCATAACAACTTGTATTAACTCATTCAGTTCTCCCAATAACCCTACTAGAGGAACAGTTACGATCCCAGTTTTACAGATGAAGAAACTGAGGCTCATAAATGCTAGGCAATATGCCCAAAGTTACAAAATGAGTAAATGGTAGAACTGAGGTTTGAACCCAGGTGAATATACTACAGAGTCAAGGTCATAGGCACCATTCTCTGTGGGCAATAACCCACATAACCATAATATACCATAACTCCCTGACCAGCACTCCTTCCCCTTCTCCTGGTTCCAGCCCATAAATTTCTTTGAGGGGAGACAACTGCTCCCCTATCCATCAGTTCATGTGGTTCAGATGGAACTCATCTCACCATGGACTTTAGGTACAAACAAAACAGGTCAGGCCAGTGAGTGCACAGTACCTCTCCTGACGCAATTATTGACTTTAGTGATGGGCTTAGGAGATTGAATCAATGAGAGCCAGCCCTGGAAACTTTGTTGGTTTTACAGAGAGAGGGGCCCATTTTTTCCACTAAAATCACAGAGTTGCTGGTCCCTCTTTGCTAATGTGAGGAGATCCTGCCTCAGAGTACAGCCAAGTGGGGAGGGGGGACAGATTCCTAACATCATTTAAGAACCCAGATACAGCCATTCCTGAAACTTATCACTGTCTTGGCTAAAGGCTTTGATTTTTGTTTTGTTTTTGGCCATGACTCAGGATCTTAGTTCCCCAGTCGTATCAAACCTGTGCCTTCTGCAGTGGAAGTGCAGAGTCTTAACCACTGGATGGCCAGGGAAGTCCCTAAAGGCACTTTGAACTGAGTTTGTCTCTGGCATCTGAAAGATGCTAATCTGTTACTCTCTCAGTAGGACACTTTGCTTCTTATGCGATTTCATCTTCCTTGAGGGCAAGGAATGGGCCTGATATATCTTAGCACAGTGCCTGGACACACGAGGCATCCACCAATCTGTACTATTGAACAGAAGCAAAAGAGATCCTAAAGGGATATCAATCCTAAAGGAAATCAACCCTGAATATTCAATGGAAGAACTGAAACTGAAGCTCCAATGCTTTGTTCACCTGATGCAAAGACTCAGTGGAGAAGACCCTGATACTGGGAAAGACTGGAGACAAAAGGAGAACTGGGTGGCAGAGGATGAGATGGTTACACAGGATCACTGACTCCATGGACATGAATCTGAGCAAACTCTGGGAGATAGAACCGTGGAGCCTGGCAACCTACAGTCCACAGGGTCGAAAAACATCAGATGCAGCTGAACAGGATCCTGGTGACTGAACAGCAACAAAGGGATATTGCTCCTATCTTCCAGGTGAGGAAACTATCTCTCCTGTGGATAAGGAGGAGGATTAAAGACTAATGCTTACAACCCAAATCCCGAGCCTTGAGTCCAGTCGTTTGCTTTAGGGCCAGAAATTGCATTTGTTTTGGCTGAACCTCGAAGTGTGCAGGATCTTAGTTCCCGGACCAGGGGTGGACCCCCTGCAATGGAAGCTCAGAGTCTTAACCACTGCACCACCAGAGAAGTCCCCAGGAATGGCATTTGGGAGAAATAGAGGAAGGAAAGAAGACACTTCTTGGGCTGCTTAATCAGAGGTGAATGCCATAAAAGGGTGTCTGGAGGTCTGTACGAATCAAGAAGCTTGGTGGGCCTGGTGGCACCCAGTGGCGAGCACACCTCTTTTGTCAGTCCTTCTTCTGGACCCCTCCCGATTTCTGGCATCCGAATATTCCAAGTTGTGAGATGCTCTAGGGTATAGACCAGCCCTCACATGCTCGCACAAATCAGTCGCTCTAACTTTAGGACCTGAGGATTCAAGAGACGCTTTCTGGCAACTATCCTTTCCACCCATTTCCCCCAAAAGCAGCCACATCACGTGCTCTAACTGGAAAGTTTATTTAGGGGGTAGAAGGAAAAAAATAAACTATTAATACAGTTGGGTTATTTCTCAAATAATCTGGGGAGGGGCGAGTCTTTGGGGACCTAGGGAGGAAGGATGGGACTCTTGGAAACTAGAAGGCAGAGAGGGACAAGGGTGGGACGCTGGCTGTCTTGAAGGGCGGTGTCGGGGGTGGGGCGGAGGAAACGTATCTTCATTTAGGGCCGGGCGCCCCCTAGGGGCCGCTGCCACTTCCACTGCCACTGCCGCTGCTCGCGGAGTCCAGGATCCCGGTGCGAGAGCGGCGCGAGCGCCGGAAAATGGTTCCCCGGGCCCTTCGTGCACGTCTGGGACGCGGCAACATCGAGACGGAAATGTTGAGGCAGTGACCAGAGCCGGGATCCGCCACTGGTAGCGCGTCCCCCAGAAGCGAGCGGCAAAGCTCCGCTCCGTCTGCAAAAGTCTGGGGCGAAGGAGTGGACTCAGGACCTGAGTGAGTGAAGTCCAGAGACCCAGGGGGCTGTGGCGAGATCTTAGGGTAGGCTATTCTCACTTCTGGGTCCTCCCGGGAGTCTAGGGGCAGGACCATAGAGGGGTGAGGCCATGGAGAGGGCGAGCTCTTACGGGGGTCTCAGGGGGCTCCTGAGACGGGAGAGAACCAGATTAAGCCTTGGGGAAGGAGCCTCCGATTTCTGACCCTTCCCTGGACTGCGGATGGACCTAGAGCAGAGACCATCCTGTGTGAGTGTGTGTGTGTGTGTGTGTGTGTGTGTGTGTGTGTGTGTGTGTGTGTGAGTCACTCAGTCATGTCCGACTCTTTGTGACCCCCTCGGACTGCGATCCGCCAGGCTCCTCTATCTCATGGAATTCTCCAGGAAGAATACTAGAGTGGGTTGCCATTCCCTTCTTCAGGGGATCTTTCCAACCTAGGGATCGAACCCAGGTATCCTATATTGACAGGCTGATTCTTTACCATCTGAGCCACAAAATAAGCAGAGGTTAGGGAGAGGGCAAATCTGGACTCAGTGGGCCTTAGGGATGCTACAGATATATCCTGCTATGGAGATTAGGCTGTGGAAGGGGAAAAGGGTGGGAGTGGGGGTTTTCGGTGTGCCATTGAGAAGGCAATGGCACCCTACTCCAGTACTCTTGCCTGGAAAATCCCATGGACGGAGAAGCCTGGTAGGCTGCAGTCCATGAGGTCGCTAAGACTCGGACACGACTGAGCGATTTCACTTTCACTCTTCACTTTCATGCATTGGAGAAGGAAATGGCAACCCACTCCAGTGTTCTTGCCTGGAGAATCCCAGGGACGGGGGAGCCTGATGTGCTGCCGTCTATGGGGTCGCACAGAGTCGGACAGGACTGAAGCGACTTAGCAGCAGCAGCAGCAGCAGCATGCCAATCCAGACTCTGGGACCTAGACGTGTTGACCCTGGACACAGTAAGGGTTAAGTGTCAGTCTCTTCCCTGGTTCCTCTGCTCCATGCTCACCTGCCCATAAGTAGTGCAGCCAGGCTCGCAGCCCCTCTTTTCTAGGAGTGGGAGCCAAGTCGGGCTGCAGATGACATCACTTTCGCAAGTGGCAAACCTGGGAATGGTGTGTGGAGAGAAGAAGGTGGAGAAAAGCTAGTGGGATTCCTGCTCTCCAAGGCTTTGCCCCATATGTCCCTTACCAGATCCAGGCCCCGCCTCTTAGAACCACACTCCTACATAAACCATTCCCTAGATTTCAACCTGCCCCATATTCTCTGCATTTACCCAGGACCTGGTCACTAAGAACTCATTCTTGCCCACCTCAGACTATCTGTTCCAGGCCAGTCCCACTCTTTTAGCTCCTCTTCTCAAGAGGTCCTACCCTTAAAAAAACAAACAAACAACAAAAAAACCCTGCTCCACGGAAGGCTACTCCTCCGTACTGCCAATCATAGAAGCCCGGGTTTCCACAAGCTCTGCCGCTTTCTGCTGTTGCTGCTGCTAAGTCGCTACAGTCGTGTCGACTCTGTGCGACCCCATAGACGGCTTAGAATGCCTAGTCCTTTAGACGTGGAGGCTTTGGATTCAGGCCACGCCCCTTCAGGTGCCCGAAGGATCAAGAGGCAGATCCCTCGTTTGGCCCCGCCCAAACTATAGGCCACGTCCCTCAGACACCGCCTCTCCTACCAGGCATCGCAGAGCTCAGAGCAGAGCGGCTGCGTCTGGCGTACCCCCAAGAGCAGCAGGTGGAAACGACTGCGAAGGGCAGCCTGGAGGTGTACCAGGAAGGATTCGCACCTGGACATCGGGAGAGACAGGACGGATAGGTCAGGATGCGCAAGGGCTTTGGCCCCTAGTTGGGGCAACTGGAGCAAAGAACACAGAGACACGCCTGAGGTGGGTGTACTCACCTGGGGCTCAGCTCCCCACAGCGCACTGGGACGAGCCCAGAGTCCGATGCCTCTGGTAGGTTCATCTCTGAGGGAAAAGAAGGTCACAGAGAAAGGGACTCAAGTGAGTTCCAGTCTTGTGTCCTCAGAGCTGAGGAACCAAGGCTTGGGGTCCCTCCGAACTGGGAAACCCTAATTATGTAAGTCCTCCCAAACATAAAAATCAAAGACACTTCTCTTGGGATGTAAATGCAGCTTCAATTAGTAATAACCACAAATCAAAATCAACTTGTCATTTATTACATTCCTGGCAGTGATGTAAGTTCTCATATGGTTACATATACTCCTTTACAACATCCTTATGAGGTAGATCTGTTATTTCTCCTCCTTTCTTAATGGCCCACATGAGGCTCAGAAAGGTTGAGTGACTTGCCCAGGGTCACACAGCTATGAAGTGGCAGTTGGGATTTGAACCTAAGCAATCCGTACTCTTTAATCACCACTAGACCCAGGTGTCTCCTTCGGTCACCCTAAATCTCTCTGGTAAGGAAATTCTGGCATTGTTGTGGTTGAGTTGAGGTTTCTGGATGTTAGAGTTTAGGCATAATCTGGAATGCTTACCTTCCAGGTGCAGCTGGTCTGTGCCCAGATTGGTCGCCAGCCTACGGTGTCTCTGTGATCTAGCTGGGAGTGAGTGGCTCCCTCCACAAACCCCCAGCAGCATCCATGCCAGGGTCAGCTGCAGGGCCCAGGCCAAGGCCCTGGGTCGAGTGTGACCCCTGCAGGCCATGTCCACCTGAGATGAGAGGTAGCTGGGATGCAGGGTGAGGTTCAGGTGTCCCTTTCTGGTAGCTCAGGGTGGCACTGCTGATGCACAGCCAGGAGACAGTGCCAGGCAGACAAAAGAATGGGCAGCTGATGAGGAAGCAATAGCCAAACACCCTAAATTCCCCAGGGGCCACAAAGGCCTGCCTCTGACCCAGGAGCCTCCCATGGGGGCTTTATGTCCCCTCTATCCCTTCAGGTGCAAATGACCTCACTCCTGTTTGACCATGGTTCCCCATCTCCCTCCCCTGAAACAATCTCCCACTCTACAGGACCCCAGGCAACCTCCTCCATCCTCTAAGGGGACGTCCCAGATTTTCCAGTCCCCTCTTCTGTCCAGTGATTCCATCCTCTCCTCTGCCCAGTCTCCTCCCTCCTTCCCACTTGATCCCTGCTGGCCCCTTTCATGGTCACCTTCTCTCTCTCGGCCTACAATCGGCTTAGGAACTGCCACCCGGGGCTAGACCTTTGGAGCCAACCTTGACTGTGACAGGACTCAGGTTCTGCCCCTGGGATCCAAAGTCCCCAGGGCAGGGGAAACTGGGGGTCTGTAAATCAAGGCAATTTTTCCCCCCTCTCTTCTTCCTCTGGCCACTTCTGGCCACCTCTCACCTGTTAGTCGAACTGGAGTCTTGGCCGCTGCTAAGACACCTCAAGCTCAAATCCAGGAAACAAGGACAGCTGAAAGGGGCGTGGTTTGATGCAGGGGAGTGGTTTTCCCTAACCCCTCCCTCTGCTCCAGGGGACCAAAGACCAGAGGATCTGAGGCTGGTGTGTACATACCCTTGTGTTTGTCTTTACGAAGAGCTTGTGACTTAAATTCTGTATGTGTGAAGAGTGTGTGTGTGTGATGGATGTCGGTGTGTGTGTGTGTGTATGTACTGAGGGTTTATATGTGTTTGTTGTGTGAGGGTATGTTTACGCAAATCTCTTGGGTTTGTGTGCATGTGTGTGTGTATGTTCAAAATCTGGGTAAGGAGGTCTGCAAATGTTCCAAGCCTGATGTGTCCAGTTGAGTAAGAGTCAGATAATAAATGCTGGGGAGAGGGATGTAGGAAGAGGGTAGCTATCCTGTAGAAATACTGTGAATAAGTCAGTGGATAAAAGTTGTTGACTATGAATTTGATGATGAGTGAATAAGGAGGTACCATGTGTGGAGATGGTGTGTGTCTCCCTCTAAAATGTGTGTGTATGCACGTCCTCTCTGAAGTTTCTGTGAATTTTTGTCCCCTGCAAACATTCCCTCAATTCATTCAACAAACATTTATTGAACACTTATGGTATACCAGCTTCTGAGGATGCAATGTTTTGACTAAGACATGAAAATCTCAATCCTCGTAGAGCTGACAGTTTAGTGGCAGTGTCCAGTAAGTAAAACATCCCTCCAAAATAAACTAAAACTAAAAGAAAGAAAGAAAAACAACCTTCCAGTGAGTGCATGAGTACGTGTATGCATGTCCATGTTTTGTACTGGGAGGATAATGTGTCTGTATTTTGCATACTGTATTTAGTGTGCAGCTGAGCTTCCCTTGGTTTGGATTATGGTTGTGTGTATGCCTGCATATGCTTGTGTTTGTGTGTGTTGTGTGTGTCTGCATTGCTGAGTGTGTGTATGTCTGTGTTTGCTAAGTACGTGTTTGGATGTATGTTTGCAGAATGCCAGCTTGTCTGTATATGTGTTTCTGTGTTTGCTTCACATATGTTTGTGTGTGTGTGTGTTGTAGAATGTGTATTTTGTGGAGTGTTTCCAGAATGTGTTATTAGGTGTATGTGAGTCTGTTGAACATGCGTTGGTATGTTTATGTTCATGTGTAAGTTTGCAGTGTGTGTGTGTGTGCCTGTGCCCGTAGAGTGTGCATGTGTTTTTGTGAGTAATGACCACTACCACAATCTCTCTCCCTCTCGTCTCAGACTAGTGCAGAGTTTTTGTCTGTCTCTTTTACGGATGTACTCCCAAAATCCAAACCACTTCTTTGCACATAGTAGGTGCTCAATACCTGTTGAATAAATGAATCAAGAGGCACTGTCTCGTGGCCACTGCATGGGTACACGCTGTTGGCTTCAGCAACCAGTATCCAATGGACTTAGCCAGCACCCGCTCCATCCTGGGGTATTCCAGGGTGTTCGTGGGTCATATCTGTCCATCTTCTAAGCTGTGCCTCCCGATAACCCTTCCTTTCCCCTGACCTTCTCCCTCAACCCTGAGCTCATATTTCAGCACGACGGACAGGAGTGCTCCAGATCAGCACCACGGAGAGTTCCCTAGGCTGCAGGCTGAATCAGGGCAAGAGAAATGTCCCGACCTTGGAACAGAGCAGTGCGAGGAACAGACTCAGCGAGATGGCAACACAAACATGCCGACAGAGAGAAACAGATCAAGACAATTCAGGCAAAGGCACAGAGATGAGTAGAAAAGCGCCTGGGGAACACCAAGGAATAGCCTTCTAAGTGGCTCCCTTTGACTTTCAGAGGTCGCTCCGGCCCAGTGACCGCGCCCTCCAGGGCCTTCGAGAAAGTTATGGGCTGAGACCCTTGGGAAGCCGCCACCCCGCCATGCCCTCCAATGTCAACGTTGGGGGTGGGGGCTTCCGCTCCATCTCTGGAAAGCATTGTTGTCTTGGCCTCAGCAGTAGGAACACTGCGGGGGAGTGGTGAAAATCGCTCTCGCTGTCCCCCTCCCCAACTACCAGCTAATCGTTCCTATAAATACAGCCCAGCCTAGCCTGGCTTCTTAATCCTGACGATGAGGGAGAGGATCGCTGGGGGAGGGGGCGGCAGGGTTCTCCGAGGTGTTTCTGCTTGGGAAGGGGGTTCGTATATGCCTGTAAGTGTTTTTCTGAGGGGGCATCTCCTATGAGGACGGATCTCCTCAGTGCAGATACACTCTGTAAGAGACTCTCCTTGGGATATGAAGTCTTGTGGATGGGGGCAATTTCTCATAGAGACTATGGCTTTTATGGGGTCTTTCATTGAGGGTACCCTCACCAGGCTCCCCAAGTGAAATATCCTGGCGCGGATCCTTCTCTACGGAAATGTCTCTTCTTTGGAGGGTGGGCTTTTGAAAGGAAGTGTCACCTCTCAGAGACCATCTGTTTCAGAAATGATTGTCAGGGTGAAAGGAGTTCCTGATTGGAGAGGACCTCCCTGCGGGGACTACCTCCCCGTGGGAATGTGTCTCTCTGAGGGGATCACTGCGGGGAGGGAGTTGTCTGCATAGGGAATGTATCTTAGTGAGCTTGTCTCCCTTGGGGTGTTTCTTGCGTTGGGAGCCTACCCACGAGCATGTCTCTCCCCTGGCACATCTTTCCTTACGGGGGTCTCACGGTAGCTCGACTTCACTGGGGGCATCTGGAGGCTCCACCCCCACGCTTACCCCCTTTCCCCCGGCGCGGGCAGCCTCGGCCAAGGCCGGGCTCGGGCGCCCAGACGCAGTGACGGTGCCGGGTCCGCCCCACTTTGCTCCGCCCCCGCCACCTCCCTCCGGTTCGCCCCCCCACTCCCCCCGCCCCAGCCGCCGCCGCCGCGGTCCCCGCGGCTTCTCACTCCCTCCCGCCTCCCTCCTCCCGCCGCTGCCGCCGCCTCCCACCTCCCTCCCGGGGGCCGAAGCCGCTGCTGCCGCCGCCATGGACGATTCCGGCCTGATTCGTCGCCGGAGGCTGCAGGTATGCGGCGGCCCCGGGTGGATGGGAAGGGGTCGGCGCCCTGGGGCGGAGCCCGGCAGGAGGCGGGAGAACTTAACGCCGGGGTGGGCCCAAGCACCCCCTCCCACGGCCTCGGGAAGCTACCCGGGGGAACGCGGTGGCCGCGCGTCCCGCCGCGCTGGGGACCCCGCCCCTCAGGCTCTGCCCGGGGACCCAGGGATCTAACGGAGGGGCATGCGCTCCCCCTCGAGGATAGCCCAGGGGCGCCTGACCCTTCAGAGGAGATAGGGGGCTGGAACTGAGATCTTTGCCCTGGTGCTCGGCCAGGCTTGGGGTGAGGGGGTGCAGGGCAAAGTTATTGCCCCAGGGCTCGCGCCCCCGGGGCTGCAGGTGCCGCAGCAGCAGTAAACATGTTTGTGTTGCAGCCTCGCCCCTCATTACCCCAGGAGTCTCTTTCTGAGTCATGGCGACCCCCTACGACCTCCACACACCTGCTTGGCCACTGAGATTCTTCCTACTGCCCTAATTGGACAGGGATCTAGACAGTCTTCCTCCTCACCCTTCATTCCACCCCTCTTCACTACAACACTACCCTACCCCTGCCCCCACTCCGCGATCCTCAAGTCCAGCCCAGCTTGTGGGTGGGCGGGAGCGATTTTTAGCTCCTTGCAGCCTTAGATGTTGGTCTCCAGGCTGCGCAGGCGCAGGAAATGTGGGTCCACTGCACGGAGTGGGATACTGAGGCTTGCTGTGGAGTGTGGGGAACTCCTACCTCCTAGATAGGTGGGGATTCTGAAGTTGAGAAGGGTTCTATTTGGTCCGCAGCATGCGCTTTTAAGGGTTAATATGGGGGTTCGGTGTTGCCTCCAAACTAACTCCAGAGCGAAAGCTGATCACAAATTCACCCTAAGGCCTGCCTGGCATCTGGTTCTTCTGAGTCTCCTTGACGCACAGCCCCGAGCTAGGTAATCTGGAAGAGTTTATGTAAAGCCTAGAATGAGCCCAGTCTCAGGCTGTATCCCTAGCCTGGAGCTTGGGATGAGGAGAGAATTCAAACCCTCACCCAGGGCCCTCTTCCATTTTGGGAAGGGGCCATTTCAGAGGGCAAGGACTTCTCAGGCGTCTGGATGATGCTGGAACCAGTCTTGAGTTTTAACCACAGCCCAGATGGACTCTTCAGGTCTTTCTCTGATTCTCTTCTTATCCCTGGGTTGGGTTAGGAGAATGGGTTCTAATAAAAGAAGGGAGATGCCACGAAGACCGAACAAGTACTGAAGCAGCCAGATAGGGTCCGCGCCGTCGGGTCCTGGAATAAAGAGGGAAAGGGGAGGAGCCTTCCTAGGGTGTCCCGCCCCCTGGGTCGGCGCCGACTCCCATTGGCTCAGTGCCACGCGGGATTTCGTTCTCCCCGCAAGACCACGCCCCCGTCCCGGGATCTTCCCATTCACCCACCTATCCTTCCCAAAGCTTGTCTTGGCCGAGCTACTCCGCCGAGATCCTGCCCAAACCGCTTCCCGTCTGGCACGGTTAACCACTGTGCAGCCTGACTACACTCTCACACATTGGTGCAACCCCTTAGGAGCTGTCCCACAACTGTAAAGCGCCCAAGTTTCCCGCGTGTGAATTCGGATCGTACAGTAATCTAAGTTCAAATGCCCTGTCCGCAGGGCCCTCCTTTAATCCCAAGGAGATGCAGAATCCGCTGGGCAAAGCAGTTCTGTAACTGGCGATGGAAGTGGCCTCTATTTACACTGACACCAAGGGCCAAATCCTCAGCCTCTCCACATTTTCCCTTTCCTCGACGCTAAAATGTTTAGGGATGATTGGCAAGCAGATGGAGCTAGAGTCGAGAACTTTTCTAGGTAGCACTTAGAGCACTTAGAGCTCTGGGGCTCAGCCTCATAGGCCACAGTGTCTCCGAGTTTTGAGTACCGGACTCCATGGCCAGAAAATCCAGATCTTGGTTTTGACTGGGCCATTGCAGTTGCCTGGCAAGGCTGGTCCAAGGGGCGGCTTATTCAAGCTAATTCTGCAAAGACAGAAGGAAAATCTGGTACAGAATTTTGGTCACCCCTGGCTCAAGATGGCAGAGCTACCAATCTGGACAGTGTGCCCTTTGACATCCATCTGTCCTCTGTGCTTGGGACTGCGAGGTCCCTCTGGCTCATCTTCTGCCATACAGCATATACATCCACAATGTTCCTATGATCTAATATTTACTGAGCAATTACTATGTGTGCTAGGCAGCATACTAAGGTACTAGGCACCTGCATCATCTGCAGAATCCTCTAGAAGGCATGAAATATTGGAAGGTCATTTGCCAAGGTTTTAAGTGGTAAAGCTGAGATTCCAACTCAGGACTTTCTGCTATCAGAGATCCTAGAACATTCTTCAATCCTCCCTGACTGGTGGGCTTCAGTTGTGTCCAACTCCTTGCGACCCTATGGACTGTAGCCCTCCAGGCTCCTCTGTCCATGGGATTCTCCAGGCAGGAACACTGGAGTGGGTTGCTGTGCCCTTCTCCAGGGTATCTTCCCAACCCAGGGATTGAAACCAGGTCTCCCACACTGTGGGCAGATGCTTTACTGTCTGTGCCACCAGGCAGATCCCTGGCTGGAGTCCTCACTAAAGAGGTTTTGAAACCCTCATCTGAATCTTTCTACTTGCAGCCCTACCCAGTCCCTTCTATTCACCTTAGCCTGTGGACACAGAACTGGCTGGAAGACGATGTTGCTTCTCCCTTCTGTTCTTCAGTGCTCTCAGAAAAGTGTCCAGATCTCTAATTTCTGGTCCCAGTGGTGGCTTCCGGTGTGCTTGACAAATAGGATGCAAACGTCTTCTAATGTGGACAGAGCTCAAACCTACCCATGGTTATCATGTTTATCACTGCCATTACTGAAAAAGACTGCCCAGCCATCACCTGATTCCCTCCCCCCCCCTTTTTTTTTTTTTTTATCCACCACATGGCATGTGGGATCTTAGTTCCCAGACCAGGGATTAAACCCACATCCCCTGCAGTGGAAGCCTGGAGCCTTAACCACCTGACCACCAGGGAAGTCCCCTGATTCCATGTCAGATCTCAGTTTTGAGTCCCGCTAATGACCCCCACCCCAACTCTGTGAATCTGGTTGAAAGTGGGGTAGAGCTACTGAGATGCGGAGGGGTAATTCATTCATTCATCCAGTTATTCAACCTTTCCTGCTTGAGCATGCCAGGTTTATTCCTGCCTCCAGGGCTTTGCAACTGCCTCTACTTGGAATGCTTTCTCCACAGATCCTCCCGTGACTGACTTATTTTTCAGCAACCAATTTAAAAGTCACCTCTACAGAGCAGCCCTCTAGCCTTCATGTTCCCCTCCTAGCCATTTCCCATCACATCACCTTGCGTAACTAAAAAAAATAAAATAAAAATTATTTTATTTGGCTGCACTGGGTCTTAGTTGTGGAACATAGAATCTAGTTCTCTCTGGCCAGGGATCAAACCTGGGCCTCCTGCATTGGGAGGGTGGAGTCTTAGCCACTGGAACACCAGGGAAATTCCACCTTGCTTAATTTTATTCATAACATTTATTTGTCTAAAATTATTTAATTCACTTGTACATTAATGTTGTCTGCTTCTCTCCTTTAAATACTGGTCCCAAAAGGGCAGAAATTTTTGTTTCATGTACTGCTGTGTCCCCAGTGCTTAGCACCAGGGTCTGCCATACAGTAGGTGCTCAAGAAATGTTTTTCAGATAACGACTTCTGTTTCATTTGCACAAATACACACTGAGACGCCAACTCAGGAGTCCTATATGGGGCTCCTGTGCTGGTCTCTCGGAGTCAGGAGAAGAATCACTCTGGCATTTTCGCCCAGAACCCCATCCCTCCACCCAAGGCCGAGGTGCTGGTGACAGTGCTGATGAAGGACCTGTCCCACCCGACTTCCGTCCCTCCAAGGGGCTGACAGGGCTTTTGGGCAGTGGCTGTCGGTCCTCGCTGACCTCTATCCTTTTGCTCCTTTGCCTTCCAGAAAGATTTGCCCCTGCCCCGGAAAAGCAGCAGGTGAGCCCTGGGGAGAGATGCGCGGGGCTGATGGCCCTTTCTCCAGCTCGGGTTGAGGCGCCAGGCGCGCGCGCGGGCGGGGCCAGGCGCGCTGGTGCCCAGCAGCGCCCCCTCCTGGCGGGCGGCAGCCGCAGGCCTTTCCCCTCCCCCCGCCCTCCCCTGCCCGCTGCGGCTCCAGCCTCCGCCCCGCGCGCTCGCTCCCCGCGCCGCCGCTGCCGCTGCCGCACCTGCCACCATGTCGCCGCCGCCGGGTCATGTCTGACTCTCTCTGGATCGCGCTTTCCAATTTCTCGATGCCCTCCTTCCCTGGCGGCAGTATGTTCCGCCGGACCAAGAGGTAGACCCCCGATCCCTCAGACCCTGACCCGGCCCTTCCCCCAAAGCCGCCCTCCTGCTGCTGCTGCAGGGCGGGGCCCGGGATGCTGCACCCGGTCCAGCTGCGCCAGAGGTGCCCGCGCTGAGCCTTCCTGCCGGGGTTGAGGCTAAATGGGGGGCAGTGTGGGCCGAGACTGGGGGGACTGCACGCTAGAAAGGACCGCCGCGGGGGGGGGGGCTGCGCCTTATGGGGGATTGCGGCGCCTTTGTCTGCTCGTGCTGCGGGCTCCCGCAGCCGGAGGGCGAAAGTAGGGGAAGAAGGGGGAGGGTGGGGGGCTTAGCACCCTCAGAACAATAGCCCCAGCCTGGCCACCCCCCCACCGCCATGCCGCGTGCTCTGGCCGCGCAAATATGCTCAGTCACTGCTCTGGGCGGGGGGTGAAGGGAGTGGAGGGGCTGAAGGGTCCCTCTTTGGAAGCTGGGATCCTGAGGTGCAGAATGAAAGGGGGGCTTTTATTATAGCCCAACCGCCCCTCCCAAAGAACACAGCCTCATATGAAAAATAGTGACACACAGCATCACGCAGGACATGATGTCACACACACATACACACACAACAGCCCTAGTGTCCCAGATACACCCGGGAGTCGCCGCGAGTTCCTATCCATACAGTGGCCATAGGTCAGAGGCATGCACAGACACACAGGGACACTCCCAGAATCACACAGACAAGTACGTCTGCAGGCACAGTGCAGCGTACACCCAGGAAGATGTCACTTGTGTGGTGATACACACACACATCACTGTGCCATCTGAGGTGCACAGAGACACATATGTGGCAATGACATCTGTGCAATGTCACAATATACAATATCACCTAAGCATGTCACATGCTGTGTCACACAGATGACAGAATGACCCAGAGAGTCGGAGACACACACAATGCCACAGGTTTTCACACATTTTCATCTGTGTCACACACGGTGGCATGCTCAGATGTGCCCAGTGTCACAGGATGTTAAACTCACACACATATAGGGGCATAGATCATCTATATGATGTATCACACACATATAGATGCCATACGTGGCCACACATGGTGAATATCACACTCGGACACAAGGACAGTGTCTCATACAGACTCAGACTGCTACACAAAAGTATAGACGCAGCAGAAATCAAGCATGAGGCACACTTTACAGCCCACAGTGGCACATCTAGTCATGGACAAGTGGCTAGACAGACTGCCAGACAGACACACAAAGCCACAGGTCACGTCACACAAGATAAACTCAAGGACTGTTACAAATGATGTCACACTCGAGTGGTCCCAGTGCTGAACTCACACACCCGGTGCCACGCCTGGATCCACACAGCACATGTCATGCAAAGACCCAAAGACACATAGACACGAGAATCTCCATTGGCATCGCGTGGACATGACTGTCACCCCATACATGGCCACACGTGATCCGTCCACACCAGGTGGCTTGCACCAACACATCACATGTGCATCCTACAGTCCCCCACTGCCTCCTCCTCTGAGCAGTCCTTTGGGGGCACATTCGAGCACCCACTCGGTTAGGAGACAGGTGGGAGGGATCTGAGATGGGAAGATGATGGGTCGAACCCTCAAACTCACTGGGCTACCACCGGGTCCGGCTCCTTGCCTCGCCTTCCCCGCAGCTGCCGCACCAGTAACCGGAAAAGCCTCATCCTGACCAGCACTTCGCCCACGCTGCCGCGACCCCACTCCCCCTGCCAGGACACCTGGGTAAGACAGGTGATGGGTTTGCGGCCAGACTAGCGGAGGCGGGGCCATAGGAGAGGAGTGTGTCCATCCACAGGAGGGGTGGCCCAGAGTCTGGACACAGGACCTGGACTGGACAAGGGGCGGGGCCATCCTTGTGAGGGCTCGGCGGTTCCGCAAAGGGACGGGCGTTTGCTTGCGGAGGCCCAGGAGGAGCTTGTTTGGAAAGGGGATGGAACAGAAAGGAGGAGCCATCCTTAAGGGGGCGGGGCTCCCCAGAAAAAGGCGGGATCGACCCGGGGAGGGGCTGGGCTGACTTGGTAGCCGAAACATTTTTGGGGGAGGGGCCACAGCTAAGGGAAGTGGCCCACTCATACACGGCTGAGATTAGACTAAGGAGGAGACATGCTGCTGTTTGGAACCCGCTTTGAGGATCAGGAGGTCTGATGGGATTGCCTCCCACTCCAGGCCTGAAGATTCCCCTCTTTCTGCTACAGGTAGCAGCCCCCTGGACAGCCCCCGCAACTTCTCCCCCAACACCCCAGCCCATTTCTCTTTTGCCTCTTCCCGAAGGTGAGTCCCTCTCCCCAGGGCCCCAGAACCCTGGCCATACCCTCCCCCAGCCACCGTCTGGGCCACCATCTGTTCCCCTCGTCACTGCATCTGAGTCAGAGCCTGAGGGACCGGTAGAGTGCCCCCAAAGTCCTGGCGGGAACAGGCGCCCAGCATTAGGGGCGGGACCGCAAGAAGGCGGGGCCAGTCGCCTGTTAGGAATGGGGGAAGGGGCGGGGCTTCCATTGCCGCGGAACGAAAGCGCTTGCGCTACGGTCCCGGGGTCTTAGTCTCCCAAGTCTGGCTCTCCAGGCCAGGCGTTCCCATAGTAACAGGACAGGGTAGCAGGGATGCATTGCGCAAGCTCAGACTGCTTGCTATCCATAGAACGACTAGGTCCATGATGTGGGGGAGGGCGCCTAAGGCTATTTCCCCCGAAGACCCAAGAGGAGGAATCTCAGATTTCCCTCCGGAGGTCCTGTGGGTTTCTGGAGTGTCCCTGAGATGAATTTTCTGAGAAGCTTTGGCAAAATCGGGGGAGGAAGAGAGAATCTTTGATTTTGAGGGGGAAACGTCTAGGATTCACCAGGGTGTTTTGCAGATCTCTTTTTTCATCGAAATTTATTCATTCTAAAAACGTCTGAACAGCTACTGTGTTCTGGGAACTGGGGTATGGGGTGAGCCGCATCCCTTCTGTATCCTCAGAGTTGAGTTTGGGCAGGCAACACAGATCCCTGCAAAGGCTGGTGACAGTTGTGGTGGTGGGGGAGTCACAGGAGACTGTGGGGACAAAGGGTGGCTCCTTTGGGAGGGTGGGGGTTTCCCTCGACCATGGAATTCAGCTGAGGGTAATGGAGAGTCAGAAAAGGGTTCCAGTATTGGACCGGATGTGGTCACCTACATGGAGGGTGAGCTGAGCCAGGGACACTGCCTGAGGAGAGGAGTCCAGTGCATGGGAGTGTGTGTCCCTGTGAAGGTGCGATCTGTGTGCTGATGTAGATGTGTGTGTGTTTGTGAGGTCATGAATACTTGAGGCAGCCCACGCCTGCACATGGATCCATGGGTGTGAGAGTGAACGTGTGTGACTGTGTACTGGTAGGGTTGTAAATGTGTGTGTGAAGAGCTGAGGAAACATGTACCTCCATGCGTGACTCCATATGAATGTGTAATTTGTGTGGGAGTGTGAATGAGTGTGTAGCTCTGTGAGAATTTGAATGTGTGACTGAGTGCGTGAGGGTGTCTCCAATGGGTGTCATATTAATGTGACAGACTAGAGCGTGTGGGGGAGTGTGTCTGTTTATGTCAGAGTGTGAGTACCAGGTCTTTCTGTTTGTGTCTTTGTGAGTGTATGTCACATTTTGCATGTGTGATTGTGTGTTAGCCTGGAAACATGTGATATTTGGGTCCACAAATGGGACAGTGAGGGGCTGCCTTGGTGGCTCAGATGGTAAAAGATCTGCCTGCAATGCAGGAGACCCAGATTCAATCCCTGGGTCTGGAAGATCCTCTGGAGGAGGGCATGGCAACCCACTCCAGTATTCTTGTCCAGAGAATCCCATGGACGGAGGAGCCTGGCGGGCTACAGCCCATGGGGTTGCAAAGAGTTGGACATGACTGAAGGATTTAGTGTGCACACGCACACACACATACACAAGCTAGTGAATGCCTGTGAGTATGCTGAAGGGTCATGTGGTGTGAATGTGTGTGACTTTCAGTGTGTGAACTCAACAGTACTAGTAACAGGACTGGATGTGGCCATAAGAGTGATTGTGTCTATGGGGTCCCATGTCAGTGTATATGTGCTTATGAGGAAGGGAACTTTCTTCTCCTAAAAGACTCAAATGATCTTCCTCTGAGGGAATTGCCCCTTCCTCTGAGGGAATTTTCTTGGAGGGACTCCTCTAGGGGTCATCTTTTGGGGTCCCTCTGGAATGATTTTCTTGAGTTGACTTTTTACTTTAGGGGCTAGTTTGGCTTGAGGATGAGGGTCACGGGAAGGAGCAGAGGAGACTGATCTTTGCTCCAGGTCCCGGGTGCCTGGCTGGTAGATTTCTTCTTTACCTCCTTAACCCTGAGGGCCCTCAGGGATCTCGCAGCATAGATGTATCCTCCCACCCCCCAACCCTGGCTATGGTCAGAGGCTTCTCTCACACCTTGAGGAGTGGGGGACTGATGGGGCCTGGCAGCCTCTGAGCAAGTTGGCTGGTTTCCAGGGCGGATGGACGCCGTTGGTCTCTGGCTTCACTCCCTTCGTCTGGCTATGGCACCAACACACCCAGCTCCACTGTCTCGGTGAGTGTGGCAGGCGGGGCCGGTGGGTGGGAGCAGCAGAGGGCCTACTGGACTGGCTTTAGTAAGAGCTTTGGGTTTCTCTAGTTCTCCAAAGGTGTCACCTGTCCATCTCTTCACATTCCAACTCTCTTCCAAGGTCCTGTTCTCCACCTTCATTATATCTTTTGGGGATCCTACTCACTGTGAACTCAGTTTACAGATAAATGACATTAAGGCTCACGTGTTGAGCCACTTGGCCAAGTGTCTGCAGCTGGCTAGGGCCAGGCCACATCCTTCACCTGGAACCATTTGTTCATCCACTGCAATACGCAGTCTCTCTCTCCATCTGCCTCCTTTCAGACCTGTCTCTCTGGTTCGCTTGTCTATACATTGATATGATGCTCAGCAGACATTTATCACATGACTTTCACGTGGCAGGTGGGGCTCTACAAGCTGGACCAGGGCCCAAAGATTCACAGAGCCCTCATGGGAGGAGTCAGATATGTAAGACGGCATTCACAGCTTGGGATGCTGGAGTGGGCAGAGCTGTGATGAGGGTAGCATAAGGCAAGGTGAGGACAGCAGAGGGGAGGCACCTGACTACCCTGGAGGGAGGGTCAAGGAAGGTTTCCTGGAAGAGGTGGCACTGAAGCCAAGACAAAGGATCAGCAGGGGTTTGGCAGATGGAAGAAGGGAGGGAAGAGTGTTCCAGGCAGGGGGAACAGCATGTGCAAACTCTTGGCGGCAACAGAACTTCACACATTGGGGAAGTTGAAAATAGCCTGTGTGACTGGAACTTTGGGTTGGAGGTGACGCAGGCAGCAACACTCACGCTGTGGCTTCTTAGCCAGGGTGGCAAGGTGGATTTTATTCTAAATGTGGTGGGAAGCCAGAGAAAGGTTTTTTAGTCTGAACTATTAATATTTAAAATTATGATTCTGAATGTCAAATATTGGGCTTCCCCGGTGGCTTGGCAATAAAGAATCTGCCTGCAATGTTGGAGATGCAATCCATCCCTGGGACAGGAAGATCCCCTGGAGGAGGGCACAGCAACCCACTCCAGTATTCTTGCCTGGAGAATCCCAAGGACAGAGGAGCCAGGTGGGCTACAGTCCATAGGGTCACAAAGAGTCAGACACAGCTGAAGTGACCTAGCACACAGGCACGCATGTCATAGATTATGTGCACTGAGAAGATTATTTTAATAGGTAATGATGGGGTGGGGAGTTTTAAGCAGGAAAGCGAGTGATGTCATGTGGAAAAATATTATTCTGCCAGCAGAATCCGGTGGCTGTCCTTGTGTTTCTCCACTGATGTCTGGGTCTGTGATTGCCCCAACTGCATGCCATGCCCGGACCAGGAACTAAGGAGAACCAAGTTCCTGCTCTGGAGGAGTAGAAAGTAATAACAAATAAGTCATAAGATGTACAGTAGTTAAGTCAGGAGACAAGAAGTCAGCAAGAATCGAGGTGGGGAAACGAGAGAATGATGGGTGTGGTCAGAGGAGGATGCCTAAAATGTGACTTTAAAGCAAAGACTTGGAGGAGTGATACATAGTAGATGTGGGAGAGACATGGGGAACAGTCAGTGCAAAGGCCTGGAAGCAGGACTGTGCCTTGCTTGTTCAAAGACCATCAAGGAGGCCTGTGCAGCTGGAGCAGAGCAGGCTGGCTGTGTGGGGTGGGGGGTGGGGGGGGGGGGGCGGTGGTGAGAGTGGGAGGAGGTGGTGGCAGACAGGGTTAGATCTTGCAAGACCTTGTGGGCTATGGAGAGGAGTTAGGCATTCACCAGGAGTAAGGTGGGAGCCATGGAGAGTTCTGAACAGAGGAGGCGTATGTAACTTGACTTGCGTTTTCACAGGCTCTCTCGGGCCACACTCATGTCTGAGTCCCTGCTCCCCTGACTATCACCAGGGATCCCAAGCTGAGCCTTGGGATCCAAGGATCATAAGCCAGGTCCAGATTCTGGCCTTGCTCAGTGGCCCGCCAGCTGCGGGAGTCCCAGGCCAAGGGTCCCTGAGCTGTGGGGGACCGTGGTGACCTGACCCCGGCCCTGCCCCTCCCCCAGTCTTCCTGCTCCTCCCAGGAGCGTCTGCACCAGCTGCCCTACCAGCCCACCGTGGATGAGCTCCATTTCCTCTCCAAACACTTCGGCAGCACCGAGAGCATCACAGACGAGGATGGCGGCCGCCGCTCCCTGCCGTGCGGCCTCGCTCGCGGAGTCTCAGGTGGGTCTGCCTCCCCCTCCATGAACAAACTGGTGGGTCTGGGGGCTGGTGCCCTGCGAGACGCTCGTCTGCAGCTTGGGAGGGAAGGGGCTGGACGCAATGGGCTTCTTTCTCCGCAGTCCCGGGCGATCCCCCCTCCTCCTACGACAACGAAATCGTGATGATGAACCATGTCTACAAGGAGAGGTTCCCGAAGGTGAGGCGGGGCCGGGGGCGGCCGCAGGGAAGCGGGGCGGCCGGAGCCCTCGCTCACCTTAGCTCCGCGCGCCCCCTGGTGGCCTGCGTCGCGGCGTGCAGGCTCTTGGCAGAAACAACCTCCGGGCCGAGCCCCGCGCGGGCATCCCCGCCTTGCCTCCCTCCCTCCCGCAGGCTACCGCGCAGATGGAAGAGAAGCTGCGCGACTTCGCCCGAGCCTACGAACCTGACAGCGTGCTGCCGCTGGCCGACGGCGTTCTCAGCTTCATCCACCACCAGATCATCGAGCTGGCTCGAGACTGCCTGACCAAGTCCCGTGACGGCCTCATTACCACCGTCTACTTCTACGAACTGCAGGAAAACCTGGAGAAGCTACTGCAGGACGTGAGTACCCCGAGGGGCCAGCCCCACCTCGGGCTCTGAACCCCCAAATCTGGCCCAATGTCCCTATCCTTTCCTTCACGCCACATCCATTCAGGGGGCGCCTAACATGTGCCAAGTGAATGGTTTGGAGCCGAGTACTGAAGAGTGGAGGAGAAAGACTAAATCCTGACTCTAGATCTGATGGAGGAAGTAGGAATTATTTTTTTTCCCCCACAAAATGCACCTTTGCCTTTATCAAAATCACTATATTGTTATACCACGATTTTCACAATATCACATGGTGATATTTACAGTACTATTAATAATTTAAGTTTCTTGAAACTTCTCTGGCAGTCCAGTGGTTAAGATTCTGCTTCCAATGCAGGGGACACAGGTTTGATCCCTGGTGGGGGAATTAAGATCTCACAGGCAAAAAAAAAAAAAAAAATCTCACAGGCAGCATGGCTCGGCCAAACAAAGTTTCTTTCATTTTTTTCCCCACTGTTTTAATTAATCTTTATTGGAGTATAGTTGATTTACAATGTTGTGTTAGTTTCAGGTGTACAGCAAGTTGAATCTGTTACACATATATATATATACACTCTTAGGTTCTTTTCCCATGTAGGTCATTACAGAGTATTGAGTAGAGTTCCCTGTGCTATACAGTAGGTTCTTATTAGTTTTCTGTTTTATATACGGGGTTTCCTCGGTGGCGCTAGTGGTAAAGAATCTGCTTGCCAATGCAACAGACATAAGAGACTTGAGTTCTATCCCTGGGTTGGGAGGATCCCATGGAGAAGGGCATGGCAACCCATTCCAACATTCTTGGTTGGAGAATCCCATGGACAGAGGATCCTGGTGGCCTACAGTTCACAGGGCTGCAGAGCTGGACACGACTGAAGTGACTTAGCATACAGAAAGCACATCAGTACCAGTCTCCCAATTTATCCCTACCCCACCCTCAGGAAGCAGGAATTTAACTTTGCTCACCTCTTTCAGCTCTTTACTCAAATGCTGCCTTCTTGGGTGACATCCTACTGAGAGTAGGATGAAACAGGTGATTTTTTTTCCCCTTTAGAACATTAATGATTGAATAAATTGAAAAGAAAATGTTAAAACAATGTTAAGTTTAAATATTTTATAATTAAACCAAAATTTTCTATAATTTTACTTTCCTGGTTTTAATGGAAACAAGCTAATCAATAGTATTTTTATTAAAACCATTAATCATTTGAAAAACATAAAAACACATAAAGATTGCCCCACTTTTTCCTTTTTTTTTTTTTGGTTGTACCACACAGCTTGAGAGATCTTAGTTCCCCAACCAGAGATTGAACCTGGGCCCACCAGGGAAGTCCCTACATTTTTTCTTTTGATTCAGTTTCCAGTATGGCTTGGCTTAGCCCTCTGGGATCCTGTCCTTATTTAAATTTTACTGAGACTTCCCTGGCAGTCCAGTGGTTAGAACTCGCCAAGTTCACTGCTGGAACCCAGCTGGGTTCAATCGCTGGTTGTAGTACTGACTTTGACGGTCATGATAGATAAATTAATATATGGCCTGTTGATAGAAAACAAGAACACGAGAGTAGAGTAATGGCGACTGAGGGTCCTAGCAGTAGGTAGGGTGCAATTTTGAATTGGGGGATCAGGGCAAGCCTCCATGAGGAGCTGATAGCTGAGCAGAGACTTAAAAGAGGAGAAGTAGGGAGCCATGGAGAGATCCAAGGAGAGAGGATGCTAGGCAGAGGGATTTTTAACTTGGCCTGGATTGTAGAATTGCTTTGAAGATAGATTGAATGACTGAACATTTTAGGACCATGTTTGCTATAACAACAATAATGATGATTTTTACCATGTGGCCTGAGTTTTCCCACCTGTGAAATGGGACAGTAGCAGCAGTATTGTCCTTTCCTGTGGGGATGGAAGAGGAGCCTGGCCAGGAAAGGCGCCTGTGAACCCCACGGCACTATGCCCACATCCCAGGCCTATGAGCGTTCCGAGAGCTTGGAGGTGGCCTTCGTCACTCAGCTGGTGAAGAAGCTGCTTATTATCATCTCACGTCCAGCCAGGCTGCTGGAATGCCTGGTGAGGGGGCTGGGCATGGGCAGGGGAGGAGGTGCTGGGGTGGGGGGGCTGGCTAGGGCCCCTTGGAGGTCACCCTGAACTCACCCTGCCTTGCCTTAGGAATTCAACCCCGAGGAGTTCTACCACTTGCTGGAGGCGGCTGAGGGCCATGCTAAGGAGGGCCACCTTGTCAAGACAGACATCCCCCGCTACATCATCCGCCAGCTGGGCCTCACCCGTGACCCCTTTCCAGGTGCTGACTGGTTGGTGTGGGGGCTCTGGGTGAGCTGACTAGGACCCAGGCCTTGACTCACTCTCATTCCCCTCCCTAGATGTGGTGCACCTGGAGGAGCAAGACAGCGGCGGCTCCAACACGCCTGAGCAGGATGACCTTTCTGAGGTGAGGCCCGGAGGCCCCGTGGGCAACGTGCTGGTCTGGCCCTGCTGATCGGGGCTCACCGCCTGCCTCTTTGCCCTCAGGCTGAGCAAATCTCTTGGTCCCTGCTCTGAGCCTCAGTTTCCCCACCTGTAAAATGGGTTAATAATAGCTCTTCCTCCACAGGCAGTTTTCTTTTCATGATTAAATACACATAACATAAAACATACATTTAAACAAGTTTTAAATGAACAATTCATTGTTATTTATTGTGAGGCCATTTCCACCATCTAGCCCCTAAACATTTTCATCATAGCAAAAGGAAACCTTGTACCCGTGAAGCAGTTTCTCTCCGTCCCCTCCCTCCCCCACAGCCCCTGGCAACCACTGATCTGCTTTCCAGATCTTTCTGTCTCTGGATTGCTGGGTCTGGATATTTCATATAAATGGAATTATTCACTCTGTGGCCTTTGGTGCCTGGCATAATGTTTTCAAGGCTTACCCATGCTATGGCTGAATCAATGCTTCGTTCCTTTTCATGGCTGAATGATATATGCCATGTTTTGCTTATCCATTGTTCACTGATGGACCTTTAGGTCCACATCTTTTAGCTATTGTGTGAATAGTGCTGCTATGAATATTTGTGTATAAGTATTTGTTTGAACAACTGTCTCAGTTCTTTTAGGTATATACCTAGGAGTGGAATTTCTGGGTCACATGGTAACTCTATATTTAATTTCTTGAAGAAATCTGTATGGACTTTTGAATGGGTTGAGTGTCTCTGTGTATTAACAACTCACACAGAAAATTACTTAATTCCACCCACAGGCCAACCACACTTTGGTAGATGTTCCACATGTCTGGTGGAGGTTACCCACCATAATGGCCATACATGTGTTTTCTCTGAGCTGCCTAGTGTTTTCAATACTGTGAAACAAAATATAGAAGTCAGAAGATTAAAGTTAAAATCTGGGTTTGTGCCTTTTAAAAAGAATCAAACGTTCTAACAACACTGTGATGGAACCAGCTGGCATTGAATGTGGGCTGGCCTATGATATAGGGTTACCTACACCCCAGTCACCCGACTGTCACCTGGTATACCTGGTCCCTGAAAGCATTTGGGTTTGTGTCCTTTGTTTCAGATTATGTCTATGAATTCACATACATACACACACACATATCTGTCTGTATTTTTAAAAATCTCATTATACCATTATATGCCATTTAATTTTTTGAATAGGTAATGGAATGACATCACTCAAAAGTCTAAAACTCTCAAAAGGTATTTATCTTTCATTGTTGTTTGTAGGATCCTTTGTAATACCATTCAATCAGACTTGTTGAGTGATTCAAATCTTTCATCTTTCTATTTATTTTTCTTTTTTGCCAGATTGATTTGATAGTTTCTGAGAGAGATGTGTTGAGTTTGTCTTGAGTAATTTCTCTTTGTAGTTCTGCCAAGGTTTCTATCAAACCTTTTTGGGCTACATTCTAAGGAACATAGAAGTTCAGTATTTTTAAACTTCATAGATCTTTTTGTGAACTATTAATGTAGTAAATCTCTTGTCACTATAAAAAATAAAAATTATTTTCAAAAATGTTATACAGCGGAAAATTTTATACCCACTCTTGTCCCCCATACCCATATTACCTCAAATATATTTTGCCCCTCTTTTTACATAAAATCATACAGTACATATTGCTCCTTGTTTTTCCCCCATTTAATAAAATACTTTGGAGAACTTTCTGAATAAGTGTACAGAAACATTTTTCATTAAAAAAGAAAGAAAAACAGTGATAAAGGCCTTCCCTGGCAGTCCAGGGGATAGCTCTCTGCTTCCACTGCAGGGAGCATGGGTTCAATCCCTGATTCAGGAACTAAGATCCTGTGTGCCACACAGTATGGCCAAAAACAAGAACAAAATAGTAGTAAAATAGTCCTTTATATTATATCCCCTCATATTTTATTTAACCAATTTCCTATGTACGGATTATTTCCAGTCTTATAATGAGTAAGAAAATAAGTGTCTGTCATTTTTTTTTTTACAAAAATTTATTCTTAAATGTACAATAGGTTCCAAGACAACACTTCATTCTAGCTATAGGCAGCAATAGATATGGCAGGGAATCCAGGTGTTTAAACAGGAATGGAGCTAAGGGTCATCGTTGCCTCAGGCACAAGGAACAGCTTACTTTTTGCCAGATATTTTCATTCCACTGGAGGCCAGGGGGCCTTTCTTTGCGGCCTTTGCTTTTAGCTCCTCAAGTTTCGTCTGCTCTTCCTTCTGCTTCTGCCTGAATGCCTTATCTTCCTCCTCCATCTCCTTGGCCTGCTTCTTGGGCTGCTTCTTCTTGCCACTTTTGCAGCCTGACATGGCACCTGCGAGCCTTCCCAAGACCCTGCCACCGGAAGCAGAGCTCCCTGTTCTAGCCCCTGCACCTGTGTGTCATTTTTCACATGTGAAAGCATATCTATAGCACGACTTCAAAAGTGTAAAAAAACTTTTTAAAGTAAAAATTGCTGGATTGAAGGAAGCATGCACTTGTAATTCTGATATACACCAAGTACCTTTAATTGAGACTATACCAATTTATACTCCCAACGGCAAGGTATAGAAGTATCTGTTTCTGCACAGCTTTGCCCACAGAGTGTGCCAGGCTTTTGGATTATTTTTTCTGCCAATCTACTGTGTGAAAAATGGTATCTTGGAGTAGTTTTAGCTTGCCTATCTGTCATTATTTGTGATGTTCAATATTTTTTTCACATGGTAACAGCTCTAAGTCTAGTTTACATATCTTGTGTATTTTTTCTGTTCAGTTGTTAATGTTATTGTTGATTTCTGGGAGCTCTTTATATATTAGGATGGTTAGCCATTTTGTAGGTTTCTTTCCTAATGAAGAGAAGTTTGTTACATGACCTCACTGTCAGCCAGTCTTGGGTTTAAGTTCTGACTTTGTTACTCCCTCACTGTGGCACTTGGATGAAGGACTCATTCACCGACTTTGTGCCTCAACTTCCCCATGTGTTAAGTGGAATACCACTTGATGATGCCCTTGTCTCCATCTTTCTCTGCAGGGCCGCAGCAGCAAGGCTAAGAAACCGCCTGGAGAGAATGACTTTGAGACCATAAAGCTCATAAGCAATGGTGCCTACGGGTGAGCCACCCGGGGCTCTGGCGGGGGGAGGGTGGCGGAGGCCGGGTGTCTCGGAGGTGACGGCCGGTCCTCGCTCTCTCCCCTGCAGCGCTGTCTACCTGGTGCGGCACCGGGAAACGAGGCAGCGCTTCGCGATGAAGAAGATCAACAAGCAGAACTTGATCCTGCGCAACCAAATCCAGCAGGCCTTCGTGGAGCGCGACATCCTCACGTTTGCCGAGAACCCCTTTGTGGTGGGGATGTTCTGCTCCTTCGAGACCAGGCGCCACCTCTGCATGGTCATGGAATACGTGGAAGGTGTGGGCGCCTGCAGGGCTGTGGGCAAGATGAGGGCATGGCCGCTAGGGGTAGCCTGCCCGAACCCCAGCCACCATGTTGGCTATCCACCTGTGTGTTTAGTTTATCCACCCATTTATTCATCCAGCCATTGTTCAAACATTCCATCTGTTTATTTCTACCCAGTCATCTGTTGATTTATCTGTTTTCTTTTTTAAATTTTTATTTATTTGTGGCTGGGCTGGTTCTGCATTGCTGAGTGTGGGTTTTCTCTAGTCGTAGCAAGTAGGGACTACTCTCTAGTTGCAGCTGGGGTGGCTTCTTTTTTGCGGGTACAGACTCTAGAGCGCTTTAGGCTCAGTACTTACAGCACACCAGCTTAGTTGCTCTGCAGCATGTGGGATCTTCCCTGCAGGGATCAAACATGCATCCCCTGCGTTGGCAGGCGAATTTTTAACCACTGGACCACCAGGGAAGCCCGATTTATCTGTTTTAATTTCTCTCAGTATGGGTACATCCATTCCATTATCCATCCATCTATCCTCCTTCCTTTCATCTGTTCATTTGCTAATCCTCCCACTTTTCTATCCATATACCTACATGCTATCTCTCCATCTATCCATCCAGTTACCCATCTATTTGTCCATCCATGTATCTGTTTATACATTACAGCTTTATTTATTTTATTCAAGGGTAGTTGATTTACAATATTATATTGCATTTATTTTTAAAGATTTATCTATCTTTCGCTCTTGCTCTGACTGGGGCGAGTGGGGACCGCTCTTCGTTGCAGTGCTTGGCTCCTCCTTGCAGGGCCTGGAGCAGGGGCTGTGGGCACTAGGGCTTCAGTAGTGGCATTTGGGCTGCAGCAGTTTCAGCCTGAGGTCTCCGGGGCTCTGACTCAGTAGTTGTGGAACACCAGCTTAGTTGCCCCATGGCATGTGGGATTTTCCCAGACCAAGGATTGAACCCATGTCCCCTGCATTGCCAGACAGACTCCTAACCACTGGACCACTAGGGAAGCCCCCACATCTATTAAAAAAGTAACAGATTTCATTTTTTAGAGCAGTTCTAGGTTTATAGGAAAACTGACTGGAAAGCTCAGAGAGTTCCCAGGTATTCACTCCCCTCCTGCTCTGTTTCCTCTGCTATCGACATCTTGTAACACATTGATTACAATTGATGAACAAATACTGTACATTATTACTAACTAAATTATATTAGGGTTCACTGTGTTGTACATCTGTTTTCCATCCATCCCTCTTTTTCTATATCTAGGCATTCATTCATCTGTTTATTCACCTACCTACTTAACATCCATCTATCCATCAATATCTATTTACCTATTTCTTAATCTGTCATCCATCCATCCCTCTTGCCATCCATCTATTTACTATTCTTATTTGTAGTCATTCATCCAAACCTCCACTCTAGCAGCTATCTCATTTTATCTAGTTAGCAGTCTAACTCCATCTACTTATTCACAATTAATCCATCAGTTTATCCATCCCTTTACCATCCATCCAAGCATCCAATCACCAATATATATGTTTTTCATCTGTTTATCTAACCATCCCAAATATTAACCCATCCATCTTCCAAACACAGAAGTACTATGGTTACACACATGATCTCACAGGGCTATAGCTGTGCCATCTCCAAGTCTTAATAGACCATTAAGTCACTCAACAGATATCCCTTCATCATCTCCTTCATGTCACATGCTTTTCTGGTGACATAGTGGAGACCTGGACAGATACACCTCTCCCTCATGGAGGGAATAGACATACAATAAAACTGTATAGACATACAATAAAACTGTATAGTCATACAATAAACAAGAAAAACAAGCTAAAAGAGAAAAGGTGGTTTCATATAGTGAGGATGGCAACAAGGGACAGAGAGCTCAAGGAGGCCATAGACACTCTGTTTTCTGCATAATGTGTGTAGGGATTGTCTGTATGGCCAGATTCATATTCCTGGGCCCACCCTCAGAAAGTCTGATTAATCAGTTTCTGACACTGAGATAAATCTAGCTTCAGGGAAAATTAGGAAAGAGAGAAATTTATCAACTTGTGGTTAAAAAAAACACCAAAAACCTTCAGGAATGGCTTTATCTAGGTGCTCAGATTATGTCAGTAGTAATCCTTGCATCTCTTGGGTCTGTTCTCCCACGTGTGGACATCCCACTAAATAGGGCTTGACAGGAGATTCCCTGATCATCTGTGGTTAGGGCTCCACACTTCTACTGCAAGCAGCATGGGCTTTGTGCCTGGTGGGGGAACTAAGATCTCACAAGCCACATGGCATGGCCAAAACTAAAAATGAAACAGGCCTTGATATAGTGAGGTTACCATCCAGCAGATCCCAGTTTACATCCTATGAGCTTAGCAATCTTTGTGAAAAAGGGAAAAGTCAGTGACCGAACTTGGGTTACATACTGACTCAGCAGCTAAACCTGGAAGGAAATCTGACCCTTGTGAGGAAAAAGGAGAAATGGAAGCTGAGGGAGACTAAAATATGAATGCTGCTGACAGTGAATCTGGTGGGGGCAAAGTTATTTATATTTTAAAACCTCAGACCCTCAAAGTTCAGACTGCAAACTAGGGCCCATTCTCCCAGACTCAGTTCATAAGCAGGCAGCTTCAGTCCCAACCAGACTTTACCTCCACCATCAGCTCCCTGCCCGACCCAACCTCTCTCTGAGGCTGGGTGCAAACCAATCCCTTCCTGTGTAAAATCAACTGATTGTGCTGACTTTGGAGGATGGCTAAGAAAACAAGAGAAGCCTGGCAGAGGGCACTCCCAGCAGAAGCTGGGAGAGGGAGGCCCCTCTCTGAGCCTCAGTTTTCCTTAGCTGTAAAATGGGGGCCGTGTGAGAAGAGAACTTGGTGCTATGCTGCCTGCTGAGTGCTCAGCTCTGGGCCAGGGTTGCCTCCCTCTTCATATGCATCCATTCCTTCACCCCCAGGGGGACTGCGCCACCCTGCTGAAGAACATTGGGGCACTGCCTGTGGAGATGGCTCGCATGTACTTTGCTGAGACAGTGCTGGCGCTGGAGTACTTGCATAACTACGGCATCGTGCACCGTGACCTCAAGCCTGACAAGTGAGCCTTGACCTTTGCCATCACTCCTTCCCTGTCCCTCGGGGGTTGGGGGACCCCTGGCACAGAAGGACCAGGAGTGAGGAGGACCATCCTCACCTCTAAGACCCCAGTTTGCTTTTGCAGCCTCCTTATCACCTCCATGGGGCACATCAAACTCACGGATTTTGGCCTCTCAAAGATGGGGCTCATGAGCCTCACCACCAACCTCTATGAAGGCCACATCGAGAAGGATGCCCGGGAGTTCCTGGACAAACAGGTGTGTGTGCGGGAGTGGGGGTCACCACGGGTGGAGAGACCCGGCAGGACTGTGTGGGCCCTGGGCCTGGCATGGGGGGCCACTGCTCCCCCAGGAGGCCCCTTCTGTGGCCAGGGCATGGGCTGACCGCCTGCCCCCAGGTGTGTGGGACCCCAGAGTACATCGCACCCGAGGTCATCCTGCGTCAGGGATACGGCAAGCCAGTGGACTGGTGGGCCATGGGCATCATTCTCTACGAGTTCCTGGTGGGCTGTGTGCCCTTCTTTGGAGACACTCCCGAAGAGCTCTTTGGACAGGTCATCAGTGGTGCGTGCCTCCGCGGTGGGCAGGCAGGGGGCACAGAAACGAGGGAGGGCCCAAGGCCTCGTGGACCTAAAATGAACCCTACCCCTCACCTTGCTCTGCAGATGACATCCTGTGGCCCGAAGGGGAGGAGGCCCTACCCACGGATGCCCAGCACCTGATATCCAGCCTCCTGCAGACTAATCCCTTGATCCGTCTAGGTGCAGGTAGGAGGGGTCTGCTGTGCAGAGAATATGAATTGAGGCAGGGGTGTGTGGGTAGTGGTGTCTGTTGTCCGTAGCAGGGCTTCCAGCGCTGTGTCCCTGGGCAGGAAAATGGGTGAGCTGGGCTGCTGGGCTAGCCTTAAGTGTTAACTGTGCAGTCGTGTCCGTGTCCGAGTCTTTGCGACCCCATGGACTGTGGCCCATCAGGCTCCTCTGTTCATGGAATTCTCCAGGTAAGAATACTGGAGTGGGCAGCTATGCCCTTCTCCAGATCTTCTCGATCCAGGGATTGAATCTGGGTCTCCCTCATTGCAGGCAGATTCTTTACAGTCTGAGTCACCAGTGAAGCCTGAGCTAGCCATAGTTGTTGCTTAAATGCCTTCCCTGATCCAGCCCCCTCCTTCCTCCCCAGGCGGTGCCTTTGAGGTGAAGCAGCACAGTTTCTTTAGAGACCTGGATTGGACAGGATTGCTGAGGCAGAAGGCCGAGTTCATCCCCCATCTGGAGTCCGAAGATGATACCAGCTACTTCGACAGTGAGCGGGGACAGCGGGTGGAATCCTTTGAGGGGGCCCTTGGGTATGGCCTGGGCTGGAACCCAATTCTAGCCCGCTAGAACGGAGAAGAGGGCTGAGGTCCTGCCGGGGGCGTGGCTTGGCAGAGGGGCGGGGCTCAGAGGAGAAAGAAGGTTGGGGTAGGGATGGAGCCTGCTGCTGCTGCTGCTGCTGCTAAGTCTCTTCAGTCGTGTCCGACTCTGTGCGACCCCATAGACGGCAGCCCACCAGGCTCCTCCGTCCCTGGGATTCTCCAGGCAAGAATAATGGAGTGGGTTGCCATCTCCTTCTCCAATGCATGAAAGTGAAAAGTCAAAGTGAAGTCGCTCAGTCGGTCCGAGTCTTAGCGACCTCATGGACTGCAGCCTACCAGGCTCCTCCATCCATGGGATTTTCCAGGCAAGAGTACTGGAGTGGGGTGCCATTGCCTTCTCCTAGGGATGGAGCCTGGACCGGAATAAATTCTAAAACTGGGAGTGAGCCTGGATTTCCAGGCGGTGCTAGGACCCAGAACAAGGCAAGGGCCCTGGCTGGCGGAGGCGGAGCCAGGGTGAAGAGCACCATAGGTGGAATCTGGGGGTGTGGCTTTATGGAGGCGGGTCTACATGTAGCCTCGGAGAAAGTGGGACTGGGACTCATCGTGGGGGCGGGGTCTGAATCAGTTACTAGTAAGAAGGGGCCTGTGTGGCCAGGCTTGTAGGACCTAGACCCGACTTTCGTGGGGTTGTGATTTGAGGAGTGGACGTGCCCGCGGTCACTATCCACACCTCCACCCCAGCCCGCTCAGACAGGTATCACCACGTGAATTCCTACGATGAGGATGACACCACGGGAGGAGGAGCCTGTGGAGATCCGTCAGTTCTCTTCCTGCTCCCCGCGCTTCAGCAAGGTGGGACAAATTGGGGGTAGGGATGGGGTGAGTCGGGGGAAGGGCGGGGCAGGTGTTGAGGGAGGGAATGGAGGTAGGTTCGAAGTGTGCAGGGGCTCAGGAGGCTGTGGGGAGCAGGCACACAGACCTAAAATCTCAGACTAGAGAATTTACAGAGGGAGTGAGGACCTGAGTGATGAGGCTAGTGGCAGAGAGGGGGCGGGGGGGGGGGAGGGAAGCAGCATAGTCTTGGAAGTGGCCTTTGGCATTAAAGTGAGTGAAGTCGCTCAGTCGTGTCCGACTCTTTGCGACCCCATGGACTGTAGCCTCCAGGGTTCCTCCTCCCATGGGATTTTGCAGGCAAGAATACTGGAGTGGGTTACTTCTCCAGGAGATCTTCCGAATCTCCTGGTCTCCCGCATTGTAAGCAGACGCTTTACCGTCTGAGCTACCAGGGAGGACGCCTTCGGCATTGAGTGCAATCTAACGGGAACCTGAACAGTATGGAAATGACCGACAGGAGGAGCGGGCTAATCTGGACCAGGCGGGTTCAGGACCTGGGAATGGAGAGATTGAGCAGTGAGGGCGGAGCTAGGCCGTGGCGAGGCTGGGCACTATTTCATTTTGAGGAACAGCATGTGGCGGGGGGTCACAAAGAGATGGACACGACTGAGCACACATACAATGTAGGGGGCTGCATGACCTAGCTTGGGAGAGGGTACGCATAACTGGATGAGACTTAGAGAGGTGAGATTTTTACGGCTTGGGCAGGGCGGGATCTAGAATATGTCAGAGCCTCATTTCGTGGGGGTGGGGCCAGAACTGAAGAATTGTGGGTGGTCGGGCTCGGTCCAGGAATGGGCAGAACCCAGCTTTACTAGGATGGAGCTTAGTTTGGCAGGCTACAGTAGCGAGGTAGAGAATGAGATGGTTGGTTGGCATCACTGACTCAATGAACATGAGTCTGAGCAAACTCCAGGACACAGGGAAGCCTAGCGTGCTGCAGTCCATGGGGTTGCAAATACTTGGACACGACTGAGCGACTGAACAACAGTAGCGGGAAGTTTACTGGTTCAGGAGGGAAGGCAGAACCTGGGGGTTGGACTTCCCTCCACGACCACTTGCAGGTGTACAGCAGTATGGAGCAGCTGTCGCAGCACGAGCCCAAGACCCCCGTGGCGGCAGCGGGGACCAGCAAGAGGGAGCCGAGCGCCAAGGGCCCAGAGGAGAAGGTGACCAGCAAGCGGGAGGGCCTGGGTGGCCTGACCCTGCGCGAGAAGACCTGGAGAGGGGGCTCCCCTGAGATGTGAGCAAGGGCAGAGCTGGGTTTGGGGGCGGGGCCCGCAGGGGAGTAACTCCTCTGACAACGCCCCCCTTTGCGCAGCAAGCGCTTCTCGGCATCTGAGGCCAGCTCTTGGAGGGGGGAGGCCAGTCCCCCGTTGGGCGCCCGCCGCCGTTTCTCGGCGCTGCTGGAGCCCAGCCGCTTCAGCACCCCGCAAGAGGAAGAGGATGAGGCTCGGCTGCGCAGGCCTCCTCGGCCCAGCTCCGACCCCCCAGGCTCACTGGATGCGCGGGCCGCCAAAGAGACACCTCCAGGGGATGGCACCCCTAGCACCGGGGACTCGGAGGCTAGTAAGTGCCCCCCTCCTGCCGCCTTCCCAATTCCCTAGGGGCCATACATGAGAGTTCAGTGAGCCTGGTTACTGCTTATGCAAATTCTCCTGTACTCTCCACACTCCAATCTGGGATTCTCATCAACATGAGAATGACCCCTATTCCATACTCAGTCAGTCAACAAATGTGTTTAAGCACTTCTCTGTCAGGAGCTGTTCCAGATGTATAGGGTACCTGCTCTTATGAAATTCACAATCCAGCAAGGGAGAGAGGTGGGAAGAGCATTGCATGCAGAGGGAACACCATTTAAGAGGACTATGCCCTTGGACTGACCCCCCTAACCCACCTGCTATGTTGCAGCTGACAGCCCAGGCGACCCTCTGCCCACCCTCTAAAGATGGGGACCCTTCAGGCCCCAGAGCCACCAATGACCTGGTTCTGCGCCGAGCGCGGCACCAGCAGCTATCAGGAGATCCCGCGGTAGAGAAGCGGCCTTCTCGAACCGGGGGCAAAGTCATCAAGTCAGCCTCGGCCACTGCCTTGTCTGTCATGATCCCTGCAGGTGACGCTGGGTCCAACCTGGCGGGGGATGGGCTGCCCCCATTGGTGCGTTTTCCCGGTCCACCGTGATTTGCTCTGGGATGGGCCAATGAGAGCCCTGGGACTTTCACTTGGGAGGAGGGAGGAGCAGACACAGGTAGACCTGTGTCTGTCCGCCCTGACCTCTGACCGTGGGTCTGTGTCTGCAGTGGACCCACATGGGAGCTCACCTTTGGCTAGCCCCCATGTCCCCGCGATCTCTCTCCTCCAACCCGTCCTCACGAGACTCCTCACCCAGCCGGGACTACTCACCGGCTGTCAGTGGGCTTCGCTCCCCATCACCATCCAACGCTCGGGCAAGAAGTATGGCTTCACACTGCGTGCCATCCGCGTCTACATGGGTGACTCAGATGTCTACAGTGTACACCACATTGTCTGGGTGAGCAGTCATGGATGAGCCTGTATTCTACGGGTGGGGGGTGAGGGAAGAGAGTTCCACACCCTCCCTGCCATCCCCCACCCCGCTCAAAGGGATGAGGGACAGCTCAAACTCTGGAACTAGGCAGCCTGAATGAGACTCCTCTGTGACACCCCCACACCTCGTCACTTTCCTCTCTGACTCTGTTTCTTCATTTGTGAACTGGCGAGAATGATTGTTGTTTTCACTCGGTGTTATGATTAATTACTGTGCCTACAGAGTTAGGTTTCTGGAACCGAAGCTTAGGGAGACTTCCTTGTTACCAATCCTGTTAATCTTGCCCCTGTGGGGTGCCCTGTCCCCAGCACGTGGAGGAGGGGGCCCAGCCCAGGAGGCAGGGCTCTGTGCCGGGGACCTCATCACCCACGTGAACGGGGAGCCGGTGCATGGCATGGTACATCCTGAGGTCGTTGAGCTGATCCTTAAGGTCAGTCTATGGGGGAAAGCGAACTGTCGGGGGGAGTGGAAGGGAGTGAAGGGTGAGGGAGGTCCCGGGGAGCTGGAGTTGCCAGAACAGCCTCCAGCAGAGAACTTTCCCCCTTTTAACCCCAGAGTGGCAATAAAGTGGCCGTTACCACAACGCCCTTCGAAAATACCTCCATCCGTATCGGCCCTGCGCGGCGCAGCAGCTACAAGGCCAAAATGGCTCGGAGGAACAAGAGGCCCTCTGCCAAGGAGGGTCAGGAGAGGTGGGTGGGGCCAAGTGCAGCGGGCGGGGCTATAAACAGCAGGCCTTCTGGAGCATTCCAGTTTTTGAGCAATGGCCAGGGCTTATGTGGGATAGGTATAGGAGAGGACAGGAGAAGGCATATTCACAAGAATGGAAGTTGTGCACAGGAAAGGTGGCCGGGGCCACTGTGCGTGTGTGCTAAGTCGCTTCACTCGTGTCTGACTCTTTGGGCTGTAGTCCGCCAAGCTCCTTTGTCCATGGGATTCTCCAGGCAAGAATACTGGAGTTGGTTGTCGTGCCCTTCGCCAGGGGATTTTCCTGACCCAGGGATCGGGAAGACAGAGAACTCCAGTCTCATGTCTCCTGCATTGGCAGGCGGGTTCTTTACCACTCGCGCCACCTGGGGGCCACCGAGTGAAGAGCAATAATGAGAGGACAGAGAAGGAGGGGGCTGAGAAAGTGGGAGGAGTTGGGAAAAGAAGATGTACCAAGCTCCAAAACTCGGAGGAGAGCAAAGCCAGCGGATACGGACCAAGAGGGCACCATCCAAGAGATGACCCTGCTTTGCTGGATGCATTTAAGAGACTGGGAGGGGCCAGGAGAAGAGACTTCTACCTGGGAGGAGCATACCAGGCCAGTAGAAATCATTTCTTCCCTTACAAATAATGCAGAATTAGGAGAGGTGGGTGGAGCCAGGAGAGTTTTCTGTTTTGATCAGCGGGTTTGGCCTGGACAAAGAGTGGGGATTGGAGTGAGATGCGTCAGGCTGAGGCCAGTGAAATTCTTCCTGCCCTGATAGGTGGGTTTAGCTGAAGAGGGGGTGGCTAGAAAGGTGGACTGGGCCCGAGTAGGTTGGTTCTGTTTGAAAGGATGTTTCTAGCTTGAACTGTGAGTGGTCAAAACGCAAGTAGGCCAGGTGGGAGGAGCCAAGTGGGACAGCCACAAGGGAAGTCTCCAGTCTCCAACAGTGTTGTTTTTGAAGAGGAGGGTCCAGATTGGGTGGGTAGTTCCAGGAGGTGCCGTGAGGCCCTGAAGTGTGAAGAGCCGGGAGCTCTAGAGTCTGGTCCAGGGAGACTGGTTCCCTCCTTGTCCTCTAGCAAGAAGCGCAGCTCCCTCTTTCGCAAGATCACGAAGCAGTCGAACCTGCTGCACACTAGCCGCTCGCTGTCGTCGTTGAACCGCTCGCTGTCGTCCAGCGACAGCTTGCCCGGCTCTCCCACGCACGGCTTGCCGGGCGCGCTCGCCCACCCACAGCTACCGCTCCACGCCCGACTCCGCCTACCTAGGTAGACCCTGGTCCTGCGCGGGGCGGGCGGCATGTGCGGGGGGGCAGTGCCCTGGCGGCGCCCACCCAGTTCTTTGCCCTCTCTCGCCCGCCTGCAGGCGCCTCGTCCCAGAGTAGCTCGCCCGCCTCGAGCACGCCCAACTCGCCGGCGTCGTCAGCGTCGCACCACATCCGGCCCAGCACGCTGCACGGCCTGTCGCCGAAACTGCACCGCCAGTACCGCTCTGCGCGCTGCAAGTCGGCAGGCAACATCCCGCTGTCGCCGCTGGCGCACACGCCGTCCCCCGACACAGGCGTCGCCGCCGCCGCTGCCGGGCCACACGGTGGGCAGCTCCCACACCACGCAGAGCTTCCCGGCCAAGCTGCACTCGTCGCCGCCCGTGGTGCGCCCGCGTCCGAAGAGTGCCGAGCCCCCCACGCTCCCCACTCCTCAAACGGGTGCAGTCGGCGGAGAAGCTGGGAGCCTCTCTGGGCGCCGACAAGAAGGGGCGCGCTGCGCAAACACAGCCTCGAGGTGGGCCACCCCGATTTCCGCAAGGACTTCCACGGCGAGCTAGCGCTGCATAGCCTCGCAGAGTCGGACGGCGAGACACCCCCTATCGAGGGTCCCGGCGCGCCCCGGCAGGTCGCCGTCCGCCGCCTGGGCCGCCAGGAGTCGCCCCTGAGCCTGGGCGCGGACCCGCTGCTGCCCGAGGGCGCCCCCCAGGCCGCTGGCATCAAGTAAGGAGAAAGAGTCCCCGGGTGGTGCCGAGGCCTGCACCCCGCCCCGCGCGACGACCCCTGGGGGTCGGACCCTGGAGCGGGACGCCAGCGGCGCGCGACACCAGAGCGTGCAGACCGAAGACGGTACGGGCGGGACGGCCAGAGCTGTGGCCAAGTCCGCGCTGAGCCCGGTGCAGGAACACGAGACTGGCCGGCGCAGCAGCTCCGGAGAAGCAGGCACGCCCCCGGTGCCCATTGTCGTAGAGCCCGTACGGCCTGGGGCGAAAGCCGAGGTGTCTCAGCTCCCAAGTGTGCATACCCCGAGTGCGGACTCCAAGGCATTGCCGGAATCTGCACCCTTGGCACCTCCCCAACCTGAGGCCCTCCGGGGCCGGGAGCGCTGGGTGCTGGAGGTGGTGGAGGAGCGGACCACGCTGAGCGGGCCTCGCCCAAACCTGCCTCTCCCAAGCTCTCCCCCAGACCCCCAGGCCCCCTCCCAAGCCCCAACAAAATATGTGCCCAGCAGTGCCGGGTCCCCAGCCTCACCTGCTTCCCTGCCGGGCTCGACCACCAAGCCTGAGGTGGGGCCAACCTCTCGGTGCCCTGCTGAAGCTGTGCCCTCAGTAGGCCCGGCCAAAAAAGGGGCACCCTGCCCCATGCCCCCAGGCCCATAGCAGTGGGAGCCGCTGGCCCCGTGCTGTACAGCCGCCTGTATACATATGTACACATATAAATAAAGTGCGCCCCGCTGTGTGAGCTTTCTGGAGCTCGCCCCTCCTCCCCTAGCAAGGCAGGACATCCTGTTTCCACCCCCTTGCCTGTGTGCTCCTTAAGGGGTGAAACTTCCTCCAGTCCTAGTTACCATAAAGAGGGGAGGTAGGTCTTGGTTGGACTCTTACTTGGGGTCCTATTCTGAGTCTCACCTATGTGCCAGCTGCCCCCAGACCCTGAGCAAGCTGCAATGCTGTTCAGAGTCCCAGTGCCCAGCTGAAGAAAGAATAACAGTCTCATTTACCAATTTCTTTGTATTACTATGATTCCGGTTGTACAGATAAGTCACAGATTAAGGCACATGATTAAGGCCAAACAAATAGGAAGGGACAAAACAGATTCAAACTCAAGTCCACAATGGCCCCTGAACCTTAGCTCTTATATGTCCTGCTGGGCTTCCTAAAGAGAAGGCCCTGCTCTTGTTTTCACAGGGCTCCCAGGCCTTCACCAGAGGCTTGAAGGCCTTCCAGAGCATCTGGGCACACAGAGTGCCCCCACCCCGGTGCTCTTCTCTTTGGTTCCGATTCATGTCACCCACACAGGCCCAGGGCCCTTTTGGGGTTACACACCACTTGGAATGGTCTTCTGTGGCATTGAAGTCTGGCCCAGCTGGCCCAGGGAAGGCTGTCTGAGTCACATCAAATACATGCTGGGCCCCAGAGCAGTTGGAGGGCAGGATACCGGAAGATCTTTGCCAGAATTGGACCTGCAGGGTATTGCCAAGGGCTTCCGCCAGCCAGCCAGAGTACAGGTCTGCAGAAGATGGAAAGAGGGCATGGACAGGGTCAGGATCAATGCTAGGGATTCCCTAGGCCACTTCCCCTCTCTGAGCTGTTTCCTCAGTTGTCAATTCCTGGTGATCTGGAGGATTATAACATTAAGAGTAATAACCCTTACTAAATGCTTTATATGTATCACTTTGCACACAGCAGCCCTTTCAAGCAGATACCATTACTATTCCCATTTTTCAGACAGGTAAGTTGAAACTCTGATTAAATCATGTATCACAGAGCTAGAAACCAATACTTGAACACAGGTATGTTGGTTGTTTACCTCGCATGTGATTATGACTCAGATGTGTCCCAGTCCCTACCCATGACCTGCCCATAGCCATGGACACACCAGACAGTCCCTCTGCAGAGAAAGAGTTCTCCAAACATCAACCTCAGGTCTCACCATCTCCAAAGTTTCCAAATTTGGCAAAGCTCTGGAATCTGGCTCCTTTCTTTGATGTGAGTGTTACACTGCTGTTCCACGGTCCCTGGCGAACGTGATGGCCCTTGACTACCCCTCCTCCAGGTAGGGGAATTTCTGGGCGAAGTCCCCTTCTAGCCTGTGGTCATACACCAGCGGGTAGGTATAGGTCAGCTGTTTGCCTGGAGGGCAAGGGGAGAAGAAAATGAGGGACTGTTCTAAGATTCTGATCTGGGAATCAGGGACTCACCCTGTCTCCCTGTCTTTACTCACTGATATCCAGAAACTGGGTGAGAGGAAAAGATACACAGATCAGGGTCTGCCCATATTTTTGGGCACCAAGAGGCCAGCTGTACGCAGCAGAGGCATGTGGAGGGAAGTTCGAACGCTGTGGATCAACCAGAAGCCCCCTTCTTGGTCCAGGAGCAGCACACCTGAACCAGAAATTGGAGTTGATGGGGGAGGGGACTGCTTGAGACATGGCAACAAGCACATGTGCAACCAGGAACACTCTGTCTGTAGGGGGCCCAGACTGCAGGACCAGCAGGCAGTGGGCAATGAGTGTCAGGACCCCTGCTGAGCTCAGTTTCCACAGCCATCAGTTCTTATAGTTCAGAGGAAGGACCATGTTGATTTAAGATAGGGAAACAGACATCCAGGGCCTGCCAGAGCAGCTCACCCTCAGCCACAGGCAGGCCAGGAATGAGCTGCAGAAGACGCATAGGGAAACCAGAACCCTCCCCCAGCCCCCCAATGTGGCCTCACCCTTCGTGTGCCCACGACTGGAAGAGTCCTTAGACTCGCGGGATTTAGGCGGTTGATCATTGTAGAGCACAAAGGCGAGCTGGGGAAGATGGACAGGGACAACTTGAAGGTTCCCTCAGGTCAGGCCCACCCTAGAGTCCCACCCCAGTTTCGGCCAGAGGCGTCATCACCTGGCTGTTGTTGTTTCGGTACAGCGGCAGCAGGCTGCGGCCCACGGCGCCGGTGGTGCTATTGATGAACCCCACGCCGTCGCGCCAGTCCTCTGAGTATTCGTCAAAGTACTTGTACCGCAGCCCGTTCTGCGTCGCATCTCCCGACCCTGTGTGGGCCGGCAGCTTGTAAACGACGAACCTATAGGTTGGAGGACGGACAGAATGAAGACGGGAAGGCACCTGTTTTCTCCTAGGAGTGCAGCAAGCCCCAGTGCGGCACTCACCAGTCCACAGGGTGCCCCGAGTCCCCGTAGCAGGTCAGGGTTCCTACAGGGACCCAGAGCAGAGCGGTCAATAGCAGCGAGCTCAGCGTGGCCATCGAGCTGGGGTCCAGAAATCTGTGTCAAGAGAGCGAGGCGCGGGGTCACGAGCTGGGACAGGCCCGGCCCCTGGTGACTTTTACTTCCCCAAATTAGCCTGGGAACCCAACCCCCAGACATCAAGTGGATGGAGACCCCGCCCCCGAGGTGAGAAGCAGAGATTTAAAAAGGCAGTCCAGGATCCTCCCAGAGGCTGGACTTTCTTTCCGGCCGTCACACCCGTCTGAGTCCGACCCCGCCCCACCTGAGTCCGCCCCCGGATCCCGCTAGCCTGGGGCCTCCTCCTGCTTCCGGCCCGCTAGTCTCTGATAGGCTCCACCCTCTGGCTCGGCCCAGACACGCCCTCTCAAGGCTAAGCGGTTTCCAGCGCCCGCCTCCGACTCTGCTCCTGGCCAACCACAGCTCACGTCCTTCTGCTAGGCCCTGCCTCCGTCTCTTTCAATTCAGGCTGTGTGTGCTTAGTCGCTCAGTCGTGTCGGATTCTTTGAGACTCCGTGGACTGTAGTCCGCCAGGCTCCTCTGTCCATGGGGATTCTCCAAGCAAGAATACTGGAGTGGGTTGCCATGTCCTCCTCCAGGGATGGAACCCCAGGATTGAACCCAGGTTTCCCGCATTGCAGGCGAATTCTTTACCATCTAAGCCACCAGGGAAGCCCCATTACTGGCTAATCCCAATGAACACTCTTCCATTTAACGGCACTCTTTCCCCGGTTTAACCGTCAGAGGCAATTCTAGACTTTATCCTTTCCTGCCTTTCAGCCTGAGGTCCACCTCGTGTGACTTGCTCCTTTAGAGGGAGCTTGTGCTGTTGGTCCTCCCACCCCCACTCCGCCACCGTACAAGAGCTAGCCAAGGGGTCACTGGATCATGGTAGGGTAAAGGATGCTGGGGCTCTGCCCACTCCACTGGGCATATGGGATCTTAGTTCCCCAGAGATCGAACTCATGCTCCCTGCAATGGAAGCCCAGAGTCCTAACCACCGGACCACCAGGGAATTCCCTTAGGATTCTTAATGGAGGAAGAAGATTCTTAAGTAGAAAAGAAGACCCCTGTGAATGTCCCTGGGCTTCAAGGCAGGAAGCAAGGACAATATAGCCTGACCTTGGGGTGGGGGAAGGAGGCGGGCAGCAAGGCAGTCAGTGCCCAAGGAAGGTTGCCCGGTTTTAGGAGGTGAGTGTGTAAATGTGTGTTGTTCAATCGCTAAGTCATGTGTATGGCCCCCAATATCAGTTCTGGGGTTACGGATTCTTCCCAATTACCACAGCCAAAATCCACAAATTCAGGCCAACACAAGTTTTATCTGGGAGGGGCATTTTTACAGGACCCATAACCATTCACAGCAATGCCAGCCTCTACGTGGAGTTTCAGGTGTCACAGTGTGAAGCCTTCTAGAATCAGGGTCTCTGGGATGCCTCACCCGCTCACTGTCTAGGGTCACATGTGAGCTGGTTTGATGGTCCAGCTTTCTGAGAGTCTGTCTCTTTGTCAGAAGTATCTGCGTATCCATTTGAGCCCGTTTATTTGGAGGTCTGTCTTGCTGGGTCTACAAGATCATGGCTGTCTGTGGCTGAGGACCTGTGGGAACTTATGTTGGAGGCTCTCCCAGGTGCGTCTATGGGCCAGTCCTTGATCTTTTGCTGGATCTGTGGGGCCTAGAGTCCAGATGAGGATTCATCCGAGGGAAAACCACCCTGCGTGGATCCACTCTTGTTCCAACCCCAGTCCCCAGGAAGGTCCAAGTGCCAGAGGCGGGGCTCAAAGATGACGCTTCATGTGCAAGGCCAGATGATCGGAGCGCGAAAATGCACGCGAACAGAGCTGGCAGCGGAAGGGGCGCTGTCCTGTGTGTTTCGGTAGTGACGAGTTAGCTCGCCGGAGCGCGCGAACCGCCAGCCACAGCCGTCCCACGTGCAGGCGTATGGCTTCTCCCCTGCGGAGATGAGGAAGCCTTGAACGCCACTGTCCACCATATTTGGTCCCAGGGTCTTCCCTCCTAACCTAGGCCGGGACTGCGTGCATGCTAAGTCGCTTCATTTGTGTCGGACTCTTTGAGACCCCATGGAGCCCGCCAGGTTCCTCTGTCCATGGGATACTCCGGGCAAGAATAGTGGAGTGGGTTGCCATGCCCTCCTCCAGGGAATCTTCCCCACCCAGGGACTGAACCCGAGTCTCTTATGTCTCCTGCATTGGCACGCAGGTTCTTTACCACTAGCACCTAGAGTGAGGCCGGTGAGGCGCCCAGATCATGAAATTAAAGGAGGCTTTCGCTCTCGGGGACGGCCTGAATCTACACCTAGAACCGACACCTGCGACCTCTGCGCCTCTTCTGTACCTGCTGGCACCAGGCTCCTCTCCACTTCCCGGGCACAAGCTGCGCTGTCCATGCTGCTGGCCCTGCTTCCTGTGTCCTCACGTCCTGCCCCAGGGTACTAATGCCCTCCCAGTTTTTGTCCTTTGGCACTGCTCCCTGTATTCCAGGCTCTTTATTGTACCAGAGGACCCTCCAGCTGCTGTTCAATCCTGTTATTGGCCTTGATCCTTGAGCCCCGAAATTCATCCGTGTTCCACGCCCCGTCCCAGGTGATTACTTTTCTCCCTCAGCTAGACTTGGCCCCTCATCCCTACGTTCCTGGATAGGTCTGTACACGTGGCCCCATCCCTCTAGGCACAGGCCTCCTTCCTCCTCCTCCTGGCCCTCTATTCCATGTCCCCGCCCTTCTTTGGCTCCTTGGGTCCCCGGCTTTTCCTCCTGTGCCCACCCTCCTCTGTTTCCAAGCTATTTATCTTCAAACTCCAGGAACTGCCTCTGCATCTGGGCCCTCAAACTAAACCTCCCGAGCTCCAGCACGCCCCCCTACAGTCTGGCTAAGCTACTCCCTCTTTATATTCCTGGCTACGGCCCCTGAATAGCTTCCCAGGTGAAAAGTGAGTTAGTCGCACACTTTTTATCTTTGCGGTCCCCTGGACTGTAGCTTGCCCAGCTCCTCTGTGCATGGAATTCTCCAGGCAGGAGTACTGGAGTGGGTTGCCATTTCCTTCTCCAGAGGATCTTCTCGAGCCAGGGATCGAACCCGGGTCTCCTGCATTGCAGGCAGATTCTTTACCAACCCAGCCCCCAGGCGGTGCAGTGGTAAAGAACTGACTGCGGATGCCAGGAGATGCAGAAAAGGCGAGTTCGATCCCTGGATCTGGGAGACCCCTCCGCAGACAGTACAGTCCATTGGGTGGCAAAGAGTCGGACACGTCTGAGCACGGCGGCCCCTGAACCCCTTACCCCACTTGCCCCAAACCTGAACCCTGCGTCTTTGGCCTCGCCCTTGGTATTCCGGCTTTCTCTCCCGCGGCCCCTCCTCTAGCCCCGCCCCGACACAGCTTGCCTGGCTCTCTGCTTTTCGGCACTTCCTTGGTCCAGGTCTTAGCCGTTGGTTTCCTGAAATGTTTTCCGGGTTCTCTCTCTGTCCCCACCCGCCTTCTCCTCTGCTCTTCGGCCGACTCCTGAAGTTCCAAGCACCCCAGCTCCCTCGGTGTAGCCCTTTGCTTCGAGACTTTGCTTTAGCCCCTCCCCTTGCTCCAGTTTCTAGCTCCTCAACAGCTCCCAGCTCCCAAGGCCCCGCCCAGCCCGCCCATCCCCTGCACCGGGGCCCGCCCCTCACCTGTGTGCGTGCGTAGATGCGCCTTCAGGTGCGAGCTCTTGGTGTAGCTCTTGCCGCACCCCGGGTGCGTGCACGTGTGCGCAGCCTGCCTCTTGCGTGTCCATGATCGCCGGCTGCGCTTGGATGGCGCGGCCTCCGCGGTCCCTCCTGGGTCTCCTGTAGTCCCCCCGAGTCCTGCACCCGTCATCCCGGGCCCTAGACAACTCAGAAAGGAGTGGGGCGAGGCGGGGCCAGGTGCCGGCGCCTGGAGCCCGCGGAAGAGCTGGAAATGCCCTTGGTACTGCGGCATCGGATACAGCGCGGGGTACCCGGACATCAGCCCGTAGGGGGCGCCCGGCGCTGCAGGCACTGAAAGCCCGGTCCTCGGGAAGTAGCTGCCGGAGGAACCCGCGCCCGGTCCCGGGTACAACGGCTGCAACGGCAGCGCTTTGGGCTCGGGGGTCGGGATCAGGGATGGGCCCACGAAGGTATCGGGAGCTGGGGTTCGTGGGGCCGGGCGCGCCCAGCCCAGGTGCTCCTCAGGGCCCAAGAGCCCAGACACCAGCCCCGGGCCGCCCGCATACGCGCCCAGAGTCTCGGGCGGCAGTGGGAATTGCGCTCCGGAGCCCTCGCCGGGCGCCAGAGCGCAAGCCTGAGGCGCGCAGGTCTGGGGCGCACCGCCGGGCTCTGAGCACGGGAAGTTGGTGAAGAGGAGATCCAGGTCCCAGGGGGTAGCTGCATCCCTGTCATCATCTTCGTCCTCCCCAGGTGCGTCCTCCAGCTCAGGCCTCACGTGGAGGGGTGGTCCAGTATGGTCGGGGGGGCCGGGGCCCAAGTCCTGCACGTCTTCAGAGCGCCACCACTGGGGGAAGGAGCCGGTAACATGGAGCTTCAGCGGACACCAAGGTATCCTGCCCATAGACGGTGGGGGCCGGATGCCCTGATGGGGGCAGGCTGGCCAGAGGCTCCGTAAAGGGGTCTTGTTTGCTTTGCTGTCATGCCAGTCTGTCCCACTCCCCTCACACTTGTCCGTCTCCCCCTTCAGCCCCCCAGCTCCAGAGGCGGTCTGTTCAGGTCAGGCTGGAGACAGGAGATAAGGCTCATATTATCTAGGGTCTCCTGCCATGCTCAGGCATGGGGGAAGGGTTGGCAGAACCAAGAATGGAAGGCTAGGGGAGGCTCAGCCTTGCCTCAGTTTCCCCAAGAATCTTCCTCCCCTTCCAGGTCCCCTAACGAGATTAACTCCTGGGTGTCCCCTATCCATACCTGTCATTTCCCTCTTATATCTGGGGGTGTCTCACTGAGCCTAGATCCCTGTGTTGTTCTGTTCCCAGCCTCAATCTTCCATGACAGAAATAGAACCTTAGACCAAGTTCAGACCCCTGGCCTGCACTAAGGACTCCCGGTCCTGAGCAGGGCAAGATGTGAATTCCAGGGCAAGATGCAGACCCGGTCCCCCAATTCTGTGGCCAGAGCCTGGAACCCCTGCCGGCCCACCTAGACCCCCACCTGACCCCACCTTGAGGATGTCTTCTTGTGTGTCCGAGAAGGGGCCCAGGGCAGTCAGCGTGCTGATAGAGGGCAAGGCGGTCTCCGCTGCAGCCATGGCTGGCTGGTGCCCACCCTGGGGCTCAGGCCTCCTCTCCCTTGGCGGCCTCGTGGGCTCTGAGGCTCTGATGGCCCCTTGGAGGGCTCCTCTCTGCCCTCAGCTGATTGGCTGCAGCCCCTGATAAGGGCCAGGCGAAGGCGGGGGGTCACCATTTCTGGGGAACAGACTTCACCCAGGCCTGTTCAGGGCTGAGTCTTGAAGACTGACCGTGTATCTGAAGCCAATCAGATGTTCAGGGTCTGAGGGTTCAGGGGATAGGGGTTCAGGGGATGGGGGTTCAGGGGTTGGCAGAGTGAGGCAATGTGTTCCCAAAGAAGGAGAAACTTGGAGGCCTGTTCTCAGCTACCTTCCTGGAGAAGAGGTGATGGGCACAATGGGGATTCTGGGAAGGAGCTTCAAGACCCCCTTGCCCCTGACCGGGGCCTTGCAGCTCTCCTCTTCCTCATAAACAGCAGCTACCATGCTGATGGCGGGACTTGGCATGAACTCCCTGCCAAGCCAAGCATTATCAGACTCTGCAGACGTTGGAGGCTGCTATCAGATGGGGGCCCAGAACAGCCAAGGCTCTGTCCCCGGTGAGTGGGAGGGCTGGAGGCTGGGGATTAACTTGGTTTTCAATTTCCTGGGTTGTGAGCTCCCCAGGTCTGAGCCCAGTGGCAGGAGAGGCCCCTGCCAATCAGTGGTCACTGTCTACCATGGACAGCCCCCCCGCCCCCACCCCAGGCGACTTGCACAGGGTATGGGGAGGCTGAGGCTGGTGCAACTACAACTGTTCTAGATGGGGGGCGGGGGGGCTTGGGACAAGGAGGCCACCTACTCGCCTGGGGTGGATGGGAATATCGCATCAGGCCATAGGAAGTACTTGATCAGGAGGTGACCCAATTACTACTTCCCCTGTGGCTCAGCTGGTGAAAAATCTGCCTGCAATGTGGGAGACCTGGGTTTGATCCTTGGGTTGGGAAGATCCCCTGGAGAAGGGGAAAGGCTACCCACTCCAGTATTCTGGCCTGGAGAATTCCATGGACTGTATAGTCCATGGGGTTGCAAAGAGTTGGACTTGACTGAGCAACTTTCACTTTCTACCTCATAGTGGGGAGAGATCTAGGTTCTGCAACAGAGACCTCCACTGTGGTGCCCAGGGATTCCAGGTGATAACACAGACATATAGTTCATAGTTGCACACAGACATCATGCAATTGTATAATGACAAAAATTCCTAAAGGAAATCAGTCCTGGGTGTTCATCAGGACTGATGCTGAAGCTGAAACTCCAATACTTTGGTCATCTCATGAGACAAGTTGACTCATTGGAAAAGACTCTGATGCTGGGAGGGATTGGGGGCAGGAGGAGAAGGGGACGATCGAGGATGAGATGGCTGGATGGCATCACCAACTCAATGGACATGAGTTTTAGTGAACTCCGGGAGTTGATGATGGACAGGGAGGCCTGGTGTGCTGCAATTCATGGGGTTGCAAAGAGTCAGACACAACTGAACGACTGAACTGAACTGAAACAAGTGGGCTTCCCAGGTGGTGCTAGTGGCAAAGAACTCACCTGCCAATGTAGGAGACATAAGAGATGTAGGTTCGATCCTTGGGTTGGGAAGACCCCTTTGAGGACTCCATGGCAACCCGCTCCAGTATTCTGGAGAACCCCATGGACAGAGGCGCCTCGCAGGTTATAGTTCGCAGGGTCACACAGAGTCAGATACGACTGAAGCAACGTCCCACGCACTCATGAACAAATAATTATACAGTAATGTTCACAGTAGCATTAGTTACAATCACCAAAAGGTGGAAACAACTCAAAAATGTCCATTAATGAGTAGATGGATAAACAAAAAGTGGCCCATCTGTGAGATGGAATATTATTCAGCCAGAAAAGTAATAAAGTGCTAATACCTGTTACAAGATGGATGATCCTCAAAAGCATGCTATGTTAAAGAACCCAGTTAAGAGAGGTCACGTTATGTGATTCCACTTATATGAAATATCCAGTGTAAGCATATCCATAGAGACAGATTAGTGGTTGCCAAGGGCTGGGGGGAGGAGGAAGTGGGGAGTGACTGCTTAATGGGTACAAGGTCTCCTTTGGGGGTGATGGAAAGGTTCTGGAACTGTATAAAGGTGGTTGCACAACACAATGAACATACTAAAAGCCACTGAATTGTGCACTTTTTTTTTTACTACTCTGGGTCTTCCTTGCTGCACTCGGGCTTTTGCTAGTTTCAGCAAGTGGGGGCTGCTCTCTACTTTTGGTGCATGGGTTTCTCATTTCAGTGACTTCTCTTGTTGCAGAGCACAGGCTGTAAAGCATGCAGGCTCAGTAGTAGCGGTACACAGGCTTAATTGTTCTATGGCATGTGGGATCTTCCCGGCCCAGGAATTGAACCCTTGTCCCCTACATTGACAGGTGGATTCTTAACCGTTGGACCACCAGGAAGTCTGAATTGTACACTTTAAATGGTTCATTTTAGAGAACTCCCTGGCTCCAGTGGTTAGGACTTGGCACTTTCACTGCTGTGGCCCTGGTTCAATGCCTGGTTAGGGAACAAAGATTCTGCAAGCTATGTGGCACAGCTGCAAAAAAAAAAAAAAAAAATCATTTTATGTTATGTGAATTTCATTTTATTCAAACAAAATGGTTGAAATTAGAGTGGTTTCCTGGAGAGGAGAGCAATCTCTCTTGAGGAGACATCTCCTTGATTTAGGATAAGGACTAACAGGCATGTTTGGCTCTGGAAGGCGAGGCAAAAGGGTGAGGGGCCAGAGTGGGAGTTGAGGGGTGTCTGGCTGGGAGACCAAGCCTCTGGGAGCATGCAGCCAGTACAGATGACATACTTCCCAGGGTGACAAGGCCTAAGTGTAGATTTGGGCTTCCTAGTGTGCATGCTGTCATCAGCCTCTACATCCCCTATGCATCAGAGAACTCCAGTGCTCACAATAACTCCAAGGCAGGGAGTGCTGGTGAAATGACAGGATAGAAGGAGGGAGGCCACTGGCTCCAGGTGGAGGGGGGTGTCCAAAAGAATAAGAGCTATGCAGAATCCCAGACATTTCAGGGTGATGATTTACTCCCTACTGAGTGGGGAGGAGGGTTCAAATTATGGATATTAGAGCCCAGAAGGGCCCAGATACACCCAAGCCCCTTGGGGATATACAGGCTAGTGATCAGATTCAGACACAGTCTCAGTTACTCCCATCAGAGTCAAAGAAAATGTGTGAGACACAGCATTCTACACACAGACATGTAGGAAAGGGTGTTCCCGGGTGGGCAGGGAAGGGCCTGTCCTGGGAAGCAGGAAGACCAGATCCCAGGCTTGGTCCTTGTTCTGCACCTGGTCCATTTTTTAAAAATATAATTTTATGGAATAGGAAATAGCAACCCACTCCAGTATTCTTGCTTGAAAAATTCCATGGACAGAGGAGCCTGGTGGGCTACAGTCCATAGGGATCACAAAGAGTCAGACACAACTGAGCGCTTCCTTCTCCTCTCTACCCCCCTCTGCCTTTTTCTTCACTGCTGCTTTGACAACAAAAAGATAAAATAAAAATATAATGTTATGTATTTAATTTTGGCTGTGCTGGGTTTTCATTGCTGTGTGGGCTTTTCTCCAGTTGCGGCGAGTGGGGCTCTTTTGTTGTGGTGTGTAGGCTCCTCATTGTGGCAGCCTCTCCTGTTGAGGAGCACGGGTTCTAGAGGGTGCTGGCTTCAGTAGTTGCTGCGTATGTGCTTGGTAGCTGTGGCTCCCTGGGCTCTAGAGCACAGGCTCGATAGCTGTGGTGCGTGCAGGGCTAGTTGCTCTGCGGCATGTGGGGTCTTCCTGGACCAGAGATGGAACCTGTGTCTCCTGCATTGGCAGGTGCACTGTTTACCACTAAGCCATCAGGGAAGCCCCTGCACTTGGGCTATTTTTATCTTAAGCAAGACCATTCTGCTTTCCGGACCTCACTTTCCACAGCTGGAAAATGGTCAGGTCATAGTAGGTGAGTAGTTTTCAGTCAGAGATTGTCAAGCACGATGCATCCAGATGCAAAAACACACCACAGGTATGCTCATAAAAGTGATCTAGGTAAGCATAGCCACTCACTCAGGCAGACACTCAAGCTCACGAACACACACAACACATAGACAAAATCACACTAACACATATACATATAGACAATCCCACATGCACACACACAAATATCTAGTCACATTCTCACGAAGATGACAGCCACAAAGAAAGCCATCAAAACAGTCATGCACATAATACCACAGACACGTGATTACACAGAATACTATTACACAAGCTTACAATTAGACAAGAAACCACAAAGTCATTCAGCCACACAGACACAGTCATAGACACACAACTGCCCATAGTCAACAGCCCCACAATGTTACAGAAACAGTCAGCTCCACTCACATACAGATTCATAGTCACATAGGCTCAATCAACCGCACAGAATCACAAAGCATAGGAAATCACATATAATAGGGCTTCCCAGGTGGCGCTAGTGGTAAAGAACCAATCTGCCAATGCACGAGTCAAGGAGACGCGGGTTCGATCCCTGGGCTGAGAAGATTCCCTGGAGGAGGGCACAGCAACCCACTCCAGTATTCTTGCCTGGAGATTCCCTGGACAAAGAAGCCTGGCGGGCTACAGTCCATAGGGTCTCACAGAGTCGGACACAACTGAAGCGACTTAGCACGCAGGCACGCACATACAGTGACTTGGTTAGCAAGCTTCCTGGGACAAACTGGCAAACAGTTTGGGCTGAGATCGTCCACCTGAGCCCACCTCCTCTCACAGAACCCTATTAAAGGAGACCTCGAGATCTGGGCTCGTGATATTTAGTACTCATTTTCTCGAGCCTCAGCTGCCTTTTTAACTCCAGAATCTCTCTGCACCCGCCCCCTACAACTGACCAACCAAGAGTGGGCCGAGCCCCCTCCTAGGGCCAATCAGAGCAGAAATACAGCGGGCCAATCGGGTTGATCCGCTCGCCTTCCTCCCCCCCCACCGGTACTTCCGCTCCTTAAAGGGGGTTAAGGTATCTCCGCTAGGCGCGCCGCTTTCACCTGCAAGGCTGCCATAGCCCCTTTAAAAGGCAGAGCCGTGAAAGAGCAGGGTCCTAGGACGAACCAATAACAAGCCCCATTTAGCCTCTGCCCCGCCCATCCCCACCGGAGGTCAAAAGTCCTGTTCTATGGCACTGTGGCCTGTGCAGTGAACCCGGGGGCTCCAGGTGAGGATTCGCGAGAGGGGCGAAGGGTGCAAAGGGCCAGGGCACTTGGTGGAACCGCTCTGCTAAGAAGCCTCCATCCTCCAGGTCGGCTGTGATTGTTCTGCTTGCCCGCTCCCCTCGCATATGGCCCTGAGAGGCGTCTACGCGCGGCTACTGAACCGCGGACCCGGCCTACAAGTCTTTCGTTCATGGAGCTCGGCGACAGCGCAGACCGGTCAGTGCTGGACCTGGGGTGGAATGGGGAGGGAGAAACTTGAGGCTCGGGAACTCAGGGTGATTTTTCCCGTCCTATGTTTGCAGAGAAAGGCGAGAAGACCCAGAGTCGATCGGCCAAGCGTAAGGACCCCTGGTTGCGCCCCTCGTCCAACAGTCCCCTCTTCCAACTGTCTGTCTATCCCCGATGGGTTCTGTCCCTGAATCCGAGGGCTGCCCAGGCGGGGGAGGCAGGGCCGTGGCCAGGGCCAGAGGCGCTGAGGCAGTGAGTTTCCCGAGAAAGACCACTTTGCCAGTCCTGTTTGCACCCAACATTAGTTGAGGGTTGAGGGGTGGGGCTGAGGATTCTGGGGGAGAGGAGGGCGTGGTGGTCGGGTGGACAGGGCTGAGTAGAGTCCCACTCCCTCCAACCTTGCCCAGCTTCGCGGCCTGAGTTTGACTGGAGGGACCCACTGTTGCTGGAGGAGCAGCTGACAGCAGATGAGATCCTCATCAGAGACACCTTCCGCACCTACTGCCAGGAGCGCCTCATGCCCCGCATCCTGCTGGCCAATCGAAACGAAGGTGCTCAGGCAGGCGGGTGGACACTCTGGAGCTCCCACGGCCACTGAACCTGCACCCTCCATCATGCACACCAGCTCTGCCTGCTCTAGCTGGGCCTTAGAGCACCTCTGGCTCTGGGCTAGTGCTCCAGAGGGCCAAGGGTGGGCCTGAAGTTAGGGCATCTATCCCTTTGCAGTTTTTCACCGGGAGATCATCTCAGAGATGGGGGAGCTTGGTATGCTGGGCCCCACCATCCAAGGTAAGGACACATTTCTCTCCATACTCTGCAGCCCTCCACTGTGTCTTGAAAAGTCCCTTTCTTTCCCTGAGCCTAGTTTCCCAGTCTGCAAAGAGAGACTGTTATGTCTCTGTCTGAAGGGGCTGTGGGGATAAAATTAATAAAGCCTCAAGCTAGAGCCAGCTTGGTGACTTCTCCTTGGGTGCTCCTATGGGGCTCTGTCTCTTGGGCAACAGGAATCACTGGTCTCAAATGGGCAGGGCTTTGTTCCACGTTATTTTATTTCTTTCCCCTCCCCCCACCCCCTGGCCCATCCCTGCCCCCCAAACCCCACCCAGGGTATAGCTGTGCTGGAGTCTCATCGGTGGCCTATGGGCTCCTGGCCCGAGAGCTGGAGCGAGTGGACAGTGGCTACAGGTCAGCAATGAGTGTCCAGTCTTCCCTTGTCATGTACCCTATCTATGCATATGGCAGCGAGGAGCAAAAACAGAAGTACCTGCCCCGGCTGGGTGAGTAGCTGCCTGGGGAGCCTGGTGGACAGAAGATGGTCCCAATGATCTGAAACTCAGAGCCAGGGCTGTCCCTCAGACCTGCCTTGTGTTCTCACCCTAAGGGTATTGCCAATGGCCCCTCAGGCCCCCTGCCAGACCCTGGACCCCACCCCACATCTGATTCTCCTAGGTCTCTCTTGACTCTGCCCCTTTCTCACCTCCATCATATCCCCTGTGATTTGCTTTCTCTGCTCCCCATTGCAGCCCAAAGTTTAAAGTCTTAACTTCCCAGCTGGATCACAAGACCCCACGTGGGCAGGCCTCTGCTGACCTTTCCAGCTCATCTCTGACTACTCCCTTGACTGCTCCTTTGCAGCTGGACTCAGCGGCTTGGAATTCTCAGCTGTACCCCTGGACTTTTGTACATCCTGGTCTCACTGCCAGGAATGTTCTTCTGCATACCTCTTCCTGCTTAACTCCTTTTCAATGCCCTTCAAGACAGTTTAGCCAACCCCTTCCCAACTCCTGTTTAGACCTCCCCCATTATGGCATTGTGACTATGACCTGGGTGAAATATCTGTTCCCCCACCTCCTGGGAGTGCCGTGAGGGCAGGGCAAGGTCTGCCTTGTCCTGGCTCAGTGGAAAGGCCCGCAGTTTTCAGTAGAGGGATTGGATGGGGGATCGGCAGCCTCATGATCTCATCTCCTGCCTGCAGCCAAGGGGGAGCTGCTGGGCTGCTTTGGGCTCACGGAGCCCAACCACGGGAGTGACCCTAGCGGCATGGAGACCAGAGCCCGCCACAACCCATCCAGCAGGAGCTACATCCTCAACGGGTCCAAGACTTGGTGAGGCGGGAGCCTGGGGTCCTCAGGCAGGTGGGCAGGGGCAGTGGGTGATGGCCAGACCCCTTAGTGCCTGTCCCGCCTCCAGGATCACCAACTCACCTGTGGCCGACTTGCTGATAGTATGGGCTCGATGTGAGGATAGCTGCATTCGGGGCTTCCTGCTGGAGAAGGGGATGCGGGGCCTCTCAACCCCCAGGATTGAGGGCAAGTTCTCTCTGCGGGCATCATCCACAGGGATGATTATTATGGATGATGTGGAGGTGCCAGAGGAGAATGTGCTGCCCGGGGTGTCTGGTCTGGCGGTAAGCAGCAGCCACCTTGGGAACTGACATCAAGTCACCTGCTGCTTCTCTTTTCCTGGGCAGGCTCCTTGCTAGGGACTCAGCTAGGGAAGAGATACCCATGGAGCCCAAACAGTAGTGACTTGGAGAGGCTCTGCCCGGCTCACTGATGTGTGCTGTGCTGGGTGTTCACTGCTGCATGGACTTTTGTCTAATTGCAGTGAGCGGGGGCTACTCTAGTGGCGGTGTGTAAGCTTCTGTAGTTGTGGTTCCAAGGTTCTAGAGCACAGGTTCAATAGTTGTGCACTGGCTTGTTGCTCTGTGGAATGTGGGATCTTCCTCGACCAGAGATCAAACCTGTGTCTCCTGCGTTGGGAGGTGGATTCTTCACCACTGAGCCAAAGGGAAACCCAAAACTGCCCCATTTTGGTGACCATCTCACGCAAGCTGGCTTTCCTGGGACGCATAGAGGCCTGAACGAACTTAATTCTGCTGGCATGTGCATCTTCCTGTCTCCTTACCTCAGACCCTAGATCTGAGCCTCCCGTCCAGATCTTGGACTGGGGAGAACTGTATGGAAACCAAGAGTGAATAGGCAAGAAGCGTAAACCCTATGTGCATTGTTGGCTTTGATGCCAAGGCCATGCATGACTTCAACAGTCGTCCTGAGTCTCCCTGGTTTACACTGACTGCATATCAGGGGTGTCTGGGGAGGGGCCACTTTAAAGTTAGTTCTCTATAGGTTCTCTCATCTCTTGGTGGGGCCGAGGCCCTGTCTCAACCCTACAGGGTCCCTTCGGCTGCCTAAACAATGCCCGCTATGGCATCACATGGGGTGTGCTTGGAGCCGCTGAGTTCTGTTTGCACACGGCCCGGCAGTACACTCTGGACAGGTGTGTGGGGGCTGCCATGACAACTCCCAGGGGTGTGGGGCGGGAGGCTTGGGCTCCATCACTTACCCCTCCACCCTTGGCGCCCAGCCACCAGACCTAAGTTCCCTGCTCTGTGAACTGGCCGAGGAAGTCCTTCTGAGCAGTGAGGGGCTCAGTCAACAGCAGGGCCAGAGTGAGCTGAGTGGGGACACAGCTCACTCTGGGGCAGCCTGGAAAGGCCCTGGGATGGGTCTGGGGAGTGCTCTCCACTCCGTAAGATTTGCCTTGACCTTGCCTGCATAGGGATCCAGTTTGGTGTCCCACTGGCCAAGAACCAACTGATTCAGAAAAAGCTGGCAGACATGCTCACCGAGATCACTTTGGGCCTTCATGCCTGCCTGCAGCTCGGCCGCTTGAAGGATCAAGACAAGTAGGGGCTCTGTGTGTGGGAAGGGGCAGGCAGCTATGGCAGGACTCGGTTCCTCTTCCAGGCATGGTGGTGGTTGGGCCTGGAGAGAGAGGACCTTCCTGCCAGGTGGCCCCTGGGGACCCCACCCAGCCTACCTCTCCCTCACTGGGAACCATGTCCACTGCTGTGTTGTAACCCTCCTCCCTGGCTGGCTTGCCCGGGGGGTAGGGATGCCTGGGTGTCCAGAGCAGGGTCAGCTCTTTGTAACCCAGTGTTTGTGACGTCTGTGCTGTTTCCAGGGCCGCCCGGAAATGGTCTCTTTGCTGAAGAGGAATAACTGTGGGAAGGCCCTGGACATCGCTCGCCAGGCCCGAGACATGCTGGGGGGAATGGGATTTCTGATGAGTATCACGTGATCCGGCATGTCATGAACCTGGAGTCTGTGAACACCTATGAAGGTGGGAGCTGGATTCCTGGGGGTGTAGGGGGCTTCACAGTGGCCTCATATTTGGGGAAGGGGACAGCAAGGAGGGGCAGGGGCAGCAGGCTCAACTCCTGGTGTCAGCTGTCTGGCACCAGTTGGCAGCATGACGTAGGCAAGTCCCACCTTTGGTCCCACATCTAGTGTGGCCCACAGGGGGACCATGGAGGTACACACTCCCAGTCCTTTCCCCCGTTATGCTTGAGGAATGTTTGCAAGCCTGCTTACGGCTTCCTCGGGCATCCCCAGATGGGGGCACAACACCCAGTGGGCTGGCAAATTCAAGGTGAGTGTGCAGCTACACACAGGAATCAGCACTCCATTTTATGTGAGAAAAAGAAACAGAATCATTGGCAGGCTGTGGTGTTTACACCTGGTAACTGGTTGTGACTCCCAAGGGGCCCAGAACCCCTTGCCTCATAAGAAGACAGACATAGAAAAGATAATTAAAAAAAAAAGATGTGGGGACTTCCCTGAAGGTCCCGTGGTTAGGACTTGGTGCTTCCACTGCGGTGGCTTAGGTTTAGTCCTTGGCTGGGGAACTAAGATCCCACAAGCCAAGGTGTGGCCAAAAAAAAGAGGAGAGATAAATAATTCTAGTGTGAGCCACACAGACTAGAGGGAGCTGTAACAAGACTCAGACTCTGAGGGAGAAAGTGGAACTATATTAAGCCTTGAGGGAGGTGTAGGAGTTCCCTGGGCAGAGACAAAAGTAGCGTCCAGTGCTGTCTGGCTGCGGTGTTCCAGACAGCAAAGGGGAAGGGGAGGGGATTCTACAGGTATGACGGACCCTGAGGACAAGCTGAGGGGACCTCTGGATGGTTTTATGTAGGGGAGGGGCGGGATCAGATTTGCACTTTAGGAAGAAAAGGGAATTATTTTGCTCCATAAAAGGGAGGGCATAATCTCTGGTTTCTGCCTTGGGAAGCTAGGAAGAACAGATGAGAGCATGGAGGGCTGCAGAGTGTTCCCTTCGTGGGTGTGGGGTGGGATGTGGGGTGTGTGGCTTGGGGCAGTGGCTCCAGGATGAGGGGAGGCAGGGATCAGCTGGGACAGGCAATTGCCTGATGTTTGCTTTCCTGTCCCTCCTGTGGGTAAAAAAGGGCCTGATCCATTTCCCGCAGAGCTCATTATCTCTTTCTACCTCTGTGGGAAGAAAGCATGGCTGGGTTGAAAATCAAACATTTAATCAACTGTGTGGGGTTGGGGTGGGGTGAATCTGGGAGAGTACCAAAGCTGGGCCCGTGGTGGGGGCTGGACTTGCTGTGCTTTGAGGCCTGGCACAAAGAGCATCGGTTGGGTTTTGTTTGCTTGTTTTTGCCAAAGAAGCATTGCAGAACTCTGGAAAACAATTTTCTCAGTGTGGCCTAAACAGTGGCCTTCCTTGGTGGCTGTCACTAAGAGTGACTCTCCTGGTGGCTGTCAGCATTCGCCATCTTTGTGAATCTGTTCTTCTTCCAGAGTAGTAGCCTGTGGGGGACACGAAGATTGACTTTAAAAGGAATTTGTGGGGGATTTCCCTGGTGGGCCAGTGGTTAGGACTCTGTACTTCCACTGCAAGGGACACAGTCACAGAATTAAGATTCGTGGTTTGGAAAAAAAAATTAAAAATAAAAATAAAAAAAAGATTCCTGGTTGGGGAACTAAGATCCCACATGCCATGTGTCACATCCAAAATAAATAAGCAAAATTTAAAAAAAAATAAAGGGAAATCGTGAGCTGTTAAGACTGCAAACTGACTCTGCATTTATTTGTCCAGGTACTCATGACATCCACGCTCTGATCCTTGGAAGGGCTATCACAGGGATCCAGGCATTCGTGGCCGGCAAGTGAACCCACTTCACCTGGGAGCCCAGATGGCACCAAACCGCTCTCCAGGGAGACACAGGGCTTGGAGCTTAGTTGAAAAGGTGGCAGATGGAGCCAGGTCTTCTGGTGGGAAGTGAGAGACACTGATTTTTAAATATCAAAATTTCCCTTTTGAAGCTATTCAAATGTGTTCCTTAAAGAGAAGATGGGACTTTCTGTACTGAGTGTCTTAATCCAGTTTTGACCGTGGACGGGCATGGACTCTATCTGCCTTGGAACAGAAGCTCCTCGACAGGAGAGCAGGGAGAGGGGAGGAGAGTGACATGGAAGCAACTTGTGAGACCCACCAGTGTCTAAGTGAACTGCTCCATCCACATGGCAAGCATTCACTCTACACCCTCTCACCCTCCCATCTGGGGGCAAGTGCCTTATGCTGGATGCTGGAGCAGAATGAGGGGGTAAAGAGAGAGAATAATAAAGAGTATGCATGTCTGACCCCACCGTGTGGATCACATTTTCTGGTAACCAGTAATAGGAAAAAGGAACATGTGAAAGAGCTGTGAAGCACGCTGGGACCCAGCAGGGATTTCCTCAGCCTAGAAGTGATGTGGGCCATGTCAGAGTCTTGAGCTTGGCTGTTATAAATAAACCCAGGTGGGCACTGCCAGGGCTTGGGGCTGAGGGCAAAGGGGACTTTGTCCTTTTTGTCACCCACCACAGAGCTGACACACATTGTAGGAAATAACAGTCTGGCTTCTCAGCTCAGACACACCACATAATGGGAGCACGGGGCCATGAGTAGGATGGCCAGAGCACCGGAGCCTTTGCAGAGACAGTGGCTCCTGTGGGGTTTAGGTCCAGGCGATGCTAAAATCCTTGCTCTCTGTTGATATTTACTTTAAAAAAATTTTTTTTCTGGCCATACCTCATGGCATGTGGGATCTTAGTTCCCCCACCAGAGATTGAACCCGTGCCCCCTGCATTGGGATCACAGAGTCTTAACCACTGGACAGCCAGGGAAGTCCCTGCTGACATTTACTTTCATCTTAGCCCCTACAACTCTCATACCTCAGGCTGGACACACAGGTCTTTGTACACGGTCTCCACAGTGTGGCACACTTGTTTGAGCTCTGTTTCCAGGTGACTGATCTTTGCCATCTTTTGGGTAAACTCTTGGAGCTTTTCCTGGATGATCTTGTTGTGGTGATTATAAATCTGATACATCCTCTCCTCGAGCTTCTCTGTCAGGTCTGAAACCTTTGAAAGAATAAGAGGTGCTCTTAGAAAATCAAACAAGAGGCGTCACGAGACATTTGTTCTGACTGGCTCTTTAAGATTTCTGCAGTTTATCTTATAAAAGTGGTAAAAACAACTCTGGTGACTGGGGGTAAAAAGGCCTATATGTTAAAATTTTCTTTTTTTTTTTTTTATGAGAAATATTTTCAACTTTATTCATCTCCAAAGAGTGATTAAAAACATGATTCAAGGGACAGAAAAAGTTTAGGTCAAATAAAGTAGAAGAATGTGACTTTACATATATATATAACACATGTATTATTATATATCACATATATATTATATAATTTATAATTATACAATTATGTATTTGTAATTATATTTTAATTATACATAACTATAATTATATTTTATATAATTATAAATTTTATAATTTATATATCAATTATATTAAATTTTATATTATAATCATATATTACATAGTTATATATTACTTATAATATATATGTATTAGTGTAACCTTATCCCAGATCATTTTTCTTTTTAAAAAGAAAGGTGCAAAATTATGTATATAAGCTCAGCCAGGTTAGGAGAAAAGTATCTAGAACAGTGGCCTCTGGGTGATGGTATCATCTGAATATTTTTATCTTTTTTTTTCTGCTATGTTATATTTTTCTCTAAATTTGCTATGTACCAGGTAGGTAGGAATGCGGCTGAGGGAGGAAGTCAGCCTGTCATTGAGAGATGATGTGTGGAATTCACAAGTTGTCTGACTTACAGGACACATTCTGAAGAAGCATTGGGGACAATTATTAATAACAGACCTGAACATAACATTTGGTTTTGTTAGACGTAAGCCCCAGCCATTTTCAGGGGCTTCCACTTTCCCAAATCCTGTGACTTCTGGAAGACATGTGGGTGTGATAACTCAGGTTATGCCTCAGTCCCCTCCTGCCACAGCCATTAGCCTAGCATGATGGTCAGGGGCTAGTCTGTGATACAGGTGAACCTTGGCTTCTCATCCTGGCTCTCTCACTCAGGCAAATTATTTCCAAACCTTACTTTATCCGTCTACAATATGGGTCCAAGCTCTTCTCTGCAGGATTGCTCTAAGGGTGAAATGAGGCACCATACACAAACTGTCTAGAATATGCCTCCCCCTTTATGTTTCACATAAGGAGCACCCCTTCCCTTTCCCCGGGCTTCTGCAATACGTGGGGGAATCAGTCACCTTGATCTTGAGGCTGTCCCTGAAGTTGGTCATGAGGGCATGGTCCTTCTGCCTGCTCTCGTTGATGTTTTCGATCAGCTCCTGGGCCCTCTTCTTCAGGATGTCGATGCTCGAGTCCAGAGAGGAAAAGCAGGATCCTGACTTTCCTTCCAGCATCATCAGCTGGCGGTTAGCACTGGAGGTGGCGACAGAGGGGCTAGAAACCTGACTTCTGAAAGTACAGGAAACGAGATCAGCACCAAACTTTCCTGAGAGTGCCTGATCTGAATTAGCTCTGCGGTGGGAGAAACCTGCATCTTGTGTTCCCTGATGGTGACACTTGTGTATTTCATCCACATCCTCTCCCCTCCCCTGCTCCTGAGGGGAAGGGACAGCTTAAGAGTCTGCCTGCCAATGCAGGGGGACAGGGGTTCAATCCCTGCTCTGAGAGGATTCCACGTTCTGTGGAGCAACTAAGTCTGTGCACCACAACTACTGAGCCTGGGCTTTAGAGCCCGTGCACACAACGACTGAAGCCCATGCACCCTAGAGCCTGAGCGCCGCAACAAGAGAAGCCACCATAAGAAGTCCTCGAACCACAGCTAGAAAGTAGCCCTCCCTCTCCACAATTAGAGAAAGCCTGTGCACAGCAACTGACACCCAGTGTAGCCAAAAATAATTTTTTAATAAAAAATAAAAATAAAAATAAATACCCCCAGAAGAGTTTGTTCCACAGTGTGCGTGCTAAGTCTTCAGTCATGTCTGACTCTTTGCGACCCATGGACTGTAGCCTGCCAGGCTCTTCTGTCAGTGGGATTCTCCAGGCAAGAATACTGGAGTAGGTTGCCATGCCCTCCTCCAGGGGATCTTCCAGGGATCCAACCCTGTCTCTATATCTCTTGCACTGGCAGGCAAGTTCTTTACCACTAGTGCCACTTAGAAAGTAGCACTGTATATGTGACTATAATTATGCAATTCGACTAAATGCATAGTTAGTGAAATGGTGAAAAAAGGTCAGCTGTCTAAAAAGCTAAATAGAATGAACAAAGGTGAACCTAATAAAATATAACTATTAAATCAAGTGTGGGCAAACAACGATATATTAGGGCCAAAAGCATAAAAATTTAGAAGTATTTTGCATACAGATTGCATTGTCAAGGCCTGTAAGTTTTTGCTCTGCTTTAGAAAAAAGTGGGGGACTTCCTGGTGGCCCAGTGTTTAAGACTCGGTGCTCCCAATGCTTGCATTGCTGGGTTTGATCCCTGGTCAGGGAACTATTGATAGATCCCACATGCTGCAACAAAAGATCCTGAGAGCCACAACTAAGACCCGGCACAGTTAAAAGAAAAGATGGTAACATAAATAAAAACACAAAAGTGGAAATTGTGAGTAATGCATATGAATGAGGTTTATGCAAAAAAAAAAAGTTGTGATCTGATCAACAGATCCATTGGTGTTTTAAATTAAGATAAAATGTTTAAAGGGCTTCCCTAGTGGCCTAGTAATTAAGAATCAGTTTGGCAATGCTGGGGAATACCAGTTTGATCACATATGTTATCAAACAACTAAGCCTGAGGGCCACAACTATTGAACTTGTGCTCTAGAGTCCAAGAGCTGCAACTATGGAGGCCCGTGCACCCTAGAGCCGGTGCTCTGCTACAAAAGAAGCCACTGCAATAGGGAACCCACACACCACAACTAGAGAGTAGCCCCTACTCACTGCAACTAGAGAAAGGCTTCATGCAGCAATGAAGATCCACCACAGCCAAAAAATAAATAAATCTTTTTAAAAGAAAGATAAAGGGTTTAAGGTAAGATGCTTTTTTTTTTTCTGGCCATTTTTTAATCTGCCCTGCACCATGCTAAGCTACCCGCTTCATCTTGCTACACTTTCACAACCAGACTTTGGGGTCTGTCCCCATTGTCTTTACCTCATTGCTGAGGACACAGGCTCAGCAAGACTGTGTCACTTTGTCAGGATCCTTAGTCTGTGCAGAGCTGGGTGTGGCACACAGCTGGCCTGACCCCCGGCCCGGGCCCTGCTTCCCCCTAAGTTCTCGTTTTCCTCCTCACCCTGAGGTGCTTCCAGCTGAGTGGCTGAGACTCAGAGGTGCCAACATAGCAGCTCTTCCACACACCAGTTCACACACAACCATAAAGCCATAAGTGCAAGCCAGGCACAGCTACTGAGAAAAACACATCTTCATTTTTGGATGCTTCCTCCATACAAATATTTCTCTTGGCTTTTCTCCAACTGCTTGAGCTCTTTCTTCTGGCTCAGGATACAACCACAGGAAAACTTGAGTGCGTGAAAGCCAGGGTGGCCAGGTTCTCATTGACACAGAAGTCCTCAGGCCTGAGACCCCGGCTGTGTCCTGGTTCTCGTGTTCTCCTTACCAGATGGTTTTTTGCCCTTGAGCCTTTGCACTTGCTCTCTGACAGTGAGACCTAGCCTAGGCTACTACCTCTTTTGTTTTTAAATTTTATTTATTTTATTTTTGGCTGTGCCGGGTCTTTGCTGCTGCGTGTAGACTCTCTCTAGTTGCAATGAACAGGGGTTACTCTCTAGTTGTGCTGTGTGGGTTTCCCATTGTGGTGGCTTCTCTTATTGCAGAGCACAAGCTCTAGGCACTCGGCCTTCAACACTTGCGGTATATGGGCTCAGTAGTTGTGGCACATGGGGTGAGTTGTTCCCTGACACGTGGGATCTTCCTGGACCAGGGATTGAACCTGTGTCCCCTGCATTGGCAGGTGGATTCTTAACCACTGAGGTACCAGGGAAGCCCCCAATGCCAATGCCTCTTTTGAAGCGCCGCCTATGACCCCCTGCCTATCTCTACCACTGTGCGCTTGTCCCTGATGCCGCTCTTATCTCCCCATTTATCTCTGCATTCCCAGCATCCAGCACATTTTGAGTCCTCCACTGTTAACAAATGAATGAATGAAGGACACTGATCCAGTCCTCCCTATTCTGGCCTTACACAAAGCATGCAAGTTCATCTGCCTGCAGAGCCAGACGCTCGTGTTCAGAGCATCTGTCACAGATGCTCTGTGTTCCGGCACAAAAGAGAAGGTGTGCCTCTGATCAAGGCAGATATTTTATAGCAAAACCTTATTGATAGAAAACAAAGACCAACTAAAGGCTCCCTGGGCATTCCGGGAAAAAAAGGTTTTGCTGTCCTCTTGACCTGCCTCTCATGGGAAGAATAATAAAAGTGTATTGAATAAATGAATGAGTGATTAGGAAGGGCTTTCATTACCATCCACGCTCCCATGTTTCCCACACTTACACCCAACCCACGCCTCTCCTCTGAGCTCCCAGTAAGGTACCTGACTACCCCTGGCCCTCTGCACTTGGCTGTCCCAGAGGCATTTCAAACTCCTCTAAATTTGTACACCAACTCAAAGTTGTCCACCCTCCTCCTGTCATAGAAGAACACCCAAAGTCACCTGGTACCCAAGCCAGAAACTTGGCAGCCACCCTGGAGCCTGGCTTCTCTCTGTCTTTCCAAATCCCCTCACAAAATCAGACTTCTCTGGTGGTCAGGTGGTTAAGAATCTGCCAATGCAGGGGACACGAATTCGACCCCTGGTTCTGGAAGATCTCACACGCTGTGGAGCAACTAAGCTCCTGCGCCTCGACTACTGAAGCCCATGTACCTTAGAGCCTGTGATCCACAATAAGAGAACCCACAGCACCACATGAACAGTAGCCCTTGCTCACTGCAACTAGAGAAAGCCTGCATGAGGCACTGAAGACCCAGTGTAGCCATAAATAAATAAATAAAATCTTTTAAAAACAAAAAAGATTTAAAAAAACCAAACCCAACAGAAACAAATCCCATCACAAAATCAGACAAGCCTGGTGCTCCAGTGCCTAAGAATCTGCCTGCCAATGCAGGAGACAAGGGTTTGGTCCCTGGTTCGGGAGATCCCTCCTGCCCTGGGGCAACAAAGCCCCAGGGCCACAACTACTAAGTCCGCTCACCTAGAGCCCATGCTCCAACACAAGAGAAGGCCAAGCACCACATGAAGAGTGGCCTCTGCTCTCCACAGCTAGAGAAAGCCTGCGTGAAGCAACAAAGACCCAGCACAACCTTAAATAAACTAATTTGAAAAGAATCCTGTCACAAAATCATTTCATTTTCACCTCCTAATTTCTCCAAATCTATCATCTCTTCCCCACCAACCATTCCCAGCCCCATACCTACTGTTCCCACTTGGGCCTTAGGGCCCTTTGAATCACAATCAGACATCCCACTTCTACTCCACAGCCTTCAAGACACCCCCCCCAGCCCTCAGCCGCAGGATCAAGTAAATTCCCTAGTACAGCACACAAGGCTTTCCAGGGATATGGAAAGGCCTCCATCTTCTCTTTTCACCCTCCACTCCCAGCAATTTGGAACCTTCCACAATTTCACCAAATCTATTAGCCTTTGCCTGAAATGACTTTTCTTTTCTGTCAACTTCATGAGACAGCATTCAGAGCACTCCTACCTCACCATCGGGTACTAATCACAACACTGCCATAATCACAACACTGCCAGTCTGTACTATTGATTCCCTCCAGGCACCCTACGCGCTCTGGGCAGAGTGCATTGTATTCATTCCAGAGGCATCACCACTGTTCCCTGAACACCTAAATGAAAGAATTACCATCTGAGATGGATGTAACATTCTTGCTTTTAAGCCACTTTGTACCCACAGTTGCTTTGTTGTCCCCACTGTATAACGTCTCTGAAATTAAAATCAATGAGAGAACCAGGTGTTTCTTTTTGTGTCATTGCTCACAACCTGGTTGAGCTGCTAACTGTTCAAAGTCGCTCCTTCCTCAGGCTCAAGGGATGAAGCTGGAACCAGTCTCCGAGGCAGCTACACAAATGGTGAAAAATCACTTGAAATCGGCTCATTCAAATTTTGTGGTGGGACAAAGGCCTGCATCAGATGTCTGCAGAGAGCATCTTGATTTTCCCCAACCTCCCCTTTGGGGTTTTATTCCTTTCCATTTCATTTTTCTTAATACTCAGCAGCTGCATATTAATCAGGATGCTAATGAATCATAGGCTTCCCTGGGCCTGCATTCACCAATTAACTTTAATAAACAAAACACACCGTGTCCTCTCCACTGGCTTCCCTGGTTCTCAGGCCTGCTTCTGTTGCCCAACCCTGGATGGAGGCCAGGGACTGGAAGTGGGCCCAACAGAGCAGGCTGCCTGTGCTCAGGGTGGGGCAGTGGGGGTCCGGGGTGGGGGGTTGTGAACACATCCCTATGCTCATCTATGATGGTCTGTCCCAAGGAGTCCCTAATTCAGCTTCGAGGATTAGGACCTAGTTTCCGAGCAGGGCCCAGGCTGGCAGGAGGCCCAGGAACGGTGGAGGAAATGGGTCTAAGCAAAGAGACCATCTGTTCGCTCCAGGTAAAGCTGTGATTGGCAGGCGTGAGAGCCAGAGCCCCCGCTGGTGGGGGCCCCTCCCTCCGCGGGCCTCTAACAGATACACAAGTAAACAATTCGCCAGCCACTTACGACCACCGCAGGCGGTGGTCCCGGGAGGGGAGGCGAGCTAATCAAACATTCAAGGAAGAACACAACAGCATCTCTGGCGCCTGGGCAAAATGATGTTTTGCTGAAGTACAGCCAGGAAAGGGGAAGGTTTGAATTGAAGCTACAGAGCCCACTCCTTTCACCCTCTGCTCATCTCTCATGAAATGTGTTCACATTTTAATCATGTCACTGACAGTCTGCTGAGGGAATCTGTTAACTGGCCCTTGCGTTGGTTCTAATCCATGTTTCTCGACCCAAAGCTCTTCCTTTAGAACTACTCAAAGTCTCTCAATGATTTGCAATTGTCTGTGTCTCCTCACCACTTAGATCACCGTCTAAACATACTACTTGCAGGGAGGTGTTATCAAACAAACTACTTTAGTTCTTTTTCTGGTCTCCAATAAATAGCACACACTTGGAAACCATTCCACCTTGTGCTCTGTTTTACAACTGAGGCCCTGGGAGGCAAGAGGAAGCTGGCTTTCTGCCTACAGTCCTGAGGCCCTGTCCTGAGTCTCATTCTATTCCCAGGTGAGCTCCTTCACAGAAAAAATGACTCCCACAGCGCCATCTCTCTGGCCCCTGGCCCTACCCATCCTGAGCACTCTGAGTGCTCAGTCAGAAAGTCCAACCCTGTCCTGGACTTATTCATGAGTATGTCTCTCAGTTCAGTTCAGTCGATCAGTCATGTCCAACTCTGGACCCTAAGGACTGCAGCACGCTAGGCTTCCCTGTCCATCACCAACTCCTGGAGCTTGCTCAAACTCATGTCCATTGAGTCGGTGAAGCCATCCAACCATCTCATCCTCTGTCCCCTTCTCCTCCAGCTTTCAATCTTTCCCAGCATCAGGGTCTTTTCAAATGAGTCAGTTCTTCCCATCAAGTGGCCAAAGTACTGGAGTTTCACCTTTAGCATCAGTCCTTCCAATGAATATTCAGGAATGATTTCCTTTAGGATGGACTGGTTGGATCTCCTTGCAGTCCAAGGAACTCTCAAGAGTCTTCTCCAACACCATAGTTGAAAAGCATCAATTCTTCTGCACTCAGCTTTCTTTATAGTTCAACTCTCACATCCATACATGACTACTGGAAAAACCATTAACTTTGACTAAATGGACCTTTGTTGGCAAAGTAATGTTAATATCTCTGCTTTTGAATATGCTGTCTAGGTTGGTCATAGCTTTTCTTCCAAGGAGCAAGTGTCTTAATTTCATGGCTGCAGTTACCATCTGCAGTGATCTTGGAGCCCAAAAAGATAACATCTCTCAGTTTCCATTTATTCTCCATCTATTTGTCATGAATTGATGGGACTGGATGCCAAGAACTTAGTGTTCTGAATGTTGAGTTTTATACCAACTTTTTGACTCTCCTCTTCCACTTTCATCAAGAGGCTCTTTAGTTCTTCTTTGCTTTCTGCCACAAGGGTGGTGTCATCTGCCTATCTGAGGTTATTGATATTTCTCCCAGCAATCTTGATTCCAAGATTGTGTATGTCTCTGGCCACCTCGAACTCAGCAAGGGCAGAATGCAACTCGTGCCTCTGCCAGTTAGAAACCAAATCATCTCGAGCCAGAAAGCAGGCAGCCCTTTCTGTGCTGGTAAGCATTTAGCAACTGGCTCTCTAGGGGTGGAGGAGGAGGTGGCAGGAGAAACCTTGATTTATAGTATTTGCCAATTTCCATGGTGCACAGACTCCCACTATAGCCAATTTCAAGCTACCAACATGAAGCTGCTAAATGCCAGGTTGGGAAGAGATGTGTAGAACTGGCTCCTACTGGTAGAAGCCAGCTCCAGGCTCTAGCATGCCGCAGCTGGGAGACCTCATCAGCTCATCCTTTTTCTCATGCCTCAATAAATGAATGCCCCCGCATCTTTTCTCCATCTGCCCTGCTAGACATTCTGCTCAAGCCTCCCACCTATCTCCCAGGTCCACTCCCACCCCCTTCCCACCCATTCTTTACAGAACAGCTGGTGTCTTTTTATAACAGGAACCTGAGCATGTCACTTCTCTGATTTCAGCCATTCCCCGCCTTGGTGTCTACCTAACAGAAGCAAAAACTTGTACACAGATGTTCACAGCAGCCTTATTCACAAGAACCAAAGAGCAGAAACAATCTAAATTTCCAACAGCTGATGAATGGATAAATAAAACGTGTGGTACTTACATAGTTTAGAATATTATTCAGCTATATAGAGGAATGAAGTTCTGATACATGTTACAACATGGATGAACCCTGAAGACATTATGCTCAGTGAAAGAAGCCAGTCACAAAGGATCACACAACTGTATGATTTCATTTATATGAAATATCCAGCAGAGGCAAACTGTAGAGAGAGAAAGTAGAATTGTTGCCAGGGACTAGGAAGGACGTGGGCTTGCCAGGTGGCACTAGTGGTAAAGAACCTACCTGCCAATACAGGAGACATAAGAGATGCAGGTTCAATCCATGTTTCGGGAAGATTTCTTGGAGGAGAACATGGAAACCCACTCCAGTATAACTGCCTGGAGAATCCCATGAACAGAGGAGCCTGATGGGCTATAGTCCATGGGGTCGCAAAGAGTCAGACATGACTGAATGAGCACACACATGCATGATTACAGAGGATACGTTTTCCCAGCAACCTGACCTCTTTCACGTCGGTGCTTGTTCAATACATGCCTTTCTTATCAGATGGAAGCACTGAGAATATATGAGCCTGTCTGTCCAATGTAACCAGGGTATCACTACCACCAATCATGAAGCCTGACACACTGGCCTTCCCTGCCTCTGCCTCAGACTTGGAGCTCCCTCTGCTTGGAATGTTTGGGCCTCTGGATGCCTCCTGGCTGGCTCCTCCTTATGTGACCTCCTTAGAGATCAACTATTCCAAACTCCTTGTCACTCTAGTTGCTCCTTCTCGGTTTTGTTTCTTTACAGCACTTGCCACCAATTGAAATGATGTTAAAAAAAATTATCTTATCTTTTAGAAAATTCAGTTCAGTTGTTCAGTCGTGTCCGACTCTTTGCAACCTCATGGACTGCAGCACGCCAGGCTTCCCTGTCCATCACCAACTCCCGGAGCTTGCTCAAATTCATGTCCACCGACTTGGTGATGCCATCCAACCATCTCATCCTCTGTCATCCCCTTCTCCTCTTGCCTTTAATCTTTCCTAACATCAGGGTCTTTTCCAATGAGTCAGTTCTTCACATCAGGTGGCCAAAGTATTGGAGCTTCAGCTTCAGCATCAGTCCTTCTAATGAATATTCAGGGTTGCTTTCCTTCAGGACTGACTAGTTTGATCTCCTTTCTGTCCAAGGGGCTCTCAAGAATCTTCTCCAGCACCACAGTTTGAAAGCATCAGTTCTTTGGTGCTCAGCCTTCTTTGTGGTCCAACTCTCACATCCATACATGACTACAGGAAAAACCATAGCTCTGACTACACCTTGTCAGCAAGGTGATGTCTCTTTTAATATGCTGTCTAGATTGGTCATAGCTTTTCTTCTTTTAATATGCTGTCTAGATTGGTCATGACTGTTAGAAAGTCAGCTTGGCAATAGACCCAACATAGTCAACACAATATTGAAGAAGAATGAAATTGGGAGGACTGATGCTATTTGATGTGATACCAGTGAAAGAATATAAAATAGGCCAGTGGAACAAAATAGAGCCCAGAAATAGACCCACACACATGTAGTAAACTTATCTTTGACAAAAAATTCAGTGGAGAGAGGAGAATTTTTTTCAACAAATGGAGTTGTAACAATTAGACATCCACATGCAAAAAAGTGAAGTTAGACACAGATCTTGCACATTTCACAAAAATTTTCTCAAAATAGATATCATAGCCCTAAATGTAAAACTATGGCAGAAAGTTAAGAAGAACTAAAGAGTCTCTTGATGAAAGTGAAAAAGGAGAGTGAAAAAGTTGACTTAAAACTCAACATTCAGGAAACTAAGATCATGGCATCTGGTCCCATCATTTCATGACAAATAGATAGGGAAACAATGGAAAGTGACAGATTTTTTTTTGTGGGGGCTCCAAAATCACTGTAAATGGTGACCGCAGCTATAAAAGTAAAAGACACTTGCTCCTTGGAAGAAAAGCTATGACCAACCTAGACAGCATATTCAAAAGCAGAGACATTACTTTGCCAACAAATGTCCATCTAGTCAAAGTTATGGTTTTTCCAGTAGTCATGTATGGATGTGAGAGTTGGGCTATAAAGAAAGCTGAGCACCGAAGAACTGATGCTTTTGAACTGTAGTGTTGGAGAAGACTCTTGAGGGTCCCTTGGACTGCAAGGAGATCCAACCATTCCATCCTAAAGGAGATCAGTCCTGAATATTCATTGGAAGGACTGATGCTGAAGCTGAAACTCCAATACTTTGGCCACCTGATGCGAAGAACTGACTCATTTGAAAAGACCCTGATGCTGGGAAAGATTGAAGGCGGGAGGAGAAGGGGCCGACAGAGGATGAGATGGTTGGATGGCATCACCAAGTCGGTGGACATGAGTTTGAGCAAGCTCCAGGAGTTGGTGATGGACAGGGAAGCCTGGTGTGCTGCAGTACATGGAGTCATAAAGAGTCGGACACGACTGAGTGACTGAACTGAACTGAAATGTAAAACACAAAACTATAAAACTCCTAGAAGACATCATAGGGGAAAATATAAGTGGCTTTGGGGTTGGTGGTGACTTCTTAGATACAATATCAAAAGAAAGGATTGGTAAATTGGACTTCATTAAAATTTAAACCTTCTACTCTATAAAAGACACCATTAACAGAATGAAAAGACCCATCACAGACTGGGACAAATCTTTACAGAACACAAACCTGGTGCTTCCCTGGTGGCTCAGTGCTAAAGAATTGCCTGCCAGTGCAGGAGACATAGGTTTGATCCCTGGTCTGGGAAGATTCCACATGCCTTGGGGCAACTAAGCCTGTACACCACAACTACTGAGCCCACATGCTGCAACTACTGAAGTCTACGTGCCCTCAAGCCCATGCTCCACAACAAGATAAGTCACTGCAATGAGAAGCCTGTCCTCACAACTAGAGAAAAGCCTACATAGCAAAGAAGACCCAGCATAGCCTAAATAAATAAATAAAATTATTTTTTAAAGGCAAAATAAATAAATAAATAAATAAATAAAATCCAAATTAAAAAAAAGAAAAGAAACATTCAATTTAAAAACAGTCAAAGATTTGGACACCATACCAAAAGATGTGCAGATGTCAAATAAACATATGGAAAGATGTTTAACTTCATACTTCATAATGAAGTTTCAAATCAACATAACAATGATACCACCATTGCCTGTTAGATCGGGGGAAACCTAAAACACTGACAACACAAAATGCTGGTGAGGATGTAGAACAGGAACACTCATTCACTGAAAACAGGAATGCAGAATGGTTCAGCCACTTTGGAAGACATTTTGGCAGTTTCTTTCAAAACTAAAAATACTCTTACCATATGATCTAGCAATTGTGCTCCATGGTATTTACCAAAAGGCGTTGAAAATTTACATCTACACATAACCTGCACACGAATATTTACTGTAACTATATAAACAACTACATTGATAAAACTTGGAAGCATAATTGCTGAAACTTAAAAGCAACCCAGATGTCTTTCAATAGGTGGAAAGAAGTCAGCGCCAAGAGAGCAGGAATTCTGATTTGTTCACTATTGTATCCTCAGCATCTAAAACAGGGTTTGGGTAAAGGAGACCCTTGATAAATATCTGGTGAATAAATGTGCAAGACAAGAATGTCTTTTTAAAGTAATCTGTAACACTGTTCTTTCTCTTGCTCCAACATCACAATTTCTGTTAGTTTTATCTTCTTAAATCTATCCAAAATTTGACTACTTCTCATCACCTCCATGGATCTACCCTAGGTCAAGTCACAGTCATTTTGCACCTAAATTATTCCAGTTGCCTTATCACTGGCCTCCCTGCTTTCAATCCAGCCTGCAACAACAGACTATGGTGGTTTAGTCACTAGGTCATGTCTGACTCTTGTGACCCCATGGACTATAGCCTGCCAGGTTCCTCTATCCATGGGATTCCCCAAGCAAAAATACTATACTGGGTTGCCATTTCCTTCTCCAGGGGATCTTCCTGACCCAGGAATCGAATCCCAGGCCCCAGGTCTCCTGGACTGCAGGCAGACTCTTTACCATTGAGCTACAGGAAGCCCAATGGACTATACTTCTAAAAAGGGCCAGACAGGAACACTTTTCCACTTTGCAGGCCATATGGTCTGGGTTGCTTCTGGAGAAGCAGCCCTGTCCTAATAAAACTTTATTAACAATAATCCTGGAACTTCCCTGGTGGTCCAGTGGTTGACTCCATGCTTCCATTGTAGGTGGCACAGGTCCCATCCTTGGTCAGAGAACTAAGATCCCACATGCCACAGCCCATTCCCCTCTGCCCAAAAAAACCCCGCCTCATCCTGCAGTAGTCAATTCCTATCGCTCCTCTAATTCCACTTCTTTTCTTGGGTAACTATCACCCAAAGTCCCATCACCTGTCTAACTGTATCTATTATTTCTCTTACCCATGCTTGCTCCCTAAGAGTCCTCCCTTGGAGCCTTTGCAGCTGCTGTTTCTTGGCCTGGAATGTAGTCCTCCCCTACCCTCATGGTTCTCTTATCATCTCCTCCATGAAGCCTTCCCCGACCCTCTGATCTAAACTGGCCACTCTCCCTATTTTTCCCCCAGAACACTCAGCACCCCCTGACTACCATATATTTCTGAGTTTATAGACTTTCTCCTAGAATGTCAGCTCAATGCTATTGATACCATGCAGGGCCCTGTGGGGCTCCTGGGCTTAAGACCTTTCTGTGGCCCCCGTTTCTTTGATTACAGGAAACAACATTCACTCAGCCTCCATGCTTCCCTGAGTTCCAATGGGCTGATTCAAACAGTTGTTAGGGAAAGGAAGGGATGGGAGATCTGGGAGAAACAGTCAAAAGTAGCCTTGGGGCAAAGTCCTGTTTCCCCACCAGGAGATATACACAATATCTTCGAGCTATTTCTGCAGATACTGACACCTCTTCCAGGTGGGAGAAGCTGATGATTAATGATGGTAGGCTGCCCACAAATAGGTAGACCCCAGACCAGCTGGACTTGAAGGTTGATGCTGACTCCTACTTCCCTCACCATCAACCCCTCAGAACAATGAAAGCCTGTGATTACATTGATCCTTATCACGTACCCTGTCCACAAACCCTGTCTTAAGACCTTTCCCAAGGAGGGTGGCAGAGTTCTTGAGGTGCTAATCTACTGCGTTCTCTCTTTGTCTGGCAAAGAAATAAAGGCACTCTTTCTCCTCTGTAACTCTGTATTTCTGTTCAGCATCAGTGCACAGAGAGCCAAGATTTTGGCATCACTGTGTCTCCAGTGTTTCCATCCCAGGCACATGGGAGATTGTGGGACAGTATGTGCAACAAATGCACCAAGAGCAGACACTGGAAGGGTCTGGAGGAAGAAAAGGGTAAATGAGGGACTCAGGGTCTGTTTGGGTCCGATGGACCGGGTTCTTCCTCACCTAGCTGGCCCTTGACAAGCCTCCTCATCGCGGGTCTCCTCACCCTGCTGTTGTTCCTGGTTCTCTCCCAGCAGCTGTGGCTCCTGGTCCTTAAACTCTACGTGGGGCATGTCCACCTGTGAGCACAGCTAGAGCTTGAGAGGTCAAAGGAGGGAGGGAGGGAGGGCAGGAAGTGGTCAGGTCCCCCTCCTCCCTCCCCTTCAACTCTGAGCACCTCTGTGTGCTGCTGCAGCATGCTGCGGACCTGCAGGGGAGATGGGCGGGGCTGGGATGGGCACCACGAGGACGGGGGCGTGGACTGGGGGAACCCTGTGCCTAGACAGGAGGAGTGAGGTGGGGAGACCTGGAGGGGACGGGGTGAGGCCTGGGTCTCCAGCTGGGGTGCTAGGGTGCCTGGGCTCCTAATTGGTGTGTGAGTCGGCTCTAGTCCTTCGAGGAGAGAAAAGAAGTAGGACGAAAGAGAAACGGGTGCGGTGCGTGGATGTCTGAGTCTTTCTCTACCCTACTCCTGCCACGCGCCATGGGTGGAAGTAGGTCCTTCTGGCCAGGGCTGTCAGCCCGTCAGTCACACAGTCGGTTAGTCAGAGCCCGGAGGTCAGTCAGGAAATCGGGGCCCAGCCGGGCGAGGAGCGGCCTGGATGGCAGGAGACAAGCGGCCGGTCTCGAGTTCGTCGGGGAAGCCCAAGATCCCTGCCGTTCCCTGCCCGTCAGCCCGTCGCCCGCGCGAAGGAAACAAGTGCAGCGTACTCCCTGTCGCTCCATTCCGTCTTTTCCCGCCTTCTTCTTCGTGCCCTCTGCGCACACGCTGGCTCCGCTCCCACGCATGCGTAGCAGCGCGAACTTGCGCGCGCAGCGCGGCAGGGGCGACCGTTAAGTGTCGGTTGGGCTGTCCAGGCGCTGCGCGCGCAGCCTGCACAGCCGGGAGGAGCCGGTGTTTTCTGTGCTCGCGTGTGCGCCTGTGTGAGGAGGCAGCAGGGCGCAAGGTGAGCGGCGGAATACCTTGTACCGTGTGTTCATTCTTATGTTTCAGTTCATTTTTCATCTGCTCAGCCCAAAGAAATCTTGCCAATAAAAAATTCTGATTTTTGGAGAAGGAAATGGCAATCCACTCCAGTATTCTTGCCTGGAGAATCCCATGGACAGAGAAGCCTAGTAGGTTACAGTCCACGGCGTCGCAAAGAGTCGGACACGACTGAGCGACTTCACCTCACCTCACCTCAAATACTTGAAGAGTCATCAGTAATCTATGAGCAGCTCATACTTTTTCTAAGAAATATTCTTTTTTGAATATTCCACTATTATCCATTCATTTGTTTATGAACATTTGGAGTTTTTCTAATTTTTGACTATTGAAAAAGAAAGCTGGTAAAACATTTGTGTATAATTCTTTATGTGGATATATGTTTCATTTATCTTTACTTCAATAACTCAGTGCAAAGTGTGAATCATAAGATAGGTGGGTGTTAAATTATCAAACTTTGTTCTGAACTAATTATAGATTTTCTTCTTTTTTTGGTCACACTGTATGGCTTGTGGGATCTTAATTTCCCAATTAGGGATTGAACCTGGTCCCTGAGCAGTGAACACCTGGAGTCCTAACCACTGGACTGCCTGGGAATTTTTGTTGTTTTCCTTCTTACTAGCATTATTTGAAAGGTCCATTTCCTCTTGTATCCTAGTGAATACTCTGTTTGGTCAGTATTTTTTTTTTTTTGGGAAGTTGTCACTTTACTATATTGTACATATATATATATCTTTCTTCATAAATGGGGTAGAGGATAACCTTCCAGGATATTAGTGTTATTAGGAATATGTTTATTTTAAAATTTTTTATTCTTCTCATCAGTTATTCTTAATTTTAGCACTTTTGATAAGCTTGTCATACTATCTCACTGTTGTTTTGTTTGCATTTCCCTAAGGATTCATGATCATTTTTCAGATATGTATTTGCTGTCTCTATATCTTTAGTGGAATGTTTATATTTGCCACCTAGTCTATGAGTTTTGGCTATTTTCTTCCTTTTACAAAAGAACAATGAAACAGCCAAGTCATACTGGAATTTCACTCATTTTGTGACTTTTAAATTTATGGAGCATTTTAATAACGGAATAATGTGTTCTGGTTTTTTCAGTTTTTTATGCTATGTGCACTGTAAAGGACATGTATATCATTCACTTTTAATCTGTGTTACTAATGTACTCTCCATCACTTTCTAAAGTCCGAGCATTTAATAAAACCACAAACCCTTGCTTAAAAAAACAAAATTCTGACTTTTGCTGTCATTTATGACCTACTGCCCTTACTGAAAAAAGCTGATGTAATTACCACCTTGAATCAGCGCTCCAAAACCAGAAGCTCCTTGAAATGGCGGCGCTCGCCCTTACTCTTGAGCCCATACCCTTCAATGATAATAGTAATACGTATAATAGTGACACCAATAGTCATTATTGACACACGAGGAGAAAATATTTAAGAACTTGTATCCAGGATCTGCAAAGACTTCTTGGAACTCAGTAACGAAAAAAAAATAAACAGGGCGGTGGGACGGCGACAGGATTTGAAACAGTGTGTGCAAAGACCCGGAAGTCTGAGCAAGCTCAGTGTTTGAGGAGCAGTTGGGTCTGGTGGGGAGAGCAGGGACTGGTAAAAGCAGTGGGTGAAGGATAAAGAGTTTGGTAGGGGATGGGCTGAGTCAAGGTCAAGGTTTGGGACTTTGTCCCGATTGGAGAGGAGATGGTTGTTTCTTATGCTTTGTATCATATATGCTTCACCCTCACTTTTTACATGGCTTCTACTCTTCATTTCTGTATTTATGTCAGTGTCCACGAGGGGAAGACAGCTGGGATTCCACCCCCACCCCCAAACACACACATGCTCAGCCCTTCTGTTCAGGACTCTGTCCCTGGCCACACACACTAGAGCACACCCCCTTTACACCTATGTTCTGGAAAGCCTGAGGGGTTTGAATCTGGGCTCTTACCAATAACAGGGGTGATTATTAAACTGCCATTCACTCACAAAACTCATCTTTGTCTACTACCAAGATGATAAAATCTAAAACATGAGACTATTTGTAAGGGTTTTAGGGGTAAGCATCTGCAACACATTCAGAGTTTAATGAACAGTAGCTAACATTAGTATCTTGTAGCAGAGCTACAAGATGTTACACCTTCCTGCAGCATCAGATGTGAAGATTCCAGGATTATCTACGGAGAAAAATCTCAGACTTAACTTCTAAACATGCACACACATATGCACACAAACACAAGGACCAAATCAAGACAAAGGCAACAGAGGGACTTCCCTGGTGGTCCGGTGGCTGAGACTCCGAGCTTCCACTTCAGGGGACATGGGTTTGACCCCTGGTTGGGGAACTAACATCCTGCATGCGGCCAAAAATTAAGAAAACAAAACAGGCAACACAGAAGGTGCAGATGATTTTTATGGTGCACAGTTTGTGTAACTTTTTTGAAAACATGCAAAATGAAACCACATCTTGTTAAAATAACATGTAAATAGCAAAAGTTTAAAAGCAAAGAGAGTGATAAACAGATTCAGGAGGAGGCAATCTTAGTGGGGTGGGGGACAAAAGAAACTAGGACAAGCTCATAAGGGTCTTCAAAACATTAGTCACAGAGATCTAAGTGAAAGATCCAGTGCAAATATCTGTTCAGACTCAAAAGAACTAGGGGTAGATTCTTGGGTGTTTATTATGCTTTGTATTGTATATATTTCATCCTCACTAACCTTTACTTTTTCATGGCTTCTACTCTTCCCTCCATTTCTATATTTATCTTTCATCCACAGATAACACAGTGTCAGCTCTTAAAGGCAGGGACCTGAAACAACTTTGCCCACTGCTGGCACTTAAAGAGATGCACCTTTACTGAATGAAATATTTTTCTGTATGACTGGATTATTTTCTTTGAAATAAAAGATTTGAGTGAGGAGCCCTTGTAAGACTGGTGCCCACAGGCCCTGAGACCAAAAAGAACCCTGCTACTTGCACTGGGCATAAAAGTAACCTCATGGTTACATAAAAAACCACCCATGTTTTCCCAAAGTGCACTGCTCTGGGGTGGGTGACAAGATTGCTGGGATTTCCAGGCCTAGGGATCTTAGTTCCCTAACTAGGGATCTAACCTGCACCCCCTGCACTGGAAGCTTGAAGTCTTAACCCCTGGACCACCAGGGAAGTCCTGGGGTTTGCTTTGAAATATTTTCACAGAAACAGGTTGTGCTCACTAGTCAGTGTGAGTGGTAGGCTCATGGAACTTTATCCTATTCACTCATGTTTCTATTCTGGGCTCATTTGAAATCCTTATGAGGTTTTTAAGAGTAGCTTTTTAGGGGGAGGACAAAGGGATGAATTCGTGTAACGGGACTTTTAGGGCAGTGAAATTTATGAAACATTAGGATATCATAATATAGGTCATCATGCCTTTGTGCTAGTCACTATCGTGTCTGACCCTGTGACCCTTTGGACTGTAGCCTGCAAGGCTCCTCTGCAGATTTCTCCAGGCAAGAATACTGGAGTGGGTTGCCATTTCCTTCTCCAGGGGATCTTCCCGATCCAAAGATCAAACCTGCATTCCTGCATTGGCAAGAAAATGGATTCTTTACCAATAAGCCACCAGGGAAGCCCACATGTCATCATACATTTATCCAAAGCCACATACAACATGGGGAGTCAACCAAAATGTAAACTATGGACTGTGGGTGACTATGATGCATCAACGCAGGGGGTTTGAGAAATCTCTGTACCTGCCACTTAATTTTGCTATGAACCTAAAACTAAACTGCTCTTTAACAATAATAACAAAAAGCAGTTTTAAAGGCTCAGCTTGGGACTTCCCTTGTGGTCTAGTGGTTAAGAATCTGACTTCCAATGCAGGGGACCTAGGTTCAATACCTGGTCAGGTATCCTACATGCCCTGGGGCAACTAAACCCTCAGGCCACAATAAAGACCCAGCACAGCCAAAAATAAATAAGGCTATCCACCCCATCCCACCAATGCCTGACTCCCAATTGGTGGGAATCTTGGCTCCCAGGGACCCAACACCACCCTGGCCTCCCCACCTTCCACAGGGGTAGGGGTTTCTATTCCCTTCACCTAGAAGAGTCCTGGCACCAGGAAGTAAACTGGTGAATGCTTGATGGAGCCAGTCTTCCCTGACGGAGATATGGTTCAGGCTGACCAAGGAGGTCCCCAAGATCCAAGACCTCCAACTCATCTTGTCTTACACCCGGGGCCCGGCACCTTCCACCCCTAAGGAAAGGCACCAGATGAGGGCATGTGCCCACTTTATTAGCCAACAGCTGGCCTGCAGGGGCTCCCCAAGGCCTACCCTCACAGGTGGACAACAGAATGAACCTGCTACCCGCCTCCCCTGTCCCCAGGACCCTGGGGCTGATCAGGAAGAGGAGATCAGGGGGATGGGCCTCACAGAGGCCTCGTAAATACAAGGGGGTCACCGGCAGGGATGCAAGGGGGCAGCAGGGTCTTGGGGAAGGTGGCCTATGGGGGACAGCTCATGTCACGCAGCCTCTTGAGTCGAAGGGGGCCCCCGTTCAGCATCCAGGCGGCACAGGGGACTGTCGTACACCATCTGAAGGTTCACCTTGTGGCCCACCAGCTCCCGGATATTGTTGATGCCATATTTGATCATCGTCGGGCTTGGAGGGGGCAGGGACAGGGTTTAATAAAAGGTCAGGTCATGCTCTTCTGATCAGAACCTTTCTTGCTACCTTCCCAGAAGTAAAAGCCCCAGCCCTCTCTTGGGCTCAAAAGGCCCCACACCATCTGCCCTATCACCTCCCTCACCCCTATCTCTTCCCCTTCACTCCCTCCCTCCTCCCACCAGTCACAATGGCCTCCTCAATATTCTCCATATACAGCAGGCCTGCTCCAGCCTCAGAGCCTTTGCACTGGTTATTCCCTCTGCCTGGACCACCCTTCCCCAGATATCTTCATAGCTTACCAATTCAGCCACCTCCATTCATTGCTCAGATGTCACCTCCTCCGAGAGGCCTTCCCTGACATCTCCTTAGCTCTCCCTGCTGTGTTTCTGCTCTAACATTACTTCTGAGGTTGTGGTTGTTTGGTTGCTCAATCAGGTTCAACCCTTTTGTGACCCCATGGACTGTAGCCCGCCAAGCTACCCGTGAGATTTCCCAGGCAAGAATACTGGAGTGGGTTGCCACTTCCTTCTCCAGGGGATTGTCCTGACCCAGGGATTAAATCTGAGTCTCCCATGTCTCTTGCACTGGCAGGAGGATTCGTTACCACTGAGCCACCAGGGAAGCCCCATAACACTGCTTTTGGACATACTCTTAAGCTTTATTTGTTGAACTTACTTATTTATCTTATCAATTCTCATCCTCCTTTGTCCATTAGCACCCCAGCTTCATAGAGCAGAGATGTGTATTATAATCACAGCACAGAATGGGCATACAGCAGATGCTCACTAAGGATTTCTCAAATGAATGAATCAATGGAGGGGGCTGCAAGTCTACAGGCCCCCATACCTGACAAGACACCCGAGTGAGGCAGCCAACACCCTAAGTGGCTTGGGTACTCACCGCTCCAATGAGAGACCCCAGGCAATGACCGACACATTCTCAGGGAGCCCCATGGGCAGCAGCATCTCAGGGCGGAAGATCCCAGAGTTTCCGACCTCCACCCACTTCTTCAGACCTGTGGAGGCAGGAACATGATGGGGCGGCTTGCGTGGGATGCTGGGCATGGCAATGAGCTCAGGAGGTGGGGTCCTCAGGAACAGGAAGCTGGGCTGAGCTGTGGGCAGCCTGAGACCTCCCTCCCTGCCCTAGTACTGGGTTCCCCCTGACCTTGGTGGTAGCTGAATATTTCCATGCTGGGCTCAGTATAGGGGTTGTAGGCTGGCTTGAAACGCAGCTGGGTGATACCTGGGTGGGGGAGGCAGGCAAACAGAGTTGGGGGAGAATCGGGCTGATGACCAAGGCATCTTCCTGTTACCCACCAACACCGCCCACTGTGGCCCACCTGCTCACCCAGCTTGGTGAAGAACTCCCGCAGGACACCCATGAGGTGGCCCAGCGTGAGGCCGTGGTCAGCCACGACGCCCTCGATCTGGTGGAACTCGGCCAGATGAGTGGCATCCAGGGTCTCATTCCGGAACACTCGATCGATGGAGAAGTATTTGGCCGGGAGTGAAGGGCTTCTGAGGGTGACAGGCAGGCCAGGCCCAGGCATGGGTGAGGAGGTCAGTATGACAGCCCAGCCCCTCCCTCCAATGCTGCCAGAGCCTGGCCACACCTTCTGGGCCAGGCGGTAGAGGGCGCGGGCACTGGCTGCCGTGGTGTGTGTGCGCAGCAGGTTTTTCCGAGCCTCGTCCAGTTTCCAGTTGTATTTGTACCTTCAGGGGAACATGCAAGGAAGTCCATGATGCAGCTCTTGGTCCCCAGCCTCTTCCCCACCCAAAGTCCTGGTCCTCCCTTACCCCTGTGAGCCATAGCCGCCCTGAGAGTGGGTACGCTTCACACGGTGGACATAGTCCATTGGGAGTTGCTGGGCCTGGGCTGGATCTGGGCAGGACAGAGCAACATCTGGTCAGTTAAGGGGCATTTCTTGGGATTTCCTTGGTGGTCCAGTGGTTAAGAGTCTGAGCCCCCAGTGCACGGGGGGCCTGGGTTTGATCCCTGGTCAGGGAACTAAATCCCCTGCTACAATTAAAAACCCTACATGATGCAGTTAAAACCTGGTGTAGCCAAATAAATAAATAATGAGCATTACTCAAATAGCCACCACAAGGAAAACAGACAGTGACTTAGGCAGCTCCATCACTTGCCCTCTGTAACTGCTGGAGGGCACCTGGGAACACCTGAGGCACTCACTCACATCCCTCCTCTGCCAGAACCTTCCCTGGTCCTGCTGCCTCCCCTGGCTATGCTGCAGGGCTTGTGGGACTTATTTATCCAACTCGGGTATTGAACCCATGCCCATGGCAGTGAAAGCATGGAGTGTGAACCATTGAACCACCAGAGAATTCCCTCCTCCCACTCCCAACTGATCACTTCTTTGAGCCACAGGGCTGCCAATCTGTAAGCACACCGGGCATGTGCCAGCCTCAGGGCCTTTGCACTGGCCATTCCCTTTGCCTGGAACTTGCCTTGCACAGATGTAGCCACCTCCCTCACCTCCTTTTATGTTTGCTTAAGCAGACCTTAAAAAACAATTTTTGATCATGCTGTACAGCATCTGAGACCTTAGTTCCTCCACCAGGGATTGAACTCACGCCCCCTGCACAGTGTACAAAGTCTTAACCAATAGGTTTCCAAAGAAGTCCAAATCCTAGCAGTCTTTAAATTGACCGTGTACATCCCCCAACACGTCAGTTCCTCCATCTCATTTACTGCCATCTTGCATCGCCATGTTTACAGTTTGTTGTTTAGTCACTAAGTCACGTCTGATTCTTTTCTTAACCCCATAGGCTGCCCATGGGATTTTCCAGGCAAGAACACTGGAGTAGGTTGCCATTTCCTTACTTAGGATTTAAGGCACATCTTGCCCAACGAGGATATGAGGGTCTCAGGGCAAGGACTTCTATCTCATTTGTGGCTGTGACCCAGAGGTTTAACAGAGAAGTCGATGCACAGGAGCTCAGTGACCCTATGGCACATGAATATGCAAGTTCTTACGATTCCCTTCCTGAAATACAATTTTACTATACCCAAAAGCCACACATCCATTCCCAGCTCCACCTCTTACAAGCTGTGACCCTGGGCAAGTGATGTCTCCTCTCTGGGCCCGTTTCCTCATCTGCAAAAGGGGGCTGACAGTCTACTTTCTATAGTTGGTAGGAAGATTAGGAGAGTGGCAGCCCAGTAAGTTTTGTTTTGGATAGTTTTTCTGGCTGTTGCAACTCCCCTGACCAGGGATCGAACCCACACCCCCTGCACTAGAAGTCTGGAAACTTTAACCACTGGACCACTATGGATGCCCCTGGTAAGTTCTGGATGCCGTGACGATGACAATGACATTTTGTTCCTGGCCAGATAACAGGCACACAACAGCCTTGTCTGCTTGCCTGGTGGTGTGGAGACAATGACTATTATGAAAAGTGATGCAATTTAGAGAGCAATGAGGACTGTGGAAGAAAGAAATGGGAACTAAACTTGAAGACTAGCAGTGAGAAGCTTTTTAGAGCTTGGCTGGAGAGGAGAACTTCCCTAGTGGTCCAGTAGTTAAGACTCCACATTCCTAATGTAGGAGGCCCGGGTTTGATTCCTGGTCAGCGAACTATGTCCTGCATGCCACAATGAAGATCCCATGTGCTGCAACTAAGACCTGATGCAGGGATTTCCCAGGTGGTCCAGTGGCTAAGACTCTGCTTCCAGTGCAGGGGGCCTGGGTTCAATCCCAGGTCAGGGAGCTAGATCCAACATGCTGCAAAAATACTGAAGATCCCACATGTCACAACTAAGCCCCAACACAGTCAAATGAATAATTTAAAAAAAAAAACCTGGTGCAGCCACACACACACAAAAAAAAGGAACCTAGGGGAACAAGGGCATGTCGGCGGGGCCTCTCTGAGACGACATGTGAGCAGAGATTTGATTCCAGAGGTGGCCATGAAGACCTGGGACAAGACACTTCTCGGCAGAATGCACAGCAAAGACCCTGAAGTGAGAGAAGGGGAGGTGGAAGATCGCAGAAGCTGACGACAGTAGCTCACACAGGCTTTGCTGGCCACCCTGAGAAGGATGGAGTTCATCCTGTAAGATGGTAGGCTGCCCTGAAGGGCTCTGCCCAGGCCCGGCCCCTCAGGTGGAACAGGGGAGTAGGGGGCACCCACCTCGAAGGAAGAAGGTGTCATGCTGGTCGCGTGCCGGGTGCTGCTGGGGGCTGGAAGAGTGCATCAAAGTTCCAGAAGGAGCTCTCAATGTAGTTGTCGGTCGGCATCTCGGTGAACCTGGTAGGAGACGCAGCCTGACTGCCCTGCCTGTGCCCCAGGCCTGGGCTGGCCCCGCCCCCTGGGCCAGTGCTCACCCCATCTCCAGGAAGATCTGCCGGAACTGGGAGCGGACCTTGAGCAGTGGGTGCAGGTGGCCGCTGTCGGGGAGGACGCCGCGGGCCGAGAAATTGTAGGGCTTGAAGGGCCGGTCCCGCCAGGAGCCACTATGAGGGGGCACAGTGCAGGGTACGTGGGCATGGTGGGGGCTGCCTAACACCCTCCCTTATCCAGTCCCCAACCCTGGGGCTGCCCCCTACCTGGAGATCATCTCTGGGCTCAGCTCTGTTTCCTGCTTGGAGATGCTGGTGCTGAAGGCACTACCTTTGCTCACCCAGTAGGTCTTCAGGGTCCTGAGGCCACGGGACATCGCTGTTACCTCCTTCAAGTCATTTCCCTTGACCCCCAACTGATGCTGACCCCCACTTCACCCACCAAGCAACTCTGCTGCCATTTTCTCCAACACTTACCATCTCCTGAAACCCTTATTTAGCCCCACCTACATCCCTATGTTCATGCACGTACTCATTCAACAAACACTTATTGAGACCCTACTGTGTGCCAGGGCCTGTTCAAGGCACTAACCATAGAGCTATGAGTGATAATAACAGGTCAAATGAGCCTATTTATTAATTTTCTGACTGTACCGTGTGGCATGGGGGATCTTAGTTACCCGACCAGGGATGGAATTCATGCCCCCTACAGTGGAAGCATGGATTCCTAAGCAAAGACCACCAGGGAAGGTGAAGTCGCTCGGTCATGTCCGACTCTGCAACCCCATGGACTGTAGCCTACCAGGCTCCTCGGTCCATGGGATTTTCCACACAAGAATACTGGAGTGGGTTGCCATTTCCTTCTCCAGGGGATCTTCCTATAACCCTGGGATCGAACCCAGGTCTCCCACACTGCAGGCGGATTCTTTACCAGCTGAGCCACCAGGGAAGCCCTTTTTAAAAATGAAAAATTAAAACAAAAACTTTTTGGCTTGCTGCATGTCACTGGAATCTAAGTTCCCTGAACAGGGATCAAACCCATGCCTCCTGCACTGGAAGCCTGGGAATCTTAAGCATTGCACTGCCAGATAAGTCCCCCATAGGTCAAGCTTAGAGAGCTTATTCTACACTAGGCTCTGTTCTATAAAGTCACCCCATAACCATGTGTGAAAAGGGGCCACTTCACATATGCGTAAACAGAGGCTTGGAAAGATCAGGTAACTCAGTCAAGGTCACACAGCTAACATGTGGCAGAGCTGGGAGGTGAACTGGGCAGCCCCACTCCAGTCTGTGTTCTTGTAACTGCTCCATCTGCTCCATCTGCTTGAGGAGACATCAGCCCTGTGACAGCAGACTCCCGAGCCCAATCAAGTCCAGACAGTGCTGGCACTTCCCTGGCCATCCAGTGGTTACGACTCCACCCTTCCAATGCAGGGGGCATGGCTCTGGTTCCTGGTTGGGGAAGTGAGATCCCACATGCCGTGTGGCACAGCCAAAACCAGTAAATAAACAAATATTTAAATTCCAGGCAGTGCTTAGGACGATAGAGGAAGTAAACAGGGAGGGCAAAAGAGCTGGAGACCGGGAGTATAGAACTTTATAGAAGTCGAAGGGAGGAAAGGGTGTTAGGGTGGTGGCCTCTCTAAGCTGACATGTGAACAGACATATGATGTCAGAACTTGCCTTGAAGAATAGTGAGAGGATCTTTCTGGGCAGAAGCACAACATAGGTAAAGGCCCTGTCGGGGCATGAGTGTAGCAAGTGCACTTGACCACCCCAGTGTAAAGGTGGGTGGGGAAGAGCCCAATAGCACACCGGCCCAATATGGGCAGAACGCCTCCCTGTCCCTTCCCCGACTCCAGGGCCAGGCAAGTGAATCAGGTGTGAGCCTGGGGGGTGGCACCCACTCACACTTCAGTCAGCAGCTTCCGCTTCCGGAGCTCACTCCGCTCCTTTTCTCCCAGCTTCTCAGCCTGCCCACCTCGGACCAGCTGGAGCCGGCGCTGCACCTCATCCTCCACGCTGTCCACCTGCCAGAGGGGTGGGTGTGAGAGACCGAGGGCCAGGGGCCCACCTGCCCGACCACCTGGCCCACTGCCCTCCAGCAGGGACTCACCACTCGGAACACCCGGGGCCCGTCAGCAGCACTCTTGTCCACCCGGATCCACTTGTTGGACATCGCCTTGCTGAAGCCCACCTTGCCACTGGGCAGTCGCTGGGGGAACAAGGCTGCAGTGAGGGGGCACGGGCATGAGGGCTGCCGTCACCCCCAACACAGCTCCTGAGGCCCTGGCCCCTCAGGCTCCTACCATGAGCTCGCTCTGGGGTAGGCCCTCTTGGGGGATGCTGTGAAACACCCGGGCCTCGTGGCTGCCCTCCTGGGCAATCTCCTCACCCTCAGCGGTGAGCTCCCAGCGCTTGGTGGAGCGCAGCTCTGTCTCGATAATCTGTAGAAAAATAGCAGGGCACAGCAGGGACAGGGCTCAGATCCAGGTACCCCCTTGCCACAGCACTGGGGGTGCACGGCCTCTGAAGTCAGCTTCAGTATCCCAGCTGTACCACTCCCGAGCAAAATGATCTGCCCTTGCTGACTCTTGGTTGATCTTTTGTGACATGAGGATAATGACAAAAATGATTCACACCTCTGAGAGCAGGGTAGAGTACTAAGGGCATTACCTGCCTGAAAAGAACAAACTCCATCACTTAAAAAATAAATGAAGTGCTTATTTATTCAACTGTGCTGGGTCTCAGTTGTTGCACACAGCATTTTCGTGCTGCATGTGTGTGTGCCAGCTCTTTGTGACCCCATAGATAGTAGCCCACCAGGCTCTTCTGTCAATGGGATTCTCCAGGCAAGAATACTGGAGTGGGTTGTCATTTCCTCCTCCAGGGGATTTTTCCAACCCAGAGATCAAACCTGCCTCTCCTGTGTCTCCTGCATTGGCAGGTGGGTTCTTTACCACCAGTACCACCTGGGAAGTCCTTCCTTGTGGTATGTGGCATCTTTAGTTTCAGCATGTGGGACCTAGGTCCTTGACCAGGGATCAAACCCAGGTGCCCTAAATTGGGAGATAGTCTTAGCCACTGGACCACCACTTTTGAACCTTGGAAAGATTTTTAAAGTCTCAGATGAAATGATTTATGTGTCTGCATCTCACCATGTCATTCTGATTTCTAGGCCTGCTCCTCACCTACTGTCTGACCTTGCTGAAAATGGCTTAACCTCCCTGAACAAAATTTCTTATACATGAGAAAAAGGTGTGGTGGGCTTTAGCTCAGAGAGTTGTTTTGAGGTGTAACTAAACAGAAAAGATGCAAAGGACTTCCCTGGCAGTCCAGTGGTTAAGAGTTCAAGCTCCCAGTGAAGGGGGCACAAGTTCAGTCCCTAATCCAGGAACTAAGATCCTGCATGCTGCCCACTGGGGCCAAATAAACAAAAACAAAGAAAGGATGCAGAACACTTAGTATGCAACAAGTGCCGTATAAACCTAACTACTACTATCGATTAATATCATCATCATTCTTACAATGAACCACAATAAACTGCCACTACTTAACCCTCTGTAGCCTACACAAATGTCAGTTTCACATCAATCAAGGTACTGTCATCCCACACACCATAGCTTCACTCCCTTTTGCGCTGACAACCTCAGGCTCTGCAGCCTGGATGCCTAATTACTAATTCAGGTTTGCCTGTTCCTTCTGGTGACAATGATCAAGATTCTGACCAATGCTTAGAAGTTGTCCCACCTTCAACTTGGGAATAAGAGTTACATCTTACGTATCGCCTTGTTTGTTTGTTTAGTCACTAAGTTGTGTCCGACTCTTTTGCGACCACATGGACTTAGGCTCCTCAGTCCATGGGATTTCCAGGCAAGAATACTGGATGGGTTACTATTTCTGTCTCCACATATCCTCTTACTCTTATGTAAATCTAAGGTTCCGTCAAAGATTGAATGAAAAATAAAGCTGAGGTCAGGGACTTCCCTGGTGGCCCAGTGGTTAAGAATCTGCCTTGCAGTGCAGAGACCACAGAGTCAATCCCTGAAACGCAATCCCTGGTCGGAGAACTAAGATCCCATATGTCTCAAAACAAGTAAGCTCAAGGGCTACAACCAGAGAGTCCGGAGGCCACAAGGAAAGATCCCACATGCAGCAACTAAGACCTAACTCAGTCAAAAAAAGCTGAGGCCAGAAAGGGCACATTATATGATTTTGATGAAAAAACAGTCCAGCTATGTTTTCTGAGTCCTAGCTTCATGGATCCAGGCTGCTGGGTGGCCCAGGAATCCATCAGCATCCTCTCCTTCTGGATCCATCACCCTTCACTCGTCCAAGTCAGAAGGCTGGGCTTCGTTCTGGCTCTCCCTACCCTGCCATGAATACAATTTCATTCCTTCACCTGAACCCCTTCTCCAGTCCAGCTACCCTCTAGTTTGGGGATATGCCAGTTTCTGCCCTTGTCCCTTTGCCTCCCGTCCTCCCCATGCCAAGATGGATGTAGGCAGTAAGCACCTCTAATTGATTCCAGCTCCTGCCACGGCCCCTAATAACCCTGTGAGATAAAGACCTAGAAGTCCTTGCAAAATCTGGCTCTGCCGCGTCTCTCTCACCACCTGTCCCCCACTCCCACCCCACTGATCCCTAAAGTGCCACGGCTTTTGTACTCAGTGCAGAAACCGGATTCAGCTGTCATCTTCGGGATGCTCTCCCTGATCCTCAAGGCTGTGGCAGTTAACACCTCTGAATTCCCTGCGCTTCCTCCAACACTCTGGTCACTTGAGTGTATCCATCACACCGCAACCTGCGCGAAGGCAGCGGTTGCGTCTTTCTCGTCCCCCATCCTCCTCCCCACCCTCTCAAAATTAATCAATGCCTCAATGGACATTTACTGCACGAGAGCGTCAGCGTGCCTGGGTCTTCACTCTTTCCTGACTCCCCGTCTGCGCACTCTGGGCTGGACACGGATACAATCACCCCTAACCAGGACTGAGAGAATCTGGTGTGGAGGCAGAGCCCTCCTGGCGAAGGAACTGCAGATGCAAAAGCGAGGAAGCCCAATATCACTCGTCCGGCTCACCTGACCCAGCGCCTGCAGGCTCTTCACGGCGCCCACCACAGTCTGGTGCTCCACGCCCAGCTCGGCCGCCAGTTCCGCGCTGTCCAGGCCGCCATCGGCCGCCTCCAGCCGCCGCAGCAGCACCTCCGCCACCGGACCATCCGCCATGGTTGCTCCCAGTGCACTCCGCGTGTCCCTGCCGGCTACCAGAACCACCGGAACCGGAATCGGCCCCGAGGATGGGGGGGGCGCTTGCGTCGCCATCTTGAGTGTGGCGGACAATGTTGCAGGGCTCGCGGTGCCGCCATTTTGAGCGTGTCACAAGCACTTCAGAGGGATTAGGGACCCCCTAGTGGTGTCTGGTTGACCAGAGAGGCCAAATTAATGCCCTCAAAGGCAGATTCACAGCATTGTTTTAAACTTCACACAGCTCCACCTGCAGTGGGCTGTGTGACCTTGGACTCTCTCTCTCTCTTTCTCGGCCTGAGACAGTCGGCCCTTGGAGGAATTCTTTCTTACTCCACAGGAGGGCTCTGGGTGGTGGACTCCAGACATAGTCAAACTGCTGATGTAAACTACTTTCAAATTTTCAAATGGAGACTGGGGAGGGCTCAACCCTATAAAATTAGGGGAGAAGACTAGCTATTGTCAAAGTAGCTGCTAACTTGTATGGTCATTCTCCCCTGTCCCCAGGCCAGTGCTACGCGCTTCAGGGGGTCTTTATTTCACTCTCCTCCAAACTGTGTGCTGTACATACGGATATAATCTACATTTCACTGCTGAAAACTGAAGCTGGGGTGGATACGCTTCGCGCAAGGGTCCTGCAAGGAATTGCTGGAGATAGTGTCAGAAATCATAAACGCTCCAGAGCCTGCCCTCCCTCCCCACACCCCTACTCTGAGAAGATCAATGTCAGGGAAATCATTTGTAGTGCAGATCAGCAATTCAAGATACTGGGAATTCCCTGGTCGGTCCAGTGCTCAGGGAGTCTGACGTGGTGGCTCAGACAGTAAAGAATCGGTCTGCAATGCAGGAAATCTGAGTTCAATTCCTGGATCAGAAAGAGCCCCTGGAGAAGGAAATGGCAACCACTCCAGCATTCTTGCCTGGAGAAGTCTATGGACAGGAACCTGGCGGGGTACAGTCCACACGGTCGCAAAAAGTCAGACCCTTCACTTTCCAGTGGTTGCTGCTGCTGCTAAGTCACTTCAGTCGTGTCCGACTCTGTGCAACCCCATAGACGGCAGCCCACCAGGCTCTGCCGTCCTTGGGATTCTCCAGGCAAGAACACTGGAGTGGGTTGCCATTTCCTTCTCCAGTGCATGAAAGTGAAAACTGAAAGTGAAGTTGCTCAGTCGTGTCCGACCCTCAGCGACCCCACGAACTGCAGCCTACCAGGCTCCTCCGTCCATGGGGTTTTCCAGGCAAGAGTACTGGAGTGGGTTGCCATTGCCTTTTCCGTTCCAGTGGTTAGAACTCCACAATTCCACTGCAGAATGCATGGGTTTGATCCCTGGTTGGCATGCCTCAGGCATGGCCAAAACAAAGAAATGTAATTTGAGATACAAATATAATTTTACCCTTTCTAATTATCGATGTTTAAAACAAAAGGGGTCAGGACTTCCCTGGTAGTCCAGTGGTTGGGAATATTCCACATGCTGAAGAGCAGCTAAATCCTTTGTGCTGCAACTGATGAAGCTCATGTGCCCTGGAGCCAGTGTACCACAACTACTGAGCCAGAGAAGCCACTTCAACAAGAAACCCAGGTGCTGTAACTAGACAGTAGCCCCTGCTCGTTGAAAACAGAGAAAGCCTGTGTGCCACAAGGTAGACCCAGCACAGCAAAAAATAAATAAAAACTTTAAAATACAAAACGAAAGGGGATGGTATTAATTTGAGGAATTTATAGAACTTGAGATGTCCAAATTTTCATTTCAATATTTAATACTAGCGAAATATTTTAAATTCTTTTTTATATTGTCTTTAAATTCTGATGTATATTTTACACTTACAGCTCATCTCAGTTAAGAGCAGCTACATTTCAAAAGGCAATAGTCACACGTGGCTATAGTCAATAGTGGAGACTACATTAAGCAGCACAAGTAGAGTCTAATCCCAGATCGGCCATTTTTGTCACCCAGCAAAATCACTTCATCTTTCTGTGCCCGTTTTCTCCCTTGGATGGAAATGATATGAGCCCAGGTAACTGAGAATTAGGTACAATAGTACTTAATGCAGTATTTGCTGGTATTGAGTGTGAACTCTGAGTCAGGTGCTAGTCTAAGCAACATGCATTTATTCATTTGTTGTTTAGTGGCTCAGTTGTGTCCGAATTTTTGTGACCCCCCCGCCCCGCCCCTGGCCATGGAGCCCACCCGGCTCCTCTGTCTATGCAACTTTCTAGGTAAGAATACTGTACTGGGTTGCCATTTCCTTCTGCAGGAGATTTCCCATCTCCAGCACTGACAGGTGGATTCTTCACCACTGGGCCACCTGGGAAGCCCTATTTACTCATTCAGCCATCATAATTGTTACTTGAGACTGGAAAATGGGGTTACTAATACCCCAGATTCTGGAAACATAGTGAGGTCCTGACTAAAAATTCAGAAGGCATTCCTCAAAGTCTCATCTTAGTTCAAAGCACTTCCTCCAGGACTTCCTGGTGGCCCAGTGGTTAAGAATTCACCTGGCAACTCAATACCAGAAAAACAAACGCCCCAATCAAAAACTGGGGAAAAGACCAAATAGACATTTCTCCAAAAAGACATAATAACAATCACACGAAAAGATGCTCAATATCGCTCATTATTAGAGAAATGCAAACCAAAACTATCAAAACTACACGATATCACCTCACACCAGTCAGAATGGCCATCATCAAAAAGCCTACAAATAATAAATGCTGGAAAGGATGTGGAGAAAAGGGAACGCTCTGTACTGTTTGAAGGAATGTAAGTAAATTGATACAGCCACTATGGAAGACAGTATGGAGATTCCTTAAAAAATTAGAAATAAAACCACTATATGACCCAGCAGTTCCTTTCCTAAGGCATATAACCTGAGGAAACCAGGGTTGAAAAAGACACATGTATCCCATTGTTCATTGCAGCATTATTTACAATAGCTAGAACACAGAAACAACCGAGATGTCCATCGACAGATGAATGGATAAAGAAGTTGTGGTACATATACCCAATGGAAAATTATTCAGCCATAAAGAGAATGCATCTGAGTCAGTTCTGATGAGGTGGATGAACCTAGAACCTATATACAGAGTGAAGTGAGTCAGAAAGAGAAAGATAAATATCGTATTCTAACACACACATACAGAATATAGAAAAATGGTACTGAAGAATTTATTTACAGGGCAGCAATGGAGAAACAGACATAGAGAACAGACTTATGGACATGGGGAGAGGGTAAGATGTATGGAAAGAGTAACACGGAAACTTACATTACCATATGTAAAATAGATAACCAATAGGCTTTTGCTGTATGGCTCAGTAAACTCAAACAGGGACTCTGTATCAGCCTAGAGGGGTGGGATGGGGAGGGAGATGGGAGGAAGGTTCAAAAGGGAGGGGATATATGTATACCTATGGCTGATTCATGTTAAGGTTTGACAGATGACAACAAAATACTGCAAAGCAATTATCCGTCAATAAAAAATAAATAAAGAATTCATCTGTCAATGTCGAGGGACCAGGGTTCAACTCCTGGTTTGGGAAGATTCCACATACTGCAAAGTAACTAAAACTAAACCCTTGCACCCTACAGCCCCTGCTCTGCAACAAGAGATGCCAGCACAAGGAGATGCCTGCCCACCACAACTAGAGAGTAGCCCCTGCTCACAACTTGAAAAGCCTCCCCCTAGAACCCGCACAGATATGAAGACTCTGTACTGCCCCCCCCAAAAGCACTTTCTCCATTTTTGCTTTTTTAATTCTAGCAAGAGTCCTTTGTCCCTTCCTTCTGTCACATATCAGGTACGTTTTTGTTTTTTTTTAAATATCAAGTAGGTTTTAAGCCTGTTCTGTGCCTCGTGCTATAGGAAACACTGTAGAAAGGTGAGGTGAACAGGGCAGGCACAGATTCTACTGTCCAGAAGGAAGCACCAAGCCCCTGTGTCCATGACATATGGTGAGAGAGACGGAAGGTGGGAGGAACGTCAGTGCAAAGCCTAGCGTGGTCATCCCAGACTTGGTGGGTGTGGGCTTCATCAGCAAGGAACACTTTGGGTTACACGCCATACTGTTAAGAAGGAGTAGAACCCCAACTTCTTCAAAACTCGTCATACCTCCCTTTCCGAGTCCCCACCACTGGAGTGGAAGCACCCCCTTCCCACTCTTTTGCCAGAATTCTCCCCCCTCCCTTTCGCCAGTTTATTTCTACTTCCCAAGTCCAGAGCCTATTTGCTCAGTTTGGGAAAGTCCCAGTTCTACTTCCTCCTTCCTGCAGCCTAGGGGTATGGAGCTGGTGTCAGTCACTGTCGGTCATGTGCCTGGGGCCTCAGAAGGCTCTAGTCTCAGGGGTCCTGCCCACCTCTCTTGGACCTTATCTTCCGCACCATCTGTCTTTTTTTTCTCCTCCCCAACGGAACCCCCTGCCCGCTCATATTCAGCCGTTTAATTTCAAAACCAGGCCGTTTGCGGGAGACCACAAGGCGGCGACCCCTTTCATTTACCGGCGGGGGGCGGGGATGGGAGGGTGGTAAAGGACAGGGTGCAACGAAAGGAACACAGCCTATCGTCACATCTTTTGAGCCGTCAGGGTCCTTCCCTCTGTCCCAGAAAATCCCTTAAAAGCTTGAAAAGCATTTCTGACGGACAGCAGCTGGCCGGGGTCGCTCCTCCTTGCCTTTCAAGAGATCCCGTAATTTCAAAGAGGCTGAAATGACTTGCCCCAGCTCACACAGAAGCAGTCTGACAGGCTGCCAGGTCACTACGAGGGCCGTACGGAGAAGAGAACGGGCACTCTTCCCCCAGGCCTGCACGGCTCCGGCGCTGGGAGGAAGTGAAGCCCCAGGGCTCGGTGCCCTCTGCCCTATCCCGGGGCGGGGGTGGCGGGGGGGCGGGGAGGGAGGCGGGTGGAGGACGGGAAGAGGAGTGGGAAGGAAGAGACAGAGAAGGTGGGAATGGTGGGGTTCTCCAAACTCAGAGTAGAAAGACGCTAGGAAAACCTTGCCCACTCATCCCTGTAGAAGGATTGAGCGAAGTCTAGAAATGGAGCCGGACGCTAGTTTCACGGAGCACCACAGCTCGCGCGTGTTCTTTAAACGCCTAGCTCCCGAACGCCGCGCGCAGGGGAGGGCGGGGCTGGGCCGAGGTCTGGTCACATGACCTGGACTGAGGGGCTCGAGACCCCCCACTTCGCCGGTGGGCGTCCCCCACAACGCGTGGTCGACCTTCATTGGCCAGTGGTGCGGCCAATGGAAATCGGCCATCTGGGAACCCAGCGTTCCGAGGCACAGCCTAACATGCTTAGCCTAGAAGGGTCCAATGGAAAGGCAGGGCTATGGCCACAGACCAATGATAAAGTAAGGGAGGCGGACCAAGAGGCCGGACCATGCTGGTTTGAGAGCAGGCGGGGTATAAAAGGGCACGGCCGGCGGCGGCGTCCGTCCCCACTGCAGAGCTGCTGCCGGACGAGCGACTTAAAGGGCCCGCGCGCCACCGCCCCCTCGGCCCGCCATGCTGCTACCCGTGCCGCTGCTGCTTGGCCTTCTCGGCCTGGCCGCTGCTGATCCCACCGTTTACTTCAAGGAACAGTTTCTGGACGGAGGTAACGGCTAGTCCCGCCCGAGATCGTCCTAACGACGCGGCTGGCCCCCGGCCCATATCTGCGTGTCGCTTGTAATTACTGCTCAGAGGGCCAACACGGTTTCCTTCAGGGACAGGAGCCGAAGGCGAGCCTTCCTTCGGCGTCCCTGGGGAGCGTGGAGGGAGCAGCGGCTTTCCGAAGAGGGAGTTAGGGTTTGCCCGAGGATCTTTTAAGTCACCAGAGATGTCAAACCAGAGGTTGGGGTGGGGACGGTCTGGGGGAGGGGGGAATCTCCTTCCTTGCCTCCAGCAGTTTGTGGCTCCTGGTAGATGTTTGGTGGGGAGTTGATCAGCACCGCCGCGCTTACCTGCCTCTTTCGTCCTCTAGACGGGTGGACCGAGCGCTGGATCGAATCCAAACACAAACCGGATTTTGGCAAATTCGTTCTTAGTTCCGGCAAGTTCTATGGTGACCAGGAGAAAGATAAAGGTAAGAACTTAGGAGTGGGTATTCATATCCAGGAGGACAGAGTTTGGGTATCCCTAGGATGGGGCAGGTGGAGGAAGGAGGACTGGTCTGTATTTTACATCCTTAGGGTTCCCCGGGGGTTGGTGCTGAGCCCTGATCTGACTGTAGTCTCTCGGTAGGCCTGCAGACTAGTCAGGATGCCCGGTTCTACGCTCTGTCGGCGAGATTTGAACCCTTCAGCAACAAGGGTCAGACGCTGGTGGTGCAGTTCACGGTGAAACACGAGCAGAACATCGACTGTGGGGGGCGGCTATGTGAAGCTGTTTCCAGCTGGTTTGGATCAGATAGACATGCACGGAGACTCCGAATACAACATCATGTTTGGTGAGGGGACCCCACCCTGGTGCTGATTTCTGGTCACTTAGAGGGAGTTTGAAACCCGGGGAGTTCTTCATAGCCCATGAACGGTGGTCTTGAGAGCACAGAAAACACTTAAAATGCTTTAGACATTTCTTTGATAGGGAAGGTGAGGGAATAGTTAGGAACGACTTACTGCATTTTTATCATTGACTTAACCCTAATTCGTGCAGTTTTACTATATAGGCATTTCCTCATTCCTAGTTGTGCAAGTGAAGATTCTGAGTTCTGGAACACTGATATGTTGGGTTTTTTAAGTGTCCTCCCCCAGTTCTTAGAAGGTCTGAATTTTGTTTTTTCAGCTTGACAGTCCTGAGTTTAAGAACCAAGTTGTCTTTTTGTAATGGGGTGGCAGGGGCTTGTAATGGTGGACAGACTGTAGTTCTGACCAGATCTTCTTCTCACCAAGGCCCGGACATCTGTGGACCCGGCACCAAGAAGGTTCATGTCATCTTCAACTACAAGGGCAAGAATGTGCTGATCAACAAGGATATTCGCTGCAAGGTGTGCCTTGGGGTTGGTGACAAATGGCTGTGAGGGGAGGCTTTGAGCCCGGGCTGGTGGGCGGGGCCACTCATCTTTCATTCTCTTTAGGACGATGAATTCACCCACCTGTACACGCTGATTGTGCGGCCTGATAATACCTATGAGGTGAAGATTGATAACAGCCAGGTGGAATCAGGCTCCTTAGAGGACGACTGGGATTTCTTGCCACCCAAGAAGATAAAGGATCCTGATGCCGCTAAGCCTGAAGACTGGGATGATCGTGCCAAGATCGATGACCCCACAGACTCCAAGCCTGAGGTTGGTGCATGGGCAGGGCTCCCCACCATGGAGGGTGTGGAGGACAGCGGCCCCTACTCTGACCTCCTAATGTATCCTCAGGATTGGGACAAGCCTGAGCACATTCCCTGACCCTGATGCTAAGAAACCTGAGGACTGGGATGAAGAGATGGACGGAGAATGGGAACCACCTGTTATTCAGAACCCAGAGTACAAGGTGAGTCTGGCACTCTGAGGAGGGTGGTGCACAATGGGGAAGGCAATGATCTTGGCTCACCCATAGGTTTACTTCTGCAGGGGGAGTGGAAGCCCAGGCAGATCGACAACCCAGAGTACAAGGGCGTTTGGATCCATCCAGAGATTGACAACCCTGAGTATTCCCCTGATAGCAACATCTACGCCTATGAAAACTTCGCTGTTCTAGGCTTGGATCTTTGGCAGGTGAGACATGGAGGGAAGAGGCGGCTCCCTAGGGGACCTCAGGTACTCAGGGTCAACCCAGGAGAAAGGGGGGACAAGGGCGGGCAGACTCCAAAATGGTGCCCCCCTTTTCTTTTAAGAAATTCCTGGTTTGTCATTAGGGGGTCTTACAGCTCCTGCTTTGGCTTGTACTTAATATGTTCCAGGTACTACTTCCAAGTATTTTTGTGGGAAGTAACTCAACTGCACCCAACAGCCTAGAAAGGCAGGTAGATAACCCCATTAGAACTTAGCTTCACAAGGACCAAATTTTTGTCCTGTTTGCCAATGTACTTTCTGCATCTAGAAAGTACATAGAATGTACTAGAAAGATAGTTTGAAGAAGAGAATGAGACCCCATTTTATAGATGAAGATACTGAGGTGCAAAGAGATGAAGTCACCAGCTCAAGATCATATATAGTAAATGGCAGAACTGAGATTTGAATCCAGGCAGCCTATTTTTAGACTGTAGTGGTTATGTGAGCATGGGCAGGAGACCTTTTCAAGGCCAAGGCCAACAGATAACCCTTCTGACCACCCATTCTGGCCCTATACAGGTCAAATCTGGCACCATCTTTGACAACTTCCTTATCACCAACGATGAAGCATATGCTGAGGAGTTTGGCAACGAGACGTGGGGTGTTACAAAGGTGAGACCAAGGTCCAGCCTGGGTTTGGGGGTGGGCAGGGCTGGCAGGGGAGTCCAGGCCTGAGGGGTGTGTGTGTGGTTTGTACACAGGCAGCAGAAAAGCAAATGAAGGACAAGCAGGATGAAGAGCAGAGGCTACACGAGGAGGAGGAGGAGAAGAAAGGCAAGGAGGAGGAAGAGGCAGACAAAGATGATGACGAGGACAAGGATGAGGATGAGGAGGATGAAGATGAGAAGGAAGAGGAGGAGGAAGAAGATGCTGCCGCTGGCCAGGCCAAAGATGAGCTGTAGGGGCCACCTCCGCTTCCAGGGCTGGACTGAGGCCTGAGCGCTCCTGCCGCAGAGCCGGCTGCGCCAAATAATGTCTCTATGAGACTGGAGAACTTTCATTTTTTCCAGGCGGGTTCCAATTTGGGGTGGATTTTGTTTTTGGCTCCCCCTCCCCCCTTTTTTAAATTTTTTTTTTTACTGGCATTTTGTCTGATTCTCTAAAGCCCTTATTCCTGGCCTTCATCTGTCTTGATTGACATCTTTGCTTTCTTCTGTCCCCTTCACTCCAGATCCTGAAGTTCCCTTCCAGCTTGGGGACTCAGGGTGGGATGTGGTGTGGAGAAGAAGCCCCAGGCCCCAAATTCCATCTATTCTTCCTGGATCCCAGAGGGTGGGGTAGGAGAAGAGGGTGGCATCCCCAGCCCTCCAGCACTGAGGAAGAATGGGGCTCCTAAGGCCTTAGCTCTGATCCCTTCCCCTTTCTCCCTGCTCCCAGGACTGGGCCACTTCTGAGTGGGGCAGTGGGTTCTAGCTCAGCTCATGCTGAGAATGTAAGAACTACAAACAAAATTTCTATTAAATTAAGTTTTGTGTCTTCCTCCTGTGTCTCCTGGGAGAGGTAATTGTTTAGTGAGATATGCTTTTTAGCCACTAGAATTGTTGGCTGAATGTCCCCAATAAGGTTACAAGAGCCCTTGTTTATCTCCAGAACCTCAGGCGAATGAGAAAGAGTAACCATTTCCAGTGCCATTACAAATACACTTCATTTATTAGTTCGTGGAGTCCTTTCATCAAACTGGTGAGTTTTTGTTCTAGTATCAGTTGAGTTTGAGACAGATTTAGGAAGAGGTGGGGTTTGAACCCACACCTTAGCCACCAATTCATGTGAACTCTTTTACATTGAACCACATACACATCTCGCTGGTGAAGGAGCAAGACTACACAGCTATTAGCTTTAAACACATTTTCTGACTACTAGCCAGTGTTAAAAGCTATTAATTCCTTTTATAGTTAGGGAAATAGATTCAGAGATGTGATCTACCCCAATGGCGTGCACTGGCCAAGTCAGGGTTTGAACTCTTGAAGGGGAAAGAGGTGGCCCCAAGGGAGGGAGTGAAAGTGTCAGAAGAGCCTGTGGGCCTGTAAGATTGGCATAGGCCCTCTGTTGCATCCCTCAAGGCTGCCATTAATGTCCAGTGGGGGGTTGGGAACTAATGTCTAACTGCAGGAGGGGGAGGAAAGAATTCCTCATCCCGGTCTGACCTAGGCTTGTGAAAGCTTACTAGCACAGGATATGCTGTGAAAGGAGAAGCTGCAGGGCCTGGTAATAGTTGGGTAGAGTGAGGTGGCAGGCCACGGCCTGGTGTTTTCTCAGATGTGAATGGTAAGAAGAGCTGGTTAGATGGCAGGTAATGGTCAGTTCAGGATGGGGGTAGGGTGGAAAGTCCACCCAGTAAATGGAAGACAAATACATCACCTCCATCCTGTTTGCCAAAGCACCTTCAGCTTTGGCTAACCAACCCTTCCACTCCTTATTCCATGGGTAGGACTCCTGAGTGTCGTGGGGCTAGGCCCCACCCTTCTGGGAGGCCTCCAGAATTGGCATATCCGGGGGAAAGTTTAAGGAGAGAATTATGTGTTTAGGGAAACCTTAAACGTTACGTCTTCCTCAAGTACTCAGATGGAGTACTTGATGGAGTCAGATGGAGATAGTTGGGTGAACAAAGTGATCAGGGGAGGAGCAGCAGAGAGAGGGAGACCCAGGAGCTGTTAATATTCATTCCAAAAATCCAGCTCTTCCCTTAAGGACTAATGAGGCCACAGAATGGCATTGGGTCCCCACGTCTGTGGTCAATTTCCGTGTTTAACTGTTGGTAACCTTTCAAGTATCCTTTCTAGTTCTTTCAGGGCTTGTTAGGCTTCCTGTCAGGTGGCCAGATCAGAGTAAGGCTCATTTGGAACGAGAAAAAAAAATTTAAGATTTTGTGGAAGAAATGAAAATTTAGCAAGTACATTGCTTGTTAAACGTCAACAAATTCATGGGCGTGAAACGGGGTCTCGGAGCCATTTTGTGGCCTATGACGTCACCTCTAGCGGGCATGGCGTCACTCGCAGGAAGCCACTTGATGGCAGAGCAAGAGGTCCCCCGCCCCTCACAGAATAGAATTTAGTCTGCGCATGCTTTGCTCGAGGCCGCGCTCGTGCGCATGCTCGCGACGGCCAAGGGGGCGCGCTCATGTCACGTGTTGTGGTGGTCGGCGCGCGCACTGCCTGCCCCGGAAGCTGTCGGCGTGCGGCGCGGACGGGCGCTAAGATGGCGGCGGCGTGAGTTGCATGTCGTGTGAGGATTCCGGGGCCGCCGTGTCGCTCGGGTCCCACCATGGCCGTCACGATCACGCTCAAAACACTGCAGCAGCAGACCTTCAAGATCCGCATGGAGCCTGATGAGACGGTGCGAGCCAGGCCGGCGCTCCGGAGCGGGAGCGACGGGTGCAGCGGGTGGGGTGGGGGCGGGGAGGCCGGGATCCCGACGACAGAGGCGGGGAAGACGGCATAGGGTCGCGCCCTGCCCATTCTCCCTACGGGCCTGACTTTCCCAGATACCCTGATGGTCCCCGCTCTGCCCCTGGTGGCTCGGGCGGCGCTCTTGGGTCGATCTCCAGGCGAAGCCCCACCTCCGGGGCTCCCGCCAGGTCCTGGCTCCAATGTCAGCGCCCTCGCGGGGCGCGGGATCTGCAGGCTCGGATTGCCGGCCGGGCTGCTTTCTCTGGAAAGTTTCCTCCGAGTTCTCACTTTTGTAGGCTTTGCCTCGGGACCTTGGTAGCCAAATCTGGGAGTAGTGATGAGGAGATGCCGGGTGATGACAGCAACTATGATGATAATGATAATAAACGGTCTGAGTTTCAGTGGTCCGTGTTTGTTTTTCACCAGTCGCTGAGCGTTTTCATGATGTTTTACTAACTCTGCAAAGTAGGCTTGTCATTTGGGCACTCTTGCGTGTCCTCACTTAACAGATGTGGAAACTTTGAGCTTGAAGAACTTTGCTATAGTCGCATATGCATACAGCAAGGCGTGGCGGAGCTGATTTCAATTCGGATTTGCTTCAAGTCTCGAGAGCCCACGGTCTCATAAAGATGATGCTGTGCTTTTGGCCGGAAAGAGACTTAGGACCTAAAAACGTGTATTTGGCACTTGTTGCACAATTTCCCCCATGAGGGAGATATTGAAGTTCATTTTTTGTAAAAAGGAAACAAACTCAGATTTTTTTGACCAATCCAGCTGTTTGGGCAAGTTAGGTAATCTCTGTGCCTCTGTTTTTCTCAAATATAAAATAAGGATTATGGAGCTTGCTTCCTGTTGCAGTGGCTGAGACTGCACTTTCAATACAGGGGTCCTGGGTTCAATCCCTGGTTAGGGAACTAGATCCCATATGCCAAAACTGAGGTCCTATGCAGCCAAATAAGTAAATAAGTTTTAAACAATAGAAAATGAGGCTCATGGTACCTATTCCACTCAGTTATTACAAGGCTTTAAACCTGTGATGTATACATTTATAATAGCACTATCAACTTAAGATTCTCTCAGTAAACACCACTGTCAGCAACCTTAGGTCTCCCTTTATTTTGAATTGCGTTTCATCATGTCTGCATCATTTGAAATATGTATTAGTTTTTTATTCCCCCACGTGAGCGTCCTCTATGAGAACAGGGACACGTGTTGAGTCTTTGTGCTCTGTCGTCTGCCTAAAACTGCACCTGGCACATATTCAGTGTTCAGTAAATATTTCGTTGAATAGTAGAACAGTATGCTTGATTACGAAGCTTAGCAATTCGGCCATCAGGTCTTGCAGCCTGCCCCCAAACTAGAAGGGAAGAGAGAATCGGGGGTTTTGCAATGATCACATCTACCCCTTCCCCAGGTGAAGGTGCTAAAGGAGAAGATAGAAGCTGAGAAGGGTCGTGATGCTTTCCCCGTGGCTGGACAGAAACTCATCTATGCTGGCAAGATCCTGAGTGACGATGTCCCTATCAGGGACTATCGAATTGACGAGAAGAACTTCGTGGTCGTCATGGTGACCAAGGTGGGTGATATCTGCTGGTTGGGAGGGTGGGTGGATTGGCTGGGGAACTGGCAAACAGCCTGTGCCCAAGAGAGATTAGCCATGGACAGGGCGGGCGGAGCTGTGGAGGGATGTCGGGGCTAGATAGGGGAACTGAGGCCTGCTCCCTTTTTCTGGGTGTTATAGGCCAAAACCAGCCCAGGCACCTCCGTACCCTCAGAGGCCTCACCCACTGCCACCCCGGAGTCTTCCACATCCTTCCCGTCAGCCTCTGCCTCAGGCATGTCCCACCCCCACCTACTGCCAGAGAAGACAAAAGCCCATCGGAGGAATCTGCCCCCACGACGTCCCCGGAGTCTGTATCAGGGTAAGGCAAGGAGCTGCAGCCCCAGCTTGGGCCCTGTCTTCCCTGCCCCTTTCAGTGCCCACTGTCATGGTTCCACACACCTGGGGGGGAGGGCAAGCCACCAGAAGCCAGGGTCCGATTCTCTCTCTCTTGAATTTGCAGCTCTGTTCCCTCTTCAGGTAGCAGCGGGCGAGAGGAAGACGCGGCCTCCACGCTAGGTGGGTGGGTGGTCCCCCAGTTGAAAATGGCTGGATGCCCCCAGGCATCAGCTGGCCTCCTGTGGGCATGGGAGGGCCGGGAAGCTGCCCTTCCTTCTCCTCAGTGACCGAGCCTTTGCTGCTCCCTCCACAGTGACGGGCTCTGAGTATGAGACAATGTTGACGGAGATCATGTCCATGGGCTACGAGCGAGAGCGGGTCGTGGCCGCCCTGAGAGCCAGCTACAACAACCCCCCACCGAGCTGTGGAGTATCTACTCACGGTGAGGTGGGGCTGCTGCCTCCCGGGGAGTTCTCAAGGGAGCATGCGGACTTCAGTGCTCTGGAGGGTGGTCAAAATCTGTCCCCCAAAACCTTTGGATTAGGGCTCTAGCCAGGAAAGAACTCCTGCAGGAGCCGTGGGGTGGGCCTGGGAGGGCAGAGTGGAGGCCTCCTGTGTCTCCCACCAGGGCTGAGCATGCAGGAGGGGCGGCAGTGGGCAGTCTGTGCTTGGAACTAAAAAGGACACCCGACAGGGAATTCCTGGGAGCCCCGAACCAGAACACGGTTCTGTCCAGGAGAGCCAAGTTTCAGAGCAGCCATCCACAGAAGCAGGTGAGTGATTGGGAAGTGTGTGCTTGGGGTGCCTGCTGTTGCGGCACTTGATTCATCCCACCCACCCTGTACTTCTGGGAGCCCAGGGTGGTGTCTGACCACACCCCTTTCTCCTGCCAACAGGAGAGAACCCCTTGGAATTTCTGCGAGACCAGCCTCAGTTCCAGAACATGCGGCAGGTGATTCAGCAGAACCCTGCGCTGCTGCCAGCCCTGCTCCAGCAGCTGGGCCAGGAGAACCCCCAGCTCTTACAGGTACAGGCCTGCGGGCAGAAGGAGTCGGTGCAGGCCCCATCTCCCTTACCTGTGGGTACCACAGCCCCCAGAGAGAGCCCAGCCAAGCATGGTGGATAAGGGAGTCTCAGCTTGGAAGGCACGACTGACAAGATAGTCACCTGCTGTTCCCTGTGACTCGATGACCTCATGGTTTCACATGATGCTCCCAACCACCTGTGAGGTGTAGGTGCTGTTGTCATTCCTGCAGAGGGAGGCACCAGAGGTTTGGAGCAGCCTGGCAACTGGTGGAGTGTGTGTCTGCCTCTGGGGCCTGCACTCTGACTTGGCTCCACATTTAGCTGTTGCTTCATAAACGCCCCTAGGGTTGCAGGACTGCTGTGCCCTGGTTGGTTCTGAGGCCACCAAACTCAGCAAAGCTCCATCCTGCCCTTGAAGGTACCGAGGCAGAGGAGCAGTGACCCCTGAGTGTGACAGGGTCCTCTGGGTCCTCTGTGAAGCTTGCCTCTCCTGATTGAGGCTTCTGCTGCTTCTACCCCAAACGTTTCAGTCTCCTGTGCTGCCTCCTGCTCACCTCCTCCAGATGATGGAGGGCCCAGGCTGCACATCTTCATTCTTATCTGCTGTCAATCCTGGGGCCTTTAATCGTGTGTGTGTGTGTGTGTGTGTGTGTGTGTGTGTGTGTGTATAAGTCACTCAGTTATGCCCGACTCTGCAGTCCTATGGACTGTAGCCTGCCAGCCTCCTCTGTCCATGGAATTCTCTCAGCAAGAATACTAGAGTGGGTTACCATGCCCTTCTCCAGGGAATCTTCCCGATCCAGGGATTGAACCTGGGTTTCCTGTATTGCAGGCAGGTTCTTTACTGTGTGAGCCACCAGGGAACCCCCTCCCCCACTTAAATTTGTATGATCAGCCTGGACCCTCTGGATGCCATGTTCTCCATGACTGACTTGGTGCCTCCATGAAAATGCTTTCTACATACCCAAGACCAGAACAGATTCTCCCCAGCCTTCCCTAACCCTGCCAGGACCAACCTGGGCTTGCTTGAGCCCCAGGCACTGGGGGCCTGCTGGGCTTATCCCCCACCTGTCCTGTTTGCTCTGCCTGCAGAACACTCAGCCCAGCCCTGCCCTCCACCTCTGTGGCTGCCACCTCATCTTCTACTGGGTCCCCAGGCGGCCACTATCCAAGCCTCTGCTTCTGCACTTTTCCTGTGGTTATTCTCCACCAGAATCCAGATTCCTAAAAAGCGCTTTTTCCTTTGATGTGAAAATTGTCAAATGTACATAAAAATAGGGGCATATCAAAACTCCCCAGACGTGTAACACCCAGATGAATTCACCTTTTAAAAAGTACACAGATGTCTTTTCCTAGTTGATTCTCACCACTGTGGTATCCCATCATGCCAGAAGGCACTAGAAGAAAGCGGTTTAGACCTTGCCGCCGCCTCTGATCTCAACTTTTGCTTCCTCCTTCCCTTTCTTGTTTATAGTTTTGCCATATGGATTTTTTTTGTTTCTGGAGTTTTCCAAATACACTCCCATCCCTGGGCCTTTGCACTTGCTGTTGGCTCTATGTGGAAGGAAACTTTCTTCTCCATCCTGTGGATCACAGGCCCCTCCCTCCTGGTTTTAAGTGTCTTCCCCAGCCCAAGGTCTATCTACTCTGATGTATGGGTCAGCGTGCGTAAGGCCTATCTCCCCATCCTGGAACATTAGCTTCTCTAGGACAGGGCCGGTGTCCACCACTGTGTGGCTGGCCAGAGTAGGTACCCTGTAAATGCTTGCTGAGTGAGTGAAAAGGGCTGTGACAGGGACCTAGGGGAGGGGGGACAAAGGCCGTGGGTCACCCTTCGCTCCTCTGTCTCCCACAGCAAATCAGCCGGCATCAGGAGCAGTTCATCCAGATGTTGAATGAGCCCCCGGGAGCTGGTGGACATCTCAGACGTGGAGGGCGAGGTGGGCGCCATAGGTGAGGAGGCCCCGCAGATGAACTACATCCAGGTGACACCGCAGGAGAAAGAAGCTATAGAGAGGGTAAGAGGCCTGGCCAAGAGGACTGCCACCTCACGGGTGGGCAGGGCCCGCACCTCTTGCTTATACCTGCCCGTCTTCCCACAGTTGAAGGCCCTGGGCTTCCCCGAGAGCCTGGTGATCCAGGCCTACTTCGCTTGTGAAAAACGAGAACTTGGCTGCCAACTTCCTCCTGAGTCAGAACTTTGATGACGAGTGATGCTGGGAGGCCAGGCTGCCCACCGCCCCCTCCTCCCCACCCTCCCACCCCATCTCCACAAAAGTTTTATAAAAGAAAAAAATATATATATATATTCATGTTTATTTAAGAAGTGGAAAAAAAATCAAAAACTAAAAAAAGAAACTCCGACCCAACTTCCCACTCTCCTAAAGTGGTCCCTCATTCCCATCTTGGCCTGAAAAGACCTGGGCCAGACAGCTGTCCCCCTCCCCATCCCCCAACCCAGCCCAGCCTGCTCTAAGGAGCTGGCAGAACTGGAGGTGACAGATGGGCCCCTCTTGGCCTGTGTCCCAGCTCCCTGCAGCCAGATGGAGAGGCGGCTGCTTGCCTCCCCATCCCCCAAGAGCCCCCGAGACCTCCCCCGCCCTCTTCCAGGGTGAGGGGAAGCTGGAGCTCCAAACTTTTGATCCTCCATTGGAGTGTCTCACATCTTTCCATCTGGGGTGAATGCTCAAGAGGCCCAAGGACTCCTCTGTGGTCTGGCCTAGGCTTCCATCCTGCATCCCTTTGCTGGGGGGCGGGGGGGGGAGGTCTGGTTTGTCCTGCTTGGGGAAGGGGAAACATCAGAGTCGCTCTGGAGTTTGAGGCAAGCCCCCCACCCCAGAAGAGAACTGTTGTCTCTGATAAAGGTTTTGAAGTGAATAAAGTTTTAAAAGCCAGTCCTGTGGTTCATCCCTACTGGGGCTTCCCACTCCAGCTGGTCTGAGTCTAGGGGCTAGCTGGGCACAGGAGATGGGGGAATGCCATGAAAGGGGCAGAGGGGTCTGTCTGCCTCTGTAGATTGTGGCTCCTAGTGTACCCTGCCCCCACCACCAAGCTGTGTTATTCCCAGGCAGTGGGGCCCAGCCTTGGAAGGGCTGCTGCTCTTTCCACCCCCCCATCATCACCACAGTCTGTTTTGGCTACACTTCCCCCTGGTAATTGGCTAATTACTGGAGATTAATGTTGGTAAACAGAAGCCTTCTTCTCCTGTGCCATCTGCTCCTCCATTATTTCCCCATTGTGCCCCCCCTTTTTCCCCTGAAGCCCCAGAGTTGGTCGGCATGTTCTTGAGTCCCCTGAGTGAGCAGAGCCAGGGAAGGGTGGGGGATTCCCTGGCTCCAGGTGTTGGAGAAGGAACCAATGCACCAAAGGAGGGCTGTGATAAGAGAGGACATAGCTCTTCAGGGGTGGGGCAAGTTTTATTTGGAAAGAACCCAGCTCAGGAGTCGGGTGTTTCAGAGTCTGCTGGATCCTGGGCCGCAGCAGCGGCCATCGCAGCAGCTCGTGCCTCCTTCTTCTTTCTTTGTTTCTCCTCCTTGAGGCGCTTGCGATGCTGCTTCTCCAAGTCCTGCAGCAGCTCCTGGAAGCGGGCACTCCTCGGGTCCACGTGGTATCCCAGGCGCTCCTGGGCCTCTGCCTGCAGCCGGGCCCTCCGCTCCTTGTCTGCTTGCGCCTTCTCCCTGCGTGCCTGCTGCTGCCGCCGCCAGTTCTCAATCATCTGTGGCATCTTGGCCATGCACTCTTCAATGAGCTGCTCCCTGCCGGCGCAGGAGGGTGACTGGTGAGGGCAGCCCCACCCAGCCAGAGCAGCACCCATCCACCCACCTTCCACCCCCAAGCCTCTGCCCACAGCCTGCCTCTTCCAGCTCCCCTATATTTCAAGATGAAAGATTGAGAAGCTTATGGTGGTCATTAAAACTGTCAAGAAAAGTCCTTGAGAAGTGAAGCAAGAGGCAGCAGAGAGGAACTAGTGTGAAAACGACAGTCACTCAGTTGTGTCTGACTCTTTGAGACTCCACGGACTATAGCTGCCAGGCTCCTCTATCCATGGAATTCTCCAGGCAAGAATACTGGAATGAATAACTATTTTCTTCTTCAGGGGATCTTCCCAACCCAGGGATCAAACTCCAGTCTCCTGCATTACAGATTCTTTACCATCTGAACCGCCAGGGAAACAAATACAAATTTAACCTTGAGCAAGCCCCAGTCACTCTAGGAGCAGATCCCAAGTCAACCCAGCATTTCCCTGAGCTGTCTCCCTGAGCCACCCAAGTGCCACGCGTTATTCCCATAGCACATTCCTTCATTCTACAGACATCAATGAGTACCCACTCTATGCCAGGCCCACTTCTAGATACAGGAGTGGAGACAAGAAATGAATTGGACCTTTCCCTCCAATAGGTGGTAGGTGTGAGTCACTGTTCCATTTTAAGGATTAGAAACATGAAACTGAAAGCCCCATGGTAGGGTCAGCCAGCTGGGATAACGGGGTTTATTTGACATGGGTTCAATTCCCAGCTCTGTTCGTTCACTGGGCGATTGGACAAGTGACTTCACCCTCCTTGGCCTCAGTTTCCTATCTCTCAAATAAGGGCAATTCCCTCTTCCTCTTAGAGCTGCTGTGAGGACAAGAACAGTAAACACCAGGAACACACTCACCTGCCTTCGCTGCCCCCTCTCTTCAGTAAGTGGCACAATCAGTATCTTCGCTCTTGCTTCCATTCTTACCTCTAAATCCTTCAGACCTGCCTCCCAAGTCCGATCTGTACCCTTGATCCCATGCTCCATCACCTCTCACACCTCCCCAGCCACACTAATGTCCAGGCTGTTTCATAAAGCACATACCTACCTCAGGGCCTTTGCATCGGCTGTTCCCTTTACCAAGAACACTCTCCCTAAGATCTTTCCATGGCTACCGCTGATCATTCATCTCTCTGTTAAGTTGCTCAGTCATGTCCAACTCTTTGTGACCCTATGGACTATACAGTCCATGGAATTCTCCAGGCCAGAATATGGGAGTGGGTAGCCTTTCCCTTCTCCAGGGGAATCTTCCCAACCCTGGGATCGAACCTAGGTCTCCCACATTGCGGGTGGATTCTTTACCAGCTGAGCCACAAGGGAAGCCCAACAGGTTTCTGCTTAAACATTTTAAATGTCAAGTTCTCAGAGAAGCCTGGGGCCTACCAAGGCGAAGTCGCCCTCAGGCCTGCAGGCTCCACCCAATTTTATCTTCCTAATGACTCTGGGTCACCATCTGAAATTCGTTTTGTTCTCCACTGTGCCCTCAGCACCCGGGACATGGCCTTGCGCACAGTAGGCGCTAGGTAAACATTTGTTAACCGATGACTAAATGAACTTAGCCAGAAGTCTTTTCGCATCTAGGTAAGCGTGCACGTAAATACTGCATGCAAAACCGGCGATAAACCGCCTGATGGAGTAAACACTGTTGATGCACAGTTCACTGTCGGCCCGCAGTCCCGCTCCCGCCCGACCACACGCACACACCTGGCTTGTCGCTTCTGCTCTTCCGCCAGCTGCTGCACTCGCAGCGATTCCTGCATGACCGCCAGGCTCGGGTACCATTCTCGCTCCTCAGCCTCCAGCTCGAGCAGCTGTTCCCGCGACGGCCACAGACAACCGGGGTCAACACCGGAGGCGGCGCCATGCCGCGCGAACTGCTTAGCTGCGTAGCGCGGCCCCAGCTGCCAGCGCGGGGTCAGTGGGTCATTCGGGTCGGGCCACCAGGGGTCCCGTGAGCGGCGCGGAGGCGGCGGCGCTCGGTAGCCGCGGGAGCCCGGGCCCAGGGTCGTCACCCATCCGAGCAGGTTGCGAGTCTGCCGCATGGGCGCAGCCATCTTGGCCGTGCGAGGTCCTCGCGAGCAGGCCGGGCTGGCCAAGGCGCTGCCTGCGCTTGAGGTGAGCTGGGGGCCGGGAGGAGGCAAGGAGCTTCCTGGCTGCCTCAGTTCCGCGCAGGGAGAAGCGGGGAGTAGTCTTACTTTTACACATCTTCAAATATAATTATAAAATTTCCTGTAGCAGTTAATTTATTAAAATCGCATTTAAATTTTTTCTTAGTTTTTTGTTCATATTTAACATTTATGTTAAATAGCATTTATTTTAAATATTAACATTTAAATGTTTTAAATTTAAACGATCATTTAAATATTTATTTAAAACACTGAAATATTTTCGTTTTAAATTCAATCTACGTATTATTTTATATTTTAACTTTTAAATCTATGCAACATATTTAATTATTTAAAAATCCAGGCAAGAATATTGGAGTGGATTGCCATTTCCTCCAGGGGATCTTCCTGACCCAGGGGATCGAACCAGTGTCTTCTACGTCTCATGCATTACAGGAGGATCTGAACCAAGGGGAAAGCAACCCCTGGCTATTTTCTAGGTCCATGGGCTCCGTAGTTGCCACACGCTGGCTCAGTACTTGTGGCCCAGGGACTCAGTTGCCCTTCAGCGTGTGGAATCTTTGGGACCAGGGAACAAACCGTATCCCGTGTTGGCAGACGATTTCTTACTCACAGTACCACCGTGGAAGTCCTAAATATTTAAATTTTATATAAATACTTATTTAAACATTGTTCATAACATTAACTATATGATGCTTTTTCATTTGATTTTAATATATTTATTTAAATTTTAATTTTGAATAATTACTTAAAACTTTCCTTAACACTTACTTAAATGTTTACATTTTGTGGGCCTTCCTGGTTGCTCAGATGGTAAACAATCTGCCTGCAATGCAGGAGACCTGGGTTTGATTCCTAGGTGGGGAAGATACCCTAGAGAGGAGAATGGCTACCCATTCTAGTATTATTCTTGCCTGCAGAATTCCATGGACAGAGGAGCCTGGTGGGCTACAGTCTATGGGGTTGCAAAGAGTTGGACATGACTGAGGGACTAACATTTCTGTCTAACACACTGGAATTTGAATGTAAATATTATTTACTGTATTTATATAGAAATTTTACTTTACATCATATTGTAAATAGTTACTTTATGCCTTTTAAGTTTTTGTATGTTAAAATGTTTTAAAACATTCAGTCCTGCTGTGGAAACTAAATACTATTTTTGAAAAAGGATTTCCACCTTTAAAATGAAGGAAATTCTGACCCATGCTACACCATGGATGAAATTGAAAGCCATTATAGTGAGCGAAATAAGGCAGTCAGGAAAGGACATAAGTTATATGATTTCACTTACATGAGGTCCCTAAAGGAGTCAGATTCATAGAGTCAGCAAGTAGGAGCGTGCCTGGGAGGGGCAGGGGACTGGGGAATTGGCGTTATTGCTCAATAGGTACAGAAGATATATATTGTATTGAGTATAGGTGCTCAGTAGGTATTGAATTTCTGTTTGGGATCATGAAAAAGTTCTGGAGATAGGTGGTGATGGTGGTTTCACAACGTTGTGAATGTGCTTAATGCCACTGAGCAGTACACTTGAAAATGGTTAAAATGTAAATTTTATGTTATGCATATTTTAGTGTTTTAAAAATGCCATTTGCCCGGGGAGCCTGGACAAGAATGTTCATAGTTCATAGCAGTACTATCTATTTCATATATATTAATCTCAAGCTGAAAACAGTTCACACCTGAGTCCGTCTGTAGTCGAGTGGATCCCTGAATGTTGATGTTTCAGCCAACAGAATACTACAGAGCATTCACAGCTGCTTGCTGCCTTGTGGATGATTTTCATCAACATCTTATGCACCAAAGAAAGTGGGACCCAAATGATTCTTTTCAGAAAGAAATATTTTTGATCGTGTAAGGGCTTCCTTGGTGGCTCAGTGGTAAAGAATTCACCTGCCAAGGCAAGAGACTCAGGTTCGATCCCTGGGTCAGGAAGCTCCCCTGGAGGAGGGCATGGCAACCCACTCCAGTTTTCTTGCCTGGAGAACCCCATGGACAGAGGAGCCTGGCAGGCTACAGTCCAAGAGCTCCTTTAGTCTGACATGACTTAGCAACTCAACAACAGAAACAAAGTTTACACAAATTGTCCTTTTCATATAAAGTTGAAAAATCCTAGTGTTATTATGGATGCACTCTTTAAGAGGTATAAGATAAAGAAAAGCCAAACAGTGACCATTCTGAAGTTAGGATGGTATACCTCTGGTGGGGATAAGGCGGCAGCTGGGTGGTGGTCAGGTGGCAGATGTGGGAGGAGTTTGCTTTGTAACAGATTACTGAGCTGGACATTCCCATTCTGCTAGCCTTTCTCTAAGTGGACTGTATTCCGTGTTATTTCTTGATCCGGGCTTTAGTGATGCCTGAGTTATAATTATTCTTTCAGTTGGATATAATTGTATATGTGTGGGCTGTACACTTTCCTGTAGCTTTATTATATTTTGCAATTTAGAAAAATGAAAATACACGCAACAAAAAGGATTTCAGTGAGAAGTCCTACTCCCACCTGTCTCTCATTCTCTGCTTCCTTGGAGCCCTTCCACCATCACTTGTGTTAGTTTCTTATGTATCCTAGGGTTGGTTTATACATTCTTTTTTGAACTTTTATTGAATTTGTTAACAATATTGCTTATTTTTGTTTTTGGCCCCGAGGCATGTGGGATCTTAACCCCTGACTGATAAGGGATCAAACCCACAACCGCTGCATTGGAAGGCAAGGGCTTAACCACTGGACCACCAGGGAAGGCCCTATACTTTATTTACAGTGCTAATGGGTTATTTATTTCACAAGGACAGAGATTACAGTCATTGTGTCATCACCCAGGTTTAACAAATACTCATGTTTTGGCTCCCGTGCTTCAGGGTGTGTTTTGTTTTGTTTTAATTTCTTTAAATAAAACAAGCCCTATTACAAAAGTTTCCAGTGACAGTAAGGCCTCTGCCTACAGATGCCAGGCTTCCCTCCACCCTTTATCCCTTGCATCCATCACCCTTCTCAGGACTAACAGTTACTTTGAAATCAGCTTATTCTTCCAAGACCAGTCTTTACTTATTCATTACTTTTATATAGAGTGTGTGAGAACAATATTAATGCATTAATATATTTTAAACAGTTTGCATAAATGGTATCCTGCATGTATTAGTTTGCAACTTTTTCCCTCAGCCTTTTGGTTTCCAGATATCTCCAAGTGGATTCAGGTAGATTTCTACTGTGTAGCTGTGCTTTTCTGGAGAAGGTAATGGCACCCCACTCCAGTACTCTTCTTACCTGTAAAAACCCATGGACGGAGGAGCCTGGTAGGCTGTAGTCCATGTCACTAACAGTTGGACACGACTGAGCGACTTCACTTTCACGCATTGGAGAAGGAAATGGCAACCCACTCCAGTATTCTTGCCTGTAGAATCCCAGGGATCGGGAGCCTGGTGGGCTGCCGTCTATGGAATTGCACAGAATCAGACACGACTGAAGCGACTTAGCAGCAGCAGTAGCTGTGTTTTTCACAGTGTGGGTCACAGGGCCCATTATTGATTCAGGAAGTCAGGGAACTGGGTTCCAACCAGCATTTATCTCTAGGTTTACAGTTATGGGAAGAATGATTCATAGAAAACTTCTTTTAATTTTTTAAAATTATTTATTTTTTTAAATGACATAGCACACATAAAACTTACTGTTGTAACTTTTTTTGGCTATGCTGCTGCTTTGTTGCTGCTTGAGGGCTTTCTCTAGTTGTGGCTAGCTGGGGCTACTTTCATGCTGGGTGCTTGGGCTTCTCTTTGTGGTGGCTTCTCCTGTGCAGAGCACCAGTTCTGGGGCATGCGGGCTCAGTAGTTGTAGCACAAGGGCTTGGTAGCCTTACGGCATGTGGAATCTTCCAGACTAGGCATTGAACCTGTGTCCCCTGCATTGGCAGGTGGACTCTTAGCGGTAGTAAGGAAATTCTCGTAACCATTTTAAGGTCCACTGCTATCCAGTGGCATTAAGCACATTGACATTGTTGTGCAACCATTACCACCATCCATTTCCAGGAATTTGTCATCTTGTAAAACAGAAACTCTTTCCCCATTAAGCAACTAACTCTCCATTCTCCACTTCCCTCAGCTCCTGGTAATCCCCAGGTAAAGCTATTTCTGCTTTATTGACTATGCCAAAGCCTTGGACTGTGTGGATCACAATAAACTGTGGAAAATTCGGAAAGAGATGGGAATACCAGACCACCTGACCTGCCTCTTGAGAAATCTGTATGCAGGCCAGGAAGCAACAGTTAGAACTGGACATGGAACAACAGACTGATTCCAAATACGAAAAAGAGTACGTCAAGGCTGTATATTGTCACCCTGCTTATTTAACTTCTATGCAGAGTACATCAGCGGAAACGCTGGGCTGGAAGAAACAAGCTGGAATCAAGATTGCCGGGAGAAATACCAATAACCTCAGATAGCAGATGACACCACCCTTATGGCAGAAAGTGAAGAGGAACTAAAACCCCTCTTGATGAAAGTGAAAGTGGAGAGTGAAAAAGTTGGCTTAAAGCTCAACATTCAGAAAACGAAGATCATGGCATCTGGTCCCATTCACTTCATGGGGAATAGATGGGGAAACAGTGGAAACAGTGTCAGACTTCATTTTGGGGGCTCCAAAATCACTGTAGATGGTGACTGCAGCCATGAAATTAAAAGATGCTTACTCCTTGGAAGAAAAGTTATGACCAACCTAGACAGCATATTGAAAAGCAGAGACATTCCTTTGCCGACTAAGGTCTGTCTGGTCAAGGCTATGGTTTTTCCTGTGGTCATGTATGGAAGTGAGAGTTGGACTGTGAAGAAGGCTGAGCGCCGAAGAATTGATGCTTTTGAACTGTGGTGTTGGAGAAGACTCTTGAGAGTCCCTTGGACTGCAAGGAGATCCAACCAATTCATTCTGAAGTAGATCAGCCCTGGGATTTCTTTGGAAGGAATGATGCTAAAGCTGAAACTCCAGTACTTTGGCCACCTCATGCGAAGAGTTGACTCATTGGAAAAGATTCTGATGCTGGGAGGGATTGGGGGCAGGAGGAGAAGGGGACGACAGAGGATGAGATGGTTGGATGGCATCACTGACTCGATGGACGTGAGTCTGAGTGAACTCTGGGAGTTGGTGATGGACAGGGAGGCCTGGCATGCTATGATTCATGGAGTTGCAAAGAGTCGGACACGACTGAACTGAACTGAATTATTTCACTGAGCATAATGTCCTCAAGGGTCAGAATTTACTTCTTTTTTTTAAGGCTGAGTAATATTTCATTGCAGATATTCACCACTGTGTGTTTCTCTGTTCATCCACTGATGGGCGTTTGGGCTGCTTCTACCTTTTGGCTATTGTGAATAATGCTCCTGTGGACATGGGTATAATAGCAGTTATTATTAACGAAAAATATAGAATATTAAAATGTCAGGTTGTATCACATGTACTAATGGTAAGTATTATTTGGTAAACCATTAATTTCTGTCACATATGCATGTATGTATATATACTGGTGATGTAGTTGTCATCGATGGTAACAAACCTCCAAACAGCTATTTTGTTATGCTTATTGATTGTGTAGATCAGGGCACAGTGGGGATGGTTGTCTCTGTTCTATGCTGTCTGCAGCCCCCAGTGGGAATTATTGAAAGCTGAGTGACTTAACACCTGGCAGCTAGAATCATCAGAAAGCATCTTTATTCATTCATGATTTACAGTGGCTTCTGGCTGGATATTCAGCTGAGGTATTGGCTGGAACAGCCACCAGTGGTCTCTCTGTTGGTCCCACCAGTCACCAACATTGTTTAGGTTCAAGGGTAGGGTCAGAGACCTCTTCACTCAAAGGAGTCTCAGGGTTACATTGCCACAATTGCATACAAAGGATTGTATGTAGAACATGTAGGATAGGACGTGTTTTTTCAAGTATTTATATATTTATTGTATTTGGCTGCATCTGGCCTTAGTTGTACCGTGTGGGATATTCACTATGTCATTCAGCATCGTTCACTGTGGCAGTCAAACTTAGCAGTTGTGATGCTCAGGCTTAGTTGGTTCATGGCATATGGGGATCTTACTGCCCTGTCCAGGGGTCCACCCCACATTCCCTGCATTGCAAGGCAGATTCTTAACCACTGGGCTACCGGGGAAGTCTCAGGGCATATTATTGAGGCCTTTTGGAAACTACAGTCAGCTACCTCTGGTACATAATATAAAATGTATTTCTTACTGTGTTTAGTGATTTAAAAAAAATGTTGGGAAAAAAAGTCTGCTCAGGAACTTCCCCGGTGGCCCAGTGATTAGAACTCTGTGCTTTCACTGCACAGGTTCAATGCCTGGTCAAGGAACTAAGAACGCATGCCACATGGAGAAAATAATTTAAAGCATGAAATAAAGTATCTGCTCGATATTGTCCATAATATGAGTAAACTATAATTTTTCTGTCATGCTGTTTTAACGGACATTTGTTTCCAGTTTTTCTTGACTGGAGAAATGGTGCTTCAGTAAACTGCCCTTACTGTGTGTCCCCATATGCCCACTCAGGGAACTTTCTTTGAGGCGTTCAAACAAGTCTGTCCCCAAGGTTTGCTGAGGGACAGATAACCAGCGTGGCTGAAGCCCAGTGAATGAAGTGGATTGAAGGAGGAGGTGGAGTGAAGAGTGCTAGGTACTGGCTAGCCATGCGGGGAATATAAGCCAGGGCAAGAGTTTCTGGTTGTATTCCAAGGACAGTGGGGAGCCACGGGAGGTCTCTGAGCAGAGCAGTAGTGAATGACTTATGATTCTCCTCTGGCTTCTGAAGAGAAAGAACAGTGATGGAGCAAAACATAAAGAAGCAGGAAGACCCATCCGGAGGTAGAAGGGGCGTTAGGAGGTAGAAGTACCCATTAGGGGTACCAGGGTGGTCTCTGACCTGCACTGGCCTCAGGGCATTTGCATTACTTTTCCTGCTGCCAAGCTTAGAACTGTCTCCCAGGATCTACACCTGGTGGGCTCTTTTTTCCTTCTATTTTTTTTGGCCATGCCTCGAGGCATTCAGGATCTTAGTTCCCTGAGGACTGAACCTGAGTCCCCTGCAGAGGAAGTGTGGTGTCTTAACCACTGGACCACCAGGGACGTCCTATGGGTGTGTGTGTGTGAGTCGCTCAGTCATATCTGACTCTTTGAGACCCCATGGATGGTAGCCCGCCAGCTTCTTTTCTCCATGAAATTCTCCAACAAGAATACTGGAGTGGGTTGCCATTTCCTTCTCCAGGGAGTCTTCCCAACCCAGGGATCAAAACTTGGGTCTCCTGCATTGCAGGCAAATACTTTACTGTCTGAGTTACTAAGGAAGCCCCCATGATAGGCTCTTCCTTGTTATTTAGGTTTGACTCAGCGTACACCTCCCTGGCTTCTTGGAACTTTGTTCATGCTAAGTCACTTGTATCTGACTCTGACCCCATGGACTGCCTGCCAGGTTCCTGTGTCCATGGAATTTTCCAGGCAAGAATAGTGGAGTGGGTAGCCATTTCTTCCTCCAGGAGATCTTCCCATCCCAAGGATGGAACCCATGTCTCCTGCATTGGCAGGTGGGTTCTTTACCACTAGCGCTGCCTGGGAAGCCCTTGGAACTTTGAAGACATACAAAATGGAGTAGGGTCAGTCCCTGACCTCAAACACCTCAGTCTTGTGGGTGAGACGTACAAATAATTACAGTGGAGATGAAGCAGGAAGAAAGTTCCTAGAATGGGGCTGATAGACAGACAGGTGTGGATTTCTGAGCTGATTTGCTACCAGACCAGGAAATTTGGGGACCAGGGGCTTCCCAGGTGGTGCTAGTGGTAAAGAATCTGCCTGCCAATGCAGGAGATGCAAGAGACACGGGAGTTGATCCCTAGTTTGGGAAGATCCCTGAAGTAGGAAATGGCAACCCACTCTAGTATCCTTGCCTGGAAAATTCAAGGACAGAGGAGCCCAGCAGGCTACAATCCATGGGGTCTCAAAGAGTCAGACACAACTGAACACACGCATGCATGCTGAGTTGTAAGCTGGGAATCCAATGTAGTAATTGATTTGCAGCACAGTCTGGACAAGTGTCTCTAACATGCAGCCAGGAGCTTGAACCACTGATAAGGAACAAACTTGCAGAAAGAATAAGTGCAAAAACCCAGGTGCAAAAGAACAACTTTTGAGAATATTCTTTGCAAGATGGTTTGTGACAGTTAAAAAAATGGATAATGGAGAAAAAAATTGGGGAGTGTGCAGGTGCAGTGAAATACTCTTAACAGTGAAAATGAAGGCACATGAAGGGGAGGAAAAATGAAGGTTGAAAGGATACATTAAGATACCATATATATTGTTTTATACAAAACAATCTTATGTATCTTTTCTAAATGGACAGGTACATAGTAAAACTGTGAATACCAGTCCTGGGGCTTAAAATAGGCAAATTCAAGGTTTAAGGACAAGTATAAAGCCAGTTTCTCTCATATTTGTAACCTTTAATTTCTCAATTGGGGTAATGAGTTGTTGTTCAGTCACTAAGTCACTCTTTGTGACTCCATGAACTGCAGCATGCCAGCTTTCCCTGTCCTTCACTATCTCCTGGAAGTTTGCTCAAATTCATGTTCATTGAGTTGGTGATGCCATTCCAACCATCTTATCCTCTGTCTCCCCCTTCTCCTCCTGCCTTCAACCTTTCCCAACATCGAGATCTTTTCAAATAAGTGAGCTCTTCGAAACAGGTGGCCAAAGTATTGGAGCTTCAGCTTCAGCATCAGTCCTGAATATTCAGGGTTGATTTCCTTTAGGACTGACTAGTTTGATCTCCTTTCTGTCCAAGGAACTCTCAAGAGTCTTCCCCAGCACCACAGTTTGAAAGCATCAATTCTTTGGTGCTCAGCCTTCTTTACGGTCCAACTTACATCCATCCATGGATGGAAAAACCATAGCTCTGACTACACAGATCTTTGTCAGCAAGGTGATGTGTCTGCTTTTAATATGCTGTCTAGGTTTGTCATAGCTTTTCTTCCAAGAAGCAAGTGTTGTTGTTGTTGTTGTTTTAAATTTTGTGGCTGTAGTCACCATCTGCAGTGCTTTTGGAGCCCAAGAAAATAAAATCTGTCACTGTTTCCACTTTTCCCCCATCTATTTGCCATGAAGTGATGATGGGACTGAATGCCATGATCTTAGTTTTTTGAATGTTGAGTTTTAAGCCAGCTTTTTCACCTCTCTTTCACCCTCATCAAGAGGCTCTTTAGTTCCTCTTCTGCCACTAAGGTGGTGTCTTCTGCATATCTGAGGTTATTGATACTTCTCCCAACAATCTTGATTCCAGATTGTGAGTCATCCAGCCCAGCATTTGGCATTTTGCATGATGTACTCTGCATATAAGTTAAATAAGCAGGGTGGCAATATACAGCCTTGACATATTCCTTTCCCGATTTTGAGCTAATCAGTTGTTCCATGTAAGGTTCTGACTGTTGCTTCTTGACCTGCATACACATTTCTCAGGAGACAGGTACGGTGGTCTGGTATTCCCATCTCTTTAAGAATTTTCCAGTTTTGCTGTCATCCACACAGTCAAAGGTTAGCATAGTGAATGAGGCAGAAATAGATTTTTTTTTAAATTCTCTAGCTTTTTCTATGATCCAGCGAATGAGTACAGGGTAATGAGTACAGTGGTGTTGTATTTTTATCTCTTTCTCTCCCCTCCCCCATATATAAGGTATTTACTTGGCTGCACTGGGTCTTAGCTGCCCCACATGGGATCTTTGATCTTCCTTGAGGCATGAGGGATCTTTCAGTAGTGGCTGCTGGGATTTAGTTCTCTGATCAAGAATCGAACTCAGCCTCCCTGTCTTGGAAACTAGGAGTCTTAGCCACTGGATCACCAATTGTTGTTGTTGTTTAGTCGATAAGTCACGTCTGACTCTTTGTGACCCCATGGACTGTAGCCCGGCAAGGCACCTCTGTCCATGGGATTTTCCAGGCAAGAGTACTGGAGTAAGCGGCCATTTCCTTCTCCAGGGGATTTTCCCAACCCAAGGCCTGAGCCGGAGTCTCCTGCATTGGCAGGTGGGTTGTTTACCACGGACCCACTAGGGAAACCCCTGGACCACCAGGGGTGTCCCTATATACTCTATTTTTATATTACTGATATTATATACATATTACCATGTATTTATCTATATCTATAATGTATTTTATCTATTTTTATCTATACTTGTTTGAATGTCCAAAATATCAATACTTCACTTAAAAAACAAGGGGCAGGACTACCTGTCTGTCCAGTGGTTAAGACTCTGAGCTTCCACTGCAGGGACACAGGGTCAATCCTTAGTTGAGGAGCTGAGATTACTCATGGGGCACTGTGCAGCCAGGAAAAAGAAAAGCAAAGCAAAACAAAAACACAAGGGGCAGAACAAAGGTATTCATTGTTTTCGTGTATGTATTTCTCTATCTTTGTCTTTGCATTTTTTTGCGTTGAATTTTTAAACTCTAAAATGAAGCCTCCCATCTCATCATGCCTATTTACATGCCCATCCCCAACAGGAAAATCCTGCTGCTCTTTTCACTGTGCAAATACCTGTAAATTAACGTCCTTCCCCAAAAGGTCAGCACCTTGTGAAATTTTCTTAACTTCATTTTTTTTTTAATGCTCACTTTCCATGTTGAAATTTTGAAGAGTGTTGCAGCCCTGTACAGCTGTGTGGGATTATGGGATTATGCCTGGTGAGTCTAGAAAATAGTAAGGAGGTCCGGAGTGCCATAAAGAATCCACCTGCACTGCAGGAGACTCAAGAGACAAGATTCTGTTCCTGGGTCGGGAAGATCCCCTGGAGGAGGACATGGCAACCCACTCCAGTATCCTTGCCTGGAGAATCCCATGGACAGAAGAGCCTGCCAGGTTGCCAAGAGGAGTCCATGGGGTTGCAAAGAGTCAGACATGACTGAGCGGCTGAGCACAGCACCGCGTGACTGGAGGCAGTGAGAAAACGGGGGAGAGAGTGCGGAGAGATGGGTGTGGGGGATGGGGTGAGGGTAGGGGATGGGGGGTGGGGAGTAGGGGTTGGGGTGTGTGGAGAGGTGATGGGAGCAGACAGGGCGAGGCCTGAAGGGCTGTAGGGAGAATTTTTTGCTGTTGCTGAGTGACATGGGACCCCTGAACCGGGGAGGAGCAGAGGAAGGGCGTGCCCCGCCTCAGGTCCTCACAGGCGCTCTCTGGGGGCTGTACGGGGAGGAGATTGGGGGGAGGAAGGAGGCGGGAGCTGGGGTCCCAAGGCGGAGGGACTGCTCAAGTTCAGGTGGGAGATGATGGAGACCATGTCTAAGTGCGGGACAGAGGAGGCAGTGAGAAGTGGGCGAATTCCGGACACATTCTGAAGTGGATGGGACCACCAAATTGAGGGTAAATATACTTCCAAGTTTGGAGCCTTAGTATCTGGCAGGTCGGAGCTGCCATCAGCTCAGTCTAGAGGACAACGGAAGGAAAGATCGCAGAGGGGGGGTGCACTCAGGGAATCGGAGGTAGAAGGGTAGAGTGAGGGGTACTCGTGCACCTTCACTTGGGGAGCGATGAGGCTGGTGTCCAGGGCACGAACGGCATACAATGCCGAGAGTTGCCGCCAGAGGGCAAGCGCACCCCATCACAGCGGCTCGGCCGCTTCTCATGGCCCCCTGGCTGCAGCTCCTCACCTGGGTTCGAGACGGGGGGCCTCGCAGATGCCAGGGCCAGGCCACCCCCGAGGTCCCAAAGACTAACACGACGCGGCCGATCGTTTATCTGCCTCGAGCACTCCAACCGCCACTCCCCACTGTGCTGTTCCCACCTAGGGTCTCTGCAAAAATGCCACCTCTACAGGGGGACCTTCCCTGACCACCCTGGGGGCCCCGACCCCTCTAAGACACATCCCATTTTAGTCTCTTCCTAACAGTTAAGGATCTTCCCTTGTGGCTCAGCTGGTAAAATCCGCCTGCAATGTGGGAGACCTGGGTTCTATCCCTGGGTTGGGAAGATCCCCTGGAGAAGGGAACAGCTACCCACTCCAGTATTTTGGCCTGGAGAATTCCATGGACTGTTACAGTCATTTATGACTGAGCAACTTTCACTTTTCAACAGTTAAGACTCTGAAATCATCTTATTTATCCTGTGTTGCCTGTTTTCTGCAGTTCAATTTAAAGTCTGTGCCAGGAACTTCCTGGTGGTCCAGTGGTTAAGTTTCTGAGCTCTCAGTGCAGAGGGTGTGAGTTTGATCTCTTGTCAGGAAACTAGATCCCAAATGCTGCAACTAGAACCTGCTGCAGCCAAATAAATAAATGTTAGGAAAAAAAAAAAGCCTGTGCCAGTGAAGACCCATTTTCTGTGTTGTCCATCTGTAACCCCAGGGTTCAAAATCATTCCTAGCCTTTAATTTGTGCTAAAGGGGGAAAAAAAATGTGTTCATCATAGCTTACTCATGGTGCTACCATGTACCAACCTCTGCTTGAAGCTCCTTACATGAATTATCTCCAGCCTTCAGAACAAGCCTGCTAAGGAGAGATTGACTTTTTCTTTTGTCTTGTGTTTTGGCCACACCACCCAGCTTGCAGGATCTTAGTTCCCCAAGCAAGAATTGAACTCCCGCCATGGTAGTGAGAACACAAGAGTCCTAACCTCTGGACCTCCAGGGAATTCCCCCAGGTAGGGACTGTTGTTATCCCCATACTACAGAAGAGGAAACTGAGGATACAGGGAGAGATTGCACAGTCAGGAAGTTTCAATGTCAGGAGTGAAGTCTAAGTTCTTCCCTGGTGGATCAGTGGTAAAGACTCTGCCTGCCAATGCAGGAGGCACGGGTTTGATCCCTGATCCTGGAAGATCCCACATGTCTCGGAGCAACTAAGCCCATGTGCCACCACTACTGAGCCTGTGCTCCAGAACCCATGCTCCACAAGAGAAGCCACCACAGTGAGAAGCCTGTGCACTGCAGCTGGAGTCACCCCTGCCCCCCACAGCTAGATAGAAGCCGGCACAGCGACAAAGACCCAGCACAGCCAAAAATAAATAACTTTTTTTTTAAGTTAAAAAAACTAAAAAGCTTTAAAAAAAAAAAAACCCAACACAGTGACACTACCAAGATTGTGTTCTATGGTCTAGCTCAGCACACGTAGGAGATAGCAAACCACTTTACTGGTCATATGTCTGCTTAGATTCAGTACATTATCTTTTTATTTTTATTTATTAAAAAATATATTTTTAACACCAAAAACATTTTGTCTTGGGGTACAGCCAATTAACAATGTTATGCACATTGTGTTTGGTATAGTGTTTGATAGAATATCACTGACTGGAAAACATGGATGTCACATCTCTAGAAAGAAAACCTGTAGTTGTTCAATTCCCAGTATGTACCTTAGTTTTTTGTTTGTTTTTATTTTTTAAGTAAAACTATGAATCTCGACCAACTTTTCACTTGGCTGTTCTAGTTTTAAAGGATGAGCTACAGGCTGTGTGTTTTTCTATACCAACATAGCACTTATTAAATACCTTTGTACCATGAGTAAAATTTGAGGTGTTTTGCAAAAAATTTAAAAAAAAATGAAGCCCAAGAAGCCCAACTGCAAAGTCTGAGTTTACTAAAAGATGAATGGGCCCCAGTGGTAAATGAGCCCCTTAGGGAGTTCAGCGTTGTGTTGAACCCGTTTCTACACCAAACCTTCTTGGTCTCCATAGCCTACACATTCACAGCCCAGTCCCCAGATACCCTGCCAGGCTAGGGGAGGCATGAGAACCCAGCAGGTAGGGGGTTTTACTCTTCTCCCCATTGTAGGTTTGCAGAGGTGCCTCCCAGGCTGCCCAGGTCGGGGGCAAATCATTCAAAGTGGCTCTGGAAGGACTCCCCTGGTGGTCTGGTGGTTAGGACTTGGTGCTTTCACTGCTATGCCTGAGTTTGATCCCTGCAGATCAAATTCAGATTTGGTCACAGATCCTTGCACAGATCCTGAAAGCCTTGAAAAGGGGCCAGAAAAAGAAAAAAGTGGATCTGGAGACCCCAGATTCCAATTACCAGACAGTAGGGATGGCTGCCTAAGGCCCCAATGATCCTCAGCCAGCTCAGCGAGGCCTGGCTGCCCATAGTTTTGGGGAAGCCTGGACCCCAAGATCTTCCAGCTCAGTCCAGGGCTACTGCCAATCAGACCCCGTCTCTGGGTCAAGGGGCCTCAGCCTTCCCAGTGCCCCCTTTGCCCTTGGCGGCCAGAGGACCTTCTTGGACTGCACCAAACTGGGTAACTAGGGACAGGCAGGCTGCAGCAGGAGCAGGATGTGGCTGCCACTGTCTCCTCCACTGGATCCACGGGAAGTGGCCTCAGAGCTATGCAAGGCTTGGCCCCTCACGCAAGCAAGTGTACAGGTAGGAGGAGGAGAGGGCTGGGTCTCAGTCCTGATAGGCTGTGGCAACAGACAGATTGGGGTCAGCCTTGCATGCTTCAGCTGAATGTCTCTCCCACCCGGGCCAGTGCAATTGCCACCATCTTGGCTCCAGCTTCTGCTTATGGCCAGCCTGTCCCCTGAGTCTGTTTTTCCATCTCGTGGCCAGAGGGCATGAAGGATTTTTTTCGCTGTGGCATGTGGGGGTCTAGTTCCCGGACCAGGGATCGATCCCAGGCCCCCTGCATTGGCAGCATGGAGTCTTAGCCACTGAACCATCAGGGAAGTCCTGCCTTTATCACTACTGTAGCCCCATCCCTGCTCTAGCACAGCAGAGCCAGGCACACAGTGCTTATTGAATAAATGGATAAGTAAGAGTAGTACTTGCCTTCTAAGGGCTATTGGGCAGCCTGAACAAGAGATACAGGGAGCACTGTCAGCTGCATTCAGTTGGTGCTCCATAAAGGTTCTGGTAATTCCTACCAAGTGTCATGTGTGGCCCAAGCTTTGAAGCTAGGCGTACTTCAGCTCAATTTCTGTCTTAGCTGCTGATTTCCGTGTGACTCGGAGCTAATTGGCTTTCCTTTGTGCCTCAGTTCCCACCTTTGCAAAAGACAGTTAATAATAATTGAGAACTGAGACTTCCTTGGTGGTCCAGTGGCTAGGACTCTGCACTCCCAGTGCGGAGGGCCCAGGTTTGATCCCTGGTCAGGGAACTAGACCCCACATACCACAACTAAGAGTTTGTGGGCTGCAACTAAAAAAAAAGAAGTCTACCTGCCGCATGAAGACTTGGCCCAGCCAAATAAATAAATATTTTAAAAAGATAGTTGAGAACTCATGCAAACTGTCTGGGACCATGCCTGGTGGTGGTTTAGTCATTAAGTTGTGCCCAGCTCTTGCAACCCTACCGACTGTAGCCTGCCAGGCTTCTGTCTAGGCAATGGGATTTTCCAGGCAAGAATACTGGAGTGGGTTGCCATTTCCTTCTCTAGTTTGGGGGACCATGCTTACCAGCGTGTCCCAAGACCCCTTGGCCTGCTATCCATTCAGCAAACCTTCACTGAATCCAGGCAACTCAGTGGTGAGCCCCCAGCTCTAGACCAGCCACCTCCATTGTCCCATATGGCACCCAGTGGAGGGGACCCTTGGCCTGGGATCCAGCTGTGTACCCTCTCCCAGAGCTGCAGCTCTCCCAGGGGCACACAAGGATGCTCTAAGGGCTAGCAGGCCCTCAGCAGCTGTGTAGACTCAGGCAAGCAAAGTAGTCCCCTCAGCAGCTGTATAGACTCAGGCAAGCAAGGGACTTCTTTGAGCCTCAGTGTCCTCATCTGTAAATGGGGATAATAATGCTTCCAGCCTCGCAGCATGGTGGGAAGGAGTGAGTTTCTTGAAGGTGAGTAGCATGGGCTGGGCAGAGTGTTAGGGTTTGGTGTTTGATTTTGTTTCCAGGCACCGCCTGGGGCTATAGATGTGAACAAGATGGAGAGAGTCCCTGTCTTCAGAAGCTAGATTTGCTGGGAGAGAGAGGAACATTAGCAATCCCCTAAAGAGACATAACAATAAATCTTTAAGAAAGAGATGAGAGTGCTAAGAGAGAGACCACCAGGAGGGTGAAATTTGTCTTGGATGTGCTTCTGAAGGAGGAAGGGTGAGTTCGAATGAGCTCTGGGAAGGATGGATGGGAGAGAGATCCAGGTGGAGGGCACGATAGAGGCAATGGTTTGGAGGCAGGCATAAGTTTGGTGTGGGGTTTCCAGGTGGCACTAGTGGTAAAGAATCCGCCTGCCAAGATGTAAGAGAGTCAGGTTTGGTCCCTGGGTTGGGAAGAGCCCCTGGAGGAGGGCATGGCAACCCATTCCAATATTCTTGCATGGAGAATCCTATGAACAGAGAAACCCAGTGGGCTGCAGTCCATAGGGCTACAGATAGTTGGACATGACTGAAGGGACATAGCATGCACACATGCACAAGTTTGGTACTCTGAAAGAACAGCAAGGAGTAGAACTACCGTGTGATCCAGCAGGCCCACTCCTGGGCCTAGACCCAAACCAAACTAATTCAAAAGATGCGTGCACTCCTGTGCCCGCAGCAGCACCATTCACAATGGCCAAGACATGGAAACAGCCTAAATGTCCATCAACAGATAAGTGGATAAAGAAGATGTGGTATATCTATATGATGGAGTACTACTCAGCTGTAAAAAGGAGCGAAATAACGCAATGGATGTACCTAGAGATTATCATTCTAAGTGAGTGAAGTCAGAAAAGAAAGTGTGGAATCTAAAATATACAACAGATGAACCTATCTACAAAACAAACAGAGTCACAGACACAGGGAACCAAACTGTGGCTGCCAATGGGGAAAGGGGTTGGGGAGGGGCAGAGTGGGAGTTTGGGATTACTAGATGCAAACTATTACACTTAGAATGGACAGACAACAAGGTCCTGCTGTATAGCACAGGGAACTATATCCAATCTCTTGGGATAAGCCACAATAGAAAAGAATATAGAAAAGAATGTGTATATATGTATAGCTGAGTCACTTTGCTGTAGAGCAGAAATTGGCACAACACTGTAAATCAACTCTACTTCGATTAGGGGCTTCCCAGGTGGCACCAGTGCTTAAGAACTTGCCTGCAACGCAGGAGACATGGAGACATGGGTCTGATCTCTGGGTCAGGAAGATCTCCTGGAGGACTGCTTGGCAACCCACTCCAGTATTCTTGCCTGGAGAATCCCATGAACAAAGGAGCCTGGTGGGCTACAGTCTGTGGGGTTGCAAACAGTCAGACACAACTGAAGCGACTGAGCACACACATGCACATACTTCAGTTAAAAGAACAGAGAAGAGGGGATTCCTTGGTGGCCCAGTGGCTGAGACTCTGTGCTCCCAGTGCAGGGGGCCCGGGTTTGATCCCTGGTCAGGGGGCTAGATCCTGTTAATACATGCCATAACTGGGATCTACATGCTGCACCTAAGATCTGGTGCAGCCAAATAAATAAGTATTAAAAAAAAAAAAAGAACAATGAGGAGGCCCGGGTGGCTGGGGCAGAGAGAGCAGGGAAGGGTTGCAGAGATATTGAGGTGGGCAGAGGGGATGGTGGGGTGCAAGGTTTAAGCAGAGAAGGACCATGTTCTGGAAGCAAGTTCTGGATCCACTAAGTTGGAAGGGCTCACAGGAAGAACTAGCATTTACTGAGTACCAACTATGTACCAGGCAGTGAGCTAAGGGTTTCCTGTTTAATCCACCCGCCTACCCAGGGATCCTGGAATACCACCCTTCCCACTGTCCCTCACCCCAGAGGTGGCAGCAGCTTCCTACAAGTGCCAGTCCTCAGGCCACCTCATCATCTCCTACTTTCGAAAAGCAGCCCTGGTCTGCATTAATTCTCTGTTTTGAAAGGCCTAGAGCAGTTGTTTTCTTTTTTTTCCCCCTGGTTGAACGTTGATGATTTTGCAGGTGAGGAAACTGCAGCCCAGAGAGGTTGACTAAGTTGCTCCAACTCACAAAGCCAGCAGATGCCAGAGTCAGTACTGAACCCAGGCAAGGTAGGATGGAGTCCCTGGCTCCAGACTCTACTGCTCCCTCTCTCTTAAAATTTTATTTATTTATTTATTATTTAACTTCATTGCTATGCGAGGGCTTTCTCTAGCTGCAGTGAGTGAAGGCTATTCTCTAGTTGTGGTGGGTGGCTTCTCATTGCAATGACTTGTTGCAGGGCATAGGCTCTAGGGTGTGGGGTTTTAGTAGCTGCAGCACTCAGGGTCATTAGTTTTGGCATGTGGGCTTAGTTGCCCCTCAGCATATGGGATCTTCCCAGACCAGGGAGCAAACCTGTGTCCCCTGCACTAGCAGGCAGACTCTTAACCACTGGACCACACCAGGAAGTCCAGACTCCATTGCTCCTGACTTATCTCTGCCTCCAGCCCCCGATGCTTTCTGGGCTGGGCTGCATGGCTGTCCACCTTTGCAATCACCTCTGTCTGGCTACTGTTGCTCCTTCTACATCCCTACCTTGGAATCTGCCCTGCTTATTCTCTCCAACAGCTGTGTGCTGCTTGCAAGCACTTGGCACCCCTGGTCAGCAGGTGAAGACATCCACTGTGCTAGTTCAGGGGTGTTATGCGTGCGTGCTAAGTCGGTTCAGTCATGTCCAACTCTCTGCAGCTCCAAGGACTGTAGTCTGCCAGGCTCCTCTGTCCATGGGATTTCCCAGGCAAGAATACTGCAGTGGGTTGCCGTTTCTTCCTCCAGGGGAACTTCCCAACATAGGGATCGAACTTTAGTCTCTTATGTCTCCTGCATTGGCAGGCAGGTTCTTTATCACTAGCACCACCTGGGATGAGAAGTATCAGTGCAGCCCAAAGGCATGAGCTGAGCATTACAGACAGACACATGGATGCACGCACCTTGGAGAGATGCAGGAAGACAGGCTGAGAGAGGCGCTGACCTGGACCATGCACACTGGGTCCAGCAACTAGAGATGCAGGGACACCAGTTGGATATCCAGAGTCCTCCCTGCTCTTGCGGACGCCAGGCCCAGCCCCCAGCTGTGGGGGTCAAAGAGCACATTTATTGAGCATTCACTGTTTGCCAGGCCCTGCTCTTAAGTGTTTGATAGGCACTAACTTCTGACTCAGATGGTAAAGAATCTGCCTGTAATGCAGGAGACCTGGGTCCAATCCTTGGGTTGGGAAGATACCCTGGAGAAGGGAATGGCTACCCACTCCAGTATTTTTGCCTGGAGAATTCTGTGAACAGAGGAGGCTGGCAGGCTAGAGTACATGGAGTCGCAAAGAGTTGGACACGACTGAGCAGCTCACATTTTCACTACTTTCACAGCTCATGTCACCCTCAGAGTAGCCCTGTGATATAGGGGTTAGTAGCATCCTTTTCTTTCTTTTTCTTTACTTTTTGGCTACTCCACTCAGCATGTGGGATATTAGTTCTCTGACCAGGTATTGAACTCACGCTCCCTGCAGTGGAAGAGCAGTGCCTTAACCGCTGGACAACCAGAGAAGTCCCAGTAGCATCCCATTTTATGGAAAAGGAAACCGAGGCCCCAAGAGACAAAATCACTTCCTCAGAGTCACACAGCAGTATGTGGCAGAGGCAGCATTCAAACCCAAGTCCTGGTGGTTCCTGTTTTAAACCACTGAGCTGCACCTCCTCTCATAGAATGAGTCAAAGATACTCCCAGCTGCAGGGAGGACAGATGGCCTAGCCCAGAATGGGAGGCACAATGCTGACCCGGTCCTAGAGTTCCCGAGAAACCAAGGCCAGGAGGCAGATGGAGCTGCTGGGGGAAACCTGGGCTCCCTGAGACAGGACCCAGCTGCCCCCAGCTGCCCCTCCTGTCATTCCCCCCCAACCCCGAGGCTCCACACAGCTTCATGCTCAGTGTGGTATCTACAGGAACCATAAAGGTTGACTGAATCTAGTTGTGTGTGTGTGTGTGTATTTGTGTGGGGGGCTTCCCTGGTAGCTGAGCGGTGGAGAATCCGCCTGCCAATGTGGGGGATGTGGGTTTAATTCCTGAGGGGGGAAGATTCCCCGGAGAAGGAAACGCCAACACTCTAGCATTCTTGCCTGGAAAATCCCATGGACAGAGGAGCCTGGTGGGTTACAGTCCACGGGGTTGCAAAAGAGTCAGACATGACTTAGCAACTAAACATACATATGTGTGTGTAGATCTGTGTGTATGTGTGTGCAGATGCTTGTGTGCATAGATGTGTGTAGATACATGTGTGTAGATGTGTGCAGATAGATTTGTGTGTGTAGATGGTGTGTGTACATGTGTGTAGTGTGTGTGTAGATGTGTGTGTAGGTGTATGTGTGTAGATGGTATGTGTGTGTAGATGTGTGTGTGTGTGTGTGTGTGTGTCCCTCCAGTCAGGTTTCCTGGGGATGGGTGGCCCCAGACTAGAGCGTGGCATCTGGAGTGCCCCTTCCTCAGCTGGGTGCAGGCTCTGCAGCGGATGAGGGCAGCCTGGATTTGGGCGGCTGGAACCAAGGCCCTAGCAGATGGACCCGTCTGGCACAGACGCGGGGACATGTGGCGCTGTCGGGGTTCCCTCCAAATGCCCCCTGGAGCGCAGGGCGGGGGGGCTGGCCAGGCCCCTCTCAGCCCTCTTCCTGCCTCAGGGAAGGAAGGCCCCAGGTGAGGGGAGCAGGAGGAGGGGACCCAAGGAAACAGATGGGCCTGTGGGGTGTGGGAGCCTATGACCTCTGACCCCACAGGCCTGCACAGGGGGGGTGGGAACGGGCCAGGCGGGCAGCTCCCAAGGCCCTGAGTGGGGGGAGGGTCACCTGAGGCCCACAGAGAGGGGCATGCTCTCCCTCCTCCCTCCAGGGTTCTGTGCCAACCCCAAGCAGGGTCCGAGTGGGCAGCTTGGCCCTGGCACTGTGAGCACCCCCTCTCTCTGGCAGGCACGAGGTGGCTGTTTCCCCCTCCCTGCCCTGCTTCAGCTGTGCCCACCTCCTGCCAGCCGGGGAGCCAGCTGGGAACCTTGGTGCCAGGGGGGCCACTGGAGTCCCTGCCCCCTCCTGGGCAATGCCAGCCGGCCCCCACCCCCACCCCCAGGCCCAGTAATGGGTGGGTAATGAGTGCTGGGGGAGCGGGGAGGGGCGGGGGGATGCAGGTGCCACAGGCGCTGGCACGGGGGGCCGATAATCAGGTTTGCCAACGCCATCTGTCACCGCGCGAGCATCTGGGGCTCAAGGTGACCCTGTCACCCTCAGTTACAATTATGAGTTTGGCATCTGTATTAAAGCCCGCCAGCCGGCCAGGCGGGGAGGGCTGGGGTGGGCACGGGGTGCACGGTGAGCCCTGTCCTGTGGGGTCCCGTTCCCAGGGGCTGCCTTGGCATGGCTGCCAAGGCACGGGCTTCTCTGTGCCTGGGAGAGTGGGGGGGTGTGTGTGTGTGTGTGTGTGTGTGTGTGCGCGCATGCATGCCAGCCTCCACAATTCTATGAGTGTATCTGTGTGCAGGGCTGGGAATCCTGGCTTTTTGTGTGTCTCTGGGTGTGGTGGTTGTGTGTCTGTGCTTAGGGGTTGGCCAGGGCTGGGGGGCAGCGCTGAGATCGTGTAGGTACACAGATGGGTGTGTGTTCAGGTACTGGGAGGAGTGTGTGGCAGTGCTGGGTGTCTCTGGGTGATGGTGTGTGTCAGGGTGAATGTGTAATGTAATGTGTGTGATGGTGTGTGTGATGGTGTGTGTGTGTGGTTGTGCATGTGTAGCTGAGGGTGTATGGCGCTGTACTCTGATGGTCAGAGGCTGCATGTCTGGGCATGTGGGTCTGTGTAGAAGATCTTATTGAAGTGGTGTGTGTGCATGTTTGAAAATGCACAGGGGCAGCAGCTGGGAGAGGCTCTGTGTGGTCGGCACAGGGCTCCTCTCCTGCCCCTTCAGTGTGTTCCTGTCCTCAAAGCCCCTGCTGCCAAAGCTCTAATGTGGGGGATTGAAGAAGGCAGAGAGCTGGCTCCAAGGGACACCCTGTGTTCTTGGATCTGGATTCTGGGTCCTCGATTATGCTTTCTTTTTTTTTTTGGCGGATTATGTGATTTTAGTTCCCCAGCCAGGGATTGAACCCAGGGCCCTGGCAGGGAGATCACCACGTCCTAACCACTGGTCTGCCAGGTAATTTCCCACTGGGCCCTTGATTCTAGATTCTAGAGGACAGGATCTAGATTTTTGGATTCTAGATTGTGGACACTTGGACCTGGATTTTTATATTTTTAATTTTTAAAAGTGATTTTATTTATGTATGTATTATTTTTAGCTGTGCTGAGTCTTCGTCGCTGCACAGGCTTTTCTCTAGTTGTGGAGAGTGGAGCTACCCTCTGGCTGCAGTTTGCAGGCTTCTCACAGAAGTGGCTTCTTTTGTTGTGGAGTATGGGCTCTAGGGCATGTGGCCTCAGTAGTTGTAGCTCCTGGGCTCCAGAGCACAGGCTCAGTAGTTGTGGCGGATGTGTGTAGTTGCCCTATGGTATAGGGGATCTTCCCGGACTGGGGTTCAAACCTGTGTCTCCTGCACTGGCAGGCAGATTCTTTACCACTGAGCCACCAGGGAAGTCCCATGGACCTGGACTTTAGATTCTGAGTCCTGAGTTCTTGGATCTGGATTCTAGATCTTGGTATTTGGGAATCTAGATTCGGATTTGATTCTGAGATCTGGTTTTGAATTCGGAGTGTGAATTCCAGGCTATGAATTCTGGATCTGAGTTCCTGCTTCTGGAGCCTGATTTCCCATCTCTGAGTTCTATGTGTTGAGTTTGGTCTGTCCTCTCTGCCCCTTCTATTCGGACAGGGCCAGTGGGCTCCCTTTACTCCAAACCACCTCCCACCCCAACCTGATGGGTGCAGAGAATATACATGGCCACCAGGGGACACTCTTGGCTCAGACTTGGGCCAAGCTGACCCAGGCAGGAGTTAGGGGACCACCCTGGCCCAGATGGACCCAGCAATTGTGTACAGGGACAGGCTTCACCTCCTTCCCCCCCTCCCCTCCCAATCTAACCTGGTGACTGATGTCTCTCAAGCATGGAGATCGGGACCCAGCATTCCCACTGACAGCAGTCTGGACCAGGGGACAGGGCACCCAGTCAATGGGTCAGATTGAGAAGAGATGTATGCCTTGAGAAGGCATGTGTGTCTGTGAAGGTGTCAATGAGTGCATATGTGAGGGTGCGCTGTGTGTCTGGTGTGGGCGCACCCCAGACAGTGATCCCATGGCATGTGAGCCTGCGTGGTGGTGTGTGGTCACGTGTTACTGAGACTGGCAGGGTCCTCATGTGATGTACATTGATGGGGCTACATCTGTAACTCTGAGTGTCACTCTGGCAGTGTGGGGTACTATCCTCTGTCATATGAGTGTGTCTGGCTGGGACCATGATTGGGTCACTGGGAGTCTGTGTGTATATCTGTGGGTGTCACTGTGCCCATGAGGGTGTCTCGGCGTGTTTGGGACAGTGTCCCTGATTTGGTCCTTGTGGCAATGATGTCTTGTCAGTTGAAGTGTGAAGACATGTAGAGCAGAGGTGTGCCTTCTGAGAGAGTCTGACCAGGGAAGGCCTGAGGTCCAAAGGGGAGTGGAGAGGGGACCCAGGTGGGTAGGACCAGACACGCTCAAAGTATTTCCTTCATTCCTTCCCTATTTCTGACCCTTGTCCTCTCTGGATCTCTGTATAGCAGTGTCTCTTCTCACCTCTTAGCATCTCTGACTTTGTCTACGTGCCCTGGTTGCCAGGCAGAATGGGCTCCGTGGGTACCGGCTGACTGGTCCTGTCTCCCACTTGAGCCCTTCATCTTCCGTCTCGATCTCTGGCTCTGCCTCCCTTTGCCCCTTCCCTCTGCCCTTCCTTATCTATGCGTTTCTCTTGCAGGTCTCTCCCATCTCTTTCTCCATCTCTGTCTCTCACTCGGCTTCTAAGTGTCTTTCCCCATCTACAGCTCTGTCTGTCTCTCCTCATCTCTGTCTCTCCCAGTCTCTGCCGGCTCGAGTGGGTCCGGGTGGGTCCGGGACAGCCCGGCCCGGGCGCCGGGGCGAACAATGCCTCATTCACGCGGCCCGCCGGCTGCCATGGCAACGCTCCCGCCCCGCCCTCCCTGCGCGCGGGCCGCTCGTGCCAAGAGGATGCCATGGTTACGTCAGGCGCGTGCCCGTACCGCGCTCTCGTGAAGGGGCTGGGCCAGCAGGGGGCGCCCGGAGGTAGCCTCTGCCTGGAGTCAGGAGGGGCCAGCCTGCTTTAAGGGGACTTCAGACACTCAGTGCCTCAGTTTCCCCTTCTGTAAAACGTCAGGGTGGGCAGAGTGAGATCCTGTGTATCTGTGTGTTCATACTTATGTGTAGTGGTGTCTGTGTAGTTTGGGTGTGATAGTAGTCTTGTGACAGTGTGCCCTTGTGTTTGCATGCCTGGAGTGTGTGTGTGCGTGCGTGCATGCGTGTGTGTGTGTGTGTGTGTGTGTGTGTGTGTGTGTGTGGTGGGTGTCTGTGGGTTGGGTGTGACTGTGTGCTTGTGAATTCATGTGACAGTGTGTGTCCCTGTCTGTATGCCTGGTGTGCGTGTGTGTATGGTGCAAGTGTTTGTGGTGTAGGCGTGATTATGTGTTTGTCCATTCATGTGATAGTCTGTGTGCCTGTGTTTGCATGCCAAATGTGTGTGTGTGTGTGTGTGTGTGTGTGTGATGGTGGATGGCCCTGTTGTGGGGTGTGGTTGTTTGTGTGATGCTTGTTTGTGTGTCTAGGGGTCCAGCTTCACAAACTTATATGTGCTCACGTGTGTAACTGGGTGTGGGTTCCAAGAGCTGCTGGGGCTCGGCTGAGCCCCCCCTTACCTGAAGGCCTCCTGGCATGGAAGGGGGTGCCCAGCTGCCTGGGACCTCTGACTCCTCACAGGTTTCAGGAGAGCCCCAGCCGATGAATATTCATAAGGTAGGGGGCTGGCACCCACCACCTACAGCTGCATGTCCATTAGCCCCCCTGCTCTCCAGGCTCCGACTGCAGTGGGTAGAGGAGAGTGGCTGTAAGAATACCTGTAAGCAATTCCAAAGTGAGTGGCCTGTACCTTCTGGTGACCTGCTCCATGACAATCAGGGTGTGTTGTCGAGTTATTGGAGTAACTGGTTGGGTTCAAACATTGCTCCGGGGGCAGCTGCATGCCACACCCTGGTGCTGAAGTGATCAGATTGGCTTCCCCTCCTTGTGACGGAGCAGGGCAATGACTCTGTGTGGCCACATGGCTAGCACAGCTGCAGGGGCACCCAGACAGAGTATGCAAGTGCGCCCCTGCTGGTCAACGTGATGCTGACACAGGGTAGGGGCCAGTGTGTCAGGGTCAGTGTGACGAGGTAGGAGACGGTGTGGTTGAAGGCATGTGTGACCAGCATCATTGAGGCTGTGACAGTATTTCTGTGGGCGACAGCGCAGGCTGAGGGTGTGACAGGCAGTGTGCTGGCTGAAGGTGTGACAGTGCAGCTGTGTGTGTGGTTGAAGGTGTGACAGTGTGGCTGCTGATGACAGTGGCGGCTGTATGTGGCTGGGTGATGGAAGGTGTGATGGTGACACTGTGTGTGATAGTGAGTGTGTGACGACATGAGGCAAGGGCCTATGGTGGCCCCACCCCCACCCCTAGGCAGCACAGGGAGCCCGGCTACACCATCACACACGGAGAGGTACGGTCACATCCTGTGGTGCCTCACCTTGGTGCCGCAGTGAGTGGCCCTGTGGCGTGGGACTGGCAGCTGCCTGACCTGGGGACATATGTGGGCCTGAGACAGGGGACACTTGGAGATTCAGGGCCAGCTGGGGCCCTGCTTCGTTCCTCTGACTTCCCTCTGCAGGCTGGCTTTGGGAAGTGGCCTCTAACTGTGGAGGGGATGAGGGTGAAGTGAGCTCCTCCAGTCTGAAGGACTCCAGCCTGGGCCCTGGCGTGGCCCAGGGACTGGGTGGCTGGGTGGCCCCTGACGCTTGGCCAGGGACATGGTGTGGCTGGCCCCCCACCCCAGTACCCACACCCTGGTCGGCTGGGCGGTGGCGGCATACAGAGGCCCCATTCAGGAGCCAGGGCCAGGTTTCCCAGGACGGGTGGGGTGGGTCTCCAGCCGGCTGCAAATGAAATGTTTCCCCAGCTCTTTCCTTGCCTCCAGATGAGCGCTTGCCACCGGAAGCCCTGCCGCCTGCTTGTCCTCAGCCCGGTAGGGGCTGTGCTGCTGGGGCACGTGTGAGTGTGTGTCTACGGGACCCTGAATGCAGCTGAGGGCCGGCCTGAGCCTCCCCATGTGTGATCTGGGGGTGCCTGTGTATGTCTCTGAGTGTCTGTGTGATCTAACTAACTGTGTGATCAGGGCTGCTCTTGTGTATCTGTATGTCCCTGTGTATGCCATCTGTATGTCTTTGTGTGACTTTGTGTCTGCCACATCCATGGATGATTTTGATAGCATCTGTGTATGCTCAAAAGGTCTGTAAGACTGTGTGTCATTGTGTGACTTTGTGTGGCCTTGTGTGGCCATAACCGTGTCTGGTTGTGTCTCTGTGGGTCAGTGTATGTCTGCATCTCTAGGGAGGGTGTCAATATGAGGGTGAGGGTCTTTGTGTGTGACTGGAGTGTTACTGGTGTCACTCTGTGGGATAGCTGTGGGGAGGTCTGTGTGGGGTTCTCTCTGGGGCTGTGTGTGTGCTTGTGTGTCTGTGGACTAAGGGTGTGCACCAGCATCTCTGGGTGATCCTGTGTCTATGTGATTATGGCATTTATATGACCCCTCCAGAAGAGGAGGAGGGTCGATATCTTAGTGTGTCTGGGTATGTATGTGTCTTTGTGATTTTGTGCCTGTGTGACTGTAAGAATCTGGTGTGTGTGTGCGTGTGTGACATGGATGCAGGTGCCTGGCCAGAGGCACCCTGGCAGCGGGACCTGTGATTCTGCAGTCCCCAGTAGGGGTTCCCAGCCCACAGAGGGGGCAGCGAGCACAAGGCTGGGACCCCAGGCCTGGGCACAGACCATGCCCTCCAGGCTGGGCAGGGAAGACATAAGGCCCTCTTAAAGGGTGGGGATCCCCAGTCCTGATGGGAGGGCCTAGAGCACCCCTCCCCCGACCCTGGCAGCATCTGCAGCCTGGCTCTTTACTGATCGTATTGCCAGATGTTCGTCGTCCTCTCTGGAGGGCCTGTCCACCTGCCCACCGAGCCCAGCCACGCCTGAGCCCAGCTTTGGTGGCCCAGGACCTGGCTGCCGGAGGCTAGATGTTTCAGCTCCCAGCATCCTGGCTGGGGAGTGCCATGGGCCTGGTGCCTGCTCCTCCCCCACTCCTCCTCTCCCCACACACCTGCATTGCAAGAACACACCTGCTGCCAGCTGCAGCCAGGTGGGCAGCCCCTGCAGGGAGGAATGTGGGGGATTCCAGCTGTGGCATTCCAGCTGTGCCCAGCCCCCTGGCAGCACCCTCCTCCCCTGTGATTTCTTGAAAGTCAGGTGTGGTCCTAAGACCTGGGCTCTGCAGGGGAAAGGGGTAGGGGGAAGGGTGGCTCCCCCACCACTGTGTCCTCCAGCCTCTGCAAAAATCCTCCCAGCTGACAGCTGTGGAGGGGGAGCAGAGTGGATGTGTATGTGCATGGAGGGGGGCGTGTTGTGTGTATGGGAGTAAGCATGTGGAGAGAATTCTGAGTGTGGATCTGTGCATGAATATGGGGACGAATGTTCTGTTTGTGTGAACATGTGTGAGTGTGAAAGGAAGAGTGTGTATGTGTGCGCATGGGAAAGGTGTTGTGCTGTGAGGTGTGTGTGAATGGAAGGATGGCTGTTGTGTGTGTGTATGGATGTTGTGTGTGTGTACGCATGGCATACATGTATGAAGTGGGGATGGGATGCTGGTTGTAGCAGAGCCCAGATGTAGGACCAGGAGAGTGAGGAAGGAGTGGGCACAGCTTGCAGAACAGGGATGAGAGGATGGGCTGCCAGGTAGGGAGAGGCCTGAGACAAAGGTGCCTGAACTTCTGAGGGGTTACCGCTTCATGGCTATTTGCAGAGGGGCAAGGAGGGTCCCTGGTGGCTCAGACGGTAATGAATCTGCTTGCAATGTGGGAGACCTGGGTTTGATACCTGGGTAGGGAAGATCCCCTGGAGAAGGGAAAGGCTACACACTCCAGTATCCTTGCCTGGAGAATCCCGTGGACAGAGGAGCCTGGCAGACTACAGCCCATGGGGTGCCAAAGAGTCAGACATGACTGAGTGACTAACACTTTCACACTACAAGGTGACCCCCCCCACAGCCAGCTTCACTCCCTAAGCTTCGAGTTATATTAAAGATCCCAGACACTCCCAAGCCCTTCAACCATTTCTTCCCCCACCCCCAAACCTTTCTCACCGCCCTCCACCAGCGCAGAGGCCCACACTGCTCTGGTGTCCCCTTCACTCAGGCCCCCGTAATTCCCCACATCTATTCTCTGCTCCTCCCCTAAGTCATCTAAGTCCCACCTCAAACCCCTCCCGGACCTACAGATCCCTAGCTCCTTCTCCTAGCCAGTCCTAGCCTCTCTCGGGCCTCCTCAAAGGCCCCCAGACCCGGCCCCGCCCCCACCATTTCCTGCTCTCCTCCCCTCCCCCGCTCTCCACCCTTTGGCCTATCCCCCACATCCTTTCCTGAGCCATCCAGGCCCCCGGCCCCCGAGATCCCCAAATCCCCTTTCTGCTCCTCCCCTCAGCCTCGCAGAGCTCCCAGGCCCTCCCGCAACTTCTCTTCCATCCCCCATGTGGCCCCGCCCCTTCTCCTTGGCTCCCGACCCCGCCTCCAGTGCCTCCTCCCCCACGCCCTCCTGCTGCAGCGGTGGCGGCGGCGGCGAGGCAGCAGCGGCAGCCCTGAAACTTTAAACGGTGTTAAAAGTTTCTGTTTACGAGAAGCCCTTGAATTTTTAAGGACGTATCGATTCCCTCTGCCACGGCCTTGCATCGGCGGCGGCTGCGCTGCTGAGCGGGAAGGCCGGGTCAGATGGGTGGGACCCTGGGATATAGCACCCCCAAAGAAAGGCAGTGACAGATACACACGTAACCAGGCACATCCTCAGGCGCACAGAGACCTCCCCCGCCCCACGCGTCGCGCGCACACACACCTAGTCACACACACCAACACAGCCTGACACACACAGCCCCACTCTCTGAAAAGACCCAGAGCCCTGGCTGTGCGACACACACAGGCGCCTGTGTACACAGACACTGGTACACACAGATCTTCATCACGGCCCCTGATCCACAGGGACCCCGCAGAGAGAGACACATTTCTAGGGACACCCATTCACTCTTTCTGCCACACAGCTCCTGATTACAGACAGACTGACTGGGTACACATGCTCTGGGACACATAGAGGGACCCACATCCATACCACACAGACACAAGCTTGTTAGGTTCACTTACACTTTCTGATAGAAAGAGGCTCAGAGTTGGCGCACATACTGGGGTCAGCTCAAAGCACACACACGGTGGCAACCTCATCACCAGCACTGCCTGTCAAAGAGCAGACCCTCCATATACCTGACTCCAGCTAGAATGTCAGCGCACCCAACGCAGGCTCTTTTGTCTTGCTCCTTACTATGTCCCCAGCGCTAGGCACAGAGCCTGGCAGACACTCACCTCTGACTCATAGACACCCCCAGGACACAGCCAGACCCGCATTGCTGCTTCACCACACTGGTCAATTCAGAGACTCCTGGATAGACATACACTGACCTGCCATCTCCTTTTCCCCCAGAGGACAGCCAGACCCACCCAGACTCCTGAGAGACAACGCTGGCCACCTTGCCTCAATGATGCAATGTGACCGGGAACATATGCCTTCAGGTATATGTTCACCCCACACACACGGACACACACACACACACACACCTGGGCAGCGACATGCTTCCAGCAGACAATGCATAGCTGAGAATTGCCACAGCTTCTTGGCCCAGGAGGGTGAGAAGGTGCTGGCAGCAGGAGGGAGCTTTGTCTGGGCAGGAGCTGCCTGGGGGGCTGCAGGCACTGCCTCCCCCACCCACCCTGGGGGGTCATTCAAGGGCTCCCCCTGCCCCCATGCCAGGATCCCCAGCACCAACCTTCCCCCATTCCTCTCTGATCCGGAAATGGGGGATCAAGGGCCTGCATGAGGGGAATGGAGCCTCACCCTCACCGGGGGTGTGATTACTGTACCTGAGGCCTCCATGTCCATTTCTGTCCCTGATGGTTGGGACATGTGACCCTTGGAAGATTTGTGTATATACATGAGCAGGTTCAAGGACGTGTGTGTGTGAGGGGAGGGGTCTGGGTGTCTGTGTGTGATACTTGTGTGCAGCTGGGCATCAGGAGTGTGGTGTGTGTGCCTGTGTGTCGCTGTGACTGCCACTGTCACTTTGTATCAGTGCTTTCCCTGTGTTTGGCATGTATGTCCTGGTGTCTGATGGTGTGTCTTTGTGTGACAATGTGTTAGTATATCTTCATAACTGCCAAGATGTTTTTTTGGTGCAACTTGTGTGTGTGTGTGTGTGTGTGTGTGTGTGTGTGTGTGTGTTGCAGGGACATTTTGGGTGTCTGTGTATAGCAGTTGTGTGTCCGGAGTGTGTATGTGGTTGTATGATCATGCCAGTGTCAGTGTACCAGGATGAATCTGTATGCGTCAACCTGCACTGATGTGTGTCTTGGTGGTATCAGTGTATGTCCATTGAGGTCGTATTGGAGTGTGTCCACCTGTATTGGGGAGTCTAAACATGATTTGTTGTTGAAATGCATGTGTGTGGGCATCATCGTGTGATGGTGGGCCCTGTGTGCATGTCAGTGCGTGCATCGTGGGTTGCTTTCCTAGTCTTGCGTATGTGTGTGCCTGTGTGTCAGTGCATGTGTGTGGATTGTGTGTCCATGCTGCGTGTGTAGGTGTCTGCGTGTGCTTTGTCGGAATGTGGAACGTGTGGCAATGAGTTCTGTACGTGACATGTATGGAGAGGTCCGAGCCTCACTGCGTGTCAGCGTGTGTCTGCTTTGGAACGCCGGCCAGCACGTGTCGGGGTGCCCGCGTCGGTGTGCGCCCCCGCGCGCGCGTGTCTGCGTGTGTGTGTGTGCATGTGTGCGTGCATGTGTGTGTATGTGTGTGCGCGCCGGCCCTCGCTCCCCCGCCCTGCCCGCCCCTCCCCGCGCCCCTCCTCCCGCCCGCGCCGCCCGCCCGCTCCCTCTCCCCGGAGTGCGCCGCTTCCAAACTTTGTCTAAACTTTCACTTTCACAGCGCAGCGGCGGCGGCGGCGGCGGCGGCGGCGGCGGCGGGCGAGGGTGACCGGCCGAGCGGCGGCGGCATGGAGTAGACGCGCGGCGGCGGCGGCGGCGGCGGCGGACGCGAGAGGCAGCGGCGAGCGCGGCGGCGGCGGCGGCCCCGGAGCCGGCGGGGCCGAGCCTGCGAGCGGCGAGCGCAGAGCGGCGCCGGGCCGAGCGCGGGGCCGCGGGCCGGGCGGGCGCAGCGCGGCGGAGGCCGGAGGAGCCGAGCAGGAGCCGGAGCCCGAGCGCGGCCGCCGCCTGCCGGGCCTCCCCCTCGCCGCGGCCGGCCGCCGCGCTCCCGCCCGGGCGTCCAGCTATGTACTCCCCATACTGCCTCACCCAGGTACCGGCCGCCGCCCCCGCGCGACCCGGGAGGAGCGGGCGCAGGAGGCCGGCCGGCGGCGCGGGCGGGAGGGCGGAGGGGGAGCTCGGCGGCTGGGGGAGTGAGCCCGCGGGTGGCCGAGGGGTGCAAGCCGGGCGACGGGGAGTCCGGGCACGCGTCCGGACGCCCCGGTGCGCGTGCGACCCTGGCCCAGGGGCAGACTCCTATTGGGGTTCCGGGGTGGTTGGCTGCGTGCGTGGCGCTGCCCCTGGAGCGCGGAGCCGGAGTGCGTGTGTGTGAGTGTGTGTGTGTGTGCGCGCGCGCGCACTCGACTGGGGTGCAGTGGGCAGCGGGACTCCCGCCGACCTGTGGGCGACTGTGGCGTGCACCCGGACAGCGTGGCCGCTTGCAGTGTTTGCGGGGTGACAAGAGTAGCAGGGGGTGGTCCGCAGGGTGCCTTGCGGGGACTGGGGCTGGCGGCTTTCCCTAGGGCGGGCGCAGCGGTTCCGCAGGGTGGCAGCGGCCGGCGTGCGTGGCGATGGCCCCTGCGTGCTGCCGGGGTGCCCGGGGCGGGCCGAGCGGCCCGGGCGTCTCCCAAAGTCTTTGTTCAGGCCTCACATGGGAGCGGGGCTAAGAAAATGGCGGGGCTCCCAAATTTCTGTGGGGCAGGGGGGGGGAGGGAGGGATGGGCCGGCTGCCAGCCCAGGCCGCGCCTCTTCCCCGACCCTGGACGCCGCAGTCGCGCCCCCCACCCCGAAAAAAAACCAAAAACTTTCCTTAGCGCAAACTTTCTGGCCCCAGCGACCCCGGCTGGCTGCGGCGCCGCGGACCAGGCAGGTCTGGGGAATCCCGTCCCGCTGCCTGGAGGCGGGAGGGGCGGGAAGGAGTCGCGGACAACTGCCGATCGTGCTGCGGCCACGCCGTCGAGTCAGCCGCGGGCGCTGTGCCGACCTTGGCGCGCTGCGAAAGCGCGTCCCGCCTCCAGCGAAGTTCCCAGCACCGCGCTCGGTGCAGGGCAAAAGAGGCCGGGGGGATGTCTGCCCTGCCACCCCACCTTCCCTGGAGGTGGCTTCAGGCTCTGAGAGGGCATAGAAGATATCCAGAGCCCCACAGCGGCCCTGGTAGCACTGTCTCCTGGGCCATGCTATGGCTGGCAACCCAGACTCCGCAGAGGGACACCTGGGGGCCGCCTAGCTCTGCCTGCCAGCAGAGCTTACGTTTGTGGGGAGGGGGCATCTCTAGGCCAAGTCTGGGGTCCTAATTGTCCCCTCTGCCGATCTGAGCCTTGCCAGCTGTGTACCAATTGTGCCCAGGCTGGAGAATGGGAGTCCACGTGAATATGGCTGCAATGCGGGTGTGGTTTGTGGCAAGGGGCTAGAGGGTATGTCAGGGGCTTGTGCCAGCCCCTCCCAACAAACAGAATGCTTGTATCCACAGATGCGTGTGTGTGGTGTGTGAGTGTCAGTCTCAGGGTCTGTATGTGGCCTTGTGGATCAGGCATGAGCAGCCCTGCATGGTATGGACATGTGTGTGTCCAGGAGCGAGGGTTTTCCTGTACAGAAGCAGGTGTGAGTACATGTAAGTGAGGTGCATATGCACACATGTGTGTCACAGTGTGTATGCAGGTGTGACCAAGCACTCTGGCCTTGATGGCAGTATGGGGGCCCCCACACCCACTATCAGTCAGGGTGGCCCCTCTGACTGGCCGGCCACCCCATCTTAGGACCCCCACACAACAACCCCTATACACCTAGCTGGGTGTGAGCTATGGCTGGCCAGTGTGGCTGGTATTTGGGGCCTAGTGGAATCAAGACCTCATGCTTGAGCGGCCCTTGGCCCACCAGCCGCCTGCTTAGCTCCCAGGCCTACCCTCCTCCTTGGCCTGGGTGAGAAATTGGCTCCTCAGACATCACAGCACCCTGGGAAAGAAAATACCAGCTGGCCTACTGGTGACAAGATGAAGGGCTGGGGTAGCCCCTAGACTCAGGGTGATGGCCAGGCCTTGGCTCTCTGACACCCCAGAAGGGAGCAAGGGGTCAGCTCTGTGTGGCAGGCCTGAGTGTGGCAGGGCGTCTGGGGAGAGAAGGGGGCATGTGCTCGCTGGATTGCGCTCCTCAGCTCTGGGCAGGCAGCTGCTGTTGACTGGTCAGTGGAGTCCAGCCTGCCCCTCCTGCCAGTCACATTTCTGGGAGCTAGTCTCTGTTTTTATAAATCGTTCTGCTTCCCTAGTTTGCTCTGCCAGTCTCGTCTTTTCCTGTATCTCTGTCTTTCTCTGCCCCTTTTCCGTCTCTCTCGCTGTCCTATATCTGTGGCTGTCCCTGTCTCTCTCTGATTCTGGCCCCATCTCTGCTCTATCTTCCCCCTCGAGTCTTGGACTCTGTCTCTCCCTGGCCTCGTTGTGTGTGTGTGTCTTTTTTTTTTTTTTCAAACCAGAATTGGCTTCAATTTTAAAGTCAATAAATGATTGAGCAGGAACGAGCTTGGAGCAGCGGGGCCCTGGCGGGGAAAGGCACTGTGGGTGTGGGGGAAGGGCGGACGTGATGGTGCGGGTGGAGGGGGGTAAATCTTCTGGTGGAAAAAGCATCGAAATCCAGGGTGGTTGGGTGGGGTGCTTGCTGGGGCTGTTTGAGCCCACTGCAGCCACAGGTCTGGGTCCTTTGTTGAGGGGAATGGGGTAGATGGTAGGCCCCTCCACTCCTAACAGAGCTGCACACAGGATGTGCACACACAGATATACCACCGCTGCCGCCAAGACGAGGACACGAACGACGCATTTGTGCTGACGTCCAGACACAAGGCCATGGATGGACGAACTTATGGACACAGAAAAAGGTGGACCTGTGTTCTCTCCCCCACCAGCATACACACACACACACACACACGGACCCGTTGATATAGGACACGTGTCTCTACATAAACTCACGGAGACACAGCAATACTGGCCAGACACCTTCGGATACAGGCTGACTCAAGTGTGTGTTCACCTTTGCACTTGCTCACACAGACCTGACACAAGACATACACTTTGACACAGACATGAGGCTGTCGGCTTACCCGGGTGGGTACACAGACACACATGTTCACCAACATTGCCTGCCACGCGGCCGCAGGAGCAGTGGAATGTTCACGTACCCTTATTTCCACACAACCACATACACACTCCCTCAAGGGACGGTGATAGGTTGGGGCCTCCCTGATGTCCCCCTGCTCTCTCCCTGGGTCTCTGTGGCTACCTCTCTGTCCCTGTGAAGCTTCTCCTCCCCATCCTGATACCAGCACGAGAGCCCCTTGTTATGGCACATTTTCTCTGTGGCTCTGGCCCTGCCTGCTCAGCGCCCATTGCTGGGGGGCGGGGGTGGGGGGCGGGAGGCAAGTGTGGCGACCAGTTGGGACAGAGTATACCATGCTTGGGGCTAGGCTGAGCTCAGACAGAGTTCAGAGCTGAGGGCTCTGCTGGGTTAACACGGTGGGGACTGGAGCCAGGGGTCCCTGGCCCAGTCCAGAAGGTCTTATGTGACCTGAAGGTCTCCCAGGTGGAGCCGTGGAAGCAGAGGTTGAGTGTGAGACTTTGCCAGAGATAGGTCAGGGTTTGAGCTCCAGCTCTGCATCTTCTAATCTCACGACTGGAAGCACAGGATTTTCTTGGTCTGTGAAATGGGCAGTAAAAAAATAATTAAAAATATTTCAATGGGTAATAATGATATTGATTTTTCACGCTGAGATTAGGCTCAGGGCTGTGCCTGGCATGTAGCGTGTGCTCAAGGAAAGGAATGATGTGTCGTTTTGGTTATCACTGTTAGGCCAGCCGCAGGCCCTCCTAGCTCCGGACAGGCCACTCCAGAGGGATGGAGGGCAGGGTCAAGAACCTCCCAATCATAGAAATCCAAGTGGACTGCCTGGAGGAAGGAGGAAGCAAAAGAAGAGTTGGGAAGGAAATAGGCCATCTCATGGCCCAGCTGTTTTTCCTCAGGTGGGCTACTGGAGGCCAAGTAGGCGGTGGGAAGTGGGGGGGATGTGAGCGGGCAGGGCAGGGCGGGTGCCGGAGGGATGGATGGCAGGGGTTCAAGACAGGGAGAGGTGATAGTGGGGGTGAGGGAGGGGACAGAGAGAGAGCCAAGACCTGGGCTGCCCTGTGGGAACCAGATGGCATTCGTGGGGGCTTCAGTTGCCCTTGGTCCTTTCCCTGACTTCGACAAAGCTGGCTTTGAGGCCAGGCTCTGAGGCCTTGGGCCAGAGTGTGCAAGGGTGTGTGCACGTGAGTCTTCAGATGTGAGTGGGTCAAAAAACCTTAATCTGGGTTTTTTTTCTGGGTGGGTCCCGGTGTTGACATCCTCGTGGTCCAGAGTCATTTCTGTGTCTGCATCAGGGCATATCGTCACCTGGGCCCATCGTGGGGATGGGATGCCTGTGCGGGACCCTATGAGGGCACTTGACAGAGTCCAGTGGGCATTGTGGGTATGGGCAGGGGATGGGCATGCAGCTGTGGCTGGCAGCAAAGACTCCCTGGTGGTCAGTGTCGAACCACTGGCTTCCATTTCCAGCCCCCTGGGAACCTGGCCTTTCTGGTCCCCTTGGTTCCTGTCCTCTGCTCTTGAAGTGCAGGCACAGGGGGCCGGGGGGGTGGTGTCTCACAATTTCCTCCAGCTGGACCAAGAGGCTGAGGAGGCCTGGATGCCGGTGCTTCCCTCCAGCACAGCACTGAGGAGGGGGTCTTGTCCTTCCTAGTGGCAGGGGAGGGGAGAGAATGCAGTCTGTGCTTTCCTACTCCCAAGCCCCTGGATGTGGAGGTGAAGGGACCAGGCAGGGGGACACCCCTGAGCAGCTCCCCGGATTCTTCCGGACTCGCGTGTGCGTTCGTCGGCGTGGCGAGCCGTGGAGGGCAGTTTCCCAGAAGGTGGCTGTGCATGTCTGTGTGGCTCCCTTTCCGAGTGTCCCTGTGTCTCTGAGGGTGTGCCAGTGGATCCTGCCTGCTGTCTCTGAGGGTCATCCCAGCTCTGTCTCTGTGTATTGAGGGGACACTGGGCCGGGGGGTGTCACCGTGGGTGTCAGGGTGCCCGATGTGGTCTTTGTGTCAGCACCGCTATGGTACGTCACTAAACAAATCATCAGTAGAAGCCTCCTGTGTCTGGCCGTCATGACAAGCGATGTATCAGTGTGTCTCGCTGTGTGGGGCGGCCTGTCTGTGTCCACCTGTGTTGGCGCACCCGTTTCCCCGTGTAGGCCGACAAGTATCACCCCCATGGCACTGTGTGTCCTGGGCTTGTCCCAGTGGTCATCGATTGGTGTTTCCCCACTGGGACCCCACTCCGTGGCCTCCCTGGCCTCTCGGCACCTTGCGAAGGGCCCACTATGGCGACCTGTCTAGCGGCTGGGAGTGGGCCGGCCTCTCCGAGGCTTCCCCTGAGGTCTGGCGGCCGTGGTGGCCCTGCTGTGGGCCCCACCCTTGCCCCTGGCCCGGCATGGACAGAAGCCCGTTGTGTGGTGAGGTGCGGGTGTATGTTTGGGCCGCCCACAGGCCTTGCTCTGTCTGCCCGGCGCACATTGATCTTGGCTTCTGCCCGTGTCCGTCTTGGCCTGGCCAGCTGGGGTGTCCGGCTGTCTCCATGGGCCTGAGCCCACTGCCCCCAGGGCCAAGTCGGCCCCAGGTCCCCCACCCCCCCCACCGCCCCTGCTGACCCTTGGAGGCTCTGAGAGCATGGTTTGGAAACTGAAGCCCCCTCCCTGATTTCCCCTGCCCCCTCTCTTTCCTCCCTCTCTCGTCCCCTCCTCCCGCTCCCTCTCTCCCTCTCTCTCCTCCTGCCAAACGCATCTTGGCTCTGTCTGAATATCTCTCCTCCTCGATTTTTGGCTCCAGCTCTGGGCGCGTTCACTAAAAGAAGGGCTAGCTCCCCCCTTCCCCGCCCCCCTTCCTTGCCGCCTCCCCCCACTCCCGGAGGAGCCCTCTGAGGGCGGGGGTGGCCGTGTGCAGGGGCCTGGGCCCCCAAGCAGGCTGGGCCAAAGGGGGCACAGGCCCGGCGGGCGAGGGGGCTGGGTGGACTGGGCCTGGCAGCCTGAGCGAGCAGTGGTTGGGGTGACTTTGCTGCCCGGTTGGGTGGGCGGGCGGGTGGGGAGGGGTCAGGGGCACGGAGCTGGGGTGTCTGGCTTCTGGTGGGGCTGGCAGGCCTCTGTGAGGCGCAGCTGTGCCCAGAACTCTGAGCTGCGTTTGCCATCACTACCGATGTGGCTGCGCCAGCCGGGGAGGGGGAGGCGGGTGGCGGGCACTGCGGCGCTCCATAGCCAATCGGAAGCCTGGGTTGCACTGGGGAGCTCTCCCCCCACTGGGCCCCACCCTGAGCAGAGACTGGGGGTGGTGGCCAGCAGCAGGCAGGGGGCAGTGCCACCACCATCACCTAGAACCCTGCCTCCTCGGCTGGAAGCTCCATGCCAGCCTTCCTGGCACATATCAGGCAAAGGCGGGAGTCTGTCCCCACCTGAATCTGCAGGAGCAGAGCTGGAGGAAGGGGCAACCTGGAGGAGCACTCCCAACCTTTTGGCCCCAGGAAGCAGCCTTCTGTCTGGGGCAGCCAGGAGCTGGGGGGCGGGGTGGGGGGTGAGTGCCTAATCATCCGAGATGGTCCATCCAAATATCGGCTTCAGTTGAATCATCTTGGGGGTTTATTCTGGGTCTGTCTCCCACAAAGTTGCACACAGTCACTGGCACACACAGGCACAAAGAATCACGTCGTCACACAGGCATGGCACACAGGAGCACAGAGACACTGGGGTTCCCATACAGAGGGACTTGCTTCACACACAGACACTTAGAGATGCCCCTGCCACACCAAACACAGCGACTCGCTCGGGCTCCGTGCACAGGGTCACGCGCGTGGGTATTGACTCTGGGGCACGCATGGTCACACAATGAGACACCATGAGACACAGGCACCGCCACCACCCAACAGCACACAGCCCTGCAGACATGTGGCAAAAAGTGCATGGCACACGCACGCAGTGACACTCTCAGACACACGGTGAGACACACACACCTTGCGATGCTTGAAAACATCTGGTTGTCACACTTGGAGGAGAGTTTGCCCCTGGCATCTAGTGGGTGGAAGCCAGGGAGGCGCCCAGCACCAGCAGTACACAGAAGTGACCCCAACCACAAATAATGATCTAGCCCTTGTGTCAACCATTGGGCTGAAATGGCTCTAGTATATTGTTAGACACACGCAGTCACACACACCTGAGCCTGGCTAGCCCCTGACACCCACTGAGTACGTGCATGCACACACACAGATACACCTGGACAAGAGTCTGGCTAGCACAATGTCTCACACTGTCTTGCTCACCAGGACCCAGGTATTGTCAACAAATGCATGCCTTCCCCCACCTCACAGACACACAAGCCTGGGCACAAATGGTGGGGTACGTATACAATCCCATGTTGCTCCACCACACAGGGATGAGGGTCACACCCACATACCCATTCGCACCTGGGCCACACTTGGCCCTGCTTGAAATGGAGCCTCAGAGGTGAGACCTGCCCTCCTTATACCTTCTCCTTCTACCTGCCTGCCCTGCTCCCAGCTGTCTTTAAGTGGCAGATCCAACCACCCCCAAGATGGAACTGCCTTTAAGGGGCAGTTCCATCTTCTCCTGATGGAACTGAGAGCTCTGAGTCCCAGTGCTGGTTTGTAGACGCCTGGGGGATACTCCTACGAGGCCACATGCCGGCCTCTGCCCACAACACCCCTGCCTCTGGGCCCCCATTTCACAGTCTTGCTTTTGGCAGCCACTGAGACAGTCCAGGATGGAGGCAAGGCTGACCCCTGAGGCTCTGGTTCTCCGTGCGGCTGTCTCATTAATCCTCTGGCCGTTGACTCCTTATTTCTGACTCTGGAGAAAGAGCAGAAGAAAGGTGGCTGATGGAGTCCTACAGGAAGAAGACCTTTCAGAGGATAATAAGTGGATGATTGTTTGTCCTCAGAATTGTAGCAATGGCTAAAGTGTGCTGAATGCATGCTGTGTCTTGACCTGACCTATGTGCCTCCCTAGCTCGTCTCCCTGAATCCTTCCACACGAGGTGGACATGGTAAGGGTTAGCTGTGCCCATGTGTGTCTCTGACAGTATGATAGACCGGGTTGCTCCACTTCGGCACTGTTGGCATTGGGGACATTTGGACATTATTAGGAGAGTGGGACCTCTGAGCCAATTTCCTGGGTATGAATCCTGGCTTTGTTACTCAGTAGCTGTGTGACCTTGGGCAAGTCATTCAACTTCTCTGGGACTCAGTTTCCTCTCATAGGGTTGTGGAAAGGATCAGAGGAGTTGGTTTATCCCAAGTGCTTTAAAACAGTACTTGATGTGAAGGAAGTGCTTGATTCGATAGATGAAAAACAGACTCAGAGAAGACGTGTCCTGTATCAGGGCCAAGGGCTAGAAGATGGAAGAGCCTCACTCTCTTCTCTGATCACCACTATCCTAAATCTTACTGGTGGGAGAAAAACTAGCTTATTTTCTGCCCTTTATTAAATTCTCAGAGTGGCCCTCTCGGCCCCCATTCAAAGTGTGTCCTACCTGTTGATGTTGACCCTTGAACCCTAGTTACAGCTCTGACCTTCAGCTCTTCTTCTGTCCCAGGGCTCAGAATGAGAGTGGACGGTCGTCCCACCCTCTCTGCACACCCACCGGCCAGGCTTGTCCTCACCTTCCTGGCAGGGCCCAACGCCCTCTCCTACACCTTGCCGGGCACCTCGCCGGAGCCTGTGTGCTGGGGGCCTGTGCATTCCTTCCACAAATATTTGCTAAGCACCTCCTGGGTGCCAGCCCTGTTCTAGGCCCCGGGGGCTCGGCAAGGAGCAAAATCAGTGGAGGTGCCAGCCCCAGTGGGAAGGTAGACTGTGAACCCGATAAACAAGGGAGTGTCCAGTATTTGAGACTGCAATAGGTGTTATGGGGGAACGAGAACAGGTAGGGCCCTCGGAAGTGCTGGGCAGCTATGGTTTTTAGCGGCCTCGTGGCTCAGTGCTGACTTTCAATTTGGTTGCTCCGCCATGGCTCAAGCGCGGCCTACCAGGTCCTTTGCCGTCTCCACGGGGCGGTGCGGCGGTCAGGGGTACGTGACTTAGTCTGGTTGCCTGCACCATCCGCCTGGAACGCAGAGCCTCTTGTTGCTGCTGTCTGAGGTCATCCGTTATCCGTACTTGTGGATGCCGGCCTAAGACCCGGGGACAAGATGGCCGGGGCCTCTTCTCTATAAAAACTGGGACTCGATGGGCACTGGGTGCTCTCAACTGGGCTGCTCTGAGCTGGGGGGTGGGGCTGGGGCAGCTGGTGGCCCGGAGTGGCACTTCCACCTGGGCCCCTCGATTTAGCTCCCTCGGGCGGGTCCAGTTTATTTTTACCCAGCCTGTCTCCCTGGCAGTGCCAGGCTGCGCCATCTTTGTAGGGTCTTGGGGACCTGCCCATGGTTTGAGGGGACCCAGCTTTGTCTGCTGGACCCCAATTCCCACCGCTGGACCCCCCATTTCCCTCCACCCCCAAAGCTCCAGGTGTGAGGGCTCCGGACTGGAGCTGGTGGGGTCGGCACTGCTGGCTGGCAACCCTTGTGCCCAGCCTGGTGGCATTTGGTTTGGCGTCCTGCCTGCCCGCCACCCCCACCCCATGCCCGGGCAGAGCCGAGCGGCTGCTGCTGCCAGTCTCCATTTCGAAGCTTGAGGTGGGGGGTGGGGGGGAGGGGGAACGCTGGGTACCTCCTGGGCCCCCTGCCCACCGCGTGCCACCTGGGGCTTGTTCCCCATGCCTGCTCCGTGGAAGGGCCCAGCCTGCTTTTCCCACTGCCCCTTTGCATCCCAGAGCTCAGAGAGGATGCCTGCCTGGCTTCCATCTTCCCTGCTTGCTTCCTCCCTCTCTCGCCTGCTTGCCTGTAATGGCTCACCATTTTTGGCATCTCCTCCCCCTCCCCCTCCCATAGGCGCCAACCTCACTTCCAAACCTGCCATTGCTAGCTCTCTGGCCTCTGCTGCCTGGGGCTGGGGACCTTGGAAGAGAGGGTTTGGGAGGCCAAGCATATGGGCTCAAGGGGGGCTTTCTGGGTGCTTGTGTATGTGCATCTGGGAGGAGGAAACATGCTTCAAGCCAGCTCGTTCAACCAGCCTCAAGGTTGGCAGAGCTGGGCTGCAGAAAGGGGGTGACGGAGAAGTGCAGGCACTCCCACTTCTGAACTGACCCTAGGGCCTGGTGTCAGTCTCTGAGCCCCAGGAAGACCAGGCGGGCATTTCTCTCCAAGCCCAGGGTCTGGACAGAAATGGGAAAAGCCAGGCTTCGTTTGGAGGGTGCTCCCACCCCTCCTCTCCCAAGCCTACCCCTCCCACCCTGGGCTTGAAGATTTCTGTTCCCCTTCCCCAGAGCTGGGGTGAGGGGAACCAAGCCCCACGCTAGGCACTTGTGCCCACAGAGGGACAAGGGCCTTAGGAGGAACCGGTTTACTGCCCCCCCAAGCCTGGTGCCCGCTTCTCTCGGCACTAAACAAAGTTTGCTAAGTAACTTCAAATGTTATTTGAGGACGGCCTGGCCTCAGCCCAAGGCGGCCCTGTGGAAACTTGTTTTTCGCTGCCGAGGCTGCAAGTATCAAAGACACACTTTCGGGGGGTGGGGTGGGGGGTGCTTCGACACTTCTCCCCTCTCTCTGGCAGGGGCTGGTCCTGAACGGACATACAGACACACAGAGGCCTACGTTAGCAGAGGGACACACACATCATGCTGTGGCTTGTGACACCAGACACGTGACAGCCGAGGATCATAGCACTCCCCAGAACATACACCCAGCACATACATACTGACACACCAAGGGGGACAGGGTGGAGTTTGGAGGGTACTGCCCCCAACCCACAGGCCCTGGGGTTTTTCCAGCTGGTGAGGTTTTTCCACACTGGGGAAGTGCATGACACAAAGCCTGGAGTCCTGATTTCTCAGGTCTCCTGGCCATGAGTGGGTACTCAGATGGGTCCCCTCCCCTTTCTCAGCCTCAGTTTCTCCAAGTGTAGGAGGCGCTGGGCCCCAGGGAGGGGTGTAAGAAGCAGAATCCCACACTGATTAGAAGAGTGACTGGGTTGAAATCAGTGAAGGGAGCAGTGAGTCCCTTAAAAGTGGGGTCTGAGCACAAGGCCTGGGACAAGCTATGCTTGTAGGTGTCAGCTGGCATTTCCAAAAACCTGATGGGTGTCCGCCCTGACTGGAGGCCCAGACCTCAAGCAGCTCTAGGTTCGCTAGTTCCTAGGGAAGTCTCTGTTTTTCTCATTTTCTTCCTCCATTTCTCTCTTGGCTTTTCTTGGTCTTTCCCTAAATCCCTCCTTCTCTGGGTCTCCACCAGCCCTCCCCAGGCCTGGAGTTCAGGGAAACTGTGGAAAACAGGCTCAGGGTGTGTGTCCCTCACCAAAGCCAGCCAGGCCTGCGATCCTCCATGCCCTGAGGTTCCTGATGATCTTCCTGGGGTGGAGATGGGTATCTGAGCTGACACAATGTGTCCCCCTGGGGAGGGGTAGGCTCCATCATAGGGTCACCTCCCAGGGTTTGTAAGCAGGTGGGATCCCTCTGAACAATAGAAAGGGCAAGGTGGACAGGACACTGGACTGACCTGCCCCCAGGCCCTGAGAATCTCCTCATCTGTCAGCCAGACCCTCACTGAGGTAGGTTTATGGGGGTCCCCTGGTCCCAGCCCCACACACCACTTCATCTCCACTCACAGTCGGTACGCGCAACACCCCGCCACCCGCAGTCTGTCGCACAGTGACAGCCTGTCACAGGCACTGCCGCACACCGGCACAATCTGTCGTCCACGCACAGTCTCACACACAACCTGTCACACACACGCACACACACACAGCGGCACAGTCACACACACAGCCAGCCTCACGCGATCACACCAAGCGTCACAGCTTGTCACAGCCATAGACTTCACAATAAAAATAACAGCTAGCAACTCCAGAGCAATTATGCCTGGGCAGCGGGTGGGCGGGTGCACGTGACCTCCTGTAACCTTCCCAGCGGGAGGCAGGTATGAGTAACCTGTTTTACAGATGAGGAAACAGAGGCCAGAAGGTTAAGTGCCAAGGTCATGAGGCTAGAAGTGGGATGGCAGGAAGTACTCAGCAAGGCCCCCAGGGGCAAGCAAGACTTAAAGATCACCCTGCTTTTCAACCCAGTCCTAGGCAACTGACTTTCCTCCTTCTGACCCTCCCCATAGGAGTTCCCTTCCCATTCCCCAGATGGGGAAAACTGAGGTTCCAAGCAACCCAGGCAAAAACAAGGGAAGGGGCCTCCCGGTTCCTTGCTTAAAAGGGCTCAAACGGTCTGCCCTCCCCTGAGGAAATGCGAACCATGCCCTCCAGCCGAAATGTCACTTTGCTGCTCGTGGCCCGTGATGGCTGCAGCCTGCAGAGCCTTTGGCTGGGGCCAGGGTTCTGGAAGGCAGAGAGGTGGCTGCAAAACTGTCTCCATCCACAGTGAGGGGGTGGGAGTGGCAGCCTTAGGCTTCCAGGCAAGTCCCTCGGCCCCAGCCATGCCCAGGAGACCTGGGCTGCCCTGCACCCTTACTCCCCAGGGCCCTCCGCATTCCAGTGCGCTTCCTCCTCCCTCCTCTGCAGCCCTCTTTCCCTTGCTTTCTCCTTCTTTGTTCCACCCCCCGTCCGCTCCCCGGGGCTTCCCCCATTAGAGCAACCACAGCCAAAACCAACACCGCTCCAACGACATCCCGCTGAGACCCGCCGGGCGGCTGCGAGCCCTGCCCCCTGGCCCGCTTAGGGGCCAAATCCTGGCTCAGCGTGGCGGCGACGGCGGCCCCAGCGCACGTGTCGGCTCTTAGGGCAAGCACATGCGCACACCCGGCGCAGCGGCCCCGACGGGGCGCCTGGGTGGGAGCACTCTCGGGTCTGCGGACACTCGGGCGCGCGCACGCACGTAAGCAAGCTCTCGCACAGAGGCTCAGACCCGAGTGGCCAACGTTGCCTAGCCTGGCGCCGGCGGCCGGGATCCCAGGCATTGCCTGCTCTGCGCATACGCAGGCCCCACACCCCATTGGGACTGCTGGAAGCACACCTTCCATAAATATATACCCTTGCCCAACATCAGATGGGGGGCTGGCACACATACATATACACAGACGCGCGCGCGCACACATACACACACACATCACGCACTTGCACTCCTGCTTGCATCCTGATCGGTGTTCAGAGCGCGAGTGCTGCCCTGCGCCGGCACTGGGGGTCCCGAGCTTAGGTGGGTAGATGAGCCTGCAGGAACTGCTGGTGCCCACGCACACGCCAACAGGCCCACGCGGGCATTCACCTCTCCAATCTGCACACGCGTGTATTTCACGTGAGCTGCACAACTGCCAGGCCGCCCAGGGCACCTGGCTGCAAAGCCGCATTCAGGCTTGGAGGGGAGGGGACTGGGACCCGGAGGCCTAGTTCCCACCGCTTCCATCTCTCTTGGAACACCCGCCTCCCCCAAATGTCCCTGGGGCTCAGGTGAGACGCCCCAGAACGGGTGCCCAGTGGCGCCCCTGCATGTGCTATATTTATATTGGAAAGTTGTACCTTTATATATATATATTTCTTAAAAGTAAGAACCTCCCCCCCATTCCGCTCCATGTTTGTACTTGGGTTTTACCATCCCTATTCGGCTTCTTCCCAAACATGCAAAAACACACGCACACGCACATTTCTCCTTACAGGGCCCGTGGGGCTAGGCGGGAGTTGCCCCCACCCCAACTGTGGACGCTCGTCGTTCTTAAAGGCTAGGGACCCCCTTCCCGCGAAAGGCCGAGCTACATCACTGAATCCCTCAGCCCTACCCGAAACACAATTGCGGGGGGTGGGTGCTGGCGGCGAGACATTGCTTTTTGGTGTGTTTGCTGTTGCTGCTTAAATTAATCCTGAGTGACGGCCCGCAATTCCTCTCCACAAAGAGGCCATTTAACGCCCCCACCCCCCCGCCCGGCATCTCGGGCGAAACTTCCAAGTACCCCCCTGAGTCCAGCTTGGCAGCTCAGGCCGCGCTACCAGCCTTCCTGGACTTTCCCTCAGGTGCGCCCGGGGGCTTGGAGGCGGGTTCCCTGTGCGCACTTTGGACCTCAGGAGCGAGTGTGGGTGGGTTTTGGAGGGATGGGAGACGTCTTAAAATAGAAGCGCAGGGCTGAACGGAGGTGGGGGAGGGTGTCCCAGGACTCCTTAGACAGCCCCACTGCTCAACCAAAGCGCTCCGGATGCTCCGGGCCCGGCGGAAGAAAGATCGTCTTCCGTGCCTTCTCCCAAGCGCCCGGAAGAGAGGATCCAGGCGATCCCTCGCGTCGCCCTGGAAGCCCCCTAGTCCGCTTGTATATCTGTGGAAACTCCGGCGGAGACGCGCCGCCGGTGCCTGTGTGCTAGCCCCAGGGTTTGCCCCTAGCCAGGCTCCTGCCGCCAACAGCTTCTTTCATTGTCGCCTCCCGGGTATTCTTTTCGCGTGTGACAGGTCCCCGACCCGTTTCAAATGGCTCACGCTTGGATAGGGGGAACATAGGTGGGTGTGGGTGGTGGGGAGGCCTGCCCTGAGCTCAGGCTAGGGGAGGGCCGGGTGTTTTCCGTGCGCGGAACTTGGGTGCTGACTGTCGTTGTCACTTGCGTGGGCCGCACTCCATAAGGCAGAGGGGGCGCGCACAGCCCTCGATGGTGCGGACGGCCGGGACACTTGGAGGGCCGTGAGCAAAGTCGGGTGTGCGCGTGCGCCGGGCGAAAAGGCGGGAAGCGGTGTCCTAAAGCCCCGGATTCGGAAAGCGCCTGTGGCGCAAGGTTGGGTCGCTCCGCGGTGGAACCGCTCGGAACGAGCGCTGAGAGAGGAGTGAGAGGGCCGCTGCTCCCCGCGGGCAGGCGAGGGGAGCCCGGGGAACTGGTGTGAAGGGAAAGTGGCAATAGGCGAGGCTTTGGGCGTTTGCCTCGCAGCCGAAGCCTCAGAATGACGCCGACTAAACTCTGAGGGGGGCTGCGGCATCCTTCGGACGCAGGCGCGACACCCTCTCGCCCGGGCGCGGCCCAACCTTCCCCGCGGCCCAGCAGAAAGGGACCCGGCGCGGGCGTCGAGGGCCGGCCTGGTTCTCATTCTGGGACTTTAGCCATTTGCAGCACCGGAGGCCTGCGCCAGAAGGGGGCTCAGATGGCAGCGTCCCCTTCCCCGGACGCGCGGGGTGGGGCTCCGGGCCGCAGTGGCCTCTGCCCTTCCTCCCGTGGCCTCTCGACATCCAACGGGCGAGAATGCGCGAGAGGGCTTTGCAAAGAATGCGAAATTCATGATTCCTGCTCTTTGGCCTCTCGAAGGACGTTTAGAGCTTAGGTGCCCCAGCCCCAGAATTCGAGGGCAACTTTGGGGCGTCAGTATGGAGAGAATCCCTTGTGCTCGCCTCAGCCGCCAGACCCTAAGCCTCGGGACAAGCCTCCCCATCTCTCCTCAAGTCGCCTCTTTTTGTGTGTGAATAAGGGGAGGGAAAATTTAGCAGGGGAGCATTTTTGTTTGTTTCAAGGGTTGGCTGGGTTTGGGGGCGTTTGGCCTCCGGCGAACACAGGGAAGAAATGTGACTAAGTGGCAGAAAATGCGCTTTCCCTTTCCCTCTTTTCCGCCCTCAGGCCACGGGAGTTGCGCAGCTTCTAAGAACTTTTACACAAAATTTCCCCTCCAGATCTACTCTGACCGACACTGAATTCCCTGGGCCCTGACTTCTTCAATTTGGGGCGCTAAGGCCTCTCTACCCATTGCTACCAGCCATTTTGCAGCCCTTCTGGGCAGGCCAGGAGGGAGAAGAGGAAAAGTGGAAAAAGAATATGTGCGCCGAGTGGGCCCCGACTTAACCTGTTGGAGGGGGAGGCTAATGTCTGGTAGGCATCTCCCTAGTGGAAGCCTCCCCCGCCCCCGCCACCCCACCCCCACCCCCACCCCGCCAAGCTCTAGCAGCCCCCGGCGTTCAGAGAAAGCTCTCCGATCCGCCTCTCGGAAGCCAGTAATAAACCCGACTTCTCATCACCCGAATTACTTAAGGGCGCTTTGATGGTGTTAGGTCCTTTTCCTTTTCCACGTGCAGATGACTCAGCCCTCTCCAGCTGCGACTGGGGAGGTGACCGGGGGCAGCGGTTGACACCGAGCTCCGTACTCTTGACCCAGAGGTGCCCCATCCCCGCCGCATCCACTTCCCCAAGCTTCCAGACCACACTTAGCTCCCCTTTCCTCTCTTTTTATTTTTTGGGTCATATTTTCCCTCTTCTCTAAAAAAAATTATTTTCAAAATTGTAAAGGAGTTTTTGTACTTTTTTTTTTCTTAACGTGAGACAGAGGCTGGATAATGGAAACAGGCATTTAAAAAAAAGTGGGGGAGTGATATATATGCCGGCAGTCGGTGGAGCTCAAGCCTCGCCTCTTTGGCGACTGAGCTTTCGGTCGCCGGTTCCCTGGTAGAACCGGCGTGGGGCACCTGGGATGTCTGCCGCTGAAAAGGCGCTGGAGAAATGCGAGGAATGATTATGATTTTAATAAAATTGTCTCTCATTTAGGAGCGCGCTTCTGCAGTGCCTCTGTCGTCGGAGCCCGGGTTTGCCACGGCAAAGTCTGTAATCAGAGAAAAATACCAGCTTTGTTGAGGGTTAGAATATATCATTGGCTAATGTGTGTGGTTTTTTTTTAATGATGCTAAGCATTGGAATAATTAAAGAGTGAGAAATAACTCGTCTCTCCTCTCCCCTCAGCATTGTCTTATTTAAGGGAGGAAGGCGCACTTTTAGGCAAAGCTGGTTAGTTTTAATGCAGGCTTTTTTTTTTTTTTTTTTCCTCAACTGCCTTCCCTCCGCTCTGGTCTGATTCGCAAATCCCCAAACTGGCACAAGCCGGGAAACTTGCTTCTGCCGCCGTTCTTCTCCCGGAGTTGGAGCCTCCCTTTCCTTTTTCCCCTCTTCAGAGACAACCCTCTCCTCGTCCCTCCCCCGCCTCTGAGCCCTGACCCACTGCCTGGTTTTCGCTAGAGCGATTTAAAAAAGAAAGGAAGAAAGGAGCCGGGCTCTGGTACCCCCGTGCCAGCCGAGGGCGTGTTTCCCTGGCCGCTGGCTGGTGGGAGAGTCAAACCCGGTGGCTGTCTCAGATGCAGAATCTTGCCCTGCAACTCCCCTCTCCCCTTGGGGGAAAAAAAGTAATCAAATATTTCTAAAGATTGTAGGCTCATAGAGCTCAGATCTCTTGTCATATTTTAAATGAAGCAGAACAGTTCTTTCTTTCCAACCTCATATGCAATAGGAAGAGAGAATTCAGTCCTCGAGAGCTTGCCTTGGCGGCCTTGTGCCCTTAGTAGAGGGGAGAGCTGCCTGCTTGGGCTGAGCCTGGCGTCCAGCCCCACCATGGTGCCGCTAACCACAGGGCCTAGATTTGGGGCAGGAGTGCAGGGTCCAGGGCAGTGGTGGGAACAGCCTGGGGAGATTTGAGAATAGAAAGAAGCAGCTCTTCATAAGGATTTCAGAGGTTTGCTCCAGGCTCCTCAGAGAGGAAGCTGCCGCCTTGGTCGTTCCCCCAGGTGTAGGGGGAGGACGAGCTTGAAAGGAAAAGAGGCTTCCGCCATGCTCCGGGAAGACACAGCTGCCATGAGAAAGGAAAGGTGAAAGTGAGCAAGAAATTGGGGGTAGGGGCTTGTACAATGGATTTGAGTTGCAGAGGGAGTTATTTATTTATTTACCTCAGGTGTTTTCAATTAAATGTATTCCTCTTTTATTTTCCTGTTATTCGGTGCTTAGACTTTTCAGCAATCCCTTGCAATAATTTTTTTTTTTTTTTTTACATAAGCAGAAACTTTTTTCCCCTCGGAGAGATATTTTGGGAGGTATTTTGCCTTCAGTGCTTTCTCTTTCCTGCTTTTTTAAAATTTAATTTTAAAATTATAAAGTAAATTTAGTGCGAGTGAAAGTGACGGGGGAGCCAGCTGGGGCTGAATTCAGGGAAGGTGGAGGCAGCTGCAGCAGAGTTGGGCCTCCCAGCCCCATCCCGGACCCCCTCACACAGTGGGCCGCCTTCTGCCGAAGCCACCCCCTTCCTCTCCCTGGGGAGGCTCCTCTGGACAGGGATGAGGAGAGTCTGTCCAGATAGATGCTCATTGACTCTTCAGGACCCCTGACTCTGCAGAGCCATGTTTCTTTTATGACCCACGCATACCAGGGCCCCCCAGTTCCTGCCTGCTTACTCCTCCTCAGTCACTGTGGCTATTCTGTTGAGTTGAGCTTGGTGGGCCCTGTATGTCTCCCACATTTGCCCTGCTAGTCTGCTAACCCCACGGCGCAGTTGGTTGCCCTGCTGAAGGGATCAGAGTAGGGCAGGCACAGAAAGAGACAGACAGACAAAGGTGTAGATACTCCTCTGCAGCAGTGAGGATTCAAGAGGCTTCTTTACACTATGAATTTTTATGGTCACATGAGTAGTGCACTCAGCTCTGTAACGCACGTGTATACTTAGGTGCTCAAATTTGAGGCTACCGGTGTGGGCAGGATCTATTTCTAAGACGTATGAATTACGAGAACACTGGGGTTGAAAAACTGAAGGCCCCTTGAGAGGTGCTGAAAATGTTCTATTTCTTAATCTGGGTGGGGGGTATACAGGTGTGTTCACTTTGTGAAAACATATTGAGTGAAAGCCTTAGGACTATGTGCTTTCTTTCTATGTGTCACACTTAAGTTTAAAAGTTTGTTGTATTTTTTTAAAGGAAGGCACAGCCTCAAAAGTAAAGGCCGAGGGTTACAAAATAATAATAACTATTATTTAAATAACAATGCTCTCCAGCCTTGGAGAGTTTTGCTCAGGTCTCCCCACTAAGGAATGGTGGGAGGGCTTGTAAAAATTAGTGGGCTGATAAAAAAACACTCTCAGGCATGTGGCCCACGGAGACTTCCTGACCCATCCACGTGTGCACTGCGCCTAGAAACTATCTGCAGACTTAGGTTTAGCTGTGGGATTTTAACATCTCAGGACCAAAGGATTAAAAAGTAGTAAGGAAGATGTTCCATGCCAATTACATTTTGCTGTCAACATCTGGAAAGCAAAATTGCAGCTGTTGTCCCCTCCCCATTACTACCTCATTTTTTTTTTTTTTCCTGCACACTTAAAGTTTTTGTTCTTGTGCCATCCGTACTTTGGTTTTCTGCACTGTTAAAACATTTTCACGGCTTTGATGAAATCGAGTTGCTGGGTTTGGGCTTTAAATATATATATATATATGTATATGTCTGTGTCTTGCAGTCTGACAATGTAATTTTTCTTGAGCGATTTATTTGAACAAGCCGGCAATCAGTGGATAATCCCCTCCCCTATCCAACCCTTTCTTGCCTTCCCAGCACTGTTCAGGCCCAGAGCTTGGGGGAGAGCGCTTGGCTACCCTTGCCTCGGCTCCCTTGGGCAGGTACTGACAGCTTCGCCCTCCACGGCCCTTCTGCGGTGTTTTTGTTTTCCCTTCGCCCCCCAAAAATATTTGAACCAAAAAGCCTCTTTTTTTTTTCCTCCACCCACAGCAAACTGAAAGGGCTAGTGAACCGTGATTCAACAGAGCGAGGGCGCCTCTTTTCTTCCTTAGCATTAATTAACTCAAGTTCGTTAGGACGTCGGGTCTGTCGCCCACAGTTTTCTCTTGTGTGTGCTGAATCGGGTCATAGAGGGAGACTTCCCATGCAAACAGTTTGTGTTGGAGCTGGAGGACACAAGAGGGGGAGAGAGGGTAAGAAAGAAAGGGAGCCAGTGAGGGATGGATTGTGGCCGAGGGGTGGGCACAGTCCTAAGCTCCTGAGCACCCTGGTGCCAGCCTCCGAAGGGGCTCCACACCAGGGGAATGAGGATTCTCGGATTTCCTTGGCAGTGATCCTGATAATAAAATAGTTAGGCGGCGGGGGACAATGCATTTTGAGGGATTGAAAAATGTCTTCCTTCCAACTCCTAAAATTGTACATTTGGGGGAAGCCGCTTCCCTGAACAGGGCCCGCCCAGCTCCCTGAGCCCTTGGAGCAGTGAAAACCTCGGCCTGTTCCCATCCTGCCATCCTGGCCACCGGCTCTCTGCCCCCAGGCTCTGGGCATTGCCTGTTGCCACAGCAACTGCAAGAAAGAGGTTCTCTCTGGGCCGAGGGGAGTATAGACCAGGCAGAGGGCACCCGGAGCTCAGAGAAACTCCCCTCTTGCCCTGGCCCTTTTCTCCAGTGGCAGAGGCAATGGACCCGGCAAACAAGGGGGTGTCAGGGCAGGAGCCCACCAAGAGGACCTGTGAAGGCCGCAGGAGTTGCCTCCAAGCGCATGGGCGAACGGTGGGGGAAGGGAAAGGACCGTCTTCCCTGGAGGATCCCCAGGCTTTTTCTGGGGTCGGTAGTTGGCTGCCGGGCTTTGGGTTTTCAACATTTTGCTGTTTGTTCTGGCCTCCTCTCTTGCCCTCCAGATATTTTCACAATGTGCTGGGCACAGACCTCATCTTCACGTGCTTGTCTCCCCTTCCCGTGCCTCTTGTCAGTTTTCAGTTCTCCTTTAGCGAAAGTTGTAACGTTGGCTTGTGGGGTTCTTCCTTCTTCCCAGGGCCCTTGGTTACCAGGAGTGACACTTTGCAGACCAAAGTGGTGGGCAGGTGAGGCTCAGGCTTCGCACTGCCCTCATCCTGTGAAGCCTTCAGCTGTCATCTGTCCTGGGCGTTCTTATCTTCGGAGGCGCCCATCCTCAAGTAGACCCCTGGATGGACAACTGGGCTCCGACCCTCCCGGCTTTTGCATCTATTTGGTGATACAAGAAAGTTTCAAGCTAGGTAGTGAATTAAAGACGAGGGTTTTGCTTCTTCTACTCTGTAAACAATGAAAGTAAACAATTTCCAGTTGCACTAGGGAGAATAGACTGTCTTCCCCAGCACCTCCCTTCCCACCCGATTTTATTCAGGGCCAGGAGGGAGAGGGGAGATGTGCCTGGAGCAGGGTAGTGTTTGGAGCCAGAACGAGGCTGCCTGTTGGCCTGATCCCAGGCCACCGCTCCGGGTTTGTAGTCCTGAAGAGAAAAGGAAGGGAAGGAGTGGGGGTCGGTTCATAGGAGAGGAGAGCACAGCCTGATTCTGAGGCAGGCCTGGTCCTAGACTCAGCCCGGGGTGTGGGGCAAGTCCACTCAGCCAGCTAAGGGTGCCAGAAAACCCCGTCCGGGCCGCCATTCCTGAGCAGAGGAAAACAGGCCCAAGTCAGCCAAAAACCCGCTTTGTCCAAATTCTTCGAGCTTCCTCGCAATGTGCATTTTCTGGTTTCCATGCTTGGCGGTTCCACAGTCTTGGATGACTTTACACTGGCTGCAGAGCCCCTTCCTGCCTGCCCCCCCACCACCAAGCAAGGGGAGGCCCCACCCACCTCTCAGATAAGCAGCCAGCCCCTTCCTTTTGCTGCCTACGGTGGTTCTCTTTCCATTTCTGTCAGGGAGTCGGGCCACTGCTTTCTTGTACCCCTTCTGTGGAACAAGATGGGAGAGCTCAGAGATATGAAGTTGGCTTCTTTTCAGTTCAGACCCAGGCTGACTTATGAAATCCCAGGATTTAAACTGGCTCATCAGGGCTCTATCTGTGGCCTTTTAAAATTTCTTGCGTCTTTTTTTCACTAGGCTAAAGATACACAGTAGTACAATGGATCCTGATATGTCTGGTAAATCCTAAGTAGGTTTTGTGAGTCATTTGCACTCTTTGCGTATAGTTCTCCAAATTAACACAGACAGATATAAAATTAGTATGTGTCCAGAGTCTGAAAGAATAAATCTTAGCCTTAAAGAAGGAAGGATGTAGACAAATAGAATTTTTTTTTTTAAGATAAGGTGACCTCCAAACAGGGACCCTGTTTTTAAAGATATCGGTTTTTTGCACTTCTAGATGTTTCACTATTGGCAGGTATAGGACAGGTATAACCTGTCTCAGGCTGGGAAAATTATTTTGTTTCCTTGAAGATTTTGAATACTGTCTATATGAGTGAGATTCTGTACACATGTTCCCATTTTCCCTCAAATAATCCGCAAGGCCTCATTTGTTCTGTCGATTTTGGGGAAAACGACACATTTAACTTTCTCAGGCTAGAAGCAGTCACTTTAACTAGTTTTCCTTCTTCCTCATCCTCTTCTTTTTCTGTTTTTTTGCCCCTGTCCTAGAGTCTTTATCTTTTCTCCTTGCTCATTTTTCCTTTTCAGCTGTGTCCTCTTTCCTTCCTTCTCTGTCCTCTCTTTTTGCAGTTTTGGGCCCAGTTTGTCTTTCTCAGGATTGGTCTTCCTTCTCTCTTTCTACCTCTCCCTATTCCTCCTACCACCATCCCCCACCCCCCAACCCCTGCGGCCTGTTCATTCTTTTTCTTTTGGAGGCACATTTTTCCTAGTGATGGCTAAAACCAGCATGGGTATTTCAGAAATGTTTCCGTGAAAACTGTTGCTTTAAAAAAATCAAATTCTATATACGTGACAGTAATGAGAGAGGCCTTTCTCTAGCAAAGGCAGAAAAATTCCTTTCCACAAACTAAAAGCTCATGTGAATTTTAAAAGTCTAATCTCTGACTTCTCAGATTTTTGTTTTAAATGAGGGAAAATACCTTCCCCTCCAAATTTTGCTTAAGTTTTTCCTTTGTTGTCTTTAATTTTCTATTTTTGCTCACTACTCTCTCACCAGCATCACTGGCTTCCTTACCCTTTCGTTGCTTTTTCTCTCATTCCCTTTCCTTCCCTCCCCTCTCCTTCTCCAAGGCCTGCCTGTCCCCTTGTTCCCTCCAGCCCCTGAGCCCTTGCATTTATGGGTGACTCAGCCCTGGAGAAGCCTTGAATCCTCAGAGGGTTTTTTTTTTTTGGTGTGTGTGTCTTGGCTCTCTTTGGGGTGCAGGGTGCAGAGTATCTGAGCTCCCAGCCGAGACCTGAGACCAAGGGGAAAAGAGAAGGAGGCTGGGTCTGGGACAGGTAATCTTCCAGAAGGAGCCTCTCTGCTCTCTTAACAAAAGGGGGACAGTCCCCTTTTGTCTGGGGCTTTTGAGGGGCGTGTCCAGGACCCAGAGCTGCCACCAGTGGCATTCAGGAGGAGGGGGCTGTAGGGGTGGGGCACACCAAGTGTTTCTCTTGGAACCTGAGCAATTCTTCTCAGTGTGCCCTGCAGGAGGAAGAGAGAGATCTTCTCACTACCCTCCCCTGGCTGCTCACCCAGGAAGGCCTCCCTCTGAAGGAGCAGGGTGAGGGGAGAGTGCTGTCTGGGAGTCCCTCAGCCCACCTTCAGGGTTGCTGGCCACCCCACCGGCAGGGCAGGTGAAGGACAAATGGTGATTGTTCTCCTTCCCCGTTCCTCCCCTGGGAAGGAACAGGTTGCTCCTCCTGTTAAGGGAGAGTTGAGGGAGCACAGTGGGTCCCCAGGCTCCACTGAGACACTCCACTGGTCATCTGGGGCCACTTTTATGTCCAGTCTCGCCACCATTCCATCGACCTTTGACCTCTCCCTTCATCCAAGGTCTTGTCCTGTTTCCCCTAACTTCCAGTGGAATCCTTCTACCCATCATCTCCCCTGCCACCTGCCCAACTGTACCACCAGGATTCAGAGTTGACTCATGTTTAGCGCCTGGCAGGGTGGTCTGTGAGAGGGAGCATGATAGAATCTTTCAGGAGGCTCACGCTGGCCTTGTTCTGTTTGGTGTCCAGTATTTAGTATGAATCAAAATACCAGAGAAACACACCATGCCAAATATAAACTCACTTGTAGCTTCTACTGTCTCATCTTGACTTCATTTGTTTATTTTTTGTTTCATCTCATCTTGAGATGGAGAGGCAAGGTTTGGTATCTTATGTTACTCAGTTAACATCCTTGGCTAATTGGACTGAGGGTGGTTATTAACATGATGTTAGGTATTGAATGCCACCCTAAGAGGCCTGTCTTGCAGTGACACCTGCCTCTTGCTCTCTCGCCTCTTAACTGTTTCTCTCAGGCCGCCCATGACCTCACTTCAGGCCAGTCAGGGCCTGGCCTAAGGTACCAGGTGCTGGGTGGCGCCTTCCCCATTGTCTGGGTCCAGCAATGCTCAGGGCTGCGTGTTCTGTTGGGGCACACCCCTGGCCCTCTTCCTCGAATCTTTCCGCTGGGCTTAAAGGCCACTGAGGGTTTCAGATGGGGAAGAAAGGGGTGAGAGTGAGCAGTGACCTTTCTGTTGCCAGCTGAGGGTTGAGCCGCACCTGGGGAGAAGACAGCTGTAGGAACTGGTTTCTGAGTAGGGTCAGCTTCTCCCTGTTAACCTCCTTCTCCGCTCTTTCATTTTTTAAAATAACTGTCTCCTCCTTAACTGCTTTACAAAGGCCTAAAGCTTGGCTGCTCCGGAGCCCCTACCGGAAAGGACCTCGAGGAGACTTCCACACTCCTGGCTGCCCTCCCCCACGCTCCCCTTCCCACCGGGGAGGAAGGCCCAGAGCAGGGGCCCCCCGGGAGTGCGTTGGGTTGACTCGGTTTCCCCAAGGCTGTCTCACGTTTCCTGACCGGGCTCTCTTCTGCCTTTCTTCCATTAGGTTTCTTATTTTATGCTCTTATACCTTGCTCCGTGTGGTTTGGGCCCTTTAATCTGAACTGAACAGGGCATAGGTGAGTGTTCACCCTCCTCCAACCAAGGAACTCTAAACACAGAGCAAGTGGAGCAGGCAGAGCTGGAGAGCGCAAAGAACTAAGAGTTTAGGAGGTGCTGGTGGTTCGGGGGTGGCCAGGCTCAGGGTCTGGAAGTCGTGTCCACCTTCCTCCCTTTGTCACTCCCCCCTGGGGTTGGCTGCTGTGTTTGTGGCTGAGTGTAGTGCTTGTCAGCGGAGTGCTGTGACAGGAGGCTATTTTAATAAACTGTTGCAGTTTCTCCATCGGAGCTGCACTGCGTTGGCATCCCTCTTCACCGCTAATGGAGCGTGTGTGGCTGGGTGTGGGCCGAGGGAGGCACCAAGCTGGATGGGGGCTGGGGAGAGCGAGGCCGGGCAGTGCTGGGGGCCTGCCTCCCAGTCTGGGAGCGCTCCGGGGAGCGCCGCCAGACTGGGGGAAGGGGTGGCCGCACCCTGGGCGCCGGGTCCCTGCCCTGGAAGTGCTGCTGGCAGCGACACTTTCCAAGCTCTCTTTCTTCTGCTCTTTCTATTCATAGCACGGCAGGCAGGCTCGTGTGTATGGCCGGGGAGGAAAACTTCCACTCGCCCCTGTGCGTCCCATAAATAAAAAAAGAAATAGAACCAGAAAAAGAGTGTGCGGGTCTTAGAGAAAGAGACTGAAACCAAAACACAGAGAGAAGGCGCAGCTGCTTTCCCCAAGGCCTTCTGGGGCTCCCGCCCGCCCGCCAGCCCGCCCGGAGTCAGGCCTTTATTTATTTATTTTTCTGGCTTAAAAAAAAATTCTGTGTCTTTCTCAGTCCCAGTCCCCCTCAGCCCCCTTCAGATTTGCTGGGTGGCCACTGCCAAATAGACCCGAGTAGGAGCCTGGAATGAAAAATTCATAACTGCTGGACTTTGCTTGTTCATTAGACGTGAACTTGTCGATTGGGCAAATTGTTTTTGGTCTCCAACTGCCGGGGGCTCTCCCCACCCTCGCGGCTCGCCCCGTTCCCTCCTCCCCCTTGGACGCAGCCATTGGCTGCTCGAGGATGTCTCATTGCCAAATAGGTGGATCCTTCTCTGTCTCCCTCCCCCTTTCTCCCCCCACCCTTTTTACTGGCTTTGGCACTAGCGAATGGATGGGGATTGAGCATGAAAGGGGAGAGAGAGAGGGAGTTTGAGAGAGAGAAAAGAAGCAAAAAAAAAAAAAAAAAACCAAACCCAACCAGCGCACACACATACACACAAACACGCACACACTCACACAACACACACACACACACACACAGCCCCATCCACGTCCTCCCTCTCTCCCTCTCTCTCTCCTTCCCTCCCTCCCTCGCTCCCTCCCTCTTTTGCACGCTTCTGCCAGCGACGGTCTGCAGCCGGTCCGAACTCGTCCTCTTCCCCGGGAATCTGTGAGCTCCCCCTCTGCCTGCGATCAGGCTCAGAGGCGGAGGGAGGCAGCCCGAAGTTTACACCCCTGTGCCGCTGCCAAAGCCGAAAGCCTTTTTCTTCAGCTGCCGATTGCCCCCACCCCTGTTTTTGTTTTTGTTTTTGTTTTGCACAGGGATGGGGTAGGGCGTGTTTTGTGTTGGGGGTGGGGTGGGGTGGGAGGTAGGTTTTTGACTTTTAAATTTTGTATATTTTTCTTTTATTTATTTATTTTTTGAAAAAGCTGGAAGAGGATGCACAAGGGGTGAAACTGAAAAAGAAAATTTTTTGGTTGGCTTTTGTTTACCTGGCGTGTGTGGTAATCGACTCGCTCCCTCTCTTTGCTTGCTATTCCTGACCTTTCTTTTGCTCCTTTAAAAAAATATTAATTTCCCCCTTCTGTGCAGTGGAGCATGGGGGGGGTAGGGGGAAGGGTTTGAGAATCCACCCAAGCCCGGCCCCTAGTCCCCAGAACACCAATAATAACCCCCTTTAAAACATTTACCTTCCTCCCCTGCTCCTCCCCCGCCCCCTCCCCCCACCCGCCCCCAACTCACAACTCTGTTGAGTCCAGAAGCTCAGAATCGGGCGTTGGGCTTTGCCGGGTGCTTCAGATCAATGGTAATTATTTATTTTTTTCCAGTTTTATTTTTGTAAACAGAAATCAATTATTATTTAAACTTCAAACAAGCAAACAAGCAAAAAAGAAAAAAAGGAAAAAAAAACAAAAAGCAAAAAGCGAGAGCCCGGCCCTCTGTCACCTGACTGAGTGGGAAAGAGGGTGAAGGGGTCAGTGGGGACGGGGCACAGGATGCCCCCTGTAGCTTTTAACCCTACAGTGGCTGAGACCACCACCTTATTTGTGCTAACAAGAAGCGTTTTGTTCCTTATGACTGTGGTTAACATTAGTATTGGTGTCGATAACAAAGCTGAAATCACATATTTAGGATTTAGATCTGATTTAAAAAATGCTGGGGTGGATGTTCCAATCGGAGCAGAAGAGAGAATGAAAACAGCCTGGGGAGGGGGAAGCCAAATCCGTTTCCTGGCTCGCTGACTCGTGGATGTCATGTTCGCTCTTTTGGGGGTGGCCAAAAACCTGCCGGTGTCGGGGCGTGAAGCGGCCCTCGCCTGCCCCGCGTGTGCGTCCACGGGCATTCCTGCAGACTGGACTCCGTGCTGGGGCGAGCTGACACGAGTTCGAGGCTGCATAGAACATGGAGATGTCATGGGCGCGACAGAGCCTGGCGGGGATACCAGCAGCGTGTGTGTGTGTGGACGGCAACGTTGTCTGTGCGCGCGTGTGTGTGAGTGAGTGAGGGAGAGAGAGAGAGAGAATAGGTGTGTGCTCAGGCTCTGGGTGTCTCTGTCTGGCTGCTGAGGCTGAGATGGGAGCGAGCGGCAGGCTAGGCTGGTGGCGGCTCCAGACCACACTTTCCTAGAACAATTGCAAGAGAAAATTGTCGTTGGGGGGGGAGGAGGAGGAGAAGGCGATTTTCCTTGTGCCCCCTTTCTAACGCTTCTTTTCTCCTTTTCTCTTTCCCCCTCACCCCGTCTTCCCCTCCTCCCGTCTCCCCTCGCCCCGCATGCTCCCGGCTTGCCGCCTGCAGGATGAGTTCCACCCGTTCATCGAGGCGCTGCTGCCTCACGTCCGCGCCTTCTCCTACACCTGGTTCAACCTGCAGGCGCGGAAGCGCAAGTACTTCAAGAAGCACGAGAAGCGGATGTCGAAGGACGAGGAGCGGGCGGTGAAGGACGAGCTGCTGGGCGAGAAGCCCGAGATCAAGCAGAAGTGGGCATCCCGGCTGCTGGCCAAGCTGCGCAAAGACATCCGGCCCGAGTTCCGGGAGGACTTTGTGCTGACCATCACGGGCAAGAAGCCCCCTGCTGTGTGCTCTCCAACCCCGACCAGAAGGGCAAGATCCGGCGGATTGACTGCCTTCGCCAGGCCGACAAGGTGTGGAGGCTGGACCTGGTCATGGTGATTTTGTTTAAGGGGATCCCCCTGGAAAGTACTGACGGGGAGCGGCTCTACAAGTCGCCCCAGTGCTCGAACCCCGGCCTGTGCGTGCAGCCACATCACATTGGAGTCACAATCAAAGAACTGGATCTTTATCTGGCTTACTTTGTCCACACTCCCGGTAGGTTGCTCTCAGTCCCCTCTTCTCCCTCCGCCCCATTTTATTTTACTTGCTGGCATTTGTTCTGTTTATTGTACCTCTTCCTTCCAAGGGATCCTTGCATGTACACACCAGGGGCCTAACTGGTGCACCCATTCTGCTGAGGCCTGCAGATCCTTTGATGTTCCCCTTTCCCTTCTGTTTCCCTCCACTTGCTCCGTTCTTCCTCCTTTGCTCATTTGTCATGTTACCGATTGGATTTTCCTGCTTCTCCATCTTTGGAGGACTCAAAGACGCTGCAGGTCCTAGGACTGGGGCCAGGACACCCAGGAATTACTCGCGATGGTGAGAGTTTGTGAGGAACACCACCACCATCACCAAAAAAAAAAAAAAAAAACCAAAAAGAACCTCTCCTTGCTCTGATTTTAAATGAGTCAGAAAAAGTATTGAGGGGCAGGTACCAGCTTTCCTTCAGCTTCCCCTCAAGTCCTGGGGAAAAGCCAGATTTGGCACAAGCGGGGCAGTGGTTCGGTGGAGAGAGGGGCATGTAAAACCCTGGGATCTGAAACAGAATGAATAGAAAAGAGGAAAGAAGGCAGAGGCGAGCAGATTCTGGGGCCCAGATGCCCAGGCGGGAGCTGTTTTGGCTGGGATTTGGCTGACAGAGAGGAGAAAAGTCATTCGATTTCATAGAGAGTGAAAATGAGCAGAGCTCCCTTGCGCTCTTCCCCTTTACCGCCCTTTCCCCTGCCGGTCTCAGCTGAAGTAGTGAGACCCCCTGCCCAGTGGATGCCCCAAGCCCCAACACCTCTGCTGGGGGTGGGGGGAGCAGGCATTGCTGTGGTAGAGGTCCTAAAGAAACAAACAATCAAAACTCTGTAAAATCTCCTTTTCCTTTTGTGTTCTCTCTCCTCTTTGCTTTTCCAATTTCACCCTGCATTTTGGGTTGTGGTGGTTCAGTTCTCCTCTGTTCCCCTTTTCCCCCCCTCCCTACCCTTTCCCTTTTTATAATTTCTTTCCGCTTTTGTTTTCTTACAAATTGAAACAGAGATGGCTGGTTAATTTTTAGCCTCCACTCAGCTACGCCCAATTTACTGCCGCCTTTGAAACCTAAACGGGCGGCACTCTGTGATTAAGCAAGGCAGAAGTGTGTTTACATTATGCCCAACCAACTTGTAATGAGAGGGCTACCAAACCTTTCTCTTTCTGTGTTTTTTTTTTCCTTTCCACCATTCCAACATTTCCCCCTCCTTTTCCCCCCTTCTTTCTCTCTTCATGGAATGTAAGAGAATGTGGCTTAACTTCAACTCTAGTGAATGTTCTTTCCCCGCAAATATGTATGTGTGTGTGTATCTTCCTTCCTGTTCATTCACAAAAAAGAAAAGCAACTCACTTTTCTGCTGTGGTTACCCCCTGGCCTGTTTGGGATGTTGGGAGGAGAGAGATGACTTAATCCAAAAAGGAAATTTGGGGGCACTTTCAGTATTGCGTCAGGATTGAGGACTCGACTTGGATTAGCACTGAGAGTTTATATATTGGGAAACTCAGGAGGAGGAAAAGGTGATATTTTAGGTCTCTCTTCTTGCTCATTCTCTCTTCTGAGAAGTGGCTTTGGTGGTTGGATGGAGGTAGTGGACGCCACCCCTCTCCCCCTCCCCCATTGTATTTCCCTCTGTGGATCTTTCTAGGCCTGTACCTGGTCCTGTGTGACTCTCATAGCCCCCTCACAAAGAATGACCAACTGCTGGTCCTCTTCCTTGTTCATCTTCTTTCTTTCTGGAAAGGAGACCAAAGCAAAATTAGAAGTTATTCCCTGCTTCTCTCTCTGTGCAGCAAATCAGAATGGGAGGTAGTGGTATTGGAAGTGGATTGGGGCAGACTTGAAGACCTGAGCTTGCATCTGTCAGATAGCTCCTCTCAGAGGGTCTTCTGTATCTTCCAGTTTGGGACCTAGGGCCCCTAAGTTGAAACCAATATCCATCTTCCTCTTAAGCCAGCTTCCTCAGCCTTGCTCTGTAGCTGGATCCTGTAGCTGAGCTGTTTCCCTGACTTCTTTTATTTTAGGTTGTATTTTTACTGCTGCTAGCAGGGGGCCAAGGTAGGGTGAAGTATGTGTGATGGAGACCGTTTCCTGACCAGCCAGCTGGCTCCTGGACTGACTAGGCAGGTGTAAGAAGAAGGGTGGCACCCCTTCTTGTCCGCTAGACATAATGGGAAGATTTTCCCAGGAATATGAGTAAATCCATGCCCATCACATGTAGTCTTGGCCCTCTCTGTCCCAGCTGAGGCTGAGTTCCTTGACAAAAACTGAGTGGGGAAATGAGGATGTTTTCTTATAATTTGTCAACAGTTCAGGTCCCTGGACTCCAGATAGTTTCCAGGAAGGTAGGGATTTTGTTGCTGAAATTGCTTTAACTCAAGAGCACCTTTCTGAGGGAGTGGGGTAAGTAGGTGGATATGGTGTGGCCTACCCATGGGCCTTGGGTAGATGGCTTGAGATTGCATGCAGTGGTGGGCATGGCTTTCTTTCCAAACCACTCCAGTTTACTCGCAAATGTCTTCTCCTGGCTGAGCCCCTAAACAGTGCCAGTCCAATAGTACAACCTTCCTCCTCCACGTCCATGCAAAGACCTGCTCAGTAGGGTTCCACTTGTTCCTTCCTTCCAGTATACACCAGGGTTGGTGGCTGGGGCAGCAAGGGCTCAGACAAGGGTTACTTTATATTCTAAAAGAAATGCTGTCCTTCCCTTCAAATGGGCTGAAGAACCTGATCTGGGCTGAACTGGTGTGCCAGGTTTGATGACAAGCAGACTTGTGATGGTAAGCTTGGGGGTGTGGCTTCCCCCTGCAGGCGCCATTGTCATCCGTCATCCATGGCCCTTGTGGGCCCTTGTTTTGTCTCACATGAAGCTTTAAGAAGTGGCATGGTTGAGAGGGACTAAAGGACAAGTCTATGTGACGTCAAGAGCCCCGCTCCCAGAACACAGGGTCCTAAAAAGCCACTCAGAGTGTTTTGCACCCTTCATGAGGGTGGCCTTCCTGCTGGGTACTTGTCCCATTCAGGAGGGGATATTGAAGCAGAACCAGGTCGGAGAGCACTGCCATGGGAAGGAGGCTGTACATTTTTGACGTTGTCCTTCTATCCAAAGGGGGTGTCCCAGTGCAGTGGCTGGAGACAGGGGAGAACCTGGGGCCAGGCGGAAGGATGCTTATATAAGGAAAGGTGGCTGAACTGGTCTGGAAGCATGGCTATACTCTCCCCAAAGCTTCTGCAAGGATCTGAGGGTAAACGGGCATCTTCAGACCATCCTTAATCTAGGCCTCCATCCTAGAAAAAAAAAAAAAAACTCTGAAAGTAATAAAATGCTTTACTGAATGAAAACGTCAGCTTCTCCCTGTCAGATCCCTCCAACAGGCCCACAGTGGAGGCCCATTAAGTCCAGGTGTTCAGGGGGTGGCTCTTTTCTTTATCTCTGCTTTTTCATTATAGAGAAATTTACACATAGAAGGAACCCGCATCACCAGTACCAATTTATGGTTAGTTTCGATCCAGCCACAGCCCCTATGCCCGCCTACTCTGGGTTGTTAGAAGAAAATTCAGGCCTTTATAGCTTCCCCTGTGTTAATATTTCTGCACATGTTTCTAAAGATAAATATTCTTGAAAAATGGAAACATAGTATCACTATCATGCTGAAATGGTTTCTTTAGCTGGGCAGTGTTCACATTTCCCTAATAGTCTCCAAATTTTGTTTGTGTAGGTCAAGATTCTGATCAGGTTCATGCACTAAAGTGGGGTGCTCCGTCTTGGAAGTCTCATAATCTCTAGGTGATCCTCCCCTTCTGCCTTCCTCATATTGGTTTCTTTCCTGGCAGTTTTTGGGTTGTTGTTGTGGAGGGGACCTGATGGTTTCTCCTGTAGAGTTTCCCTGTTTGGACTCGGCAGGCTGTGTTCCCCTGTGTTGGTCAATGTGCTGCTCCGAAAGGCGCTTCTGCCTCCCTCCGTGCCTCCAGGTCTGGGGACAGCTGGGCCTTACCTGTCATGGGAAATGGATTAGCATCCGAGGATCTGTTCAAGTGAATTTTCTCAAGTGCAGAGTTGCCCTTCTCAGTATAAGACCTCCCTGGTTTTCACTGTCTGCTTCAGAGGTTGGGGCTTTTCAGTGAGCGCCGGTTCTTTGGTCTAAGAGAGGGCTTCCTCGGCAGCGGAGGGCATTGGCCCGCCATGTCAGCCCTGCCAAGATGTGGTCGGTGCCAGTGGTGTCCCCCAGGCTTCTGCTGGATGCTTGGCCCCATCTGGTGGCTCTGGTGCAAGTGCATGGCAGTGGCCACGGGCACACCAGCTGCTCTCTCCCGGAGGCCTTGCTCCTTCTGAGGCCCCAGTGCCTCTTCACCCATGCCTCTTGTTTCCAGGCCCAGAAAGGCCACTGGTCTGTTTTTGAGGCAGCACCCTCTAGTGCCAGGGCTGTTGAAGACTGTGGAGCCCAGTTACCAGATTCCTAAAACCTGCAAGATACACTCGTGTAGGGTTGGATGCCTTTGAGAGTGTCCCAGAAGAGATGTCACTGTGGCTCGAGGATCATCTTCCATCATTGTAAAAGTCTGCTGTTCAGCTAATTCAGAGGATGGTGAAAGGGACTGAACCAGCTAACGTGTAAAGGTACTGGCACACAGCAGGAAAGCAGCGGATGATGGCTGCTGCGATTCTGATGTTACAGCTCCCTGTCACCTTCACCTATTGGTTTTATTTCTGCCTTAAGGGTCGAATGAGGTGAAAGCTTACTTTTCTGTAACACAGAAGTGTTTCAAGTGCTGGAGACAGGACTCACAGTTACTCTCCACCCCCTCTTCCCAGGAAGCTGTTGCTTCTCCAGGGCAAACCCCGCCAGTCTCTCGCGCCTCCCACATTTGACACAGCTCCTTGCGCACTTGCCATTTTGGTCATCACCCCCTGGAGGCCCTCTTAAACTGGAGCATTCTATACCGGACACGGAAACTCCAAGTTCGAGCAGATCCCAAGGTAGCCACATGATTTGCTAGGCCTTCCAGCTACCTATTTTGCAGGGCCCAGTGCAAAATGAAAATGAGGGATTCCTGGTTCAAAATAATTAGGAGCTACAAAGAGACGATAGTTAGATCGTTAAACCAAGCATGGGGTCTGCGTGATGGCCTAGGCTGCATACCTGAGAAGCCTGCCCAGGCCGCCTTCACTGTTCCTGTGACATGGGGTCCCTGGATCTGGGTGGTGTGAAGGCGTAATACAGTTCAGGTTGACTTCCAAGGGGGTGACCCCAAAGAAGAGATCCGAGATGCCCAGACCCCCTGGGCTGGTCTCATTCTAGGACTCCGTTAACCATCTGCTCTTAACCCCTTTGTCCATAGCGTGTCCCTCCAGCCAGTCAGGGGTTCCCGCTGGCTGCGATGTGCATGCGGTCCTGGTGGAGTGCTCACTGTCATGGCTGAGTTGGAAGCTGTAGCTCAAGGGGGAAAAAAGAACTACCTTTGTCTGAGTTTGAGCTGGCAGAGTTCGGCCCATGAATAAGCCAGAGGGAACCTGGGAGCCGGAGCATGGTGACCAGCTGTGCTCCACCACCCACCCAGAGGAAACGGAGCCACTCTGTAGCAGGAGGGCTGGGGGCCAGACGTGTGGAAGGACTTCCTGAGGCTTCAGCTTACTTTCTGGCACTGCAGCAAGATGGCTGAATTTTTCTTTATTCATGAAATACATGCGCACTTGGTGAACCTATGCAACGAGAGACTCTTGCATGTGGTCTGCAAGGTTTGAGCAAAGGTCCCCTGATAATTTCTAGAAGGCACCGACTTATAGATGTGAACAGTGATCCATGCCAGAGGCGAGAGGAGACCCCTCAGGGCTTCACAGGACAGCTCCAGGTGGGCTGTGAAGGGGGAGGCAGGGCCCATCTCAGCGCCTTATAGAGTTGCAGGGACCTGGGATGCTGAGGAAGGTAGGCCAAAGGGGTAGAAGGTTGTGCCCTGGTCACCCTCTGTCCTGGCATCCTGCAGCCACTGAGCAGAGAAGGTACAGCTAAACGGCCCCCTTTCTGTCCTGGGAAGAAGGTGTCTCCCTCCCCACCTCTCTTTCTCTTTGCCCCGTCAGTCCCACCCCCACCCCACCCCCTGTCTCAGGAGCTGCCACGCTTCAGTTATTTTATCCTTCAGTGTCCGATTCAGAAGTCCTTTCAAAGGCCCCAGCAGTGTCAGCGCGGTGCTCACACAAAAGACCTCTTTGATTTCTTGTTTGTTTTCATTTGCCAGTGGAGGGGAGGGGGCAGGAGAGAAAGAGCTTCTGGGTTTTAAAATTTTTATTTGGGTTGCTTCATTCTCAGAAGAGTTGGCTCCCAGGAACTCTTTTCTGAGTGAGGGGCTCAGAGGCGGGAGGAAGCCTTCTGGGGAGAAGCCTGGGACAGGGTGTGGGCACTGCCTCCCGAAGCAAGGGGGGTTAGGATACAGTCGCCAATTCACCTTCACATGTTCTATGTTAGGCCTGAAGGTGGGAAGGATCAGCTAGGAGCCCTGCTGCTTGTGTAGGAAAGGTCGGAAGTGCCTGGCATGGAAGGACATTCCCCCTGTGAGCTGCATCCCCAGCAGCTGTAGGATTTGAAAGGTCCTGAACCTTGACTTTGCCGTTTTCCCTTTATCATCCCCGATTCTGCCGTGGCCTTCTTGGTTGGATGGATGGGAAGGGGACTGGGGGTTCCTTTTAACATGTAGACTCCTTGGAAACTCTTAGCACTCTGGAATACAGGCAGGGGCTCCCCTCCCCACTCTCCATCTGGGAACTGGGAGGCTGAGAGGTCTGCCCTCCAGCCAGGCATCCTGCTGGCAATGGTACACAGGCCCAGGAGGAGCCCGTGTCCTCCCAGGCTCACATGTTCACCCCCACGCCTCTTGTCTCCACATGATGACCGGCCTCTGAGATGGTGCGGCATGAGTACCCCTTCCAGAGGATCTGGCCCATGGCTCACAGAAGGCAGGCTGGTTCTGGCTGACAAGAAGGGAGCTGAGACTGAAAGGAGACGGAGGACCACCAATGCCCGTGGTTTGGGATCAGATGTGGTGATCAGCACCTATGCGGGTGCATGACTTTAAGCTCATGTGGGCACACCTGATGTGCCAATGAGAAGGGGTGCAGCTTGTTGGTTGCTGTGTCTGTGTGGAGCCTGGTTGCCGGGGCTGGGGAAGAGAGAGCCGGAAAGCGAGGCTTGGGCAGGTGGTCACAGGCGTCAGCAACAGGGAAGTGTGCCCACTGGGTGAGGGGGCTCCGCAGGCCTGCTTGGCAGACGGAAGGAGGAGGCTGGGGGGCTGAGAGATAGATAAATATAGCTGATGGCATTTCTCATGATAGGTTTTTCTTGGCACTGAGGGCACCATGGCAAACAGTACGACAAACGCCTGGCCCTGCAGGCCGCCGTCGCCATTTTAAGCATGTTTGAGCCGAAGAGTTGTTGGCATTAGAAAAGGGTCCCAGCAGGCAGAAGGGCGGTGGCAGGAGGGTTTGGCTGGACTGGGCTTCACCCCCTCCCCACCCGGGTACCTGGGTTCCTTACATTGTTTGTATGCGTGTCTAGTATCTGATTTTGGGGGTTTAAGAAAATATTCCAGGGTTGCCCTTTGTGGGCCTGTCTTCCAAGTGACTTGTGCCCCCAGCAGCCACCATGGCTGGCTGGCTGTCAGTGGTGGGGGCCTGACTCTTTTCCTCACTTTGATGTCTTAATGACGACCTGGCATGCCGCTGCGCCAGGGTCAGAGCCATCTTTTTTTTTTTTTTTTTAATTTTTACTGGAGCATAGTTGATTTACAATATTGTGTTAGTTTCAGGTGTATAGTAAAGCGTATCAATTATGCTTACATAAATATCCACTCTTTTTAGCTTCTTTTTCCATATAGATGAATACAGAGTATTGAAAAGAGATGTCTGTGCATCGCTTGTTATTAATTTGGAGGACATCCGATAACTTAAGGGACACTCCTTTGTCCAGGTGTTCTGTTGGCGGAGGAGAGGGTACACCTGTGGTCTCCATGCTCTGCTTTAATTCCACTTTTCCACTGAAGGTCCATTATGGTTGAGGCACCATGTTGAGTCCTGTTTGCATGTTAACCACCCAAATTCTTAACATCGATTCTGGTTTTAAGCCCGCATACCCAGCGGTGAGCATGTGCACTCAGGTGACACACACAGGGGTCTTTGTGTGTAGTGAGGAACTGGGGAACCAGACTCAAGGACCTGGGAGGCTTCCTGGAAGGTGACCTGCTTGAACTTCACCTTGAAAGACAGTGAGGAATTAGCTCGTTTTTGTCAGCTGGCTGAGCCATTTCAGCTTGTCTGGGGCCGATTGCATCCTCACAATGGTTGAGTGATATAGGCAGGGCAGGTATCATTATCCCCACCGTACAGAGAAGGGAACCTGGTACGGCGATGTCAGGGCGCTTGGGCTGCACAGTGTCCTGCAGAAGGACCCAGGCTTCTGGTCAGTGAGCATCCTGGCTCCCCTCTGTGGGCTTTGCCGCTCCTTGAACATCATGGGGATTGCTGGCCTTAGTGTGGTCTCAGAAGAGAAAGCTGCACAGGCCCCCATGGTCTCCCTTGCTCTCCAGGAGCTGAGACAGAGGGGCTGGAGCCCAGCCTGTGGCTCAGCTCAAGGGCTCCCCCAGCTGCTGAGCACGTAGGGTGGAAACAGACCGCGGGGACCTGGCCCGTCCTTGACAGTGGCCTACGCTCCTGCCAGTCAGCCCCCTGCCCCTGAGCTGAGAGGCCGCACGCTAGCACAGACCAGGCCGGGAGGCCGGCTGCACACCCCCATTGTGCTTCGGTCAGCTCTGCTTCTTGGCACCCCATCCTGGGGAAGGTAGACTGTGCAGGAGGTCCAGGTGTGCTGCCGGGCAGGCTTGGCTGGATCTTGGGAATCCCTGATCCTTGCTCGGTCACGCCCTTTTTCCTGGGAGTCTGCTTGGAATTGCAGTTTGAAATAAAAGTGAATATAATTATCCTAATTAACCAGATGATCGCTGGAAGTTTTGCAATAATCTGCTCTTCATTGCCTTTTATGCTGCTGGATTCACGTAGACTCTCCCTCTCACCCTTTTATGAAAGTTTGAAAACTTCAGGGTTATGTATATAAAAACTCTTCCAACATGCTGAAGGGGGTTGGGTGTGAGAGAGGACAGCTCACTGTTGAAGATTTTCCTGTTTCCCTGGCAAAGAAGATAGAGACTTCATCTCTTAACCATTGAAATCAGGTCCCATAGAGCAGGGTTTCCCAGTCATGATGCTGTTGACTTTGGGGCCGGATCCTTCTGTGTCATGGAGACAGTCCTGTGCATCATAGGGTGGTTAACAACATCTCTGGCCTTGACCCACTAGATACACCCTCGCCCCTATGTGCGACAACCAAATTACATGCTTGCCAAGTCGTTTCAGTCCTGTCTGACTCTTTGCGACCTTATGGATCATAGCCCGCCAGGCTCCTCCATCCATGGGATTCTCCAGGCAAGAATACTGGAGTGGGTTGCCGTACCCTCCTCCAGGAGATCTTCCAGACCCAGGGACTGAACCCACGTCTCTTGCATTGGCAGGCGGGTTCTTTACCACTGGTGCCATCTGGGAAGTCCAACAACCGAAACACTTTCATATGTTTCCAAGTCTTCTTGAGGGCAGAGTTGCCCCAGCTGAGACCCTCTGGCCTATAAGAAATGAAGAGATTCGGAGAAAACGTTCCCCAGATTCACCTCTTGCCTCTCTTCCAGTTTAGGACCCATTTGTTTTCTTGAGTGGCGGCAGAACCTCTGAGCTCTGGCTGTTCCCCTCCTGTTCTGTTCCATTTGCCCCTTTCTGGGCAGAAAGACCCTGGACTAAAACCACACGGGGGCTCCTCTCCCCTTGGGAACCATGAGTGCCGCTCTGAGTCTCCTGCTGAACATCCCTCCTGATGTTTTGCATCGCAGTCTGTCTGGTGCCCGGGCTGCTGTTCTGGGGATGGGAACCGGGATCTGTGGCTCAGCTGACCCGGGCCTGTGGGGAGAGCCAGTGACCACATCAGGCCCACCCCCAGAGCCCAGAGAGCGGTGTTTTGTTTCTGCAGCATGGGATGCGGAGATTGGGAGTGTCGCCTGAGCCTTGGCACTACTCTTTTTAAAAGATGTATTTGATTTTTCTTATTATGGTAGTAAGACACACTCTTTATTAGAACTTCAGACAACAGGGAAATGTAAGGAACAGGCTCTCCAAACCAGTCTCCTGTGCCAGAAAGAAACTTACTTCCCAGATCTGTGTAGGTTCTTCTTCTAGTTTCTCATCAGACCACTTTTAAATACAGAGGTATCTATTTTAAGAGTGGATGATATGTTTGGGCTAATTGAATTGGCTGCATCATGTGTTATCTATTGCGGTCTTAAATTTTTCTGTCCCCTACGCATTCCACCCGTGTCCCCCTTCACCCCAAGCACAGAGTCCCTGTCCTCCTTCCCCTGAGATGACAGTTTCTATTCACCCTTCCTGGGAGCAGAGTGACCAGCAGAGCGTGTGTCACCCCCCGACCGGCCAGGCTCCTGCTCTGGGGCTTTCCTGCCAGTGGTGTAACGCCGAGGGCGATGGCGGCAGTCAGGGCCCCCGCAAAGTCTGGCCCCTGCGGGGTGACAAGGGAAGGAGGAGCCACTGAGGAGTGGCCTGCCTGACCGTGCCTGGCTTGGCCCCCAGTCCTTGCCTCTTTCCAGCTCTTTCCTGGAGGGCCAGGGTGCTCCTCTGCATGGGGCCAACCCTCTGCCAACTGGCCTGGCATGCTGGAGGCTTTTCTAGACCCTACAGGCTCCTTCCAGGGGTGACTGCTGCTGGTTTTTTCCTTTCTTGAAATGAGAGTGAAGTGTCTCTCAGCCTTCCAGGAAATACCCCTTCATAATTCTTTGTGTTGGGCTCAAAGATACAACAGACAGAAGTGTTCTCTGCAGGCCAGGGGCAGGGACAAGACAGGAAGAAGGAGCCTGGATAGAGCTTTGCGGCTGGATCTGATGGCCTTGGGGAGGTTGTGGATGACAGCCTGGAGCAGGGTGACACCTGCTGACTCCTGGACAGGGTGGAGTGTGTGGAGAGACCCAGAGATCCCTGGAGGCGGCCTGCAGGAGGCCTACCGAGTGCAGCCTTGGGGAGTGTGTCCTTATTATGCCTGAAGATTATATCCCCATTAGTGTATAATTATTATGTAATGGGTGTTATTGCATAATGGCAGTTATATAACACGTGGCCCAGAATACGGGGTGGGGGGGGCATGTAATAAGTGTATATCCTCTGGCTATAAATAGTCACCAGCCCAGCACTAAATCTGTGGTCACACCAGAGCCACCTTATAAATACCCAGCGCTGGGCTATAAATTTCTAAGCCGTGATGTAGGCAGGCATGATACCTAGCTAGGGAGGGGGTGGGAGGGACCTGCAGCCCCACCCTCTACATGACATCATTGTTTCTGTAGTAACAGACGGCTCCCTGGGGGACCAAATGAAGAGAGGCCTTTAAAGGGAGGAGGCAAATGGATAGAAAGCTTTGGGGGCGGGGTGGTGGAATGCTAATCCTGAGGCCTACCAGGTGGGATCCCCGGTACAATGGACTCTCAGGTGTTCAACCAGTACCAGGGAGAAAATTCCATGTCCTTTCATGTCCTCTCTAGAGGGTCTCGGGTCCCGTCCCTGTGTCTAGCAGCTCATGTGAGACTCAGCTGGGGAGAACAGGAGAGCCAAATGGTCTCTCTCCATCCTCCCGCCTCCTAGGGGGTCTCTCCACAGCTCTGGGGCCACTTGCTGAAGGGGAGTTAAAAGTGCACCCACCAGAGCTCTGCTCCCTAGTTCTGTCCTCACCAGGGTGGGGCCGTTGCTCCTAGCAGAGGTTTTAGGTCAATTTCAGCCTTAGTAATAAAAAAAATATGTGAGCAATTCAGCGCATGTCTCAGAGAGCCTCGTGGAAGTCATGGTCGTGCTCAGATGGTGCTCAGAAAGGAAGAGGAGGCAAGGATGATATTTTGGCCCCAGAAGGATCTGTGGGGTGGGATGTCATTTTTTCAGGTGTATGAGAAGCGGTTTCATACACAGCGATGAAGAGCTGCTGCTTGCATCTCTGAAGATAGAGGAGGAAATGTGTTTTGATGGCAGGTGGAGCGACTGAAGTTAGTTGGGAGGACGGGTGAGTGACCTACTTGTCCCCATTTGCCTAGGAGTTTCCTGGTTTCAGCACTGAAAGTCCCTTTTCCGAGGAAAGCCCTTTGTCTCCTGAAAACCAGGATGGTTGGTCATCTGAGAACAGTGGTTTTCCACCAGGGCCGATTTTGCCCCTCAGGAACATTTAGCAACTGCCGTGGACGCTTTTGGTTGTCACAGCCAGGGGGGTGCTGTTGGCATCTCATGAGTCAGGACGAGTGCACAGGACAGTCTCTCAACAAGGAACCACCTGGCCCCAAATGTCACCGTAGATCTTCCTCAACCTGCAGTCGGGCTACATCCTGATAAACCCGTCATAAGCTGAAAATATTGTAAGTCAAAAATGCTCTTAATACACTTAACCTACCGAACGTCATAGCTGAGCCTAGCCCACCTTAAACGTGCTCAGGACACTTCCACTAGTTTACAGCTGGGCAAAATCATCGAACACAAGCCTATTTTATAGTAAACTGATGAATATCCTAGGTAATTTATGGGACACTGTACCATAAAAAACAGTGTGAAAAACAGGGTGATTATATGGGTTGTTATTGTTCAGTCGCTAAGTCCTATCTGACTCTTTGCCATGGATTATATATAGCCCACCAGACTCCTCTGTCCATGGGATTTCCCAGGCAAGAATACTGGAGTGGGTTGCCATTTCCTCCTCCATAGGATCTTCCTGACCCAGGCACCAAAGCCATGTCTCCTTTAACTCCTGCACTGGCTGGCGAGTTCTTTACCACTGGGCCAGCTGGGATGCCTGATTACATGGGTACAGAAAGGTTATAAGTATAGTGGTTGTTTACCCTCCTGACTGGTTGACTGGGAGCTGTGGCTCACTGCCACTGCCCAGAATCACAAGAGTACCAGACTATATTGTACTGCATATCGCTAGCCCAGGAAAAGATTAAAATAAATTTTAAAACTTCTTATTTCATATTGGAGTATAGCCAGTTAACCATGTTGTGATAATTTCAGGTGGACAGCAAAGGGACTCAGCCATACCTATACATGTAAGATCAAAATTTAAAATTTGAAGTATGATTTCTACTGCATATTGCTTTGCACCACGTAAAGTCAAAAACCGAGTCAAACCATCAGAAGTCATGGATTGTCTGTAGTGGTGAGACCAAGCAGCCCTGCCTTGGAGGTGGGTGAGCAGAGCCTGTGTGTCTCTCCTTATGACAGCCCTCCCTCGCCTGTGTTAGCAAAGGCTCCAAACCCTGCTGGGCCTCCCTCTGAATTTCTTGCAGCTCTGTATTCTGTGTTTTGATTGGTTATGTATAGGGTTCTGGAGCTGGGAGACCTTTTGGGGGAATCACAGGGCTTCTAAGAGGGTCTTTTTGCCTTCTCAAGGCTCAGAGTCCCTTTGCAGTTAAGATGGAGATGGTGCTGAGAGTAAGCCCCACCTGGCAGTATGGATCTTTTGTCTGTTATTAAAATAAAAAAAAAAAAACAAACACAATAGTAATGAAAGAATCATTGAACAGGGATCCCTTATTGCCTATCAGAGTTTCCAAGAGGCAAGACATGCTTGCTTCTCACACAGACCTGAGCAGGCCACTGCAGCCTCCAGGCCATGGGCCCCACCACAGGTGTACTCGTCCCAGGAATAGAACTTGTCTCCACAAAAGCCCATTTCCCAGACCCAGCAACCAGGGTCAGCCTGCCGCCCAAAGAGACCTCACAAATGAAACAGGTGAAGGAGTGTGTGAGGTTTACAGAAATTTGGATTCTAAGCTACCTGATGTCCTTTGGAGCAGATTACATTTTGTACGGCGTACGTGAATTGTACTCACAGGGTATAGCAAACTCTTTCTTTCTCACCTGTGTTTAGTGTCTGTTTAGTTTACTCCCTGGCTGCAGTTTACTTGGTCCCCACTGGCCCTGACCACATGGCCAACTAGGTCATCATTTTTGCTGGCCTGGGACGGGGCCTGCAGACGGCAGCCAGGATGGCGGTGCAGTGGTCTGGTCTGTACTGGGTTGGCGGGAGCAGGAGGATCAGCTGCCCCTTGTGTGTGTTGAGCTCAACTTTTGAGTGTGGACTTGGGACTGGGCAGCTAATGAGCACGGGTAGGAAAGCAGGGCCCATGGGTTTGCAGGCAAGTCTGGCCTGCTGCGCGGAGGGGAACTCTTTGGGGAGCGGTGCTGGCTTTGAACACAAAGGCCATTGCTCCACAAGAGTAGTAGTTCTCAGGACACTGCCAGACTGAGAGGTATGGCCAAATGAGAGGCCCCTGCTGCAAGGACAGTCCAGAGTTCTCTGACTTATTCATGGGCAGAGTTTCAAATACATGCATTAAAAAAAAATGTAAAGCACACGCCACACACACACACACACACACACACACACACACACACACACACACACACACACAGTCTGTTGTAGCCATGCTGCTGCCCAGGAGTGTCCCTGGCCGTGTGGGACAGTAACTGAGGATGATGGTCCTGAAGCTACCGTCTAATACTAGATTTTGAAACTTGGAGATTCATTAATATAATTACTCAAATGCCAGCCTGGCTTGGCAGGGCCTCCTGAATTGTTTCTCTCCAACCAGCACTCCGGCTGCTGGGCGTCCCTGGTGAGCCAGAGCCCTGTTCCCGGGCTGTGGATGGTGGCTGCAGGCCTGTGCTGGCTTCCCCAGTGCACCCTCCCTGGGAGGAGAGGGGCATTCCCACGGTGCCGAATGCTGCCTTTACATGGCTTGTCACGAGACAGGCACCTCTGGAGAGTCTTCTGCAGGACTGAGCAGTCAGCTGGGTGAGGCCTTGTTTGAATGCAAGCTGGACCCAGGTTTGGCTGAGGGCCGGGTAATTTTGCTCCTCTGTGACACTTTGCACTTAATTTTGTAGGTTTCCCTTGCTAGGCTGGAATCTTGGAACTGGGACTATGTTTTATCTGCCTTGGCATCTGGCTGTCACCCAGAGTATAGTTTTATACAACCCCATAAACCCATTTTGAATATTGAATTACCTTCAGATGGGAAGCAGCCGACAGCCCATCCCATCCTTGAGATGATGCAAAGGCATGAAATGGCATAAAAATCAGAGATGGGGCTGATAAAGGATGGGAGTGGGGCCAGGGAGAGTGGTGGTGTGCTTTCTGTGTGGGCATTATGAGAAGAGAATGCAGGCAGGTGAGGAGTGATGGAAGCTTCTGAAAGGCTGGAATGAATGTGGAAGGCAAGTGGGAAGCTGTGGGTTAATGGACTGAAAAGGACTTGGTTTCTCAAAATATGTTTTTTTTTTTTTCCCTTTTTGAGAATGAGAATGAGGTGTCGGGAAAATGGGGAAGGAGCTGCCCTCTCCCTGGCCCCCTTGTTAGAGGGGCCACTGCTGGGGGTCATAGGCTCCAGCTTGACCTGTTGCACCATCACCCCAGCCTTCCCTGTATCTCCGTGGCTAGTCCTGATAGAAGGGGCAAGGTCTGTGTGCCCCCCAGCTCACCACTACTCCCAGCTCCCAGCCCACACGCAAAGGGAACTCCTCCCAGGCTAGACCTTCCCTACCTGGCTAGCCAACCTGCAGCACTGGGTGACAGCAGCCTCAGGGCATGGGGGTTGTTTGCTTTTGCTCAGGGGTCTCCTCTCACCCCCGCCCCCTCTCCCCGGAAGCCGGGCCTCCAGGATCCTTATGCGGCTGTGGGTGCAGACACAGGGCTGGCTCATCCTGCCCATTCCCTCGTGGGGACCCCTCAGGACCAGGCCTCCTGGGTTGGAGATGGCTGCTGCTTCCCAGCTGGTGCTTTGCTCCCAGCTCTGGTGGCTAGATTTGGTTCTTAACAATGAATTATTAAAGCAACATGAACAGTGCATGTCTCATGTACTCGCACACGCAGAGCCACTTCTCTGAGCCGATTCTGAAGTCGATTCTGCCATTGCTGCCCCTTCACTGGCTTCAGACCTTAGAGTCAGTTCTGTTGGTTTCTGAGTGAATTCCCAGCTCTCCTCGCTCTACCTTAAGAATCTTCAGTCGGCCGCTTCCTCCCTGGTTGTGAGCCTCTTTTCCTCTGGCCCCCTGTGACTGTCCTTGGCTTTCTCAAAGATTTGCTTTCCCTTCCAAAGGCCCCCTTGTCAGTGGAGGGGGTGGCCTGGTACCCCGTAGTCTCAGGAGTGTGGTTTGCAGGAGTGTTGCAGTGTGGCGGTGGGTTGGGGGTGTCGTCTTCCTTCCTTCCCTTGTCCTTTGGCCTGGGACACAGGAATGGAAGTTCCTGAGGTGGAGGCCTGCCTGGCTCAAGGAACATGAATGCAGCTGGACCCACAGGGCTGTGGTTTGCTATCACCTCATTATTGTCTGCTATGATTCAGGGAGAGAGTCAGGTACATATAGCCTCTCATCCATCTACTGTTTTTGAAAAGGCATTTTTCTGGTTATAAGACTAGTGCACATTCCATCATTAAAATACCAAAGAAGCACAAAATCTAAAGGGGTAAATAAAAATTATCAAAATTCTACCTCTTAACCATGAATAGCCTTTTGTTGCATTTTTTTATACCTATTCATGCACAACATTGTATTTTTTTTAATTTGGGTTTTAAACTTTTAAAAAGTGATAGAAACACTTTGGCTTGCTACTTATAAAAATTTAATGCCATTGTGTATTCCAACATGTCACAATTTTTCAAAAAATACTCTGTAGTTGTTTAACATCTCATTATTAGCTGCACTATCCCTAAATACCAACATTTCTAGTGACTTCTCATTTCATTTTGGAAATAGGAAATTACCTTTTAATATAAATGTAACATAGGATTATTTTTAAAAAGACAGACATGCTTTTTGAGCAACTCATGACGCTTGAGTGTTCCAGAGTTGATGCAGTCCCTCGTGTGTGGAGGCCTTTGAGTTGTAAATTCCGCTGGGATGGACATCTGGGCTCACAGAGCACTGTGGCTCTGTTTATGAACTTCAGACAAGGCTTCCCAGTGGTTGAATTACCCGGCATAGGGTAGAGACTCTCGTCTATAAGACTTGTCACATATGTTGTGAAATTGCTGTCTGGAAATTTGATGCCCACAGATGGCATGTGAGGGTCCATCTCACCACATCCCCAGCTGTAGCCCGTTCGCACTACCAAGAGCCACAGAAAGACACTGCCGTCATTCACACACATCACGCGAGGGCACGCTTCTCACGCACCCACACTCCCATCCCTGTCACAGGTGTGCGTCGGCTACATCCGCTCACACGTCCCCTGATGGACGCGTGCTGTCGACCCACGAAAGAACTCCTGGGTGTCACCCCACACACTCTCGCCCTGCAACCTGCGTTTCCATGTGAGTCTGAGGTCCCCTCTTCCAGGCCTCTCTGTGCTGGCACTGCTCGAAGGGGAGGGGTCCTGAGGGCCTCAGGCACGGTGCTGCTGGTTCCCTCAGGCTGGGAGTGGGCAGGGCGGCCCGGGGGCTGCTTGGCAGTGAGCAGGTGCTGGCCACGGCGCCTTAATGGTAGCAGCCCCCCAGTGCCGCCGCCGAATCGCAGGCCTGTGGCGGCCGCCAGCGCGGCCCCCGAGAGTTCCCGAGGAAGCAGCTGTTGCCCATCCCTGAGGCCAGTGCCACCGTCTGCCACCGGGACCCTGGGACTGTCTGGTGAAGTGTGTCCCCCTGTGACTGGAGGGGAGGCTCGGGGATGGTGAGCTCTGCCCTCCAAGCTGTGGATTTTGTCTTTACTTGTGTGCACGCACACACACACACCCAGATCCCTAGAGATGGCGTCCTCCAGGGCCACACAGCCGGGACACACACAGAAGGCCCAGGCCAAGGCCATCTCCTCCGCCAGGGTCCCCAGGCATACGCACGCGAGCTCGCCCGGTCGGGCTTGGTCCCCACTGGGTCTCCTCACAGGCTGTGGCGCCTGCGTGCACACACGTATATTCATTCACCTTGAACCTCCCCACATCGCCGTCTACATTTCTTTGGCCCGTCACGGTGGCAGTGTCTTGGCCTCTGACACCCACCGTTTCTACTAGATGCCCCGTCTTGCCCAGAACTTAACTATCCTTGGGCCCTGTGAGGTGGGAGCTTCGCTAGGACTCCTGAGGCCTGGCGGGAATCCCGTGATCTGGAGCAGAGGAGGGGCTGGTGCAGGACAGCGAGGGGCAGCAGAAACTTTTCCCCTCCTCCCTGTGGCCGCAGTGCAGGCGTCCAGCTACCAGAGGGCCCGTAGCCATGCCATTATAGGTGGGGCTCCTGTGTTCATGAAGCTCGCTTCGGTCCGTAACTCTGCATGTTTGGCATGTGTGACCCTGTCAAGTGTCCGTGCGTGTGTGGCCAAGTGTCAGGAGGTGGGTATCTGTGTCCTGGTGTGGGTTGGAGTGTGTGAATAAATGTCAGTGCAAGTCACACCCCAAGGATGTGAGAGTAAATGCTGAGGGCTCACGAAGTTCAAACTCTTTGTTGCTCCCATGAGGACACTGAAGCCTAGGGAGAGCGCAGGCACCTGCCCCCGGTCACCCAGTGAGTCCCCGGGTCACCCAGGGGCATGACCAGCCCAGATTGCAGGTCCCGCGCTCCTCAGGCCTGGAGCGAGCGTCTGAGTCGGTGGTATGCATCCTTGCTGCGAGGTGTCAGGCCTTTCCAGCCCGCTGGGCAGCTGAGCAGCTCCTGTCTGGGGCTCTTTGTGAACGTGCCTCGCTATTAATCTACCTGTTAGTAAAAGAGATTACAATTGCTGTAATTACAGGGCGCTGTGGCTCCCTCATCAGGAGCTGGGCTGAGTGGAGAGGCGAAGGTTGGGGGGCCCAGCCCCAGAGGAAGCTGCTATTATAAGCCCGGTGTCTGGACACAGTGCAGGCGTAACAGCCCTGGCCGGGGCTCTGGGCAGGTGGGCTGGGGTCCCACTAGAGCTCTGGCATGACACAAGGAGCTCCTCAGGGCTGAGGAGGGGGAGGACAGAGGCACGGCCTCTGCTCGGCACCCAGACCTCACAGGCCGCCTAGGGAACGGATGGGCCTCTGCAGGCACAGAATGAAGGGGGATGTGGTGGCAGTCAGGGTGGGACAGTAGCCCTCTTCTCAGGGGTTTCACAGCCGCCAGCTCCACAGTCACTCCTTGTCTCCTGGATAGACAGGTACCTGGTCCCCCGCTGGCGTGGGTTCAAAGCTACGTGTGGCGTGGTCCTGGAAGAATGGGACAAGGGTGATCATAAAGCGTGGGGGAAGCTCTGCCCCCAGGGGACTGCTGGCGATGTCTGGAGGCCTTTCTGGTTGTCGCGGCATGGTGGTGGTGGGGCCACTACGGGCAGTTAGCGGGTTAGGGCCAGGAGTGCTGCTATCTGTCTTACAATGAATGGGACAGCCCTGCAGCGGACAGCAGTCCTGCCCCCGATGTCCAGACTAGGGAAACCCTGACCACAGCAGAGGGAGCGAATGGCAACGGGCAAGTCAGCACAGAAGAGGGCCCCCAGGACTCCCCGGGGCTGCCTCTCGAGACCTCAGCCCAGGGTGCTCAGCAGCTCTGCTCCTGGGGAGGCAGGGGCAAGCAGGGGCCCCAGGCTGACAGCCCCAATGTGCTTCATCCTGTGGTGGGCGTCAGCACCCGAGGCCACACACTCTTCTATTTACCCTCCCTCCCTTTTCTGGCAGGCTTTTCCCTCCTTTTCCAGAAGCAAGCACTGGACCCAGACTGGGGTTCTTGCCCTTGGTTCCCCTCTTTCATGTCCTCATTACCCACTGAGGCACCTGGGAGTGAAGGGCTCAGACCCTGGCCCTCAGCTCCAGCCTGTAGGCCTCTCTGAGTGAGTGGAATGAGGAGTGAGAGCAGTGGGAAAGAAGGTGTGCAGGGATGGGAAGGGCTTGAGCCCTCAGGGTTCTGATCCTGCCAGGACACCGGGCATACTCCGGCTTCTCCAGAAAGCACCTCCAGCCCGGCTGCTCCTCTGAGGCATGGAGCTGAGCAGGACTGAGTGCTCCCACGTCTGCTCTTCTCTGGATGGACGTCTCCACTGTTCATCCCTGTCCACCAAGAGGGCAGTATTGCCCCCTTTGCACTTTTGTTTCTAACTCGGGTCCCTCCCAGGGCGCCCCTGGGAGAGGGGGCAGGGTGGCGACAAGCAGGCAGAGCGGAGCTGCCTGTGGGGCTGGGGGAGGCGGCTGTGGGCTCAGTCCTGTATCTCAGGGCAAGTGTGCTGCTTCCACGCAGGCTGTGTGCAGAGTGGCTGCAAGGCCCTCCCAGCCCTTAGGCCGCTGTGTCTCTGTTTTCCGCAGACAAAGCATGAAGATTTTCGGCTGTTGTGAATTCCATGTTTCACACCGAGTCCCTAATAGTGGAGTCGCTTTGCCTTTTTCCCCTGTTTTTTCGCCTTGACAGCTCCAACCTTATAATTTTACCTTCTCCCGCCCCGTGCATTCCTTTTCTTCCCCCTCTCCCCTTCCTGGGGTTTTTGCTGCTCATCACGGGAACCCCCTTCAGGAGGCATCGCTCCTGACAAGAGGGGAGGGGCTTCCTGTCAAACATTGGGGGCTGATGTTTTGTTTGGTAAAACGTCTGTAAATAGGCTGTGAGGCGATGATTCTACGTGGACCCTAGCGCACAGGAGCGCCTTTTTGTATCTGTGCACATCTCTGTGTGTGAATGGCAGGATCGGAGAGAAAGGGAAGAGAAGGAGAGGAAGGAGAAGGGAGGAGAGAGGAGACAGATGGCTTCTGGTGGCCCTGGGATGGGTCTCCGCCTTGCAGGACATTGTCTTGGTCTAAATCTCTGGCCCTTATCAGGAGAAGACCCAAGACCCAGACTGTTGAGGGGCCAGTGGGAACATCGAAAAGGAAGCCACTGTCAGCCTCCAGGCTGCCTGTTGAGAGGGCTGGGGTGGGACAGGGGACCTGCCTTCCCCTCTTGGGCCGTAGGTCTGGAACTGAACCAGACTGAACTGTCCAGGTATCCAGGACTCAGAGGCCCTGAGAGGTGGGTACCGGAGGGAACTATTCTCTGTATCACTTTAGATTCTTGGGAGCGGAGCAATGTCAGTCTTTCACCCATGAATCAGAGCTGTTCTTCCCTGGACATGAGGCTGTCTCTTAGGTAGTACAGTCTGCAAGGCCACTCTTGTTTTTTTAGTAAAACTTCTTGTTGCCTTAGATCAGCCCCCTTTTAAGCTTCAGGTGGCTTACCTATCCCCAGAGTTGACTTACAGCAAGCTCACTAAAAACCCTGCTTGACTTGACTTTATAAACGTGACCACATCCTTTCCCCCTCTTTGGCCTTCAGCCTTGCAGACCACGGAAGGCAGCATTTCAGCTGCTCCTTGGCCAACACCCTCCCTGAATCCATTTTGAGTTGTTCTTCCCCAGCCCAGCTAGAAAATGTCGGCTCCGACTGCACCGTGCTTGCGAACAAAGGTGCAGAACGATTTTGGCTGCTTCGTCCAGGAAATAAATCCCTCTCCAGTGCCAGAAACCATTGAGTGGTGCCATGTGTTGAGCTGCAGGGCCCAGCACCGTGGGCAAGGCTGTTGCACGGGGTGAGGAAGGTAGAAGCAGGGGATGGGAGGCTCGGGGGACGAGCAGCTTCCCTCCCACACTTCCCACAGGTCTTGGTCAAGGACCCCGATCAGTTACCACTCGGCCTCCTCTCCCAGGCCTGGCTTTCCACAGGCAGTTGCCTGTGGTCTAGTTGGTCCCTGGACCCAGAACGATAGGGCCCTCTCTCTGTCCTGAGGCATCCTGGGCACTTTCTTTCCGTGCACCTCGCCCAGGCCTGCTTGCTGCGTCTGCCCTGTGGAGGCTGGTCAGGCCCGCCTGCTGCGTCTGCCCTGTGGAGGCTGGTCAGGCCCGCCTGCTGCGTCTTGCCCTGTGGAGGCTGGTCAGGCCTGCCTGCTGCCTCTCCCCTGTGGAGGCTGGTTTCCCCTGGGTCTGCTCCTTCTCCTCTTCTCCTCCTGCGCCTTCTCCTGTAATTGCTGATGCTACTGGTCAGCATCACTGAGCCCCATCTAAGTCCACAGCAGTCTGATGTACTAGGCGCTAATGCTTAGGTTAGGCCTGGAAGAGCCTTGCAGCCGGCCTGACCCAGGGAGGAGCAGCCTGGGGCCCATCCCCTCTGGGAGCCTCTCCCGTCACTGCTGCCCTCCCCCAGCCCCCCTGGCGTCTCTTAGATCTGAACTCTCCAAGCTCTTCTTTCCAGCTCCTGGGCGACATCCAGCTGATTCCCCACCCTCTGTCCATCAGTGACCTCACTGCACTCCCAGCTCCCCTCTTCTCCCTGTCCCACGCCTAGTCCTGGTTGGGGGTGTCACCAGCTCACGAGCCCTCACAAGCAAACTATTGTGGCCCTGCTGTGGCTCCAGAGTGTCCCTGCCTCTTCACAGCTGTGATTTTGTGAATTCAGCTGCTTCTCCTCTGTTCTGGATTTGTTTTTTACTGGGTTAAAATTCACATAATAAAGTTCACTATTTTACAGTATATTAGTTAATGGCATTTCCTGCATTCATAATGGAGTGCAACTATCATCACTGTCTAATTCCAGAACAGCGCCATCACAGCTCCCAACAAAAAACCTCCATATCTGTTAGTTGCTGCTGCTGCTGCTGCTGCTGCTAAGTCACTTCAGTCGTGTCCGACTCTGTGACCCCATAGACGGCAGCCCACCAAGCTCCCCCATCCCTGGGATTCTCCAGGCAAGAACACTGGAGTGGGTTGCCATTTCCTTCTCCAATGCAGGAAAGTGAAAAGTGAAAGTGAAGTCGTTCAGTTGTGTCCGACTCTTAGTGACCCCATGGACTGCAGCCCACCAGGCCCCCTGTCCCTGGGATTTTCCAGGCAAGAGTACTGGAGTGGGGTGCCACCACCTTCTCTGTATCTGTTAGCAGTCTGTCCCAGTTCCTCCTTCCTGCCAGCTCCTGGAGGCTGCTGGTCTGAATGCGTGCCGCTATGAGTTTGCCCGGTCCGGACACTCCGCATCAATGGGATCGTGCTGTGTGGCCTTCTGTGACTGGCTTCTCTCACTGAGCAGCGTCTCTGCAGTGCATGTCAGAACTTCATTCCTTTTCATAGCTAAATAGTATTCCACTGTGCTACTGTACCACATGTTATGTATCCATTCTTCTATTGATGGCCATGTAGATTATTTCCGCTTTGGGTCAATGGTGAATAATGGTGCTATATACGTTTGTGTATGAGTCTTTATGTGGACACGTATTTTTGCTTCTCTTCAGTATATACCTGGCAGGGGAATTGCTGTCTCTTCACGTTTCATAACCACCTTCAAATGGACAGCTGGTCACACTCTCTCCCAGCGGTGCTGTCTCCCCAGGCAGGCACCCAGGGTCTCTGACAGGCCTTTACTGACCATTTCAGCATCGTCTCCCTTCGCTCCCCAGGCACCGTGTATTCCAGCAGACAGAGCTCTCTGCAGATCCTGCATTTGCCCCGCTGCTCCTCTTCTCTGTTCCACTCAGTCTGCCTTTCTCTTTCCCCCTTTGTCCAAACGCCTCTGTCTTTCACACCCCAACTTGGCCGTCAGCCCCCCTTAGTACAGTTTCCACCGCGTTACTTCCTGCCCCCAGAGCCTGTCCCCCTCTCCAGCATGGGACGGGCTCGTAGTGTGTCCCCTGTATGCCCAGAGTCCAGCTGCAGGGAGAGGCACTCAAGTCAGCTTCTCTGGCCCCTCATTCAACAGCATCTAGCAGGTAGCAGATGCTTAACAACCCTGTCAAACTGACCTTAAGGCACTGTATTGCTTTTTCTGCAGGGCACAGATCTGCGTGTGAGCCACCCCCCGTGCCCTTGCAGACATGCACGAGATCGTCCACTCCCAGTTAGCCTCCCACCGCCCCCTGCACCCTGGGGTGTCCCTGTCCTCCCATTCACCCCTCCACCTCCATGGCCTCACGTTGCCCACTCCTCCCACCCAGACCAGCCCCCTCCGGAGGTGGCCCTGCGGTGGCCTTTGGGGCCCAGCATTGCTGGCCATGAGTGAAGGCGGGCTGGGGGCCCTGTGGCCCTCTGGGACTGCCCAAGGCCAGGGCAGGGGCCAGCAGAGGCGTTGGGCAGTGGCTGCTCCAGACTTGGGTGGGGGCCGTGGATCTTGGATCCCGACTCCTGTCACAGAAGGTGGGGCAGAGGCGGTCCCACCAGGGCCCACGCACCAGCCTCACTCGATCTCCAAATGAGTCACCCAGCTCAGGCTCCACCAGGTGGCCCAGGGTGGGCGGACAGCTCAGGTGGGCACAGCGCCACCCCAGCCACCCCACCACAGACTCAGGGGGAGCAGGGTCATGCCCACCCAGGGTACAGAAGGTCATCGGAGGGGAGAGGGGTGTTGTCTGCACCTGAGGGGTCTGCCGCCAGGGGCGGTCAGGTGAGGCCCGCCTTGGTCTCCCATCTCCCCTAGCACGGACCCCACCCGGTCCCTCCCTGGCTGCGGGTCCAGCTCTGGGCAGCCCGTGGTGTGTCTCTCCTCTGCCTGAATCACCAGTCTGATCTCATTCCAGCCCCAAGTGCAGGTGGGTTCCCCAGGGACCCCTCCCGGAGCCCTGCCGCTGCCTTCCTAGGCACAGCCCAGCCCTCCTCCTCCTCCCCCTCAGCCCTCTCCTCTGCCTGGGCCTCTTCCCCACGTGGCTCATTACAACTCCAGTTGTTCAGGTCTTGACCTCAAGAGCCTTCCCTATTGACCCCTGACCAGCGATACTAATCTGTGTCAACAGGCCCCAGGGGTTAAAGAAACACAACCCGCCGCTGCTGCGCGGCTGCCTTAGCAGGTGCCTAGAGGGGGCGGGGGTGGCTCCTGGGAGCTCTGGCCTGGTGGGAAGGCGCGTCTACAGTGCCGCTCCCTCCCCGCTGTGCGTCTGCCCTGCCCCCCTCCTCTTCCTGCTCTTCCTTGGCAGACCCCTTGCTGTCCACTGCCCCCTCCTCCCCGCCACCCCTCCTCTGTCTTTCCTCCGCCCTCCACTTTGCCTGGAGGACTTAGGACCCACTGCCCCCTTGCATTCAGGTGGTGCTGCCTTTGTGCCCCACGCCCCCCCAACCCCCACTGCACTCCTTTCCTCTCTTTCTCTCTCTCCTTCCTACACTTGCCATCCCAGTCAGGATCCTCCCCCTCGGCCAGTGATTCTCACCCCAGAGCCTGCATCAGAGTCCCCTGGCTGGTGTGTTAGCACACAGATTCCTGGGCCTGCCCCAAACAGCATCTGCATTCCCAGCTGGTGCCCTGGTGCTACAGGTCCTCCAGGCAGTCTGGAAGCTGAGAGGCGCATACTGCTGGCTACCCAGGCAGGGGGCTCAAAGGGGAGCTGTCCTGATGGGGGCAGCCCCCAAGTGACCACTGTATTCTGAGAGCACAGGGCGGGTCGCCTGAGGATGGGCAGTCAGGAGGGGCCCACCATGCATCCCTGGGGTCAGGAAAAGCTTCCTGCCTTCCCCGGCCCTGACCCAGGTGGGGACCATGTCAGGGTGAGGGGGGGCAGCCTTCTGATATGATGATCTGGGTCCTCTTAGAGAAACAGTAGCATGTCACACATGCCCCCTTTCTTGGGATGAACCTAGAGTTCTGCTTGTAACACGCCCTCCATCCTGCCCTTTGAGTGAGCCCTAGACCCCCCAGCACTGCCTCAGCTGCCCTGTACTGCCCGCCCGTCCACACACTCCTCAGAGGAAGGAGACTGCCGGGCCCTGGGGGCTCTGCCAGTTCCCATGTTGCCCTCCTCCTGCTCACAGGAAGTTGGAAACCTAGATAGAAATCCTACTGACAGAAAAGCCCACCCACTTTCTCCTCAGGCTCCCTTTCCAGCTGCTGTTACTGCCTCTAGCTGCCCATCCTAAGATGCCCTCTCCTTTTCTGGGGGTCACAGACACAGGTTGCCCCTCCACCTGGGTGCACACGTGTCTGGCAGGGGTGTCCTGGGGAGGATGCTGAGCAGTGTGCTGGGTGGGACCCCAGCAGGGACTGGCGTCGCAGGCCTGGGGTGCTTGGGTGGGCTTGACGGTCTTGTGGGGGTCCTTCTTGCCGGCTGTGGAGGCTGTGGAGAGGCGGGTAGGCCAAAGAGTCAGGCCAGTCAGGGGCCAGACTGGCTAGTGGGTTCCCCCTGGGTCTCCCTGCCTTCCTTGCTTGCTCTGTTTCTCTTGTTGAGTTTCTGCTCTGCCCCCTACTCCCCCTTCCGTTCTTCTTGGCTGTGGCTCCCCAAGGCTGGGGAACCATAGACAAACTCCAGAAAAATTTTTTTAAGTTTCCCAAACTTTTCCAGATGCCAAGAAGAGGTTGGCTGGAGCAACCTTGCAACTGCAGAGAGGGAAGGAGGAGGGAACATGTTCCAGGCTTTTCCCTCTCTCCCATGGTGGAAAAGAGGGACTGCTGGGGGCATGGGTTCTCCAGCACTTCACACGGGCCCCTGGAGGTCAGAGGCCCTGTTTCTTGCCCCACCCCCTCACCCTCACCCGGAGGATCCTCACTCCTTGCAGCCAGGGCTGGGAGGCCTAGAGGTGGAGGAGAATGTCCGCTGGGGCTCCAGGGAACTGCAGCATCACATTACAGGGGAAGTGACTTCTGGGGTTCAGGAAGGTGGATTCAGGATAGAGCATGGAGCACCCCTCAAGCCAAGGTGGTGGTTGCTGAGAATGGGGGAACCTGGCCCCGGGGGCTCTCTTCCCTGGAGTCTGCGGCCGGATAGGAGAACCCAGCCCCACAGGGGCCAGAAGCAGGGGACGACAGGAGCGGGCAGTGTGTGGGGACAGTGCAGGCATGGCTGCCCTTCCCCAGGCAAACCCCTAAGGGGTGCTGCCCCCACCTCTGCTGTTCTGTCCATCCACTCCCTGGACACCTCCGAAAACAAAGGCCTCTTTGTGGTCCTGGCCCACTGGCCCCTTGCCAGCCGCATTCTTTGCGTGTTTCCTGAGCACGATCCGGCACCAGCTCTGTGGTCAGCTCCTCCCCCACCGGCCCAACTCCTGGGGCTCAGAGCAGTCTTCTCTCTGCTGCCCTGCCTGGGGTCCCCTCGCTGCTCGCAGCCCTCCAGTTTACAGATCGGGCCCCGAGAAGGAGGAGCCCTGGGAGCTCTGGCACCAGACCTGTGGAGATGCCGTCCATCCGGGCTCTGGCTGATCGCAGCTGGTTCCACTGGACCTTGATATTCTCATCTTTTAAAACGGGGGGAAATAACAGCCACTCCATGGGGTGTCAGATTAAATGCCTCCCAAACACCCAGGTCCTGCCTGCCACACAGCGGAGGCACTGTGTAACTTGAGCTCCCCACTTCTGCATTGCTTCCTCAGGGGACTGGGGGAGCTGTCAGTGACCTCAGTGAATGGCAGAACAGCTCCGAGAACCTCAAGAGCCTTGCTGTTGTTTAGTTGCTAAGTCGCTGTCTGACTCTTTTGCGACCCCATGGACTACAGCCTACCAGACTCCGCTGTCCATGGGATTTCCCAGGCAAGAATACTGGAGTGGGTTGCCATTTCCTTCTCCAGGGGATCTTCCCTACCCAGGGATAGAATCTGGGTCCCCTGCATTGGCAGGTGGATTCTTCACCACTGAGCCACCAGGGAAGCCACCTCAGGAGCCTTGGGTGGGAGCATTTCACTGGAGTCCTGTGGAGGACCCAGAGCCTAAGGCCTATTCCTGGGGTGTTAAGGTCAGCACCCCTGGGATTTCTCCGTCAGGGACGGAGCTGGATCTTTAGCAAGTGACTGGCCAATCCCAGGCCTGGTTCCACTCCATGTCCCTTGCCCCTCCTGACAACCACTTGCAGTGTCAGCCTTCTCTGGGTTAGGCGTGGGGCAAGGAGAGTTAGGTCTCTGAAAGTAAGGGGACCGAGGAGGGGGGTGGGGCAGGGGGCCCCAGGTCGTGTTGGCTGGGCTTCTGGAGTAGAAATCTTGGACACTCAGCACAGATGCATCCGTCACCTTCAGTCACCAGTCAGGCATGGTCACACACGGTCCTAATGAAGTCCTAGATTGCCGCTCTGAGTTTTCTATCCCGTCCCCCCACCCTGTTGTTAAAAAATGTTCATAATTTGGAAAGAAAAGAAGCTTTTTACAAGCTGGCAGCTCTAGGGAACTTTCCGTCGGTCCTTTCTGGCCTCGTGATGGGTGGGGCTCACTTTTCCCTTCCCGCTCTCTCCTGCTCTCCTAATAATCACCCCTCCCCAGCCCTACCAAGCACACAGGAGACCTCCAGCCCACTGTCACCCCAAGAAAGCCGAAGTCAGGCTGAGAACCTGTGTGTGCCCTGAACAACCCTGGGGCCTGCCCCCTTCCCCAGAGGTCACCAAGGCCAGCCTAGAGCCCTCAGATAGCGGCAGCTCCTGGAATCAGTCCGGCCCCCAGCCGGCAGCCGCCTGCCCTCCCCTGAGGACTCGCCCCCTTCTCCTGCTGAGTGAGGGTCCCCGAGTTCTCCTGGAGTCCAGGGGCCCTGCTGGGAGGGAGCGGGAGGTGCTGAGCTCACCGCCTCGGCATCTGCCCACCCCCTCCCCGCTGCTGGTGTGAGGGCCGGCCACACTCCCGCCAGCGCCTCGCTCCCTAATAGCTTTTTAAGTCCAACCACATGTGTCTGCGGAGCGAGAGCGCGGAGCCGCCCCTCACAGGGCCTCGGTCCTCCTCCTGCCTTGCCTGAGACCACCCTTTACTCTGAGCAGCCTTGGAGCTGGGGGAGGGGGTCTGCTTCCCTAGAGCCCATCTGCGCGCCCCCAGCCCAGCTGAGCAAGAAGGGTATGGGCTGGTGAGGTGGCTGAGCAGTCAGGAGTGTGGTGTGAAGCCAGCCTTCAGGCTCTCTGTCCAGGGGCTGGGATCTTCACTCCCTGCAAGCAAAGAGGGGCCAGCTGTCTGTGTGTCTGTGCTGGGGAGCCCTAAAGGGGCGGCAGCGGATGGCCAGCTGCCGGGTGAGGAGCCCTGGTCTCTCCACTGTCCTCCCCTGCAGGGGTTTTGGGCCGGTACCTCTTCTGCACCCCCCGCCGCACTGACCCCATTGTCGTCCCCCTGACTCATACACATGGGTTCCCTGTGCGTGTGAGTGGTCTGTGGCAAGGCCTGTGGGGTGTGGTTTCGCAGGAGGGGAGTGAGGGCTGAGAACCAACGTGCAGGCAGCCTGGGGTCCTAATGAGAAAATTGCTTCCAGCCAGGGAGCCCTGCTCTGTGGCTGAAATTGCATCCAGCCCCAGCCAGCTCCATCGCCTAGTCCCGCCCTTCCCTTTGGAAGGAGGTTGGGGGAGTGGAGAGGGGGGGCAGGGGGAGGAGCACGTCCCCCAACCCCCAACACCTTGGAGGAGTCTTCTGCCTCTCAGGGAGGAGGGGGCAGGAATGAGTTCCAGGCCGGGCTGGGCTCAGGACCTGCTGGCTCCATCCGAGAAGAGGCTGGAGGGGGACAAGGAGCTTCCCATCCCCTGCCTCCACTGCGCCCTGGAGAGGTGGGCCCGTTTACAGTCTCCTGAGAAAGGATGTGCGAAGCATTTTGTTCCCACATAAGTGCCCTGTGCCTGTCTGCCTGCCCACGTGGAGTCATTGGAGATTCAGCCTCTTACAGAATCTCAGGGTTCGGCCCCCTTTGGCTTGCCTCTTCACTCAGGGGAGCCCAGCGCCTGCCCCCAACCCGCCCCACCCCAGGCCAGGGGACCCAGTTGGGGAAAGACCAAGACTGGCTTAGCTTGATTTCTTCTTCCCATTCCTCACTCACTTGGGCCTCTGAGCAGAACCACCTATAGAATCTGTAAGGCCCAGAGCAGAACGAAACGCACGGCCCCTTGTTCAAAAGTTAAGAATTTCACCATCAGGTAGAGCAGTAACCAGGGCCATGGAGCCAGCCCTGCTCGAGGAAAAGCTGGTACCCACTGCCCGGCATCTGGTTGGCTCAGTGAGCTCTGGCCCCCGAGGCTGACCAGCCTCAGGCCCGACCCCGTTCTGCCTGAGCAGACCAGAAGGTCCCTCCTGGTGGCTGCTTGTGAGGGAGACCCGTCTGACTTCGGGGATGTCCCCTGCTCAGTTTTGGCTTCTGCTTCTGCTTCCACCGGAGACTCTGGATCACCCGTTTTTGGATTTGAAAGATGGTGGTCAGGGAGGAGGCCTGTGGAGGGAGGGAGCAGAGAGGAAATGGGCTATAGCTTACACGCTGAGAGATTCCCAGGGCAAGCCTCCCCTTGCCACCCTCCAGAGACCCTGCCAGTGGAACTGTGCCCCCTAAGCTAGTACCTGCCACCTCAGGACCCCGCAGGCAGTGGGTCAGCCTGGACCTTCCTCCCCGCTCCCCACCGTGTGGGGCCTCGGCTCTATAGCGAGTCCCAGTGGCTGCTATATAAGAGCAGAGAGAGAGCACGAGTGCTAGGAGGGAGGGAAGAAGGCAGGAGAAAGGAAACAACCCCATTGTCATCCCCCAAATTACTGGCTGGGATGGCAGGGGAGGAGGCGGAAAGCCGACATTGTTTACTTAATTAAAAGTAAACAACAATTTGCTACTGCCAGCCTCCCATTAGCTGTGTGCTGAGCCCTGTGAGCTCAGGACTCGGCTTTCGCTCCCACCAAGCTGGGCTCCTATCACCGCACCCCAGCCCCCCATGCGCAGCGCCCTGACCCTTCCCAGGCTGAGCAGTGTGTGTTGGGGCCAGGGTTGGGGGCGGGGGCGTAAGCTAGAACCAGTAGTGTCTTAGAGTCCCATGGGTCGGGGTAAAAGTGTCAAGTAGCCATCATTTGGCAGCCCACTGTGGGGTATTTCCAGGTGGCACTAGTGGCAAAGAACCTGCCTGCCAATGCAGGAGATCGGGTTTGATCCCTGGGCCAGGAAGATCCCCTAGAAGAGGGCAGAGCAACCCTCTTCAGTATGCTTGCCTGGAGAATCCCATGGACAGAGGAACCTGGCGGGCCTCAGTTCATAGCGTCGCGCAGAGTTGGACACGACTGAAACAACTTAGCACGCATGCGCTCTGGGGTGAGACTCCCGCTTCTGCACACTATTAGGCCTGCCTGGTAGTGGCCCAGCTAGGCGGGGCAGGGGGCGCCATCTCACCAGTTAGAAGGTCAGCTGGGCGGCAGGGTGTCTTCGCTCCCTCCCCAACGAGGCCTCATCCACACTACCTGGAAGCCTGGGCCTCTCTGCCCCACCTCCCACTTTTTCCTTTTTCCCTTTTAGCAGCTGATAAACATCCTTCTTCCATCTTTTTGGCTCTGTTCCCAGAAGGGGGCTGTTCAGGGTTCCTGGAGGGCCAGGGAGAGAGGCAGGCTTCCTGGGCCAGAGGGAAGAAGGGCTGCTGGAACTGGGTCCCCCCACCCCCACCAGGACAGCTACAGGTGACCCCAGGAACAGGGGAGGGGGGTTGGCCTGGGCTGGGGTTTAGCTGGGGACACCTAAACTCCTGCTTCTCTGGCGCCCCCAAACAGGAGGGTGGTCTGATGGCTAGAGCAGTGCAGGACTTTTGCTGGCCTCTGGGGGCTGAGCAGGGCATCTTCCCAGGGGTCTGCACCCAGGCAAGTCCCCATCTCTCCTGTGGGCTTCACCTCCAGCAATGTAGAACTCAGGCTTCTTTTAGGACCTGGGCATGACTTCTGGCTCCTGACTTTTAAAGAGTGAAAGCTCTGAGCTTTGGTTTTACCAGTCCATGGGCTCTCCCCACTGCTATACTTCCTAACACCCCAACGCTTTATTAAACCATTGCTGAGCCCAAGTAGCTCTAGACCTCCTCTGGCCAGATGGGTAAGGTAGGGAGACTATCTCAGGAGAAAGAACCAGACCCGAGACACTTGGGAAGCCAAGCTCTCTGGGACTTAAGCCCCAAGGGAGAGAGGTGAGGCGAAGTCCTGGTCGTAAATACACAGACTGTGGTTATCAACAGATGCCCAAGAGCGGTGGGTTCCACCACTGCCCTTGGTGGCACTTGGCCATGGGGAGGCATTTGGGGCTGTCCCAGCTAAGGGGGCATGATGCTGCTGGCACCTAGGGGGCGGAGGCCAGAGACACCTCCTGCTGTTGCACAGGATGGCTCCACCCGAGAAAGGTCCATGGGTGGGGGCTGAGAACCCTGGTCTGGACTTTGGCTCTCTAAAAGATGTAGGTACTCACTCTTCCTGAGCTGTTCTGCCCCACCCCTGTCCTGCCCCTCGCCATTTGAATCTGCTCATCTCCCTCCTCCACCGTCGGGATTCACACATCCACATGTGTGCACACAGGCACACCAGCTCGCAGCTCCAGGGATTCAACACATTCGGCTTTTCACATGCTCTCGAACACACAGAAAAATCTGGGAAGTCTGTCCCGCACTTAATTGAATTAAAGGACTGGGGTTTGGCAGGACACTGTGTATCTGAGCTGCAGCTTCTTCTGGCCTATTGGTGCCATACAGGACAGTCCAGGCTCCCTGCGATTCCAGCTGCTGCTGCTCCTCTCCCCTCTTCTTCCCCCACTTCCTCGCCTGGGGAGGGCGAGGTCAGCAACACCTTACTCCTCTTCCTTCTGTCACCCCTTGCCTTCCACTGCTGCTGGTGGAGGCGGGGCGGTGGTCTGGGGCTTCCAGTGGAACAGGTACCCCCTCAGCATGAAGCCAGGGCACTGTCTGGAGCACAAGGATCTAGCCAGTCCCTCCTTCCAGGATTTCTGCTGCCAGGGGCCTGGGGTAGGAGCTGGAGAGGACTGCTGGGTGGAAACTTCTTGGCCAGGTGTAAAGCCGCCAAGTTCTGCCTGAAAAGTCTGAGGCTTGCATCCATGCTGAGCGGCTGGGAGCCTGCGTGGACAGGGTCAGGCTGCCCGTGGTGGGCACACACTGAGTGACACACAGGACAGCCACCCCTCAGGTCCCCTGTCCAACTTGGGCTGTTGGAGGGACTGGGGGTGGCACGTGTGCTGCGGAGCAAAGGGATGCTCTTTACTTTCCCTCCCTCCCCACCCCCTCTGCTGTCTCTCCATTGGCAGCCCCCCCTTTATGAGCCCACTCTGGCCCCTCCGTGGGGATCAGATGGAGTGACTTCAGGCGCTGCCTCTCTGAGGGCAGCCCCAGCACCAGAGCCCAGCCGCCACTTTGAGGAAGGCCTGCAGGAGCCACCCTTTCCCAGAGCCCAAGGGCATTGGAAAGCGCCCATATCTGAAATGGGCACACAGGACACCCTGGGGCCTCGCTGTGGGTAAGAGGCACCTGGTCAGTCAGCCTGTGCCTCCTGGAGCACCATCTTCTAGCATGAATCACCTCCTTTGCTCATCCCTTGGTGGGGGTCTGGCTGTGTGCAGAATCTGTCCCCCGGACCCTACAGTTAAAGAACAGCCTGGACAAGATGCTAATGTCGGGCATCAGGGTCATCCAGGGGCCCATCGGAGGAGCCCAGCCCTGCCTCACATGTGTGACCCTTGGTGCTTGGGCAAGGCAGAGGGTAGGGAGCAGTCCTTCCCCGTCTGCTGGGCTGTTGCACTGGCTGGGAGGAGGACTGGGGGACAGAGAAGTAGCTGGGCCCAGTCCGGGGGCCCTGAGAAGCGATCTGCACTGCCCAGGGTCAGGGGGGAGGGGGGCGGGCGGGCCTCACCTCGGCTAACCTCCCTGCGGAACAAAGGGGCCTTTCTCCACGCCTGCCCCGGGAGGGTGTGCCTGCCCGACTGCTGCCACCGCTGCGAGAGTGCTGGCCTGTGTTGAGTTTTTTTCTTCCCGACTTTTCTCCCTTTCTATCCCTCTTTTTGGTTTCTGATCTCTGACTTTTAGTCTCCATTTTTAACTTTTTGAGAGAGATGGAAAGGAGAAAAAAAAAAAAAAGGAAGAAACCTTCCTTCCCAAACGTTTATCAGGCGCAGAGGCAGGTCTGTGTTGCCAAAAGGTGGAGGCGTCGTGGGCGTGTTGGGAACACTCCAGGGGTCACCCAGCCGCAGACTAGCCCACATTCAGGGCAGCCCCACGCTGGGGGAGGCAGGCCAGGGCTCAGAGCGGCTGCGGCGGCGGCTCAGAGGGGGCCTGAGCCCACTGGATTACCCTTCCCAGCCGTGCACCTGGCAGGCCCCCCCTCTACCTCCTGCTTCTCCTCACTAGCCCATTCCCGGCCCCCTCGCATCCGGCCCCCGCACCGCAAGCTGTTCCTAATCAATGAGCACGGGAAGTTCGGCCCTCCTATCTCGTCACGGGATGTGCTTGGCAGCGGCCGCAACCAAAGCTGCCTCCTAGGGCCGCACAACACAGGGTCCGAGGGGCCCGAGCGCGGCCTCGTCCTCCTGGTGCCAGCTCGGACCTTGCCGTTGTGCAAGGGGTTCCCTGGCCCCTGCAGCCAGGGGCAGACTGCGCGCAAGTTCGCCGCCGCCTCCGCGCCGGCCGCAGCCTGCGGAGGGCAGCTAGTGTTAACTCGCTGTGCCACCTAGCTGCCGAGTCGGGGAGTGCAGCACGCCGCTCTCGGGGGTGCGGATCCCTGAGCCCCACAGCCCTGGGAAGTCCTTTTGTACTTCAGAGCCTTGTGAGTGGAGAATTTGGCACCTGCCAGGCTTGTAGGAAAGGGCAACCCACTCCAGTGTTCTTGCCTGGAAAATCCCAGGGATGGTGAAGCCTCGTGGGCTGCCGTCTATGGGGTCGCACAGAGTCGGACACGACTGAAGTCACTTAGCAGCAGGCTTGTAGGGTCGGTATCATTTTGTCCCCTTAGCGGGTGGAATTGTCCCAGCCCTGAGTCTGGGGAGCTGCCTCTTACACCAGCCTCTGTACTCGGTGCAGAAGATGCCACTCCGCTATTCTTTAGTATCCCCGCCGACCCTGAAATATAGTCCCAGAAGCTGGTCCCTTTACCCCATCAGTAGCTTCCTATGTGTGCTTGGTGCTTTATAGTGCATAAAACCTTCCCACTTCATTCACTGTAAAAACTCGTGCTCACATCTACCCGTGCCCTCTGAGGCAAGCCTGGGGTTGTGTTGCACAGAGGAGAGGAGGCCCAGGAGACACACTGGGGGCCTAATAACAGCACGTCTAGAATTTGGACCCCAGGCTCCTGATTCCAAGCCCAGGGCTCCTTCCAGCAGCCAGAGAGGTCTCAGCCTTCAGGGAGGTCACCCACCTGCCCACCGATTCAATCCTGCCTGGAACCTCAGGGCTCCGAGTTGGAGGTTGGCAAATGCACAAATTCCTCATGTTTTGTCTGGGCAGCTCTGGACGGTGGCTGCCTTAAAGGCCTCCAGGGTGGGGAGGCCTGTGAGAGCACTCCTCTGCCCTTCCCTTCTCAGGGAGACTCTTGTTCCTTCCTGTGGTCAGTCCAGAACTCGGGCATGGAGGCCAGTGTGTCCAGCCCTGCATCCAGACCCAGCTGGACTTTACAGAAGTATTAGCTGTTTTAGGTGTTCCTGTGTGTTGAGGTCTGGAACTTCAGGAAAGATGTGCTCTCAGGAGAGGAGAGGGGCCGGCTAGTTGTCTCCTGCATGGTCCGTGTGCTCCTCTGTCCATGGGATTCTCCAGGCAAGAATACTGGAGTGGCTGGCTATGCCCTCCTCCGGGGATCTTCCCAACCCAGGGATTGAAACCACGTATCCTGCACTATCAGGCGTGTTCCTTATGCTGAGCCACCTGGAAAACCCACTTGGTCTATGTAGTTGGAACGATTAGAGGGTTTCTTTGAGTCTTACTTTCAGGTGTCGGGGAGAGTGTAATGAAGAAAACACTGAGAGGCCTTGGACTTGAGGGCTTGATGGTCTGGTGGGGCACTCCTGGTCAGAAATCCCCAGCCTGGAAGATCTGGTGGTCAGGTTTTTAGGTCTCTCATGCTGTCCAAAATCAGAGTCCAAGTCTGACTCCCCTACACAAGGCAAGCCCCTGCCAGAGGAGCCTCCTCCAGGGTTACCAGCCTGGGTACTGGGTGCTCTCGGGAGGCTGAGGAAGCTAGAGCACCTGAGGGTGGGAAACAGGTGGCCTCTGTCTGCTTCTGCTTCCCAGAGGAGAACAGAAGTAGGTGGGCTCTTCTCCAGGCCCCCAGGTCCCTGGATGGATTCTCCCAATGAAACCAATGAAAGGGGGCGGAGGGAGGGCAGGACAGGATTCTGCTCACAGTTAGAGAGAGGGAACACGGAGCGCAGGGAGGCCAGGGGCACTGATGCTCCCCGATTTCCACCATCCTCTGGCCTACCCAGCTGCCTCTCCAACAGGTGAAGAGGCTCCAAGTGCAGAGGCCTCCCCTGCCCAGGGCTGAAAGTGGGTTTCCTAGTCCTGGGGAGTTGATCTTCCCAGTTTCTTTTCCTGGTCAGGTATTCCTTCTCTTCATCTCCTCCTTTACCCAGAACATTGTGAAGAGTGGATGGGTAGGGTTCCTGGGCCTGGGGTCTCCCCAGCCCCTGAACTTGTCCAGCACCCTACAGACAGATGCTGGTAGCTAGCTGCAGACCAGGCAGTTGTGTTCATGAAGCCGCTCCTAAGTAATTCTAGGAAAGTTTTCTCCCCTTTTGTTTTTTAATGTATCATTTCCTCTTTCTCTCTCTGCTTTTCCCCCTTTTCCCTACCTCTCCTCTAACCTTCTATTTCTCTGATTTTGGGGGAGGGGCCACATTTCATGCAGAATCTTAGTTCCCCAACCAGGGATTGAACCTGTGCCCCTTGAAGTGGAACCGCAGAATCTTAACCACTGGATTGCCAGAGAATCCTCTCTGATTCTTTCTGTAGCAGACTTGTTTCTTTGAACTACTTGGCTTTGACTGATTTTCTGTCTTGGTCCCTCCCTCTCTGTCTGTTAGTTTTAATTTTGTCTTTTGTCTGTTTCTTGCTCTTGGCTCCACTGCCTCCTTCCCTTACATTCCTGCTTGTCTCAGAAATGTCCCTCAGGTGACCTCCAGAGCCTTTGCGTCCCCTTTCTCATCCCTAGTTGGCATTAGCAGCCAGAGGACTCTGTCCCTTTACAAATAATTAGACCAAGGGCAACTGTATTTGGGGGTTGGGGGAGAAGGTGACGCCTGGCCCTGGGAGGTAGGGACACTATTAATAGCCCTAAGAGCAGCTGGGGGTGGGGGTGGCTGTCTGGCCGAGCTGGGGCAGCTCACAGGGCCAGAAAGGGCAGCACTGGAAATAGAGTGGCCGGGGCAGGGGAGCTGCTCTGCAGGCCCCTGACCTGGACACGGCCCCTCTGCCGTGGCCCTGCCTTCTCTTGATGTGGAGGGCATTCTCCACTATCAGTTTCTATTCATCAGGTTGGAGAGGGAGGAGAAGCTTCAGGGCCGGGGGGCCACTTTTCTGGGCCCCCAGCATCACATGACACCTGGCCCCAGGCCCCCTCAGAAATGTTGGCTCCTGCTGCCGGCTGAGTCGTGGCACCAGCCTGTGCTGCCAGGAGAGGCACCCGGCCGCTTGTGTGGCCACGCCTGTGACCCGGTGTCCTCAGCTCCCCGTATGCCCAGTGCCAAGCTAGGGTGGGCAGGGCTTTGCGCTCAGCATCCTCAGCATCCTGGGGCACAAGTCTCTCTCTGCTTCCCTGTTAGCCTTGCCGTCCCTGACTGTTTCCAATGTGATGCGCATCCTGGGACTGCAGCTGTTGTATTTGGGGAGAGATGTATGTGTAGAAGGCATTCTGCTCTGTCCTTTATTTCCCAAGAAGGCTCCCTGCCCCTCTTTGTAGAGGGTAATGGGTCGAGTCTTGAGGGAGCCCCTCTGCTCACTGGCAGTGGTCTCTGGGGTGAGATACCAAGAAGCATCATCTCGAGCGCACTCGATGTATCAAAAGAGTACAGACTCCAGGGGGAGGGGGAGCCGTGGGCTAGCCACAGCGTCCCCACCGAGCTGACATTTGAGCTGAGCCCAGAGTAGTGTTTTAGCTGAGGGAGGCAAAGGGAATCAGCGATCGCACTGGAAGAACAGCTGACATTCAGGGGACCCCTACTCACAGCACCTTGTACCCATTTTCTCACTTATTTCTCAGGCAGGAAGCCCAGGGGCCAGGCGGCATCTCCATTTTACAGATGCGGAGACAGTTCAGAACTTGGCCAGGACCACTGGGCCCACAGCATGGATGTGAACTCGAGGGATCCCCGCTCCACTTGGTGGGCTGGCCCCCTCCTCCCTCCATTTCCCCTTGCCCTTGGTGTGCCTTCCTTTCCCCTCTGTCCTGAAGAAGGCTACCTCCTTGGATGGGAGGGGGTGCCCTCAGGGTGGCCTGAGGTGGAGGGCTCAGGATGGAGACAGAGGCAGGCCTGGGACCAAGGGCTCCTGCCTGCCTTTGTCTCACCCCAGGTCCTTCCCTTTGCGGTAGGGGCTGTCTCATTTTCATTCCCTCTCTGTGTGAATTCTGCTCGGATGGGACTTCATAGCCCCTGGACATCTCTGGAAAATCCAGGGTGGTGTTCCTGCTCAGCCCTGGGCCTGCACGTTCACCATGCAGACAGCCACGGAGCCCTGACATCTGGGTTGCTGGGACCAGTGTCGGGTCTCCTGCAAAGGGCAGACCCAGGAGGAGCCTGCAGGCCCACATGCAACCCCCGCCAGTGCTGCTGTGAGTCGGGGGGGTCTCATTTGTTAGCTACTGGGCCAGACTTGGAGAGGCAGCTGACAGGTTGATGGGCCTGGGCTCTTTCCCCCATCAACCGCTGGTTGCTTTGCTCTGCACTGGGGTGTCCCTCCTCTCTCCTTTGCTGCACATTCTCTGTAATGCCTGGGAGAGGAGCAGCTGGGCCCCCAGGCTCCCCATGCTCCAGTGCCCAGGCCCCATCTCTAGCTCTCGCTGGGCTGGCGCAGTGCTGACAGTTTCCCCTGGCAGGTGCAGGGCAGAGAATGCTGCGCAGCTCACATCAGGGAGCAGCCTCGCAGGCTTGGAGCCGCCTGCCTGAACCCAGCCTTCAGATCTACTCTGCTACTCCTCTAGGCACCACATACGCCCCTGGACTTGCCTTTTCCTCCCTTCCGCCAGCTCCCCTGCCAGGCCATGAGCCCTGCTGTAGCCAGACTCGGCTCTTGCTCCCTAGGGAACCCCCGATAGCAGCTGTGGAGGCAGGGCTGTTGAGGGGGAAAAGCAGTGCCATCGGGGTCAGAGATGAGAGCAGAGTGTCCCATCTTGAGTCTACTGGTCCCGGCCTGCCGGATCCCTGTGGCCTGACTTGCTGTCCCCACCCCCACCCCCAATGGCCTTCCTTGAACCTAGGCCCCAGGGGCAGCTGGGGCGGATCTAGACCACGTGTGTGTTGAGGCTGTAACTTGGTCTCTTTCTCTTTCCTGTCACTTGTCTCTTCCTGCCCGCAACAGGTGACCCGAGTCAAAAGCTTGAGCCCCTTTGGCTCCATGAGGGGAGGGAAAATGAGAGAAGAGAGGAGGGTGATGGGGCAGGGGGTAGGGACAGTCTCCCTGCCTTGACCCTGCCCACACCCCCCACCCACAGCTTCAGAGGTGTGCTTCCTGGTCAGGCTTCTTTCTCCAACCATGTGGGATCTAGGATGACAGAGGAGGGAAGAACCCCAGGATGGCCCCAGGTCCTGTGAGCATACACGCTGGCTCATGGAGGTGGTGGAGGGAAATGGGGGAAAGATCGAAAAGCCCCCTGGACCTGGCCTGGTCGAGCCCAGCCTCCTCTGTCCTCTGGCTGCCCTGCATTCCCAAGGACTTCCTTGGTCTCAAGTCTTCTGTTTGCAGAGACAGGGAGAACCCCTCTGTGACCCGTTCCCCTAGCCCCCCATGCATCTACTGCTCCCCTCCTCAGGGTGTCTCAGATTCTCAGACTTGGGTTTCAGGAGACACAATAGTTACATTCTCCAGCTCTGATTGCTGCAGGCCAGGCCTCGGCTCCCCTTGAGATTGGGTTTCTCCTGCCCTGGATGCTCCTCAGTTGCAAAGAGAGGGTGTGTGTGTTTGTGTGTGTGTGTGTGTGTGCAGGTGGGCAGGGGGAGGAGGTGTGCCACACTGGGCAGGGCCAGGGATCAGCTCCAACCTCAGGCCTGGGGAGAGCTGGGGGGGAGGAGAAGGGCAGGCATACCCAGAGGGCTGGCCTCCCCACCAACCCTCAAAGGCCAATGGTCTGGATAGAGCCAAAGGAGGTTCCTCTTAGCAGTGAGCGTGCTGACCACCTTCTCTCGACACACCAACTCACCCCCATCCCTGCTGGACAGCATCAGGTGGTTGGTGGCATCACTGGGTGGGGTGTGTGTGTGTGTGTGTGTGTGTGTGTGTGTGTGTGTGTGTCTGGATGTAGAGCAAATGTGCACCCTAGTACATGCACATGCCTGGGTACGCATGTGTCGGTGCGGTTGTGCCTGCGTGCCCCTCTCAGCCCCCACCCTCAAAATGCACTCAGTCTGTGATGTGCGTGGGGGCAGCCAACCGGTGAATTGCATGTGGCCTGTTTCTCGGAGAGAAGTTGTTTGGGGCGGGCGCCGAGGCGGAGCGTGTGCTGCCGTGAGCAGGAATCCCTCCCTCACCTAGCGGGAGCCATAAATATCTCCCTGTCTATGGCTGGGAGTATATATATTAAAAACATGCTGTCAGTTGGAGTTTATGTGCGATTCTGGGCTCCTTCTGGCTGCTGGAGCTTCCCCTCTTACAGCTCTGATGAAGAGGCAGAGGCCTCTCCGAAGCACACACGTGTGCACACGCACACACTTGTGCAAACAGGCAGGACTGGAGAGGAAAGGGGCCCAAAGAGAGGGAAAGCAAAGGAGAAAGAAGGAGAGAGAGAGGGGCATGGAGCCAAGACAGAGCAAAATGAGACCAGAAATAGGATTCCAGAGGGAAAGGCGAGGAGCTGAAGAAAGGAAGTCGAGGGCTTTAATAACTGAGCAGAGGTAGAAAATGAACAGAGCTGGGGGCGAGAAGAACGGTATTTCAGGGGTTAGGGCTGTTCCAGGAGACAGAGAAGAACCCTGAGGAAGAGAGGGTCCCATGCTGCCAACCTCTGGCTGAGCCTGGCCTAGGGCGGGGGTGCTGCACGAGGCCTCCAGTCTACAAGCGCCGACCAGGGGTTGGGGGTGACCGAAGCCGTGAGGGGATGAAGGGAGAGCAGCCTGGGACCTGAGCGCCAAGCCCATTACAGAGCCTTGCTCCACGGAGCCCACTTGGTCCCACACCTAGGAAGAGCCCAGATTCGTCGCCCCACCCCCACGCAGTCCTGCCTTCTGCCCCAGGGTGTGGACTGCACAAGTGCCCTGGTCCTGAGAGGAAGACACGCAGCAGGCCCTGCGCTCACACACATGTGACATGAGCCAGCCTGAACACAGCCCTCGCCACCCTGGTGGCTTTAAAGACAAGCGGCAGCCTCCAAAATTCTCACCCCTAAGCCTGGACCAGGCAGAGGCCTGACCCCTGCACGCCCAGGCAGCCATCCTCAGACACAGTAGCAGGACTTGGTTTTGAGGAAGCTGCGTGTGATGGCTAAGTGGAAAGAAGCTTAGAGCCCAGGAGGCACTGTCTGGCCCTGGGCACCAGGATGCAGGAACATGTCACCTCAGGACTGAACGGAGCTTGCGGTGCCTCTGGCCCCTTCATCCCCTCTCCAGTCTCTCCAGAAAGTCAAGGTAGCCTTTGTCCCTGAAGAGAGTTGTAGGCCTGGGGGCTGGGGTTCAGTCAGGGTGGCCCCGAGCTGGGAGTGGGTGATTAGGGTCCCTACTGCTTCGGTCTACCAGGCTGGAGAGAAAGCCAAGGCCGGAAATGTTGCCAGGGGATGTGGCCCTGGAAGGCTGGGGAAGCCGAGCGACAGCCTTGGGGGCGTGGGCCGGGCGGGAGAGGATAAAGGATGGAGCCGGGCACCTGCCCGCCTGGTGCCAGCCAACATTTTCTCTGCCCATCCACCGGCCCACAGGCCACCAGCTGGCCCATTGTCCCCAGTGAGAAAGCAGACACTGGAGGGGGGCTCCCGTGTGGCAGGAGCTCACTCATGCACGCCCGCCTGGTAGGGACTGCCAAGGGACAGCCACCACGCGCTGGGTTGGGGCGAGGGGAGAAGGGAGGTGGCCAGGGAGGCGCCCTCATGGCGCAGCAGTCAGGGCTCCTCCTGTGCTGTTGGCAGGGGGCAGTGCTCGGGGCCTGCGAACAGGAGATAAAGAGTTCAGGCAGAGGGTTTTCTCTCACTAACCGTGGATTTGTGTGTTTGTTCAGCTGGTGGCTCTGATAAGCCCCATTCTGTGAGATAAAAGCCAAGCAACCATGAGGCGGGGCCTGGGGAGGGGTGTCATAAAGGGGCCTGCCTTCTGTGTCCCAAGGCCTGGGGTTACTCCCTCCCTTCCCCAGGGAGCCTAGACAGGGAAGGGGGTCAGGTACCGGGGTGTCATGCTCCTTGGGGTGCCAGCCTGGGGTCGAGCTCCTGGTCCCTAGGGGCTGTCCAGAGCAGGCCCCAGTCCCAGGGCACAGCTCCCCAGAGTGCCCATGGCTTCAGGAAGCTGGCCTGGCGGGCTCTTGCCTCTGGGTTGGGGGCCTGTCCTCACCCTCCCCAGGAGCTTGTCCACCCCCGGCCCAGTGGCCCCCTCCCCCCGTGTGCCCACGGTGTACCTCCAAGCTGACTGAGTGACCAAGGGCCTGCCCCGTCTCTCCCCTTACTGTCCTCTGAGGCCCGCGTCACCTCGTGGGGGCAGGGGTCTCACGCGGTAAACTGAGGCTCTGGTCTGGGTCTGGCCTGAGGAGGGGCGCTCAGCCACACTGCGTGGCTCACGGGCGGGCAGCAGCCTCGTGCCTCTCTGCCCTCTTCGCTCTGCGCAGGCCAGGAGGGGGCAGGGGCGCCGCCTGAGCAAGACAGTGGAGCTCCAGCCCCAGCTGCCCCGCTGGCCGGGCCGGGCGCCCCTGCCCTCGAGCCCGGGCGCAGGCTTCCAGCGTCTCTGCCTTTTGTCCCGGGGCCGGGCCGCGCCGGCCGGGGCGGGCGGCAGCGGCAGTGCGGGGCCGCCAGCCGTAAGATGGCTGCCAAGGGCTAAGATGGCTGCCAGCAGCGCCCGGAGCACCGCCTGCAGGCGCGTGGCAGCGGGCCTCGCGCGCCGGTCCCCGCTCCTGCCTGCTCCCTTACATGGCGCTAATGGTAATAACAGCAGTAACGTTTCAGGGCAGCGTCCTGGTTCAGAAGGATTTCCTGTCTGTCGCGCTCTCCTGGAGCCCCATTTGTCTCTGCCTCTATCGCTGGCCCACCTCCATCTCTTTGTCGGTTTCTCTCGTCTTTCTGTCCCCGGGCCGGGTGTGCGCATGCGCGTGGCTTTCTGTCTCCACCTGGCCACGTTTGAAGGGCTGAGACCACCGTTAATGGGATGGCCTCTTACCATCCCCCCTACTCCACTGTCCCTGGCCTGGAGGGCTCTGTGGGGACTGAGCTGGTCCTGGAACAAGTAGGACAAAGCCTTTGCAGCAAAGCCTTGACCGTGTGCCCCTTGCTGGGCTCCACACGCTGGTCCTGCAGCTGTGCTCTTTCTGGCTGTGAATCTGAGAAAGGACAGCCCTGAGAGACATTAGGCTCGGGGCACCGGTCCACGGAGGCCCTAAGGTGGGCCACCTACTGCCTCAACCCCTTGCCTGCTCCCTCCTGGACCAGCTAGGGCTTGAATCAGACCCAGAGAGTCAGGAACGAGCTGAAGAGAGAGCAACAAGAAAATTCACATGCAGAGAGAGGCTGCCCTTCCCCAGGGCGTGGGAGGAAGTCCCACGGGCTCTTTCCAAAGCAGAGTGCCACCACGACAAAGAGGTGGCCTTGGATGGAATTTGCCATCCCTAAAAACGCTGCTAGGGTGGGTGCAGAGGGAGGTGTGGAAGGACACGCCCCAAACACAAGGAGGTGAGGGGTCCTGTTAGCTTATCAACCTCCATTTTCTTGATTTGAGACAGGATTCATTATTATTCTCATTTGGAATTTTTTAAAAATAGAGGCTGACTAAAAAGGTAACTTCCCTGATGGTCCAGTGGTTGAGCCTGCCGTCCAATGCAGGGCATGCAGGTTGAATCCCTGGCTGGGGAACTAAGATCCCAAGGGAACTATGATGCCAGGAAACTAACTTCATATGCTGCAACAAAGGTTCCGCATGCCACAACCAAGACCCAACAAAGCCAAATAAATACGTTTAAAAAAAAATTAAGTGAAACAAGATAAAGGATGGGGAATGGGGCCTGAAACCATCCTGGGGGCAGCCTGTCTTTTTCCCACTGGCCACATGGATGCAAGAGGCCAGGAACTTGGCTGAGCCATCACTGGGCCTTAGCTCTGAGAAGGCCCCAACAACTGGAGCTCTTCCTTCTTTCCCAAGTGGCTGCAGGATGCCCTCATTTCTATTTCTTGGGCCCACGTCACTCTTCAGGAAGCTCCTTGCTGTTCACTCCCCAATGTGAGCGGTTTGACCGCAAGTTTGGTAGAGGATGGCCTCCCGTGGTGAGCGGGCCGGTTGTGGGGTGGCGGGTGAGACCCAGGAGGCAGGGTCGCTCCAAAGAGTGGAGCGAAGCCCTGGCCAATGGCAGGGCCCAGTTTTCCGAGGCCACCCCATGTGGTCCCCCCGTGAGCAGCTGATCCTTTACTGAATGCCTGCCTTTCTCCTGCCCCACAACCTGCCCTGGCCCCCCTCCGCCACCCTCTCGCCAGCTGTCGTGCCCAGGCAAGCATTCTGGAGGTCCCCGTTGTGCCCCTGGCACACAAAGCTTTGAGGACCTGGGGGGCAGGGGGCGGGGGGCTTTCCCAAGCTCAGCAAAATATTCACACACACACTCCACCCTGCCCCCAGTCCTCTGTGAGCTCCCACCGCACAATGGGCCCTTGTCTCAGGGCTCCCTCCGAGCAGCTGTGGCACTGGGGCATGAGACAGCCCAGACAGGCTGGCACAGAGCGGGCGACAGCATCAAGGCAGATCTCCCCCCTCCGTGTTGCCAGGCACTGCCTGTATGCATAAAGGTGAGGTGGGGGTGGCGCAGGCAGGCCGAATTGGCTCTAATTAATGAAGGGAGGGAAAGGGCTGCTCCCTCTGGAGCTTGAGTGGGGTAGAGAACGGGGGACCCCTTGGGCCCAACCCAGCTGTGCACAGGTACACTGGGGGGCTTCTCTCCTGGGCGCTTCCTTGCCCTGACTCTTGGCTAGGGCTGTTCACTCATGGGCTGCTCACCCCCAGGGCACTCCAGGCGGTGTTTGGAGACTGGTTTTGGTTGTCACAACTGGGGTGCTACTGGCATCTAGTGGGAGAAGGCCAGAGATGCTGCCCAGCACCCTGCAGTCTGCAGGGTAGCCTCACCACAGCAGCAGCCATTCTTTCTCTCCTGGCCTCCCTGGGCAGCTCAGGAAGGGAGTGGGCAAGAAGGTGTCCATAGGGCTTAGAGGGGCAGCTGCTTGCCGGTGAGCGTGGGGCACTTTCTTGACCCATCCCCACCCTTTCTGTCTCCTGCAGAATCCGGACAATCAGATAGTTCAAACCAGCAAGGAGATGCGGACATCAAACCACTGCCCAACGGTCAGTGCCCCCTGCCCTCCTGCCAGAACCCAGCCTCCCTGGCCTGCTGTGTCCACCACATCCCCCAACCTATACCCTTCTCTGCCCTCCCAGGCCAGGGTGGGCCTGCCCCTGCCAACCGCTTCACTCAGCTGTCCCTTGACTAAACAGAGGCTGCTGTTCCTGGGGGAGGGCACTCATGGGGGCATACCCCACATCCATGGAGATCTGAGGACCTCTGAGGGCCAGCCTGAAGCTGGGACATGGGTCATGGGACAGAACAAGCTGAGGGTGGGGAGGGATGGAGAGAGACAGGCAGACAGCCCCTCCTGGCCGTGCCTCGACTTGCTCACCTACCCTTTTCCCTCCTCAGGGCACTTAAGTTTCCAGGACTGTTTTGTGACTTCCGGGGTCTGGAATGTGACGGAGCTGGTGAGAGTATCACAGAGTGAGTCCTTCCTTCTGGGCCAGGGTTGGGTCCGCAGGCAGGGATGAGGGTGAGGAGGTGGGATTTGGACCCCATGGAACCCCCCACTGATGGGGTCTCAGGTGGGGAGGGGTAGGTAGACTTCCTGGGACATGCTTGACCTCATTGGCACCAGGCTGGGTGGGATGGAGGCATTGGAGAGCCCCACCTCTGACCTCCACTGCTTTGGAGGAAAAAAAAAAATTATAACCAGGGAATCTTCCAGGCGGAGGTTTCCTCAGCAGCCTTCACAGTGAATTCACCCCAGGGCTTCCGGGGAGCTGCTCCTGGCAACGAAACAGGCACCATGCTTTCCAGACCTCATCCCACTCTCCCTTCTTCCCAGCTCCTGTTGCAACAGCATCAGGGCCCAACTTCTCGCTGGCAGACCTGGAGAGTCCCAGCTACTACAATATCAACCAGGTGACCCTGGGGCGGCGGTCCATCACCTCCCCTCCCTCCACCAGGTGAGTCCCACGCCCCGGCCTCCTTAGCCCCCGAGATGCCTCAGGTGCTCTGGGCAGCGTGCTTCAGCACACCACCCTCTGTTGAGAGAGCTGGCTTCAGAGCCAGGGCCTGCTCTGCTGCCCACCCCCTGAGCTTTGCACTGGCCTCAGGGACACAAGCTCAAGGCAGGCCATGGCTCTGCCAGGAAGGTGCTCCCTGTGGGGACTAGGGAAGGCCTCTCTCCTGGGGGTGTGACCTTTGAACCCAGACAAAGGGGGGCTGGTACAGGCCTGGGGTGGGTGCTCCAGGCAGAGAGAGCAGCCTCCATCCCAACTGAGGCTGGGTAGGCCGGGCAGGACTATCCCACAGTCGGCTTCACAGGCCAGAGGGGTCAAGGAACAGATGCTGGGGACATGTGTTCTAGAAAGACTTCTAGAAGCAGTGTTCGTGGGCAGGACAGTCAGTTCGAGGCTCTCTCAACAGGCTGGAGGGGAGGAGGGCCTGAGCCAGGTAGGGGATCAGCCTAAGAGAAAGAAGTGGAGTGGAGAGCCGTTTGGAAGGTAGGCACAGTGGACCCCGGTCAGGGCCAGTCATGCAGGACAGGGTGCGATCCTGTCCCTTTTAAAAAAATAATGAGCATTTTGGTTGATTGTGAGGTTCAAGTATTCGTTTTGATATGTTAGAATATTACATTAAAATGGTTGTGATAGTTCCATAGTTAATCGAATTTTAATATAAAATAACATAGTATCACAATGACGGGGTTTTGTGTCACCCCGGGTGTTCTGCCGCGGGCCAGTGCCTCACTCACCTCTGGCCGTGGCAGCTGATGGGAAGTAGAAGGCTGCTGAGGAGGCAGCTGAGGGCTTGGCCTGCTTCTTGGGCTTGGGTAGCTGGGTAGATGACAGTGGATGGTCTTGTGGGCTGAGAAGGGGCTCTCAGTCTGACCTGGGCGGAGGGCACACAGTGAGTGCCCTGAGATGCTGCTGACCGCGAGCGCCCGCTCGCCACACCGAGGGTCATCAGTGCAGGCTTCCTGGGTCCGGGTCCCAGTCCGGCCACTCACCTGAGGCCCACCTGACCCCTCTCCTCCTTCCACAGCACCACCAAGCGCCCCAAGTCCATCGATGACAGTGAGATGGAGAGCCCTGTCGACGACGTCTTCTATCCTGGCACAGGCCGCTCCCCGGCAGCTGGCAGCAGCCAGTCCAGCGGTTGGCCCAACGATGTGGATGCAGGTATGGGCGCTGCCGCAAGGCCCGACCTGGAGCGCAGGCGGCGTGCAGCCTCATCTCCCCCTCAGTTTCTCTGGCAAGCCTCCCGTGGCGCTTCCTGCTGCCGGTGGCACTGCCTGTCCTTCCCAAGCCTGCTCTTCCAGAGGGCACAGGCCTGAAGAGCAGAGGCGAGCGGGCAAGTTGTCACGCATGGGCAGTAGGGCCCACCGGTGTGGCAGAAGGAGAGCCCTGGGGCTGAGCCTCTGGTGCCCTGCAAGCAGGGCATGGCTTCCTCCTCGGAGTCTCCTCGTCCTCCTCCTCTTCTTGGTGTTTCTTCAGGGAGGTTGCCCCACCTCTGCCGTCTTCATGGTTTAAGGCAGTTTCTCAGACTGGGCGTTCTTGAACATTCCAGGGCCACGGCATTGTCTGCGATGGGGCCGTTTTGTGCCCTGTGGGGTGTTGGAGTGGCAGCCCTGGCCTCTGCCCACTAGATGCCAGTAGCAAACCTCCTCACTAGGTGTGATGGCCAGAAAGGTCTCCGGACATGGCTGTGTCCTGGTGGGGGCAGGATCTTCCTGAGTTGAGAACCGCTGGTCTAAGGAGGGGCCCAGCTTCACAGAGAGGAGCAGAGCCTAGTAGCAAGTGAGCAGAATTGTTGCCAGGACTCTCAATCCTCTCACCAGCCCCTTCCTGGTGAGAGGAGGGGCTCACCAGGGGGCTCTCCTGTTCTGACAGGAGGTGTGGGCACACCTGGAGAGCTCCAAGTGGAGTAGAAGGAGAGAGAGGGGTGTGTGTGTGTGTGTGTGTGTGTGTGTGTGGTGCACAGGTGTGTGTCAGGAGGCTGCCTGCAGAATGCTTCTGCCTGACATGTTGTTGGTGCAGCCTGTGTGTAGCTTCCAGGCTTGGGGGTCTTGGGGCCAGCTAGCGCAGACCTCTGTATGGGATGTGTCTGTTGTGGTTCGGCCTGGGGATGGAGGCCTCGCTCTGTGGCGCAGGAAGATGAGGGCCGACCTGATAGTCTTTTCCTTGGTATCTTCCAGATGTTGCCATGCCAGGAAGGGCCAAGCAGATGGGCAGGGGCCAGGGCTGGGGGAAAGGTGAGGCCGAAGGGCAGGGAGGAGCCTCCTCTCTCTTGCTGCCCTAGATGCAGCCTCCGACCTTCGCTCTCTGCACCCTGGGAGGAGGAGGCCCCAGCTCCAGGCCCCGGGCTGAGCCCCTCCCTGGGCGCCCTCGTGGCCAGCAGGCGCCTGAGCCGGCAGGGCACAGACGTGGCCCTGGGGGAGCCTCTGGAGAGGCAGAGACAAGGGGTGGAGAGGCCCTGAAGAATCCCCAGCTGAAGTGAAGTCTTTCCTCAGGGACTGGTGTGCCTGGAGGGCCGTGTCTACTGCTGGCTGCTGAGGCGTGGGCTCCCCACCATGGGTCGCTCCACCCAGACCTGGCTCCCGGGAGCCTCCCTCCCCAGCTCCGGCTCCCTCTTTACTGGCTGTCTGCTGCCGAGCCTGCCATTTCCGCTCCCACCAGCAGTCCCTCCACGCATGGCCCCACGTCCTCCTGTGGCGCCCCCGGCTCCCTCGCTTTCCTCCTTTTCTTCCATACTCACCCCCTCCTCCCAGCAACACTGCGTTGTTTCCCTGTTCTGGGACAAATCGCCAATTAAGCAGCCCAGCTGCAGGACTGGGAACAGCTGGGGAGGTGCTGTGCGGCCAGGGGGACAGCTGTGCGCAGCTGGTGGGGGCGCTCCCCCCCCCCATCGTGCCAGCTATCAGGTGGCACACAGCTGCTGCCAGATAACACCTCTGCTGGCGGCTAGAGTGCGCCCTTCCCCCGCCTCTTCCCTCTGTGGTTAAGACAGCTCTTATTTCTCTCTTCTGCAGCATCCCCTCCCACCCCCAATACACACACCCCACCCAAACTGATTAGATTCTTGTTCCAAACATGGCAGCTCTGGAGACCTGCCCCGACCGCACCTTATCCTCCCAGGACAGGAGACTGGTTCCCCTGGGGCCCCTGGCCTGGGGGCCCTGCTTTGTCTTAGCATGTTGGATGTCGAGCCCACTGGGCACAGACATGATCTTGGTTGGCATCTTCAGGCTGTTAGAGGCGAGCTCAGATGGGGTGCTCTCTGTGTCCCTGTCTCTTGCCAAATGCCACCTCCCTCTCTGGTACCAGGAGCAGAGCAAGGCCCAGGAATGAGCCGCCCTGACAGTCCGACCTCTGGCTGCCTGACTAAGGGCATCCTTCCCTGGCTCCCTCACCCCCAGCTCCCACCCAGGCCCTCCACCCTCCTTCCTGCTCCCTTGTCGGGTTTTGTTTCTCCACCATGGTCCGAAGGGCCCATGGGTGTGCTTTCCCTTACCGTAAGGAGCCCTGGGTTCTTCCTGGCAGAACGGGACCTGTAGCCCAGGACCCCATGGAGTAAACCCCAGCCTGCCCCTCCTCAGGGGCCTCCTCACTCTTCCTTTTTCCTTTGGCTAAGATCTTAGTTTCCCCAGTGGAAGCACAGTCTTAGCTACTGGACCCCCAGGGAAGTTCCTGGCCCCTGACTCTGAAGCTGCTCCCTAGGGCTCCTCCTGCACACCTTCCCTGCTCTCTGGCCCTGCCTCTGCGCTTTGACTCTGTGCACCTTGGAGCTCTTAATCTGTTTGCTGGGGGGCCGTTGGCCCCCGGTTTGCTCAGGCCCTGCCCAGCGCACCAAAGGGGCTGATTTCCCTCTCCTGTCAGCAGCGGATGGTCTGCACGCAGGGCCTGAGAAACAGGGCCTAGATCAGGCAGAGGAGGCTGGGGAGCCCTGAAGGAAAGGGGGCAGCCAGGAGGGGGCTGAGGAGAGAAGGAGTGAGCTGCTGGCTTCCCGCCTCCCCCGCTCCCTCCCTGGCCCAGCTAAACCTGCCCCGTGTTGCTGATTCCTCCCCTCAGGCCCGGCTTCCCTAAAGAAGTCAGGAAAGCTGGACTTCTGCAGTGCCCTCTCCTCTCAGGGCAGCTCCCCCGCGCATGGCTTTCACTCACCACCCGCTGCCTGTGCTTGCTGGAGTCAGACCAGGTGAGAAATGGAGGGCCCGGAGGGGGCAGTGGGGGTGGCAGAAGAGCCCTGCCTGAGGGGTAGCTGGCCAGAGAGCCCTGAGTGACAGCCCCAGCTTTCTGAACTGGCCTTGGTATGGCAGTGGGTGGGCATGGGGACGGGCCCTCCCTCCACAGCAGCAGGCTGGCCCTTGGACCTTCTCACCGTGTTCCCCCACACTCTCCCATTTGCCTCTCACACCCCATGTGCCAGGGTGCACACCTGCTTGTGCGCTGTGTGTACATGTGAGGATGTGTGTTTGCTTATGTTCGTGCAAGGGTGCTGTGTGCACTCATTCGATGTACATGTGTTGGTGTGTTTGCGCGGACGTGTGCACATGTGTGCTGTGTGCGTGCATGACATATGCACGTGTGTGCTGTGTGCATGCGCGTGACGTGTGCACACATGTGTGCTGTGTGGCACAGGCCTATCCTGAGGCCTGGGGCCCACTCCTCCCAGCTCTTCTTGCCTCTCGCCAGCTGTGGATAGGAGAGCACAGGCTTCTGATTCTGCCCTCCTTCCAGTTCCTCTCTCCCAGCGCCCCAAAGTGCCCAGGGTCTGTTTTCCCTGGCACCAGCCCAGGTTACTCCGAGGGACCCTCACAGGGGCCCAAACTCCCTGCTCCGAGGCCTCCCGCTCTTTTCCAGAAGTGAAGGACTAGGCTGGGGGCGGGGCACTCTGTGCTCCAGTCTGGCAGAGAGAGAGCTTGAGGGGAGGGTGCCGCCAGGTTCTGCAGGGGATGGAACCAGGTGGGGAACTGTAGGAGCCTCTTCCCTCTCCAGAGAGGCCTGGACTTTTTCTGAACATTGCCCTGTGTCTGCCCGCCACCTCCCGGGCCCTTGCGTAGGACACGGAGAACACGGAGGGTTACCCTCCTGGCTTCCTCCTCAGGGCCTCCTGGCTGGGAGCCAGCAGAGGGGCAGGGCGTGGTGGCCGTGGGTTGGGGGTGGGGAGCCCAGGCCCTCCGCACAGGCAGGGGAGGGTGGCAGGCCCCGCTCCACTCAGCTTTTATGAACTCCAGAGAGAAGCCAAGTTTCTTTAGGCCCCTAATGAAACCGAGAGCAAGAGCGAGCTGATTGGAAACAGACAGGATAGGGAGGACTTGGCTGGGGAAGGACTGGGGCCTGCTTCGGGGTGGGAGCCGTGCGTCCAAGGCAGTGTGTACGAGCCATGGGGCCCGAGCATAGAAGAATGTGACCTGGGGAGCCGCAGCGAAGGTGCACACCCAGCCTCATGCAGAGGACGTGTGTGTGCTCCGTGGAGGCCCCTCTCACACTGGCACGGAGCCGGGTGTTTGTCCGGAGCCCCAACGAATGGTCTGCCTGCTCCCCAAAGCTCCGGCCTAGGCCCTGTGCCAGGGAGGGGTGTGTGAGACACTGACCTTGGCACAGAATGTTAGGGAGCACCTGAAATTTCAGTCACCAAAATTTTTAAATAATATTAAACGCAATGTTCTAAAAATTAAAACAATTGCAAAAATACACGATGAGCGAATATCAGTATTTTAAATAAAAGGACTGACCTTGTAATTGCATGACCCTGCCTCACCTCATGGGGCTTCCCAGGTGGCGCTAGTGGTAAGGAACCCACCTGCCAATGCAGGACGTAAGAGATGTGGGTTCAGTCCCTGGGTTGGGAAGATCCTGAGGAGGAGGACTTGGCAACCCAGTCCAGTATTCTTGCCTGGAGAATCCCATGGACAGAGGAGCCTGGTGGGTTACAGTCCATGGGGTTGCAAAGATTCAGACATAGCTGAGCGACAGAGCACGCACACACGTCTCACCTCACCCTAACTCTGGCCCTGATTCCAGTCAAACTTTATAAGGAGAAGCAGCTGGTCTCTGGGCCACCCCTAGTTTTGCCAATTCAACTTTTAAAAATATTGCATTCAAATGTTATCTACTTTGATTTTACTGAGTGTTTTTGGCGCCATCTTACACACTTTCACACTAGCAGTCAGCGCCTCACTCTCCCCACCCTGGTCCCTGCCCTGCTCCTGCCCCATTCTCTGGACCCAAAGAGCTCTGACCTGCAGGACTCCTCGTCTTCAGTGTCCCTCGCCACGGCCTTCTAGGCCCTGACGCTGCCCTTTCCTTCCTGCTGCGTGCACGCAGGGAGCCCCCCGGGCCACGGCGTCAGCGCTGCACTTCCCCTCCACATCCATCATCCAGCAGTCGAGCCCGTACTTCACGCACCCGACCATCCGCTACCACCACCACCACGGGCAGGACTCGCTGAAGGAGTTTGTGCAGTTTGTGTGCTCGGATGGCTCGGGCCAGGCCACCGGACAGGTGAGTCCAGAGGACCCCACAAGCCCCGCTCCAGCTCATCTTTGTGTCTGTCTGTCTGTCTCAGGGCTCACGGGGAGAGGGCCCCAAAGCCGGGAGCCCACCTGGGGCTGGAGCAGCCGAGAGCTGGGGCTACCGAGCACCTCAGTCTTCTGGGTCCAGGAGCAGGGCTCCATATGCCCGCCCGGGGCCTCTTCATCCCGGTCTGGGCCCGCCTTGCTCGGGGCTCTTTGCCCTCCTCTGGACTTTCCCCATAGCAGGAGTGGATCAGTGATCTGTCCAATCTGGGCCCAGATCCCTCAGCTCCTGACACCCCTCTTAAACCTCAGGGCTGCAAGGACTCAATAGTTTCTAGATCAAGGATTCCCACTGTTGACACCTGGGACTGTTCGTTCTCTGTGCTGTGGGAATGTCCTGTGCGCGCTGGGGTGCTGAGCAGCATGCCTGGCCCCCACACACTTGATGCCAGCGACAGCGCCCTCTGTCCAGCTGTGTTGGTCGTGACTGTCTCCAGATTCAGTGTGCTCGGGGGCATCTTCCTCATCCCCAGTGAGAAGTCCTTGGGAGAGGGCAGGCTTCCTTCCACAGGCTGTGTCACGAAACTCCTGTTGGCGGGCCTCTCAATGAGGGGCTCTCAGGGCAGTCACGGTTCTGGAATAGTCTTTCTGCTCCTCAGCCTGGGAGAGAGATGGCTCCCCATGGAGCTCTGAGGCCCACTGCCTTTCTCCGTCAGCAAGCCCTAGAGCAGAGACACAGATCCACCGAGCAGAGAACTATCCTCGACGGCAGTGAGCCAACCGTGACCCTTCAGTGGGACAGTGGTCCTTGTGTAGTTCCTGGGAGACCATTCCAGGTTGGGGCATGGTGATCTCTAGACCTCTGGGAATGTTCTGGAACTCCAGCAGCATACTGTGCTATAAGAAGGCCCAGCTGCTTTTCTCCAGTGGGTCCAGCCTGGAACTGCACCATGAGAGGTCAGGTGTGGCGGACACTCAAAGTGCCCTGGCAGGGAAAGGCATCCGGAACCCTGTGCCAGAAGCCGCCCCAGGAGAGGGGCCGCGGCCCTCAGCTGTTCAGCCTGATTCTGCCACAGGGCGCTTGTGTAGTGCTGGCGTCTCGATGTGGGGCAGGGCTGCGGCTTGGCCCCCTTGTTCTTGCTGTCCAGGGCAGAGAGCAGTCTTCTTCCCTCCCTCCTGCTCTTCTCCACTTTCCCGCTTTTCTCATCTTTTTTCCCCCTCTGCCCTGCGAGGGTTTCTTTTGCTGACTCTGCAGCTCCTTGGCACATGCAGAGTTTTGCCCACCTCTCTGGACAAGCTCTGTCCACTTGTAGGAGCATTGAGGGAAAAGTGAACACGATTCGCAACAGCTCCCGTGCTTCCTTCAGAAATGCCAGCAGAGTCTATGAGAGCTGGCAGCCTGTATCCCAGCCCCAGGGGTCCTGGGTCCTGGGTCCTGGAATCTGGATCAGAGGGGCTAGGAATCTTGCTGTTTCTGCTTCTCAACTATGGGGCAGCTGGGGTTTCAATTGAAATGTGACCCACCTGGGGAACCGACTTAGCCCAGAGAACCAAAGCTAACCCACAGGACCCTCAAGGGTGTGGGTCAGTCCATCCCTGGGCATCCTGACAGCCCCTTGACTTGAACACTCAAGATCAAGGGCTCAAGAAGTCCATGGTCGTCCAGTGGTTATGATTCGCGCTTTCATGGCCAAGGGCCTGGGTTCAGTCCCTGGTCAAGGAACTAAGATCCTGCAATCCATGTGGCATGGCAGACAAAGAAAAGATCAAGGGCTCCTTGGCCTTGAAAGTTCTCTTCTCAAGGCAGGTGCTTGCTCTGAGTAGACCGTTGACAAAAAGCTATTTATTGACAGTGGAGCAAACTGTCCCTCTGGTTAAAGAGAAAGTCTAGTTTGGCTGGAGAGCAGTCTCTATAGATTTCCTCGGTGGCCTGTTGTGCCTGAGAGTTGGGTGTGGGGTGGAAGTCTGCAGTGAGCCTGCTCCTTGGGGCCCAGTTTCTGAGAGGAGACTAGGGATGGCACTGTGGTGTGGAGGAGGAGCCAGAGAGGCCCTGGGCTCTGCAGCTGACCTGGTGGTGGGGTGGGGGGGTGGTACTGGACTGTGCTTGCACCACAGCCACTCCAGAGTAGTAGTTCTTAGTCTTAGCGTGTGTGAGAGTGACTTGGAGGTGGCACACAGGTGGCTGGGCCTCATCTAAGTTCGACTCAGCAGCTCTGGTGTGGGGTGTAGAATCTGCATTTCTCCTCAAGTTCCCAGGTGATGCTGCTGCTTCTGGTCAGGGGACCCACTTCGAGAACCACTGATGTAGAGACTAGAGGAGTAAATTATAACCTGAAAATCTGAAGTTATGAACCATCTTGGCAGAAAATTAACATGCATACAAAATTTTACAGTGTGCAGAATGGTTCCCAGGTACCTCTTAGACCCCAGTGTAAGTCCCTGAGAAAATCAGGTCAGTAAAGACCAAGGCCAAGTGGAGATCCACTTAGGGCAGGGGTCCCCAACCTCTGGGCTATGAACTAGTACCTCCTATCAGATCAGCAGTGGCATTAGGTTAGAAATAAAGTGCACAATAAATGTAATGCACTTGAATCATCCAGAAACCATCCCCTTCTTTCTCCTCCTGGTCCGTGGACAAATTGTCTCCCACGATTCCAACCTCTGGTGCCAAAAGGTTGGGAATTGCTGATTAGAAGACACGGAAAGGGCAGAAAGAGGGTGCCCAGTTAGCTGTATTTCTGGCATACAGAAGAGACCGCCAAGTGAGCACGATAGAGAAGATCCAGGGACTGATGGGAGGCCATGGCTCTGAGAGGCAGAAAGCCTGGTTCCAGCTCAGCCTCGCTCTCCAGTTACAGAGTGGCCAGGCCCGCATCATCATCTGTCAGATGAAAGGGAGGTGCTATCCCAGCTTCTAGTTTACTTCTAAGCTCTTAACTCACAAGGTCTTAAGGCACTACAAAGTCCCAAGATCTTGAGATTTTTAAAACTTCAACTCATACCCCAACCAGAGCGGAGACAGCCTAGCCTGGTTGGGACTTGCTTCTCGAATCTGAATGTTGTAAATCAGCAGCTTTCCATGTCTGGCCATATCGGGCTAGGATTTGTTTTATCAGATGAGATTAGTGATTCAGATCCTCCTGGGGGAGACGGGCTCTTGAGGAAGCAGAGGCCACCCTGCGGGAGCAGCGGCTACCCAGAAAGCTGCTGTGTCCTGGCCACCCCCAGAGCCCAAGCTCAGGACAGCCTGGAGAGGAGTGAGGCTGTGATCCGTTGGGACCATTCTACTTCCTGTCCTGATGGAAGAGCAAGATAGGAACCAGATAGACTGTGGAAATGGGGGAAGGCAGTTGCCACTTCTGTGTCGGCATCACCCTGCAGAGCTGGCGGCATGCTCTTGCTTGGAACCAACAGCCTGACCAGGGAGACAACGTTTTACATCAGATGTCATCGTAGCTATGGAAGGTTTTGGGGCACTGGGGTGTCTGAACTCCTTTGGATTTGGGAAGAGGGTTGATAAGTCTGTGGGTCCATGGAATCAGACAGACATGGCCATGAACTTCAGGCCTTTCCCATTGCAACGTGGCTAGAATGCTTAACCATGAGGAGCCTCAGTTTCCTCTGTTGCAAACGGGGGAGAGTGGCGCTTCCCTTCTCCTAAAGATTCGGCACCATTAGCCTGTGGACCACTGGGCCTTGGTCCTGGGAGTGGCCCTGTGTGTTATAGGGTGGGTGTCAAGCAGCATCCTCAGCCTCCACACCCTCAAGTTGTATCAACCAGAATGTCTCCAGACACTGTCAGTCACCCCTGGGGGCAGGCAGAAACAAGAGCCAGTGCCTTAGAGGTGGCTGGAGGACTGGACAGCCTGAGTGAGGTGCCTGGTTCAGTGACAGGTGCCGAGCTGAAGAGCACTCTGCAGAGGGGAGGCCCCTTGGAGTCTCAGGTTCATAGTCCAGCTGAAATCAGTCAGGATGGAAGGATGACAGAGCTGGAGACAGAGTAGGGCTGGATTCTGCAGGGTTTGCTAACAGGAGGAAGAGCTTGTGAACCTCCCGTGGTCTTAAACCTGGGGGTGCTGGGAGGACAGAGGTTTGAGCCACAGGAGAGAGGCCAGTTTAGGAGGAAGAGTTCTGGCCTGGCCCCCGTGAGCCCAGGCTGCAGAAGGTCATAGAAAGCACTGCCTGGAGCAGCAGGAAGTACAAGGTCCAGAGAAGCTGTGTCTGCTGGGAGCCAGGGACTTCTGCCCCTCTCTGTGGGGCCGGCATGCCCTGAACCTCAGAGGCTGATGAACACAAGGCCACACATGGGGCCTGGAGGAGGAAACTCAAGTTTAAGGCACAAGAGGGAGTAATGGACAATTCGTGGCTCTGGTAGCTGGTCCTGGCTTCTGGAGGAACTGGAGCTGCCAGCAATGGGATTTCCTCTTGAGCTGCTCTGTAGCAGATGGGCTAGTACCCACTGTCCTCAGGCACATGCCCTGGCTTCCCCCGAGGCCATGACACGGGGCACACCGCTGGTGGGCCCGTGGTCCTTGGTTGGGTCAGCTGATCCTACCCCAGGAGCCCACCCAGGGGAGGCATGTGTGTTTTGGGGGCGCACAGGGAGTAAGCTGGTGCATCTTTGCTGGCATAGGAGAAAGTCTTAAGAGCGTGACAGTTCAGAGCGCAGCTGCTTGTATAGTTAAATGGCAAGTTTTGGAACCTAAAACGTGTTCCCTAAGAAATAACAAACCACCCGTCGGACATCCCCCCTTCCTCCCTCCCACCACTTCGAAAGAGGACTGCGGGAAAAAAAAAAAGAGAAACTCCTGAGAGACCAAATAGAGGCCTCACGCCCTCACCAACCCCGCCCTGGAGGAGAGCCCCGCCCCCACCAACCCTGCGCCCTGGAGGAGAGCCCCGCCCCGCGTCTTCCCCGCCCTCACCAAGCCGCGCCCTGGAGGAGAGCCCCGCCCCGCATCTTCCGCCGGGAGCGCCACCGGCTCTCAGGAGCGAGCTGGCGTGTCCGCGCAGGGGAGCGTGTGTCTGTGTGTGATGTGCCTTCATGCGTCACTCTATTTATGTTGTTCGCAGCCCAACGGTAGCGGCCAGGGCAAAGTCCCGGGGTCATTTTTGCTACCACCGCCGCCTCCAGTGGCCAGACCTGTGCCCCTTCCTATGCCTGATTCCAAATCCACCAGCACTGCCCCAGATGGCGCCGCCTTGACTCCTCCGTCACCTTGTAAGTGGACGATGAAACCGAAACCACAACGCCCAGCGTCCCCGGCCCGTCCAAACAGTCTCCACTGCAAAAAGAAGAGCCCCTCTCTCACTGCCAAACCCCCCAACCCAGAGTGCCTCCCACCCAGATGAGGACAGAGCTGAGCCCCCCCCGACCCTGGCCTCTGGGGCCTTAGTTGCACCAGCCAGCACCCCACGAGCCCCCTGCCCGCCCACTGCTCCCAGCTGGGGCCCCTGGCCCAGAGCCCTCCGGGGGGCGGGAGAGAGGGGGCACAGTGGAGGCACCAGGCCAGGGGTGCTGGCCACGGTGGGCGGGGGGAGGGGAGGCACAGCCATGCCATCTTCATGCCTAACTGCTGTTTTTTTCATTTTTCGTTTTTTTCGTTTTTTGATTTTTTGTTGTTTCGTTGTGCCCCTCCCCCACACCAAGAAAATTGAATGTGACCACAAGGCGACGCCACCATCCCCTTTTGCCTTGCCCCCTCACCTTCATTCTGGGCCCCTCAGGCCTCTAAAGTTGCAGCAGGCCAGCCCCTGATCCCCTCCCCTCAGCCTTCAGTCTCACATTTGGTTTCTCGTTGTTCCTCTTTTTTTTTTTACCCTCCCTCCCATCCCTCCCCTTTCCCTCAATTTCTTCCCAGGTTGGATGTTCCAAGGACAAGGAAGGGCTCTGGACCTTGGCTTACTTCATCTCTTTCTCTCTCTCTCTCTTTTTTAAACCGATGACAAATTTTGTCAAAGGGAAGAGAAAAATCTGAGTTGAGAGGCCCCAGCTAGACCCGACGACGCATGAAGGACAGGAGAGGCGGAGGGTGGGCAGTGTGCCGTCTGGGGGACTGTGGGCGGGGGGTGGGCAGCGCTCTGGGGGCTAGCAGGCTGTGGGCCAGGACTCGGGGATGGCGGCGGAAAGGGCGGCCCATCTCACCACTCTACTCGGCCTTGCGCGCTCTGCCTCACCTTTTTTTTCATGGTTTGAGTTCTTTTCCCCTCTTCATCCTCTTCATGTCATCTTCTCATCTGCATTTGCCACAAGACCACGAAGTCATGGTCATTGGAGGTGGGCAGGGTGGGGGGGGACCAGGCTGCAGGGTGGCTGGGGGGCCGCTTATGGACAGAATCTGGTGAGCACAGGGTCCCTGGGGTGTATCCTGTGCTGGGAGGGATGGGAGGGGGACTCCCAGTTAGCCTGTGACACTCCTCATCCTTTCTGGGGCTTCCTTCCTCCCAGGGTACAGGGCCGGCTCCTTCCCGTAGGGCTCCAGCCAGACAACCCAGAAGAACTCCAGAATGTTTGGCCCGTTTGCCCCCTCAGGCCTCAGAACAACTGGCCCTGCTGCCCACACCCTGGGGCTTTGCCAGGCCCTCCGGCCTCCTCTTTCTCTGCACGTGGGCCCATCTTGGTCCCTGGGAACCACAGGACCAAAGGAGCTGGCTCATCCATCAGAGGAGGAGAATGCCTGCCAGGCCTGAGTCCTGCCTCCCCTGCACCTGAGCCAGCAGCCAGCTCCCAGACCCTCTCTGGCCTGTCCTACCCAGCTTAGCCCTCTACTGGGACCCTTCAAGTTCCCCAAGCCATGGGCCCAGGCCTTGGGCCCAGGGTGGTAAGAGGTGCAGCGCCCAACCAGGCGACCCCGTTGGAGGGTTAGCCCGGCTGAAATGGCCTTCTCCCAGCAGGGCGGGGCCAGTCCCCAGAGCTCCCAGCCTCCTGGGCTCCCTTCTCTCCAAAACCAAGAGGCCCAGCAGGAAAGCAACCGTTCTTACTTCAGGTGCTCTGGGAGGAGGGGACAGAACTGGGTCCACAGGGTCACAGCTAGAGCCTCCAGGGCCACAAAAGCCTTCCTGGCTGTGGCAGATGGAGTGCCGGGCCCGGGGTCCTGGTCAGTGAGAGGATAAGGGGGCCCCTCCGGCCTGGCCTGCCCACCGACAGCCTCAACCCTGGCAGCATGGTTTAACCCAGTCTCTCCCTCTCTCAGCAGCCCCACCGGGCAGTGCCTGGGTGGGCCCCCAGTCCTCACGGGGTCTCTCCCTCTCTCCCCTGCTCCCCACAGCATTCGCAACGACAGGCGCCTCCTCTGCCAACCGGTTTGTCAGCATCGGACCCCGGGACGGCAACTTTCTGAACATCCCACAGCAGTCTCAGGTAGGAGGCCCTGCCCACTAAGTGGACACAGGTAGGGGTGGGGGCCTTCCGGTGTTCTGGAGGAGGCCAGGGTCCTCGAGGCAGTCGGGAGAAGAGGCCAGGGCAGGGCTGGAGGGCTCAGGCTTTTGCACGCCCAGCTGAGCCTGCCTCCCCAGGCAGCCCCCAGGCCCCCTGGCTAATCAGCTAATTGGATAATTAGCTCTGACAGCCCTGGCCCTGGGGAAGGCAGCCAAGGACCCAAGGCTAGAGGCGCTCCGGGCCAGGCCTGGTGGATGTGAAGGTGGAAGTGGGAGGCTCCATCAGGAGGACAAGGTCTGCCTGGTTGCTTTCCTGCCGCTCTGGGGCTTGTGCTTGCCCCTGGCCCTCCCCCTCTCCTTGGATTTGGATGGGCCACGTGCCCAGAGACTCTGGCACTGGGGGTGAGGCAGGGCCCAAAGCTGCCCTGGAGGTACCTCCCCACGTCGTGTGAATCCTGTCAGAGGGGTGGCCAGGCTGGTGAAGCCGCTAGTCCTGCTCCCATCTGCCCCTGGTTCTCACAAGGAAATGAACCCCCAGCCCCGCTGCTGAAGGCCCCTGGACCCGGCTTTGCGTAGGCATCTTTGCACCCTGGTGCACGCCGGCCTTCTGCCCTATTCCTGTCCCTAGGAGACTGGCGCCCACCTGTAGAACCCAGGGCCCTCAGGGCACAGGCAGGACCAGCCCCAGGAGCAGGTCCCAGGCAGTGTTTACAGTGTGGGCTTCTGGGGAGAGGAGGGAGAACAGGCAAAGATCTTTTTCTTTTGCACATTCGACAAAAACACCACCCGTGAGCCCAGGGCCTTGGAGGCTTCCTTAGCCCCCCGCCACCTCTTTCAGCTCCCACTCTCTCTTTGCTCTGAGGCCCAGGTCCAAAGAAAGTTAGTGGATGGAAGTTTTGTGTGTGTGGTTTAAGGTTTTGTTTTTTTCCCTTTTCCTTTCCCTCCCTAAAAAAAAAAAAAAAAGCCAAAAACTTTGTCAGACTTCAAACTTCAGAGCTCCCTAGTGGCAAGGAGGGGGGGAGGAGAACTTCAGCCCCCTCCAGCTTCCCACCCCTTTCCCCAGAGTCACGTCTGACCCGTCTGGTTTCCAGGAGCAACCAGACATGATGTAACACCCAGATGAACTTGAACTTGGGGGTGTTGAGAAGAAAAACAATGGCTTCGAGCAGGGGCTGGAGCCAGCCCCCTCCGCTCTGTGCCAGGGAGGCTGCGAGAGCCCTGCTGGTAGAGGGCAGGAGGGGGGTGCCAGAGGAAGGGACAGCAGGCGGGCCTCCCCTCCTGGCTCGGGGCTGGCACCAGGCGGCAGGGCTTCAGCGTGCCCGCCTGCCCACCCTGCCTCCTCCTGCTGCCCGCCCTGCAGCTCTGACTGTATAGTATGTTCGTGCTTGCTCACTCTCGGGGGCCACTGCCACGAGCCCCTCCCTCCCCCCTTCACCCCATTTCCGCCTCCACGTGTTCTCCCTGCTTCACTTTCTCCGCTCACATTGGTTGGATAGTGGGGCCAACTCAGAATCTGAGGCAAGTTTGGGAAACATTTTTCTTCCCCTGGTTCCTACAAGGAGCCTTGGGGCCCAGGGCCCCTGAGCAGGCAGGTGTGTCAGGGTATGGGGGTTGGGGGCCAGAGGAGTCGGACAAGCTGATCAGGGAGCCCTCAGGCCTGGGGGCAGGCAGGCTGCTGCAGCGGGTGCAGGGGGTACAGTGGGGGTGGTTTCCACAGTAACCAGTGACTTTAGCCGATCTCTGGAGCACCAGATGGAGAGAGAACAATAGAACGAGGGAAGAAAAGAGAATTTTAGCAATTTTGTCATTCCCTGGGCAGCGCTTTTACTTAGTTTTAATCAATTTTGGACCTGGCTCAGGAAACAGGGAGGGGTGAGCAGAAAAAGCCACCCCGGGCTTGGCAGCAGACCTCCCGTTCCCGGGACCCCGTGGGCGGCACCAGGGAGTCCCTCTGGAGTCGTTTTTGTCCCTAGATCTAGGCCTGGAACTGGAACTGGAGTTTTCCTCCACTGAGGGCCCCCCACCCCCCCACTGCTGCCATGCAGCTCAGGAGACCCCGCAGGGGACAGCCTGGGGCCTTGGTCTGGCCTGCCATGGGCATAGGGGCCAAACAGGCCCTCCCTGCCCTGTCATCCCAGCCTCTTCCCGCTCAGGAAGTGGGGAGGGGGTGGGCTTAGAGCCAGAGAGGTGGTGTAAGGGTGCCAGTGTAGTCCCCCTTGGCATCCCAGGGAACACTCAACACCTGAGCCTGCAGGGACCAGGGGCTCACCCAGGAAGCTCCCCTCTTTCTCGGGCCAGAAGCCTGCTGCTGCAGCCGCCCTCCCCCAGCCGCTCTGGGAAGGCCTCAGCCCTGGCCTCTGCTCACACCTTACCAGGCCCTCCTGTGCCTCCATCTGGCCTAAAATCAGTTGATGGGGTTCGATTCTGGGTAGGGGCTCGAGGGGCTCCACCACAGGAAGGTGGGTCTCCCCTGCGCGTGTTGACACATGGCAGGAAGCGTGGTGTCTTCACCTGCCCAGTAAATGCTAGCAGTGCCCCCAGTCACCGTGGCAACCCCAAACCCCCATGTGGCCAAGTCCTCCTCCATCTGCACTGTCTAGTGTGGTAGCCGCTGGCCACATATGGCTGTTTAAATAACTAGAGAAAAATTGAGACCCTCTGGCACACTAGACGCATTTCAAGTGCTTAGAAACCATGTGTTGCTGGTGGCTACTGCACTGAACAGCACAACTAGAGAATATTTCCATCATCCCAGAAAGTTCTAGGTGATCTCAGGCCCTTTCTTTCTTCTTTCTTCCGGTTTTACTGGGATATAATTGACAGATAGTCTTGTATAAGTTTAAGGTGCACAAGATAACGATTTGACTCACATACCTCAGGAAGTGACTACCACAACATGCCTGGTAAACATCCATTCGCTCATAGAATCAGGGCCCTTTCTAACTCTAAAACTCGAAGTCTCCATCTCACGGTGGACAGTGGCCTGCAGTTCCAAACCAGAGCCTGACCAGGAGGCATAATTTGTATCACTAAAACACGTCTTTTAAATATTGGAAAATTTCACATGAAATTGTCTGGACTTCCAGCTTCATTTGAAAGTTTGGCTGACCGAGCCACCCTAGGCCCTCAGCCTGATGTGGCAGCCTTGGCTGCAGCCTTGGCAAGCTGCGGGTGTCCTGGTCGCCATAGACCCCACCTCCCTGGGAGCGCACCATATGCAGCAGTGAGGACCGTGGACTCGAAGCTGCCCCCTGCCTTGAGTCCCTGCTTGGCCGTGTGGGCTGTGTGGCCTTGGGCAGGACAGCCACCCTCCCTTCACCTGGCTCCTGTGCAGGGTTGGAGTGGGGCTAGAATGCGTCTGTACCTGTGCATGCTCTGTAGTTAGCTGTGCTTGGCCTCTGCTGACCTGAGTCTGTGACCCAGTCCCTGGGAGAGACCCCAGGATGCATTTTCAAGGACTCCTTCAATTTTGCCCCAAGGGCACCACCAGGCACTGTAGACCATAGAGGAGCCCCGCTCCCCCACCGCCCCATCCTTATGGCCATGAGGTGGGGCCAGAGCCTTTGTGCAGGGTACTGCCAGGCAGCCTAGTCCCGGGGGTCCACCCTGGGTGTGTTCTGTGCTTAGCGGCTGCCAGAGCGTTTGTGGGAAGGCGGCGCCCCTGCTGGCATCCTGAGGGAAGCAGCTGCCCACTGGAGGAGCCTCAGGTTGTTCCCTAGGGTGTGGTGCCCACTGGGCTACTGATCCCTCCCTGGGCCTGGTACTGTGAGGGACAAAAGTCATGTGGTACCCACTCCCTCCCCAGCCTTTCAGCCTGTGGGACCTTAGCTGAGGCATACAGATGGGAATTTCTGCTTTTAATCCAAAGAGACAGAAAGAAAACTCAGCAAGAAGCTGTGTTTGCCCCACCCCCACTCCCCCAAACCCCTCTGGGGACAAACGCTATAGCCTGGCATCCTCCCCCCTGCTCCAGGACCCACACAAAAACCTAACAATTGGAAACATGGCCAGATCCCAGGTCTGTGCCCGTGCCAGCGCCAGCCATGGGGGTCCCCCCACTGGGCACTGTGCCCACAGGAAGGCCAGCTGGACTCTAGCACTGGAGGCGGGTCTCTTGGGGGAATAGGATTCCCATAGGAGGGACCCTTGCGGGAGGTCTTGGTGTCCTTGACTTGACTGGAGCTGGAAGCCCCCTGGAGCTTTAGGAACCAACCTGGAGTCCCAGGACCAGGTAGAGGCAAGAAGGCACTGACCTCTGCTCATCTCAATATCACCTCTTATTTTGTTTGTCCTATTTCAGTCCTGGTTCCTCTGATAAGATCAACAAAAGAAATGACAAAATGAAAAGAAGAGGTTCCTCAAACGGGGGAGAAGAAATTTTGAGACGTGGAAAAAAAATCCCCCAGCCCAGCCCAGCCCCACCGAAAGCAAAAATTAGACGTCGTCAGCCACTCAGCCCTTCTCTCCTCCAGCCCGGGGACCCCTGCAGGCCCCCAGAAGCAGCTCAGTTCTCAGAGAGCCTCAGAAGAGGTCTCGGTGGAGCTGTGCGCCAGCAGCCAAGCAGAAAGAAACATGCAAAACGGACTCTGTCAAATAGAGGACAGAAAGAAAGGATGCAGAACTGCCTTCCTCCCCCCACATCCCAGCCCGGCCTTCTGGGGAAGGAGCAAAATCCCCAAACAAAGCAACCAGCACAATTCTCAAGGGGCCTGTCCCCTACCCTCACCCTTCCCAGGGGAACCCCACCCTTGACTCCAGCGGAGCTTCACTTGGGAGCTCAGAGGACCAGCTTGTAAAGATGATGGGGTGCAGATCCCCAGGGCTCTCCCCTGCAGACTCCACCCCCTCCCTCCCCCTCCCTCCCTCTCTCCCCCCCTCCCCACCATGCCTTCGCCTCTGGCTTCTTGGCCTGGACTGGGTGAGGCAGGGTAGCCATGAATGAGATCCCACTGCCCCTCCCTTGGACTAGAATTGCATCCCCGCCCCCGCCCACCTGGCTCGGAAAGGGGCATCTCCTGGAGCTAGTTTCATGCTTCCAGAAAGGAGGGTGTTTTGCCACCCCACCCCGAGCTGCAGGGCCAGTTCCCCAGGCCCCAAACCCTCTGTACAGTCCATAGGAGAAAAATCGGAATGCTCTTCCAGACGGCCCCTCCCAGCCCGGGACAGGTGCCCCTCTCCCTCTCTCCCGAGGCAGGCCAGGAAGGTCGCTGTCCTGGCCGGCCACAAGTGAGGGGAGCCAGGCCCCCGAAGGTGGCGCCCACACCCCAGCCCCGCATGCGGGTGCCCGTGCTCGGCCCCATCGGTCCCCGCCCCTGCCCCTCCCGCAGACAGCCCCTGCCGCGGCGGGGCCAGAGAGTGGAGCAGAAAGGGGGACCCCGGAGTGGAGCGAGTGAGGCAGCCGCCGCCGCTGCCGCCGGCTAAACCTCCACCTGCGCTAGGTAGGCGTCCTGCTCGCCGACTTTCAGTTCCTTTGAAAGGTTTTGGGTGTCGTCCTTTTGGAGCTTTCTCTGCCCTACTCTCCCCCACCCCCCACCTTTCCCCACCACACCACCCTCGTGGCCACTTGTCTCTGGATTTCAGCTGTAATGTCTTTACTCTTTATTTAGGGGTGGGGCATTCATTGTTTCGGTCTTCGCTGTTGCAGTTGGGAACCCCTCCATTTGAGCAACTTGGGAACAATTTGATAACACACCGCAAGAAGTAGCTCTTACCCCTCCTCCCCACCGTAGCCCCCCTCCTCCAAGGGACGGTTGGGGGCATGTCCAGAGGGTCTTCGGAAGCCCCCCACCCCCCCCCCCCGGGAGGGATGGGAGCAAGAGCACGCCCAGCCCCCTCCAGGGTGTGGCTTGGCCCCGCTGGCTTGTCTTTCTGTGCCTTACTCCCTCCTCCCTGCATCTCCCTCCTGCGCCCTTTCTGGAGTCCTTGTGCCTCTCTCTTTCTCTCTCCTTAACTGTATGAAAACACAAAGCACAGGTCAGGATCCTCTGAAAGTCAAGCAACCCAACATTGCACCACATAGGGGTGGGTTTTGGGCTTTATTTATTGTGAATCTAGTTTGTGAGGCTGTGGCCCCAAGCGAAGGGAGGGAAGGAGGGGAGGGAGGAGGCTGGGGAGGAGCGGAGGGCCTTCACCTGGGGCCAAAGGGGCCAGCGAGCGGTCGCCCCCTCCCCAGCTGGAATCGAGGAGGTGGCTGGCCCCAGGGGTGGCTTTTGTTGGAAGTCGAGCGAAGCCCCTCCCCCATCCGCGGCAGCCCTCGGGGAGGACCGGGTCTGAGAAGCAGGGGACGGGGGGGAACCCGCGGGAGCCTGGGGGTCGTGGGGAGTAGGGCGGGGGGTGGTGGGGGGCCGGGTGGGCCGGGCGTGACGCGCGGTCAAAGTGCAATGATTTTTCAGTTTGGTTGGCTAAACAGGGTCAGAGCTGAGAGAGGAGCAGAAGGGACCCCGTCCCCCTGCCCGGCCGCGCGCCCCCTCTTCCCTCGAAGACAATAGGGGCGGCGGGCGCGGTGGGCCCTCGGGGGCAGGGGGTTCATGCGGGCGCCCGCCCAGGCGAGGTCGGAAGCTGCAGGCCAGCTGGGCCGGGCGGGAGCGCGCCTGTAGGGCTGCCCGGGTGGGCACGGGGGTGGGGGGCCGCTCCTTTCCTAAGTGTCGTTGTGAGGGGCAGACGAGGGCGACAGGAGATGTGGGGACGTGTTAGAAGAGAAAAAAAAACCCACAAAAATATATATGGGGGAAATGAACTTTTTTTTTTTCATTGAACCAAGTGCAATGCATCAGAGAGTTTTCCTATCTTTGTATGTTAAGAGATTAAGAAAAAAATTCTATTTTTGTTGTAATGTCCTCGCGGCTCTGGGGACGCTAAAAGAACCGGGCCTGCCCCGCCCTGCGCGGGATAACGAAAGCTGAGTGTTTTTTCTTTCTTTTTTTTTTCGTTCGTTTTCAGTTTTTTTTTTTTTTTTTTAAGTCGTTTTCCTGCGTTGACGAGGATGATCTGGGGTTTTATTTGCTTCGTTGTTCGTTCTCGGTTTCGGTGGGAGGGCTGAAGGAAACGTTCACATTTTAGAATAAAAAAAAAACACCTCGACATTAAAAATCAACACAAGATCAAAAGGAAAAGGACGAGAGAAAAATTATTTTAAAGATAATTCAACATAAAAACCCTGGTGCTTCTTACATTATAAAGTACGTTTAAAAACCCACAAACTATTATACATAAGTTTATGAATCAATTAAATATCCTGCACTTGTTAGGAACACGCATATCCCTTCTTTGTTGAGTTTAACGGAACGGGACAGCGGCGTGCGCCCGGCGGCGGGCTGCTCTGGCCGCGGGTCTCCCCGGGCGTCCCTTCCCTGGGGCCCAGCGCCCCTCTCCCGCCCGATCCACGGTCCGGGCCCGGGCGCGCGGGCGGGTCCCCAGCCCCCTCCCCCCGCAGAGGTCAATGCCAACGAACAAAGGTCCCCTCCCTCCCTCAGAGGTCCCCAATGCGTCCTTCTTTGAGCCAGACGCCAACTTGACCCTCACCAGCATTATCAGGAGCGCTCGGCAAGTTGGTAGTTTCTTCCCCACCCCACACTCCCCCTTCCTCGGCGCCCGCGACTCGACATCACTTCTCCCACCCCCGCCCCCCACCACCGTCACCCTCCGGGGAGCACGGGGAAGGCTCGACGCTCCAGGACAGGACCAGCCAAGCTGACAGGTCGATTCGCCCAGGCCCGCGCACGCACGCACGCACGCACACGGCCCCGCACACAGCCCCATCCTACCCACCCTGCAACCAACCCCCGTCGACTGCCTTACACACCCCGCCCCCCGCGCTGGCCGGCCGACCTAGTGCCTTGTTCTCACCCCCCGTGCTGGCGGAGCGGACGCCGCGCTCTGGGTCCCAGAGGGGCCGGGTGGCTCAGACGACCCACCACCTCCCCACCCCGACCGTGCTGAACGGACCCTCCCCCACACACGAGAGAAAATAAAGGAGCAATAAGTCACGAGAATTTTCGTCCCCTAATCGAGAGCTCGAGGGGCACTCCAGCCCCGCCTCTGCTCCCCCCACCCACCCTTGGGGCGCCCCTCCCCCCGTACCCCCGCCAGCCAGCCTGGGCCAGCCCCGCTTCGGCCCGGGAGATCCGTGCGCCCGACCAGCACCAGCATCGCGGACCGCAAAGGCCGCCCGTCCCGTCAAACAAGTTTCTTCTTAGGCTAAGAAACGCAGTATATACGAGTATCTCTATATATAGTACTAATGGATTTGGTGTGCTTCCCCCCTTAGCGTCCCCGTCCCTCCGCTCCTCTTCCTTCAGCCTGGTCTCCCCCTCTCTCTGCCCTCCACCCCCGTCTCTGCACTGAGATACATAAGAAACAAGGGTAGTTTACTGTCTGTTTTGTTTTCTGGGTTTTCAGTGTCCTAGCGGAATGCAAGTAGGCAGCCAGCCCGTACGTTCCCCTCTCCGCCCCGCCCGCCCCACCCCACCCCGCCCCCCGTCACTGCGCTTCTGTTATACCATCTTTGCCTGACTCTCTCCGGCTTCTCCATTGAATGGCTAATGTGTATGTGAAATAAAGAAATAAAGAAAAAAAAAAGCAAGAGCGCCCGAGCCTTCGCTAACGCAGTCGTGCGGGACAGGTTCGGGATCGGTGGGATGGGGTCGCCGCGTGGATTCCGCGCCTCAAAGCCTCGAGCCAGGCCGGCCACCGCCACCGTCGAGGAGTGCGGATCTCTCAGTCTCCGGGAGGGGGCGCCAGTGAGAAAGGAGCGTGTTTTCAGGCCCCTGCTTAAATCCCTCGGTGACCCCAGCTCGGAAAAAATTAGGCCCCCTTTGGGTCCAATGGCCGCTCTGAAGTGTTGGTTCCCGGACCTCACCCCGCGTAAGGGGTGCGCGGACAAGGCCACTTCCAGAGAGCCGTGGGCGATAAAAGGGTCTTCAAGCCCCTGGGGGCGACGGTCGCCCTGGGGGACCGCGGGGCCCTTTCCCCTGTAGGGGACTTCTCACTGGTCCTTCTTCGGGGGAGTTCGGTGCAGATCAGGCCCTGTGAGTGCGTCGTCCGCCCCTTCCTAGATGGCCCTGGGCTGACTTTCCAGTGCCCTTCAGCTCAGAGGCGACACACCGTGGAGGTCATCGCACCTCTGGGCTCACAGCCGCTTGTTCTGTCTTGATGGGTCGGCCCGTCCCGCCGCGGCTGCTGTCGGGGCCACTGGAAGGCGCGGGCTGGGGGCGCGCCACTACCTCGGCCCTGCGACACGGCCCGCGACGGGCGCTGCCATCGTCCAGGCCTCGGTGCGCTGGCCGCTTGCGGGGCCCCGGGAGGGGCGGAGCCTGCGGCCAGAGCCGCCGCCTGGTCGCGCAGCAGCCGCACCAGGAAGCCAATGTATTTCATGGCCAGGCGGAGCACCTCGTTCTTGCTCAGCTTCCGGTCGGGCGGGTGTGTTGGCAGCAACTTCCTGAGCTCAGCGAAAGCGCCGTTCACGTTCTGCTGCCGCCAGCGCTCCCGACTGTTGGTGAACACGCGCCGGGCCACCTTCTGGGGCTGATGCCCTGAGGATAGGAGTGGCAGGATTGGCGCCACGGCCCAAGAGAGGCAGCACCCCCACCTACCCTTACTTGAGGCTCCCAACACCTCTCGGGGGACTTCAACACTGGCAGTGGACTGAGGCTGTCTCCTTCCAAGGGGTTCACGTGTAGGATCCACGTGTAGCTCAGTTAGCAACCCCCGCACCCCCACCTCCAAGCTGCGTGGTGGTGGTGGTTTAGTCGCTCAGTCGTGTCCGACTCTTGCGACCCCATGGACTGTAGCCCGCCAGGGTCCTGCGTCTGTAGCATTCTTTGGGCAAGAATACTGGAGTGGATCACCATTTCCTTCTCCAGGGGATCTTCCCGACAGAGGGATCAACCCCAGGTTTCCTGCATTGCAGGCAGATTCTTCACCCACTGAGCTAGGAGGGAAGCCCCCAAACTGCCTAGACAAGGACTATCACAGGCCCAAGTTGCAGATAACTCGAAGCCTCCTGTACCTCTGTCCACTCCTTTATGTCAACGGCTGGGGTTCCCTTGGGAATGTGGCTGGGGAGCTGTCCTTGTGATTCCCATTCTGTGTGGTCCCTCTGTGCAGCTGGGTGTGCTCCTGAGTCTGAGTTTCTTTCATCGTGACTGGTCCTGTCCTTTCTCAGGCGGTCATGTGAACTCCTGCATATCCACATGGCTGTGGTGTGTGATCACTGCCATGTGGCTGTGGTTGTGTGGCTAATTCCTGTGTGGCCACGGACCTCCGTGGCTGTGGTTGTGTGTCTGCCTCCTGTGTGGTTGTGGTCCTGTGGCTGTCTCTTGTGTGGCTGTGCATGCGAGCGGAGCCCGCATGCTGTGCTGTTTTTGCCATGAATCCTTGTGGCTTGCGGGGTGGTGGGGGTTGTGTAGAACTGGTCATGGGTCTGTGGTTTTGCCACATGAGAGTAGCCTGAGCACTGAGCCCCCTGTGTGTGTGTGTGTGCAGGGGCATCGCTTTTCCCAGTGTTTTTCCAGTGGAAGGTTATAGGGCAGACGTGGGCCCCAGGAGAGACAGGTGGGCGGACATTAACCCATACTCACCCTCAGCCAGCTCCAGCTCACAGTGGCTTGGTCTCCGCTTTAGCCGGCTGCTAGGGAAGATGCTGAAAGGTCCTGCTGGCCCAATGTAGAGGCTGTAAGGGGTTGTGGGTCACTAATGCCTTGTGGGTAAGGACCCTGCCCCTGGATTCCCCCAGGCCCCGGTCCCCCACTGACCTGTTGAGGAATGGGTGAGGGTGGTAATGCAGGGCCAGGGGGGGGGGCGGTTCCCAGGGTAGATAGTTGCAGCAGTGGGGGACGGAGGGTGCTGAGTTCTGTGGTGGCCGTGGCTGCCCCTGGGGGCCTGGTGTGGCCCAGGCTGATCACTGGCACGCCAGGGGGCAGCCTGGGTGGCGAGGCGGAGCCTCCGTGGCCCACCTCCTCCCACCTTTGGGGGCCCAGGCGAGGCAGGCTTTGGGGGCAGGGCAGGCACCGGGCTGGGAACACACACTATCTTGGCCTTCTCGGTCATGGTGGGGCCCACCTCCGCCTGGGCCTCGGGCGGGCACATGGACCCCGAGGGGGTGCTCACCTGTGGGAGGAATGAAGCCAGTGGGGAGAGAGGAGGCAGATGCCACCCCCTACCCCTTAGCCCAACAGAGCAAGCCTTCACCTGGAGGGAGACTGGGGTGGGGGTGGGGTGGCAGTCCAACGGGCAAAGGCAGATGGGAAGTGGGCCTAGAAACTCCCAGGACATGGGAGGGATCCAACACAAGGACAGGGGGTGCCCACTGAGGTGCAGGCAGGGCAGCACTGAGCTCAGCAGTGATGCTTCTGAGCTGTCTGTGACCCATGAGGCCTTAGTTGTGGAGCCCCTGAGCAAATTTCCCTTCTTCCAGAACCATCTCTGGCCTGGAGCCTGGAGGGAGGGGCAAGGCAGGGAACCCATGACAGACCCTTTGACCACAGGATGCCCCCATAACCCTCAGATCCAAGACCCTTCATTGACACTGTGGACCTTGCAAACTCTCCATGGCTGACTGACCTTCACTTACCACTGTCCTCGGGCTGACCACAGGGCCTTCGGCTATAACCATGAGGCTCTTCTCATTGTCTCCGTGTCAGACCCTAAAGTCCTCCATAATCCCTCCAGTGACCCCCTCCCCCAAATCTCCCCCTTACAAACCCCATGTCTCCACTGCTGACACTATGACTCCGGATGCTAACCCTAGCACACAGTCATGCACAAGTCCTCTCTCTGGCTCTGGCATCCTCCCACCCACCCTACCCACAAGCAGTAACCACCCCTTTGCACCCTGCCTCCACAGCCCTCCTCACTGCTGGCCTCGCGGCCTGGCATGCCCCTGGCAACGTCAGGGATTGTTAGCCCATCTGTCCTGTCTTTCCTAGCTAGACCCTGGGGAAGCTGCTCGGCCTCTCAGTGGGCCCACCAGATGCATGAAGGCAGGAAAGAATGAATGACTGCAGGTGGGTCTGGGATCCCACTCCACTCTTTCAGGCCCACTCCACTCTTACCCCAGCACTGCTGCGGCTGCCTGCAGATGGCCCTGACTCTGTCCTCCAGGGCTAGGATACGGTTCCAGGTTCAGGCGAGACACCAGCACCCTGCTCCAGCCTCTGTGCTCCGTGGCCCTGGTAGTTAGTTGGCCGCCCCGTCCGGGCTGCAGCGTCGGGCCGCCCCTCTTCCTTGGCTCCCAAGGGCCACCGCGGCAGAAGCAGTGGCGGCAACAGGGCAGGTCCCTCCAGGGGAAAGTGAGCAGCTCCAGGCCGCCCACCCTCTCCCCGCCCCTGGCGGCCCAGTTTCCTCCCTCTCACCCCCTGGCGCAGCGGCTGGAGGATGCTGGGCCAGTGCAGATAAGGGCCTGGCTGCCTGGCCGCGCCTGATAAGGAGCCGGGCTGACCCCGGAGGAAACCCGGCGGGCGGGGATCCCCCCAGCGCGGGCCTCCAGGCCCCGCCCCCACCGGCTCAGGCAGGACCGCCTGTCACCCTCAAGGCCTCACCTTCTGTCCCCCAGGCTCTGCAGGATCCCTGCTCCAGCACACACCCTTGGGAGTGAGGTGCCCCGTTGCATGCAGAGGGGAAACTGAGGCAGAAACGAAGCAGTCCCTATGTTACTTGGGTCTGTCCTCCAGCTTTGAATACCCTTGTCCCATGCTGATGGGGGTGGAGAGTCCTTTCCGGCCCTGCTGGGGCCTCGTGACCCAGGGGGCCCCTTCTCCTCCTCAGCCTGCCCGGTTCCTCTTTCTACAAGAGTGCCTCCTTGCTCTTTTGCCAACCCCACCCTGCACTGACTGCAGGGCAGTGTTGACAGTCTGGCCCTGGGTGTCCAGCCTGGGCCAGTGTCTTGGGCCCCGGTGCACCCTCCACATCACACACCAGGGCCAGGAGGGTGAAAGAAAAATACCACAGCTGGGGAGGTGCGGCCAGTGCCAGTGGCCAAACCTTCTGATATGCGCACCCATCAGGGCCCCACCATCCAGGCCTTTCCCCACAGGCTCACATGGCCCCAGCTCAGAGGACCCCGGCCTTCGTCCCGCAGTGTGGGCCACTTCAGGGTGGACATTGGGTCAGTATCTTGGAACGATGATGAAGCTCAAGGTGCAACCCTGTTCCCACCCGGGCATGCTCCCACTGGGTCAGTCATGCTTTGCCCCGTGTGACTGCAGGAGTGCCCAGGCAGGCCTCTGCCCATGCAGGAGACACAGGTTCAATCCCTGGGTCAGGAAGATATCCCTGGGAGAAGGAAACAGCCACCTACTTCAGTCTTCTTGCCTGGGAAATCCCGTGGACAGAGGAGCCTGGCAGGCTGCAAGTCCATGGGGGGTGGCAAAGTCAGACACGACTGAGTTACCGAGCAGGCTCACACTCAGGAGTCAAGTGAAACCCAGAACCCCACAGCCAGCCATCCTACTGTCCAGGGAAGCCAGAGTATAGTTCGGAATGTCTGAGTTAACTCTGGGCTGCCTACTAGATGGGCTTTGGAATTAGGGGTTAGGGTCATTGTACAGACGATATGATGCCAGTAAGGGGTGCCTGCATGGTCTCACAGCTACCACGTGGCAGGGTGGCGATTGTGCCCCAGTCCTCTCCTTAATGCTGCCACCCTCCCCGGCTCTGGAGGGGAAAGGGCTGCCACAGGCTGCTGGGTGCCTCAGTGTGCAAGCCCAAGGGGGCCGCAGGGCAGGAAGCACCTGGGCTGGAGCGGATGCAGGAGGCGCCTGGTTCCGGTCCGGTTTCCGCCACTGGGGCCCTCAGGGGCAGCTGGGCCAGAGAAACCAGGCGGCGAGGAGGAGGAGACACTGGGGAGCGAGCCCATATGCGGGCGCAGTGCCTAGAGGACAGGTCTGAGTATTGGGGGCGCGCCCACGCTTGGAGGATGGGAAGAAAGGGAAGAAGGTAAAGGCCCCCGCGGGCGTGAGCGCACGGCTGCCGCCCCGTGGCCACCTTGGGAATCGCAGGCGTCAGCAAATGGGTGGCTCCGTGGTAAAGAAGCCGCCTGCAGTGCAGGAGACGCGGGTTCCATCCCTAGAGAAGGAAATGGCAACCCACTCCAGTATTCTTGCCTGGAGAATCCCACGGACAGAGGAGCCTGGTGGGCGACAGCCCAAGAGGTTGCAGAAGAGTTGGACTAGATTTAGGGACTAAACAAACAAAAGCGCCTTGCAGGCAACCGTTAACTCTCTTCCTCCCTAATACAGACAGAACACTCCAGTCAGAAACATTGACAGCACCTCATCAGGCAGGGACCGACATACCAGATGCACAGAGCTCACCAAGGGGGTTAAAACAGATGGACAGAGGGACTTCCCTGGTGGTCCAGTGGGTAAGGCTCTGAGCTCCCAGGGAGGGCATCCCAGTTTGAGATCTCTGGTCAAGGAACTTCATCTTGGATGCTGCAACTAAGACCCAGTGCAGCCAAATAAATAAAATATTTAAACTAAATAAAATCAATAAAATAGATGGGCAGAGAAACAGCCCTCAGATAAGGAGCTAAAGAGATGAACAGAGCCCCTTAGGTAGATTGTCGGACAGAGAAACCTCAGGCAGCCTCCCCATTCAGACAAATGACAGTCAGGGGAACGTGAAAAGGTCTTTATTAGCTCACTCTATGCCTGGACCAGTAGCAGCCCCAGGCTCAGCGGGGTTCTGACTGGGGGCCTCTGGACAGTCAGTGGGGGTGGCTTCAGCAGTGGCCTTGGGTGAGGGGGGGCTATGTGAGTAGCAGCACTGGTCCCCCTGTTGACAGGTGCCCTGGTAGGAATACAGTGGGTGTGAATGAACCCCGTTCTGGAGCACAGCAGCCTCCACTGGGCTCCTTCCCTGTAGGGAGCCCACTCCCACCCACTTGCCTGGTCCCACCTCCCCCAGCCCTGCTGGCCCACTGGCCCAGTCCTGTGGCCGGGAGGAGAACCCATGGGTGCTTTGGTTGGGGGGCACCTCACCTCCTTGAACCTCTTGCAGGGAAATGTCTTGAGCCAGGCAGCCCGCTCAGCTGGGTCCTCCACTGGCTCCTTTCGCTATTTTGGAGCAATCACGTCTCTCTTCCACAGTTTCTCCTGCTGCCTTGCCTCTGTAGGGAGACAAGGGGAGGCTCCATCGGCCTTGTGCCCACTTCCCCCAGCTAAGCCCCACCTTCATTCACCCCACTTTCGCTCACCCTGGCCGGGCACGGGGCCGGGGACCCCAGTTGGACTCAGGGTTGGCCTGGAAGCGCTTGAGTCCTCGCTGGCGGGAGCTGGGGTTGGCATCGTCCCGGATGGTGAAGTTGGCCTGCAGCCTAGGGAAATGGGAGTGGGGGCTGAAAGGCATCTGCCAGGCAACTGGGCACACACCACCTAGGCTGCCTGCCCACCTCGGTGCAGCTCAATGCACTTTGGTAAAACTGTGTCTGCAGGTGTAGGGCTTCTATCATATATTTAATAAACATTTATCAAGTGCCTACAGTGGGCCTCAAATCTGCCGCCAGTAAAGCTGACATTCTAATGCCTAAGACAGACGAGCAAGGAGGCAAGTCAGAAATCAGACAACTGGGCTTCCTTGGTGCTCCAGGGTTAAGAATTCGCCTGCCAATGCAGGGGACATGGTTCAATCCCTGGTCCGGGAAGATCCCACATGCCATGAAGCAACTAAGCCCATAAGCTCCAACTACTGAAGCCTGTGCGCCCAGAGCTGCAACAGGAAAGGCCACCACAATGAGAAGCCCGAGCAGCACCACTAGGGAGCAGCCCCCCACTCACTCCAGCTAGAGAATGCCCGTGCGTAGCAATGGAGACCCCACACAGCCAAAATAATAAAGGAAGACACTGGCAGATTATACCATGTGAGGACATAAGGGAGCAGGGTAGAGCAACGAGGAGTCTGGGAAGGAGTGCGGTGAAAACAGGGCAACAGGGACACAGGAAGAAAGGTTGGGAAGAGCCGTCAGGGGGCCTAAGGCAGCACTCAGGCAGCAGGAACAGCCTTGCAGAGGCTGTGCCTGTCAAGTTTGAGTGAGGAGGCCAGGGTGGAGGAGTGGGGGTAGGGGGCCAAATGAGAGCAGGGAAGTGATGGGAAGACATTACAGGGCCTGCAGACACAACTGTTTCCACTGGGTCAGGTGGGAGCCACAGAGGGCTCTGAGGAGAGGAGGGCCAGGATCTGACTTGTGCTCACAGGTGCCCTCTGGCTGCTATCTGGGGAACAGCTCATGACGGGGGAGGAGATGGGGGACCAGGGTGATGGGGACTGCATTGGTCCAGATGAGCAGAATTGGGGCCAGAAGAGGGAGAGGACAGAATGGGGTGCAGAGAGTGGATGGACTCCAGATCTCGCCTGAAAAATGAGCATGTGTCTATGAGGAGAAGTGTCTGGGTCATCTACTCCCCAAGCCTGTAGGCAGCCGTAACCGTGCCCGTACCTGGGCTCCACACTGAGAATGCGGAAGGCCGGGCTGCTCTCTGACAGGCGCTCCCGTTTCACTGGACACTCCTTCTCCTGGGAGGCAAAGGTCAGAGGTCAGGGGCACTGGCACTGACCACCCTTGCCCTCCCCAATCCTACCTGGTTAGGCTGGGCCTCACCCAGCACCGCATGATGTCCCAGAGGGCCGAGGAGGGGGCATCCGTCTTCACGGCATTCTTACAGGCGTGGGAGAGGGAGACCCGGAAGCCAGCGTGGAGGAGGGCTGACCTGGGGACCAGGAGAGATGGCGAGGGGGAGGGCTGGACCCGAAAGTCAGTGCTGACCCACGTGCTGGGCTGTAAGCCTAGTTTCATGGACTCGCATGGCTGTATGTCTGCCGGTGACTGCACTGCCTGCATGATGCCAGCCATCCTAACAGCAAGATCCTAACATCCCCCTGGCCAGGGCTCATGGCTTCTAAGAACTGGTTTCAGCCCTCGTGCCCTAGACCTGCATTATGTTTGATCTCTACTTTCCAGGGGACTCTGGCCCAAGAGGGGCCCGACTCGCCCAAGGGCACCCAGGGGGTCAGGTACAGGCTCCAGCCCAGGCCTGGCCTCACCGCAGCTGCAGGAGGCTGGGCGTGTTGCAGTGGATGGTGCTGCTCAGCTGGTCCAGCGTGTAGTAGAGAGGCACGTCCGGGAGCTCCTATAACAGGGCCGTGGGATAGGTGTGGGGCCCATCAAGGATGGATGGCTGCCCCCTTCTGGTCACAGCCCCTGGTCCCCACCTCCGTGATGACACTCAGCACTCCTCGGATCCGCTCTGCGGTGTGGAAGCGGCCAGGGTTGGCGCTCACAGCCTCGAGGACACGGCCCACGAATTCCAGGTCATGGAGGGGCTCTGCCCACAAGGGGCCACCAAGCTGTGAACACACAGGGACCGGATGAGCAGGGACCAAGAATGCCAGGCCCTCCGCCTTCAAATGCTCCCCATCGACCCGCCTCGCCCCACCTGGTGTCGCTGCCCACAGTGCTCACACTCAGGGGCCACGGGGGACCACAGGCTGCAGAGAACTTGAGCCTGCTCAAAGAGGGGTAAGGTTGGGTGGGGGCAACTTTGGCTGGGTTGTCCCCTTCCTCCAGCTCACCCTTGCTCACCGGCCACCGGAGGCTGCTGATGCTTTGCCAAGGCGCTGCAGGTGGAAGGCCCCGCAGCCCACACACTGGAACACCAGCGCCTGCTTGCTGTGGGGGGACAAGGGCAGCCGCCGCTTCCTAGCACGGTCACCAGATCCCAGTTCCTCCCTCAGACTGACTGGGCTCCCTTTGGGAACCCCCCAACATTTCCCCAAGGCAGGACCATGTCCCCCCACCCCCACCCACCCACCCACCAACCTTGAGAAAGACCCTCTTGCCTCTTTCCAGCCATCACTCCTCTTTGCCCCAGACTACCTGGCTGAGGCCTTGACCTTGGCCTGGCCAGTGAAGACACGGACAAAAACCCGTACGTAGAAGTCAGCGCTGATGCTGAGCAGCGGCGCCACGAAGCGCTGGTAGCAGTTGGCACGGAGATCCAGGCTGTGCAGGACAGTCCTCAGGGCCTGGTGTGGGGTTGGGTGCCAGCCATCAGCCCTGGCCCTACTGCCACCCTCCCCTACACGGAGCCACACCAGGGGCTCACAGGTGCAGAGGCAGGACCAGCTCATCAGGTTCTGAGCCCAGCGCTGAGTGACCCTTGGCAAGGGAGAGCCTCAGCTTCCCCATCTGTAAAATCACACCGGTCTGTCTCTTTCTGGCCCTACTGGGGACACTAAACAATTAAGGGAAAGAAAGCACGTGTGCGTGCTAAGTTGCTTCACTCATTATTGACTCTCTGTGACCCTATGGACTCAGCCCACCAGGCTCCTCTGTCCATGGGATTCTCCAGGCAAGAATACTGGAGTGTGTTGCCATGCCTTTCTCCAGGGGATCCTCCGGACCCAGGGATCAAACCCGAGTCTCCTGTGGCTCCTGTATGGCAGGTGGATTCTTTACCACTGAGTCACCAGGGAAGCCCAAGGAAAGAAAGCACAGACCTGTTAATCAAATGGCTTCCAGTTAACATTACATGTGTGCCCCATGCTGGGTGATGCAGCCCAAGGCTGCAGTGAGGCTGACACAGCAAGGGGTAGCACCTCCCAGGCTGGCCTGACAGCAGGGCTCCTGAAGACCAAGGACAGGAGCCCTCCTTTTCCAGCCCCTGACACAGCCAGCCTTGCCTTCTTGAATCTCCATAGCAACCCATGGGCTCTGGGCCAACATCACACCCATCTCACAGATGCAAAAATGGAGGCCCAGAAAAGGTGCAGTCACTTGTCCAAAGCCACCAGCAAAACTAGGACCTGAACTCAGAGCCAAACACAAAACTGGAAAAACTGCGTTTAAAAGAACACTAGACCACTGGAGCTCCCCAGTGGTCTAATGTTGAGGGCTTGCACTGCCGTGGCCCAAATTTCAATCCCTGGTCGGGAAAACAAGATCCTGCAAGCCACAAGGTGTGGGGAAAAACAACAACAACAACAACAGACTGCAGTTGTTGAAATAGAGAATACTAGAAAGAATAATGTGGAGCTTTCCTGCTGGTCCAGTGGCTAAGACTCCACACTCCCCAATGCAGGGGGACCAGGTTTGATCCCTGGCAAAAAAACTAGATCCCACATGCCGAAACTAAGACCAGTGCAGCCAAATTAATAAACAAATGGTTTTTTTTTTTAAAGGAGAAAAAGAAGAATGTAATCACCCACTCTTATCCTAGGCAAAACTTCTCCACCACCCCACCCCCAACCAATTTGCAGCCATGCTCTCAGGAATTATGCTCGTTAAAAAACATGCATGTCAGGACTTCCCTAGTGGTCCAGTGGCTGAGACTCCACGTTCCCAGTGCAAGGGGCCTGGGTTCAATCCCTGGTGGGGGAACTAGATCCCACACGCAGCAACTAAGAGTTCACATGCCTCAACTAAGCAACTAAGACCTGGCACAGCTAAATACATAAATAAAAATAATTTTTTTAAAGATGATAATAACAGAAATAACGTGCTTGTCAGGATTCCCAGATGGCTCAGTGGTAAAGAATCCAACTGCCAAGGCAAGAGACATGGATTCCATCCGCGATTCAGGAAGATTCCACATGCCTCGGAGCAAATAAACCTGTGCGTCACAACTAGCGAGCCTGTGCTCTAGAGCCTGGGAGCTACAACTACCGAGCCCACGCGCTCGAGAGCCCATGCTCCGCAGTAAGAGAAGGCAGTGGGCCGCAACTAGGGAGTAGCCGCCCGCTTGCCGCCACTGGAGGAAAGCCCGTGCAGCGATGAAACCCCCACACACCCAAGAATAAATAAATAAAAATAAATAAACTTCGTATATATAAAAAAGAACACGTTTGTGGTCAACGTCTGGGAATGGATCTGCCTCTGGCTGCTTGGAGGAAGCTGAGCAGGTCTGGGGGGTGGGGGGGAGGCGGGCCCGGAGACCTCTCACCATCTCGTGGCAGGCCCGGCTCTTGAGGGCCATGGCCCCGTATTTGCTGTAGCAGGTCTCCCCGCTGTTCCCCGCCAGGACCGCCATGTCTGTGCAGGTGACGCACAGCAGCCCTGGTGGGGAGGGGACGGAGCAGTGAAGACTCGGTAACGCCCCAAGCCCTACTGCGCACGGACCCCCGCAGTAGGCTGGCCTCACCTCCTTCACTCACAGCCTGCACGGCTGCGTCCAGGAAAGAGGCGGGGCTGCCGTAAGGGTCGAGGTCGATGACGTCAAACCGCTCCGACGCCTTCTGGTGCTGGTACATCAGCATCCTGGGAGCAAGGGGGCAGATCCTCAACCCCTTGCCCCAGGGACCCCTCCACAGCCGCACACTCACGCCACGTGATGGTTTGGGCCTGGACTTGGGGGCCAGCTGCCCAGGTTCAGATCCTGGCTCAGCCACTTGCTAACTGTGTTAACTTTTCCTCCTTGGATCTGCTACTCATCTAACAATGGCAATAATAATAGCCAATACTGAGAGTCCCCTGGTGGTCCAGTGGTTTGGACTCCACGCTTTCACTGCAGGGGCCACGGGTTTGATCCCTGGTCAGGGAACTAAGATCCCACCTGCCGACTGGTGTAGCCAAAAAAAAAAAAAAAAAGCTAGTCAATACTGATGTAGCACATACACGTGTGTGTGCATACTCAGTTGTATCGGACTCCTGGTGACCCTATGGACGGTAGCCCACCAGACTCCTCTGTCCATGGGATTCTCCAGGCAAGAATACTGGAGTGGGTTGCCATTTCCTCCTCCAGGGGATCTTCCCAACCCAGGGATCGCACCCAAGTCTCCTGCACTGGCAGGCAGGTTCTTTACCCTGAGCCACCTGGGAAGCCCATAGCACATATGTAACTGACACCATTTCAGGCAGTTTATAGATGTACGAATCCAACAATCTTCCACAGATTTGAAACTACTGTTGTTCTCTGCAGGTGAGAAAATGTAAATTCTACTGACTAAGTTATTTGTAATAGCAACCCTCCCTCCCTTCCTCCACCCTTTATACCCTGGATTTCCCCACTGCCTCCAGCACTTCTCACCACTACACAGTTTACTTATTTGCCATCATCTGTGTTTCCTATTAGATTCTAATATGGTCAGAAAACCATGTGGGATCTTAGTTCCCCAACCAATGATGGAACCTGAGCCCCTGCAGTGGAAGCAAAGAGTCTTAACCACTGGACAGCCTGGGAAGTCCCCAGCAAATATCTTTAATTCATTTATTTTCTGTAAAGGGTCAGGTAGTAAGTATTTTAGGCTTTGTGAGCCACATGTGGTCCATCACATATTCTTCTTTTTCTAAACCTTTAAAAATGTAAAAGACATTCTTAGATAGCAGGCCATTAAGGAAAAAAAAAATACACACACACACAAAAACAGGCTGTGGGCCTGGCAGGCTGTAGTTTGCTGATCCGTGCATTATCAACTCCACAAGGTCAGGGTTTTTGTCTGTATTGTTTACCGACGCAGTCCTGACAGTAAGAATGGTGACGGGCACTGGATATACACTGGTTCACTTGACTGAATAAAAGTGCAAGAAGTTGGGACTTCCCTGGTGGTCCAGTGGCTAAGACTCCATGCTCACAAATGCAGGGGGCCCGGTTTCCATCCCTGATCAGGGAACTAGATTCCACGTGCTGCAACTAAGAGTTCGCATGTCGCAACGGAGATGGAGAATCCTGGGTGCTGCAACTAAGACCCAGGGCAGCGAAATAAATAAATATAAATAAATATTTTTTTAAAGTGCAGGAAGTTAAGTCTGAAATGGAGTCCATAATGGTATTTATATCCACCTGTGAGCACAAACTATAATCAATACACCAACCTCTATAAAACTACTGTCCTTGTTTCACAGACAAGGAAACAGGCTCAGAGAGGCTACAGTCACTCTCTCAAGGTCATAGAGCAAGAATATGACACAGCCAGGATGTGACCCGAGGTGACTTTGTTCCAGTGGCCAGCACTCTATGCCCAGCACCTACCGGGCATCTGCCTGGCTGGGCTGTACCAGGTGGGCCACTTCGTTGAGCTGCACATTACGGCGCATAAGAGCCACAGCTCGGGCAGAGGCATCGTTGGCAACCACGGATCGGAGACCAGGCACCTCTCGAGCAAAGCGGATGGAACGTAAGCCGGAGGCCGCCAGGCCTTCCAGCACTCGCAGGCCTTCCTGTTGGAGTAAGCAGAGCCCCATTCACATCCACACCACCATCCTCTGCTGGATCCCCTACCCCTCAAGGAGCCCTCACTGCCCACCTCCTCTAGCCCTCCCCCTCCAGGATCCTTCCTTCCTTCATCACCCACTAGACTCCAGGGTTGCTGCCTCCTATGTTCAGGCCCCACCTCACAGATCTCCCCCACGGCGGCTGTTCGAGGCTGGTCTTCCAGGGCCAGGTTTGCACCCTCTTTCGGTTCAGCCTTGTCCTCCTTTGGCTCTGACAAGTCCACGACCACCTTTTGCACATCATTCTCACCTGGCACCTTGACTGCAGCCACCCAGAAGCACAAGTCAGGGGATATCAAAGCGCCCTCTGAGAACCCTCCCCCTACTCTTCAGCATGTGCTTCCCAGGTGGCTCAGCAGCAAAGAATCCACCTGCAATGCAGGAGAGGCAAGGGATAAAAGGTTCAATACCTGGGTGGGGAAGATCCCCTGGAGGAGGAAATGGCAACCTACTCCAGTATTCTTGCCTGGGAAATCCCATGGGCAGAGGAGCCTGGACAGTCCATGGGGTCGCAAAGAGCTGGCCACGACTGAGCAACTGAGCATGCACGAACTCTTCAGTATACAGAAAATGCAGGGAAGAAAATCGTCCCTGGAGACAGGCTAAGGAGCTGAGCCCAGGACCTGCTATGTAAGGCTGGAGCCTTTCTGGAAGGTCAGGGACAGAAGGGGGCGGGGCACCGAGAGAGCTCTGTGTGATACCCCTGCCCATCAGGAGCCTGGACCTTCACTCACTCTGGATTCCTTTGGCCGCAAGCTGAATACGAGCAAATTCCGTGATCACAGCGCATCTGCGGGAGACGGAGAGTCAGCTCACACCCCTCTACCTCAGACCCACTGCCCTGTGCCAAGCTGACCCCGGGTCCCTGCTCACGTTAGGTCCCGGTTGAACTCTTGCACTGGGTTGTAGAAAACTTCGTTGGCGCTGGGAAAGACGATTCTGGCGCTACCCTCGGTGATCGTCGTCTCCTGAAACCCAGGTGGGCGCTCTTCTCTGTCCGGCTCGGTGCCATTCTCCATGGCTGCTGGATTTGGCGGCCCTTGGGGCTGCCCCTCCATAAACCGGGCTCTATAGAGACTGAGGACGGAGCGGAGAGTCGGGCTTAGCCACAGAACGGTCCTCGCACGGGACATCCGCGCGCGCCTCTGCCCGCCAATCCTGGTTGGAAAGGTAGACGAGGGAATAGCCAAAGCATCAGATAGCTGCGTTCCCGGGCTGGGTGGCCTACACAACTGCAAAGTAGGGACCAAAGAGACCCCGGGACCTCGGTGTACTGACACCACCCCCATCTTTGGAGAATTGTCCCTGAGAAGCCGAAGCTCTCGAGCGGGTCCACCCATGGTCCGGATCTCTCCTCGCGTGTCCAGGGCCCGTCTCACCGTCTCTCGAGACACCGAAAATCGAACTGGTCTCGGTGCACGCTTCCCGGATTAGGGACCTGGGCGCCGACATGTTGGCACAGTGGGCGGGCAGATCACGTGATAGAATTCAGTCAATCAGTGATGGTTGACTACAGTGGACCGTTGGGATCAAAATGCATGCCGAAAAGCGCTGAAAGTGTACGGTGGACTTAATCACAGTGGCTTCCCTTGGAGCGGGGCGGGGAGCCGGGGGAAACTCGTCACTAGCCCCATTTCACTGATGAGGAAGGTGAGGCTCAGAAGAGGGGCGGTAAGCGGAGAAATCCAATACCTACTGATTGCCTCCTGTGTAAAGCACATCATTTCAGGGGACCTTGCAGGAATCACTCAGGCTCTGAAATCAGATTTACTGCGTTTGAATCCCCGTAGTACCACATGCTCTTAACAAGTTAAACTCTCTGGGTTTCACCGCCTTTACCTGTTAAAAGACTCCTAACTTCCAAGACAGAGCAAAGATTAAAGGGCAGAATGGCTTGAAAATGTGCAGAGTAGGCTCTCACATAGCAAACCCTTTCCTCGTTGGCAAAATGGGCAAATTTTTTTTAAACGTTCGTTTTTGAGTTGTGATGAAAATTAAATAAGTTAAATGCTTAGAATGAAACCTGGGGTCGCATAAGCATCATACACGTACTAACTTTTACTGTTGTTTATTGGGCCTGAGTTTGAACCTAGCACCCGTCTTTACTTTCTTGCTGTGTGATCTTGAGCACGTTTCTTCACCTCTCTGTGCCTCTTTTTTAATCATTATTATTTTCTATAGCGTGTGTGTGTTGATAAAATAATTCCTACCTAAAGATATTACCGTGACGTTTAAACGAGATAATCCCATAAAGAACCTATAAAACAGTGCCTGGCACAATAAACAGCAGGCGTTACTCTCTGCTTTTTCTAGGAAACTAAAGTTCCGAAAGACAGAGCCACTTGCTTAAGGTCGCGGGACTAAAGTGGCGAGATCGGGACTCGAACTCTCCCGCATAGCCTGGGTTGAGACCGGGATTCCGACGGGTAGAGGGAGGAGACTGAGGAGGGACGAAGGGCCGCACTCGGCGCTCGGCTGGCCTAGCCTCGGGGGCGGGAACCGGGGGGCGGTACACGGGCGGGGCCACGGCCGCTTCTCCCCGGCCTGGCTGCGGCGGCGGCGCGCCTAGCGCTCGCTCGGCGCTCGGCTGGGGCGGCCTGGCCCACAATGAATGGCCGCCGCGGCTACCGCTGCTGCTGAGGCGGAGGCCGCGGAGGCCGCGGAGGCGGAGGCCGAGGCCCCGGCGCAGGGGGGCGCGCCCCGGGCCCAGGCCCGGCCTCAGCTGCCGCTGCGGAGCCCGCCGGAAGCCCCCGGAGCGCGGCCACGGCGCAGGTGAGGCGGCCTGCCCCAGGCCCGGTTCCGGCCTCCTCTAGCCGGGTCGGCCCGAGGGCATCTGAGGTCCAGCTAAGGCCCGAGAGGGGAGGACATGGGGGTCTCCTCCGACAGGAGAGGAACCTGGCTAGCAGTCTACACTGTGGCCGGGCTGGCGAGTGCGGGGAGTCTCGGCCCCCGCGAGCGGCCTTGAGCGTTCAGCTCCGGGTCGGGCCGCGGAGCTTGGGGGCGTCGGGATCTGGCCCAGAGCTCCTCCTCTCGTTCCCCGCGAGAGGGGCGCGAGGCCATGCCGGGGCAGGTGCCGGGGGGCCCGGGAAGTTGGAGGGAGGGTAGTGGAGGGAAAGTGAGGAGGCGCCGGGGGAGACCGGAGGGGAGGGGGGAGGAGGAGTCAGGCTTCGGGCCGACGGAATGGGGGAGGAGGAGAGAGCGGCGTGGCCGGAGGGAAACGGCCCTGAGGCGGGGGAGGGGGGCGGGGAGGGGCCTGGGCTTGCAGGTACCGTCGGGGCGCTGGAGGAGGTGGGTCAGGTTACAAGCTTGGGGGCGGCTGAGGAGAAGCCCAGGAAGAGGGGCAGGGTGGGTGTGGGCGGAGTTAGTTCGAGTGGGGGCGGTTAGGAGATCCCTGGGATGTTTGCGGGGGTCACTTGGGGTTAGGATTCGAAGAGAGGGGTTGCAGGTGGCGAGAGCCAGATACAGGGGCGATCAGGTAGGTTGAGGAACTTCGGTAGGAGCTGTGGGAGTGGGAGGGGGAGGCAAGCTTTTGGACTAAGTAGGCTGGAGGGGGTGTGGGAGCGGGTCTGGAGGAACCTGTATGATCAAAAGACACGTGCCAAGGTGCGCCCCCCTCTTTTCTTGGCCAGGTGTTAGCTTGGGGCCAAACTTGAGGGGTTTCTTCTTTCTCACACCTCATCCCTGCCAGGTTCTGGGCCCCTACCTACCCTTTGGGCAAGCTTCATGGAGCTGCTCCAAGGGGTTAGCTGGCCAGGTGGGTATTTGTGTGGACAGTTTGGGAAATAGTCTGGAACACCTAGCTCCGATATCTTGTCTACCACCCTCTGGCCCACCTCCACCCCATATATATGCAGGGAGTTCGACACACACACACACACACTCCCTGTTACCTGAGTAGTTTAGGGTCCTGAGATTCTATCTGCACTTTTTGTGAGCGGACCCTTGAGGCTCAAGCCTAGAGGTTGGGACCTCCCAGCATTTCAGGCACCAGCTCTCTGCAGGTGAGTTACTGGGAGGTGAGCTTATAAAGCTCTGTTCATTGTGTCTTGGAGGCTCTGGTGGGGTGAATGCGACTCACCAAGAAGGGGGCTCAAATCGGGTACCTTAGGTGCTACCCGTCCCAGCGCTTGGCCTCTAGGGTGCATTTCCTGGGCCAGGCCCTGTACTGAGCTTGCTGGTTAGATGAGCTCATTGATGGCTCACCATCACCACCAAGTTGGCTTAGATCTTCTCCGTGGTACAGGGTGGGAAACTGAGGCTCCACTTGGAGCCCAGCTAGACATCAGTGGGCTGGGATTGATTGACTCTCAGTCCCCTGGAGCTGGCCTTTGAGGGTCGTAATGGGACTAGGTCACACTATTTTGGATTCCCTGGTGGGATTTCCCTGTCGAGGACTTTTTCTCTTGCCCATCCCAAGGGATGGGTCCGTACCCTGTGGACCAAGTTTTCCTGGTGTCCCAGGGAACTAGATGAGTGGAATCTTCTCTCCCAGAGGCTAGGTCATCCCCTACCCCTTTCTCCTAATGGGAGCCGAGAGGTCAGAGATCACAGAGCTGTGGGCTGGCAGAACGAGGTGGTTATAAGGATGGAGCCTGGCTGGATTCTTTTCCTCACTTTGGTCCCCAGTCAGACCACCCCTACTTTTTGTTCCTTCTCTCAGAGTCTAACTGCAAGGCTGTTACTGGTGGGTCCTGGGAACGCTGACTTGAGATCCTCAGCACGTGAGGCAGGAACCACAAACGGCTGGGTTGAGTGGTATCAGGCAGATCTAGGTTTAATGATCACCTCCCTTCCCCTATCTCCCCAGAGTTCCTAGAACTGCCCCCCACCTGGGCTGGGCCCTCCTCCCCGCTTTGGCTGGCCTCCTGGTTCTGGGAGGGGTAGAAACTGGGCCAGCAGCCCCACGTAATGAAGCCTTCTCCCTGCCTGGTTGGGCTGAGGCTGGCTGCAGACTGGGGCCTCAGCAGGGCTCTAAGCTGGGTACTGAAGGGGGGGGGGGCTGCCCCCAGTCACAGAGCTAGCTGGAAGCAGGGCAGAGACTGGAAGGAGCAGGCCACGGTGCGTGGATGGCCAAGAAGGGAGCAGTGAGTCCGTGTGCCTAGAGCTGGAGAAAGCACTCTTCATAATTACCTTTTGTGAGGACGTAGGGTGCACAGCCCTGTGGCGCCAGAGGAGAGCCACAATAGCCTGGCGGGTGAGAGCCACAAAGTAAAGGGACCCTGGGGACAGTTTGATGTTGCATGGGTGCCACTTCTTTGCTGGGGCCCAGGGAATGGCTCTCGGCAACTTCTGTTCTAGTGAAGGTGATCAACCCCAGACAAATGATCAAGAGTGTTTCTGATAGCCCTATGTTCAGGAATATAGTAAAATAGAGTGAAGTGATGGTGTTGGGATGGGGGCAAAGCATCAGATTCAGGGGGTCAAGGAAGGCTTTCAGGTGAGCTGAGCTCTGAATAATAAGCCTGCTGGGGGCAGGGTGGGTGGGGGTTGTGGGGAGCTGGGGCAGGGAGGGGTGAATGTTCTAGGCAGACTGAATTGCACGTTGAAAGCCTTCATTAAGCATGTGCCAGGCTCCGGCTCAGAGCCCTAAACACCTTGTCTTCATGAGGAAAAAAAGTGAAGGGAGACGAACCCTGATGTGGAAGTGGAGACCCCTAGTGCCATTCCCAGAAAAGAAGCACCTGATCTCGGGGTCTCCCGGATACCCGCCTCACCCCCAGAGGCAAAGTCCAGACCCCTTGGCCTGCATCCAAAGCCTTTTAAAATGTGCCCCAGTGGGTTCTTGAGCCGGGCTGTGAGATGAGTTTTGGTCAGTCTGGCAGGCCCTGTCATGGAGGTCAGCCTGAAGGCACGGGGTTTGGAAAGGGTTTCGGGTTGGTCTAGCAAGGTTTGACCCGGCTCCTCAATGTCACCGCCAGAGCCTGTGTTGGAGGATGGCCTGCCAGGTTCTGGGTGGGGCTTGCAACATTTCAGGCAACAGTGAACTGGCCTCGAAGACAGAGAGGTGGTGTTTGTACTAGCCTCGGCTCCTTCTCTTAGGTCGTCTCTGCCTCTCATCACTCCCATCCCCTTCCTGGGTGCCAAGCTGCTCTGAGCACTTTTACCCACTTTTAACTCACTTTGGCCTTTGCCTAGCATGAGCATGTGGGCCCTCCTCCCTGCCTCTGCTCCCGGGTCCCCTTGGCCAGAGTGTCATCCTCTGTCTCCCCTGGAGAGCTTTCCAAGCCACAGAAGCTGTGGAGTGGGACTGACCAGGTGGCTGTCACTTTGTGTGCAGGGTCTGGTGGTGGTCATTGCCCCTGTCTCCTCTGGACAGACAAGATGCAAAGGTGTCAGCGTCTTTAGAGACCCTGAGGAGGGGGTGTGTGCTCATTCGTGTCTGACTGTTTGCGACCCCATGGACTGTAGCCTGTCAGGCTCCTCTGTCCATGGGATTTCTCAGGCAAGAATACTGGAGTGGGTTGCCATCTCCTCTAGGGGATCTTCCCAACCCAGGGGTTGAACCTGTGTCTCCTGCATTGGCAGATGGCAGATTCTTTACCACTGCACCACCTGTGAGGACTGACTGAATTAAGCAGAAGGTGGGTAAAAGTGGGTATGTACGGTGTAGTGGAGAGTCAGATTCGACCATTAGTGCCACCTTGCTTAGCCCAGAGAGCTTGAGCAAAGGTCGTGACCTCGCCTGCCACCTCAGTTTCTGCATCTGATAAGTGGGGACAAGCAGGCATTCCTGCACTGCAGGGGTTCTTAATCAGAGGTGATTTTGCCCTGCCCAAGGGACACTTAGAAGATCGTCTGGTGACATTTTTGGTTGTCACAGCTGGGCCTGGGGAGTGGAAACTGCCAGTGCTCCTTGTAGAATGTACGGGGCAGCCACCACCACAGACTGATCTGGGCCCCACGGCAGCAGGGGCTGCGGGTGGTTTCCTTGCTGCATGGTTATCATGAGCGTTACATGAGAGGCTACTGTCTGGGATGCGATCGGATGATGCTGGGAAGGCAGTGGGGAGCCCTCAGTGGCTGATGAAATGGCCTAAGGTTCTGGGGGCTGGTGAGCAGTAGAAGATGCCTCCTCTACTGTCAGGGAGTTTGCAGTCCTGTGAGGGGTCATGGGGACAGAAGGGGACATCACTAATAACAGCAGCTGGACACCGGCTGCAAACCTCCCTGCATAACTCTAAGGTGATTTAATCCTTAAAACAACCTTATGAGGTGGTTGCTCCTTTTATAGTTGGGAAAGACTGACATGGGGCTAGAGGGAGGGATCATGTTTTCTAGGCGTTAAGAGGAAGGGAAGCATAATTCTAAACTGGAAACTTTGTAAGGGATATTTGATCCTAGAAAAACAAGATTCTAGTTCTTATACCCTGCCAAGGCCCTGCAGGGTCTCCAAGCACCTCTCAGCAACCCCACCCCAGTAACCACCCGAATCCATTGTGTTAGCGGCCCAATGTGACCTCAGGACCTTTGCAGCTGCCGCCCCGCCCACTGCCCTCTGGGTCTGAAGGCTTGCTGGGGAACTTGCTGGGGAGGTAACTTGGAAAGGTGGGCTTGTGTCCTAGTGGGAGGCGGGTGGGGCCTGGCTGGGTTCTCCTAGGAGCTGCTGCAGGCACAGGGAGGCCAGATTGCCGAGTCCTGCAAGGAGAGCGGAGGAGGGAGGCAGGAGAGGCAGCAGGCTAGACTGCTCATTCCTGGAGGTGGCAGTGAGAAGAGGAAGCACAGAGAATAGCTGAGGGAGGTGGGGGCGGAGGAAGAAAGCCTCCTGAGGGCGAGTGGGAAGCGGCACCTTGAACCCTTGGGTGGGGGCTCCAGGTGGGCCGCAGACCCCAGCTCTGGAGTTCCCCATGTGGCTTGTCTTCTTGGCTCCAGCTTCTCAGTCTGCCCAGACAAGAAATGGGTCTAGCTGCGGTGGCCACCTGCCCCCAGGCGCGGCAGCACCAGGTGGAGGACAGGGAAGCCTGGGCTGGCCTTGAACTGGAGCCACGGGGCCTGGGTACCATCCTGGGCTTCCCTCTTGTCCTCTGTAAAATGGCAAGAGGACTCATTTCTTCCTCAGAAACTGGTGAGAGGAATAACTGAGCCTCACCAGATGCTGGCACACGGTAGGGGCAATGTCCAGGCCACCTAGGGTTGCTCATCCTGTTCCCCGCTGTGGAGTTAATGGGAGCTTTCAGGGGAAAAGAATAGGAATTAAATGTGCATGTCCATAAAAAGACCCGTGTGGTTGGCTGTCACCTGGTTCTTCACTAGGTGGTGTTTGCCTAAGCTGCCTCACAGACAGTCCCCTGGCTTTGGGCCAAGAATGCGCCCCCAAGCAGCCCGGCGTGTGTGGCTTTCCTGCGCCCCGCCACCCCCCGCCCCCCAGCCATCACTCTGACCTCAGGCTGGGCTGAGTGAAGGTTTCTGTAGCTTTCCAGGGGTCTTCAGTCCTTATACTTGGGCTTGGCAGTTTCCCTTAATGGGCTTCCATGTCCACGGGCAGCTCACTGCTTCCCTGGAAGGTCAGCTGAAAGAGACAGTGCCTGGCGAGACAGTCCCAGCCTCTGGGGACTTCAGAGCGTCCTCCTCAAAAAGCTGGCACTTTGCACCCCCAGGAATTGCACTGCCACACAAGCACTTCCATTTCAAGCCTGCAGCACCCCAACAGGATCTGGTGGTGGGGCAGCTGGAGCCATCAGTGGGAATCCCAAGTTCACTGAGCCCTGGGTGGGACCCTGGCTGCAGGTCAGCTACCTGGTGGGGCTGCCAGAGGACATCACTGGCCCCAGCGGCCTCCACCGCAGTACAGGTGGCACCCCTGCCCGGCCTCAGAGACCTTTTCTACTCCTGCTCTCTTCTAGTCATAATGCAACTAAAAGAGGAGTCTGGTTGAAAGCAGGGCTTCCCAGGTGGCCCTGGGGTAAAGAATCTGCCTGCCAAGGCAGGAGACATAAGAGACATCGGTTAGATCCCTGGGTCAGGAAGATCCCCTGGAGGAGGGCATAGCGTCCCACTCCAGTATTCTTGCCTGTATCTCTTGTCCTGGAGAATCCCATGGACAGAGCCTACAGCTCATTGAGGTCGCAAAGAGTCAGACACAACTGAAGTGACTTAGCACACGTGCCAGTTGGAGATAACAAAAGTAATCCTTCATTCTATGAGCAGCGATCGTGCGTCCACTGTGTGCTCGCCTGGTTATTGGGGCAGGGGACACAGTATGTCCCCAGGTGGCCAGATTCCCTGCCCTGGTGGAACTGACACAAAGCAGGAACTTGTCTAGTAGGGAGGTGGTAAGAAGCGCCAAGGAGGAAAACTCAAGCAGGAGAAGCGACCAGAGGAATCGGGTTTAGGAAAGGCTCTGACTTTGGAAATTTGACATAGGTGATCAGGAGAGTTTGAAGGGCCGTGACCATCTTGGGTCCTGCGTTTTAGGTCAGAGTGGGTGAGCCTTACCATGCAGGGCCCCCATACACATCACAGGGACCCAGGTGGTGAGACCTGCTTTTGAAGGAGTCAGAGATGTGAATCTGGGGTTTGTTTTTTCTGGCTGCGCTGGGTCTTTGTGGTTGCACAAGGGCTTTCTCTAGTTGCGGTGTGAGGGCTGCTCATTGTGGTGTCTTCTCATTATGGAGCACAGGCTCTAGTGTGCTCGAGCTTAGTAGCTCTGGGGCACGTGGAATCTTTCCAGAGTCCAGGGATCAAACCCGTGTCCCCTGCACTAGTAGGTGAATTTTTTTTTTTTTAATTAACACAATGTCTCTTGCGATCTCATGGATTGTAGCCCACCAGGCTCCTCTGTCCATGGGATTCTCCAGGCAAGAATATTGGAGTGGGCTGCCATTTCCTTCTTGGAGTAGGTGGGTTCTTAACTGCTGGACCCCTAGGGAAGTCCAATCTGGGAGTCTTGACACAAGCAAGGAGGGCTAGAGCCCACGCACACCGTGACCCAAGCAGGCTTGAGGGGGTGAGGGCTCTACTGAGGATGCACTGTGTTGGCATCTGGGGTACATGTCAGTCTCCTGTCCATGGCGGGAGGTCCAGGCGAGGGCCCCATGAGGGAGCTGTGGGGTGAATAGATGCTGGTCTGCTTGGACGCCATAACAAGATGCCATATGGACTGGGTGACTTGACAGGCATTTATTTTCTCATAGTTCTGGAGGCTGGAAGTCGTACGAGGCCAGTGCAGTCAGGTTCTGGTTGGGATCTAGCGTGTTCACATGGCCCTTCCTCAGTGTGTGCTTTGAGACAGAGAAATCTCTCGTCCTCCTCTTCTAAGAACAGTTCTGTTGGATGAGGGTCCCAATTTTTGACCTCATTTAATCTTAATGACCTTCAGATAGGACTCTGTCTCCAAATACAGCCACACTGGAGATTAGGACTTCAGCTTATGAATTGGAGTGGTGGACATGGGTTTGATCCCTAGGTCGGGAAGAGCCTCTGGAGGAGGGCACAGCAACCCATGCCAGTGTTCTTGCCTGGAGAATCCCATGGATGGAAGAGCCTGGCGGGCTACAGTCCATGGGGTCGCCAAGAGGCGGACACAACTGAAGCAACTTAGCATGCACACACGCACAACGTAGTTCACAGCAGAGCCCAGAGTCCACTTTCTGGAAGGATCATGCCTGCTTCTTCCTCAAGGCTCTGCATGCCTTCCTTGTACCTTGAGGGCAACCCTCCCAGCCCGCCACTGCCCCATTAGATCATCCCATGTCTACCCCCCTGGTGCCCCCCAGATCTCAGTTCCAGTGTTTCCTCTGCTGGGTGAGGTCAGAGGCGAGGATGTGCAGCTCATGGATGTGTGTGACCTGGATGAATGGTTGTGCCTCTCACCAGATCGTGAGCTCCAGAGTCAGGGCCCCGTCTTGGTGATGGCCTGCCTCGAGCTCTGGGCACTTCCTGCCCCAGACAGGTGCTGGGCAAATATTTGTTGAGTGGCTTGAGAGATCATGGAAACTGTGAGTTGTGGCCTTGCATCTCATGGGGAAAACCCACTCTCATTCGGGGCCAGGAGCAGCTATGCCAGGAGAGTCCTCTTGGTCTTGTGTGTGGCTGGGGGCTGCCCCTCCCCTCCAAGGGGATCTGGGAACCCCAGGAGATGCACAGGCTGACATCCCAAGTTGTGAGGAGAGAGAGTTCAAATACAGTTCTCTGCCCTTGGGGAGACTGTAATCAAGTGGGATTTAATGTTCTCAGAGGTAAGCATGAGGACTAGGGCTGCAGGTGGGGACGTGCAGAAGAGGGCATCTTCTCCAGTCTGGAGAGTTCTTGGAGTGGCAGGTACCCGAGCGTGGCCGAGGACGATGTGGGTGCGCTGGGCAAGGTGCACAGCATGGGCGAAGGTCTAGCCGCGGGGAACTGGGCAGCGCAGGTTGGGGGCTGAGGTTGGTGAGGACAGAATTGGTGGTGGTTTAGAGATCCCCCACCCTTGGCTCCCCATCCAACCGCTTTCCCACCAGCAGGTGACTCGGGTCAAGCACCAGCTGCTGAGCCCTGTTCCCTCTAGAAACGGCACAGTAGCCCATGCCTCCTCCGTCATGGGCCGGCACAGGTGAGGGGAAGGACCATGGACCATTGTTCTTCTGAGTCGGGTAGCCTGGATGGGAGCCACAAGAGGGGGGGGAGCCCAGAGGTGGGTCTTTGGGGTCTCCAGTGGCCTCTGCCACCTCCCCGCATCCTGTACTACCTGCAGGGGCAGCGAGGCAGAGCGACCACCCTGCTCCCTGTCACTTTGGGGTAGGGGGGTGGTCCTGTGCAGTGATTACATCAGCCTTTTGCACAACTTGTCCCCCAACTAAACTGCTCACCGAAACCTTCAAAGCCCTGGGTGCTTGGCTTTGGGGCTCCATGGGGTTCATGAGGTCTGGAGATGCCAGCCTGTATATCAAGTTGGCTTTTGCCCTCAGGAGCCCCCTCCTTGCGTGTTTGTTCCCGCCTGTTTTCTTAAGGATATTAGCACTCCCAAGCTAAGGGCTCCCCACAAAGCCACCTGCACCAATTCTCACTGGGGGACAGGCCCTGAAGTCCAGCATCTTGGAACCCACGCAGGGCAGTGCTGGGGTCCCCACCCGTGAAGTGGGGCACTGCTCACCTTCACTGCGGGGTGCTCCTTTGGGACATGCGTGCAGCCTTGTCCAGCACACTGAGTGCAGTTAGGAGTGGAATGCCCTTCGTAGCCCCCAAAGCATCCACATCTTTATCTCTACAGCCTCAGCCCTCTACCCTCCTCACCCAAGCTCCCTTTTCCCCCGATGCCAGGAGTCAGTCACCTATTCCCTTGGTGCTCTTTCTGCAGTGTTCTTAAAATTTATTTACTTACTAATCATGTGGCTGTGCTGGGTCTTCACTGCTGCATGAGTTTTTTTCTCTAGTCACACCAGGCGGGGCTACTCTACAGTGCACAGGCTGCTCGTTGCAATGGCTTCTCTTGTTGCAGAGCACAGGCTCTAGGGCACACAGACTTCAGTAGTTGTGATGCACGGGCTTAGTTGCTCCTTGGCATGTGGGATCTTCCCAGACCAGGGAAGATCTCCTGCATTGCAAGACGGATTCTTAACCACTGGACCACCAGGGAAGTCCCCTGATGGCCTTTTTGTTTTTCATGATAGTGACACTGATTTTGATGCAAAAGAGTATGTGCAAAGGCCCTGAGGCAGGAACTAACCAGAGCCCCATCAGCTGTTCATCTCTACGTTAGCACTCATGCACCTTTCAAGTTTTTGTTTGTTTAGTCTGTTTTAAGCTGCCTCTGGGGTGAGCACTGGGGATGAAGTGCAGACTTGGGTCCTCTCCAGATTCATTGAGAAAGGGCTCCGTGGAGGAAGAGAAGGGACCATGTGCCTGTAGGCTCAAGGGCTGTACTTTGGGGCCAGCGTGAGTCCTGGCTCCAGAACTGACTCGCTTCTGGGACCAGGAGCTCTGTATCTTTGCTTCTTCATTTGGAAGTGAACACTGATAAGGCCAACCTGATTCTGCACACTCAAACCGGTACACACTGAGCTGCTCCATTTGAGCGACCCTGAGGGTGACACTGGGCCTGCCCTCCCAGCACCCAGGCTACCAGAGCAGTCAACATGTGACTGCATGAGCGCCCTGAATCCTCTTAGCAGCCTATGGGGCTGCTTTCACACCCCTAGTTCTTAGCGGGAAAACGACCATTCCTACCCCAGGGCCTTTGCACACACTCTTTTCTACTGTTTCTTCTCACCAGCCTGACTCTGTTCAGGCCTCTCTTTTCTCCCCTACCTGCCCTTTCAGGACCACCGCCCTCCACACCAATAAAATGACAGGGGACTTACTGTCACCAGTGGGGTGAGAGGGGGTCATGATTGCCCCAGAGTATCAGCTGTGCCATCCTCGCCTGATCAGTTTTTTCCTCCTGGATTGCAACATGCACTGATGGAATAGGCTGTGATGCAGAAGTTTATACATTTGAGAGGTGCCATAGCCCCTTCTGGGTCAAGATGGGGGTGGGCTCCCGAACAGGGTCTTATTAGACAGTTCCTTAAATTCACGTTTCTTTCTCCACCCACCCCTAAAGCCCTTTGGATGTTTGCAGTGTGATTTCATATACTTTATTTTTAAATATTATTCACTTTGGTAAATAGACAATACATACACCAGGTTCAAAATTTAGAAAGACCCTAAGATTGTGCTCACTCCAGTATTCTTGCCTGGAGAATTCCCATGGACGGAGGAGTCTGGCACACAGAGTTGGACACGACTTAGCAACTAAACAACAAAATGAAGACTGTACATGGCAAGTCTCATCCTCAGTTCTGCACAAGGGACATTTAGTCTTAATTTAACAGCTTGAGATGCACATACCAATACACCCATTTTTAAAGTGTGCTGGTTCAGAGCTTTTTAGTATGTTCATAGTTGTGCATGTCATCACAATCACTGGACGTTTCTTGTGAGGACAAGAAACCCTGTTCCTGTTTGCTTACGCTTCCCCAATCCTCACAGCCCCTGCCGCTCACCCACTGCCCAGCCCCAGGCAACCACAAATCTGCTTTCTGTCTCTTTGGATTTGGCCATTCTGGACATTTCATATTTGTGGTACATGAGATATGTGTAATGTGTGGTCTTTTTGTCTGGCTCCTTGCATTTAGCATATTTGGGGGTTTATCCTAGTTGTAGCGTATCAGTTGTTTGCTCCTTTTTATGACTGAGTAGTGTTCCACTGTGGGTGGAGCACATTTTGTTTATCCATTTACCTTTGAAGTTATTGGTTCCACCTTTTGCCTATTGTGAATAGTGCTGCTGTAAACATTCACATGGGACTTCCCGGGTGCTTAGGAGATGCAGGTTCAGTCCCTGGGTCAGGAAGATCCCCTGGAGGAGGAAATGGCAACCCACTCCAGTATTCTTGCCTGGGAAATCCCATGGATAAAGGAGCCTGGTGGGTTACAGTCCATGGGGAAGCAAGAGAGTCAGACATGACTTAGTGACTAAACAATAGCAAACATTCACAGTCTTAACCACTGGTGGATGTATGTTTTCATTTCTCAGGTATAATTCCCAGAGGTGGGATCACTGTGCCATATGGTAGCTTCAGGTTTAACCATTTGAAGAGTGGTTTTCTACTGCAACTACACTACTTCACATCCCCAATGTAGGAGGGTCCCGAGGCATTTCTCATCTTCACTTAGAGTATTTATCTTTTTATGCTAGCCAGCCTGTGTGTTAGTTGCTTGCTTGTGACTGAGTCTTTGCAGCGCTGTGGACTGTAGCCCACCAGGCTCCTCTGTCCTTGGATTCTCTAGCCAGCCTGGTGGGTGTGAAATGGTGTCTCACTGTGGTTTGGATCTGCATTGCCCTGTTGACTGTTACGTTCTCATGCAGTTTCAGGGTTTCTTGAGTGGTCATTCAGTCATTCAACAAACAGTGGTTCTGGGTCACGTGCTCAGCCCTGCCAAGGCAGTGTGAAAATCAGATGACTGCCTTCTTGGTGTCAGTGTGCTGGTTACTTGTGTGTGTGGTGCTAGCGCTGGTTAGTGCTCATGAGGTGCTCATTTAATGCTCAAGCACAGATGCATAAGAATGCCTTTACCCTCTTTTTTTTTTTTTTAACGTTTACTTATTTGTCTGCACCAGGTCTTGGTCGGGGCATGCAGAGTCTTTATTATTAATAATTTTTATTGTAGTAGCATGCAGGCTCTTTAGTCAAGGTATGGGGACTCTTAGTTGCGGCATATGGGATCTAGTTCCCTGACTAGAGGTCGAAACTGGGTCCCCTGCATTGGGAGTATGGAGTCCTAGCCACTGGACCACCCAGGAGTCCCTGCCCTTCTTTCTGCAGAAAGAAGCCCAGCAGGGGCCACCCCAACTTAGCTGACTGGACAGCCTGTCACAAAAGCCAGGCCTTGCTGGGACAGGAGTGGGCGGCCCCTGCGATTCTTATGGTCCTGGCAGATTCCACCCCATGGCTGCTGTCCACACTCCTGCCTGTCTCCCAGCATCAGGCTGGGTCGGCCACCTGACCCCGCCCCTCGGTCTCTCCCTGTCACCTGCGCAGCTGCTGCCGCCATGGCCCAAACCCTACAGATGGAGATCCCGAACTTTGGCAACAGCATCCTGGAGTGCCTCAATGAGCAGCGACTGCAGGGCCTGTACTGTGACGTCTCGGTAGTGGTCAAGGGCCACGCCTTCCAAGGCCCATAGGGCCGTGCTGGCCGCCAGCAGCTCCTACTTCCGGGACCTGTTCAACAGCAGCCGGAGCGCGGTGGTGGAGCTGCCGGCGGCCGTGCAGCCCCAGTCCTTCCAGCAGATCCTCAGCTTCTGCTACACAGGCCGCCTGAGCATGAACATGGGTGACCAGTTCCTGCTCATGTACACAGCCGGCTTTCTGCAGATCCAGGAGATCATGGAGAAGGGGACCGAATTCTTCCTCAAGGTGAGCTCCCCAGCTGCGACTCCCAGGGCCTGCACTCTGAGGAGGCCCCCTCGTCCGAGCCCCAGAGCCCTGTGGCGCAGACGTCGAGCTGGCCGGCCTGCGGCACTCCGCTGCCCCTGGTGTCGCGTGTCAAGACGGAGCAGCAGGAGTCGGACTCTGTGCAGTGCACGCCCGTAGCCAAGCGGCTGTGGGACAGCGGCCAGAAGGAGGCCGGGGGGCAGCGGCGGGGGCAACGGCAGCCGCAAGATGGCCAAGTTCTCCACGCCAGACCTGGCTGTCAACCGGCCGGCCCAGCAGGCTCCCCGTGGTGGCAGCGGCACAGCCCACTGGGGTGGCAGCGGGGGCGGGGGCCGGGCCGCCAACGGGGGTGCAGCGGCGGCAGCAGGCACTGTGGTGAGTGGGCCCAGCACGTCAGAGCGGACCAGCCCCCGGCACCTCAAGTGCCTACACCAGCGACAGCCCCGGCTCCTACCACAACGAGGGAGGACGAGGAGGAGGACGCGGGCGAGGAGGGCACGGACGAGCAGTACCGGCAGATCTGCAACATGTACACCATGTACAGCATGATGAACGTCGGCCAGACTGGTGAGGTGCCCCCGCATCCCCTAGCCTGGCCCCACTGCCCCTCCCCACCACTGTCACCCCCCGACCCCAGCACACCTCTCTCCCCCCGCACAGCCGAGAAGGTGGAGGCCCTCCCTGAGCAGGTGGCCCCCGAGTCTCGGAATCGCATCCGAGTGCGGCAGGACCTCGCATCTCTCCCCGCCGAGCTCATCAACCAGATTGGCAACCGCTGCCACCCCAAGCTCTACGATGAGGGTGACCCCTCAGAGAAGCTGGAGCTGGTGACAGGTGGGCTGGCCTCATCTCCACCCGGAGCTCCCCTAACCCCCATTTGGGTTGGGTCCTGGGGCCCCTGACGCCCCTTCATGTTGATACAAATCAAAGGCTGGCCTGTAGGTTTCCACCCCAGAGGCGGGTATAAGCATTGGCTGGCATTTTCAGCCACATTGGCATAGATCAGTGGTTTCGTGGGGGTGGTTCCAGGGTTGACCAACACAGCGGTTAAGAATTTGGCCCCAGGACTAAAGGTGCCAGGGTTCCATGCTCTCTGCCTGTTCTTTTCTGACACTGGTGGCTGGGTGGGCACACGGGTGCCCTGTGGACAGTGGTGCCATAGTCTCTCCTTTCCAGAGTGTTGAGAAGGCAGCTCTGGGTTGAGTTGTCAAGGGGGTATTGGTTGGCGCTGGCCAAGTGGGGAACGTAGCAGTTTGGGCCCTGACTATCCTCTCGCCCCCCTCCCCCTCCAGGCACCAATGTGTACATCACGAGAGCGCAGCTCATGAACTGCCACGTCAGTGCGGGCACCCGGCACAAGGTCCTGCTGCGGCGCCTCCTGGCCTCCTTCTTTGACCGGTGAGGCCCCCACCAGAGCCCCCAGGGTTGTGGGGCGCACCACCAGCGGGGGCCTGACTCCCCTCCCTGTGCCCTCACCCAGGAACACGCTGGCCAACAGCTGTGGCACCCGGCATCCGCTCTTCCAGTAACAACCCCAGCCGCAAACCGCTGGACAGTCGCGTACTCCACGCTGTCAAGTGTGAGTGCCTGCCATTCTGGAGTCAGGTCGGGGGCCCAGGACAGGTGGGCAAGGGGTCCTTTTCTCTGGTGTTGGCCCCAGTGGATCAGGAGGTAGGCTTTGATGTTAAGAAGGATTCTGAAGTTCAGTCTAGGCTTCTTGGGAGGAGGGCTGTGATTGGTTAGAAATTTCTTGAGGGGGAGGACACGGAAGGAAAGCCACAGCCGACAGGAGAGGGTCTCCAACGCAGGCTGGTCGTGGGAGTGATGGATCTCCCCCAGGCCTCAGCCAGGTGTCAAGAGGGAAGTCTAGGTTTTCAAGTGGAAATTCCGGTTTCTAAATTCTGGCAAGTAACGCCTGTCTTTCAAGAGTACCCAGGTGTCCCACGTCAGATCCACACACGGCCCAGCGGGGTCCAGCCTGGGCCCACAGATGTAGCATAGCATGCTGTCTGCAAGGTCTCAGGCTCCCCAAGTGGCTCAGTGGTCAAGAATCTGCCCCGCAAGCAGGACACACAGGTTCAATCCCTGGGTTGGGCAGAGCCCTTAGAGAAGGAAATGGCAACCCACTCCAGTATTCTTGCCTGGAGAATCCCAGGGACAGAGGAGCCTGGTGGGCTGCAGTCCATGGCGTCACAGAGAGCCAGACATGACTGAGCAGCTAGACAACAGCAGCAAGCGTGTGCAAGGCCTCAGTCCCCTCGGCTCCGAGGGGTGGGCAGAGGCGCCCTGAGTTGGGGGGTGCTGGCGCCGTGGCAGCTGAGGGCCTGTTGGGAGGGGAGCTTACCCAGGGCAGCTCGTTCCACCTGCAGACTACTGCCAGAACTTCGCCCCCAACTTCAAGGAGAGCGAGATGAACGCCATTGCGGCTGACATGTGCACCAACGCCCGCCGCGTTGTGCGCAAGAGCTGGATCCCCAAGGTCAAGCCGCTCATGGCCGAGGGCGACGCCTACACCACCTTCATCAGCTACACGGGCAAGATAGAGCCGGACATGATGGGTGTGGATCATGGCTTCGAGACGGCCAGCCACGACGGCGAGGCCGGCCCCTCAGCCGAGGAGGCCCTCCAGTAACCCCCCACCAGACCCTCCCTCGGGCCGTCACACTCCCCCTCCTGTCACACCCACCCGCCATCTTGGTCACGAGCTACTGTCTGTCCCTCCCCAGGACCCATGGGGGTGCTGCATGCTCCCGGTTCCTCTGCCTCCCCTGTCCCATCCCCTGACCCCAAGCCGATCGGGGATCCGGGCTGGGAGAGGATGGCAGGTGGTGCGAGGTCTGCGTGGCCTTCTCTAGCACACACTCATGCACAGTCGGGGGCTCATGCTCCCCGCCTCCTAACCCCTAGAGACTCCCCACTTACCAGGCCAGGCACAGGGAGGGGCCAGCCTGGGGGCTTGGGAAGACCCCTTCCCAGACCCTGGGCCACCAAGCGGGAGCATTCCTCAGCCTCCGCCCCCCACTGCAGCCCCTTGGGACTTGCAGGGGCCCCTGGGTTCTCAGGACCCCTCCCGCCACCACCTCCCAGTGCTTCCACGTTTCCAAAGCGCCTTCCTGTTTCCCTCGTCTGTCCCTGCACCTGGGGGGCTGGGGTAGGCGAGGCCGTGAGGACTGCCCATTTTACAGCTGAGGAAACTGAGGCTCAGAGAAACTGACCGACCCAAGGTGGTGGGCGGTGGCAGGCCCAGCGCCCTTCTCTTCTCCTCCCCGTGCTCAGCCTCTCTTGCCATCACCAGTCCCCTGGGGCCTGAGAGGGGCAGGTCCTGAGTGAGGGGCCCCTTGGGGGCAGACCTCGGGTCTCTGAGGACAGGAGGAGAGGTTTCCAGAGCGTGCAGAAGTGTGTGGGTGTGCATGTGTGTGTGTGCGCGCGTGCGTGTGTAGAAGTTTTGCTCTTAAACAAATGAAGACATAAGAGGCAGTAGGACCAGGGGTGGAACCCAGGGGAGCCGGCTAGGGGAGGGGGCTGCTGCCTTTCCTCCCTTCCTCACCCCCACCCCGCCCCCACGGCAGGGCTCCCAGCCCCCACCCCCTGTACATACTTTTTAAAACATTTTTTTAGCTAATGAAATATTGAAGTATAAGATTCCTTTTATTTTTCAAACCAATGGGACTGGGTCTGATGTCCCCTTTGGTCCCCAGAGCTGTGGAAGGCAGGACGGGGTGGAGGGCCAGGGGGCAGGCTGAATGTGCTGTGCATGTGTGTGGAGTGTGGGTGCGCGTTTCCAAGGTGGGGCCCCCCGAGCCCCACTCTGCCTGGGCTCCTTGGGTCCGGCCAGCTCCCACTCACCCCTCAATGCCTCCCCCATGGGGCTCCATTGCAAGGATGTCCCAGGTTTTTGAGTTCTACATGTAAACTCAGAGGGTTCTTTTTTTTTTTTTAAACTCTACTCCCCTTCCCCGTACACACACCCACTGGGTGTCATTTCTTTGCAATTTCACATTTTTGTCTCTAGCCCTTGTTCTCATGCCTCTGTCTTCTCCCCCAATCTGATTTGCCCACTGCTCCCAGCAGCCTTTCTCTCCAAAGGCAAGGGGACTACAGGAGGTGGTGGGGGCCCACTGGACCCTTGAAACCTGACTTGGAGGCCTGCCCCTGCCCCAAACCCCAGGCGCCCCCTCTAGCCTGTGGGGCCGGGGTGGGGGGTCCTTCCTGACATCTGCTTGTTGCAGGGGTGGGGGGATCAGTCCAGCTGGGGTCCTGGGACTCTGCTTTCCTGGCCTCAGCTGGCTCGAGGTGTAGGGGGAGTCAACACCCCCAACTAAAGCACAAGCACCTTAGTCACACCTACCCTGCCCCCCACCCACCCACCCCGCCCCAGTCCTGGTCTCAGCACCCACCCCAGCATAGATCCCAAAGCACAATATCCTGGTCACTTGGCAAGCTGCCGGGCCGACCAAGGCCGAGGGTCTGGCTGGGGCTCCAGCCAGACCCCACAAGGAAGCCGGAGTCCCCAGGCGCTCCCCTCCTTCCAGGCCTTAGTGGGGGCCAGCTCTCTGGGACTGGGGTCTTCTTCCTCCCCACCCCGTTGTCCTGGGCAGGCCTCTGTCCAGCCCCTCCTCGCCTTTTTTTCTTGAGCCCCTGCAGCACTGGGCTGGGTAGCAGAGCCCTCTTGTTTCAGGAACCCCAGGAGGCGCCCCCTGGCGGTCTGGGGAGGGGGTGGGGAGTGGGGCTGGGCAGGGGTGCAGGGGAGGAAACTCCTCACCAGGAGAGCCAAAGACAGGGTTGTGCCCCCCACCCCGGGAGCCACCCCTGCGCCCTCCCGCCCTGCTTCCTGCTCCTGGGTGGCCTGCTGCTTTTCCTTGCCTTCCCTGCCCCCCTCCACCCGAGCCCACCCTGCCCTGCGCTGCGCTGCATGGACCCCCAAGCCCGGGCAGCCAGAAAGGAACATGGAGAACCACCGACCAACGCAAAAAGACTCGGGGGTGGGGGGGCCATCTCCCTCCCCTGCCGGCCGCCCAGTCACCCTCGCCTCTTTCACGCAGGACAGTCTGTCTGCGTGGAGTGCCAACACCCTCCCCACCCTGGGCCGAGCCCCCTCCCCACCCCTGGGCCCATAAGTGAGATTGCACATTAACTACTGTAAGAAGAGGAGCCGCACTGGGAAATGTGAACCGTGAGAATATCAGTGATACTGATGAGGAGAATAAACTAAACGCCTTTGTAACAGCCCTGCTGCCAGCTGCTCACTGCGGGCATGGGGTGGTGGGTCCTGGAAGGGACGCCGCTGCACACCACAGCCACCCTCCTTCCACACCCCTACGCCAGGGGTCACACTGACACACAGTGGGGGTAGGGGCCCTCAGGATGGCCATGCCAAACATGCCTTAATGTCACTTGAGTTTAGTGGCTCAGTTGTGTCCAACTCTGAAACCCCATGCACTGTAACCCTCCAGGCTCCTCCATCCAAGGCATTTATTATTTTCCCAGGCAGGGATACTGGAGTGGGGTGCCATTTCCTTCTCCAATCAGCTTGAGGGGAACCCCATTTTAAATGGGGAAACAGCTTCAGATTCAGGCGGCCAATAGGTTACCCCAGGTTGTTGCCTCACAGGCATAAGCCCTAAATCCTGCTCTGGGGTCCCCTAGGATCCCCTCCAAAGCCGGAAGGGCAGCAGCTCCATCAGTTGATTACTGACAACCTCACCTGCTGCCTTCCCATAGTATTTGACACCCCCAGCCCCAGACACAAGTCCTGAACCTGCATCCACACCCCTTACCCCATCCTGAACCAGTGCATTCAGAGGAACATGGGGGGACTTCCCTGGTGTCCAGAAGTAAAGACTGCTCCCAGTGCAGAGGGGCCTAGGTTCGATGATCCCTGATTGAAGGGAACTAATCCCACATGCTGCATGGTGCAGGAAGAAAAAAAAATACGGTGTGTGTGTGTGTGTGTACAAGTCAGGATGGCTTTAAAGAGGCTATAAATCTTCATATCCTGAGGATATGAACAGAGGAAAATTGTATCAAGAGAAACAAAAGACAAAACACCTTAGGGGCCCGTGGATTCAGAGATGTATCAAGCAGTGTGGGAGGACTTGACTGATCTTAAGAGAACAGACAGGTTTCCTCTCCACCCAGTCTAGGTCTGACCACCCCATGAGGACTGGAGGGAGCCTCAGACTTCCATAGGGAAGATCACTGAGGGTGACAATTCACAGGATCACTTGGGCATGTTTCAGTAAGGCCAGCCCCTCTGGAGTCCTGAAGCCTAGCTTCAGCCAACAGAAAGCAGGGTTTGGGGGAGCCAACAGTGTCACCAACAAAAATCCTGAGGTGACTCTGGTCCGAAGTCACCTCAAGGAACAGAAAGCCCTGTCTGAATATGTAAGCAATTCCAGCAAGGTGGTGTCAGACGCCCAGAAGCACATCTTTTAAGCCCAGGGAGACTGAGAACCAAGTATAGAATGGATCGAGACAACCTGAACCATAATATCAGTGGTGATGGTTTTGCACTAAAAACAACATAAAGGGAAAAACAAGTCAACTATACTTCAATAAAATGCATATATTAAGAAAAATAAAAAGAGAGGGGGACTTCTATGCTTCCCTGGTGGTCCCGTGGTTAAGATTCTGCACTTCCACTGGAGGAGGCCTGGGTTCGATCCCTAATCGGGGAACTAAGATCCTGCAAGCTGCTTGGCACAGCCAAAAAAAAAACAAAAACTGTACATATTTGGTTCTTTCTTGACAAATCAGCCTTTTGGGCTGAATGGGTTGACAGACAGCCTTGTAACACACAACACTTAACAATGTGTCAAGCATACAGGGGTGGTTCTGACGTCAGATGACATAATGCTCAGGATGGAAACATCTACGACAGTAAGTGAAGATTCACTTACAAGTTTACCCAGCTTATAGGGATCATTTCTGACTCAGGTAGGCTCTACAACAAAGTCCTTAAATCTACAAATGCCCCCTTGCAGTGGGCTTCCCAGGTAGCTCAGCAGTAAAGAATCTGCCTGCAATCCAGGAGACACAGGTTTGACCCCTGAGTCAGGAAGATCCCCCTGGAGAATGAAATGGCAATGCACTCCGGTATTCTTGCCTGGGAAATCCCATGGACAGAGGAGTCTGGAGGGCTACAGTCCATGGGGTCGCAAACAGACATGACTGAGCACACACACACACCTTATTAGAACATTGCATTACAAAAGGATGGAAGTGACCTAGTGTACACAAGAGCCCCGTGGCACCGAGAGGCCCCTCAGAAGTCACAGCTGAGCTCCCCAGCTAAGGGATTCACCTACTGGAGACATAGAACAAGCAAAAGATGTTTAGGCTGAAGTTCAAAAACTCAAGGAAAACCAGTGGTTGGATTTTTTTGATGGTAATAAAATAATCCATTGTGAAATCTGAGAAATACACCAGAATAGTCTTTTCTGCACTGAATGTCAACCGTTGAAATCCCTAACACACATGGGCACAGATACACAGTTGGCCCCAGGGTGTGCAAGCAGGCATCTTAGGAGTTTCCATTCAGGGGCAGCCACCAGTTCAAATCACCATATCGTATGATACAAACATATATAATAAAGGTTGGGATTTTATTTCCAAGTTGGCACATGTAGAAGGCACAGGGGCAAAACAATGGCTTTGGGGAGTAGAGATGGGGAGGGGTGTGTCTGAGGTCCCCCTCCTCCACCACCCCCTAAGTGCACTTAAGACCAGACTGGTGGTAGGGGCTCCAGCCCAGGGTCCTGAGGGTCCTCTCTAGATGAGAGCCTTTGGGACAGCTCCCCCAGCATGACCTCCCTGTCCTCCCCCGCAGCTGGAGGGGCCACCTCCTGGGGAGGACTAGGATCAGAGAGAGAAGGTGAGGACGATGACCAGGAGAAGCACCCCCAGTAGCACCGCAATGGCACACCACTGTCGGCGGCGGTCTGGGGGCAAGAGGGTCAGAGTTCACAGAGGGGGAGGCAGCAACCCCTACTCCTCCGCCCCAGGGGAATCACCACTGGTCATGTGGGATATTTTGGCCATCTTCCTAAGGATCCCATCCATCCAGGACTCGGTGTGGTCCATCTCCTGAGCAAAGGCGTCCAGCATACTGCCAAGACCAGGAAGGCATCAGCCCCTGGAGGCTCTGTGCACACCAGAGCAGCCGGCCATGGGCTCCTGGCCCACCCCTGGGGTCCCAGTCTCACATGCCCTGCTCGTCCAGCTCCTCCCCAACTCAGCCGGACATGTGTTTCAGAATTGAGATGCTCCCAGACACCATTTCCAGCTGTTGATCCTGCTGGTCCAGGATCAGCTGCAGGGTGGAGGGGTGGGAATCAAGGTTGGCAGGGAGCCCTGAGCTGTCCGCAGTCTCCTCCAGCCTGGGTCTGCCAGCCGCCTGCACGCACCTGCTGTGTGGCCTGCTGATCTTCAATGTAGTGACAAGTGGTCGAGACCACACTGGCATCCAGCAAGTCGCTGGAGGACTTCAGGGTGGCCGGCTTGCCTGTCAGCATCTGTAGGGACCCATACAGCAGGCTCAGGGAGGGTCACCCACTCCCGGCAGAGACTGACAAGGTTGGTGGCAAATCTAGATGGTGCCTACTCAGGAAGGCAGTCTCAGGAGTAGAATGGCCATCATTTACTAGAAAGGTGACCCCAAGGCCATACCACTTGACTTTCCTGTACCTCAGTTTCCTCATCTCTAAAATGGGGTGGGCTATAAACCCTGTTTTCTGAGGATGGAACAAGGATTTAATAAATTAACCCTGGCATGCTTATAAACCTATAAACACAGGTATTTAAGAATCTGAACTTAAGGGACTTCCCTGGTGGTCCAGTAGTTAAGAATCTGTCTTCCAGTGCGGGGCCATGTGTTCAATCCCTGGTTGGAGAACTAAAATCCCACATGTCAGAGCTTTCTTGATAGCTCAGTGGTAGCGAATCCAACTGCCAATGCAGGAGACATGAGTTCAATCTCTGGTCTGGGAAGATTCCCACATACCACGGAGCAAGCAAGCCCATGTGCCACAACTACTGGGCCTGTGCTCTAGAGCCCTTGAACTTCGCTACTGAGCCCACATGTTGCAACTACTGAAGCCCTCAAGGTCTGGGCCCATCACAACCAGAGAGTAGTCACTGCAACCAGAGAAAAGCCTCATGCAGTGGCAAAGACAGCACAGTCAAAAATTAATTAACAAAATATCCCACATGCAGTGGGGGAACTAAGACCTGATGCAGCCAAATAAATAAATACAAAAAATTTGAACATTAATCCCCAAAACAGCTCACCTGGAAGGCATGTGGATCCTGCCACAGGACCCCATGTTGCTGCAGGCTTCAGCCCCTCACCCTTCCAGATCCCATGTAGGCGTATCGAGTGAGGCTGCTGTTACACAACATGCAAAGAATGAACACTCAACACAGAGGGAAAAGGGGCACACAGAAGCAGCAGAGAGAATGCACAGAAAGGCAGGAGTGGGTACACACACAGGGTAACTGCACCCACTAAAGGGAAATAGTGGATCTACCCAAGGCCGACAGGGATCCACTCAGGGGCCAGGTTCAGAGTGGTCAAGTGCCTACACAGATTAAAAAAACACACACACAGGGACCTTCCTGGTGGTCCAGTGGTTAAGGCTCCAAGCTCCCAATGCAGGGGCCACAGGGGCAAGGGTTCGACCCCTGGTTGGGCAAACTAAGATCCCATGTGCTGCTGGGCATAGCCCAAAAAAAGGAGAAAAAAAAAGGTAAATACATATCCTGGAAACAATAAAACAGAGAGCAAGAAAAGGAGATAGGCTGCCACACATACAGAAAACTTGTATAAACCCACAGGAGGTGGCAGGATTATATACAAAGATAGAAATCAGTTGTGCTCATCCAGAAAGAGCAGGCAGGTAGACAGCATGGACACAACTGTGCACGAAGATGAGGACCGACGCGGAGGGACAGACACACGGGTCCCCAGGAGACAGGCGAATGCATGAAGGGGCCAGGCTTGCACTCAGAGGACCACACTGAGACACGGGGTGTGAGGGCACTGGGTTGGAACGCCTTACCTCCCTGTTATTCCTCTCCATGAAGGCTATGGCTGCCAGGCTGACCATATGATCCTTCATTTCCTACAGATAAGGACAGCATCAGAGAGTAAAAGACGCCCTAACCCTCCTCACCCCATCGGAAACTCTCTTCACCTGTACTGATTCCCGCATCCTCTGCACAAACACCTTTCTCTCCTGCAGGTCTCCGACTGGGAGCTTGAACTTGCCGGGGTTGGCTTCCACTATGCGTAAGCGGCGAGTCAAGAGTCAAGGCCAGAGCCCAACAGAACGTGCGCCCTCCTACGCCTCAAAGTCCTCAACACTTCCTAGGTGTGCAGCCTCCCTCAAGTGCTGGGTCTCAGCGCCCCCTGCCCCTGCAATGGACTCTCCCCTGCCACTCCACCCCCAGGATATCAATGGTTTCTTCCAGGTCTTCGAGGTCCCACTCGATGCTGCGCAGGCCATTCCGCAGCTCGTTGGTGGTCCAGTTCAGCTCCTCGCGTCCGACCACCGCACTCCCCTGCAGGAGCTCGCACCACCGCTGGTACAGCCCGCAGGCCGTGTTCACCGCCTTCTGCACCTCGCTGCGGGCAGGGGCACAGCGGGCGCGGCTGGCGGGGTGTGGAGCAGGCGGTCCTTCGGCCCACCATTACGCCCCCAAACAGGTTGGGAGCTCAGGAGACCCTCATATCCTCCTGCGGACCCCTCCCACATGGCCACGGGGCGATCCTGACGGCGGTGCCCAGAATGCCTGACATGCACCGGCTGGCACGCGGGCACTGGTTGACAAGGGGACACAATACCCCGTGTCCTCCCGCATCGCTGTCACTCACCCTCGGACTACAAAAAAAGGATCTTCGAGAGACATGTCACGCCCCCCACCCGCCCGAGGCCGAATCCCCTCCCTTCTCGGCCTCGGAAGCTAATTCCCTCCCTAGAGGTGCGAGACACGCCGTTACCCCGCCCCCCGTCACGTGACCCGTGCCACCATCGAGAGCGGGGCCGCCAAAGGGAGAAAGAGTGGCCCTCAACCCGAAGCGCGGAAACATCCGCTCTCTCTTCTGTCATCTTGCTTGTGGGCAGAGACGGTTTCCTGTCTGCACGGACCGCCCCTTCGCTCCCGGTCCCCAGCAGTGTCCCAGTTCTATCTAACTGGGTTCGACCCAAGAGCTCCGAATCCCTCGGTTCGAGACCCAGCCCCTCGGATTTTGCTGCGCAACCTCACTTTTCCCTTCCGAGCAATGTACATAATGTCTCCTTCAAAACAGGCGAGATTGTGGCTGGGGAAGGGGCTCATTCATTTGTGGGCCATCGTTATGGACTCCTTGAGCCTGCACCCAGATCCTGTCCTAGGAGATGCGAGATGGTCCCAGGCCAGGGTCGGAGTGGCAGGTTTGGGGGCAGGTGAAGTGCGGGCATAATATGTGAGGTTCTGGGGAGACTCTTCCCCTCCTCTTTTTTCCTGCGGAGGAGGGAAGCCTCGAGATCGACCTGGGACGGGCTGGCCCTCAGCAGGGGTCCTAGAGAAGCCTGGGGGTGGGGGGTGAGGTCTTTCTGGGTGTGACCCTTGGGGTCGCCGGAACGGGTGTGGTGGTGGCGCTGAGAATGGTCTGCGGGGAAGTCCTCTGCGTGTGAGGCGGGACCGGGACAGAGCCCTTCTGTGTGGGGTCACCGGGAAAATCAGTTTTTTAATAGGAGGGAAGCAGCTGTCCCCTGTGTAGGGTCCGGATTTCTGGAGCGGGACGTCTGAAAAAGTCCCTGGAGGGTTGCCCCTGTTGTGCATCAGAGAGAGCATCTAACTGGAGATGTCGTTGTGAAGTTTTGTGGAGGGAAGGGACAAGAAATGGGGGCGTCCTCAGCAGGTTGCCATAATATGTGGAATGATCGCTGAATGGAGACAGTTTGGGGAAAAGTCTTCTAGACGAGAGAATACTTGCTGAGTTTCCCTGTGCTGGGGTTTGGTTTGGAGGATCTGAGCATGCTCCAAAGGTGCAGAAGATCAGTGTTTGGTGGAGGTGCAGAAATACATGAAGAGGGGTCTGGGAGAGTTTCCGTGGAGGGGGTGGCGAGGACAGGAAATGTAGTGACCCTTAGGTCCTTAGGGAGTAGCTGCTTGTGTTGGCAAGGTCTTTGTGTAGGTCTCTGGAAGATGGCTTCAATGCGAGCCCGCCGGCAGGGGCTTTCCCGGAAAGGTGTCACACCTTTCTGGCCTCCGGAGGGAAGGAAGCGAAACTTTCCTCTTACTCTCCGCCGACCCCGCTGGACGCAGCTCCGGAAACCGGGGGCTCCGGCCAGCTCTAGCTGCCGGTAGAGGGAGAGCGGGGCGGGGCGGGGTTGAGGGGCGGCGGGGGGCGGGGGCGTGCAGGGAGGCTAAGGCACCACCCCCGCTCATCCGGAAGAGGCCGGCTAAGGTCTCGTACCGCGTTCCCGGCCCTTGTCCTTATAAGGGCATCCGGAAGCGGCTCGAGCTTGTCCTACGTCACTACTTCCAAATTTAGTTGTGGAAGTCTGGCTGATTGAGTGGCGGGAAGGTTCGCGCATCGGTGTGGAGGGGGCGGGGGAGCTTGCCGTTAAAGGGCCCACACCACGAATGAAGGGAGCTGTTCGAACAATTTCTCGGAAATAGTGTTTCTTGGAATCTTAGTGCGTAGCAGAAGGTGGGGCCTGTGTTTTCTATCTATCTGCTCTATCTGTTTCCAAGTCCTAATTCAACTCCGCCTCCCCAGGAGCAGAGGCGGAGCTCGGCTGCGTCGTTCAGGGGGCCACAGCCACGTGTTCACTCGGCCTGTGTTGCTGCGGTGTCCTCCGCATTAGGGCACGGACGCCCACGGTGGATTTCGTGCCGAGGGAAATGGAGAGGGATGTTCCATGCGGAGCAGAGACTGTAGCTTAGGCTACGCTCTTGTCTGTAGACATTCACCGCCCTTGGAGTGTGCAACTTTGCCCTAGACCCAGCCAGTGTGTCCCGCTTTCTTACCGCCTCCAAACAAGGGGAGTAAGGAGGGTGGGCGGAGGCTGGAGACCACTGGTCCCCTTTCACCACAGTGGCTCAAGTATTCGTTTAGCAAATATTGGACGAGTCACTCGCCTAAAGAAATAAGATACAACTACCCTTCACGGAGTGGAAGTGAGAGATCCGTGAGATGTTTATGATAGGAAAGCCTTTAGCGCCTGGCACTTAGCAAGTGCTTAATAATTGTTAGCACCATTATTGATTAAAAAAACCATTAATTAGGCTCCTGGTAGATGGTAGACACAGTTTCCACCGGGATCTACCGTTTGGAAGTCAGGTTTTCTCAGGTGCGAAGGGAAAGTTGCAGCCTACGACCCGCTGGGGTCTCCAGACACAACCGGTGGGTGGGCCCTGAGCACCACCCACGGCCGCCCTCCTCCGGGCCTGCGCGGGGGTTCAGTGAGGGGCCCTGAGAAAGCAGACCACCCTGAGAGTTCAGCTTGGACTGGGGGACGCTTCTCCTCACAGGAGTTCGGGTCCCTTTTCTTCTCTCAGTAAATTCCACTCTATCGCTTTAAGGAGTCTCTCGGCGAGGCGTCGCGGAAAGCCCGGATGCGGCTCTCTGATTGGGCGGGGCGTCTCGGTGACTTCCACCCATATACAAAGGGCCCGGGCGGCGGGCGCCGGGGCAGAGCGTCCTGGCAGTGTCTCCGCGTGGCTTGTCCTGCTGAGAGTGGCCTGAACGAGCGTGTTGTCCGAAGTGCACCTGCCACCTGCCGTGCCCAGCCGGGAGTCCCTGCCGCCCTCAACCTCGCCCTCGCCCTCGAGCAGCTATGGAAGTGCAGAAGGAGGCGCAACGGATCATGACCCTGTCGGTGTGGAAGATGTACCATTCACGCATGCAGCGCGGCGGCTTGCGGCTGCACCGGAGCCTGCAGCTGTCGCTGGTCATGCGCAGCGCCCGGGAGCTCTACCTCTCGGCCAAGGTAGAAGCCCAGGAACCCGAGGTGCCCTTGCCGCCTGTCCGCTCCCCTGACCCTCGCCTGCACCCCACCTCGGGAAGCGGAAGTCGCAGCCAAGGCAGCGACCGGCAACGGTGAGCAGCCCTCTCCAGAACCCATGGATACCCAGGAGGCACCGAGAGCCGAGGAGACCCCTGCCCGCTGTGTCCAGCGCCCCGCCAAAATCAGCCGCAAGCGGCGGAGCAGCAGCCTTAGCGATGGTGCGGACGCCGCTCTGGTCCCGAGCAAGAAAGCCCGCTTAGAAGAGGAGGGAGAAAGGGCGTCTTCGGAGGTCCTTGATCGCATGCAGCCTGCTCCGGCGCAAGCGGAGGGTGCCTTCCCTAACCTGGCGCGCGTCCTGCAGAGGCGCTTCTCCGGCCTCCTGAACTGCAATCCTGTTGCCAGTTCTCCGACGGCGTCCCCGGCGTGTGAGGCGAAGCCGGCTTGCCGCCCAGCGGACAACATGCTCAACGTGCTGGTGCGGGCCGTGGTGGCCTTCTGAGGGTTCCAGAGCGGCGCTGCCGGAGCCCAGAGCGCCGAACCGTCGGCCAGAGTACGCAGACCCGAGGCGAGGCCCACCCCCGGGGAGCGCTCGCGGAAGCCGTGAAGAGGAGCCGTCGCCCGGGCTGCCCAGAGGCCCCGAGAGGGACTCTGCCCCGGGGAGCCGTCGCTACCTGTGTGCAGCGGCGACGCCGAGGAGCCTGAGCCGGGGGCGCGGGCGCCTTCCCCCAGACCTGCTGCTCCCATCGGTGCTGTTTTAACGGACTGGGAGGTGAACCTCACCGACTCCTGGAACTGGGAGAAGGGAGGCTTGGTTCTTTAAACTCCTCAGGGTCGGACTTTTAAAACTGGGGGCTATGCTGCCTTTTCAATAAGGTTTTTCAATCGTTGGTGTTTGCGTTTCCAACTTCAGAGAATTCCAGGCACTCCTCTTCCCCTCCAGTGACATACTTGTGCAAGCGGTCATCGTTGCGTCATGGGGCAGATGTGGGGAGCTTCCTGCTGCCGTGCGTGGGTGGGGGCCGGGAGGAGGACCTGGGGTGTGGACCGCCCTGGGGAATGGGAGGAGGGCGGCCTGAGTCACTGCGCCTTGCTGCGGGTTATTGCCCGAAGCCCCTACGCCTCCGGAGGTAGAGGGCTGATCTAATTTCATTTAAAAAATTTTTCTCATGTGCGTTAGAGGTGGGAATATTGTTCACCGTCTCAAGCTTAACCCACAGAAACGATCAACCCGGACGTTCCTGGTCTGAATCACAAAAACGGGGGGAGCGCTGTAGGGCTGAGCTGGGATCAGTGGCTGGCGAGACTGGCCAGTTTGGGGGAGGCGGGAGATTCTCGCCAGGGCGTTTTGGGGTTCTGTTTGCCTTTACTGGTGGATTCTGGTAACTCCCTCTATCTGGCCTTTTTGCTAGAATCGCCAGATAGGAAAATAAAGACCAATTGTATACAAAGTCTGTGCAGCCCGTCTGGTTTTCTTCCCTGGTGGGGGAGGGGCAGGGTTAAAGGGTCAAGAGCTGGCGGCAGCTTGCTAGGGCCCCAGAAACCGGTCTGACCGCTACCACGTGGGCAGAGTGGGCGGGAAGGGGCCGACCCCTTTTCCTTGCCAGAGCGCTTTCGTTCTGGGCTCCTGGCGCTCCGACCTTTCCTTAAACGTCGCACGTTTGGCGGGATCTTGACACACCCCCTCCCTACAACTCTGGGTGAGAAGGCTTTCCGAGCTCAGATGTTTGGGGGATACTGCTGGGTACAGTGCAACTAGCCGACTTGGGTATCGGGCCTCCTTTGGAGAATGGAAGGATAGCTACCCTCCCCCGACTTGATTAACTGAATCGGCAGGGTTCCCAGGATAGGAGTGGGGCTGGACTGGTGAGCTTTGGAGCGCCCTTAACGCTCAGTTCCAGTCTCGGGCAGTGTAACTGTGTGGTTCAGGCAGGGACCTGAGCTTCCAGCCTCAGTTTCCTCATACGCGAAATGGGCCCGAGCAACTTCCCTTCGAGACTGTGGGTTTAGAAATACCCGCGGGAGCACCCGTTGGCTTTGGCCCCACCCCATCCCCAGGTTCGCCGCCCCGAGAGAAAACTCTGACAATTTCCCCAATGCCAGTTCAGGAGAGTGACAGTCGGGGTTGTCCCAGGGGGTGGGGGCGGGGGCTGTGGGGAGGACAAAGGAGCCGCAGGTGCGGGGAGTGAAGGCGGGCGCGGGCGCCGGGAAAGCTCCCGCCCCCGCCTCCAGACGGCCGGCCCCGCCACTGCGGGCTTCCTGAGACCCGGGGGACCTGACCCTGAGGTCGGAGGAGGAGGGCGCGGTGGAGGGGGCGGCCCCGCCCCAGAACGCCCGCCCCTGGCTCCCCCCTCCCCCATCCTCTGGGTCCCTCAGCCTCTTCCCTCCTAACCCCACCTCCCACCCCTCACCCCAGGGGAACCTCGCCTCCTCCGCAGCCTTCCCTCCCGGGAAATGTGAGTCTTTAGTTGCCGCCCACTCGGGGGAGTTGACCCACAACTCCCCAAAGGGATGTAGCGAGAGAACTGGAACATCACACTAGCGGTAGCTCAGTGCGTTTGCGTGGGAGCAACTCCTCACGAACTTGGCCCGGCCCGGGAGGTCCCCGGCGACAGGGAGGGGGCATCGCCGCGCGCATCCTGTCGCAGGAACCGCCTGGTGCTTCCTTCCACGGGAAGCTGCTAGGCCGACCCCCGCCGCCGCCCGGGCCGCCTGGGTGTTTCCGGCGCCCGGTCGCGGGGGCTGAGGGCTGGAGATGATGCCGTGAGACGGACACCCCCTACACACATGCATTCCCTTAATTCGTTCTCCTCCCTAAGACCCCATTTCACCTATTTGTTCTTGTTTAGACTGTTCAGTTCAGTCGCTTAGTTGTGTCCGACTCTTTGCGACCCAATGAATCGCAGCACGCCAGGCCTCCCTGTCCATCACCAACTCCCGGAGTTCACTCAGACTCACGTCCATCGAGTCAATGATGCCATCCAGCCATCTCATCCTCTGCCGTCCCCTTCTCCTCCTGCCTCCAATCCCTCCCAGCTTCCCTCCCAGCATCAGTCTTTTCCAATGAGTTTAGACTTTTAAGTCGTGTCTTTTCGACCCCATGGACTGTAACCCGCCAGGCTCCTCTGTCCATGGGATTTCCCGGGCAAGAATACTGGAGTGGATTGCCATTTCCTCCTCCAAGGGGTCTTTGCCACCTAGGGATCTGCTGGAACCTAGGTCTCTTGCTTGGCAGGAGGATTCTCACCACTGAACCACCTGGAAAGCCCCCTTTCACCATAAGAATTGTTCAGTCGCCTAGTCGTGTCTGGATTCCTTTCGACCCCAAGGACTGCAGCAGGCCAGGCCTCCCTGTAAGGAATGTGTATTCATGCCCCATAAGAATAGACAAAGTTGAAAATTTTGTCACAACAATCCACTTTGGTGTCCACGCCATTACATGGCCTTGGGTTATTGGGACAAACCCTCTGGGCAGTGATCGATTGGACCACAGCTGTGAAAACTATCACCAGCGGATACCCCAGGGAACCTCAGACCCGCAGAAAGAGGCTCCAGAAGAGCGTTCACTACAGTGTTGTCCAAAGTGGGCACAAATTGAAAAAAACAACCTACATGCCCATCCGACTGGACTGGTCTGGCAGAATGTGGACTGTCCACCACTCCCTCCCTAAAGGATGAAAGGCCTCGGCCTGAGAGATCTCCTGGGGAATAGGGGGTGGGGTGGAGATAACTCAGAACCAACATGCTGAGTGACAGAGCCCAGGTGTAGAAGTTGCAGGATGAGGACAGATTCCAGGGCCAGATGACCAGCTGTACTTGCTGTGCAGCTTTGGGCAAATCACTTAATCTCTCTGGGCCTCAGTTTCCCTGACTGTAAATTATGGACAGTAATAGCCCCTATCTTTTGGGTTTATTATGACAGTTAAGTGAGATAATATACATAAAGTACCTGGCATGCAAGGTATGCCACTTTATGATTTATTATTGTTGAGGCTAATAATTATTATTTATTGTTAGTACTTTATTATTGTTAAAGGCTGGAATGGCAACAGTTCATTTCAAGGCACATACAAGGGGACTCTCCTGTGGTTGAGAGTCTGTTTTCCAATGCAGGGGACATGGATTCAATCGCTGGCCAGAGAACTAGTATCCCACATGCCTCAGACCATCTGAGCTTGCGCTCTTCAACTAGACTTCATTCTGCAACTAAGACCCATCATAAAATTTTAAAATAAAAGCACATGCAAGGGACTTCTTTGATGGTCCAGTGGTTAAGAATCTGCCTTGCAACACGGGGGACATGGGTTCCATCCCTTGTTGGGGAACTAAGATTCCCACATGCCACAGAGCAACTAAGTCCAAAAGCCACACCTAGAGAGTCCCTGTGCCACAACGAAAGATCACGCATGAAGCAATGAGGATCCGGCATGCCACAGCCAAGATCTGACACAACCAAATAACTACATAAAATAAATTTGAAAAATAAAAGCACATATGGCAGATACTACTATATATAAAATAGAGAAACAACAAGGACCTACTGTATAGCACAGGAAACTATATTCAGTATCTGTAATAACCTATAATGGAAAATAATTTGAAAAATAGTATTTATCTGTATATCTGCATTATTTTGCTGTACACCTGAATGAACATAACATGATAAATCAACTATGCTTCAATAAAAGTTTGTTTTGAGAAAAAAATTAAAAGCACGTGCAGCAATGCAAGTATGATGTATGGGAGAGTGGGTACAGATGCTGTGCTAAAACCCAGGGAGCTGGAGGAATGGCTCCCTCTGCCAATGTGAATAAGAGCTCCCCTCCCAGCTCGAGTTTGTTCTAATCCTAATGGTCTGACAGGGTTAATTCTTTCTTCCTCCCAACGCCCACACTCACACTCTTGGTTTACTCCCCACCTCACCAACAGTTCCTGCCTCAGGCCCTGCGCTGGTCTCTATTTATAGTCAACCTTAGATAGGCTCCTTCAATCTTTTTTTCTTGTTAAAAAATATTCATTCATTTGGTTCTGGGTCTTAATTGTGGTATGTGGGATCTAGTTCCCTGACCTGGATGTAACCCTGGTCCCCTGCACTGGAAGCTGGACTCTTAGCCACTGAACCACCAGGGAAGCCTCAGGCTTATTCAGTCTTCAGGCCCTAACTGCCAACTCTGTGTGTGTGTGTGTGTGTGTGTGTGTGTTAGTCGCTCAGTCGTGTTTGACTGTATTCCCATGGACTGTAGCCCACCAGACTGCAATCCCATGGACTGTAGCCCACCAGGCTCCTCTGTCCAGGGAATTCTCCAGGCAAGAATACTGGAGTGGGTTACCATTCCCTTCTCCGGGGGATTTTCCTGACCCATCTAGGGGTTGAACCTGGGTCTCCTACATTGCAGGTGGGTTCTTTACCATCTGAGCCACCAGGGAAGCCCACCTCTATACTGAATCCCAAATGTCACTCTCCATCCTAGACTTCCCCTCCCCAGCCTCCAGACTTGTCTGGCCAAACCCTCTCTCTCTCTGTCTCCCCTTGAGGGTCTAAGGTATTCCAAACCCAGCAGGAACTAAAGAGGATTCTTGCTGTTACTGCTAGCAGTTCAACTGAGGAGGAATCTTTCTTGATTTCCTTTTTCTCCTTCCCTCAGGTGCTGTCAACTAGACTTCCCGTCCCACTCATTCCAAGCTTTTCCCAACCTCATGGCTCCCATCGTGCTTGAGCTGAGATCCCACCTCTCACTTGGGATCGGGCAGTGGCTTCCACCCTGCCCTTGACCCCACAATTATTTTATGCTGCAGCTACACTGATCTTATAAAATGCAAACTGGATTATATGACTCCCCCAACTTTCCTCTGCTTCAAGTACACTGACATCCCTTCTGCTTGGAGAACAGGACAGGTGTATTCCAGCCCCAGGGCCTTTACACTTGCTGTTCCTTATGCCTACAATGCTCTTTTCCCAGATATGCACAAGTCCATCCTCACTTTCTTTAGGTTTCTGCTGAAATGTCACCTCCTTGGGGAAGCCTTCTTTGGCTACTTGATCCAAAATAACAATAACACCCCCCACTGTGCTACTCTGCTCCTGCATCCTGCTCAGACTTCCTCAAAGCACTGCTCATCTCCTTATGTTTATGTTAGGTTTAGCATCCATGCCCCCATTCAAATGTCACTTCCACAAATGCCTAGCCCAGGCCTGAATGAGTCAGTATGGTTGTCTGGGGGTACTAAGGGCTTAATACTTATTATTCCATTACTCACTGGCTTTCCACGGCCCTTATAATTGAATTTCCCAAATTTCAGGGTCAGGATTTTTGTCACATCTGCTTAACAAATGTATTGTTATTTAAGTAATATGTATCTTTCTAACTTTTAACTCACTTGTTAATCACTCACTAGCGTCAGAGGTGAGTTAAGGACTGTCAACTTAAAAAAAAAAAGAAAGAAAGCAAAACATGAGAGTTTCAAGTTAAGTTTTATTTGGGGCAAGATGAGAACTGCAGCCCAGAAGACAGAATCTCAGATAGCTCTGAGAAACAATTCCAAAGATGTAGGGGAAAGGGACAGTATGGATATGATTTTGGTAAAGGGAGAGTACATGCAATCAAGCAAACAATTTTTTGTAGATTGTTCCTGGTCTTGTGAAGTTTCCACTAGTCATCACCATGAAGCATTTTACTGCTTTTCTCAATGTGGGGAGATTCGAGAGATAGGCTCAGAAAATCACCTCCTCTCCTGAGTATCAAACTGTCTGAAGACCTGTCCTGCCAGCCCCCACCACAACCCCCAGCACAGAATGCCTCATTTCTGCTCTCCACCCTGAACTCCTTCAGGGGGTGCTGGAGGTCAGCAGCTGCAGCAGTTCACAACTTAATCCTTTAGAGGTAGATGGCAAGCACCCATGGAAAGTGCCAATTTGTAATTGATGTGACTAAACAACAACATGATGCCTGGAAGGTAACAGTTTAAAAAGTCACAATGAAAATGAAACAATATCACAAGACCCTGGTGAAACAGTAGCTAGTATGAGGTTCCAGACAGCTTTCTTTGTTACAAAGGAAAATTAAGAAGGTTAAAGACATTGTTGCCAAGGAAGACTATCCTTAGACTACTGCTTGGCAGGTGGCAGTGGTAAGAAGCTGCCTGACAATGCAGGAGATGTAAGAGATGGGAGGTTTGATCTCTGGATCATGAAGATCTGCTGGAGAAGGAAATGGCAACCCACTCCAGTATTCTAGCCTGGAAAATTCCATGGACAGAAGAGCCTCACGGGCTTCAGTCCATGGGGTTGCAAAGAGTCTGACACAACTGAGCATGCATGCAGGTCCTTAGACAAGCTGAAAAGGGAGAGACCCTGAGAGATTCCTTAAGTTATTTAAATAACATTGAATCACTTTGCCCCCTGTCCCAGAATTAGGGAAATTCTGCTTCTTGAAGAAGGACAAAACTCCTATGACTAAAAGATGCTGCTTGATTTCTGCCCATCCCTGCCTGGCTAATCTTGCATCATTCTCTGGCTACACTGACCTACTTTTTGTTTCTTGAGTTTCCACAATCTTCCCAGCCACAGGACCTTTGTATATGTTGTTATCTCCTAAGATTCTTTTCTCTTCCCTATGGTGGTTCAGTCACTCAGTTGTGTCTGACTCTTTGCAACCCTGTGGACTGTAGCCTACCCACCAGGCTCCCTCTCTCCACGGGATTCTCCAGGCAATACTGGAGTGGCTTGCCATTTCCTTCTCCAGAAGAACTTCCCCACCCAGCCATCGAACCCAGGTCTCCTGCACTGCAGGCATATTCTTTACCCACTAAGCCACCAGGCCAGCTTCTCCTTGTTCACCTAGTTAACTCATTTTAGCCCACGGGCAAATCATCACCGAAATTTCCCCTTCTGCCCTCCATTTTGGTCTAAGACCCCTATGTTAATTTCCATTCTGATCACGAGCCACTTTGTAGTCGTATTGGTGATGGTGGTCGTAGTATTTATCACAGTTTCAATGTTACATTTCCTTTTGGTTTTGTCTCCTCTTTTAGCTTGCGGTCTCCATGAGGGCAGAGATGAACCCAGTAGGCGCTTGCTAAGTGGTTTTTGTGAGTGAATGATGCATTTGCTACTTTGCTTTAAGGCTGGTCCGTTTAATGCCTATTTTCACACACTGGGAAACTAACCTCCAGAGAGGATTGCCCTGAGCAAGCAGGGGATAGCTCTAATGGTGCCCCTCCCCCCACTTAGAGATTCGCTATCAGGCCCGCCCACCCCTACTTCCTCCACTGTGTGGGACCCAAGGAACGCAAGCCCCAGCTCCGGACTCCGCTGAGCTGGGAAAGGGCCTGTCCACAGGTCAAGACCAGCCCAGAAGCGGCTCCCGGACCGGTTTAGCCGGTTCCTGGAGCACGGGCGAGGTCCAGCCGCCCCAGGCGGTTAAGACGCAGACCTTGACCAGATTGCCAGCGGTTCGGGGCGGGCGCTTGATCTACATTCGGAGTCCTAGGCTGGGCCCTCAGGGTGAGTGGTTTAGCCAAGGCAGAGGGCGGGGTTATCCGGGTGTCGATCACTTACATGGGCGGGACATGCAAATTAAGCGCTTTCCATTTCTCTCTGGGCCCCGCCCCTCCGCGCTGCACCCAGCTACTTCCTAGAACACCTGGTGTCGGTCGGTGGCTCAGGCGGTTCCGACCCTCCCCCAAGCTCGTCCCCTCCCAGATTCCACCCACAAGGTCGGCGCTTAGCCATCCCCTTATCCCAGCGCCCCGCGGATATAGGGGGCGGGGTTTAGGAGCCGAGCGGGAAGGCGGAGGCCGTGCTGTGGGCTCCTGGGGCTGGGGGTCGGCTCGGAATCAGGTAAATGACACTGAAAGCTGAAGGGGGATGGGGATTGCCAGAGTTTGAGGCTCAAGCTACTTGCCCTTGGCGTAGGGGCTACTGAAACCTTTCCCCCACGCCCCATGCTTGCCTAAAGGAGCCCAGACTCCCACACTGGTGACCAGGGGAAGCCAGGACACACACACACACCACCGGTAATGTCTAGTGGAGTTCAGATCCACACACCTGTGTTCAGGGGGCCCAGGCCTTCCCCATCCGTGTCCGGGGTTACTCTCACTAGGTCATTTCATATCTGTTTGCTTTGAGGCTCAGCCTAGAGGGGTGTTCGGCTCACCTGTGTTGGGGGAACTTAAGGTCTCCCGAAATTTGTGTTCAGGAGAGTTCAGCCTAGGGACTAAGGCCCTCTATTTGCATGTCCAGGCCCAATACCAGCTCTCGGCCTGCCCCTTTCTTGCAGCCCCTCCCAGAAGAAATTTCCCCTGGGCCCCCATTCCACCTCCCCTCTCTGCCCTTCTCCCTTCCAGTCTCCTGGCCCCACTGGCTTCAGGTCAGCATCCCCTCCTCAGCACATTGTTGACTCACAGTTAAGAAGCTATTTCAGCCTTTGCAGTCTGGCCACCCTCCCTTCAATATACCTAGGCAGCTCCCGGGATGGGGGTGGGGGGGAGGTGCCCTGGGGTCCTGTCTTCTCCGCCCACCACCTGACTGGCACCATTTAATTTCCCCCTCAGCCTGTCCACCCACATCTGGTTGTCAGCTGCTCGCCCTCACCCTGCATGCCCCCAGTGTCTCCTAGGGAATTGCTCACAGCTCTCTGCCTCTTTCTGTGCCCCCAAATCCTGACTGCCCCACCAAAGCAGAACCTTCCCCCCTCCCCGGCCCCCCATCCAAATCTGCTAATCAGAAAAGTCCTAGCCTAGTGCCTGGAAGAGAGATCTGAAATCAGAGAAGGGGTGGGGTGTGAAACTTTCCAACTCAGAGATGCTGGGGGTGGGGGAAATGGGTGGAGGGAGACAGGAACTTAAGTTGTACCTAAAAGCTTGAGATCAAAGCAGTCTGCCTTCCAGATGGGGGCTGTGGGGAGGGTTGCCCCCCCCGGGGGAGCGGGTAAGCCTGAGCCCTCCCCTTCCTCGGAAACCCCCAAGACTCTGTGGTGACAGCTGTGCCCCAGCCCGCGCCCGGCCGGTTTCCCTTTCCGGTGCTTGCTCTCCCGACAGGCTGGCCTGCAGTCTGGAGACACTGCGCCTGGCCCTTTGAAGGGGCTCCCTGGAGGGTCTTCCTGGACAAGAGGGAGGGGACCAGCTGGAGAACAATGGTCTTCTGTGGCTCCCTGACGCCAGGCGCTTCCTGTTAAACCCTTCCCTGGGGACCCAGCTTCAGGAGGGGAGTGGGGCAAAGGGATTGACAAAGTCAGCAAATGCACTGCATTTTCTCCTGTTGCTCGTCTTGTTTGTGAAAGTTTCAGGAAGTGGTGAGGCGAATGCAGACCTTACCTTCCTCGGCAGAGTCACTTTGGGCCTTTCTTTTCCCCTCTGTGGCTGGGGGTTGTGCCCCCAGGGGATGGGGCATGGTTAGAAATCCCGAGATCTCTGGGGCTGGACTTAGCCTGGCCGGGGGACCCAGGCGATCCCAAAGTGCAGCTGTATTTGCCAACCATGGTTCTAACTGCCTTGCTAGATGAGCTGGAGGTTGCTGCCCCTGAGCCATTCCCGAGGTGGGCTGGGCCTCGGTTTCCCTCAGTTTAGGATTTCTCCCAAGCATTGGACCCGAGCACCAGGTGGTCCTGAGGGGCCAGAGTGTCAGTGAGCTGAGCCGAGGGTCTTGGAAACACACTACTCTTCCTAGGAGCCCTGGGAAGATATACTGGTGGAATTAGCCATTGTGTTAATTGAGGCTTCATGCAAAGTCCACTGTGTTTACAGAGCTAACCTGAGATGCATCCTCAGATGATTCTGTGAGCCTCTGAAGGGCCCCTGGAGACTCTGCATCCAACCCCAGGGGCTTCCGGTTAGAGACCAGATAACATGCCCTATTCTATGAAGAGACAGTGGATGTTAATACTTAACTGCCAGCCAGGTGCTTTGCTGGGTATACATATTCACTTAGCTAAATTGTGCTACCTGAATATTCCTTGGAAGGACTGATGCTGAAGCTTCAATACTTTGGCCACCTGATGTGAAGAGCTGACTCACTGGAAAAGACTGATGCTGGGAAAGATTGGCAGGCTGAGATGGTTGGATGGCATCACTGATTCAATGGACAAGAGTTTGGACAAACTCCAGGAGATAGTGAAGGACAGGGAAATCTGGTGTGCTACAGTCCTTGGGTCACAGAGTTGGATGCGCTTGAACAACCACAAAACCTTACCCCAAACTTGGGTCAGAATTAAAGTCGGCACTTTCACTAACCCCATTTTATGGATAAGGGAGTTGAGCCACCAAGCAAACATGTCTAGTAATACAAAGACCATTATTCTTCTTTCTCTCCTAGATTTGGGGATGGAGGACGGAGTGGATGGTTAGGTGGAGTTTTCTTGTATATACCCAGCATCTTATCTCTGGTTCACAGATAAGGAAGAGAGCTCAGGGTGGTGAGATCCGCCGTCCAGGTCTCCCCCACCACCAGGCAGTGTTTCCTCTCCTGGCCTCCTGTGCTTGCCACCCACTGGCTTCACCCACCAGCTTCCTTCTTCAGCTTTTTCACACCCACTTGCTGGGTAATTCTGTACCATCTTTTCTCCTGCTTCCTTTGGTGAAAACATCCCTGGGGGGCCAATTTGTGCATGTTTGGCCCAGGGGTTTGATGAGGATGAAGTTGTATTTGGGTGTTTTGTGTGTGTGTGTGTTTGCTGTACTTTGTAGCTTAGAGAATCTTAATTCCCCGACCTGAGTTCAGGCATTGAACCCATGCCCCCTGCAATGAAAGCATGTAGCCCTAATCACTGGGCCACCAGGGAATTCCCTGGGTTTGAGTTTGGGTGTTTGTTGTTGTTTCATGTTTTTGATGATTATTACTAACTGAGCAAATCCAAACCACTGCTAGACTAGAAAGGCTGCTTCGGGCTGGGGGTGGGGGCCTTTGCTGGTGTCTGGGACAGGAAATGGCTCACCAATTCACCGTTTAGACCCGAGGGTGAGGGCGGACAGGGAGGGCCATCAGAGGCTGCCAGCCCTGTTAGGTGCGTGTTGGAGGCCACAGGAGACTGGCCCTCGGCCCCAGTATCTTGACCCCCCAGGCCCTGGCCAACCAGCTTCTGTCTGAGCCCCTTTCCCCTCCCTTACCCCCTTCCCTTCCCCTCCTCCCCTCCCCCCCACCCCTGCTGTGGCCCGCCCTTCCGAAATGAACCTTGTTCTGGCATCAGGCCACCGGGAAGGCCAAAACAAGCCTGCAATTACTCACTGCCGGGACCCTGCCGGCTGCCGCTCCTCTTGGAAGCTCCACATGGGGCAGGAGGTGGAGCTCTCCCCCTACCGACCCACCCCCGGGCTGTGTGCAGCTTCCACCTTCAGATAATCCCCTGCTGCCTTCTGGCTCCCCTTTATGAAGTGTTAGTCTCTCAGTTGTGTCTGGCTCTTTACTACGATCCCATGGACTGTAGCCCACCAGGCTCTTCTGTCCATGAAATTTTCCAGGCAAGAATACTGGAGTGGGTTGCCATTTTCTTCTCCAGGGGATCTTCCTGACCCCGGGGTCAAACCTGGATCTGCATTGCAGGCAGATTCTTTTACCTTCTGAGCTACCAGGGAAGCCCCATGGACATCACCTTATAAACAGATACTTGGATTTTAGAAGTACTCTCCTGTTGTTTGGGACTAGGTGTTACCTTCTGAGAAGGGAGGGGATGAAACCAGTTCTTTTTCTTTTGGGGGGTTTGCGGGATCCTAGTTCCCTGACCAGGGAAGGAATCTATGCCTCCTGCAGTGGAAGCATGGAGCCCTCACCACTGGACTGCCAGTCTCTCTGCCTCACCACTGGACTGCCAGTCTCTCTGAGGGAGAAACTGAGGTTGTGAGATGGGGCTCGCCGCCAAATCTCCAAAGCCTTCCTTTTCGCCAGCGGGGTGGGGTGGTGGTGGTATTTCCCCTCCCTTGCTCTGCTGTGCATCTCAGGGCTGCTGCTTGGGAGACGGGGCCACGGAGGACTGAGTGTGCAACAGGGGCCCCCTGGGGACTCTGCAGGCAGCAGGCACTAATGCGTTTGTCTTCAGCCTGAGCATTCTTCTGTGTCCCCGGCCACCCTCCCTTATCCCGGTTCTCACGACTCTCCGGACATCTGTGGGTGGGGCATACTTGTTGCCCAATCTCCTAGTGGTTATACTGTGACTAAAGCCAGCCCGGTCCCTGGAGGCTGGGAGGCTGGAGCCAGGGTGCACCCACAGGGCCACATGTCCCAAGCTTGACCTAGGTTTCTGGTCAGACTGGGTGGACTGGTGGGCAGGATGGGTCTTTTCAACACCCTGAGTTGAGATTGAGTCTGGGCCCAGCAGGTTGCGCACACACACACACACACACACACACACACGCAGCTCTGGGAAAGTTTCTGCCCACCCTCTGAATGGCCCAGGTTCCTTCTGATTGTCTTGAATTACCCTAGTATCCCTGTTCTTGGTGCATTTTCCTCCTTGCAGCTACCAATACGTTCTAGAAAGCTGGGGAAAGACCCTCAGTGAGACCCACCCTCCTGCCAGCCACCCACCAGATGGGCCAGATTCTCAGGCATGCTCCCTGCTCTGTGCTCACGGCCAGCATGGTTCTTCCCCCAAACCTTCTCTCCTGTTGGAGCAGAGCCCATCCTGCCCCGTTGCCATGGCATCTGTTGTACCCAGAAGCCAGGTGGTCTTTTGTTCCCTGATGTCCCTTCTAGGCTCAGACACTTCTGAGCTCAGCGAGAGTCACTCGGTCCCCTGTGTCCCCCACATTCACTGAGGCTGTGTGCCCCAGCAGTGCTTCTGTCTCCTCCCATGACTCTGAGACAGGCAGTGATAGCACTTATACAAATTTCGGATTTGAACTTGGATCTATGAGAGACTTGGAGACTAAGGTTTTTTTTTTTTTGTTGTTGTTTTTAAATAGTCATTTGCCTTTTTTTTAAAAACGTATTTGGCTGCGTTGGGTCTTAGCTGCAGCATGGGAGACCGTCACTGCCGCATGTGGGATCGCTCGCTGCGGTGCTCAGATGTCCCCAGTTGTGGCTTGTGGTTTTCTCTTTAGTTGTGTACCGGCTTAATTGCCCCGATGTATGTGGGGTCTTAGTGCCCCTGACCAGGGATCGAACCTGAGTCCTCTGCATTGGAAGGTGAATTCTTAACCACTGAACCACCAGGGAAAGCCCAGATCTGTAGGTCTTAAGAATGACAGTCATCACAACAGCTGTTGCTTCCTAGTTTAGGCACTTCACCTCTGGAGTCGTCATCACAAAGATTTCTTGCCTTATCCTCATTTCACATTGTGGAAACTGAGGCATAGTGAGTTTGGATAGCTTGCCTGCTAATATGTAGTCTTTACTAGATAGCAAAAAAAGTGCCAGTTTCTTGCCTCTTGACTTTTGAGGCTGGATTGTTCCCTGTTGGGATCAATCGGGTGCTGCCTGGTGCATCTTAGAATGCTGAGTTGCAGTCCTGGCTTCCATCCACTAGTGTTACCTGAAAACTGGGTTCACTTCTTGGTTGGGCATCAAGCCAGACACTACCAAGGAATTTCCCTGGTGGTCCAGTGATTAAGAATCCTCCTTCCAATGCAGGAGAGTCAGGTTCCATCTCTGAGGGGGAATAAGATCCCACATACCGCAAGACAACTAAGTCTGAATCACAACCGTAATAACCCCCACCCCTGTTCTGGAGCCCATGGACCACAACTAGAGAGAAGCTGCAGCTAGCAAAGTGTACGCAGCAACAAAAGACCTCACATGTGCAACAAGGGTCCTAAGATCTGATGCAACCAAATAAATATTTGGAAAAAGAAAGACACAACCAAGTCGAAGATCAGGGAGAGGAGCGACTTCATACTTGGCAGCAAGTAAGAACACCAGGCTTTTGAACTGTGGTGTTGGAGAAGTCTCTTGAGAGTCTCTTGGACTGCAAGGAGATCCAACCAGTCCATCCTAAAGGAGGTCAGTCCTGGGTGTTCTTTGGAAGGACTGATGTTGAAGCTGAAACTCCAATCCTTTGGCCACCTGATGCGAACAGCTGACTCATTTGAAAAGACTCTGATGCTGGGGGAAGATTGAGGGCAGGAGGAGAAGGGATGAGAGGATGAGATGGTTGGATGGTGTCACCGACTCAATGGACATGAGTTTGGGTAAACTCCGGGAGTTGGTGATGGACAGAGAGGCCTGGAATGCTGAGGTTCATGAGGTCTCAAAGAGTCAGACACGACTGAACGACTGAATTGAACTGAAGAACACCAGGAAGCTTTCCCAAGGCCATGTCTCCAAGACCAGCAAAACTGGTTAAGTTTTAAGCTAAGGATACATGCATATTCAGGAGCTGGCTTGAGCAGAGGAGAACACAGCATAGAATTGGGCCAAAGCTTCCCAGGTGCCTCAGCTTTAAAGAACCTGCCTGCTAATGCAGGAGACTTGGGCTCGATCCCGGGGTGGGGAAGATCCTTGGAGAAGGAAATGGCACCCCACTCCAGTATTCTTGCCTGAAAACCCCATGGACAGAGGAGTCTGTTGAGCTACATACAATCCATGGGGTGACAAAGAGTCGGACAGGATTGAGGGACTAAACAAAATAGAGTCCAAGCTTTAGTTGGTTCAAGTCAGGAGAGTCAACAAAATCATTCTATCCTCCACCTTGGGGAAGGGCGGATTAGTTCCTGCAGAACTCAAAGACTTGTATCAGATTGCTCAGGAGGAACTAGGACTGTTTTATGGCTGAACAATTGTTTTCTGACTGCTTTTCCTAGGTTCTTACGTTCCCTCCCTTCCCTTGAGATCATTGATTACTGAGGCCTATTCAAGGACAAGTCTTATGGCCAGGCTAAAATCCCCAAATGGCTTAAGCTAAAAGTGGCTTCACATTTGTCAAGGAAGTCTGGTTCTCTTTCTTCAGGCTCCCCCACCCGCCTGCCCTCCCCAATCCTATCTGCCTATACTGGGTACTGGAGCACCACCTCCTACAGTCATGGCAACAAATAATGTCCCCAGATGTGGCTTCCTGTTGGTATGGGGTGGAGGGCAGGCTCACCACCCACCTTCGACTGCCTTGCCTCTTTACATAGGTGCCTGCCTGCAAAGTATCACTGTGTGTATGTGTGTGTGTCTTTTCCCCCAAACAGGTATAGAGTTCTGAGGATGGAGGTGATCGGCAGGTTCTGGCCTCCTGGGGAGAGACTCAGTGGGGCTGTCGCCGAGGGCCATGGGGTGCCAGTTTCCCAGGTCCTGATGGGTGGAGACAGGCCAGCTTTTCTTCCTTCCTGGTTCCCAGAGGTGGGTGATGGCCCAGACACAGCCCAGGAGCCAGAAGGCTTGGGGAGCCCTGACCTGGAGTCCGGATTTACTGGGTGTTGCCCGGGTGTGTGTTCTGAGACCCAAGGGCCCTCGTGGGTGTGGAGAAAAACCAGAAGCTAAAGTAGGCCTCCCCGCCCGCCTGCCTGCCGCCCTCACATCCCACCCAGCCCTGGCTGCCGGCCAGCAACTGCCAGAGTGATGACTCAGAGCGGCAGAGCCCAGGAGAGAAACAGGGTGCAGAGTGGGGTGTCCCCCTCAGCCAGCCTTCCCGGCACCCCCATTAAGACGAGGACCCTTGAGGCTGCATTTCACACTCCCCTGCACACCACCACCATCTTCCCTCCCTGCTCCCCACCGGTGGGATTTTTTTCTTTTCCTTGGTACTAGGCTATGGCAGGAAAACAGAAATGTGTGTGGGGCCTGGGATATCTCTACGGTTGGAATATGTTGAGGCCAGGATGAGAGAGTGTGTGTGGTGGGGGCACAGTCTCAGGCACTGGCCTGGCAGTGAGGAGTGAGCCAGTGTAGAGAGGGAGCCCCCTCCTATAGAGCTCCCAGGTTTCCTGGGGGCAGAAGCAGGGAGGACCGGGGAGGCCCTAGAAGTGGAGGCATGTCCTGCATAGCACCATGCTGGATCATCTACAGTTGAAAACGCAGAGGCCCAGACAGGTTAAGTGGTTTTCCTGAGGCTGCCCAGGAAAAAATGAAGGCACCACCAGGGTTTGCTTGCTGGTCTGGCTGCCTGCAAAGCAGGAGTGTGCTCTTGCCATATTCATGTACACGTGTGTTCATCGATGCAGCCTTCTGTACAGCCTAGTCTGTTCCCAGTCAGACGTGAGATGTGCGGGAAAGCAAGAGGTGAACTGGACCTGAATCCCAAACCACAACCCAGCTCAGAGTGGGGAGTGGCAGGGTGGGGGATGGAGAGGGGATGGGGAGAACATCTTTTCTCTGCACAGCCCTCAGGCTCAGAATGGTTTTGACACTTTCTTCTGTTTTTCTTTTTATTTTTGGTTGTAGGGCATAGCCTGGGGCATCATTCGTTCTCGTAGTTCCCTCACCAGGAATCAAATCATTGAGCTCCTTGCAATGGAAGCTCAGAGTCTTAACCACGGAACCACCGAGGAAATCTAGTTTTGATATTTTTAAGCAGTTGAGAACAAAAGATTATTCCTTGAAACATAAAAATCATACGAATGATGTTTTCAGCCCTTGTAAATTACATTTATACAGTCATGCCCATTCCTGTCTGGCTGCTTTGCCGCTGTTGTTCAGTCACTCAGTTGTGTCCCCATGGACTGCGACCCCATGGACTGCAGCATGCCAGGGTTCCCTGTCCTTCACTATCTCCTGGACTTTGTTCAGACTCATGTGCCATTTTTTTTTTTTTAATTGAGTTAAAATACACTTGACAAAAATTTACCATCTTAGCTATTTTTTAATCATACAGATCAGTGGTATTAAATACATTTATATTGCTCTGCAACCATTATATCATCTATCCCCACAATTCTTTTTTTTTTTCCTGCCCATTTCCCCCTACTTTTTGGCTGGTCTGTACAGTATGCAGGATCTTAGTTCCCTGACCAGGGTTTGAACTACCCCCTCCAGTGGCAGCCCGGAGTCCTAACCACTGGACCACCAGGGAAGTCCCACCCCCACAACTCTTGTAAATCTGAAGCTCTATACCTATTAACTCTCCTGTTCACCCTCCCCTCACCCCCTGGAAACCATTGTTCTACTTTCTGTCTCTATGATTTTGACTAATCTAAGTACTTGATATAAGTGCTTATAAGAATTATACAGTACTTGTCTTTTTGTGATTGGTTTATTTCACTTAGCAGAATGTCCTCAAGGTTCATCCTAGTTGTAACATGTGTCAGAATTTCCTTTCTTTTTATGTATCTATTATTAGTATTTTTATTTTTGCTACACTTTGCAGCCTGCAGGATGTTATTAATAGTTCCCAGACCAGGGATGGAACCCACTCCCTCTGCAGGAGAAGCGTGGAGTCTTAACCACTGGACTGCCAGGTGAGTCCCTAGACATAGCTTCTTTTTAATCAATTTTTAAATTCTTGGCTGTGTAGGGTCTTCCTTGCTTTGCACAGGCTTTCTTTAGTTGCGCTGAGTGGGGATGACTCTTCATTATGGTGCTCGGGGTTCTCATTGCTGTGGCTTCTCTTGTTGTGGAAAACAGGCTGTGGGGCACACAGGCGGGCTTAGCTGCTGGAATCTAACATGTGGAATCTTCCTAGACTGTGGATCGAATTCGTGTTCGCTACATTGGCAGGTGAATTCTTATGCAGCACACCGCTGGGGAATTCCTTCCTTCCTTTTAAAGGCTGAATAATATTCCACTGTGGGGATATAACACATTTTGGTAATTCCAAGCACTTGGATTGCTTCCATGTGTTCGCTATCATGAACAATACTGCCGTGGGCGTGGGTGCACGAGTATTTCTTCAAGACCCTGCTTTCAATTGCTTTGGCTGGAATTGCTGGGTTGTGTGGTAATTCCATTTTTAAGTTTTTGAGAAACCTCCGTACAGTTTTCCACAGTGGCTGTACTCTTCACGTTCCTGTCAACAATGCACAGGAGCTCCAGTTTCTCCACGTCCCCACCAACGCTTGCTGTTTTCTGTTTTGTTTCATGACAGCAGTCATCCTCATATCTGCAGCTGCTTTTGTTCTATTGAGACCGGAGGGAAGGGGGTTAGGGCACAGCCTTTAAAAGTGTGACATGGGACCTCCCTGCTGGCCCAGTTTTAAGAATCTGCCTGCCAATGCAAGGGACGCAGGTTTGATCCCTGGTCTGGGACGATCTCGTGTGTCTTGGGGCAACTAAGTCCACAGGCCACAACTCCCAAGCTTGTGTGGCCCGGAGCCCTCACTCTGCAGTGTGTGTGTGGAAGGGCACTGCAATGAAAAGCCCATGCACTGCAACTAGAGAAAGCCTGCGTGCAGCAGCCAGAGCATAAATTAATTAATTAAATACAACTATAAAATAAATAAAAGAGTGATGTTGTCATTGAGGCTACAACATAAGCTTTTTAGGAGTGATTAGATATAGGATGGTGGAAGATGAGATTTCCAGTGGAGCTTGAGCCTCATGATGTGCTCACTGTAATATATTTGTTGTTCGGTCATTCAGTCGTGTCCGACTCCTTGCGACCCCATGGGCTGCAGCACACCAGGCTTCCCTGTCCTTCACCATCTCCCATGAGTTTGCTCACACTCATGTCCTTTGAGTTGGTGATGCCATCCAACCATCGTCTCCTTCTCCTTCTGCCTTAAAGCTTTCCCAGCATCCGGGTCTTTTATGATGAGTCGGAGCTTCTCATCAGATGGCCAAAGCTTCAGCTTCAGCATCAGTCCTCCAATGAATATTCAGGATTGATTTCCTTTAGGACTGACTGGTTTATCTCCGTATGACAATGGGGGTGGAGCTCCTTGGTGGTTTAGTGGCTAAGACTCTGTGCTCCCAGTGCAAGGGGCCTGGTTTGATCCCTGGTCAGGGAACTAGATCCCACCTGCCGAAACAAAAATCCCACAGGCCTCAGTGAAGATTGAAGATCTCGTGTGCTGCAACTAAGACCTAGTGCAGCAAAATAAATACAAATAATATTTTTAAAAAGACAATGAAAGACTTTCCTCATTGTTCAGTGGTTAAGATTTCACTTTCTGGTACAGGGGTTGTGGGTTCAATCCCTGGTCAGGAAGCTAAGACCCCACAGGCTTCTCAGCAAAACAAAACAAAACAAAACAAAATAGAGGCAATATTGTAACAAATTCAAGAAATACTTTAAAAAATGATCTATATATTAAAAAAAAATGGGTTCTAGTCCCAATCTGAGGTGTGTGTTTTCACTACACAGGCAGAGTGAAATTGTTATGACCACTCAACCCAGAAGAATTGATGCTTTTGAACTGTGGTGTTGGAGGAGAAGACTTTTGAGAGTCCCTTGGGCTGCAAGGAGATCAAACCAGTCCATCCTAAAGGAAATCAGTCCTGAATATTCATTGGAAGGACTGATGCTGAAGTTGAAGCTCCAGTACTTTGACCACCTGATGCAAAGAGCTAACTCATCGGTAAAGACCTTGATGCTGGGAAACACTGAGGGTAGGAGGAGAAGGGGGCAGCAGAAGATGAGATAGCTGGATGGCATCACTGACTCAATAGACATGATTTGAGCAAACTCTGGGAGATGGTGAAGAATAGGGAAGCCTGGCGTGCTGCAGTTCATGGGTTGCAAAGAGTCAGACGCGACTGAGCAACTGAACAGCAACAACAGCCCCAACCCCAGACTTATTCCTAACTGCTCTCTGGACTGTACAGATGATTGTTCTTCCATTGAGGAGGTGGGGACAGGCAATATTTGATGCTTAAATACACTGATAAGCTCTGAAAAAAGATAAACACCTTTAAGAAAATACATTGGGGTTATGAGAGAAGGAGAGAAGGCTGGGGAGAGCAGAGTGGCGGCTAATTGGGAAAGATAGTCAGGGATATGTTTGAATATTCTTCCCAGTGGAGGTGTGGAAGGGAGGTCTGTGTTTGTTGCTGGAAAGCCCCTCATCTGGCCTCTGCCATCCTGTTCCTCCTGGGCAGCTAGGGACCCTGGGAGTGCGTAGGAGTTTTCTGTCTTCTGACTGTGGCCATAATGAAGAGACCTGATATCCCAGGTGTCAAGGCAGTGTCTCAGAGCAGTTGTTTTTTTTTTTTTTAATTTATTTGGCTGCAGTGGGTCTTAGTTGTTGCACATGGGATCTAGTATTCTGAAAAGGAATTGAACCGGGCCCCCTGTATTGGGAGTGTGGGATCTTAGCCAATGGACCAACAGAGAGTACCCAATAATAATAATTTTAAAAACCCTGGATACTCACAACTGTGGTCTGAATGTTTGTGTCTCCACCCCCTCACTCTAATTCCTATATTGAAATTCTAACCACCATGGTGATAATATTAGGGAGGTACAGCCTTTGGAAGGGAATGAGGTCATGAGGGTGCGTCTCTCATGAATGGGATTAGTGCCCTTATAAAGATACCAAAGACTCCTGATATACACTATTATAAGGGGCAAATGTGGGCAAGAGATAGTTGGGAGTCATCCACAGCCTTGGTTGCTAAATGCAGCCTATTGCCTGTTCCTGTACAGCCAGTGAGTTAAGAATGGCCTTTTCATTTTCAAATGGCTGGAAAAAACAATTCACAACTTGAAAATGATCTGCAATGCAAATTTCAGTGGTCAAGGAGCTGAGAGGGGGAATTGAACAGACATTGCTGAAGGGTATAAACTTGGACTGGGTAGTAAATAAATCCTAGAATTCCACAGATGGACAGAAGAGTAAATATAGAATAAATGTTATATTATAATCATCAGACTTCCTAAGAGACTAGCAACTATTCCCACCACTAAAAAGAAATGATGATTATATAACATCAGTGAGGTGCTAATGGGCTTCCCTGGTGGCTCAGAGGTTAAAGAATCTGTCTGCAGTGCAGGAAACCTAGGTTTGATCCCTGTATTGGGAAGATCCCCTGAAAAAGGGAATGGCTAGCCACTCCATTATTCTTGCCTGGAGAATTGCAAGGACAGAGGGCCCTAGTGGGCTACAGTCCATGGGATCACAAAGAGTCGGACATGACTGAGCGACCAACACTTTCACAGAGGTGCTAATTACGGAAACAATTGCAGTCATATTACAATATATGTCGGTTATACTATATAAATGTATCAAATGTTAAATTTATACAATGTTACATGTCAAATATATTTCAATTAAAAAGTCAGTGTCCATGGGACTTCTTAGTGGTCCATTTGCTAAGACTCTGTGCTCTCAAGGCAGGGGGCCTGAGTTCAATCCCTGGTCAGGGAACTAGATCCCACATGCCCCAACTAAGAGTTTATATGTTGCAACTAAGAGTTTGGATGCAGCCACTAAAAATACCGCATACCACAACTAAAAGATCCTTCATGCTGCAATGAAGATGGAAGAGCCCAGATGTTGCAACTAAGACCTGGCACAGTCAAATAAATAAAAAGAAAATAAATATCTGAAAAGTCAGAGTCCATAAATAAAGTTGTTTTTAAAATTTATGTTTTGGCCTTGGTAGGCCTTCATTGCTGTGCATGGGCTTTCTCTAGTTGCAGCGCGCGGGGCATTGTGGTGACTCCTCTCATAATAGAGCACAGGTTCAAAGGTACCTCAGCTTCGTAGTTGTGGAGCTTGGGCTTAGTTGGTCAGTGGCTCGCAGCAGGGATCAAACTGGCAGATTCTTAATCACTGGGCCACCACATAAGTCCCATAAATAAAGTTTTATTGACACACAGTTGTGCTCATTTGTTTACCTATTATCTCAGGCTGCTTTTATGCTACAGAGCAGAGTTGAGTCATTGCAACAGAGACAGCCTGGCCCTTGAAGCAGAAAATATTTCCAGTCTGGCCCTTTCCAGATGTTTGCAGACCCCTGCTCTAAAGGAGCCTGAGGGCCTGAATGTCAGCTGATGCTGACTTGGGGCTTCCAGGGATGTTTCCTGGTTGGAACAGCAAAGAGGTTGGAAGGAGTCGGTGTCAGAGAGGTACGTGGACACGCAGAAGGTTCTGATGATTAACACTAGGGAAGGGATGATGGGGATACCCCCCTGAGAGGGGACATTCGAGTCTTCAAGGTGGCATGGGGTTGAGCGCTGAGATAGGCAGGCTGATGGAGGCACAGCAGGATCACAGACAGGAAACCTAGATCTGCCTCGACCCACCCCTGGCCACCCGCCAGAGCTGACAGATGAGACAGAAACATCTCATGACCCACCACCACCCTGCCATCTAACCAGTCATGGGACCTTACCTCCTGTTTCTCCCTTCCCTCTGCTTTTCCCTGACCCTCCCTGGTGCCATCATCTGTCACTGTGTGGGTCTGGAGATGCGCCCCAACTTCATGCTTCAGTGTCCCTGACCCTTCATCTCTTTTCTCAGTGTAGCCAACACACTTAACTTTCCTATCTTTCTTTTTTCTTCTTTCCGTTTAAAAAAAATTGAGACAAAATACACAAACAGAAAGTTAACCATGTTAAAGTGTACAATGCCCTGGCATTTAGGACAAACACAAGGTTGGGCAACCATCACCACCTATCCATCCGCAGAAAGTTTCCATCACCCCAAGAAACCCTATACCCGTGAGCTGTCACTCGCATCCCCCTTCCTTTAGTCCCTGGCAACCAGTAGTCTGTTTTCTGTCTCTATGGATTTCCCTCTTCTGGACATTTATATCAATGGAATCATATACTTTTGTCATATACTTTGTTAGCTTGGTGGGGTTTTTGTTTGTTTTGTTTTTGGCCATGCTGCATGTCTTGTGGGATCTTAGTTCTGTGATCAAGGATCGAACCCAGGTCCTCAGCAATGAAAGTGTGCAGAGTCCTAACAACTGGAACACCAGGGAATTCCTGTTAGCTTGTTTTCGAAACTCATCCACTTTGTAGCAGGTTATCTAAAGTTCAATCCTTTTCTGAATGAATACTCCACTATATGGATGTACCACAATTTTTAAAATCCATTCATTTGTGGAGGAACATGTGGGTTACTTCCACCTTAACTTAAGACATAAATATACCTCACTTAAATTTTGCCTTTTTAAACTTTTATAAGTTGTGGTAAGATATATATAAGATTCATCATTTTAAAACCATTTTTAAGTGAAAGTTCCTCGCTTTACATACATTTACATTGTCACCCAACCATCACCATCATCCATCTCCTAAACTTTTTCATCATTCCAAACTGAAACTCTGTCCCTGGGAACTCCCTGGTGGTTAGGGCTCTGAGCTTTCAGTGCAGGAGGCATGATCCTGGGTCCAGGAGCCAAGATCCACAAGCCATGCAGCATAGTCAAAACAAAATGAAACAACTCTGTCCTCATTAAGCAATGACTCCTCATTCCCTCGCCCAGTCCCTAGTAATCACTGTCCTTTCTGTCTCTAAGTCAGTGAGCTTTCACAAATTGAAGTCTGAGCATGCCAGCTTTCCTGAACCCTCAGTGGGCCCCTACTGTTTTCAGGATAGAGACCAAATAGTCCCGAGGGGGATGCACATGGCATCTTGATCTCAATTTCCTCCTTCTCCAAGCTTCTTTAGGGCTTTCCCAGTGGCTCAGTGGTGAAGAATCCACCTTCTAAGCAGGAGACTCAGATTCAATCCCTGTGTCCAGAAGATCCCTTGGAGGAGGAAATGGCAACCCACTCCAGTATTCTTGCCTGGGAAATCCCATGGACAGAGGAGCCTGGTGGGGTACAGCCTATGGAGTTGCAAAGAGTCTGACTCGACTTAAGGACTAAACAGCAGCATTGACAGCAGAGCTTGTTTCCCTGTATAAAAGTCCCCACTCTTCCCTCTTCTTCTATGGGACCCTTGTGTACATGTTCCCTTCCCCTTCTGAGGAAGGTCCACCTCTCTACGGTGCTCCCTGCTGTTCCCTCAAAGGACACATCCCAGCTGTAATTCATTCTTTCCCTGCCTTTTCTTTTTGGTTTGTTAGCGTAGGTTTGTTGATGTGCCCTCTGCCTCCTCCATCTGACTGGGAGTCCGTGAGGGCGTGACAGCGCCCGTCTTAATGCCGTGCATTCCCAGCTCCTGACCTTGGCCTGGCACCCTGCCCTATGTATAGTGGATTGTCTGTGTTAGTCACTCAGTCATGTCCGACTCTTTGTGACCCCATAGACTGTAGCCTGCCGGGCTCCTCTGTCCATGGGATTCTCCAGGCAAGAATAATGGAGTGGGCTGCATGCCCTCCTCCAGGGATGATCCCCACCCAGGTATTGAACCCAGATCTCCCGCACTGCAGGCAGATTCTTTACCATGTGAGCCACCTGGAAAGCCTGTCTAGATATAGTGAAAGGACCAGCACAAAGTCCTGGCAAGGGAGGGAGAGATGGGCTGAGGCAGGTGGTGGACATCTTGAGCTCCGAGTGGTGTGGGGAGCTTGGGCTGCAGGTGGGGTGGGCTGCATGAGCACAGAGCCCAGGGGTTGGGAGCAGGGCCGGCTGGTTGGGGGCTGCAGTTACCCTGGAGCAAGGATCTCCGGAAGTTGAGCAGTGGGCATGAAGATCTGGACCAGGGGGCAGAAGTGCGGACCGGAAGCGTGATCGGGAGGAGGTAGGGCTGAGGGAGCAGGTAAAGATGATGCTGTTGACAGGTGGCCATTTCTGAATGCACTGTTCAGAGCCTGGGGAGGCCAGGCTGGGCTCAGCAGCCAGAGCCCCGCAGTGTCCAGGTGCCCCCCTCACCCCCCACACTGAGAGGTAAGCTCCTGGGGCAGGCTTGACTTGCTTCAACTGGGAGCATCTGCATAAATTACAATGGCCTGCGCCCAGTTCTGACCCAGGAGAGAGACCTTTATAAAGTCAGACTTGGCTTCCCCCAACTGGCTGGCCTCCTTATCCCTGGTTCCAAATGCTGGCTTGTCACCATGTGTCTGCACACAAGCACGAGCCTGCATCTCTAGGGGTGATGGCTGGGGAGAGCAGGATGCTTGCTGCCTAGGGCCAGCCTGGGGGTGGTAGCTTTAGCAAGCTGGTGGCCATTCCCCACCCTTCCATCCGCCCCATGGTTCTTTTTATATCTTGCATTTTCAGAAAGCCAAAACATCTGAGCCTGGGTTTCGTGCAGTGGGCTGTTAGAGGCTGCAAGGGGAGGGAGGAGAAAGCAGAGAGGTGGGGTTATCAGAGCCCAGCCTCTCCAGGCCTGTGGCTGGGCCAGGGGCGGCCACTGGCTTCCTTCCATCAGCCCCACAGTCTCAGATGGTTCAGAGCTCTATTTAAAGGCTGCTTTCTCTGCCTCCACTGTGGGCTTCCCACCAGGATGCATGAGTCAGAGGGAGGGCTGGTGTGGCCCCCAAGGCTTGGCTGGGTTCACCCTGAGAAGCTGGGAGCAAACTCTTCAAGAAGTAATTCTGTAGCAGCCCTGGCTGCTTGGTCCCTACTGTTCTGACATCTCCTTGCTTGGGTCTCCTCCTGACCCCTGCCCCAGCTCTGTGCCAGGTGAGAAGCCCAATGAATGACCCCCTGATTCAGGGGTACCACAGGCAGCTGAAGGCCAGTGATGCTCCCTGGGCTTGTTCAGTGGCCTCTGTAGCCACCTAGGGCTTCCCAGGTGGTGCTAGTGGTAAAGAACTCGCCTGCCAATGCAGGAGATATGAGACTAGAGTTCAGTTCCTGGTTGGGAAGATCCCCTGGAGGAGGGGCACTGCAACCCACTCCAGTATTCTTGCCTAGAGGATCCCATGGACAGAGGAGCCTGGCCGGCTACAGTCCATGGGGTCACAAAGAGTCAGACATGACTGAGTGACTTAGCATACATGTAGCTGCATAATTCCTGCAGGATTCTGGAGGCATCCACATCCTCCTGAGGATGCGCGGTAATCTTTTCTTGCTTTTACAGGGACCATATGCACATGTGGTGCCAGGCAGCTCCCGGGGACCTACACACACTGTTCTTACCATGATCCTATTCTATTGATGGGAGTCCAGGCTGAGTCCAGGGTGGGGAATGTATCTTTGGGTTCTTATAACAGAATACCAAAGACCGAAAGGCTTATAAGCACCAGACATTTATTCCTCACATCGTGGAGGCTGGATTGTCCAAGATCAAGGTCTGGTATCCAGTGAGGGCCGTGTGGCTCACTGAGTCACAGCGTCTTTTCACTGAGTCCTCCCATGGCAGAAAAGACAAGCCAGTGCTCTGGTGTTCCTTTTTTAAAAGGTATGGAAAAAATTATTTATTTAGACACATCTTGAGGATTGTGGGATCTAAGTTCCTGGACCAGGGATTGAACTTGGGCCCTTGGCAGTGAGATCTCGGAGTCTTAACCACCAGGATTCCTTTTATAAGGGCACTAATACCATTCACATGGGCTCCCCTTGTGACTCAGCGGTAAAGAATCCGCCCGCCAACGCAGGAGACGTGAGTTCAATCCCTGGGTGGAGAAGATCCCCTGGAGGAGGAAATGGCAACCCACTCCAGTATTTTTGCCTGAAGAATCCCATGGACAGAGAAGCCTGGAGGGCTACAGTCCATGGGGTCACAGAGTCGGACACGACTGAGTGACTAAACAACAACAGCAACAATACCATTCACGAGGACTCCACCCTCATGACGTGATCACCCCAAAAGCCTCACCTTGTAATACCATCACACTGAAGGTTAGGGCTTCAGCATGTGAATTTTGTGGGGGCACAAATGTCCAGAGCATAGCAGGATGTATATGTGTATGTGGCAGAGCAGGAATTGTCCAACCTGACTGAGTAGGTCAGCACTGGGGTCACCCTCTTACCCCAGTGCTGAGGCCCACAGATGAGTGGGGTCTTGCATCTGGACACTAGTGGGCAGCACTAGTGGGCAGTGATGGGGGTGACTCCCAGGAACAACAGAGCTCCGAATGATGCCGGGGGTGTGAGGTCAACCAGTGCTGTCTAGGACAGTTGTCATGAGCCACACATGGCTATTGAGTGCTTAAAGGTGCTGATCTGATTGGAGATGTGATCTGAGTGAAAAACATCCTCTGGGTTTCAAAAACTCAGTACAAAAAATGATCTTGAAAGATTACTATGAGAATCATATCTATCACATGTTGAAATGATTGTGTTTCGGCTATGTTGCACTAGTAAATAAATATATCTTTCAAAGTAATCTCCCTTTGGGACTTCCCTTGTGTTCCACTGGCTAAGACTCTGTGTTTCCAATGCAGGGGGCCTGGGTTTGATCCCGGGTCAGGGAACTAGATCTCCCTTGCTGCAACTAAAGATCCCACATGCTGCAATGAAGAGCAAAGATCCCAAATGCTGCAACTGAGACCGAACACAGCCAAACAAATAAATAGTGAAAAAACTTCCTTTCCTCAAAAAGCTAAACATAGAGTTTTCATAAGACCCAGAAATTCCACCCCTGGGTATATACCCCAAAGAACTGAAAACAGGTGTAAAAACAAAGGCTTGTATGTCCAAGTGTAGCGTAGCACCACTGACCGTCATCAAAAGGTGGAAACAAGCCACATGTCCGTCAACACAGTGGAACAGCATTCAGCCATTAAAAGGAGTGGAGTGATGATGCATGCTACAACGCGGATGAGCCCCGAAAACATGCTGAGTGAAGGAAGACAGGCTGGGCCACCTATTGTGTGATCCCGCTACGTGAAATGTCCAGAAGAGACAAATTCACAGAAACTCAAAGTAGTTTCGTGGTGACCAGGGGCTGAGAGAGGGAGAAATGGAGAATGGCTGTTAATGGGGATGGGGTTTATCTCGGAGTGATGATAAAATATTTTGACATTATCTTGAGGTAGTAGTTGCCCAGGCTTTCCAGGTGGCGTTAGTGGTAAAGAACCTGCCTGCCTGCCATGCAGGAGCTGCAGGAGACCTGGGTTTGATCCCTAGGTTGGGAATCAAACCCATCGCTGGAGGAGGGTATGGCAACCCACTCCAGTATACTTGCCTGGGAAATCCAATGGACAGAGGAGCTTGGAGGGCTGCAGTCCATGGGGTCACAAAGAGTCGGACACGACTGAAGCGAATAACCACGCATGCACGGTAGTTGCACAACATTGTGAAGATGCTAAATGAATTGTACACCACAAATGGTTAATTTTATGTTATGTGAGTTTCAACACAATTTAAAAAATACAACAAAGTTAAAAAATACTTGTTCCTTTTTTTTTTTCTTTTACTTTCTTTAATGTGGCAACTAGAAAACTCAAATGTGACTCACTTCAAGTTGCCCTTGGTCGTGGCTGGTCTAGATCACTGTGCCTCCAGGGGAGTCAAATAACACCTGTATCCAGGTCCAGGTGCAGAACCCCTGGACCACTGTTGACTCAGAGTGGGGCAGGAAGGAGCTGCAGCCCTGGGGGCTGAGGGAGGAGGGGAGGGGAGCTCTGGCTGTCCCTCACTGTCCACCAGGGGAATTGTGATGCATTTTTCAGATAGTGAGGGAACATGACCTTGCTGGCTGGCCAGAGGATTGGAGACAATACTGCAGTGCAGGCCTTTGAACCACCTTGAACTTTTGACCACCTGACATCCCAAAGACCTGCAGACTCTTCCTGTCGACTGGTGGTTTGCACCCCCGGCAGTCCTGGTGGGTAAGGAGGCGTCATCTAGGAATGGTTTCAGATGTGTGTGCTCAGTTGCTTCAGTCCTATCTGGCTCTCTGCAACTCCATGGCCTGCAGGCCTCCAGGCTCCTCTGTACATGGGGTTTTTCAGGCAAGAATGCTGGAGTGGGCTGCCATTTCCTTCTCCAGGGGCCCTTCTTGACCCAGCGATTGAACCAACATTTCCTGTGTCTCGGGCATTGCAGGTGGACTCTTTCCCACTGAGCCACTGGGGAGCCTGAGTTTAAGATGAGATAAGAGAAGAACCAGAAAAGGGGACACAGCATGGAGGAGATGGTGGGGGCGGTCGGGGAGGGAGCAGCTCAGTTCCAGCCAGGAGCAGCATGTCCTTACCCTGCAGAGGGCAACAAGGCCGACTGGAGGGAACCCAACTGCATCGGATTGAAGGTCCGCCCTTTCCGCCTTCCATGTGAGCTCTGACAAAATATCAAAACTTTCTGACTCAGTTTTTGATCTGAAAATGCCTCCCGCATCTCTTACCCAGCCCCTCCTCTCACGATGCTTCCCAGAGCCTCTCTGCTGGCCTCCTCTCCAGTGTGCTCTTCTTCCAGAAAAGTGGAGGCAGAAACTTAGAGGCTCTTGGGACCCCCAGCTTCAACCCGCCTCCGCAGGCTTGGATGCCTCCCTGGACCATCTGCTCTGTTCTGAGGAGTTGTTAGAAAGTTCTTTCCATAGAGCATCCAGGGATTTACTTGCCTGATGTCCCGCTGTCCTGCTTCTGACCTTGGAGCAGGTGGTAGAGGTGGTCTCACCCCCTCTCTCCTGGCTCCACCCCCACATCCCTGTTGCTGTTGTTCAGTTGCCAAGTCTCGTATGACTCTTTGTGAACCCATGGAAGGCAGCATGCCAGGCTTCCCTGTCCTTCACTATCTCCCAGAGTTTGCTCAAACTCATGTTCATGGTCTTCCCTGGTGGCTCAGGAGGTAAAGAGTCTGCCTGCAATGCAGGAGACCTGGGTTCAGTCCCTGGATCGGGAAGATCCCCTGGAGAAGGAAATGGCAACCCACTCTAGTATTCTTGCCTGGAACATTCCATGGTCAGAGGAGCCTGGTGAGCTATAGTCCATGGGGTCACAAAGAGTTGGACGTGACTAAGTGACTAACACACACACACATGTTCATTGAGTCGGTGATGCTATCTAACCATCCCCTCCTCTGTTGCCCCCTTCTCTTGCCCTCCATCTTTCCCAGAATCAGGGTCTTTCCCAAAGAGTCAGTTCTTAACATCAGGTGGCCAAAGTATCGGAGCTTCAGCTTCAGCATCAGCCCTTCCAGTGAATATTCAGGGTTGATTTCCTTTAAGATTGACCGGTTTGATCTCCTTGCTGTCCAAGGGACTCTCAAGAGTCTTCCCCAGCACCAGGTCGGAAACGTGAATTCTTCCGCGCTCAGCCTTCTTTATGGTCCAACTCTCACATCCATACCTAACTGCTGGAAAAACCAAAGCTTTGACTGTAAGACCAGTTAGGTACACAGCAGTCACGGGCTCGGCCATTCACCATATGGCCTCTAGGTGGCGTTGCCTGCTTGGTGCACCTGGACCGATACAGCCTCTGCAACCTCTTAAGTCAACCAACGCCTCTGGGCCCTCCAGCGGCCCTGGAGCTGGGCAGAGTCCTTGAACAAACCCCAGGCCTTGGTTTTGGGGAGGCACTGAGTCTCATTTGGTTGTCCACGGGATTGGTTATTATTGTGTGGTCCTTGATAGGCTTGGGCGATCTGGAGATCAGAGAAAGCCCTTTTTGCATAATAAGGCATCTGGATGCCTTTAAAAACTGTTTCCTGATTACAACAGTGAAAATGTGTATTTGTGAAATTATTTCAGTGCAACACCAAAGTCTACACCCTCGTCCATTGAAGGCCTTCCCCACCCTCTTCAGAGGTAAACATCACAGGTCCATGGCTAGTTGTACATATCTCCAGATTTTCTATTGAGCAAATGGACTCTTGGAAGATACTGCCTGGATGGTGAAGCCTTTCTCCTGTTTAAGAGCTGGAGCAGGGTGGGTGAAAGTGAAAGTGGTTGGGAGTGGCTGGGTCTGGGTGGAACTGTGGGGTGGGGTGGGGGAGGAAAGCCCATCTCTGAGCAGCTCGCAGGTCCTGGGTCCAGGGGCTTAATGGGGAATTGCAGAAGGGCATGAGCCACCATTCTGGGCAGAGACCAGAGATCCAGTGAAAAGTGTGTGTCATGTATAGCAGATGGGGCTAACATGGCAGATCGAGAGCAGGGTGGGATGGTGCTACTTCCACGTTCATTCCTTCTGCAGACTCTACTCCAGCCAGCAGCAATGCCCCCCTTTTTTTTCTTAGACATCAGTTCAGTTCAGTTCAGTCACTCAGTCATGTCCGACTCTTTGCAATCCCATGAATCGCAGCACCCCAGGCCTCCCTGTCCATCACCAACTCCCGGAGTTCACTCAGACTCACGTCCATCGAGTCAGTGATGCCATCCAGCCATCTCATCCTCTGCCATCCTCTTTACCTCCTGCCCCCAATCCCTCCCAGCATCAGAGTCTTTTCCAATGAGTCAACTCTTCACATGAGGTGGCCAAAGTACTGGAGTTTCAGCTTTAGCATCATTCCTTCCAAAGGACACCCAAGACTGATCAGAATGAACTGGTTGGAGCTCCTTGCAGTCCAAGGGACTCTCAAGAGTCTTCTCCAACACCACAGTTCAAAAGCATCAATTCTTTGGTGCTCAGCCTTCTTCACAGTCCAACTCTCACATCCATACATGACCACAGGAAAAACCATAGCCTTGACTAGACGGACCTTTGTTAGCAAAGTAATGTCTCTGCTTTTCAATGTGCTGTCTAGGTTGGTCATAACTTTTCTTCCAAAGAGTAAGCGTCTTTTAATTTCATGGCTGCAGTCACCATCTGTGGTGATTTTGGAGCCCCCAAAATAAAGTCTGACTCTGTTTCCACTGTTTTCCCATCTATTTCCCGTGAAGTGATGGGATCAGATGCCATGATCTTCATTTTCTGAATGTTGAGCTTTAAGCCAACTTTTTCACTCTCCACTTTCACTTTCATCAAGAGGCTTTTTAGTTCCTCTTCACTTTCTGCCATAAGGGTGGTGTCATCTGCATATCTGAGGTTATTGATATTTCTCCTGGCAATCGTGATTCCAGCTTGTGCTTCTTCCAGCCCAGCATTTCTCATGATGTACTCTGCATAAAAGTTAAATAAGCAGGGTGACGATATACATCCTTGACGTACTCCTTTTCCCATTTGGAACCAGTCTGTTGTTCCATGTCCGGTTCTAACTGTTGCTTCCTGACCTGCATATAGTTTCTCAAGAGGCAGATCAGGTGGTCTGGTATTCCCATCTCTTTCAGAATTTTCCACAGTTTATTGTGATCCACACAGTCAAAGGCTTTGGCATAGTCAATAAAGCAGAAAGAGATGTTTTTCTGGAACTCTCTTGATTTTTTTGATGACATACGTTTTTTTAAAATTTTCTTTATTTTTGGCTGTGCTAGGTTGGCAGTTCTTCTCTAGTTGCAGCAAGCAGAGGCCACTCTCTAGTTGTAGTGTGTGGGCTTCTCTTGTTGCTGAGCACGGGCTCTAGAGTGTGCTCGCTTCCGTAGCTGAGGCTTCTGGGCCCTCGAGCACAGGCTCAGTAGTTGAGGCTCACGGGCTTAGTTGCTCCATGGCGTGTGGGATCTTCCTGGACCAGGGATGGAAACAGTGTCTCCAGCATTGGCAGGTAGATTCTTTACCAGAGCCACCTGGGAGGTCCAGCCTCTGCTTTTTAAAATTAATATCTTGGAGTATAGTTGATTTACAATGTTGTGCTCGTTTCTGCTGTCTATAGCAAAGTGAGTCAGTTACGCATATACATATATCCCCTCTTCTCTAACTGCTATTCCCATATAGGTGGTTACAGGGCTCCCTGTGCTATACAATAGATTTTTATTAGTTATCTATTGTTAACTAGATAGTAACGTATATGTCAACCCCAATCTCAAAATGTATCCCTCTCCCTCTTCCCCCCTTTCCCTTTGTAAACTGAAAGTTTGTTTTCTTCTCTGGCCATGCTGGGTGGTGCAGGATCTCAGCTCACTGATCAGGAACTGAGTCCATGCCCCAGCAGTGGAAGTGCAGAATCTTAACCGCTGGACCACTGAGGAAATCTAATAAATTTGTTTTGTACATCTGTGACTCAATTTATGTTTCGTAAATAGGTTCATTTATGCCTTTTTTTTTTAAGATCCCACATATAAGCAATATCATGTATTTGTCTTTCTCTCTCTGACTTACTTCACTCAGGATGACAATCTCTAGGTTGATTCGATTCCTAGTCAGGGAACTGGGACCCTGCATGCTGTGTGGCATGGCCAAAAATGAAAAACAACTCTCCTAAGTGTGTATATATGACTAATTCACTTTGCTGTTCACTTGAAACTAACACAACATTGTTAACGAACTATGTTGGTGTTGTTCAATCGTCCACTCATGTCTGACTCTTTGCGACCCCATGGAGGGCAGCACGCCAGGACTCTCTGTCCCTCACCATCTCCCGAAGTTTGCCCAAGTTCGTGTTCATTGCATTGGTGATGCCATCCAGCCATCTCATTCTCATCATCTGATGCCCTCTTCTCCTGCCTTCAATCTTTCCCAGCATCAGGGACTTTTCCAATGAATCAACTGTTCTCATCAGATGACCAAAATACTGGAGTTTCAACTTAAGCATCAGTCCTTCCAATGAGTATTCAGTGTTGATTTCCCTTAAGATTGACTGATTTGATCTCCTTGCTGTCTGAGGGACTTTCAGGAGGCTTCTCCAGGACCATAGTTTGAAGGCATCAGTTCTTTGGCTCTCTGCCTTTTTTACGGTCCAGCTCTCACAACCGTACGTGACGACTGGGAAGACCATAGCCTTGACTATACAGACCTTTGTCGGCAGAGTAATGTCTCTGCGTTTCAGAACACTGTCTAGGTTTGTCATCGCTTTCCTGTCAAGAAGCAAACATCTTCTGATTTCATGGCTGCAGTCACCATCTGCAGTGACTTTAGAGCCCAAGAAGAGGAAATCTGTCATTACTTCCAGTTTTTCCCTATTTGCCATGAAGTAATGAGACTGGATGCCATGATCTTAGTATTTTTTACTATTGAGTTTTAAGCCGGCTCTTTCACTCTCCTCCTTCACCCTCATCCAGAGGTTCTTCACTTCCTTTTTGCTTTCTGCCATTAGAGCGGTATCAACTATACTTAATAATAATAACAATAAAACCCCTTTAGTTTCTTATTCCCCTGTTCTCTTCTTAGATGCTATTATGATAAAGGGAGTGCAGCCCACCCTGCGTTAGTAGTCCCTCAGCCTCCTCTACCCGAGGCAACCTGAAGGCTTGGGGGCTGGAGCAAGACCTTTTGGAACCCTCAGTTTTGATGCTATAGTAATAATGGCCGCAGTAAAAAATCACGTACTATGGGCCAGGTACCCTTTGTTCTGAGAACAGTAGTTCTCGGGTTCAGAAACTTGGGTGCCACTGAGACCATTCCGGGGGGAGTCCATCAGACTGAACTGTTTTATTTTTTTAATAAATATTTGATACTACTTTAAAACATTATTTTTAGCCTGTGGGATCTTAGTTCCTTGACCAGGGATAGAAGCCATACCCCTTGCATCGGAAGTAGAGCATCTTAACCACTGGACCACCGAATATATTCCCAGAAGCAGTCACAGAATAGGCAGGGAGGTAAGACCCTGGGGATGGGAGGTGCTCTGCCCTCTTCATCATGCAGCCAGCTTCTAGAAGCCTGGAGTGGGAGGGTGCCTGAACTATTAAAAATATTTTTCTTTGAACTATTTTTAATGTTAATGTTAAGATGTCCTTTGCCTCTGTCACTTTTTTTTCCTCTCACATGTGTGTGGTGGAGATTCCAGGGGAGATTCGCTGTTGCAACAGGTGGGATGCAGAATCAGATGTGAGAATCCAGCTGTCTTCTGTTCACTGGACATGGAAGGGATGCAAAATTGGAAAACAATGTCTCTCTTCTTATGGAATATTTTTGTTTTGGAAAAGGTGGTAATTTTTCATTAAAAATGTTATCTGTTATCATGAGTAGATGGATTGTGATTTTAAAACTAACAGTTTTTTAAATTAGCAGTTTTATTTTTTGTTTTAATCCACAAATGGCAAATATCAGTAGTATAACCCATAAAAACAGATGTGTGTATATATATATATATTTTTTTTTTGCCATGCTGCACATTTTATATATATATATATATTTAATTTATTTTTTCTTTTGGTGTTGTGGCATATGGATCTTAGTTATCTGAACAGTTCTATGGCCCCTGCATTGGAAGCTTGGAATCTTAACCACTCAACCAGCAGGGAAGTTCCCTCAAGTATATTTTTTAAAGAATGGAAAGAGGTACTGAGGCCAAAATGTTTGAACACTGCGGATATAGAAGAATGGTCCAATCCAGCCCTCTGCCTGTTTTTATAAATAAAGTTTTATTGGAACAAAGGCACAACCCACTCCTTTACATAAGGCTGCTTTCCTAGTGCAATGACAGAGCTGAAAGAGAGAGACCATCTGGGCTACAAGGCTGAAAATATTTACTCTTTGATCCTTTAAGAGAAAGTTTGCTGGACTGATGTAGAATAATGCATTTGATCTTCATGAACAGCTCTATTACTGTTCCCCCTTTTGCAGATGGGAAAATAGAGGTACAGAGAGGTAGTCATTTTCCTTAGGTCACATAGTCAGTGAGGCTGGGGCTGAGCTAAGCCCCTCAGGGTCAAATGACTGACCCCAAAGTTGGGGTGTGGTAGATGTCTTTGGTTAGTGTCCCCCTTCTTGGCCTCTGATTCCCCTTCATCTGGTACTCCGTTGTTCCTTGAAGACCATCTCTACCTCTCCTTATCTGCACATTCTACATGATTTTCTGAAGCCCTTTCTTGGGAGAACCAGGAGTTGCATTTCCAGACCAAAGGCCTTTCATGTCAGTCTGAACAAGGGATGTATGTGTCACTACGTCACTTCCGACTTTTTGTGACCCCATGAACTATAGCCCACCAGACTCCCCTGTCTGTGGGATTTTCTAGGCAAGAATACTGGTGCTGGTTGCCATTTCCTCTTCCAGGGGATATTCCTGACCCAGGGATTGAACTTGCATCTCCTGCCTTGGCAGGTGGATTCTTTACTACTGAATTACCTGGGAAGCCCCTGAACAACAGGTATAATTGGCCTTTGCTCACCTAAATCAACATAGCTCTCTGACCTCCTGACATTATTAACAATGTTTTTTGGCTGTCGACTATATTCCCAGAAGCATTCACAGAATAGGCAGGGAGGTAAGACCCTGGGGATGGAAGGTGCTCTACCCTCTTCATCATGCGGCCAGCTTCTAGAAGGCTGGAGTGGGAGGGTGCCTGCAGGAGCACTGTGGGCTGATGGGCACGCCCACTGCATGGGGCTGAGGGGGCGGGCAGGCTGCCAGTCCCTTCTTAAGACCCCACCCCCACCTCTGATATGCTGCCCTCACCTTGAACTGGCTATGACTCTCTTCTGCTACCTACAGGCTGCTCTGAACCTTGACCTCTAGATTCTAGGACTCTCCGATGGCTGCGGTAATTCAGGGGCATCTCAGGAAAGTCTGTGAAACGGGATACAGCTTGGGGTGGAGCCTTTCAGAAGCAGCTTCTTGGGTGCCGGTGAGTGGGGTGGGAGCGCCACAGGCCTCGAATGGGGCTCACCTCCCACTGGACTCGGGGGTCCTGAGCTAGGCTTCCAGGTACCTCCTGCAGGGTGTTTCCAATAGGAATTTTGCTAATATTTGAGGCCTCACACATTTTCCTTGGGGCCTCACTGGCCGGATCATGCAGGAATATTATCCAGCAGACTTGGAGCCGTGGGGAGGTGGTGGTGGGGGTGGTCTGAGGGTGGAGGCATGGGGTGGTGGTGGTGGGGCTCTACTGCCCTGCTGTCCCCCATCCAGGACAACCAGGTAAACACCCAGCCAGTGTCTCTGGCTTTAACTTTCTTGCAGAGTCCTGGCTGGAGAGCTACTGCCTTCTCATCCAAGTGCCTCCTACCAAGGTCCCCCAAAGAGACCTGGGGAGTACTTTGTAGAAGCTATAAAGACCACTCCAATACAGAAGCCCTTTGATTCAACCTTTTTTTTTTATTTTTGAATGTCATGCAATAATTCACAGTCCCAAGCCCACAGTTTTCAAACAAGGTAGGAAAAAGGAAAAAAAGAAGCAAAGGAAATCGGTGGTGGTGTTTTTTTCTTTTTTCTTTTGTTATTTCAAGCAGGACCAAATGTCAGAAAAAAATGCTTCTTTTCTCAATCATTAATTTTTTGTCCTTTTAAAATTGTTTATTTTTTTAAATTGATTTCTGCAGGCAGTAATAGTAGGGTTTGGTATAACCAGCAAGCACTCCTGTGTGTGTCTGAGAACGTGTGTGGGGTATGAGTGTGTCTGGTGGAGGTCTGTGTGGGACGCTGGGTTTCCTCTTCGCTTCCGGCTTCTAGCCACACACACGGGCCACCAGCACGCGTTCACCAGGGAAAGGAAAGATTTCAATTGAGATGATAAAACTCATCAATAGAAGCAATTTTTTTTTCTCCCCGTTTTTCTTTTAAAAATGTTTTTTTTTTTTTTTTGAAATTTCCATTTTCCCCAAGGTTCTCCAAAAATGGCTGAGTTAATTCGAATCCCTTGGCTGTGTGGTTTGTCTGCCCCCGAGGGCCCCCAGCCGTCGTCGTGGGGGATCGGGGCTGGGTGGGGGCGCCGTCGCTGCCCAGGAGGGTCTTTTCGGGACACCCTGGTGTGTCCCGGCCCTGGGGACTCCCTCCAGAGTCCGGGGTCGTCCGGCTGGTCCTCTCCTGGGCCTTCCTGGGCCTCCCCGCCCCCCGTGTGCTGGGCAGGTGGCAGCGAGGTGGCCCCGCGGCCGGTGCGGCTCCTCCCCGGGGGGGCGTGTGCGTGGGGTGCGTGGGGGGCCGGGCGGGCGCCACCTCGCCCGGGCTTAGCACCAGTCATCGTCGTCGGTCTCGCTGTAGGCTTCGTGCAGGCCTTTCCGGGAGCCCGGCCCGCGGGGCCTGGCCAGTCCGTGGGCCGGGTAGTAGCCGTTCGGGAGTCGCCGGCCGTGCCTGGAAGGCGAGGCGCAGGCCGGGCCCGCGGCCCGGGGAGTCCTGGGCGAGCACGCGTGGCGCGCGGGGGGCGGCGCGTCGTAGGCGGCGGCCCGGGGCTCCTCCTCCTCCCCGCCGCCGCCCGGGCCGTCGGGCTCATCGTAGTCGGAGCCCCGGTAGTAACCGTGGTGGTGCCGGGGGCCCGGGGGCCCTCGGCCGCGTGCGCGCCGGACGCCGGCCATCGCGCCCCGCCGTGGCGACACGGCGCCCTGGGGGACTCGCTCCGGGCCGGGCCCGGGACCCGCCGCTCCATCGCGGGCGAGCGGCTGCTGCCGTGGCCTCCCGTGGGCGGCCGCTCCCGGCCAGGGGGCTCGGCCACGGGGCCCGGGTACCTCCGCGGGCCGCTGGGGGCCGTTCGGCCCGGCCGCGCCACGGGCTGCTGCTGCTGCTGGGGACCCGAGCCGCCGGCCTTACGGATCACGGGGGAATAGGACACGCGCGGCCGGGGAGTGGAGGGGGTCTGGGGGAGCTGGCGGCGTCCCCGCCGCGGAGTGCTGGTACCAGATGTTGAGGGGGCTGGGCTTCCACTTACGGAACTACTGCCCTACACGAAAATTGAAACAAAGGAAATCAAAAAAAAGATACAACAAAATCAACCAGAAGGAGACGGGAGGAGACACAGAGGACCGGAGGGTGGGGAGCGAAGGAAAATCCAGAGGACAGGGGAGGAGGGTGGGGAGGGGGGAGACACACAGGACGTTCAAATGGAAAAAAAGGAAAAAAGCAACAGCCACAGGTGGGAGGAGGGGGAGGAGGGGAGAAGGAGGAGGGAGAGTGAGAGAGACAAGGAGGGTGGGGGAAGTCGAAAACCAACACAACAAAGTGAAAAGAGAAATGAGAAATGGAGTTTTGTAAGTTTCGGGGTTAAAAATAGCAGAAGTTTCAAAAATTACTCACAGGCGTCCAGAGGACAGAAATCATAATTGAAACAAAAAACGGAAGCCGGGTTAAAGGAAAGCAAAAGGCAGAAGGTAGCCAGGGTGGGCGTGAGTCGTAAAGACCACTGCTGGCCCGAAACTCAAACGTGATCCACAACCAAAGAGGAAGCAGCTGCGGGCAGCGGGGAGCGGGGGTGGCAGGCGGGCAGGGGGCTGGGGTGCAGAGTGGGGAGCCAGAGTGGCAGGGGGCAGTGTCCACCCCTGCCCGAGCCCAACCCCCTGGCTTGGGGAGCCCCATGGTGGCCAGGTCAGAGATCACAGCAGGAGTGGGGAACCCCGCCCAGAGGGGGCTGGGGGCTGTGGCCCCCATCCTCTCCCGGAGGGGGTCCACAGTGCCTCCTGCCACACCCACCTGACGGTGGGCCATGTGCTCCCGGCCCTCACTCGGTGAGCGGGACCAGCGCTGGTCACGGGCCCGGGGCCGGCCGTGCTCCGGCCGCTCCTGGGCGTAGCGCTCCTTGTCAGGGGGCGGGGGATGGTGGTGGTGGGGGTGGTGGTGGTGCCGATGCTTCCGGTCCTTGGGCCGGCCTCGCTCCTGGTCTCTTTCCTTTGATGGCAGGTCCCCAGACTGGGTGGTCATGCTCAAGTCTGTCCCCAAGCCTGGGGCCGCATGGGGTCAGACAAGACAGATGGCTGTGAGGAAAGGGCGGCATGGGACGTGCATGTGGGCGGCTTCTAAGCGGGACTGCGGGCCCTGCGGGCACCTGCCCTTGGGCCCAGGTGGGGGTGTGGGGGGAGCTGGTCACCAGGGTGTGAGCAGCAGCTGGCATATCTCGGTCCCCCTGGGTTCTGTCCAGGCCCTTCTGTCTTTCCTCACTCAGTGTTTACCCTGTTCTGCCTTCTCCCCCTATCTTCCCCATGCTCTGTCCCCTTACACAGCCTCGGGTCCCTGGGCCCTGCAGGGCGACCCACCTGTGTCGACGTCCGTGTAGCGGCCCAAGGAGCGCTCGGAGGTGCGGTGGCCACGGTCTCTGCGCCTCTGGTGGTGCCGCTGGTTCTCCTCGGGTGGCACCCTCTCCAGGGAGTAGTCGTCCAGGCGCCGGGCCTTGGGGCCCAGCACGGAGGCCGAGCGCTTCATGGGGCTGGTGTCTGAGATGGTCTGGGGTTGGGGGAACAGGCCAGCAGGCCGGGGTCAGTGGCCAGGACACAGCAGTCCGGGTCTGCCCCATCCGCCATCAGGGATGGGGGGTGTGACCATCCAGGGGTGGGGTCTGGTGGGGGAGCCCTGGGCCTCAGGCTCCAGGACTCCTCTGTCCCCTCCCCAGCTCCTCCTGGGTTCCACCAGGAGGCCCCATTCTCTCCACCTCCTGCTGGGACAGGCAGGCTGGCTGAAGGGCAAACCTTCTCCCATCCGGAGTACAAACCTGGGAGCCCTGGGCAGCCCGGCCTGCTCTCCAAAGCGGGTGAGGAGCCTGTGCCTCTCCTTGCTGCCAGGCCTATCAGCCCAGGGCCAGGCACCCAGCACACAGTCCTCCTTGGCCAAGGGACTTTCCTGCCCACCTGCATCCAGCTTCTATGGGAAGCCTTTGAGGGACTGGCCTGGCATTTGAGACCCCCAGGGGACCTGCTCTCCTCATCCTTGGCCTGCAGCTTGGGGGCCTGTGTGTTTGCTGCACCCTTGGGTGGAACTGGGTTCCCTGCGACTGGGAGAGGAGAGAAGGAAGACAGAACAGACTTGCCCAGGGCCTGGCCCAGTGGCACCACCTGAGACTGGAGTCTTAAGGGACACGGGGCTGTGGGACCAGAGGTTCATGGGTGGTGTCATGGGAAAAAGCCCCCAAGAAAGAGTGAGCCAGGCAGGGCTGCAGGTCAGGCTTCTTGGAACGATGGATGCCCTCCTGCCAGGCTTGGAGGGCTCTGAAGAGAGGGTGGGAGGTGGGGGGGCAGGGCAGGGTCACCCCTCCAGGGCACACATGGGGCACACAGAGAACACAACACATGAGGATGGGGCTCCACGGGGTGGGGGGCAGGGGGTGCAGTCTGCAAAGAAAGGGTGGGGTCCGAGGACCCGGAGAGATGACAGAACTCCCACGAGGGGGGGTGGGCGGGAAGAGGGGGCCGGAGCCCGGCTGGGTGGCGGGCGGGCGCGGTACATACACTGAGGTCATTCCCACGTGGCCGGCCCCTTCTCCTCTGTCACAGCCCCACGGGATGGTGCACACAGAAAAACAGAAAGAAGGAAATAAATATAAAAGCTGAGAGGGAGAGGTGTGTGGGAGATGGAGGAGAATGCCAGGATCGTGGGGAGAGAAGAACCTGAGTGGGGAGGAAGGGGGAGGGAGAGAGAGGTTAACGTCCCCGGTGCGTGGGCAACCCCAGGCCCGGTTGGCCTTCCTCCCACGGGGACGGAGCACACAGATGGCAAAGGCACAAGACCGACAGAGGGGCGACGTGGCTGCAGGCACCTGGCCCTGGACACCGCCTCATGCAACACTCCCCAGTCCTGGTTCCGCTGACACTCAAGCTTCAGGGGTGGGGTGGGGTGGCCGTCAGCTGGCTTGTGCCCCCCTTCTCCTGGGGCCCAGAAGCTCAGTACTGGTTGGGCTTTGGGGGCCCATCGGGATGGGACTGGACAGTCACATGCAGGCTGGGTGCCTCCCACCCAAGTTCCTAGCAGCCAGAGGCCACGCCCCTGGGTGACCCTGGCCCGGCCAGGCACAGCACAGCCCTGCCCCCTCCCCCCCACCCCGTGCAGATGCCACGGCACAGCACACGGGCAGCCTGCCACAGTCAGACATGCTGCCCTGCCTCTTAGGTTGGGTGGGCAGCCCAGCCATGCTTCTGGCCCCTCTGTCCTGGGGGCTGGGGGCGGTGGGACCCTGCCCCCCGACAACCAAGCCTGCAGCTGGGTAAAGCAGCCACACACAGACACACGTCAGGTACACACACCTGCTTATCCCCAGCAGCTCTCACAGAGACCAGACAGAGAGACAACTCCCAGGCCCCACCCTAGACATGCTCCCAGGTCCTGCGACCTGCCAAGTTCCCCAGAGCATGTACGATGTATGAGCACACCCATCCCTGTGTGCATGCGCCTCTGTGCGCATGCATGCGTGCGTGCATGGATACTCTTGATTGCAGCTCTCACCAGGGCCTGACACATTCCCTCCCATCCCCCCTCCACATCCCTGATATGTGTCCTCCACATCCTCTGGCCTCAGCATCCCCAAATGGATCAGAGACAAACCCCCGTGGCAGTGGCCACGGTGCCCCTGCCCCAGAGGAACCTCGACCCCTCTCAGTCCTCCATCAGGGAGAAGTTAAGAGGACTGGGGCCTCTGCGGGTTCCTTGGCTTGCCTGCTGCAGCCAAGGGTGCAGAGTGCCACCCAGCCCTGGGTCCCCAGGCTGCAGAGGGAAGCTGAGACTCCAGAGGCCAGGTCCAGTCCCCAGGGTGGCGGGTGAAAGCTCTCACCTGGTTCTCAGCGGGCAGGCGGGGCATGGAGGCGGCTCGGGCCTGGCCTTCCACGGGGAAGTAGTGCTCACTGTCGGAGTAGCCGTCTCTGCCCATCTCTCGCATCTCCACAGACTGCGGGACAGATGGCGAGGCCGGGTGAGCCCTGGGGCCGCCTGGCCAGGGACCCCGGGGTGGAGAGTTGGCCAAGTGTGTGCAGAGCTGCCGGTGAGGGGCCCAGACCCCTCCTTCTTGTCCTGCCCAGGCTGGGGAGCCAAGGGGGCGGTGGGGCCAGGGAGATACCTGAGAGTTGGGCTGGCTATTGGGCATATCGGTGGGGGGCCCCGCTCTGGGCTCCATGTGCCCGTCTTCTGGAACATCTCCTGGGCCCGCTGGGTCACCCAGGATGGGCTCTCTTTCATGCCACTTTCGTGAGCCATCCTGTGTGGGGCACAGAGGCCAGGGTGATGGTGGGCACTCCGGTGGCTTTTGCACCTGGCACCCAGCACCCCTGTTCCCCTGCCTTCTGGCCAAGAGGGACACTCACAAGCCTCCTCCTGGGTCCAGCTGGGTGGAGGGGAGGGCATTCTGGCCAGGCCCCCCTCCTGTGTTGGAGATGGGGGCTCCATGCGCTGGAACATGAGAGGTGTCCGGTTCTGGGGAAGCAGAGAGCAGCGTGTGTACACAAGGTGGTCGGGGGTGGTGGGGGGAGGGGACAGATGGAGGAGGGTGTCCCAGGCTGAGGCTTTGGTTTCAAGACTGCAGTGGGGGAGGCTATGGAGGGTATGCTTAGCCCAACCTGGGGGTGAAATCCTAGAAGCCATTCTTGAAACCCACCCCTTCCCTAAATCACACACACACATTCAAGTCTGATCCATCAGCGAGTCCTCTAGACTCTTCCAAATCCATCCATAGCCAGATCACTTCTCACCGCTCCATGACCCCTGTCCTGCTTTTCATCAGTTTTGCCCAGGACCACTGCCTCCTCCCAGGCTCCCAGCTCCAGCCCTTACTCTCCAAGGCCGCCAGAGAGCACCAGTGAGCAGCTGCAAGAGATCACTTCCCACCTCTCCTGAGCCACTCCTGTGGCTCCTGCTTCACTCTGAGCATAAGTCAAAGTCCCACAAATCCTGAATAATCCGTCCTGTCACCTCCCCACTCTCGTCTCCTTCCCTTGTCCCTCTTGCTCACTCTGTTCTGCCATATTGACTTCCCTGCTATTTCTCACTCAGACTCATGGTCCTGCCTCGGGGCCTTTGTACTGGCTGTTCTCTCTGGCTGAAACATTTTTCCCCTTGGTATCTGTTTGGCTGTCTCTCCTCTTCCTTCAAGTCTTTCCTCCAATGTCACTACCTCAGCAATGCCTCCCAAACTACCCCTTTCAAATCATTTTCCCTTGCCCACCCCCTGCTTATTCTCATGACACTTTTTTCTGCAGTGCGATACAATTTCATCATCTATCACTGCTGGCCTTCTGCCAACTGGAAAGTCTGCTCTGCAGGGACTCTGGTCTGTTTTGCTCACAGACACATACCCAGAGTTGAGAAAGGTACCTGGCACACCATAGGTGCCCAATAATTAAAAAAAAAAAGTTTGTTTTGCTTATTGGCTTATTTGACTGCACTCAGTCTTAGTTGCAGTATGTGGGATCCAGTTTCCTGAGCAGGGATCGAACCTGGGCCCCTTGCATTGGGAGCGTGGAACCCTGGCCACTGGACCACCAGGGAAGTCCCTGCCCAGTTAGTGTTGGTGGAACAAACAAGTTACTCCAGGTTATGTGTCCTTGGCATTGCCCTCCTTCTTCAGCGACCTGTCCTGGGGCCTGACATCATCCCACTGTTCTGGTTGGTCCTCATGGTGACAAGGGAGACAACTGTCTCCCAGCCTGGGTGTCCCCAGAGTGATGGACATCGGAAGGAGCGGCTGTCAGGGCTGGAGCTGTACCTGTTCCTCGCGCATGGCCTGCAGCTTCTTGGCCTTGCTCTGCCGGTAATACTCCATGATCATCATGGCCGCGTAGATCTTGCCCACTGTCAGGTCTGTGGCTGGGGGCACAGGATGAGCTTGCCATGGGTGAGGGCCCCGGTATGCACCAGCCCCGCCATCCCGAGGGCTCCCCTTCCCTCCTCCCTCTCTGTCCCAGGCCGGGCCTGGCTCTTACACTTGTGGGGGTGACCAGCAGGTCCAGCGTCTTCTGGGACAGATTGGGCCAGATGGCCATCATCTCCTTCCGCAGCTCGGCATCCATTTGTTGTTTGTCAGCTCCGCCTGCGAGTGGGAACAGAGAGGCATCAGCTGGCCTCTGGGGAAGCTGCAAAGCCATAGGCTCCTGCTGACCCAGGCTCTGGGGTCCTATTTCCCAGCAGGGCCAGGGTCTTTGAAAGACTGTGTGGGAGACAGTCCAGCATCCAGAGGGACTGACCTGGTTCCCACTTACCAGCTGCATGACATGGGTGCTGTGACTGTGCTGTGCCTCAGTTTGCCCATCTTTGAAATGGGGATGATGGCAATAGTACCTGCCTCAGTGAGTTGTCTGAAGATCAAAGTAGTTGATGTGCAGCATTAGAACTATGTCTGCTGTAGGGAGCTTTGGGTAAGCCTCAGGGAATAGTCCTTATAGAGGAGGTTTATCCCTCAACCAGGTTTCCCTCCTATGAATGCTGACCTTGGAACTAGCTGACCCCTGGCCCCTCACCCCAGCCATGGTAATTCCTTGTCCCCTCTGCCTGAGTACATGCGAGTGTAGCCCTTCCTGCCTTCCCTGGGATTGGCTGGGGCCATGAGATGAGCTTTTGCCAATAAGGTGTGAGCAGAGTGAGGTGCCACTTTGGGCATTTAATGGCCAGTGCAGACCCCTCCTGAGTTCTCATTCCTTCTGTCACAGCGACTGGTAACATTGGGGACAGTGATTGCCCATTCAGGCCTGGTCCCTAAGTGACTAATGAACAGAAGACCCTGCTGACCCTGGAAGAAGTTCCCACATAATGCAAGTGGGAAGTGAATCTTTGTTGGTTCAAGACCTTGGGGCTGTTTGTTATGGCGGCACATTCTCATTCGGTCTTTTGTCAAGTCAAGCACAGATCCTATTCCACAGTGAGGATTTGGAGGCAGCAGGGAGCTGAACCGCCTGGACCTCTGCACAAGTCTTCCCACACCCACCAGAGGGCGCTCGTGAACACCTGAGGGCGGTCGCCTCTGCCCAGGTCCACCTCCCATAGCCCACCCACAGCCACCAGAGGGCGCCTATGAACACCTGTATCAGTCACATGTCTCCGGCGCTCAAAGCCCTCCAAGGCTCTCACCTCACCCAGGGTGATCTCCCCAAGTCTTCAAGACCCTGAACCATCTGCCCTCATCTCTACTTTCCCCTTTGCTCACTCTGTTCCAGCCACACCAGCCTCCTCCATGCTCCGCAACCACGCCAAGCATCGTCCTGCCTCCAGGTCTTTGTATAGGCTGTTTCCTCTGCCAGGATGGTCCTTCCTACAGGTATCGGTGTGGTTCCTCCCTCATCCGCTTCAGGTCCCTGCCCAGATCCTTTATCAAAGAGGTCTTCTAGCCGCCTCCCAACCTAAAGCAGCCCCCTCTTCTAGGCCTTTTTCTGGCTTTATTTCCCCACTCTGTACTTATCACCGTGTGCTGTTGCTCACCTCCTCACTTCGGGGATCTGCGGGGTCTAAAGGTGCAGAGATCACTGGGGCCAAGTGGGGGTGGGGCTGATGCGTGGGCCTGGACTCAGGCTGCGGGAGACCCTTCAAATAATCGTCTGTTCTGTGGCCTTTCAACACCCTTGACAGCAACCTATAACAGTTTTTCTTTCCTCTAGGAAAGCAGTTGGAATTAATAGCTACATATCCTATCCACTGTAGCTAAGTGAGGTGCCTGGGGCTTCTTTTGGTTCCTTTTCAGAGACATGGGAAGGGGAAAGAAGAGAACGTGACATTCCTGTTAAAAGTCACTTTTGCCCACCCGCTTACGTATTTCCTGTCTTGGGTGGAGAAAAGGAAGCCACTTATTGTTATGAACTGAATTGCATCCTCCCAAAATTCACATTGATGCCTGAATGCCCAGTGTAATGGCATTTGGAGATGGGCCCTTCCAGGAAGTGACTACAGTTCTATGAGGTTATAAGGGTGGTCCCTAAGAGACAGGCAGCAGGGAGGCATACGCACAGAGGACAGGCCACTGAGGATACAGCGAGAACACGGCCGTTTGCAAGCGAGAGGCCTCTCAGCAGAAACCTAACCTTCTGGCACCTTGATCTGGGACGTCCAGTCTCTAGGACTGCGGGAAAGTAAACTTCTGTTTACGTGCTGTCTCTGCTATTTGTTATGGAAACCTGAGCTGACTAGGATAGCTGTTCTTGGTGAATGGCTTAGGCAGGGTCAAGGTTTCTCGCCCTGTCGGCACTGTCAGACACTGAGGCTGGATCATTCTTGGTTGTGGGGCCGTCCTGTGCGCTGCAGGATTTCAAGCATCCTTGGCTTCTACCCACTAGCCACCAGGAGCACTCTCTGACCCTGGTGCTGACAACCAAGCCTGTCCCCAGACATCGCCAGGTGTCCCCTGGTAGACACAATGCCTCCGGTTGAGAATCACCACCTTAGAGTCCTTCTGCTTCAGTTCACATGGAAATCTCTCATTCGGGATTGTTGTTCACATTGAAACACAGTGAATACCCTGCCTATGAGTCTTTAAGCTGAGAACTTTCAAAGATGCGAACGTGCGTTCCATCAGTGCCAGGCCAGGCGTGAGCTAAACCGCAGCTTCCCTCCATGTCCTACTGCTGAGATCCTTCAGCTCTGCCATCTCCCGCCTCCCTCTCCCTCCACCGGTCAGCAGCTCTTCTTGCCTGCTCACTCAATTCCAGCCCCTATATTCCAGCTGTTATGCTATACTCTGTACTTTTTAAGGTACTATACTGTAAGATTGAAAATGTTTTCTTTCTTTTTTGTTTGTTTTTTTAATGTATTATTTATGTGAAAAGTATTATAACCCTATTACAGTACAGTACTATATAGCTGATTATGTTCATTTGGTACCTAGGCTAGTCTTTTGGACTTAGGAACATACTGGATTTATGAACGCTCTTGGAATAGAACTCATTCGTATGTAGGGGACTTACTATGAAGGGAAAATCCTTAGGGGATTTCAAGGCAGCTCTCCCTTGGGGTCATGGGATCCACTCAAGGCCGGATCCCAGGTATACTCTTCCTCCAGGTACAGAGTTGTTAATATTGGGGCTCCCAGGGCTGCCCTGGTGGCTCAGATGGTAAAGATCTGCCTGCAGTGCAGGAGACCCAGGTTCCATCCCTGGGTCGGAAAGATCCCCTGGAGAAGGAAATGGCAGCTCACTCCAGTATGCTCATCTGGAGAATTCCATGGACTGGGGAGCCTCACAGGCTGCAGTCCATGGGGTTTCAAAGAGTCAGACATGACTAAGCAACTGACACTTTCACTTTCAAAGACAGAAGGTACCCCTGTATTTGGGCATCAGTCCCCCAGAAACCAGCTGTGTCCCGGCATCTTCCCCTCCTCTACAGCACTCTACACACCCCTGGTGAGCCTTCTCTGTTGCACGTGGCATCATCCCATGCACGTGGCAACATTCAAGAGCTTCTCTTGGGACTTCCCTGGTGGGACTCCATGCTCCCAAAGCAGGGGGCTTGGGTTCAATCCCTGGTTGGGGAACTAACATCTCATATGTCACGCGGCCAATAAATAAATAAAACATTTTAAAAAAGCCTCCCTGGCAAGCCAGGTACCATAAGGGCCAGCCCACTTCCAGTTTCAACAGCCAAAACTGTCTTCAGCCTTCCCTGGGGTAAACTGCTGGCACCCAGACAGGAAGAAGGTTTCTTCTCTGTAGGGTATTGAAGGCAACGGGCAAAGGAGGTGGTAAAATAAGACGGGAGCTCCTGCTGCCATCTCTGTGTTAATTTGGTCTGTTAGAACTGACAACAATTTCTATTAGTTCATCAAAAGCTTCCACTTCTGCAATATGCTCCTTAATATGAAAAGTTGTAAAGAATGAATAAATCATCATTTTTCAGGCTAAAAAAACACAACAACCAAACACCAAAACCAAAGCTGTCTTCAGACATGGCCAATGATCTCTGGAGGCAGAATCATGCCTGCTTGAGAACCCCTGACTTAGAGTTTAAACATCTGACCAAGATCCCCACCCCCTGGCCCTGCTCTTTCTTTCCTTTCCACAACATTTCTGGCCTTTGAACATGTTACATAGTCTACTTATTTACAGTGGCCTATCTGTTTGTTGCCTGTCTCCCCACAGCCCCTTAGGGCTGGAGGTTCGTCTGTCCTTCCCTGCCACGACCCACTTGCTGAGCACAGGGCTGGGCACACAGTATGTGCCCCCATGGGGCTCTCATTCAGTGAGCTGGTAGTGACACAGGCAGGTCAGATTAATGGTGAGCAGGGCCCTGTGGGACACCCAGGCACGAAGGCCTTTTTCCTCCCCCTTGTCTTCCAGGCAAGACTCCAGCCTCCTTGACCTTTCCTGTATTCCAAAGAGTGGATTCCAACAGTTGCTAATCAAGGAGCAGCAGCCAGGAAACCCCCCAAGGCAAGATTAAAGGGGCTGGAGAAACTCATCAAGATTAGGAGAGGGCTCCCCTAGTAGCTCAGTTGGTAAAGAATCTGCCTGCAATGCAGGAGACCTGGGTTTGATCCCTGGGTTGGGAAGATCCTCTGGAGAAGGAAATGGCAACCCACTCCAGTATACCTGCCTGGAGAATCCCATGGACAGAGGAGCCTGGCAGGAGACACGACTCAGCATCTAAACCACAACCACCTGAGACCCTGCAACCCTGCACACACTCTAACGTTGTCAGCAATCCCACCCTTTCAAAACTTTGCAGAATTGTTGTTGTTTAGTTTCTAGGCCGTGTCCAACTCTGTGATCCCATGAACTGCAGCACGCTAGGCTTTCCTGTCTTTCCCTATCTCCTGGAGCTTGCTCAAACTCATGTCCATTGAGTCGGTGATGCCATCTGACCATCTCATCCTCTGTCGCCCCCTTCTTCTCCTGCCCTCAATATTTTCCAGCATCAGAGTTTTTTTTCCAATGAATTGGCTCTTCTCATCAGGTGGCCAAAGAGTTGGAGCTTCAGCATCAGTCCTTCCAATGAATATTCAGGGTTGATTTCCTTTAGGATTGACTGGTTTGCTCTCCTAGCAGTCCAAGGGACTCTCAAGAGTCTTCTCCCGCTCCACAATTCAAAACATCAGGTCTTTGGCACTCAGCCTTCTTTATGGTCCAACTCTCACATCCATATATGACTACTGGAAAAATCATAGCTTTAACTAGATGGACCTTTGTTGGCAAAGTGACATCTCTGTTTTTTAATACACTGTGTTTATCATAGCTTTTCTTCCAAGGAGCAAGCATCTTGTAATTTCGTGGCTGCAGTCGCCATCCACAGGTAATTTATCCTAGCAATGGGATTTATGGAGGGGGTCTTGAGCCATGTGGTATCAGTGTGACCTCTAGCAGGGCGAGAGGCTGAGCAACTGAGGTCAGCCAGGCTTACATGACTAATTCTCAATAAATATGCTAGACTCAAAGTTCAGGTGGGCTTGGGTGGTTGACAATGCTTCACACATGTTGTCACACGTCATTGCTGGAAGATTTGTGCATGTGACTCCACTGGGAGGGAGTGGAAGCTCCTCTTGGTCTCTTCCAGACCCTGTCCAGGTGCCTTTTGCCTTTGCAGATTTTAATCTGAATCTTTTGCTGTAATGATCCATAACTGTGAGTAAAACAGTTCTTCTCAGTTCTGGGTTCTATCAAATCACTGAATCCAAGCCTTTTTTTCTTTTTTTTTGAACTTTCATTTTGGGCTATCCTGGGAACCCTCCAAACACAGGTTCTCCAGAGGAAGACAGCAGCTGGGATACAAAGCTATTATGTAGGGGCTTCCCAGATGTTGCTAGTGGTAAGGCACCTGCCTGCTGATGCAGGAGACAGATGCAGGTTCGCTCCGTGGGTGAGGAAGATCCCCTGGAGAGGGAAATGGCAACCCATTCCAGGATTCTTGCTTGGAGAATACCATGGACAGAGGAGCCTGGCGGGTTACAGTCCATAGGGTTGTAAAGAGTCGGACACAACTGAAGCGACTTTGCATGCATGCGTGTACCAAGAGTGGGTGCACTGTTAGACCCATTTTACAGGTGCGGGAACAGTAGCAGGCAGAATTCTAAAGCTTACCCTTCCCTCCCAGCAAGATTCTGCTTATTCAATCAAATGATAGTCTAGGGACTGCTATAAAAGGACTTTGCAAATGTAATTAAAGTCCCAAGTCAGCTGACTGTAAGTTTCAGAGCTGATCTAGGTGGATCTGATCTAATCAGGTGAGCCCTCTAAAAGCAGAGCATTTTCTTGGCAGCAGAGAAGTCAGAGACTTGGAGCACGTAAAGAATTAGATGCATACCCAGGAGCTAAGCATAAACTGGCGAGAAGCCAGAAATGAAATGGGGACCTCAGTCCTGCAGCCACAGGCAACTTAATTTTGCTAACACCTGAATAAGCCTTGGAGTAAATTTTCCCCCAGAGCTTCCCAAAGATGAGCCTAGCCTGGCCACCTTGACTTTGGGCTTGTGAGACTGTGGATGGAGAGTATAGTTGAGTCTATCTGGACTTCGACCTACATACCTATATGCTAATAAATAGGTGTGTTTTAAGCTGTTAAATTTGTGGTCATTTGTTACATGGCATTGCTAGCTAATACATGGGCTGAGGCTCAGAGCAGGTGAGGTCTTCTGCCAAAGTTTACAATTGAGGACAGGGCAGGTAGGTGGGAAAGCTGAGTCTACTTTTCCACATGATTATAAGAAAGCAACTGCCCATGCTTCTGCTTCCTCACCTCCCTGGGTTGGGACCTGGACCAGTTTCAAGCATGTGTGTAGGGACCTGGACCAGTTTCTGTCTCACTGGACCAGTTAGTTGCTCAGTCATGTCTGACTCTTTGCCATCTCATGGACTGTAGCCAGCCCGCGTCCTCTGTCCATGGAATTCTTCAGGCAGGTATACTGGAGTGGTTTGCCATGCTCTCCTCCAAGGAATCTTCCTGACCAAGGATCAAACCTAGGTCTCCTGCACTGCAGGCAGATTCAGTTTCAACCATGCTGATAAGCAAACAGAATGGGGCAGGCAGAGCCACAACACAGACGGGCCCCAGGTCCAGACTAGATGCATGTGCTGAGGTGCCTGGCAAGTCCGAACTGCTTGCCTCTGACTTGCTGCATGAAAAAGAAATTAACATTGTGTGTCAGACAAGGGCCTGAGCCCTGACCCCTCCCCTTCTCCACTTATGCTGTTTCGAAACTCAGCCTCGTTCCTGATTCTTTCACTCGACTTGGGGGTGCCTCCCGCTCTCTTCACTTTGATCCACACCTTCCCGGCTCTAACAATGTCTGTCCTCAACGCACCCCCTCCCCTCGCCCCACCCCCACCCAGGCACTGTCTCACTGGAAGCTGCTGGTCTCCCTCCCTGAATGTCTTCCTTCTGAGCAACTTCCGGCCTTGTAGCCTCCTTCCCCTCTTCTCCTCAGGGCCCTGCAAAGAACACGTGTCTGCGGTGTGGCCTTCCTTCCTGGTGACCTCTCAGGGGCTTCAGCTGGGTGCAGCCCTGACCTCTCTCTTCAGCCCCACTGAGATTTCCAACCCTCTGCTGGATGATGGACCCAGCCCTCCACCAGCGACTCTCCCAACTTCCTTCTCTTGGGTGATCCATGGGCCTCTGTCCCTGCCCCGCTCTCTCATTAGCTGCCAAGTCACATCCAGGCTACTGTTAGGCCTCTGAAACCCACTCTGGGCAGTGTACTTCAGAGCTGCCCTGGTCAAAGTGGTCGGTGGCAACCTGGCACAAAACCCATTGCTCGCTCACGGTCCTCAATCTTCAGAGCCGCCCTGGTCAAAGTGATTGCGGTGACCTGGCACAAAATCCATTGGTTACTCTTGGTTCTCGCTCTTGGTCATCCCTGGTCCTGGGCAGTGCTTAAACTCTGGAGATGCCTTTAGGAGCCGGTGCTGCCCTGCCCTCCACTCACCTCCCTGGCCCCTCCTGTTCACTCCTTCTCGGCCACCTTTAATGCTGGGGTGGCCCCAGGCTCAGTCTTTGGGGGTCTCTCAGTTCACTCATCCCCTTGGAGAGCTCCTCCAGTCTCCTGGCTTAACACCTGTCAGCATTTGATGCCTCCTGAGTCTACATCTCCAGTCAAGCCAGGAGGACTCACCATCTCACTTCCTTCAGAACCTTGGGGTGGGGAGAATGCCAGAAGTGTGAGTGGGAGGGTCCCTTCTAGCCCCCATGTCCACGTGTCACTGTCAACACCAATCTTTTGCCCTCCCTTGGCCCCAAACCTGTTCCTCCCATCTCTTCTCTCTCAGGCAACTGGGGCTGGGTCCGTCCTTAGTTGCTGGGGCCCCACTCCTTGGGGCTGGCCTTTATGCTCTCTTTCTTTACACTCCACATCCATCCATCCATCAGCAAACTGGTCGTTTTGACTCCCAGGAAATATCCAGAATGTGAATACTTCATGTGCCCTCCTTCCAAGCCCCTATCCTGTGTTCCCCTGATTTATGTCAGGGGCCCTCCTAGCCCACGGGTCTACTCTGGTGGCTCAGATGGTAAAGAATCTGCCTGCGATGCAGGAGGCCCAGGTTGGATCCCTGCGTGGGGACGATCCCCTGGAGAAGGGCATGGCTACCGAATCCAGTATTCTTGCCTGGAGCATTCCATGGACAGAGGAGCCTGGTGGGCTACAGTCCATGGGGTGGCAAAGAGCTAGACACGACTGAGTGACTGACACTTTCACCTTCTCCTAGCTCAGGCCTTTCCACTGTGGCTAGAGGGAGCTGAGCCTGCCTCTGCTCATGAGACAGCGTGGCGCCCCCACGCGGAAAGCGCAAGTCAGTGCAACACAGCTCAGGGTGGGGTTGCGGAAGGGCTCTGCACCCCCGGTCCCGCCGCCCGCAGTTTCTCCCCAGGTATCCACGTGACTCCCTGGCTTCCTCACGGAGGTCCCCCCGCCCCTGCGGAAGTGTCAGTGTCCTCCAGGCTTAGAGAGGTGTCCCGCCCACGGCTATTTGCTGAGGCAGGTGAATTTGCTAAGTCCTCTGAGGCCCTGGCTCCATCCACCCTGCCCCACCCCTCAGTTCCCATTCCTGCCCTTGCCTTTGGCAATTTTGATGTCCAGGGCCGTGCGGATCAGAGCCATGAGGGTAGAGTTGAAGTGGACGGTGTTGTCATCAGCGACGGGCAGATCCATCCGCAGGAGCCTCTGCAGAAAACCGAAGGCAAGGGCAATCATTCCCGGGGACCCCTCCGCTATTCCGTAGGGCCAGACCCACCCTACCCGGGGAGCCCCAGGAAGAACTCTGAAGGCAGCGGCTAGGGTGCCCCCCCCCCCTCAGGTTACCTGTCCCAGTGTTCCATTTCCTGACTGCCCCTCGTGACCCACAGGGGGCGCACTGGGGACTCTCCTATGCTGCCCGCTCCTCACCCGCCTATTGGACCCTAGAAGTAGCATCTCTAGGGTTGGCCCGGATCCTTGCCCTGCCCCAGAGTTCTTCTGGACAGCTCCGTTCCATTCTGACCCCAAAGAAGAAGAGCACAAGCCAGATCGCAGCAGACATGCAGCAGCCAGGCAGAGGGGTCCATGGCCACAGCCGCTGGGAGGGCCGCCGGCTCCCCACCCCCACCCCCTGGCTCGGCCCAGACCAGACCAGATGGGCACAGACCACATCATTCCTCCGAGAAGCGGCAGGCAGGCGGCTCCTCGACTACAGATGGGGCGGGCCCCTCTCAGACATGCAGTGAGGCCATGACACACAGAACGGCGGACGGGGCGCATGCAGACGGAATCTCGAGACTCATTCATAGCTCCGTGGAAAGTGTATCTCAGGGGCATGTCCAGGTCTTGGCTTTTTGTGCGATGGCATGGGGAAGGGGTGAGAGGGTGTTCCCATGGCCCAGGGAAGAAAAAATTCCCTGTATCCCAGGCAGGGGCTCTGTCCCCCATGCTTGGTGGCATGGGAGAAGACGCTGGGCTGGTGTGCACCAGCCCAGGAGGAGGTGGCATGGAGATGAAGATTGATGTCCACCAGAGCAGACACGCGGAAGCACAGAGCTGGAGATGGGGATGGGAATGGCAGACTCAGAGCAGAAGACAAAAGGTGGGTTGGGGCAGGGTGGTCAGGGAGGCGGTAGACAGAGAAACACACTGGGCCACTGTGCACAGCGGTGCCCTGCACAAACGGCTCCCCATCTCAGAAATCATGGATTCCTGTTTAAATGACACCTTCCCAGCTGACAGCGGAAGAGTATCAGGTGGTCCCACATGGGTGGGTTCCAATATTTTCCCCACAGACAGAGTGTTCTGTGGAAAGGATGCTTGTTTCAAACTGGCACCAAGGCGCTTATGAACCCGTGGTGGCCCTGCACAGAGACCAAGAAGGAGAGAGCACTCTCCTCTCTCTTGCACACGCTCACACACACACCGACACTCAGCCAAGCAGAGATCGAGAGATGGGCAACAGGACAAGCAGAAAAGGGGCCGGCGCAGGGAGGGCTGGTGGGGGAAGGAGGGGTGCCCATGGGGAGGAGGAGGAGTAAGGATGTGGGGAGGTGGTTCCGCGACACAGGAGGAAGTGAGGTGCACAGAAGGGGAGGAAGGATTCTCAGACACAGCAGGGGCCAAGGTGGGATGGGAGAATGGAATGATGGGACCATACTTTTTGGAGGGGTTGACTGTCAAAGTCATCCCCTGAACTTCGTGTGGATGAGTTGTGGGGAACAGAGCATCTGTCCTTGGGTGCCAAGGGAGATTCCGGGACAGGGGTCTAGAGGGGTGGCCCGGCCCAGCCGCCTGGCGGCTCCTTCAGCCAGCATGCACCACCCCCAGGTCGGCCATGGTGCCTGCCCGCCCCAGGCCCCCGCCAAGGCAGCGTGCATGGCCTGCGTCAGGGTGCCACGGTCCAGGGGTCCAGCTGCGGCCCGCCTGCCCACTCTGGAACAATGGAGAGGCATGTTGGGGTGTCTTGGGGGAGATGGGTAGCTTAGGGACAGAAGACTGAGGAAACAACTCCAACGGGCAAGGAAGAGGGGAGAGGCTCTGGGTGCTCCCTGAAGGTCTCAGATGCCCCAAGGCCCTAGGTCAGAGATCAGCTTCAGGTGTGTATAGGGGACCATGAGACCTGGGGGCTTGAGATGTAAAAGGTGGGGTCCAAGCCCCTCTCTGCACGGTGCCTGCCCAGGTCTGGGCAATGGGGGCCACTCTGGGCTCAGAGGCAATACCGCCTCTCAAAGTGTTTGTGTCCAATTTGGTTCCTGGGGGACCAGGTGCGAGGGGACTTGGGGGCTCCCCCACCCACCCCGGCATGTTGGCCATAAGAGAGTCTCAAAACACCAAGACACACTGATCGGAAAGGACGGACACAGGAAACTGCTTAGAATCAAGGGACGGTCATGATCCATTTACTTGAGGAGGAAAGGGGAAAAAAAGAAAAAGAAAAAGGAAAAAAGAAGAGTAACGCTGGAAAAAAAGACTCGGCTGGCTGTTCCTGGTCAGCACTGAAAAATCCCCAGTGCCTGGACGTCGGTGGTTGGCAAGGGTTAATCTACCTTGTAAGCCACTCTGGCCGGACACTTCTTCCCCAGACCCAGGGGCGGAGACATGTGTCTCAGCATCTGATACATGTCCGGGTAAGGCATGCGGCCCCTGGCAGCACCGAAAACAAAAAACGGAGGTGGGAACGGAGAACCAAAGGAAGGGGTGGGTGGAGGGAGGGGAAGAAAAGGAAGGGGAAAAACCAAAGGAAAAAAAAAATCACACGAGCCGAAAAAATAGAGAGAGAAAGATGCAGAGAACGATAAAAGAGGTGTTTCAAATAAATAAAAAAGAGGAGAAAAAATGGGAGAGGTAGTTAAAAAATATTATTTTCACTGCTTATGAGCAGGGAGAGAGAGAGAAAGAGAAAAGTCAGATTCACTTTTGACTCTGAGCTCTAGTTCTGGTGGAATGTGGATAGAATGGGCAAGGCAGGGGCAGGGGGTGCTTCTCACTCAGAAGGGTCTGGAGCAATTCTTTAGTTTGGTGTCATTTAAAAACTGGGTCAAGTTCTCTGGTTTGGCTGAGGCTGGTCTCTGAGGGGGCCTAGATGGGGAAGAGGGGCCACGACAGTGGGAGAAGGGCTGGGGGCTTCAGGAGGCGAAGGGTGGAGAGGGAGAGAGTGGAGGAGATGGTGGTGGGGGGTCAATGCAAAGTTACGGTCCCCTCGGATGTGTCTGATTTTGGGGTGCCGTTGAGACCCCAGGATGGGCAGCTTCAGCTAAGAGCAAGCAGAAATGGCTGAAGGGAACGGAGAGATAAACGTTCCATGCTTCATCAAGTCTACGTGACTGCATTCTGTTGGCTAAGAGAGTTTTCTAGTTTAATGCAAAAGAGAGAGATGGCTCTGTTTTTTAGATTTTATATATATATATATGAAATATATATATTGAAGAACCCCAAGCCACACTCATTCCATGGATGCTAGCAGGTTTTAGTGGAAATCAAACCTTGCAAGCAACCCTATGAGGACATTTCTTGCCTAAGCCGAGAGGGGGAGATATTACGCGCAATAAACTGTACATATCCTTATAATGAATCCGACCGCTGAAAGGAGAAGAGAGGGGATTAGTGGAGGCATGGGGTCAAGCTGCATCACACTGGCTCCCCGTGCTCATAAGTTAGGTCACGATGCCAGGGCCTGGGAACCCCTGGCTTGAAGGAGTAAGGGAGACATAGGATGCATAAAGGTCCCTGAGATGGTCCCGGACACTTGCAGACCCTGGGTGCGGAGTGGGCAGAGGGTTTTGTGTGGAGTGGGCTGGGAACTCTGGGCTGGGAGAACCTCCCCCAGGGCTTTCTGTATCTCCCTCCTCCACAATCTACATGGCTACACTGGGGGCTGGGGGGGTTCGTGGCATAGAGGACAGGGGGACAGCATCCAACTGCTGTGACCTAAAATCAAAAGAGGAAGAGTTAGGAACCAGCTGAAAGTCAAGCCCCAGCCCCGTGGCTCACCCCAGCCTCTTGGTCTCAGGGAGGACTTGTCTGGGGCTGTAAGAATGGCAAGGATTGATCCTTCCCTGCCTTCCTCATGAGGCCTTCCTCCAGTGCTCAGGCTGCTGAGGGCCTCTATTTAACTCTCTTTTAGCCCCCAAGCTCAGCCTGAACTAGGATCTTCAGTCTGTGGTTGCTGGGCTCTGAGCATCAGCATGGCACATCTGAGTGTCCAGCAAGGGCTTGGTGCTGAGAAGGTACTCAATACACTAGAGCAGGGTGGAGCTCACTCTTGGGAACCATCACCTGCCAACTAGGAGGGGGCACTCCCCTGCTCATGGAGATGGGAGAGCTTACTCCCTCCATGATCACGAACATACAAGGACCACCAAGGCTCTGTGTCCTCTCCCCTGGCCCTGTGTGACCTCATGTTCCAGGGTCCTGGAATCCCAGTGGGAGCTAGGTTCTGCCACTCTGATCTTGTAGCTAATTCTGTCTCCCAGGGGAACTAAACCAGCCCTTCTCCCCATACCCCCAGGAGAACTGAGGCTGAGAGGCCTCTGGCTTCCTCCCTGGGGCCTGGTTAACTTGTTCTCACCATCTGGAGGCCTCACAGTCAGGGACAGGAGAGACTCACGGGAGATGAACTCATGGTGGAGTCTCTCCCTCATTTCCCAGAAAGCCTCGTGTATGGGCAGCGGTGGTACCCAAATCATTTAACCCAGGATGTGCAAGGGTACTGATTCTCATCTCTTTTCTTTTGACTGATCCTACTGAAATCCCTGCTAGCTTCCCAGGGAGACAACAGCCTAAGGTCTAGAGCCTGACCTAGACTATGCTCCAGTACCAGAGAAAGGTGGGTGATGTGGTTGGAGGATTTGGGGTGACTGCTTACCACGCTGCAGGGTCATACTCGGCCCAGACACGCACGTACTCATCCAGGTGGTGGGGACCCAGGATGGAGGAATCTCGGGTGAGGTACTCAAAGTTGTCCATGATGACGGCAACAAAAAGATTCAGCATCTGTGGGGACCCCAGGGGCCAAGATGGGGTTGGGGAGAGCGAGACACATCCAAACACATATACACAGAGGCCCAGAGGGAGAGAGGGAAGGAGAGAAAAATGGGAAAAGGAAGTCAGAGAGAGAGATGGGGAGAGATAGAGGAAAGATACGTGCTCACAGACGGAGCCCAGAAACAAGAGATATGGAGACATGGAGATGGGGGAGAGAGTCAGAGACAGAGGCAGAGAAAAAGACCAAGATTGATACAGTCGGAGAGAGAGGTGGAGAGGTTATGTGACATAGAAGCCAACACCAAGGGGACCACGATGACCCCAAATCCTCCCACACCTGACCCCCAACAAGACCAAAATGTGTACTCCATGGGCCAGAACCTTATCATGTCTCCATCCCCAGCATAAAGTAATTACTCAGCAAATATTTGTTGGATGGATGGATGCATGCATCTTCCTGCCTTCATCTATATCTTGTAGCAGCTTGTCACATGCTCTTCTAGCCTTTAGTACACGGGGAGCTCGCATCAGTCTTGCCTCCAGCTCTTTGTAGATGTTGCTCCCTCACTGGACATCATTTTTCTCCTTTTGAGTAATAACATCTGGGGAGCCCTCCCCCGCTTTATACTTATAAGCTGTTGTTGGATGTGGCTGGCTTCCTAGGTGGTGGTCACATAACCCAGGCTTGTGATTGGTTAGGGAGGGGCACGTGACCCAGACTAGCAAATGGGAGACTTCCTCAGGATTTTTGCTGGCACTTTGGCAGCCATCTTGAGAAAGTCTGAGAATAAAGCCAGTGTGGAGGAAAACAGCAAAGAGGACAGGGTCTACTATTGCCTGGACCCAGCCTCATCTGACTTTTCAGCGGTATAAGTTAGTGAACTGTGTATTTCACTTACATCAGTTTCAGTTGAATTTCTGTTACTTGCAGCCAATTTTAAAGTGTTTTTTTTTTTTTTTTTTAATGTGGACCATTTAAAAGTCTTTAGTGAATTTGTTACAATATTGCTTCTGTTTTATGTTTTGGATTTTTGGCTGCAAGGCATGAGGGATCGCAGTTCCTGACCAGGGACTGAACCTGCATCCCCTGCATTTCAGAGGTGAAATCATAACTGCTGTTCTACCAGGGAAGTCCCTATATCCAACCAATTTGATCAATATGTGGTCTAAGTCCTGCTCACCATCCCTGAGTGGCCCTCAGGGGGAGAAACCTTCCTTCTCTCACTCTGTCTTCCCTATCAAACCACATATCAGATTATACTGCTACTGTCTGCTGACTTGCCTGCTCAGCACCCCTGCAAACTGAGAGAAACATTCTCTCCTTCTATCCCCAGTACCTAGCATAAGGCCTGGCGCATAGTAAGTATTAAGCAAATGTGCAGAGGTAAACATAGTAGGTGCTTACTAAATAAGCTGTATTTCTAGGTGTCCCTAACTTCAGTTCATCATTTCATGATACTGATTGAGCACCTACTGTGTGCCAGTCCCTGTCCAGGTGTTGGGGATGCAGCAGTGAACAAAACAAAAACTCCTGCCTCTTAGGGGCTGATGGTCAAGTGTAGATGTCTTCTAGGGTGCCTGCCCTTCCTAGATGGGCTGTAGTATGAATGTGTCTCCATATGAACCCATAGCTACTAAGACAGTGGTGGCTATTTGACCAGGAGCTAGGATGGCCTATTCAGACTCTCTTTTGGGAATCTGACACTGGACAATGGTCCCTCTGGGCCCTGGAAGCTCAGTGGTAAAGAAATCGCCTGCCAGTGCTGAGACGTGGGTTTGATTCCTGGGTCAGAAAGATCCCCTGGAGAAGGAAATGGCAATCCATTCCAGTATTCTTGTCTGGGAAATCCCATGGACAGAGGAGCTTGGTGGGCTACAGTCCATGGCATTGCAAAAGAGTTGGACACAACTTGGCAACCAGACAACAACAGTGGACCGTCTAGGTCAATGACTGTTGACACTGGACTCAGGGTGGGTGGGGGATGCTTTGAGACCTAGGCTGCAAGTGTCTCAATGTGAGGCTGCTGGTCTGAAGAGGGTGGATGTGTTGGGCTTTTGCTGAGAGATACTGGTGCTTGGGCTAAGGTCTGAAAACAATAGCTCCCATCCTCCTTGGGCAGTTTACATCCTGCCAGCAGGAGCCACGGGTGGGAGGGAGGCCAACCCAGGGAGGAGAGACTAGGAGGAGAGGAGACTCCTGCTTCCCACGTGGCTCTGTGTTGTGGACTGAACTGTGTCCCCACAAGATCCATTCAAATCCTGGCCCCTAGTTCCTGCGAATGTGACTTTATTTCAAAAAAATGGTCTCTGTACTCTCATCATCAGCTTAAGATGAGATCACACTGGATCAGGGTGGGCTAAATTCCATATAACTTCTGTCCTTATAAGAGGGAAGTCTGGACACAGACACGTGAAGACGACTGTGTGAGCCAGTGATGGGAGAGATGCTGCCTCAAGTCAAGGAGCACCTGTGGCCATCAGAAGCTGCAAGGGGCCAGGAAGGATCCTCTCCTAACTGCTCTGGAGGGATCACGGCCCTGCCAGCACCCCGGCCAGGCTTCTAGCCTCCAGAACTGTGGCAGGATAGATTTTTGTTGTTTTCAGCCATCAAGTTTGTGGTTCTTTGTGACAGCAGCCACAGAACAGTGTCTTGTCCAGGGGCAGCGTACAGCTAGGGTGCCAGGGCAGGGATGCCAGTGGTGGCTGAGTTGGCTGTCAACACCCTCTTTTCCTTTTAATACCCCAGCCCTGGCCTTTCTGCTGCAGTTAATCCCTGGTGACTTCAGTGTTGTCTGTTTGCCCTTTCAACCCTGTGTAGCCAATCCCTATATTAAATCCCCTCTGCCTGAAATACCTAGATAGTTTCAATTTTTCTGACTGTGCTCAAACCATTCCAGAAGAGTGGAAAACAGAACAGATTTGCTGAGATGAGACCCCAGAGAGAGTGAGAGAGAACAACAGAACAGGATGGAGGTTCCTGATATATAGATTTCCATTCCTGGCTCCTTTTTGCAATCTTACAGTGAGTTATATTCTCAGGTCTGAGGCGATTCCTCGTTTTAACAAATTCATCTTTTACTAGTGAAAACCTTTCAATTTTTTTTGCAAAGCCCCACAGGCTCCAGAGAACGTTCATGTGGCTGACTTTTTCCTGCCTCCTGATCATACAGAGGAAGGCACACACCTTTCAGAGGGCAGGCGAGAGTCTCCTACAGCTCAGCTAGATGGGACCTGGGCCAAGCTCTGAGCTCCATTAGTTTTTCTCTCAGCATACACAGCAGGTCAAAAAAGGAGGAGATTCTGTTCCCTCCTTCAGGGGACACTTGACAATGTCTGGAGACATCTTTGGTTGCCACAGCTGGGAGAGTGGCGGGCCATGAGCTACCATCACCTAGCGGACCAAGGCCAGGGACGCGAGCAGACACAGAACAACTTTCATCGGAGAATGATCCAGCCCCCAATGTCAAGTGTCATGGGTGAGAAACCCTGGTTAACCTAATCATGGACTGGTCCAGAGAAGCCTCGGGGGTAAAAAGTCTGTGACGGCCACATTCCAGAGAATTCACACCCCTGAGGTCTAGGAAGCTTTCCTACACATGTCCATGGACTCACCAGAAATGAGCAGAGGAAGATGAAGGAAACGAAGTAAAAATAGGCAAATTCATTGCCGCATTCATGAGTCAAGATGCCGGAATTCTTATCACAGGGCTTCCCGCTGAGGCAGGAAAGCATGATGTTGTGCCAAGCCTCCCCAGTGGCACTCCTGAGGGGAGAGAGGGGGCATCAGTGATCTGGGTATGCAGCCCTGGACAACCAACACCTACTCTCAGGGAGGCAGGTGCTAAGGTTAAACACTTAAGCTCTGGAGCTGGACTGATGTGGATTTGAGTCCCAGGTAAATCACCTTTTTTTCCTCTTTGAGCCTATAGAGGGGGTAGTTCTCATGCTTGGCTGTGCATTAAAGCCCAAGGAGAATGTTTTTTAAAAATGCTGATGCCAATGCCCCCTACTCCCAAAGACTTGTATTAAAGTGACCTGGCTTGGAGACACAGGTATGTTTTAGAAACTTCCCTCTCTCTAGGTGACTGTCATTTCTTATTTCTTTCTCCCTAGGTTACTCTGCTCCAGGTGCTTTGGGTTCCTTGTCCTCCAACATGACAGCTGTGCTCCTGCCTCAGGACCTTTGCATGTATCATGCCCTCCACCTAAACTGCCCTTCCCCAGATATCCACATGGCTCCCTTCCTCAACTATTTTGTTCAAATATCATCTCCCTCAAGGGAGGCAAGACCTATTATCCCTCCGTTTCTTTCTTTTGGTTGTTATTAAATGAGAAAAATACTTGTGACAAAATATACATAAATACTATAATCTTAAACATTTAAGTGTATAATTCAATGGTAATAAGCACATTTAGCTGAATGTGGAAGAATTGATGCTTTTGAACTGTGTGGTGTTGGAGAAGACTCTTGAGAGTCTGTGGTGTTGGAAAGACTCTTGAGAGTCCCTTGGACTGAAAGATCAAACCAGTCCATCCTAAAGGAAATCAGTCCTGAATATTCATTGGAAGGACTGATGCTGAAGCTGAAGCTCCAATACTATGGCCACCTGATGTGAAGAACTGACTCACTGGAAAAGACCCTGATGATGGGAAAGATTGAAGGCAGGAGGAGAAGGGGGCAACAGAGAATGAGATGGTTGGATGGCATTACCCACTTGATGGACAAGAGTTTGAGCAAGCTCTGGGAGTTGGGGATGGACAGGGAAGCCTGGCATGCTGAAGTCCATGGGGTTGCAAAGAGTCAGACAGGACTGAGTGACTGAATGAACCCAAGCACATTTAGAATGCTGTGCAACCATTAGCACTATCCATCTCCAGAACCATTTTATCATCCCAAACTGAATACTTGTATCCCATTAAACACTACACTGTTCCTCTTCCCCAGCCCCTGACAATATTGATATTGAATAGTTTTTCCCTAAGAATTTGCCCATTTTGGGTACCTCATATAAGTACAATCATACATTACTTGTTCTTTCATGGCTCCATTTCCCTCTTAATCTTATAATATCCTCCTTCCCTCATAATATCCTTTATAATTCAGTTCCGTTCACTCGCTCAGTCATGTCTGACTCTTTGTGACCCCATGGACTGTAGCACACCAGGCCTCTCTGTCCATCACCAACTCTCTCTTGAGCTTGCTCAAACTCATGTCCATTGAGTTGGTGATGCCATCCAACCATCTCGTCCACTGAGGATTTCTCCTCCTGCCTTCTATAATTAGATTACTGATTGTCTGCCTCCCCTATGAAAATATAAGCATCCAGAGGGCAGAGAATGTTGTCTTTGCTTTGTTCTCAGTATTTACAGCAGTCAATACAACAAGTGCTCAATAAACCTCTGATGAAGGAAGGAAGGAACCTTAAGTGCAATCAGAATTAAGAATCAAGCCTCAGCGGTCTATTCAGAGTCTGTAAGACTGTTTCCTCATCTGTCAGGTGCAGTTGCCAAGAATCCCTTGACAGGATGCTCAAGAAGATTCTATGAGATAATCCCTGAAAAATGCCTTCATGCTTGCATCTCAGGGCTTTCAGCTGCTGCCCTATTAGGGTCCTTGGGCCGCTCCACACCCACCCCAAACCTCACTGGAACAGACGGTGGAGGGCACGACCCCACCCGGAAGAGAAAGACGAGGACACGCCCACCACCGGAAGAGAAGGATAAAAGAGTGCCCCTGCCTCACCGGAAGAGAAGCATGAGGGCCTGGAAGAAGGTCCGGAAGTTATTGTGCTCAGTGATTTGGAATTCATCTTCATCACTGTCCTCGTCCTCCACGTCGATGCCAATGTTGCCAAACACCTGGGGAATTAGATAGTGATGACTAGGGGTGGCCATGGGTCCCAGAAGCTTCAGAAAAATTCCACTTAACCTACAGTGATGCCTCTCTGAAACGGGCTCCCCTAACCCACCCCTACCTAAGAAGGGTGGCCCTCCTTGGGAGTGTTCTCGGAACATTCAGGGGTTGGCACTCACCTGCATTCCAATGATGGCGTAGATGAAAAAAAGCATGGCAATCAGTAGACAGACATAGGGCAGGGCCTGGTGGGAAGGAAGGCAATGAAGAATAGTGCTGGGCGCCCCTTACCCATGCTGTTTCCCTCACTGGTCCCAGTGCTCAACCCCTGCAGGTTGGGTGGCCGCATGCTGCCAGTGGTGCCAGGGATGGTGGGCATCTTTGGTGGCTCTGGGAGATTCCTTTGGAGCCCTCAAGACATACCGGGGGCAGGAAGTTAGAAAAGATCCTGCATATAACACATTCCCAGTAAGGTATATGATATTAATAAAGGCATTTCCACATGATTTCTAGATTCAACCAGAGCAGGCAGAGGGGGTGAGGGTGGGGGAGAGATCCTGATTTTTCTTCTTAGCCTGGCAGGGCAGGGGCAGGGGCAGGGGCAGGGGCAGGGGCAGGGCAGGGGCTCACCTTGAACGACTGCACAAAGGTCCAGAGAAGAATTCGGATCGTGTAACCCTGACGGAGGAGTTTGATGAGCCGGGCAGCTCGGAAGAGGCGGAGGGAAGCTCAAGTTGATGAAGTTATTCTGGGGAGATGGAGAAAGAGGGGTGACCATTCACCCACCCCCAGGGGCTCAGAGCTGTCACCACTCACAGAGGCCCCTACATGAAGCCAACCAACAGGAAAAAGCAAGCCAGACCCCAAATAAGGAGGGAGAGGAAAGAAAGCACTATTAATGCAATGGTGCGGAGGAAAAAACTCAAAAAAATGAAGTAGGGGATGGGGAGGAGAAAGGGTGAGAGGGAGGAAAAGGCATCAACTCAAAAGCATAAACCCTCCCTGCCAGCCCCACCCGCAAAGGGGAAAGGAAAGAAAAAGGAAGGAAGAGAAAGGAATGGGGGTGGGTGGGGTGGGGAAGAAATAACAAAAGAACAAGGAAAGAAAATATATCCGAATCATCCAATCAGGAAAAAAAATCGAGATGGTTTTTGTTTCTCCCAACAACCAAATGCACTGAGACGATAGGACACAAGCGGGTCAAGTTGCCGAATCCATCACACGTGTACGATGCACAAACACCAGGGCGGGGTGGGGGCAGCCAGCACGCTCAGGCCTGGTGGACCTGTGCGGGTTCCGAGGGCATGTTATGCTCCGGGCCAGAAATGCATCTGTCGTGGGACTCACCGGGCACCCTGCCCTGCCGAGCTGCCCACCCGCTCCTGCCCGCCCTGACCTCACCCCACGGCCAAGAGGAGCAGCTGCTTGAGCCAATCGGAGAAGCGGAAAAGCATCTTTTCTTACCCCCTTGGCGAGCGGGAATGGGGAGGACGGGAGGGAGCTGGGGCTGTTCGGCTGCAGGGCGAGTCCTCGCTGCCCGCTGAGTCGGAGAAGATGCATTTGGGGCCCTTTCCCCCCTCTCAGGGATGGCTTCTCAGCTTCTGGGACTGGGCGGAGTAGCACGGGACCAGGCCTGCGGGAAGCAGGAAGTACGCAGCGCCCGTGGGTGGGTGAGCTCGCCGTCAGCCCAAGTCCACCGAGGGGCCGGTGCTGGGGGCCGGGAGGTGAGGCTGTCCCTGCCCCCAGGACCTCCCTGGGTGGACCCTGCCTCTGCTCAAAGGCCCCCTGTCTAGTCACTGCCTCTAGTTCCTCCCTCCCGAGCCAGAGCCCCGGGTGGGGTGGGGGCGGGGGTGGGGAGACAGGGCTGCTGGGTCTCGGTGACTAGATGGTTCCCACGTGACTGTCCAAGGGCTTGCCTGCTGGGGCTTCAGGGGGCACTGTTGGGGTACCAGAGACCGGAAGTCACGCATGGACCAAATCTGGCCAAGGAAACTATTTTGTTGGGCCCAAGGAGTTTTCTTTTAGAAATTAAAAATAGTTGCCCATTTAAGTCAGATTTTCGCCCTCAAGTCTGCCTTTGGGGCCACGCTGAGGCTGTATCTGCTGGTAGCAGTTACTTGAGGCTCAGATGTGGCCGCCTGCTGGGAAGCAGGGCACATGTCCTCCAGTTCGCCAAGGCTCCTGCATCCTAGACATGGAACTGGTTTCCTGGCTTCTGGTATCTGCTTGGGGTCCAGAGGCATATGAGGCATTTCAGGCAGGGCCAGAAACCACTACTGATCAGTGGGTTGGAAGCAGAGGGGCCACCAGGGGACTTGGAGAAGCGCTAGATAAGGCCATGTAGCCGTGTTAAAACTGGCCCAGCCCTCACCCCACAAATGGCACAAGGGTGGTCATTCAGGTTGCCCCCCAGTCACAGCGACCCTTTTGGCCTCAAAAGTTTGGACAAGGAATTATATGGGCAAGCTATCTAGTGCTTCTTGGGGGTTTCCCAGACACTGGATCTAGCTGACTCTGGCCTGGGAGATGAGAGGCAGGAATGGGAGGGGTGGTTCAAGGAATTTCTGAAGATGGCAAGAGGCCATCTGGGTTTGCCAGAAAAGTCTGGGATGCTCTCTGGAACATATCAGTTGACCCTCAGGTAGACGTTTAGGATGGAGGAGGGGTGTGGGGCTCCTACCCTGACCACACTGGGCCCAACCACAATGAGAATGTCTTGAGTGCCTCAAATAAACCCTCCCAACCCAGCTTGATGGAATGTCACCCTCTGTGCCCTGTGGACCTGACTCCCAGCCCTGCTTGGCCACCCATTTGGGACCAGGGCCGATGGCCCAGGTGTCCCCAGTCCCCTCCCACCCACCCCCAGAGTACGAGCCATCCCTTCATGGGGCGGGGCATAACATATGGATTCATGCAAAGGCAGACAGGCCCTGGAAGCAGCCTCTGGGGGCTGGGGGCAGAGCAGGGGGTGGGAGCTGCCACCATGCAGGAGAAGCAAGGGAGCTTTGCCGGGAGACGCGTGCAGAGAGCATGCTGCCCTTCTTTGAGTCAGGGAGAGAGGAGATACACGGGGCGGGGGGGGTGGGAAGGTGGGATGGGTAGTGGGTAGAGGTGAAAGAGGTCTGCGTGACAGGGCAGGGGAAGTTTCTAGTCTGCCCTTATCCATCCTTCCATCTCCCCTGGGTCTGCATAGTCCTTCAAGTACCTGCAGAACTTCTGACTTCCTTCTTCCTAGTTCCATCTTTCTGTCCACAGCCGCGAAGGAACAGTCCTCTCCTCCAACCCTGCCTAGTGCTTCCTGGTTCTAGGCTGAAGGAGAGGGATGTGGGCCCTGGAAGGCTTGCTGTGTGCAGGGGATGTGAGTGCTTACAAGGATGTGGGAACCACTGACCTCAGGGCTCCAGAGAAATCCTGCCACTTGAAGACCCCATCTCCAACCCAGATCTTGCCTCTGGACTCCAGATTCCATAACCACCTGCCTACCTGACTTCTTCCTGGATGCCCGTCAAGACTACTGTGCCCACACTCGTGCTCTTCCCATTACCTGACCCTCTCCTGGCATTCCCTAACTTCTGTCTCATGGTTCAAGCCAGACTCAAACCCTCCAGGTGTCTCTGTCTACCCCCAGCCCAGACCTGACCCATCGCCAGGTCCTGGAGAGGCCCCTGCTCAGATGGCCAGTCCTCCCACTGTTCCCTCCCTCTTTTGATGTCATCTCTCACTGGGATTCCTGGTGCTCACTTCCAGCCCAGCCCCCTGCCTTCCTACTCCCTGTTCTGCAGCTGCAGCGTCTGGTGTAACCACACTTCCTATCACACCTCCTCTGCTCCAGATCCTCCCAGACCCCCACAACAAGGCCCAGAATCCTGTCCCCTTCTGACCTCTTTACTTTTTCTAGGTCAGCCTCCTTCCACTCTTTGCTCCAGCCACAGCCTTTCAGTTGAAGACTCTGTCCCCTGTATGCTCTGATCTGCCCCAGGACCTTTGCATGTGCTATCCTGGGCCTCCAATGCCCTTTTCTCCCCCTCTCCACCTTGTTAACACTACTTATACTTCAGTGTGTAACACAGTTAAATTTCAAGTGTGTTTCGGGGCTTATTTGACCAATGCCTACCCTCCTCCCCCCACCACCCGACTGTAGGCGATGAAGTGGGAGAGGGGACAGTGATGGTGTCTGCCTCTGTCCCACCCTCCATCTGGGGCACTGACTTGGGGTTCATTAAGTGTCTAGTGGGTGAGTGCTTATGTATGGCTAACTAGCAGGGGAGAGGAGATCCTGGTGCAAAGATGCCATTGAGCGTCATCCTTCATAGGGGCTCAGGGGAAGGTGTGGGAGGGGCAGAGGCAGGTGGGATTTCTTCTCTCTCTTTTAAAAATACTTATTTTCATTTATTTGTTTGGCTGCACCAGGTCTTAGCTGCAGCCTGTGGGATCTTTCAACTGTGGCATGTGGGATCTCAGTTCCCTGACGAGGATTGAACCCAGGCCCCCTGCACTGGGGGCATGGAATCTTAGCCACTGGACTACCAGGGAAGTCCCCAGGTGGGATTTAACAGAGGGAGGAGTGTGCAGTTATGTAGGGAGCCGAATAAGTGAGGTGAGGGAGAGATGAAGACGGTGCATCCAGGGTGGGGGTGCAGGTGTGTGCAGGGTGGAAGGATATAACAGAAGGGAGGGATAATGTGTGTGTGTGTGTGTGTGTGTGTGTGTGTGTGTGTGTGTTGGGTGGGGGAGGATCAAGACAGGTAGACTGCAAGAGCAAAAAGAGAAGGGGAAAGAGAGAGAGAGACAGAGACAGCGACAAAGGCAGACAGAGAGAAAGAGAGGAGGAGAGTCAGAGGCTGAACAGGAAAGAGCAGGCAGCATGTGTGTGTAGGGACTGTGTCTGGGTGGGGGAAGGGGGACAGGAGCCCCTGCATCTCAGGGCTCCAGGAGAGGTCGTCAGCTGGCTGGTGCATCTGGAAGCAGCCAGACCTGAGTCCTGGCTTTTTGTGTCCACCTCACCTGAGCCTCTTTGCCCACACACTGCAGTTCCCTCAGATCTCCTCCATCAGACTTGGAGATGCACATCACTGGTCCTCAAGCCCGAAGAGCTCATGGGCTTGGAATGGGGTGAGGGACTGGTGGAGATTTCCTGGGGCCCCGGGGCTCCATGGAGCTGAACTGGGACAAGAGTGCTGAGAGAGTGGCTGAGGGCTCTGAGTACAGGGCTGTGTGTAAGGAATGGGGTGGGAGACCCAGCCAGCCAGCCTGTCCTAGGGGAGGCACTGCCTGGGGGCAAACCCATCCTTTTCTTTGCAGAAGACACAAACCAACCCCAACAGAAAACCTCAACTCAGAAACTCAATAAAAACCAGAGGAAGAGAGACTGTGGGAATGAGGGGAGGAGGGGAGTCAGGAGGGTTTGGGGAGACCGACAGACAGACCCAGTGGGGATAGGAGGGTGCATCAGACAATCCAAGTTTAAAAGCTCAGGGCGTGACATGCAATGCTGATGCGAGAAGATGCGTTCACAGTTAATGTAAGGCATTTAGACTTCAGAAAGAAGGAAGACCAACCGGATTCTAGATGCAGATGTTGAAGATGGAGGGGGAGCGGGCGGGCGGGGGCAGTTGGGGAGGCGTGTTCAGCGTTTTTAGGTTGATTTGTAACCAGTGCCAAAAACCAATGGGTTTCGGTTCCCGGGCAGGGAGTGGGGGTGGTGGTGGTGGGTTGGGAGATAGTCATTGGTGTATGAACACACAGACCACGTCATGGATGAACAAATGAATTTCATAGTGCATTTTGATTGGATGAGTTTTTCAGACGGCGTTGTGCCAATATACAGTTTAAAGAGCAGGCATGAAAAGAGACAAGACAAGAAACACAGTCATTATCCATTGCACGCAGGGCAAACCCACCTCACCCCCAGCCACTTGGGGGCGCAGCTGAGGCCCAATGGGCCTCACACCCTCTCCCCTCCCCCAAAACCCTGGGGACTTGCCCTCCCAATGGTCTGGCTCCCCCTGCCTCAGCCTGGCTGAACTTTGCCTTCAGACCTAGTGGGCTTACCTGGGAGGCAGAAAGGGGCTGCTGAGGGCTCTTTGCTCAGTAGGGTGACCACCCCCGACCCCCACCCCATCCCCACCCTGCCTCCAGGTTGGGAGTTTATCCTCCTAAAAGTAAAAGGGTCCAAATGCCCACCCTCTATCTTTCCCACCAAGTGATTAGAATTCAGGGCTGGGATGCTGCTTAACAGACCTCAACCCCAGGTTCATTCACAGTAATAACAGCAAGAACAATAATAATAACCACCATTCATGAACTAATTCCTGGCTGGTTCTGTGCCAAGCACTTTACGTCAAGCAGTCTGATTTGTTCAAAGTTGCCCTCTTCTGTCCTAGAGTGTCAGCCCACTGGGGGCAGGCATTCTTGTCTGTGTTGCTCCGTCCTCGGCACCTCTACCAGTGCCTGGTGTACAGCAGGTGCCTAATGTGCACTTCTATGAATGCATGGGTGAATGTGAGGCTTGCAAGGGTCTGATGAGGTTGGTTCTGAAAGTCAGTCCCAAATTCAGGGCGAGAAGAGGTAATCCATGTTACCCAAGGCCAAACAGCTTGCAGGGAGGGCTGTTTGACTGCTACAGTAGTCTTGACCTCCCTGAATTGGATCCCATGCCCCAGCCTTCCTTCCCACATCTTGTAGTCGGGGGAACAAGCCACTGGGGTCCAATCCTACAGATCTCTTACTGGCAACTAGAGCTTCAATCAACTTCCTCTACCTGCCCTACTGGGGTGGTGGGTCACCTCTTCTAAGCTCTTGATCCAGAGAGATTTTGGTTCAAGGCTGTCTTGTCTTTGGGTGGGTGGCAAGATAATTTTGATTGTCAGGAGGAGCCCAGACCTCTTAAAAACCTAACACAGACAATGAGGTCTAAGCTCTGGCTCTCTGCCAAGGAGAGGACAGTGGCCAGAGGGAGGTACCCCAATGGGGATAAGCCCCCAGCTGGGCATGGCCTCTCTAGAGGAAAGTGTCAGGGCTGAGATGAGGGAAGGGGGAACTTTGGGTTCACTGGAGCTGAAGGCAAAGAACTATGGCCAGAATACCACTTGGGTGGGGGTGTTGGCGGATGCATCAGAGAATGGTCCCTCTTCAGTGGAGCTTCCCAGTTCCACGAGGCTCACAGGACAGAAAAGGGGCCCAAATGATCCCTTTCTGCCAAGGGCTCAGTTAGGGACACCCCAGGGAACACCAGTGTGCCCTCAGGAGTCACCACGCCTGGCTGCAGGCCCTCAGGTGTGTCCCTTATTTTCCTGAGCATTGAGCATCTGCTTCCCCATCTGTGAAACTGGGCCTCGTCCCACCCAGGTCTACTCTCTGTTCTTCTCTGCCTGTTCTGAGCGTCGCCCTGGCTTTCCAGCCTCCTGGCTCCTTTCTGGCTGGGTCTGGCCAGTGGAAGTGGCTGGCAGGAGATACAGGGTGGGAGGAAAGAAGGGGAGGGTATTTCCGCTGATGCTCTGTGCCTGCTTTGGCCTGCCTTTGGTGGGTACTCCATCCCTCTGTGTCCACAGTTTCCACCAGGTAGCCCCTCTCTGACTTCAGCACCTGGGCAGGCAACAGCTCCCCACGGTGACTGGGCTCCTTCCCTTCTGCTCGGTGAGTGGTCTCTGCTTTCAGATCCCTTCAGCTGAATCCACTAAAGGGATTCTTTTATATGTTCAACCCCTCAACCTGACCCATGAATTAACCCACATAAAACGCTTGGCACAGTGCCTGGCATGCAGTGAGTGCATGATTCTCGTCACCTATTATTTATTCTTGTTGTTAACATGACAAGGTTGATACCACCCCGGCCCTTGGCTCTGACATTCTTTGCCCTTTTGCTTCCTCTGTGAGGATCTCCTACCCTCCCCCCAGCCTCCCAAGGGCCCTCAAGCCTGGGCTCACTGGCAAATGGCCAAGGAAGGGGTCTGAGACAGGAGCTCTGGGACCCTGAATCTTCCAGACAAGGGGGAAAGACGATGTGGCCCACAGCCCACCACACTGACATCCAGAGACCCCCACATTGGGAACCTGCTAGGCCTGGGGATACAGGAAGACACATGTCCTGGGGACCCTCCTAAAGTCCTGGGAAAGGTGTCCCCCCATTAACCTGAGGGCCGTGGCTCCCTCCTGCCCATGAGCCAGAAGATGGTTAGTTCAAGCAGGATAGACCTGAAGCTGGTTCCCTTTGGACTCCCAACACTGTGTGCTGTTTGGAGGGCAGGGCTCAGCCTTGAAATCCTTTAAATGTCTCCGTTTTCTCAATGAGCTTATCCACAGTATCTATTCATCCATCAGTAACCAAGATGCAGGGAATTCACACTGCCATGCTGGGGGCTTTGGATACCCCGTCTCCCCACATAGCCCCCTGAGGGGCTGCCTGATTCCGGGGGTCCCCTGCTTATCCCTCTTTGGTCAAGGTCAAGTGTTGGCTTGAGTGGCTGTTGGGACCCGCTGCTCCTCTGTGACCTCCTCCTCACCTCTCCCAGCACAGCCAGGAACGGCCCGGAGAGAAGCTGGCGGGACACTTACCCCAAACTCGGTCACGAGAATGTCGGTGATGCTGCCCAGAACAGTCACAAAGTCGAAGATGTTCCAGGCATCGCGAAAATAATTCTAGAATGGGGACCCACAAGATAGAGATGCCAACACAGGGCTCCAGAGCTGGCCCCCATGTCCAGCCCAGAGAGCCCATTAGAGGCACAGCTGCAGGCCAGTCTGAGTGCCCGGAACAGTTACAGTCAATCAAATAGCAAAATGTATCTTGCTGCTCAGATATCATGTACTCTGAGTGCCTCCTCCCTCCCTGAGACCCCCTCTGCCTCCCCATGGCTTGCTTGATCCCAGAGGGGGCCCCTCCAGGTGTTGTTTCAGCTTCATTGATCGGGGGGTGGGAACAGGGCTGCCCTTCTGGGCTGTGCCTTGATTCTCCAGCAGTTCCAAGGGTCCCCTGAGACCTCGGATGCATTATAATTGACGTCACTGGGATCCTTGCAAAGACTGTCAGAGGGAAGGTTTATCACCCATTTTACACAAGGCAACTGAGGCTCAGAGAGCAAAGTTGCTCACCTCAGGCATCAGAGAGGTGAAGAGACAGGATTTGAAGCCAAATCTGGGCAAGTTCAGGGTCTATGGACAGGACCGCGCTGAATCAGGACTGTGCTTACAGCAAACTTGCTAAGACGCCTCTGGGTTCACGTCCCAGCTATACTGTCATCTGGCTGTGTGGCTGCGGGTCAATGACTTAACCTCTCTGTGCCTCCGTTTCCTGCTCACCTTGTGTATCTAGTTACTCACAAGGCTGTGAGTCTAGTTATAGCCAATGGGTTGTGAACAAGAGGCAGCAGGAGTCCACTCTGGGCAAGCACAGTACTCGCCAGAACTCTCTTCACCCTGGGCCTGGTGACCAGCAGTGTTCCAGGTGGCAGCTGCTCCGTGAGCCTGGATCTCTGAGTGACTGAAGGCAAACAGCACCCCCTCCCCACTCCTGCTGGGTGTCCACAAACCCTTTGTTGGCTGGAGCAACTGAAATGTGGGGGTTGTTTGCTACTGCAGCTTAATTTGATTTATCATGACTGATACATCCCTGGGCTGGATTTTGGTGCAACTGGGACACACAAGTATAGTATGCTGTTGTTAGAACACTGAAATATTTCACACAGTTTGAGTAAGCACAATGAGTAAGCACCTCTGCCTGGATCTAAGGGTGTGGCTCAAATAGCTCTTCTTTCAAGGTTCAGTGGGACCCACGCTAAACACAGGCTTTCCCAGCATTCTCACAAAAGCAGAGGGTGGGACAGAGCTTGGACCCCATTCTAAGCAGTCAGCTTCTCCCCTAAGCATCTTACACAGCAGCAGCCCCTCTGCTTCACAGAGACGGACCCGGGCTTTGGGGCCGTGCTTCTCAGGATCAGATTATTCTAGCATGTATGAATCAAATGTCCTCGGAGTTGGACTGCTTTGGCCTCAAGGCCCTTTTATGGAACATAAGGGTATAACAACAATCTGATAATGCATGTGAATCACTGAGTGTGGGGTCTGGTAAACAGTAGGGCTTCCCAGGTGGTTCAGTGGTAAAAAAATCTGCCTGCCAATGCCGGAGACTCAGGAGATGCTGGTTTGATCTCTGGGTTGGGAAGGTCTCCCGGAGGAGGAAATGGCAACCCATGCCAGTGTTCTTGCCTGGAAAATCCCATGGACAGAGGAGCCTGGCGGGCTAGTCCATGGGGTTGCAGAGTCAGACATGACTGAGCATGCGTGCATGCAGGTTCTCAATAGATGGATGCTGTTTTAGGATTGAGAGGAACTCAGGTTCCACTGGCACTTTTGGGTATTTATATAGCTGCTGCTAGGGTCCCACCCAGATGTCCTCATATTTGACTGTGCAACCTTGTCATTCTGCCCAGGGGTGTTCTGTAGCAGCATACTTGGCGTAATTAACAGCTTCTCTGGGAGCAGCTCTTCATTGTGGCTTATGAGCCCTGGGGGATAAATACCCCAGCTCCCTCACCGTGGGTGAGATGACCAGAGTATGTGATCTCTGCTGCCTCTCAGAGGTCCTCCATGGAACTGCACTCCAGTTGCCAGCATGGCTAAGCTGCTCAACAGGCCACCCTGTGCTGGCTGCCTTCCCTTCTCTATCTCAGCCCCTCTCTCTGCTGTGAGGCTTCCGGGGTCACCTTCCAGATAAACCCCTTGCATTCAATTCTTGTCTCAGGCTCTACTTATGCGGAGCCACAAATACATCTTTCTAGGTGGCTGGGACTAGAAGGTCCCCTTCTATCTTTTAAATTCCACATGGGGAACTTGGGGCTTCACCTACGACTGAGGGGGAGGCTTAGTGCAGAACTGTGCAGGATTATCAGGGGTGGAAGAGAAGGGGTTCCAGGCCTTGGCAGATTATATCACTTCACCACCAGAACACTGACTGGGAAAAAACAAATCACAAGACACAGCTGCACTGGGCAGTTGGGTCCAAGCTCATGATCCCCTCAGCTCTGGCTGGGTGTGTGGTTCTCTCATTTTGTAGATGTAGACACAGGAGCAAAGAGGCCAAATGCTTTGCTTTTGCTCACACTTCTAGATAGGGGCTGAGTGCTCAAGTATGGGTGCTCCAGGACTTCCCAGGTGGCTCAGTGATAAAGAACCACCTGCCAATGCAGGAGATAGAGGTTCGATCCCTGGGTCAGGAAGATCCCCTGGAGGAGGGTGTGGAAATCTGCTCCAGTATTCTTGCCTGGAGAAACCCATGGACAGAGGAGCCTGGCAGGCAAACATGACTGAAGCAACGTAGCCCTCAAAGCATGCCAGGCTTCTCCCTCAGTCTCCAGACTCGCATTGTTTGCGTTTGAGGTTTGCAAGAGCTCCTCTGAAGGAGACACAGAGGATGGGCGTTTCCTGTGATAGAGGACAGAGGGGAGGTGACACAGCCTGAATACAATCAGACTTGAGGTCTGTCTTGTGCCAAAGCTGACACTTTTTACCACCTCGGGAAGCTGAGGTGAGAACCCAGCCTCCATCTGCTAACACCATAAGCTGCAGGTCATTCTTCTTAGAGAGGTGGGCTAAGCATATTCTCAAGTGCTTGACAGGTAGGCCTCCATATCCTCAGGCCTCACATCTGTGGATTCAACCAGCTGCAAATCGAATGGGTGGAGTCCTCGGATGCAGAGCCTACAGATACGGAGGGCTGACTTACCTGCAACCTCTTGGATGCAGTATGGGAACACGTGATTTGTATCAGTGGCACAGATCATATTGGTAACCCTGGGGGGTCTGCTGTCTACTTTTAAGACAGAAGGAAACACTAAAGTCCAATTAGCGGCTGGTGAAAAATACAAGTGTAATTTTTTCACATCTCATTTCATGGGTCCCGCACAGAAATCTGTCCCCTATCCACAGATCCCTTTGGGAGTCAACAGACCTCAGGTTAAGGCCACTTGCACCGTTAGTGGGTCATGAATTACATTATAAAAGGAGGGGGCAGTACTTTCCTGGCAGGACAGTGGTTAAGACTCTGCAGGGGTTGGAGGTTCCATCCCTAGTTGGGGAACTAAGATCCCATATGCTGTGGGACCGGCAAATAAAAAGGGGGTGGGGTGCAAGCACGGAATCAAGAAAATAGACAACCTCAGACAGAATACAGGGCATATTCTAACAGGAGATATGGATTCTGAGTCAAGTTCATTTCGGTTGGCTGCACTTCTGTGTGGGCTTCCCAGGTGGCGCTAGTGGTAAAGAACCCACCTGCTAATGCAGGAGACATAAGAGACGCGGGTTCCATCCCTGGGTCAGGGAGATCCCCTGCAGGAGGGCATGGCTACCCACTCCAGTATCTTGCCTGGAGAATCCCACCGACAGAGGAGTCTGGCAGCCTACTGTCCAGGGGTCACAAAGAGTCGGGCATGACTGAAGCGATTTAGGATGCATGCATGCCTGGCTCCACTGCAAAGTGTATTTCTTACTGCAGATTGTGGCTAGAACAGTTTGAATGCTATGGACTCGGCTTGCCTGGATCTCCGTTTCCTTATCTCCAAAATAATGATGACCTTCTCTCATCACATCATTTAATAACATGCACAGAGTTTGGTGTTACTCGGCAAGTAGGAGAACACCTAAGTATATGGGATCTGTGTGCACTGGAGGGATGCTCAAGTCACTACTGGGGTTGGGGGCAGAGGGGCCAGGTGGGGAGACCACCACCAGCACCCAGTGCTCCTCTGGGCTTTCCCTTAACCCACAGCTCTAGCTCCATGGCCGGACTTACCAGAATCCCAAAAGCCATGACTTTGAGAAGACACTCCAGTGAGAAGAGGGAGGTGAAGACGATGTTGAACACTCTCAGGGCATTTTCATAAGCAACAGAGGCCCCGTAGAACTAGATGAGAAAGGAGGAAGAGAGGTGGGGTCAGTGGGCATGGTATTGGGGGAACGCGTGTAGGGGTGCAGGGGTGACTTCACGGCTGTCTTTTCCTCAGGGCAGGCAGGGCTGGGGCACTTGGCTTCCCTCTTGATGTCCTGTGGAGCCAGCCTGAGCTGCAGCCCAGCTCTTCACTGGCTCGGCTCATCTTTTTCACATCAAAGCAAAAATTCCTTTCTTGAGCCCTGTCTTAACAGCCAAGACCCCAGGACAGCCTGGCCAGATGGGGCTCCTTGTGATGCAGGAGGATGTCTACAGCATCCTCTTTGTAATTTCCAAAACTTTCATTTACTTATTTGTGGCTGCACTGGGTCTTGGCTGCTGCTTGGACTTTCTCTAGTTGTGGTGAGTGGGTTTTTCATTGTGGTGGCTTCTCTTGTTGCAAAACATGGACTCTAGGGCACGTGGGCTCAATGGCTGTGGCTTGAGGGCTTAGCCGCCCTGTGGCATATGGAATCTATGGTGGCTCAGATGGTAAAGAATCTGCCTGTGATGCTGGAAACTGGAGTTCGATCCTGGGGTTGGGAAGATCTGGAGAAGGGAATGGCAACCCGCTCCAGTACTCTTGCCTGGAGAATTCCATGGACAGAAGAGCCCGGAGGGCTACAGTCCATGGGGTCGCAAGAGTCAGACATGACCGAGCGACCTTCACTTTCCGTGGAATCCATAGCCTTTCCATCTAACTACCAGGTTGCATGTGAAGGCTCCCCTGGTGGCTCAGAAAGTGAAGAATCTTCCTGCAATGCAGGAGACCCGGGTTTGATCCTTGGGTTGGGAGGATCCCCTGGAGTAGGAATTGGCAACCTGCTCCAGTATTCTTGCCTGGAGAATTTCATGGACTGAGGGGGACCTGGCAAGCTACAGTCCGTGGGGTCGCAATGAGTTGGACACAACTGAGCGACTAACACTTTCACCTTCTTTTCACTTTCATCAGGTTACAGGAAATCCAGAAGATGGAGGAAACCAATGCACCCAGAGGTGAGACAGTTTTCATTTAATTCATCTGGTTTCCTCAGAAACTTGATAGTGGGGGGTGGGCATGGAATGGTTGTGGGGGGAGGGGCAGAATCCAGAAATTTAAAAGACAAAAAATTGGAGACCATGTGTAGCCACTAAGATCTTGGCTCAACAACTCACTGTAAAAGACATTTTGGGGACAACTCAATATGGATCTTCTGGTGTTAACACTAATCTTGTCAAGTATAAGAACATGTGGGAAAATGTTCTGATTTTTTAGAAATGCATACCGAAGAATTTAAGGGTGAAATAGCGTGCTATCATTTAAAATACTTAAAAAAATAGATGAACTATCCAGAATAGGTACACCCATAGAGACAGAAAGCGGATGAGTTGTTGCCAGGGACTGGGGAAGGAGGCTGGGGAGTGACTGCTAATGGGGATGGGCTTCCTTTTGGAGTGACGGAAATGTTCTGGAAATTGGGGTGGTGGTTGCAAACATGATGAACGTAATAAATGCTACTGTAGACTTAAAAATGGGTAATTGTGTTATGTGAATTTCAACTCAATTAAAAAAAACGAGGAAAAAAAATAGGTGAAGCAAACGCAGCAGAAGTTCTCTATGGGTGCCCCTGAGGATGGAGACTGGGCATTTACAAGAGCCTGGATAACCAGGATGTGGTCCAGGGACCTGGAGCATCAGCATCACTGGGATACTGGTTAGAAATGCAGAGTCCCAGGCCCACCCGGACCTTCTGAAACAGAATCTGCATTTTAACAAGATGCCCAGATGATCTGGGAGCAGGCTGAGAAGGGCTGTGCTATTCTATCCTTCTCTCTTTTGTTTGTTTACAACTGTTCATGATCTTAACAATGGAAAGATAAAAGCACTTGCTTGTAGAGATGAGTTTTCAGGTGAACACAGACACTGCTTTTTGCCTATTCAAAAAAAATCAATAGGATTTCCCTGATAGTGCAGTGGGTGGGAGTCCCCTGCCAATGCAGGGGACATGGGTTCGATCCCTGGTCCGGGAAGATTCCACATGCCGAGAAGCCACTAAGCCCAATAGCTACAACTACTGAGCCCACGCACTAGAGTCTGCAAGCCGCAACTACGGAAGCCCATATGCCCAGGGCCCGTGCTCCGCAACAAGGGGAGCCACCGCGTGAGAAGCCCGCACGCCGCAGTGAAGAGCAGCCTCCACTTGCTGCCACTAGAGAAAGCCTGTGCGCAGCAGCGAAGGCCCAGCACAGCCAAGAATAGAAAACATGAGTTAAAAAAATCAACAGCTAAATTTAGAGAGTGTTTTTAAGAATCTAGAAATGTGCTAATGTCTTTGCAGGAATTTTCTCATTCAACCCTAATCCCCACCAGGCGTATGGAAGGTGCTGTTTTTAAATAATTCTCATTTCATTGACAAGGAAACCAGCGGCTTTGGAGATGACCAGTGCATCTCATGCCAAGGTTTAGTGGTGATTAAATGGTAGAGCTAGGCTCAAATTCAGACCCCTGGTCTCCAAAGCACAGGGTCAAAGGTCCTGACTTTTCACTCTGAAGAGGCTCCTTGGCTCTAAGGGTTACCAGGTTCTTACCTGTCCTTTTCTCCTCATTTCATTCATCACACATTTATCAGGGGCTCTTGTTCCCCTGGAGTCAGGGCCTCTCTGAACCCCTGGAATTTAGCGGTGATCAGGGCTTGTCTCACCCCCCTTGGAGCTCACAGGTGAGTGGCAGATTGTCAGACAACCCAGTACTGATATTGTGACATGTGCGGTAACGGATAGGATGGGACTTCCCTGGTAGTCCAGAGGCTAAGATTCCGAGCTCCCAGAGTAGTGGGTGCCAGGTTTGATCCCTGGTCAGGGAACTAGATCTCACATGCAAAATTAAGAGATACTGTGCTGCAACTAAAGATCCCATATGCTGCGACTAAGATGTGGCACAGCCAAAAAAAAAACACACACACAACCAAATAGGATGCTTGCTAAGACTTCATATGGTCCTGGGAGACCGAGGAAGGCTTACCAGAGGAAGGCCTCTGCAGGGGCAGCCAGAAGGGGCTGGCCGGATGGAGTGCTGGGAATCGTGTGACAGGCAGAGGGAACAGCAGGAACAAGGGCTTGGTGGAAACAGAGTGTGGTCTGTCTGGGAAACTTCTGGTGGGTTCCATCTTGCTAGGGGAGGACGGGTATGTGGGGCAGGGGAGCAGGGGCGTAGCTAAGCTGCGCGGGGGGAGGAGGGCTCACCTTCATCATGAGCACGATGGTGTTGAGGGCGATCATGGCCATGATGGTGTACTCGAAGGCGGGGACACCACGAACTGCCACATGCGGTACTGGAAACTCTGCTTGTTCTGCGGCATGTGCCGGGTCAGGGGTTTGGCGCTGATGGCGAAGTCGATGCAGGCCCTCTGTGGGAGAGAGCCCAGTGGCGTGAGGGTGGGAGGCAGGAGCGAGGTGGCTGCATGTGGAGCAGCCCTCAACTCACCCAACACAGCACTCCTGCACATTTGCCCGGATGTCTACCTCTCTTACCCTCTCCTGTTTCCCACAAACTCAGTACGAATGCTTTCTTTTCCCAACAGCTACGGCCCCTTGAGAAGTTACCATTGGCCAAAACTTACGCTGGTGCTCATTGAATCCCCTCCGCAAACATGATCAGTGGGTACTATCAGTAGCCCCACTTTGCAGATGAGGAAAATAAAGGCTCAGAGAGGTTAAGCCACTTGCCTAGGGTGGCACAGCTGCCAACTGGGCGAATCTCAAATTTCAACCAGAGTCTGAATGGTTAAAAGCCTAACCATTCTTTTTTTCTTAAAAAATTGTTATTGAAGTATAATTGATTTATAGCATTGTATTGATTTCTTCTGCACAGCAAAGTGACTCAGTTATACATATATATATTCTTTTCATGAGCTTCCATGGGGGCTCAATCAGTATAGAATCTGCCTGCAATTCAGGCGGCCCTGGTTCGATCCCTGAGCCAGGAAGATCCCCTGGAGAAGGCAATGGCAACACACTTCAGTATCCTTGCCTGAGAAATCCCATGGACAGAAAAGACTGGCCAGCAACAGTCTCTGGGGTCACAAGAGTTGGACATGATTTAGCCACGAAACCATCGCCAGCATTCTTTCATGTTCTTTTCTGTTATGGTTTATCACAGGATGTTGAATATAGTTTCCTGTGCTATACAATAGGCCTTTGTTTTTTATCCATCCTATATAGTTTGCTTCTGCTAATTCCAGACTCTCAATCCTTCCCTCTGCTCCTCCACCCCCCACACATGACAAGTCTGCTCTCCGTGTCTGTGAATCTGTTTCTGTTTTATAGATAGGTTCATTTGTGTTGTGGTTTAGATGTCACTTACAAGTGATATCATATTTGTCTTTGTCTTTCTGACTTGTTTCGCTTGGTATCATAATCTCTAGGTCCATTCATGTGGTGAAGACTAACCACTCCTTCTTACCAAATGTTTAGCTTCTCTTTCTCTTTGAGGGAGGCAGACAGGGAAGAATAATGATTATTTAGTTTTAAGGGCCAAAGGAGTAGAGGAAGAATGCATTCTAGGTCCTCTGCCTAGCTTGGATGATTCCAAAAGGGCAAACAGTCATGCTTATACTCTCTGGTGGACTGGATTTTCTTTCATTAATGTTCTCCACCCCTCTTTGGGAGAGACTGTACCTCTTTGCCCCCACTGAAATCAGATATGGACATGAGACTAGCTCTGGCTAATGAAATTTGAGATGTGACACGTGTTTTGCTGTTCTCTTTTTTTAATCTGAAGTTTCTCAGAGGGGAACCAGAGCAAAGACGACAGGGAGCCTGGATATGCAGTCCAATAATGTTTGTGCATATCTGGTGCTGAGATTCTAGGGATGCTTGTTACTGCATCATAGTCCAAACTGACTGATACATACACAATCCCTCTTTCCTCTGGGAACCCCAAGAAGAGCTACGCTTCATGCAGAGTGGTTTCTGCTTGGAGAATGCTGCTGTGCCCTCCCCAGATGCCCCCAGAAGCTGGTTCCTCTGTGTGTGTGTGTGTGTGTTGAGTGGTAGGATGTCAGTTTTTAAGTGGGGATGCAACTGGAAAGTGGTACCTCATTTTTCTCCAGGCTGTACTCCTCCATCATCTTGTCCCCCTGCTCCTGGAAGGTGATGATGATCAAGGCCACAAAGATGTTGACAAAGAAGAAGGGAAACACCACAAAGTAAACAACGTAGAAGATGGACATCTCCATGCGGTACCCGGGGCTGGGGCCCTGGTTCTCAAAGGTGGCGTCCACGGAGTGCCTGAGGACCCTGTGAGGACCAGGGTGGGGAGCGGGGCAAAGCAAGGCAGGGGAACAGGGATGCAGGACAGTATCAAGAGGAGACACAACAGAAAGGAAGAGTAGTCACTGTTTCTGAAGGCGGTCCCAGTGGTTGCTTTAAGAAGCCATAATCTTCCCAACACTCTGTCTTTGGGGAGTGTTGACAACGTCAGTATTGTTGTCAATAAGCCCTGTATCGAGGGCTTATTATGTGCTAGAAAAGATATTCAACATTTTATTTATTTTTCCAGTAACCCTCTCAGGGAGGTTATTACAAGCTCCATTTTGCACACAAGGAAACTGAGGTTCAGCAATTGAAAGTGACTTGCTGTAGATCACCCACTGAGATGGGGTCAGGTTGGGATTTGAAAACAGGTTTGTAGTCATGTATGGGAATGGGTAGGCGGTCATGGAGGCAGGGGGTGTGTGTGTGTGTGTATTTAAGCACAGGTGGTGGTGGAAACTGAGGAGGTACGATGAGAATGCACATGGGAATCAGTGTACATGGCTGCTCCGTACAGTTGCACAGGTCACGCACTGCTCAAGGGCTCTGCATCTAAGTGGCACTGTTCTGATTTGTGTGTTAATGATGATAATTTTTTGGCAGGGAGCCCTAAAGTGCCTTTTTTTGAGCAAGATCGTTAAGTATATTACTGCAATGCTTTCCTGACAGATGGAAGTGACGTCTGTTGAGGAAGGGGCATCTAAAAATTCGCTCAAAGATGTCTAATGGGCAAGCACCGGTCCCACGTGTGTGGGTACTGTGTGTGGGTGAGTAGAGAGGCACGTGTTGGTTAGGGCGTTTGGTGAGTGAGGGAAGCAGGTGAGGATGCTGAAGACACAGCTGGAATTTTACCAAACCTTCTACCTGCATTTGGGAGGAGGACCGGGACTAGGGTGAGGAGACCGAGGCACTCGCTGAGACACAAATTCAGCGAGTGTCAGAACCCTCAGTAATTGAGATAAACAGCATTTTACCCCAATGTCTAGTATTTTCTGCAATTTTTAAAAGATTTTTTTTGTTTGATATGGACCATTTTTAAAGCCTTTATTCAATTTGTTACAATATTGCTTATGTTTTATGTTCTTTAAGATTCTGGCCTTGAGATATGTGAAATTTTAGCTCCCCAAGCAGAGACTGAACCTGCACCCCTTGCATTGAAAGGCAAAGTCTTAACAACTGGACCAGCAGGGAAGTCTGAACTGCCAGGGAAGTCCCATTCCTGCAATATTTTAGAAAGTCAAAAGAAATGCCCCAAAGCCCATGATGAACAAAATATCAAGCATTTAAATTCTGGGGGTTTCCCTGGTGGTCCAGTGGTTAAGATGCCACACTTCCAATTCAAGGGGTGTGGGTTTGATCCCTGATTGGGGAACTAAGATCCCACATGCTGTGTGCAGCGTGGTCAAAAAAACACAACAAAACCTAAAAAAATTAAATTTGGGGCTTCAATTTTAATTTTGGCATGAGTTAGGCTCACCCATATCACCCTAGGCCTAACCCTGTCTGGGATGGATTGGTCCTGACTTAGAGAATGTCGCGTCCCCAGCCCCATCCTGGAGATTTAAGGGGATGTGACCACCTGTGTACCTACGTGCAGCCTTTCTGCAAATCAGAAACAGTGCTTGTTCTGGGAGCATGAAGACCCATATACTCAATGGTTACGTGAGCCGAGAGATGGCTGGATCTCCACCCTCCAAAGCCCAACCACACATGGGGGCTGCCGCTCTAGTGCCTTTTGTATCTTGTATTGTCCCCACTTTCGGAGGCCAGGAATGAACCTCTCCTTCCCCCAGACCTTTCTCAGCACTGGACTCTCAGACCCTTCTCTCTCCTGGCCCCGGGCCCCCCGCCCCTCCGAGCTCCTCCTGTGGGGCGCTCTGCCTGGTCCACTTACTGTGGCCAGCCTTCTCCCGTGGACACGGTGAAGAGGGTCAGCAGCGCCCACAGCACGTTGTCATAATGGAACTCATACTTCTTCCACTCTCGATCCCTCGCCTTCACCTCATTCTTCTCATAGAGGAGGTACTTGCCGCTGCCACGGAAAATGGGGACCGTTGGTAAGTGGAGGGGTTTCTCCAGTGGCCCAGTGGTAAAGAATCTGCCTACCAATGCAGGAGACCTCAGTTCCTCCCCCGGGTTGGGAAGATGCCCTGGAGGAGTGCAAGCAACCCACTCTGGTATTCCTGCCTGGGAAATCCCATGGATGGAGGAGCCTGGCGGGCTACAGTCCATGGGGTTGCAAAAGATTCAGAGGTGACTTAGTGACTGGACGACAACAACAAGTAAACAGAGGGAAACCCATCTTTGGCTCCAGAGAGAGAGAGGAGGAGGAGGAGGAGGAGGAGAAGGAGTTGGAGGAGGGGACCACCCGCTCACACTGCCTGCCACAGCCTGCAAAGCAGCAACACCCCGTTTCTCCCTGGAGTGTGTGTGCGTCCACTGGGAGAAAAATCCATGAATGCCACAGCCTGAGTCCGGGGGAGAGGTCTCAGATACTCACATCCTTTTCTAACTTGAACACTTCTACTCCCAATGGTGGGAGCATCAGGCTCGCGGGGTGGTTAAGAGCAAGGAAGGAGAAAGGCACATTTTGGGGTTCATCAGACCAAGGTAGGCAGCTGGTGCTCCTTCTCAGGGTAGGATACAAAGGTTAGCCCCAGACTCAGCCTAATGCCTGGGATCTTTCCAATTTCAGCCAACAAAAAAAGCAACTGGGGAGTCCTTTGCCACACAGTAAAATGGGCATCCCTGGTGGCTCAGTGGTAGAGAATCTGCCTGCAAACTAGGAATTGAAGGAGATGTGGGTTCAATCCTGGGTCAGGAAGATCCCTTGGAGGAAGTCATGGCAACCCACTCCTGTATTTTTGCCTGGGGAATCCCATGGACAGAGGAGGCCGCTGGGCTACAGTTCGTAGCGTCACAAAGAGTTGGACGTGACTTAGCATGCATGCGTGCGTGACCCTTTATACTGATGACAAAAGCAACACTGACTGAGCATTCGGTTAGTAAGCGGCTCAGCACTTTCCTGGACTGAGTCTAGAACTTCCCATCAGGAAGACGACCCAAAGATGGGGGATTTCAGGTCCACAGCCTCTGAGCTACAATCCCTAATCCAGAAAGCTCTGAAAACCTAACATTTTTTCCCTAATGGCAGTTGGCAAATTCCAGCCTGCAGATCAAATCTAGACGTGTCTCTGGCTTGCCTGTAAGCTAAGCAGTGGTTGTTTACATTTTTAAATGTTTTTTAGTCGCTAAGTTGCTAAATTGTTTTTAGTTGCCGACTCTTTTGTGACCCCATGGACTGTAGCCCGCCAGGCTCCTCTATCCACAGGATTCTCCAGTCAAGAATACTGGAGTGGGGTAGTCATTCCCTTCTCCAGGGGATCTTCCTGACTCAGTGATCGAATCTGCATGTCCTGCTCTACAGGTGGATTCTTTATCTGAGCCACCAGGGAAGCCCTGAATGGTTGAGACCAAATCAAAAGAATTCATTCATGAGATAAAAATGAAAAGAAATTCAGTTTCCAGAAAGAAAGTTTGATTGGCACACAGCCATTCTGATTCCTTTACTCATTGTCTGCAGCTGCTTTTGAGTTTCATTAGCTGTCATGGAAAGTGTATGCAAAGTCAAAGATAGCTATAGCTACTATCTGGCCCTTGACAAAATCTGCCCATTTCTGATCTAATGCACCTGACCCAACTGGATGTGAGGCTTTGTACCTGTTATTTATTCCATTTGGTGCAAATAGTTGCATGTTTCCCAGCAGAAGTATTGCATTTGATCACAAGGCTGTTTAATCAACTGAAGGTGTGAGGTGCTATGTGGGACATGAGCCTAGCAATTTTTCTAAAAATCTCAACATATTCTGAATTTATCCACCTGTAAAGGTTTCCTACAAGGAACTAGATGGGTATTGCTATCCCCTACTTGACAAAGGTGGCGACTCATAAGTTGAGCAACCAGCCTACAGCTCACGCTGAAGCTGTGGGGCAGGGACTCATATTCTACAACTGATGTTTCTACTTGCAGATCCAAGCTGGCTGTAACCGGGCCGCCCTCAATACCCAAGCCCTCAGTTTCCAGGCCCAAGATGAAATGGAACGGGAACCTACAGTCCTCCCCTCCTACCGTATCCTCAGCCTGCCTTTTGTCTGTGGAAAAATTTCAGCCATAGAATAAGTTTAATCAGAGGAGTGAGAAAATGCAGAAGCAAAGGAAACCAGTCAAAGAAGACATTAATAATAGTTTAGTCATTAAGCAGAATCAAGGGCCTTTGGCTCCTTCTCAAGGGCTATAGATAATATCCTGAGCCATATCCTGTGAGCTGTCTTATAGATACTGGAAATCCCCCCAGGCGGAAGACGTTAACTACTTGATAACCAGACTGTAGCCATGACGTAAGCTGCCGCGCGGCTCTGAGAATGGGCCTCAAGGAAATGTGAACAAACTGACCCTGGAACTGAAGGTTAACTGTACTTAAAACAATTAAGATGATGCTGACCAATTAAGAGACCAATTTGAAGATGACCGTCACAGCTGGCTGTGCTGTTTCTCCATGTAGCTCCCTCCTTCCATCTATAAAAGTTCTTACCCACTGATTGTCAGCAGAGAAGCAGTAGTTGGCCTTTGGGCAGGACTCACCAACACCCCGTTGCTGGCATCCCAAATAAAGCAAACTTTCCTAAACCAACTTTGCATTTTTATTGGCTTTTGAGGAGCCAGCAGCCAGATCCCCACTTGTGGTTACAGAGACTGGTGCCTCTAATTGCCTCCCATCCACCAGCCCCGATGGGGATGCCTGAAGAGTCCAAGACTCACCGGCAATCTTTCTCAAACTCCTTGGACTCATCCGTGCAGTGGAAAAACTTGCCCTTGAAGAGCTGCACAGCCACCACGGCGAAGATAAACATGAACAGCATGTAGACGATGAGGATGTTGAAGACATTCTTGAGCGAGTTCACCACGCAGTCAAACACGGCCTGGTGGGTTGGGCGGGAGAGTCGCTTGAGGAGGCTGGGAGCTGGCTCAGCCTCCACCTCCAGCAGCTCATAATATCAAAGTACATGATTCCCATTTTACAGAGAAGGACGTGAGCCACGGCCACGCAGTTCTGAGAAGTAAGGGTGGGGGGCTGCATCTAGTTCTGAGTTTTTATGCATCCCAGCCCCCAATTCTAACCCCTGGGGAACGGGGGCCACTTCTCCGAGCTTCTCCAAGGTAAGCTCATGGCTCTTCAGGGCAAGAGCAGAGATCGTCGGTGGAGAGGTCATTTCCTGTTCATCCTGTGTGTCCCTGCCTCCGCATCACTCTTCTTTCCCAGCTTCTGGATTGTGCGAGCGCCTCCTTTTTTTGCCCAGCAATCACTAGGGGGCGCTCTGGATTTGCGAGTTGACTTCAAGTGCCCTGGAAATTCTGCCTTGAGTAAGATGCAATCTTTCCATCATCCTGCCAACCTCCACCCCCCACCCCGGCCCCATTCTGCTATGAATCACAGCGGGTCCTAACTACAAGTAAGCATCAAGGGTCATCGAACCCACTGGAATCGCATGTTAGCTTTACTGGCTTTCCCCAGGGGATAGAGTGCATAGCTTTCATGGGGGGTTTCAAAGAGGGCTGTGACCCAGAAAATCGGGAAGGGCCACTGAACTGACTGCTGCTGGATTCCACGTATTTCAATGCAAGCCGGTTCGCAAGTCCGGAAGGGAGCCACATTTCCTCTTTGAATGATTCATCAACAAAAAGGGGGCGTCGAATCATTATTTCCCAAATAATGGGAGGAGGAGGAGGACCCCACCACCAGTGATATCAGACAATACTTTTAGGTCCTTACAGGAGCCACAAACCAAGTAACACTTATCGCACGGTAGCAAAGTTATTCTCTAATTCTTTCAGTCCTTTTGAGTGAAGGAGAAAGTCTTCTGTAGCTGTTGCTGTGTTAATAACATTTACACTTTTCCTTTTTATGCTTAGGTGGTTTTTTGTTTTGTTTTGTTTTCTTTTATTTTTGGCCCACCAAAACAGGACACGCAGGATCTTAGTTCTCCAACCAGGGATGGAACCTTGTGTCCCCTATGTTGGGAGTGTGGAGCCATTACCACTGGACCACCAGGGAAGTCCCTATACTTTTCATTTTTAAGCAAGAAAGAACAAGCATCCATACTCAAGATCTTTGTCAGGCAACTCTTCTGGGCTAGATTTTGAGAATAGTTATCTCATTGTTTAAAAACAGATATTTAATTTTACCTTCCATCAACAGTGGATTCTGGTTTTCCCAACTTGAGAAACTTGACAACCATGTCCTTTTAAAATAGATCCACTTAAGTAAAAAAATACAGTGACTTGACTTAAACATTAAGAAAGATAATACAGGGGCAACATAAATTGAAACGGGGGTATTTGAATTTTTAAGCTTCATATCCTTCTTTCCTTTTTAAAAATTTGAAATGAAAAGTGTTTGGGAAATGCTGCTTCATGCTGTTTTGGAACAGGAGATATTGGAGCCTAGAATAGGCAGGTGAAAAGTTTAAGGGTATGTGGGACCAGAAACCTAGTTTCCTGCTTCCCAGATTTGGGTTATGCCCTGTTTTATCCACATGATGCCTTCATGGGACTTAGGAAAGGGACCTCAACTTTGCATGAGACATTTCACCTAATGGAAAATTACCATAATATACAGATTTTGTTCCATTAACTCACTTTACTGCCATCTACTGGAAAGTTGTAGTAATAAGTAAATCCAACATAAAAAGTAGCAGCATCCCTTTCAACGCTGTGTCCTTGAGCAGTGTGTAAACTGCTCAACTGTACATGGCAACCCTGACAGATCTCCCATATACCCCGATCTCACCTTGAGCTTTGGCAACCGCTTGATGGTTTTAAGAGGTCGTAGCACCCGGAGGACTCGGAGGGATTTAATCGTGTTGATGTCCTTTCCTTTGCTATTGCCACTGTGGAGGGATGTTAGGATGGGGATAAGGGAAGAGAGGGAGCCAAGGTCAGGCTGGGTGGTGGGTGGCCTGCAGCCGCACGTGAGCCCAGCCTCCCAGGCTTAGGAATCTGGGGTAAACCTGGCATAACCTTGCCTTGCTGAAGAGCAGTCAGTTCCCCTGCTACATCTGGGCTCAAGGGTTAGTGAGCAGATGGCCTTCTGTGGTTCTTGGAGTTGTTGAGGGCCCTCCACTGCTGGGCTGGGCCTAAGCAACTGCATGGGGCCCCCCTCAGATCTAGCATGAAGGAGTTAGCCCCTACCCTAACCTTGTGTGCTCTCCTCAGAGCTGGTCTTAGTGAGCTTTTAGAATACGGGATGCCCCCCCCGCCCCCGCCCCGCCTCACATTTCCAACAGGATCCATAAAGTTCTTAAAGTGGCATTTAAATAACAACTCTCCTCCCCCTCCCTCTCCCCCAATATTCCCTGAACCCATGGAGCAAAAAGAACTAGAATATCAGATGCTGATGTTGAATCACTGCCTCATTCTTTCAGGGTCTCTTAGCTCATCTTGGTCAGACTGCTGCATAAAAGTCCAGCCCAGGGTCTACTGGGCATGAGTCCTAGCATTGTAGATGCCATGACACCCTTAGCCAACCCTAATCCACCGCCCCCCCACCCCACAATGAGAAGGGCACTGCGTGTGGCCATCAAAGGCTTGTGAGGACTGGAACTCACCACCCACCCAGCTGCCCAAGCCGGAAACCTAATAGTCATCTTCATCCTCATCCCCAACAGGTCGCCCTCCCTATACATGGCCACCATCCTAGGTCAGACCCCCATGATCCACCTCCCAACTCCCCTCCCCCCACTCTATGTCTCTCTCTTCTTCCACCTTTTCTGTACACAGTGACCAAAACTATCATGCCACTCTCCTGCTCCAAATGCCTCTGGAGCATCTGGATTCCTAGCAGTGCCAGCTCTTAACTTGGCATTCAAGGCTCTTCAAAATCTAGTCCAACTTACCTTTCCCTTTGCATCCTCATTGATCATGACACACCCCAAACCCCAGCCACATGCTCTGGCTTCTGTTCCTGCAGCTAGAATTGCCCTTCCTCCACTGCTCCATTCACAGAACTATGCAGCCCTCAAGCCCAAGGTAAATGTCCCTTCATGCGACAGTCTCTGCTCACTGCCTCTGGGTTCTGCCAAACCCAGTGCTTATTCGGAAGTGCTTTTGTTTCTGTCATTGGCTCTGGCTTTAGACAGTGTGTATGCCCAGTTGCTCAGTCGTGTTCAACTCTTTGTGACCCCACAGACTGTAGCCCGCTGGGCTCCTCTGTCCATGGGATTTTCCAGACAAGACTACTGGAGTGGGCTTGCCATTTCTTTCTCTAGGGGATCTTCCCAGCCCAGGGATGGAATCTGCATCTCCCACATTGGCAGGCAGATTTTTTCCCACTGAGGCACCTGGGAAGCCCTGGCTTTAGCCAGAAAATTCCTCCAAGGCAGAACTGTGGTTTATCCTTCTACGTGTTCATCTTCCCTTTAATCTTGGTTCTTGTCTCTGCCCCCAGCACATGCCTGGTGTGTAGTTTCAGGACACATGTGAATGGATCCAGACTGGAGTTCTTTGGGGACCAGTGAGCAAACACCTGCCTACAGTCACCTTTTGGGTCATGAATAGAGCTGCCTCAGAGACATCCTCCATGCTGTGCCTGTCTATCCAGGTGCAAAATCATTTTTAAGGACTTTTAAAAGGGTTCCTTTCTCTCACTTTTCAGAGAAAAAGAGAATTGGACTTGAACCTGTCAGGCACAGCCATGCTCCAGGATTCAGCAGTCTGAGCACAGTTTTTTTCTTTATCTAAACCGAAGTCATCTTTATGATCTCAAAGCTGTGTCCCCAAAGTATGAGACACATCAGGAGAGTTGCTGAGATACTTTTAGGCAGAACACAGACACAGGTAACAGGATCGCACAGGGAAAGAGCTGTTTTCTTTAAGTTATCTTCCAGGCTTTCTGCTTTGGTCAGAGAGGAAATCTCTGGTAAGTGTTCATATGTGTCTAATGCCTCCCTTGTGGTGGTGGTGGTGTAGTCGCTAAGACATGTCTGACTCGTTGCAACCCCATGGACTGTAGCCAGCCAGGCTTCTCTGCCCATGGGATTTTCCACGCAAGAATACTGCAGTGGGTTGCCATTTCCTACTCAAGGAGACCTTCCTGGCTCAGGGATCAAACCTGAGTCTCCTGCATTGGCACACAGATTCTTTATCTCTGAGCCACCAGGGATTCCCTTAATGTCTTCTTAGCACTCCCTAATCTCCCTTTTAACAAAGAACCTAGCTTGAATGCAACAGCTCGCAATCCAACTGTTTTACTTCTGTTGAGTCCATTTTTGCAGTTGCCATTCTATCTGAGGTCAACGATACTGGTTGTATGGGGATGACAAGGTCTTCTAGCAAACTGCAGTGAAGCTCAGACTCTATGTTTGTGGGGAAAAAGTCAAGCAAGTGGACCCCTAGGTTGTATGCAGAACTGGCTAACATTTTTTTTCTTTCCTTAAAATTTATTTCTAGTTGGAGGATAACTGCTTTACAACGTTGTGTTGGTTTCTGCCGCACATCAGCATTGAATTTGGCTAAAATCTTGATGCCCCAAACTGCTGACATTTGGGAACACGCCTCCTGGGGCACATCTACTCATCTAAAAAGGACTCTGTGGCCATTGTGGGGATGTCTCTCTCCCAGGAGGCACATCTCTCTTGGGAGAGGCTGAAATAATCCTTTTGTTGAGACACCAAGGAGAGTGTTCCCGGCAGTTTGGTTCTTAAGCATGCAGGAAAGGCTTGATCAAGGTATTCTCACAGAAAACAATCAGATTTTCCAATCACTTTGTTGAGACTGTAGATGTTCCTGCAGAAGGGGAGTTATTCCTCTTAAAGCGCAAGCCCTCATTGTTTGGAATGTCCACCCTTCTCCCATCTGGGAAGTTAGATCTTCATTCCCCTGATAACCACCCATCCAGTTTGTCTGCCCTACTGAAATCAGATCATGGGGAGAGCGCCCTCCATGCCCGTTACGTTCTCTGCCAAGAACTGGGCTAAACGGTGGGTCATGGTGACAGGCAGTGGCCAAGACGCCTGCAGGCTCAGGCTCCCTGGGGAGCTGGCCGAGGGGCTCTGCACTGCGAGCGACAGGACGGCAGCAAAGACACGACGCTGCGGAAACAGGCCCAGAACCAACACGGCTGCGTCAGGGCAGAGAGAACAGACAGAACGAGAGAGAGAGAGAGAGGCACTTTACCGTGTACTGCTCCTGGTGAGGTGGCGTCGGAGGGAGACACAGGTCGTAAGCGGCCTCAGAAGAAAGAACACAGAACACGCACATACACGCACGCGCACCCGGGCGCGCCTTGCCCAGCCCGCGGCTCCGGATGCTGGCCATCCTTCCACCGGGAAGACCTCCGTTCCGAGCCCTGCCCTTGGCAGGCACCCGGCACTGCCAAACAGCACCGAGGAAGCCAAATTTTCAAGTCGCAGGACAGCCAGAAAGTTATCAACTACCGAAGGCGAATTTGCCACTGAAGGTCACTGCCAAGAGCTGGAGAAAAACCCTTTTCTCCAGGGTTTCTGGGACCGGAAGACTTTAGAATATCTTCCTCCCCCCGGCCACTCTGTGCTGAATGTGGGATCTTAGTTCCCCCATCAGGGACCGAACCAGCAGCGCTAGTTGCATTGGAAGCACGGAGTCTTAATCATTGGACTGCCAAGGAAGTCCTTTAAAATGTCTTGAAGGGGATGAGCTTTGGAGCTGGGGAGACCTGGGTTTGAATCCCAGCACTGCCTTTAATTTATTGTGTGTTTGTTTTTGAACTAATTTTCTAATAGATTTCAGCTGGGATGAATGGGCGCTTGATGAGTATTGGAATAAAGCAAACAGATAAACAGGAAGTACCTATTCACAAAGCAGGAGGAAAGAATCCAGCTGCTTTGAGCTGCCCTTAATTATCATCCTCATCTGTGAAACAGCCCTTGGGGATGCTGAGGTTTGATACACATTTATGGCCCTGACTTTACTCCCTAAGTTATGAAGAAGAGAGAAGGCCGCCAGGAGTTCCAATTTGGGACGAAATTAAGGGGTGACTCTCAAGAGTCTTTTGGGAAAATGTGGGCCTGGGGAAACCTCTCTGCATCTGGCAGCGGCCCCTTGCACAACTCATCTTTGGAATCAAGGCTCAGTCTTATTACGACCTTCCAGCCATGACTGGAGATCAAGGTGTAAGAAACTTGACTGCCATTATTAACAGAACAGTGCAACTGCCAAACAGACACTCTTCAGAATTTCCCGCCTGCCCCACCCTCTTTTGAAATTGGTGATATTTCTAAAAATATGATGGTTTAATGCCTACAGATATTCCCACTGGATTCTTCCTCCTCCTGCTACCTTATCATGATACCTCAGTGGTTCTCAAAGCTCAATGAATTTAGGAATTAGTGCATAGACAGAATGGTGTAGACTCTCCTTTTTGGATTATTGAGGAAGGTTTTCTCAAATTTATTTTTTAACTTTTAAAAACATGGCTTGTGGGATTACAGTTCCCATGCCCCCTGCAATGGAAGCTTGGAATCTTAACTGGACCATCAGGGAAGTTCCTGGAGAAATGTTTCAACAACAGTGATTTCTGCTCAACCTGATGGATGACATAAGGTGTAATATGGGAGTCTTCTGAATGTCACTGTGTCTGCCTGTGGGAGGGTGGTACCATTATACCCATTTTCCAGATGAGGCAGCTGAGACTTAGAGAGGGAAAGTGATTTATTCAGGGTCACACAGCCAGCAAGTGACAGACTGAGCTTCAAACCCAGGTTTGTGTATCTTGCACTCTAATCTTCTATTTCTTTCCATTTCATTATATGCACACAAAAGAATGCCTTCAAAGGTAGGGCCTGTTTTGAGGAGGATAATTAAAAAAAAAAAAAAAATGGCTTCCTCCTTCGGCTTCCTTGCAGTTGGGCTCCTGAGCATGCAGGAGTGGCTTGACCCAGGTGCTCTGCCAGCTGTGCTGGCCTGCTTTGCAGGAGGAGTGGCAGATGGACTCTTGGCAGCGAGGCAGGACCACGAGCCCCCAGCTGCTGAGAAGTGGCAGCTGGCCACCCCGATGCATGGGCACAGAGCGTGATGTCATGTGTGGTGACTCATGAAATGGTGTGTTAATGGTGGTCGCATGGACACGGCACACAGTCAGTGGATGGAGCAGGACACACACACACACACACGCACACACACGGATATTTGGGGGAAGGTGCAGGAGGGGTAGAAACCAACACGAGAGCTTCGACACATCCTTTGGAAGGCTACAGGGATCATCTTCCCATATCCCAGATGGGGCCACAATCACAGCACTGCAGAATCCTTGCCTCCACCCCAAAAGGTCAGAACAGCAAGATTCCTTTCAACAAAGAAGGGAATAGTCTCATGGCCTCTTCCCCTGGACTTGTAGGCCTTGCTGGGGATTCAAGGAACCCAGCCTGGCCAGGCTGTCAGGTCTCATCCTCCTGATTCGTGAAAGGTCCACATTCAGGGCTGAGAGTTGGGCGGCAACCTTGAATCTGACAGTTGAACTCAACCTTAGAGATCCTGCCTGCGTGCTTAGTCACTCAGTCATGTCCAACTCTGCGAACCCACAGACTGTAGCCTGCCAGGCTCCTCTGTCCGTGGGATTCTCCAGGCAAGAATGCTGGAGTGGGTTGCCATCTCCTCCTCCAGGGCATCTTCCCAATCCAGGGATTGAACCTGTGTCTCCTGAGGCTCCTGCTCTGCAGGCGGACTCTCAACCACTGGGCCATTAAGCCCTTAGTGATCTTGCTAGACTCATCTCCCTCACAATCTCTCTGGGTTTCAGTTTCCTCATTATTCCATTAAAAGGGAATAATAAGAGAAATTCTTGCATGGGGCTGTAAAGATTAAGTAAATGGAGGCTGTTACTGTCATTATTATCCGGTCAAGTGTCTCAAATTTATGGGGAAACCGAGGCACAGAGAGGTTCAGGAACTTGCACATCTAGAGAGAAACCAAACAGGCTTGCAGGAACCTTTTTAAAAACAATCAGGTTTATTTCATACCTGCCGGGGACCTCAGCTTTGTCTATGAGGAAACAGGGACACAGGACAAAAAACGTGAATTAAAAAGAACAGGAAGAAGGGAAGCAAAGGACTCTGGGATTGGGCACTCAAGTGGAGGCTCTCAGAGCATCCCTTACTCCTGCCAATATGACATCTATCTGGTAACAAGGAAAAGCCTTGGAGGGCAAGAGACCTTCTCAGGTAAGAGAGGCCAGGAACCTGAAGCCAAAGGGAGGACTCTGAAACTTTTCTGGGGAAAAGAATAGCAGCTTGAGGGCTCCTTCTCTGGTGGAATGGCCTCAGGCATGCAGGAGTTGCTAGATCAAGGCACTCCAACAGCTGTGCCTGGCCTGTAGCCCTGCCCTGGAGGGGGAGTGACAGGACCAGATGGATTCTTGGCAGGGAGGTGGGGAGGGTGTGGCAGGGGTGGGGTCTCAGAGCCTACCTATTCTGTCCCTATGACCATCACATAAAGGTGCTCCCCAAGTGAGTTGTCAGCCCTTCGAAAACCCCAAGAACGTCCCTAACACTCATCAGGATCCCACTGGCAAAACTGTACACATCCCAGCTCCTGCAAGACACATAAGTTCACTGAGACTCAGGGATGACCTGGAAATCCCTTTCCAGACCTTTTCCTCAAATAGGAATTTAAAAACAATTTGAAACAGGGATTTTCAAGGGCATGGACTGGCTGGCTTTATGCCTATAGCAACTTCATAAAACCAGTTTCAAAGGTTGACTCTGCAAACATGCTGCCAGATTTCTGTGAGCTGTTGGCTCATTTTGAATGCCCTTGTATAACTTTATATTTAAAGTGAAAACTCAAAAATTAAAAACACAAAATCAGCTCCCTGTGGCAGATTCTTTTGCAAACACAAAGAATCCTTTTGCTGATTGATTCTGGGTGGAAAAGTAATTTTGTTTTTTGCAGATTAGGCTTGCTTCAAGTTGAGTCTAACTGTAGCTTCAGGGAAACTAGGCCCATTATGGCAAAAGTTTTATGACTGAGAGGCTTGTTTCCCAAACTGCGAGGTCAAATGGGGGATGGAGGTGGGACAGGGAAACGGTGGGGGCCCCTCTTTGACAATGAAACTTGTTGGCTCCCACAGAGGTCTGGAAGGAAAGTTCGAAGGATGAACTGATGGGTAGCAGACACTACTTCTATTGTACTACAGCTAGGGGTGTGAAACAGAGCGAAACCCACTACCCAGGTCAGGCCACAGTGGGCAAAGTAGGGGGACTGTGTGGGGAGATGACGTGGCCTCTTCCTGAGCCCTGGGGGACTTGGGAGCTGCTGGGCAGATGTCATCCTGGAGGGCTGGAGGATGTGTGCCTCCCTGCCCTTGCCTTCCCTGGTCCTGGAGACTACCCCAGGTTGGAACATTGGTGGGGACTGGGTTTTGGATGCCAGAGTGAATGGTGGAGTGCCTGCCTTCTCCAGGTCCTGTGGCCCAGGTTAGGCAGAAGGTCAAGGCAAGGGAGAGGATGGAAGGGAGAAAAAGAGATTGGAGGAGAAGGCGAGGGAGAGGGAAGAAAGGGTGGGGGAGGGTGGGGGGAGGGGCAGGGGAGGGGAAGGAGGGAGGGGGAGGGGTAGTGGAGGCAGGGGCTGGGGGAGAGAGAGAGGGCAGGAGAGGGAGCCAGAGAGAGGGAAGCAGAGAGAAAAGGGGCCAAGAGAAAGAGGGAGGAAGACAGAAACAGGAGCAAGGGAGGGAAGGGGATCTGAGAGGGATTCACCCCAGGCTTTTCAGAATTGAAACTTTCTCAGAAGCTAGCATGGTTCCTATCTGACCCTGTAGGAGTTTTTCAAATAGCTGATGGATGGAGGGAGAAGCATATTTAATTACATTCTCACACACACAGTGTATTGCCTTTTAAAATCTTTTTTTTGGGGGAAGAAATTTGTGCTCACTTGATAAGAAACCAATTGTACCTTGTTTATATTTTATACATCTAACTCCAGTGAGGCGGAATTTTTTTTTTTTTTTTTTGGTGGCCATTTTTATTAATCAGCATTCTGTGAAATTTCTATGTTAAATCCTGTATTCACTTAACTATTGAGGTTCAGTGTTTCTTACTGACTTGTAATTGGATACCTTGTTTTATTTGTGGCAATCTTTCCCCTCTAATTTGCTGTGCACTTCACTTTATTATTACTATTACATCTACAGGAAATCTCAATAATAATGTAGCCAAACTTCTTGAATTTTTAAGACGCTCACCATCATTGATGATCAAATACTCAAATACTTAAAAAGTGGGAGAGAGAGAAGAAGAGGGTTGAGGAGGGAGGGAGGAATTAAAAAGAAAGAAAAGGAGAGAGGGTAGAAGGAGAGTGGACCGAAAGAGGAGGAGAAAGTAGATGATAAAGAGGAGGCGGAAAGTCCGGCTGGACTCAGAAATACATTCAGCCTCCTGATGTTCAGGGTACATCTCCACCAGCTCAGAGGTGTTCAGAAACTCTGGAGATTTCTAGCTCTTCTGACACAACTTGACCTCACTGTGTTCCTAGGACTGGCCCACTTTAGCCCTTAAATTGGAAATGGGCCACCACGCTGGGCTCCTGACAAGCCAAGTCCTGTTTGGTTGGGGGCCATTCAAGGACTCCGCCAGGCCTGCTGAGAGGGGCCAGGAGGCAGCGGCACAGAGGAAGCCCCTGGCTTCTCATTACGTGGGTGAGGTGGGGCTGAGTCCTCCTGAGACTCCTTTCTAGGAATGATCCACTGTGACTGGGCACAGACAAGGTCTGTAAATAGGCTTGTTTCTGGATTAGGAGCTGATTAGGTTTTCTGACCCCAAACATCTACGACTTGAGGAATGTGCTGCTAAGTTTGCTACCAGGACCCTAAGCGCTAATGGCTCCTCAGTCCTTAGACGCCATCTTGGAATTGCTACCCTGGGCACCATCTTGGAATGGCTACTAAGCCTTTGGGTGCCATCTTGGAATGACTGCCCAGAACTCAACTGCCACTTTGACATGGTTGCCCAGAACCTGGGCACCATCTTGGAATGGCTTCTCAGCCCTTGGGTGCTATTTTGGAATGGCTGCCCACAACGTGGGTGCCATCTTGGTTCGGGCTGATGAGACATGACCTTTCAGACTGTCCTGGGACTGCCAGGAGAAGTTCAAGACACACGAGGGGAGTCATCAGGCCTAGAATTACAGGGCCTTCAGGCACAGGGTGGGGGTCCAAATTCTCATGCACATTCATTTCCTGATTGTCTTTTCAGGGGCTCCCCAAAGAGACAGCGGAGCTTGTAGTGCAGAAGGAAAATGAGATGTCCTGGTGGGGCTAGTCTACAGAAAGCAGCATAGCAAGGGGGCTGGTGGCATGGCTGTGGGAGGAGGTAGAAGGTGGGCGCCCTTCTCCTTCTTCCTCCAAGGTGGCCCTCATGCAGAAGCCGATCGAAGCTCTTTCTGGTAGCATGCGGATGCCTCCTGCCACCCCAGGGCCCCCTTTCCCCATCTCTACACCTCGAGAACATGTCCCCTGATCCAATGGGTTGGGGGTGGAGGGACAAAGTGGTAAGCGGAGTCCTCAAGAGGAGACTTACGTGAAGGCAAAGGCCACCAGGGCCCCACTGACCACTATGAAGTCGAGAATGTTCCAGAGGTCACGGAAGTAGGCACCCTGGTGCAGGACGAGCCCCAGGTCGATCATCTGAGGAGGAAGAGACAGAGCTCTGAGCCCTCATCCCCGCCCTGGGGGGCAGCTCTGACCCCTCATCCCCACCCTGGGGGGCAGCTCTGACCCCTCATCCCCGCCCTGGGGGCAGCTCTGACCCCTCATCCCCGCCCTGGGGGCAGCATCTACCCTTTTAGGCTTGGTGGAGGGGCCACAGGAGGAAGCATGGTAGCCAACGGGACCCCCTCATCCTGAGGGGGATGGGTCAGAGGCCAGGGGACCTGGGGGAGGAGCAAGAAGCCCCCGCTCAAGGCCGCTTCCCACCTTGGGAAAGGTAGTTCTGACTTGCTGGTTCTTAGGTCAAAACCTCAGGGCCCCCCAGCTCCTCACCTCACATCAGATCCATCAGCAAACCTCATTGGTTCTACTTTCCAAAGCTTCCAAGAATCTGCACACATTTTACCACCTTTTCTGCCACCACCCTGACTGGTTCCCATCATCTCCTGCCTGGACCAGAGCAATCATCTGCTCCCAGTTCTCTTGGGTCCCCTACTCCCCCGTCCCACCCTGCTCCTCCTTCCAAATCTGACCTCCCTCGGAGGCTAGAAGGTGCCTGTGAACACCGGAGTCGTCACGTCCCTCTGCTCAGACCTTTCCATGGCTCCCACCTCACTCGGGATAAAAGCCCAAGACTGTCCCGCGGCCCCCACATTCCTGCCTGAACCAGCCCAGTCACCACTGCTCTCGCCTCCCTGCTCTGCTTTCTCCACTCTCCTCTCTCACTTTCAGCCACATCAACTTCCTCGCTGTTCCTCAAACACACCAGGCATTTCCAATCTCTGGGGTGAGCCTCTTGCACCAAGGTGGCATTCTTGAGAGTGCAGAATCCTGTGAAGCCCTGGCACTCACCTTGATCACCATCTCGAAGGTAAAGACGCCTGTAAAAACGTAGTCAAAATACCGCAGCACCTGCAGGGGATAAAAGCAAGGGGGCAGTGGATCACTGGCTTGCTCCAGCAGAGCGACCGTGAACCTAGCCATGGCCCACTGTGGTATGTGGTCTCTAGCAAAGTCCCCAAGGAACAGAGTCTCCACCCACATGAGAAAATGCCGCAGCCATGTACAGTGGGGCAGGTCCTGCACTGTACAAGGGCCCCTCCCACCCTGTCTCCGTGCAGATTTGTATGTTGTGAATGAAACTATCCAGCAGATGGCAGCAAAGTCCTAACAAAAATCACTGTAAAGGCTAGTTTGCTCACCAATGGGAAGGGTGCCTTTTTTTTACTTGCCCAAAGCCCTAGATGGACTAGAGGTTGGCCTCAGGGAAGTTCAGGAAAGACTCTTACCTCTTTTGGTAACAAGTCTGATCCCCTAGTGTCTCTGACCTTCTGGTCTCCTGGGTGAACAACTGTTCCCACATAGAGTTTCCTAAACATGATTAGCCTCCAGGACAGACACTGGGGACCGACCTCACTGCGGCATCCATTTCCTCCCAAGTACGCAACCATACCCTCATCAGAGTGGGTTGATTCTCTCTCTCCCCGTTCCCTTACACAAAACCAAATACTAGCGGTTTCTGAACGGACAATGTCTTGCAGTCTGGCCTCTTTCCTGGCCATACCATAGCACATTCCTTGTGTGACCTTGGCGTGAGGATGTTGAGTGGCATGAGGATGCTGGCAAAGTGCCCAGCACGCGGTAACCCGAGGGGCTGACCTCAGATCCGACTTGTAGTGAGGGCTGTTAATTACTGAGCAGGTCACCAGAGGGCGCCTGTGAGCACACAAGTCAGATCACTGCCCCGTTCTCCGCTCAAGAACCCTCTATGGCTCCCGCCTTACTCAGGGTGAAAGCCAAAGTCCTCTGCGACCCCCAAGGCCCTGGACAATCTGTTTGGCCACCTCCCTTCCCTCACCTTGTCCCACTCTGCTTCTACCACCCTGGATAGTCTTACCTCAGGGCCTTTGTACAGGTTTGTCGGCCTGAAATACTTTTCCCCTTGTTTCACCTGATCGTCTCTCTCTCATCCTTTATGGCTTGGCTCAAATATCACATCCCTGACTGCCTGTTTTAAATTCCATTTTCCTGAAGCTTGCAATCTTCCTTACCAAGTCCACCCCTTCCCCAACATCCCTCACCTCTGGCGCTTATCACTTCCTGGCAAACTATTTGTTATAGTTATTAATAACGTCACTGTCCATCTCCCCCACCTGAATGCCAGCCTCACAGGGGCAGGGATGTCTGCCTGGCCCTGTGCTATCTCCAGCTTATAGCACAGGGCCAGGCATACAGTAGATACTCAAGAAATGCTTGCTGACTGAACGCATGAGGCTGGGGCTATACTGGGTCCTGCAGGAGTTGGGCTCTGAGATCTGTGTGGTCACATCCTCATTCTCATCATGTGTGGGGCTTAAAGGGCCCTCTGATACCACAGTGGCCAGGATAGCTGACTTCCTGGGATGGGTAGCAGGTGCAAGGGCTTGGTAGGTTCTGGGAAGGCTGAGGGGGTGGTGGCAGGAGAGCATTTGAGATGTACCAGGCAGCTGAAACAACATGCATAAAGGTCTGGGGCTCTGCGAGCTCTGGGAATGCAGGAACTATCGTACACCCTCTCAGTCCTTGATGTTTAGCTCAGCACCTGGCACATGGTAGTTGCTTATTAAATAATTACTAAATAAAGCAATGAATGGAAAGTAAGGTAGGCCAGGGGGTCAGATGAATCAGATTCTGGAGAACTTAATAAATGGAGCAGGAGGAAATCAAAAGGCCAGTAAATTAGGTTCAACCATATCTAATATGCAGATCCTTTTGACTTCTACAAATGGCAATTTTCTGTGACTCAGTGGAATCCAAAATTCTCAGTCTCATTTATCATAGGGAAATACAAATCAAAGTCCTGATGAGATTCATTTAGGTTGGCTAAATGAAAGAATCAACAGCACAAGTGTTGGCAAGACTGTGGAGCAGTGAAAGCCTCGTACGTTGCTGGTGTGTGTCCCTGTATCACTCAGTAAACATTCTGGCTGCAAATTGGGGCTGACCATATGCAAATTCTATGATCCAGAAACTCAATTTCTGGTTTTATACCCTGGAGAGAGTCAAGCCCAGGGGCCCCATGTCAGGAATAGGGGGTATGGTGACAGCATTCTAAACTGCAGACAATCCAAATACATGTCAACTAGAAGATGGATGAACAAATTGTGCCATAGAATGGAATATTACACAGCAATGGAAAAGAATGACTGTCACCACCCGAGAAAATAAGAACTCATCTCAAGGTTGAGTGACAGAATAGATGCACAGAATTATTCCATCTGTTCAGTGTTAGAAGTAGGAAGAAATAAATTCTACTGTTTAAACATGCACGTGTACCTGGGAGAATGAGAGGAGCTAAGAAATGCTCTTTCCAGAAGTGAGGGTTCAGATACCTCTACGGTAGGGCTTTTTAAATACTGTTGACAACAGGGGTCAGATTATTCTCTGTGGCGGGGCTGCCCTGCGCACTGCAGGGTGACCGGTGTCCCTGATCCCTACCCTCTTGATGCTAGTGCCAACACCCTTGCCTGCTCCAACTCACGACCCCTGGACATGTCTGCAGACCTGGATCCTGCTTGTGAACCCAGCTTCACAGGGAAGGACGAATCGAAGAGGTGCCTGTGGTTGGGGTCTGTTTTGTTCTATTAATACTTCTTGCCTTGGGTGGTGCTTACATGGTGTGTGTACTTTAAAATCCTTGATAGATGAATGGATTGTATGTGTTCTGTTCATTTTTCTGAGGCCTGTTCTAGATCAGCTAATGAACAGAACTCAGGGAGGGGTCCCAGGGTGTCAGCTGCCAATAAGGGGCCACCATGCACTTGAAGAGGGAGGGCTTAAAAATTTTTTTTTGGCTGTGCCACAGGGCATGTGGGATTTTAGTTCTCCAGAGATCAAATCCACACCCCCTGCAATGGAAGTGTGGAATCTTATCCCTGGGCCACCAGGGAAGCCTGGAAGAGGGAGGGCTTTGGGGAGAGATGATTCAACTGGGAGATGGAGTGATGCGGCAGGGGGTGGGGGAGCCAGAACTTTGCAAATGCTCCACGGGGGGCTGCTCCTAGCCCTGTCAGGGTTCTCTTCAGCCCCAGGAGCTCAGGGGTTCCCCTGCACCCCCTATGCTCATCCTGTCCCTGCCAGAGATGAAGCCTGCTCCAGTCTCCTAGAGTCGACAGGGGGTTTGTTGACCTCTCTCAGGACGCCCCCTCCCTGAGCCTGGCTCCCTGGGTCGTGGGGGTGGGGGAAGTGGGCATCAGGAGATAACAGAGTGCCGCCTCAGCCCTGCCCTGGTACCAGGTTCCTCTGGGAGCCTTGTTCTAATTATTTCCTTCCATCTCCCCCATGAGGTCCCCAAGGGGCTTGCCAGGCCAGTGAAGGCAGGGAAAGTGCAAAGTAAGCTGCAGACGGGCTTGATTTATGGGACTTGCCAGCCTCACCAAAGCTCCTAACCTACTTAGCGAGGGTGGCGGGCCTGGCTCCCAGTGGAAAATGGTTCCTGCGTGTAGGGGTGATGGGGGTAGAGAAGGGAGCTGGGGAAGATGGTACAGCCATCAGTCCTGCCTCTGTTACCTCCTGGCCTGCTGGTGCCTTGGTTTCTCCTCTCAACCACACTCATTTCTGCTCGGCAAGACTCAAGTGGGGACATGCACATAGTAAGTGCTTGATATGGAGACCGTTGAGAGAAGCATTGGGAGATCTAGGGTGGGCAGAATTGGAATTCTGCTGTGTGACCCCAGACAGGTCACTTAACCTCTCTGAGCCTCAGTGTCTTCATCTGTCCAGTGGGGATACTCCTAGCATCTGGGGTTGTCCCTGAAACTCGGCAAGTGCTCAGTGGACGGGGCCTGTTAGTAGACCCTGGGGCCCCAAAGGAGAGTTTTTTAGCGCTCTTAGTCTGCTAAAATCTCAAAGTTTAGGCTGTGCCTAACGAAAAGTTTAGGTTGTGACTGAGTCAAAGGGCTTCCCTGGTGGCTCAGATGGTAAAACACCCGCCTGCAATGTAGGAAACGTGGATTCGATCCCTGGTTCAGGAAGATCCCTGGGGAAGGGACTGGCACCCCACTCCAGTATTCTTGCCTGGAGAATCCCATGAAGAGAGGAACCTGGCAGGCTACAGTCCACGGGTTTGCAGAGAGGTGGACACCTCTGAGAGACTAACACTTTCACTTTTTTTTTGGAGTCAAAACAATCCTTTCTTTCAAAGCTCTGAGTCAGAATGAAAAAGTCTGTCTGGTGAGACCTGGCTGCACAGGGGATATAGCTGGAGCACCCTCTGCCTTCGGACTCCCCCACATCCCATGCAGAGCTTGTGGCCTTCCTCAGCCTGCCAGCCTCACTCTCATCACCAGAGATTCCAGCAGTTTCCAGCCCCAGCCACTCTTGGGCCATCTCTTCCCCACCAGGCACACAGAACCACTGTCTCAAGGAACATCCTTCATCAAGCCCAGAATCAGAGCCTCCCCTCCCAACCAGTGGCCACGGGGGCTGTGCCCAGGGGTGACTCTAACATTCCTGCCACCCCAGCTATCAGCTTCTCACGAGGCAGGAGACAGTGACAGAGGAGCTGGGCTGGGAAGGAGCCTGCTGGGTGAGACTCACATTGTTTCGTGGTGCGTTGGGCTGGACAGGATCCTCGGCCGCCAGGGCGATGCTGCTCATGGCGATGACCATGAGAATGCACATCTCAAAGTAGCGCAGGTTCAGGATGTAATGGCACAGGCGGCGGAGGCTGTTGAGGACAGGCAGACGTGCAGTGGTCCGCTCAGACAACAGGTTCTTGAGCCCTTTTGTTCTGTCATCTCCTTATATCACTTGCCACTGTCTGAGATCTCTAACTGCCACAGTCCCACACCCAACAGAATATCAAGCTCCTACCCCTGGGGGCCCTCTTGGGGCAGGGGAGCCCTCCACAGGGGAAGATGGTTCCCACCTCTGTTTATAAGTTCCTATCACTTCCAAACCACCCTCCTGGAACATCTTAACTCACAGACTGAGTTGAATACTGTCCTTGAATCTGTAGATGAAAAAGCTTTCTATGCATAAAATGTCATATAGTCAAACCAAACTGGGAAATTCTGGGTTAAGTAGATTTCTTTTTTTTTTTTTTAATTAGTTGAGTGACCTTAGGCAAGTTATTGTACCTCAGTGTCCTCATCAGTGAAATGTCCATAATAATCGTGTCTAACTAATAAGAATGTGAGGATCAAAAGAGTTAATATATGCCTGGTACATGGTAGGGGCTCCCAAAAGTTAGTTACTTAAATTATGAATTGCAGCCCTTATCAGTGCCTTTAATACACTAATGAGACAATAATGAGATAATTAACTTAAGTGGATTAATAATGATGAAAATATCATGAGATTGTAACAATAGGGATGTTGGAGTCACTCTGTCTGGGCTCTCCCGCTTGCTTGCTGTTTGACTTTAGGCAGGTGATTTTATCTCTCTGGACCTCAGTTTCTTCATCTGTCAAATGGGGATAAGCAGAGTACCAACCCCTATAGGGTTATTATGAGAAAGTTTTTTTTTTAATTTGTAAAGCATTCAGAACCATGTCTGGTGCTGAGTGCCATATAAGAATTTCTTTATTAAAATAGAGAATGGCAACCAAATAAAAAGTAAACACACGGGCTGAGTCCCCGAGAGGCAGGTTAGAGAAAGCCGTTTCCCCTGCAGCTTATTTGACGTGATTCTTCTTGGTGTCAAGGGACCAGAGTTTCAAGAACCACCGTTTGGAAAAATGCAATTCCAAAACAACCTTTGAGCCAGCAAGACATAGATGTGGTAAATTTCTCCCCTAAATAATCTGGCCTTCTCAAGGCCCTCCCAAGACAAAGGGCCATGGAACTCAGAGACCATCTACCCAGAATCCAAACCCTCGTGGGGCATAAGTTAGGAGCAGAGCTCAGGACAGGGCTGTCATGTACAGTTGTAAACGTTGTGCACTGTACAAAGCAGTTATTTCTACAGGACACCTCTCACAGCACAGATGGTGTAGATTTGGGTATTTATGATAATGATTTTCTAGCTGGTGGCAGGAGGGGGTCTCTTCCAACAAACCAGTTGGAATCAGTTTTTTGAAATAAGTACTTTATGGTAAGTTTCTATCTTATACGACTTAAGAAAGGGACATCATTTTTTAATTGCTCAAAAGTTCTCTATGGACTAATGGTCTTAGAGGTGACTCTCTCCCGTTACCCTTTGTCTGGGTCTGCCCTCTGGCCTGACTTTCACTGCCCCAGCGGGAGCCCTGGGCCCCTGCCCTGGCCATGGGCCATACTCACGGGTTGGTCGTAGAGAGGATAAACATGGAGCTGTAGGGGGCATGGGCTTGGGGCCGTCTTCCCCGGGTCGTCTTCCTCCTCCTCTTTCTTCTCTTCCTCCTTTTTTGGCAGTGGGTCTGGGTTGGCGTTTTTGTTCACTGTTGGGACAAGAACCAACACAGGGCTCCCTCCATGGTTTCCCACCTCTCATCTCCTGCCTAATTCCCAAAGCAGGCAGGAAGCAGCTGATCCAGCGTCTACTATGTGCCAGGCACCCTGTTATGCCATTGAATCCTCACTTGACCCTATGAGGTTGGTACTTTATGATCCCCACTTTACAGATGAGGAAACTGAGGCACAGAGAGGTGAAGAGACTTGCTTAAGGTCACACGGCTGGGAAGTGGCAAAGCTGTAATTTGAACCTGAGCAGCCTGGCCCCAGAGGGCTTGCTCTCAATCACTCTATAGCCTTGAGTCTGCTGTGACCTTTACTGGATATTAATACAGACCTGTCCTCAGGCCCTGATGACCTTCATACTGTCACTTGGAGGCAGGCAGGGTGAGTCCCCAAAGCCCCACAGATGGGAATACTGAGCCCCTCCCATAGTCAAAATGCAGGATTCCCCCATTAACACCCCTCTCCTGACTGAGGCGAGCCACCACTGTCCTGAGCACTGATCCTGTAGTCTAGTTGCACTATGGGTCTATGGATAGGCTGAGCCTTACTGAGCCTCAGTTTTTCATCTATGAAATGGGCACAGTGACAAGATTTACCTTATATGACTGTGGCAAGGATTTATAGAGTAAACTTATGGACAGCTCTTGCATAGAACTGGGCTACTGCTATCATCTTAAAAATAATAAGCCCAGGGGATAATTTCCAAATTTCCAGTTTGGATAATTTCCACATTTCTCGGATCGTGGTATTACATGTGGGAGGTTTTGGGAAGAGGCAAAAACAGCCAATTCCTCAAGGTCCTAGACCTGCACTATCCAGCATTTGAAACATAGCTAGTCCAAACTGCGGTATGCAGTGTGAAACATGCTAGATTTTCAAGACTGAGTAGGAGAAAAAGAATGTAAATATATGTAACAATAATGTAAAAACATTACTGACACATGGAAATGTTAATCCTTTGGATATAAATAAATAGCATTTGGGGTTAAATACAATTTATTATTAAAGTTCAGTTCATCTGTTTCTTTTTATTTTTTAAATTTTTGGTTACACTCTGAGGCATGTGGGACCTCAGTTCCCTGGCCAGGGATCGAACCCCTGCCTCCTGCATTGGAAGGCAGAGTCTTAACTACTAGACTGGCAGGGAAGTCCCTCTTTTTATGTTTTAAATCACTTATGTCTTTCTTCCTTCTTCCCCCTTGCCCCGCCCTGCTTCCTCTCTTTTCCTCCGTTCTCTTTTTTAACACGGCTACTAGAAGGTTTAAAATTACACAGGTGAAAAAAAAATTACACAGGTGGCCTGCATCACATTTCTTTTGGATGGCGCTGGCCTAGAGAATTATCTCACTCCCCCAAATTTCCATCAGAGGAATTTGCTGACTCCTCTGATATGGGGGCTTCCTGGCTCCCCTGTGGAAATTTGGGGTGCAGGAAAATTTGCTAACCTGTTGTGTACTTTCCAGGCATCATATCCATACTATCTCATTTAATTCTCCTAGCAGACCCTGTGGGGGCAGGAACTACATCTCTACCCATTTTACAGAGGAAGCAATTGAGGCCAGAGAGGTGGAGTCATTGTCCGGAGTCCCTGAGCTGCGCCTCTGGGGAAGAAGCCCAGGAGGCCGGCTCCCCTGCCCAGGGATGTGTGACTGGGATTCGTACCTTGGATGATGGTGTGGTTGAGTGGGGGCGGGCAGGCCGGGGGATGTCCACCGTGGTGTGGTCGGGTTTCCTGGCAGTCTTAGCTGAGTTGGCCTGGGTGCTGCTGGGGTTGGTGACGATAAGGCTGTTCTCAGGGGTCTTGGGGGGCCGGGGTTGGACGGGTTCCCCGGGTTGTTGGCTGTCCGGCGGCTGACGGCGTTCTGGGGGTTGGTGGCCATGGTGGCGGGGGGCCGGGCGTGGGGCCAGGGTCCGTGCTGTTCCCCATCTTGGCTGGGCTCTGGGGCAGGCCGGCATGGCTGAGGCTGTCGTGGGGACTGGCTGACTCCGCGGTGGCCAGTTTGTTGTTCTTCATGTTGTCGATATCCTCGGCCAGCGGGGGGGTCTTGGCGGCCCAGGTCTTGCTGGATTGGCCGCGTGGTCGACAGGTTGGGGCCTGACACGGGGACCCCGGAGCCCTGGTTCTCTCTGCAGCAGGCGGGCCAACAGAAAAGAACCCGTGAGTGAGTCAGAACATAGAGGGGACATGTCTGGACCCTGCCTAAGATTCCACCATGTAACACTGGCCGTCGAAGGGCTGTGTTCTGAAATGCTCCTGTGCCCGGTCCATTCTTGTTAGGGATCAAGACGCCATGGGTGGTTGCAGGGTTGGGGGGTGGGGGGGGCACTTCCCTGGTGGTCCAGTGGTTAAGGCTCTGTGCTTCCAAAAAGACCTCATGGGGATGTAAGTGCCCACCCTTGCAGGTTTCAGTGTGGTGTTTCTCCTTCCAGGAGGGCTGCTTCCCAGATGAGGTTACTCCTTCATGGAGAAATCAAAGCGGAAAAGAACTTTCTGCCAGAGCCTCCATCTCTCCAATCTAAACCTTCCTGCTCCTGTCTGTGTGTCTCCCATTAGCTCCTTGGCAGGATAAGGACATACACTGCTTCCAGGGGTGGCTAAAGCAGACCCATAGATGTCACCTCTTTAGTGGTGGAAATGCCTACAGCTTTTTTATTTTTTGGCCCCATCACGTTACATACGGGATCTTAGTTCTCTGACCAGGGATCAAACCCGCAATCCTTACAGTGGAAGTGTTGTCTTAACCACTGGACCACCAGGGAAGTCCCTCCCTCTGGCTCCTTCTGAAAGGCAAGCCCCAATTCTGCACTCCATGCCCTCTATGTCTCCTCCTAAGAGCTCACACTCACTAGTACTTTCTGTGTGCCAGACATGACACATGTCAGCTCATCTTCACAAAAAGCCATAGGGAGTGAGTAGTACTGTTATCTCTACTTTAAGATGAGGAAACCAAGGTCCAGAGACAGGAAGGGCCCTGCCCCAGGCTACACAGTTAGCTGGTAGCAGACAGAGCTTGGACCCAGACCACATGGCTCCAGCACCCATGCTAACTCCCAGCTGACCCTGCAGCTCTCTTACTAAGCAGTTTGAGATCTCCCAGGGGCATCAGCCCACAGTCACTGGATGCAGGGAAATCTTTGACACGCTCTGTAACCACCAATAGAGTGGGCCAGCCTCTCTTCTATTTCGACTCACTAACTTTTGGAGCAATCTTATGAGGCCCAAATGGTTACTGTGTCCATTACAGAGATGAGGAAACTGAGGTCCAAAGAAGCTGAGTCAGGTATACTAGAAAATGGTTTGTCAGGCTATCTCCATCACGCACTCACTCAAGAGACCAGAAACGAGCAAAAGACAGCTCTCTGATTGTTCCATTCATGGAACACCTGGGACATTAGATGCAATCACAGGAACCAAGGCCCCTGGACAGCATGGGTTTGGTTCTCAAAGCCCAATCTGGAACCCTGAATCTATCTAACACTTAAAAATTTTTTAAAAGTCGGCCTCTGTAAATCAACTATACTTCAATAAAAAATAAAGCAATTATCCTCCATTTAAAAATTCGTAAAAAAGCTGACCTCCCCTGGAGGTCCTTCCACTGGCTAAACCACCAGTACCATCTTCCTTGTTTTAATTTTAGATTTTTAACTTGCAAAACTCCATGGTGTTTTTAACCAAGCAGAAGAAAGACGAGGTAATTTACTTTTGGGTTTGTGTCTGAGGCCTCAGAGAAGGCAATGGCACCTCACTCCAGTACTCTTGCCTGGAAAATCCCATGGATGGAGGAGCCTGGTGGGCTGCAGTCCATGGGGTTGCTAAGAGTCGGACACGACTGAGCCGTCTTCACTTTCACTTTTCACTTTCATGCACCGGAGAAGGAAATGGCAACCCACTCCAGTGTTCTTGCCTGGAGAATCCCAGGGACGGGGGAGCCTGGTGGGCTGCCGTCTATGGGGTCACACAGAGTCAGACACGACTGAAGCGACTTAGCAGCAGCAGCAGCAGCTCTGAGGCCTCACAGGGAGAAGGACAGACCCAGGCAAATTCCTCACTTGCAGGTGCTAGGCTGACACTTCAGAAGACTGACTGATTTGGCTTTGAGTCTCACCAAGGCCATTTGACTAGCTGTGTGGCCCTCTGAAGCTTGAGTGACCTCTCTGAGCCTCAGTTCCTCATCTTGTTTTATGCTTTTGGTCTGCGCTGGGCCTCTGCTGCTGTGGGCGGGCTCCCTCTGGCTGCAGCGACTGGAGGCTGCTCTAGTTGCGGTGTGCAGGCTTCTCACTGCAGTGGTGGCGTCTCTCGATTGGGAGCTCCATAGCGTCCGGGCTCAGTAGTCGTGGCACACGGGCTTAGCTGCTCTGCGGCATGTGGGATCTTCCAGGACCACGGATCGAGCCCACATCCCCTGGCAGGCGGATTCTTAACCACTGGACCACCAGGGAAGTTCCCTGTACCCATCTCTTGGACAAAGGGTCTTTGCAGATGTAATTAAGGATCTTGATAGCATCTGGGATGAGGGTGAACCCTAAATCTAATGGCAAGCATCCTTAGAAGACAAGGGGAGAAACACACAGAGGAGAGGATGGTGTGAAGATGAAGTCAGAGACTGGAGTGATCCTTCTATCAGCCGAGGGATTGCAAATACCAGGGATTGCCAGCAGCCCTGGGAAACTGACATTGATCCCTGGACACTGAGCATCAGCTCTGAAGGTGTGGAGTAAATGAAATAAATCTTAAACCAATATTTCCTCAACCTCTTCCACAGCCCACAAAGAGGCTGCTCATGCTAATCCCCTCCTGGTACCTTTTTAGAAGTTGGACATCAGTCGAAAAGCTGGTTGGGGATATTTTCTCATCATTTTATATATTGTTTTAAGTTGAGCTCTACCCAAAAGCAGGCTCAGTGAAGTTATCATTTCAAAGAGAATCTGAATCCTTTGGTCACCACCTAGAGAGACTGTACTAAATAACACAGCAGCTGAGACCACTGCGTGCCTTTTGTTAAAGGGACAGCCTCACGCACGGGGACCGAGAGCCCCTTGTTCAGATGGAAGGCGGGTCTTAGGGTCTTTTATTTCATCTTTTGTTTCTTCTGTTGGCTCTGCTTGCCGTGGAGTTTTAACAAGCTCAAGGCCTGCAGAGGCCTAATATCAGTCTCCAGGATGTTTTATTTCCAAGTGTCTCCAAGGAGAACTCAAAAGGAGCAGAAACTTTGAAGTCAGGCCCCTTCCCCTTCCCTCTTGGGGATCTGCCATCATCTGCCTGGAATAGGCAGCTGATTGCATAACGCCCGCATCCCGTTGCCAGCTAATCACTTCAGCATCTGGTTGCTAAGGATTACGGACAGCTTGCCTGGGGCATGCTCCAGTCCCTAGGTCCAAAGGATGGATGGGCCTGCTTCCTGGTGCTCCACTGTCCTTAGGATGTGCACCTATTAACTCATTCAGTCCCCACGACAGCTACTATCTGAGATGCTGCTATTAGGATTAGGCTCATTTTACAGATGAGGAAGATGAAGCCCAGAGAGGTAAAGGCATGGTGTTAGCCAGCTGGGAAAAGGCCAAGCTGGACTCTGGTCCTACAGTCCTTAGGCTACAGCTCAGTGAAGACCACGGAGGCAATGGATGACGTGGGTTGCATGGGACAGAGGTGCTGAGGAGATTGACCAAAGCAAATTGAGGATACTATAAGCATCAGTATTAAAAGATGGAGCCCCTTCTTTCACCCCCATCCCATGAAGGATCCACTGTGAGGCTCAGAAGTCCAGTCCCTTTCTTCTTGCTCCTTTTGGGAAGTAGGTTGTCATGGTGATGGGAGCAGGTGGAACTAGGATGCAAATGGCTGAGATATTAATTCTCGGGTGGTACAGGTCTTGGCAAAATGTCCTCTGGCTCAGCCAAATCAAGCAGGAGGCACTGCCTGGTTATCAGGGAGTGGCGGGTGCCCTGCAATCCACAGATTTTTGCAGCGATTCAGAGAAAGCTCCATTTTCATTTTGGTGGTCCTGGGGTGACACTGGGCTCAGCTGCCTGGTATGAGGAATCAGGGGCCAGCAACTGTTTAATAATACAAAATCAGAATGTGCTCCACTCACTTTTCACTGGGATAAGCCACTTAAAGTTTCAGAGGAGGGGGACATTTAAAGCTGAAGAGGAAGAGATGGAAGTAGAAATGTGGGAGTTGGGGCAAGGCTGGGGCAACAGAAAGAAAACAATTATACTTATTGTCAATGCTCTAGAGAACAAAAAACACAGCATGTCTGGGGACAGACCTAAGAAATGACAAGAGCAGAAATGCACGAGGCAGGACTGTTGGGATCACTGGCTTTGTCATAATGTAGAACTGAAATGTCTTTTAGTATGCTATGTCCTTGAATAAAATTTTATCTTCGCCATTCTTATTTTTTTTTGGTCATGCCATGCGGCATGTGGGATAATATTAGCTAAGATCATTGAGACCTTATTTTCTACCACGCATTGTTCTAAATGCTATATGTGGATTTCTTTTTTTTTTTTTGGCTGCACTGCATGGCATGTGGAATCTTAGTTCCCCTAATCAGGGATGGAACCCGTGTCCCCTGCAGTGGAAGCGTGGAGTCTAAACCACTGGACCACCAGGGAAATCCCTCCTTTTTTTTTCTTTTTCCAAGCAGATGAATGGCTCTTCTTTTTTTTCCTCTTTAGAAGTGCCTGAATCTTTATGAAGTTTTATTTCCAGTGAGCATTAGAACCTTTTTATCAGCCAAATGAATAACGTCTCTCCTGGCCAGGGCATTTGACACATCTATTAATAAAGGAGTGAGCAGAGCCCTCCTGGTGTGGATTTGGGGGTAGAGGTGGGGAAGTGCTTGGAGAGAAAGGGGAGCAAGGGCCACCTGTGGGATTCAGGAAAGCTGGGTTATCACACTTCTACTATCGGCTGGTTTCCCCCTTCAGGAACACCTTTCCCTCTCTGGGCCTCAGTTTCCCCATCTGTGAAAAGAGGAAGTTTGAGTGGACAGTCTAAAGGCTATGGATTTAAAGTTGGTTTTTATGTCAATTGATACAAGCATCTTAATAGTAATGATGATATAACAATAGAAAGAGCTAAAACTTATTGAATGCTTATTACTAGTGCTACTAATAAAAAGTTAATATTTGAGTATTGAATAATCATATTCATACTAATAAGAGCTAATATTTCCTGAACACTGATTATAAGCCAGGGACTATTTAAAGCATTTTACAAGTATTAACTCATTTTAAGTTTATATCTATGCTAGGAGGTAGGTACCATTTTTTTAAACATAATTCATTTATTCCACAAGGCATGTGGAACCTCAGTTCCCTGACCAGAGGTCGAACTCTCATCCCTTGCAGTGGAAGCACAGAGTCTTAACCACTGGACCAGCAGGGAAGTCCCGGTAGGTACTATGCTTATCCCCATTTTACAGATGAGGAAATGGAGGCCCAGAGAGGGGAAGTAACATGCTGAAAGTCACACAGCTGGCAAGCAATGGGGCAGCAGTGTGACCTCTTGGCTCCAGGACCCTTGGCCTTCACCACCAGGCTGTGTTCCCTTTCTGTTCTTGTCATTCTGCCTCCTTCAGTGATAGGAGGAGATATAAATATGAGAATGATAACAACAGGAATATTAGTTATATTAATAGCACCAGTGACCCATTGGTTCTTGATTATGGTGTGTGTGTGCTCAGTTATGTCTGACGCATTGTGACCTCATGGACTGTGGCCCACCAGGCTCCTCTGTCCATGGAATTTTCCCAGCAAGAATACTGGCCAGGTTGCCACTTTCTTCTCCAGGTCTTAGTCATGGAGCCTATGCTAGACTTTATTCCGCCTAAATCCCTCTCAGTGGCCTCCTCTTTCCAGCAGAGGACTCAAGATTCTATTGACCTATTATTGTCCCTTCAATTTCTTCCACTCTTTCCTTACCTTCCAAACTGCAAACTCGCCTCCTTTGTTCTATCTTGGGGATTTTGCATATGTTGTTCTTAGCCAAGAACACGATTCCCTTTGGGGAACAATGGTTTTTCAGAGGGCTGCTATAGAGCTATGTGGAGAACTAATGCCATAATAATTAGGGGGCACTGTGGGGCATCCCACTCCAGTACTCTTGCCTGGAAACGCCCATGGACAGAGGAGTCTGGTAGGCTGCAGTTCATGGGGTCACAAAGAGTCGGACACGACTGAATGACTTCACTTTCAATTTTCACTTTCATGCATTGGAGAAGGAAATGGCAACCCACTCCAGTGTTCTTGCCTGGAGAATCCCAGGGAAGGGGGAGCCTGGTGGGCTGCCGTCTATGGGGTCGCACAGAGTCAGACACGACTGAAGCGACTTAGCAGCAGCAGCAGCAGCAGCAGTGAGCGTTTAGGAAATGGGAAGCAGGTGTATAAATATCTCACTGGGGAAGAATTATTTTTTTTCCTTCGCAACTTTCTAATGTCCCTCACACAGGTGAAAGATCTGCTTGTAATGATCTGAACCTTTAAGTTTTTTTTCTTTCACTTGTTTATTTGGCTGCCAGATCTTAGTTGAGGCATGTGGGATCTTTAGTTGTAGTATGCGAACTCTTAGTTGCAGCATGTAGGATATAGTTCCCCCACAAGGGAGTGAACCCAGGCCCCCTGCATTGGGAGCACAGAGTCTTAGCCACTGGACCCTGGACCACCAGGAGGTCCCTGAGCCTTGAGTTTTAACCTAACTCTGTTTTACAGATCAGCATAAAGTTGTTTTTTTTTTTTTGGCCACACCATGTGGGCATGGGGGAATCTTAGTTCCCTGACCAGGACTGGAACCTCTTCCCCCTGCAGTGGAAACTCAGGTTCTCCATCACTGAACCGCCAGGGAGGTCCTGCTGCATGTTTTAAATAATCATTGCATCTTCCTGGAAACCAAGTATTAGACAAACTGAAGGGAGAGTAGACTAAGTCACACGGAACTTCCCCATTTTGGAACATCTCGACACTGATGGTAACTCCCTCCTGTCATCTGAACTGCTGGCGCCCTGAGGCAGCCGCCATTTGCATTCATGGTGATTCTGTGCATAGGTGCCTGCCTCAGAACTGCTTCACTCTGGGGGACTTCCCCGGCAGCCTAGTGGTTAAGAATCCACCTTCTAATGCAGGCGGTGTGGGTTCCACCTCTGGTTGGAGAACTAAGATCCCACGTGCCATGGGGCAATGAAGCCGGTGCGTGGCAACGACTGAACCTGAGCACTCTGGAGCCCGTGTGCCACAACAAGAGAGAAGCTGGCTAACTGCAACGGAAGACTCTCCCCTCCACCATCACCCCTGCCCTGGCCACAGCCAAATAAATAAAAGGTGGTGGTTTAGTCACTAAGTCGAGTCCAGTTGTTTGGGAACCCATGGACTGTAGTCCGTCAGGCTTCTCTGTCCATGGAATTTCTCAGGCAAGAATACTGGAGTGGGTTGCCATTTCCTTCTCCAGGGGATCTTCCCTATCTAGGGATCAAACCTGGGTCTCCTGCATTACAGGCGGATTCTTTACCAACCAAGCCACCAGGAAAGCCCAAATAAATAAATATTAAAAAAAAAAAAAGAATTGCTTCATTCAGTTCTCCACAGTCTCATTATTCAAAGTGTGGTCCCCCAACCAGCACTGACTCCTTAGAAATGCAGAATCTCAGGTTGCATCTGAGACCTACTTATTTAGAATCTGTATTTTCACGAGATCCCTGGGGATTCTTGTACACATTTAATTTTGAGAAGTACTAGTTTAGTATATACGGAGTATAACAGAAGCATTTAAACACATTATTAAAAACCAGTATGGTGCTGACGTCCGTAAATTAAATCATTATGCTATACTCCTTACACTTGTACCATTAAAGTAAAAGTGTTAGTGAATTCTCCAGGCAAGAATACGGAGTGGGTTGCCATTCCCTTCTCCAGGGAATCTTCCTGACCCAGGGATTGAACTTGGGCCTCCCACATTGCAGGCAGATTCTTTACCATCTGAGCCACCAGGGAAACCTAACAGTTAAACCATGCTGCCTGACAATTATCTCAATAAAACTTGAGAAAAAGAATACCTAATGTCAAAAAAGAAAACACAGAAACTTAGAAAACTTCTTTTTAAGAAAGAAACAAGCAAGATGATGTCCTAGTGGCAGGTGATAGAAAAGAAGAGGATGCTAATTTACAAAAGATCATTGGCTTTTTCAACTTTTAAGTTTTTGGGTTTCTCAGTGTACAATCACTGTAGGATCTTCTAGGTAGTGTTATGGAAGGAATATTGTTATAAAAAGAGGGTGTCATTTCTGATGGGGTGAGGTTCTGGCTTGGGAGATGCCTTCAAAAGCCTTGAACTTCTCTCATCCTTCAATTCTGACCCAGAGTGGCTTTTCAACAACCGTTCCCCGTCCCACCTCCCCCCACCCTCCCGCCCGCGGCAGAATAACGTAAAGTGAAAAAATGATTGAGTCGATAACGGCTAAAAGGATCTAAATTTCCCAAGCACTTACGTGTCGGTTGCTTTCGGGCCCTTTGCATCTACTACATCATTTAATTCCTGCAATGACTCAACTAGATCCCACTGTCTCCATTTTACAGGTTGAGAAAACTGAGGCCCAGAGACGTGTTGTCCCTTGCCCAAGGCAACCCGCAAGCATATGGAAGAGCCATACCATTCTGGGGGAGAGTTTTTGTAGTTTCCCTGATACAAGGGCGTGACAGTTTGCAGCTTCTGGAGCCAGATGACCTGGGTTCAAGGCCACTTATTAGATGTGTGACTTTGGGCAAGTCAGCTCTGTCAGTCTCCCCATCTGTGAAATGGGCTATGGCAATGCCATCTATCTTTGCGGGTTGACGAGAAGCTGAAATGAGCGGCTCGGGGAAAGTACCAGGTGGCTAGCTGATACTCCTCGGTTTTCATCGCTTCCACTTACTTCCTCCGGCGGTGCCTGCGCTCCTTGTCCTCCCTGCGCATGTCCGCGTCGTGCGGGGGGAGGGCCATGCCGGTGCCGCCGCCTCCGCTCGCCGCCGCCGTCTGGGCCCTCGCTCTCGCCCTCGCCGCCCCGGGCCGGCCGGCTGCCCTCGCGGTGCCGGGACCTCCGCTCCGCCTTGTCCTCCGGGCCCTCGTCGCCCAGCCTGCGGTGCGCCCGGTGCCGGGCGGGGGCTCTCCGTCGGCCCCGGTGCGCGGGGACCCGCTGCGGCTCTCGCGGCTGCCCGCCTGCCGGTGCGCGTGCCTCCGGTGCGGGTCGCCCGCCTTGCCTCGCTCTGCCTCGCCCTCCCAGAACCCCGGCTGCTCCAGGCCGCCCTCCCGGGCGTGGTGGTCCGACTCGCGGCCGTAAGGCCCCTCCCGGCTCAGCTCGGCCTCCTGGCTACCCGCCCAGGGCCTCCGGGTGTCCAGACCCACGGAGCTGCTGGGGTCCCGGGCCCGGTCGTGGTAGCGGGCCTGTTTCCTGAGGAAGTCCTCGGCTCGCTGCTGCCCGAGGCGCTGGTCCACCGTGGGCTCGGCCGCCCGGCTCTTGTTGGTGTTGTTGTTACGGTTCTCCTGGGGGTCGACCACCAGCGGCCGGTCCAGGTGGGTCTTCATGTCGGGCCGCAGGTGGCGAGCGTAGGAGGCCTTCCAGCGCTCGTCCGGGTCCATCTCGTTGTAGAGTGCCTCCCGGCTGGCCAGAAGATTCTGCTTCCTCATCTCGCTTGTCCGCTGCTCCCACACCGACTTGGCGGGCTTCTGGTTCTTCTGTTGCTCCTTCCTGCAAGGAAATCGCGCCGGGTTATGGAACTGCTGGGCGTCGTGGCCTGAACAACCACTCGGGCCAACGGACATCTCAGCTCAGTAGGTATTTCCACCTTGGTGGATGTCTTGCTCCAAGTGGGCATTTTCACTCAGATACCTATCTCAGTGGCTATCTTGACCTAGGTAGGCATTTCTGCTCAAGTAGGTACCTTGGCCCAGACGGACATCTTGACCCAAGTGGGCATCTCTGCCCAGGTGGGTATAATGGCCCAGTGGGCATCACCACCTATGTCGGTACCTTGGCCCAGAAAGGCATGTTGACCTGGGTAGCGGGGAGGTCTCTTGGCCCCGGTGGGATATTGACTTGGCTGGGTATCTCCACCTAACTAGGTGTTTTAACCTGTGTGGAAAACTCAACCTGGCTGGTCATCTCAGCCTTACAGGAGTCTCAGCCCAGGTGGGCATCTTGGTCCCGTAAGGTATCCTGGCCTGGCTGGGCATTTCGTCTAATGGGGGTCTCAGTCAGGTGTATGTTCATTGACTGACCTCTCTATTCCTCTTCAAGCTGTAGTACATGGCCCCTGGGGGCAGTCCTGATGTTCAGAATACGCTTAATCTCTGAGTCAGCCAATCATAATGAACACTGGCCTGCAGCAGGTTCTGGAAGCCCTTGCATAGGTACTTGGGAGTCTTGAGACAGTGTCTATGCAATGGTGAAAAACACCAGTGGGATTGTTGCTGGGGGTGCCAACTGAAGCCCTCGAACATTCAGATTTTTCCAGGCATTCTGCGTGTATCTATATTTGTATACTGACCATCACCTCCTACGGGCTTCTATGTCTGAGCATATATCTCCCTGTGTTCTCCTTTCACAGCCAGCTCCTTGCATTCTGGGAAAGAAAGCCCCTCTACATTGTCCAGTGATGCACTGCCCCACAGTGCAAAGTCCCGGGACTACCTAACAAAGGCACAATTCAGAATATCGGTGCATCATGTTCTTGCCTGGAGAATCCCAGGGACGGGGGAGCCTGGTGGGCTGCCGTCTATGGGGCCACACAGTCGGACACGACTGAAGTGACTTAGCAGCAGCAGCCGTGTTAATGAATCTTTCTTTAATCAGAACACCTTAACTCTCACCACCTTACCACCTCTGATCTACTAGCAAATTCTGTTTACTCTTAACCTTCACTATCTGTCTAAAATTCAGCTATACCCATCACCTGCTCTGGCACCACCCTGGTCCATTCCTCACTGTCTCTTTTGCAGGGAACAGTGCAGTCCTTTCCCACCTGGTCTCTTGCCCTTGCTCCCCTGATAGTACCTCGAGGGCACCTGAGTCCCTATTCCTCAAGAACTGTCCATGTGTCTCCCTGGCTCAGAACAAAATTCTCCATCTTCCCCATTGCCCAAAAGGCCCTACAGGATCTGTTCATCACGTCTCTGCCTGTACCTCCTGCCACTGCCCCACCCCCACTCACTCTACTTTAGTGACATGGGCTTCTTTCATGTACCCTAGCCACACCAGCACGTTCCTGCCTCGCGGCCTTTGTACATGCTGTTCCCACTGCCTGGGATGAGCTCCTCCCTCACCTTCTTCGGGCTTTGTCACCTGAGACCGCCCCCAGACAATGTCACTTAAATCCTAACACTCACCACTCCTAGCCCTCCCCATACACCTCAACCTCTTGTTAATGCTGTATTTCCAGCAACAGTGTCTGGTACATAGTATGTGCTTATTAACTATTTCTTGACTGAAAGTGGGTGGAAGGGCAGAAGTAGTTTTTCCTAAGGCTCAACCCAGTCAGGGACGGTTCCCTGCCCCCAAATCCTTGACTGGGAGGGTGCAGAGGCTGAGGAGCCCAGAGAGCATCTCAGAATCGGTGGCACTTACACAGCTATGGACATGTTGGCTGCAGACAGAGGGCTCACTTCTGCCACCTCTTTGGCTTTCTGGAGGGCGAGTTTCTGGTTGGCAGCCTCTTCTTCTTCTTGTTCATCCTAAAAGGCACACAGAATCCCTGTTCACAAACTATGAACTGGGCCTCGGGGCCTCATCTCTGACCCTACTGTTAACCAGGGGCATCATTTGAGATATTTACAAACAGGTCCGGCTTGGATGTCAACCAATCAGAGCTGAGGCCCCTAATTAGAATGTATACTCATTGGTTAAGTGTACTGCTATCCCCTTCATGTCCAGGCTTGATATCCAGCTCATTCTGAACCCTATTTTAACACACAGAAGAAAAGGGAAAAGACTGCCTTCCCTTTCCACAACAGAGATTTGTCTGTAACTCTCTCAATGAGCTGGAAATGAATGCAAAGATTTTCCTCTCATTCTACTTCCTGGGTCATTTAAGCTCTCTGAACCAAGACTTTAAATAAAACACCAACAAGCCCCCACGTGCAGAAAAATCTGGCACCCACAGCCCATCCCATGCACTGCCAACAGCCTCCAGAAGGGGGAATCAGGAGAGGAACTTAGAGTCTCAGCCGGTTACGTTCAGAGAGGAGGAGGATGGGGGAAGATGTTTTATAAAATACATACAGAAAAAGACGTTTTGGGGCTTTAAATCCTTCTTCAGCCTTCATGCAGGGCCTCATTCGTAAAACAGAAAAGCCAACAAAGAAAAAAGCAAAGAAAAAGCAACGAGAAAGAAATGGCCAGAGACAAACCCGCCAGTAAGCAAGATCATGCAGTGGCAGGGCACCTCTCCCACTGCGCTGGGGTCTCTGGGGCAAGAAGCAACCTTACCACCTCAGAAATGGTCAGATCAGGACACTGTGTCAGTGACAACACAGGGGTGGGACTCGACTGGCCACCCCACTCTCCCAAGTCCACCTCTCTTCCTGGCATCACATCCAACCATTTTTCAGAGCCGACTCCCTAGACTACTTGCCTCGGATACACTGCAAATGCACAAGTGCAGATTCCCAGGCCTCCTGAAGAACCTGGCCTGGGTCCTACCATCTGCGTTTTCAACAAGCTCCCAGGTGAGTCTGAAACACGCTCAGGTTTAAGCCGTGCTGCATATGGTTAGAAGCACAAATTCTGGATCCATCTGGATTCAAATAGCAGATCCTCCACTTTCTGCTTGCCTTGGATGAAGTCTTTGTACCTCACAATCTTCAGCTAAAATTTCAACTCCTAGACTTTCCTACTTCATATTTCTCCTTAGCACTTATCACTAGCTGACAAGTTTCTCTCTCATCTATCTCTTCTGCTAGAATATCAACGAAGGCAGAGATTTGTCTGTTTTATTCCTGGCTATTTCCCTGGCCCTTAGACCAGGCCCTGTTCACAGCAGGTGCTCAATAAATGCTTTTCAGTGAATAACAAAGTCTGTAAAATGGGGCTCAGAGAATTTGCCTGTGAGATTTTCTGTGAGGGCTAAATGAGATAAAAACCTGTCTAACAACAAGGTCCTATGATGTAGCACAGAGAACTATAGTTAATACCTTCTAATAAACTGTGACTTCCTGGTGGCTCAGACGGTAAAGCGTCTGCCTACAATGCGGGAGACCCAGGTTGATCCCTGGGTCGGGAAGATCCCCTGGAGAAGGAAATGGCAACCCACTCCAGTATTCTTGCCTGGAAAAGCCCATGGATGGAGGAACCTGGTTGCCTACTGTCCATGGGGTCGCAAAGAGTTGGACACGACTGAGCATCTTCACTGTATCACTATCTAATAAACTATAATAAAAATAAGAAAAATAATGTATGTTTGTAACTGAACCACTTTGCTGTACACCAGAAAATACATTATAAATCAAATATACCTCAATCAAAAAAAAAATTAACCACATCCGGGGCTGAGTGGGGTCCCTGCCGCATTTTAAATGCCCAAGAAATATTTCACAGGAGATGAGATTTCTCCCTCTCTTCTCCCACCCTCCTGGGGCACCCCCTCCTCCACGACAGCCCTTGAGGATGGGGTCTTGGAACCTAGATGAGCTCATGGTTGAAATCAGCCCCTGGAACAGTGACATCAGTCAGCCCCATGGTGGCCAGGGCTGTGGCCGTATGCTAGGAGGTGGCAGAGATTTCTGCTTTTCCTCTAGTCAGGGCTGGGTCTGGGAAACTCTCTCTCCCTCCTGCCATGGCTGGCAGATGGGCGGTTGGCAGTCTTCTCAGTTCAGTTCAGCTCCCTGAATATAGCCTGTGTACCTTAAGACATGGGGGACGGGGTGGTGAAGCTGAGGCAGGCCCCAGGGCTGGCCCTCCTGAATGATTCTGCATATGTTCTCTTAATGTGATAGGGCTGCAGGCGAAAGACTTAGACCACGACCACCTCCTAACATGCCTTTGTTCCAGACATCTTCCCTCAAACTGCAAAAAGGTGCTCGGCTTCCCTTGTGCAGTGCAGTACCCGTTCAACTGTTCTTAGCAGCCCCGCTCAGGGGCTATGCCAAGGGCATAAGCTGTGTTCCTGCAAGCAGTGTTGCCTTCTCTGTGCCTAGCTGAGGTGGACCTGAATCCCAGGGAGTACAGGGCTGCCCTAACAGTATTTGGCATGAGATTTTGCCCAAATAATCCAACACCACTGACCATGAATGAAAACTGGGCTTCTTCCTCACATGAACAGTTCATACCTCCACACCCCAAATTCCTTTCTGATTTCATTTCCTGTGCTCTGCTCTTTGAGGGATCACACCTCTGCTCTTTCAGTTCCTAGCTATGTGGCAAGGTCCTGGCCTCTCTAGGCCTCAGTTTTCCCATCTGCAAAATGGGGATAACAGTTACTCCCCATCTCATGCCTTCTGGTGTCTGGGCATATGAGCACGGCCATCACATTTCCTTTGGTTGTTGTTAATTTTTATTTTGATCATTACCTGATCAGCTAGGGCTCAAATGAAAGCTGGCAGGGTGTGTGGGTAAAGAACTCAGGCTCTGGAACTTGCCAAGTCTGGGTTTGAATCCTAGCCTTCCCTTTCCCAGCTCTAAAATGAAGAGCTGTAGCTCAGGATCTCTGGTCATGCGAAGTGACTTACAAAGTCTCCTGTTATTGATCACTTCCTGTATGCCCCCAATTATGCTGAGCTCCTGACATGTATAGCATGATGCTTTAAATAATAGCAGCTGTCATCATCCCATCTGGGGTCCGTGATTCTGCCTTTCCAAGCCTCAGCCCCCTCTTCTGCCAAAGGGAAATGACAGTTATGCCTGGAGCCACAAGCATCATTTAATTCTTTACCGCTGCCACTCAGTGGTGAAGTCCGGCCAGTTCCCAAGCTCACGGGGACACATACTGAGCCTCAGAACCTTGTCTGGGTTACTCTCCATCTGTCCCCTCCTTCCGGGTTTAGGGTGCTGACAGCGCCTCTAGCCTGGAGGCTGCAGCATTCCTTGGAAGCCCCTCGACACTGCCCACTCCCTATAAACAGGCACCTTGCTGTCTTAACCACCCCCACCTCTGCCCTCCTTTGCTATAGAAGCCACTTGATGAGGGACAGTCTATTTTGGTGGGGTGGGGGAGGAGGTGCCTTTCTCCCTGGCACAGTGAAGCCAGGACAAAGGCTCTGACCCCAGCTCCTATCCCCCACCCCACCCTGCCCCCCCGCCTGGCACGGTCCTGATCTGCCATGAGCAGGTGGTAACTTTGCACAGCAATATTCTCCCACCAACTCCACCTTGGTGAGCTCCTGGGCATTGGCCAGATTATCCACCGCGATGGCCAAGAACACGTTCAGGAGGGTGTCTGCAAGCGCTGGAGTCAGGGAAAGCACTGACACATGAACCCTGATATCTGGGACTCCTGAACCCCTCCCTTGCGCTTCCCCTGCTCTCCCTGAGGCCCCGGGCTCATCCGCCCCCCAGAGGATACAGTTCCCGAAGAGCGTCAGCACGATGAAGTAGATGGAGAACACCATGCCGCCTTGCACGCCCCCTGAGACTTGATGCCGTCATACATGACCTCGTTCCAGTCTTCACCCGTCAGGATCTGAAAGGGGAAGGAGAAACACACAGCCAACCCCCCTCAACCTTGGGCCCCTCAGAGATGCAGCTGTGGAGCCGGAACCTGCTGTGTGGGCCCTTTCTTGGCCCTTCTCTCTGGGTGGGGACGGTCTTGGCTGTTTGCGAGAGGAAAGGGTGTCCTTGCGTGGAGGAGCTCTCAACCTGTTCTAGCAAAAAGTGACCCTGGAAGAGGAGTTTCAGATCTTTCTGGGTTTTTCTGATGTGATAGGGAAATTTTGCTATAGGCTGAGTTGTATATGTTGAGGCTCTAAACCCTCGTGTGATGTTATTTGGAGATGGGAGGGAATTAGGATTAGCTGAAGAAACGATGGTGGGGCCCTCATGAGGGGATTGTGCGCTCAATCATGTCCAACTCTTTACAACCCCATGGACTGCAGCCTGCCAGGTTCCTCTGTCCATGGTATTTTCCAGGCAAGAATACCGGAGTGGGGGTGCCATGCCCTTCTCCAGGGGATCTTCCTGGCCCAGGGATCGAACATAGATCTCCTGCATGGGCAGGTGGGTTCTTCACCACTAGTGCCACGATGAGGGGGTTAGTGCCTTCATAAGAAAAGACAGCAGAGAACTTGGCCTCTCTCTGCCTCTCTGTCTCCCTCTCTCCCCCTGCTGTGCGTGAGAGAAGTGACCAGGAAGTCATCTGCAAGCCAGAAGAGAGTCTGCACCTGGAATCAACCCTGGGTGCACCCTGATCTACCTCCAACCTTCAGAACTGTGAGACATAAATTTCTCTTGCTATATTTTGCTGGTACTTCTGGACTGCTGTATCTGGGGGTGGGGATGGTGGTGGTACAGGTGATCAGAGGAAGCCTCAGGTAAAGAGATGCAAGTGCTGGCAAACAGACATGATGCTGATGTGTATGGGAAGGGCTAAAGGGATTTGTATGCAGGATCTACACGGTTGTTAAAAAAGATCCAGCTTCCCTCCTTTGTGTTATTTCCATGAAAGTGAAAAAAGTGAGAGTGTTAGTTGCTCAGTCAAGTCCAGCGCTCTGCGACCTCATGGACTGTAGCCTGCCAGGTTCCTCTGTCCATGGAATTCTCCAGGCAAGAGTCCTGGAGTGGGTTGCCATCCCCTTCTCCAGGGGATCTTCCCAACCCAGGGATCGAACCTGAGTCTCTCCTGCATTGCAGGCAGATTCTTTATCATCTGAGCCACCAGGGAAGCCCCATTATTTCCATGAGGACAAAGTAAATATGAAAGAAGTCCAAGGATGTTAATCCACTAGTGTAGGGATTTGCAGTATTGGCACTCCTGGCGCTTGGGAACTTCCTCTTGTCCTGTGCACTGCAGGGTATTAAGCAGCATCCTTGGGCTCTACCCATTAGATGCCAGTAACACCCCCACACCACACTTGCAACAACCCCAAAATGTTTCCAGATACTTCCAGGGGACAAAATCCCTCTTGGGCAACAAGCCCTGTGCTGAAGACATATGGATGGTGATGATTACTATTGATAATAATTGATGTAAAGGCTCAGAATTTCATGGATGGTTTCCCTTTCCACCCCACTGTCTACAGGTCTCATTCAAAAGTTCCCCTTTCCCCAGGAGAAGAGAGGAGTGAAGTCACATTTTCCCATAAACTTTCTGTTCTCTAAAGAGACAGAACCCACATGGAATGGCTCTGGAGTCCCAGCTTGGCCAGTTCTAAACCTTGGGGCATGTGCCTACATGGGTGCAGAAGTTGGTTTGGCGGGACCACCCACGGTCAATCTGTTTGCTTTGGAATACAGAATTGGGGTGTCTTCCAGTCACGGGGAAGATGGTGTATTATCGATGTCTATTATTTTCTATATTCTGATGCTTTGACATATGGGAGGGGTCTTGCTAACCCTGGGGGAGTCAGGACTAGCTAATTCTTAGTTAGTAAACAATTTGCCTGTGCGTGTGGTTTAAAAAATGAAAACCAACCAATTCAGAGCCCACACTCCAAACCATCTCCACTACTGGGCTCTTACACTTAGGCCAATATTCTACTGTTGGAATTAGCCCAGGGTCAGGTTCCATACAACTCAAGACAGCTCCAGGGCCTGCCAAAATTATTCAAACTAGCCAATCCTAAGCCTGATAACCTGCCTTACCCATTTCTTCCTGCAGAAGAGCCACAAAAGGCTCCTGCCCACATTTCCTATCCCCCTCCTAATGAACCCTGGTGCTTCTCCATAGGGCCCTGCATTCATGGGACTGGGTGAAGGTTGTACCTGAAAAACTGTCATTATTGCTGCTGGAAAAGTGTCGAAGTTGGTAGGAGGAGTCCCTTCATCGAAATTAAACCTGTGGAGAGGGCACAAACATTTCACGTTGGTCCCACCCTAGGTGTGTGAGGGCTTGGCTCAGTATCTTGTTTCCAGGGCAACATCTCCAGCATCTCTGTTTCCCCTAGAAAGACATACTGAGTGGTACCCAGGGCCCTGCCCATCTGGGTGGGTGCACTGGGCATCATCCAGGCCATGAGGAAGGCAGACTGTGTGATGCAGGTGGGCCTGGGTCTCTGGATGCAGTGAGCAATGTAAGGGTGGGAGGCCCTGGGCTGGACCTCAGGAAAGTAGAAGTCAAGAGAAGCTGCTGAGCACTTACTGGCCGCCGAAGAGTTGCATTCCCAGAAGGGCAAAGACGACGATGAACAGGAAAAGGAGGAACAACAGGCTGATGATGGATTTCATGGAGTTGGAGAAGAGAGACGACCAGGTTCCTGAGAGATGCCCAGTACCTGCCAAGAGAGGCCAGGGTTGGGGTATGGGGGGTCAGGCTGGGGCCAGGGTGGCGGCAGCTGAGCCCATCTTCCCAACATGGGAAGGATGTGGCCCCACCCCCAGCCTCCATCCCCACCTTGGGATGCCAGGGATCCCAAAGACTTACTTTGTGACTTTGAAAATACGCAATAACCTGAGGGCTCGTAACACACTGATTCCAAAGGATGTGCCGGGTTTTATGACGGCCCAGATGACCTCAAAGATACTCCCGATGATGACCTAGAACAGAGGATCCTGGTCTTGTGTCCATTCTCCTTGCAAATGTGCCCATTCTCCTTGCAAATGTGCCCTGGGTCTGGACCTTGCAGGAACCCAGTCCAACTCCCCCACCTCAAATGAAATCATAGTGAGGGTCTCACATGCCTCTTATCCTTTCTCTTGTTTAACTTATTAACATGAGTGCAAAGAATTCCTGAAACATATAATTACAAAGTGAATCCCCATGCAACTACCATCTGCGCTGAGAAATAGGGCATGTCAGCACCCTGAAAGTCTCTGGGGAACCCTAGACATAGCCGCCACCCTGAATCTTATAATAACTATTTCCTTGCATTAAAAAATTGAGATGAAATTCACACAACAGAAAATTAACCAAAATGGTTCACTTAAAATAATGCACGATTCAGCGGCATTTAGCATGTTCACAGTGTATAACCATCACCCTTCTTTACTTTTGAAACATTTCCATCGCCCCCAAAGGAAACCCTGGACCCATGAGCAGTCACTCTCCAGCCCCCTCCTCCCAGCCTCTGGCAACCACTAATCTACTTTCTGACTCTGGAGATTTGCCTGTTCTGGATATAAATGGAATTATGTAATACGTGACCTTTATGTCTGGCTTCTTTGACTTATGTTTTCGAGGTCTTTGCCTTAAAGTAGTCAAGGCTCCTCTGAAATCCACATAGCTTGGTCTTGGCCATCTGAACTTTTACGAGCAGAATCATGCTGTGTGGACTAGTTTTGCCCCTGTCTGCCTCCTGTGCGATATCGTGTGGCTGATGGGTGTGGCTACTCTGCCTCTCGCTGGTGCAGAGAATTGCATTATTTATATACAACTTATTTATCCACTCTACTGCAAAGGGAGATTTGGGTCATTTGGTTGGGGACGAGTGAAGCCACTGAAGGCATTGCTGTATGTGTCTCTTAGGTGTCCGCATACGTTTCTCTAGAGCGAATCCCCAGAAGTGGATTCGCCAGGTCATCCCTCACTTTCCAAAATGGGTCTGTAAATTTCCCCTCCCACTGGCAGTGGTTGGGGAGGGTTCTGGGAGCTCTGTATCCTCATCAAAGTTGGGGATTATCCTCTGATTCCTTTTGCACTCAGCAGGATCTGTCATACCCAGGCATGACCCTACTTCTCTCTCTCCTGTGTCCCCAGGTATCAACCATTCTAAGCATATCAGCTGAGGAATGAACTCCTTAGAAAACAGAGCACTTACCCCACAATCAAAACAGTTGAAGGAAGAGTGGAAGTAAGGCCGCGTCCCAAGCCCGTACATTTTTATAAACATTTCGGACATAAAGAGTCCTAAGAAAATGAATTCTGCATAGTCTAGAAAGGGAGGGGAGGAAATAGAGAGGAGATTAGATTTGTGGAGGGAACTTCAATTGGCTCTGATGTTCCTATTAAGTGAAACCTTGGCTGGTGGGTTCCTGGGTGCTTATATGCTTTTAAAAAATTAATTAAGAATATTTAAAATTGAAGTATAGTTGTTTCAGGTATGGGCTTCCCAGGTTGCTCAGTGGTAAAGAATCTGCCTGCCAGTGTAGGAGATGCGAGTTAGATCCCTGGGTTGGGAAGATCCCCTGGAGAAGGAAACAGCAACCCACTCCAGTATTCTTGCCTGGAGAATCCGATGGACAGAGAAGCCTGGTGGAGTGTAGTCCCTGGAGTTGCAGAGTTGGACACGACTGAGCAACTGTACGTGCACGCTTATTCCAGGTATATATAATTGAATCAGCAAAGTGATTCAGTTATACATACATATATATGTATGTGTGTTTGAATAGATTTTTTTTCCATTATAGGTTATTACAAGGTATTGAATATAGTTTCTTATGCTATACAATAGATCCTCATTGTTTATTTTATACATTTCACTATGTTTTTAAAATGAACAAGCAACTATATTCCAATAAAAATTAATTAAAAGAAAACGAATGAATGAACTAACTGGCTAATAATTGACTAACTCGATAACTAACAAAGTACTATTACTAAAAAGTATGTAATAATACACAAGAATTATGACTCAACTGCTTTTATATGCTTGAGCTCCAAAGGAATAATAGAAACATTAATAGAAATCATAACAGGGTCCTATTTGTAATCCTTGTGTTAGGGACTTAGTTGGGAGTGCCACAGGCAAGCAATCTAAGGCATGGCTTTTCTCCCAACTAGGAAAACTCATTGGATGTCCCCTAGAAATCCTGTCTTGCTAATGTCTAGAAGTCTTGATGTAAGACAAAGCCTTTTGTCTTTTGATGAGAATGCATAATGGTGAAAATTTTGCCTTGGGAAGAGTTAACTATGAGTATTTGCTCCAGCAAAGAAATGGTTAATAGCAATTCCTTTTCTGAGAGGGCCTTCTTGGTGGGGTAGGAAGATGAGTGGTCAGGAAGGGCGTGAACAGTCACCTTTCGAAGGGGAAGGAGAGGTAAGGAGAGATTCTGAGAGGAAGAAAGCATATAGAAATTGAAGACAGAGGCCTCAGACTTCTAAGAATCCCATTCTGGTCACATAGCTAGCTCTGTTTGAAGGTGAAGAGGATTAGTTATATCACTCATATCATTCTTTTTTAAATGGTATGATTTTTGTCTAGTTCTTTGTGATTTTTATTCTATTGGCTGCATCACGCAGCTTGTGGGACTTTAGTTCCCTGACCAGGGACTGAACCTGGGCCCTCAGTAGTGAAACTTCTGAGTTCTAACCACTGACCACCGGAGAATTGTGTAGTGTATCATTCTTAAATCAATTTTAATAAATTTATGTATTTATTGGGCTGCATTGGGTCTTAGTTGCAGCACGTGGGATCTAGGTCCCTGACTGCCTGCATTGGGAGTGCCGAGTCTCAGCCACTGGACCACCAAGGAAGTCTCTATACCCTTCTTTTAAGAGGTGATTTGAACTGACTGTCAGGGTCTTTCCCACTCATTCCTGATTATTGAACTTTCCCTTAGTTTTAGGACCCCAGGGAGCTTTCAGTGTCTGAGGGAAACTCCGGGGTCTCCAGGGCCCTCAAGACTGAAATGTCTGTGAGGAAATCTGTCTGTAACATCTGATGCATTCCAAAAGCCCCAAGAAGAAATTCAGGGAGGACGTAAGAGTTTCCAAGATGCTTGTTCCCCAGTTACCATGGAATCATGAGAGTTGGTGATGCACAGACCTGAGAGAATTACTGATCTCTAAGCACTGGTGGATCTAGAAAAAGTTTCACAGTCATCAAATCCAATTTCTCCCAAGTATAGAAGAGAAATGTGAGACCCAGAGAAACGACTACACTTTATCAATTACAAGACACATATTTTTGTTCATGTTTTGACATCTCCGAAACTGGGGTGTAACTTGAAATCAGCATGCCCTAGTTTAGATGGCAGCATTGTTTCATTTCTTAGTGGCACATAAAATAAAAATAAAAGAGTGCCATGTAATTGAAGAGGTGGCTCAGTGATAAAGAATCTGCCAGCCAACCAGGAGACCTAAGTTCAATCCCTGGGTGTGGAAGATCTCCTGAAGAAGGAAATGGCAACCCAATCCATTGTTCTTTTTTCCTTTTTAAATATTTATTTATTTATTTATTTGGCTGTGCTGGGTCTTAGTTATGATGTGTGGGGGCCTCTCTCTAGTTGTGGAGCATGGGCTTATCTGCCCTATGGCATGTAGGATCTTAGTTCCTTGATCAGGGATGGAACCCGTGTCCCTCACATTGGAAGGCAGATTCTTAACCACTGGACCACCAGGGAAGCCCCCACTCCATTGTTCATGCCTGGGAAATCCCCTGGACTGAGGAACCTGGCGGGCTACAATCCATGGGGTCGCAAAGAGTCGGACACATCTAGCAACTAAACGGCAGCAGCAATAATTGAAGATGTCTTCATTTGATAGATCATGGTAATAATTTGTCCAAGGTCACATGGAGAGTTGGAGGCAGAGCAGGCACTGAGAACCCAGGTTACCTGATGATCATGGCAGGGACACACCATCAGATATAGCTTGGGTTCAAATCCTGGCTACATCATTAAGTAGCTGTGTGATTCTGGGCAAGTTACTTAACCTCTCTGTGTTACAGTTTTCTCAACTGGAAATTGATAATTAAAGAACGTTTATAGATAGAGAGGCCCCAGGCAGGAAGTCTCAACCCCTGTTCCCGAACCAGGACAGACAGAGCAAGGTGATTAGTGGGGAGAATATGGGAGATTAAAAATAGGCTATCTGAGGAGGTTAAGACAAAAAGTAAATAGTTCTCATTTATAAGAGACTCCAGGGGGACCAAATGCAATTACTAAGGTTGGAACTAGGTCAGGGCTCTCAGAAGGAGAACTGGCCCCTAGGGAGTGTCCTGGGGAGTGGTCAGCCAATGTGACTGGGAACAATAAGGGTTACAAGGAGACGATGACCTGGACCAGACACCCAGGCCTCGCGAGGCTGAAGACTTGATTTCTCCAGTGGTTGCGTGGGTTAATTCTGAATCAGGTCAGAAGGGCAGAGAATCTACAGACCTAATTCAGACAAGCCAAAAGATGCAGGAGGAGGGCAACCAGCAGGCAAAAAGGTTTTGGGGAGTCCTCACTTGGGGCCCCTAGGCCACAGCCAAGGCATCCAATTGCCTTCCTCACTTTCCAGCCACTACTCTTGTTGATTTCTCAGAGCTCTTTACTTTTTAAGCCCTGCTCATAGATCTCCCCTCCTTTCCTGCTTCTCCCCCAATGTGGTCAACTATTCTGATACTATCTCATGTTAATTCCTGAAACTGGGGAATAGGCCCAGAAGGCCAAAGTCTTGGAAATCCTGGTTTTCACTGCAGGAGCAAGATGTTCTCACAGTTGTTGGAGGCTATTGTCTAGGAATGAATCCGAGACATAAGGGAGTCAAAAAGAACAGGAGAGGAAAGGGGAAAGAAGCAGAAGGTTTGAAAGAAAAGAGAAGAAGCCGAGAGAAATGAGAAGAAAAGATGAGTACAACATACAGGTTACTTTTTTGTCTCTAATGCACCTTCATCTCTCAACCATACATTTGATTCCCAGAGATGCACCTAGAAATCATATGTATGTTTCTCTCTCTGGCTGTCTTGCAGTCTGACCCTCTCTGTCTTTATTTCAATGCACCTCTCTGCCTTTCTTAGAAAGTGATCATGTGTCTGATGGCCCAAATTCCAGCTTCCAGCTCTCAGGCGCCCCCTCCCCCAAATTGGGCTCTGTCACTGAGGCAGCAGGAACTTCAGCCCGATCTCCAGTTGTAAACAGGCCCAAGTGGAAGGGGAAAGTGGGAACACGTACTGCCAAAAAAGAGAACTGGAGAAAGGGTGTGAGGAAGGGATCTGGGAGCTGGTGGGGGGTGGGGCCAGGCGGTACTCACAGAGGAAGTCGGAGAGCCACTCGGGCTGGTTGTAGTGAACGATAGCGACACACAGCGTGTTGAGGGCTACCAGACTGAGCACAGTCCAGTAGAAGGCCTGAGTTTTGACCATGCGGCGGATGTAGAAACGCATCCTCCTCTCCTTTTTGTGAAAAAGGTTGAGTTCTCCAGCTTGGCACTTTTAATGCTGGCTCGGGCGAAGGGAGACCCTGCCAGGGAAAGGATGGAGAATGTCAGGGTGTTCCTGCAGAGGAAATTAACCGATGAGTGGCCCAGGCACGGATTTTGGCCAGGGATCCCATTAGCTTCCCAAGCAGGCAAGCCCCCAGGAACCATTATGACTCATGGGCTTAGCTTTCCAGAGATGGAACTTATGAGAAGGTGACATCTCTGAAAATAACAGTGCTAGAAATAACCAATGAGTGCTCAGGATGTGGTGGGTGGGGGGGCTTTCTTGGTTGTTCAGGAGTAAAGAAACTATCTGCAAGGAAGGGAGATGTGGGTTCAACCCCTGGGTTGGGAGGGCATGCCAACCCATTCCGGTATTCTTGCCAGGAAAATGCCTTAGACAGAGGAGCCTGGTGGACTAGAGCCCACGGGGTTACAAAGAGTCAGAAATGACTGAAGTGACTGAGGAGGGCATGGCATGGCTCAGAATGGGGAGGCTGATGGCTCTCCATTGCTGGCGTCATCTCTCTGTACCTCCCTCTCCAGGCACTGTCTGATCACTCTAGGGGTCATGCTACAGGGTGGGATAAGGCTGGAACCTCTGCTCAGGACTCCCAGTGCAGAGGCACGCGGCAGAGCTGCATGCACCGTTCTTGGAAAGCCTCCAGGAGGAGGTATGGTTTACCATGGACACTTCACTTTAAAAATAATCACCAAAGAATGAGCCAGCTGTGCCCTCTACTCACATGTATTTTTGCTCTTAAGCATTTACAAGGCACCTACTATGCCAGGCTCTGTCCCAGGTGTTCAGGATCCGTGTTAACAGAGTCCTGCACTCCTGGGACAGATATTCCAGTGTGGGAGCCAGAGAGCAAACATAATATAATAAGCAAGACTTCTCTGGTGGTCCAGTGGTTAACACTCCGCCTGCCAGTGCAGGGGACTTGAGTTCAATACCTGGTCCGGGAATATTCCACATGCTGCATAGCAACTAAGCCGTGTACCACAACTACCGAAGCCCGTGTACCCTAGAGCCCACCTGCTGCAATTGCTGAAGCCTGTGTTCTGCAACAAGAGACGTCACCACCATGAGAAGCCCCCAAACCAAATGAAGAGTAGCCCGTGCTCATTGTAACTAGAGAAAGCCCACATGCAACTCAAAGATAAATAAATAAAAATAATAAATTAATAGTGTGATGGAAGGTGCAAAGTGGTTTGAAAAAAAAAGAGAAAGCAGAGCCAAATAAGGGGGACCTGGAGCCCTAGGAGGGACCACTGGGCAAGTTGCGGCATTAAACCAAGGGGTTAAGGTGAAGGGGTTGGCCGGAGTCACCTGAGTGTCTTAGGCAGAGGAAAGAAACAGCAAGTGCAAAGGCCCTGAGGTGGGAATATGCCTGCCTGACGTATTTGGGGAACAGCACAACGAGAACAGTCTGGCTGGAGTGAAGTGGTTCAGGTGAGAAAAAGGAGGAGGGGAGGGCAGGGGGGTGGGTCTTGGCAGGTTCTGAAGGGCCTTGGGGGCTGCAGGGACAACTGGGGCTTTTGTTTTGAGTGAGGCAGGAGGCATGGAGGCAAGTGGGGCGTGACTTGACTCAGGGGTTCACAGACGTCCTCTGGCTGCTGTGGCACTGAACAGACCGTGGAAGGCAAGGGAGAAGCAGAGCGGGGATGACTGCTCCAGTCCAGACAGATGATGACCAGGGCTGGACTCCATGGTGGCTGAGAAGGAGGCAGGCTGGGCAGATGTGGGGTGTATCATTATTTTCAATTTTATCTAGAATTGTTTATTTTTGGCTGTGCTGGGTCTTCACTGCTGCTCAGGCTTCCTCTAGCTGCAGCGAGTGGGGGGTTACTCCTCGTTGTGGTGTGTGGGCCTCTCTTGCTGTGGAGCACAGGCTCAATAGTTGTGGCATGCAGGCTTTGTTGCTCCAAGGCATGAGGGATCTTCCTGGACCAGGGATCGAACCACGTTCCCTGCATTGGCAGGTGGATTCTTTAACCCACTGAGCCACCGGGGAAGCCCTGGGGTTATTATTATTTAAGGTATATTTCAACATTTGTTGATGGACCAAGTGTGGGTGGAAGAGAGGGAGAAGCCAAGGTTTTTGGTCTGAGCCCCAGGAGGGACAAAGCTGTCATCCACTGAGAATGGACAGGTTTGTGGGGGAGGCTCAGGGCTCAGCTTCACACAGACTGATTTTGTGCTCTAGAACATCTCTTCTTGAAAACCTCCCATTGCAGTCATTAGTGTATTATTCTTCATGGGCCCATTCATTCTTTCATTTATTCATTAGTGCACTCATTCATTTCTGTTTTTTTTTAAATTATCTATTTATTTTTAAAATTTGCCATACTGTGCCACATGTGGAATCTCAGTTCCCCAACCAGGAATCGAACCCGTGGCCTCTGCATTGGAAGCGGAGTCTTAACCACTGTACCACCAGAGAGGTTCCCATCCAGTCATTTCTTCTGTCATCATTTACTCACATATCCATCCATCCATCCATCCATTCATTTGTTCATTTACACATTAATCCATGAAGCACTGTTCATCAACCTCACACCAGCCAAACCCAGAAAACATCTCTCAGGATGCCACTTCCTATTAGCAAAATTCTAAACAGAGGTTGTGAGTTGGCATCCCAGGGGCCATCCTGGTTCATCTGAGACTTGTGAATGTTGAAATTATTGGTCTGCATTTAAAAACTGGGAGATTTTCCATACAAATATGGATTTCAGCTTCTCGTGAATGAAAATAACAGCTGACATTTATCGAACATTTAACAGGCACTGTGGGGGATGCAGTTTACACAGTAAGCGCCTCATCACTAACCTCCTTTTACACCCCAAGAAAACAGAGGCTGAGAGAAGTCCAGTAATTGACTAAGAAGCTTCAGGTCAGCTCAGAGCCTGTTGCACTCTGGCCTGCGGCCACCACACTGCACCCACTCTTGGAACCTGTGGCCGTGAGCAAGCAACCACATGCCTGCCCAGCGGCAGCTGGCCAGGCTTGGTGCTGGACTCTTCCTTCATGTCCATCACCTGTCTGATCCCATGGGCATTGGGAACCCCAACGTGGCTCTTCACAGCCCTTCCCAGTTGAGACATTTCTGGTTCTTTTGGCTCCCAAAGATGTACACAGACCCACAGGCATCCACAAGGTTGGGCAATCACAGGGGGCAGGAGGTCCCTGACCTTTTCCTGGAGCCACATGAAAGCTCAGCTCTATCACCAACCACAGAGTGACCTTGGGCAGATGACCCTGGGTAAGTTACCATGTGTCTTGGGACTCCAGTGCCTCCCACTTCACTGGGCCATTGGGAAAAATAAATGAGTTAATGCACCCTAATAGGAATTTCCCTGGTGGTCCAGTGGCTAAGATGCAGGAGCTCCAAATGCAGGAGCCTGGGTTTGATCCCTAGTCAGGGAAATAGATACCACAAGCCACAACTGAGAGTTTACACGCCTCCACTAAAAGATCTTGCATGGGGCAACTAAGACCTGGTGCTGCCAAATGAGCAGATAAGTAAATAAATATTTTAAAACTAACCCTAAGACGACGCATGCTCAGCCACTAAGTCCTGTCTGACTCTTTGCGACCCCATGGACTGTAGGCTCCTCTGTCCATGGGATTTCCCAGGCCAGAATACTGGGGCAGGTTGCCATTTTCTTCTCCAGGGGATCTTTCTGACCCAGGGACTGACCTCGAGTCTCCTGCTTGGCAGGAGGATTCTTTACCACTGAGCTACCTGGGAAGCCCCAACACGATGCTGGCACATGCTTATTGGACATAAAGTCTGTTTCTACAACTGCAAGAGTGAAAATCAAGACTGTTCACATGCCAACTCATGGAGGAAGTCTCTCCTGATCACAGGGCCATGGATCCCATAATAGGCATCCATGCATCAAGAAAGGAGAGGAAGGTGACTATTAATTGAATGCCTACTCTGTGCCAGGCCTTGTGCCAGCTCTGTGCTGTCTCCTCTATCTACTGCATCTTATACTCCCTCTGATCCATCCTCCCTTTGTCAATAACCCACCCTTTTTTTTTTGGCCGCACCTCGAGGCATGCAGAATCTTGGTTCCCTGACCAAGAATTGAACTTGTGCCTTGCAGTGGAAGCATAGAGTCTTAATCACTGGACCACCAGAAAAGTTCCCTTTTTCTGTACACTCTTGTCTCTACTTTTCCTCCATGGTCTGAAAATTTGCAGGCAATCCTCAGTTTTAAAACATAATTTTAATAAACTATTTTATGAAACACCATATATCTCAGATATCAATTTCAATGTGGAATCAATAGAGAAATCTATTTAAAAGATATTTTATATTCTTTTTTTTTTTGGTACCAAGTATTTTAAATCTTTACATTGTTTAGTCACTAAGTCATGTCTAACTCTTTGAGATCTCATGGACCGCAGCACGCCAGGCTCCTCCATCCTTCACTCTCTCTTGGAGTTTGCTCAGATTCATGTCGGTTGAGTTCAGTGATGCTATCTAACCATCTTATCCTCTGCCGCTCCCTTTTCTTTTTGCCTTCAATCTTTCCCAGTATCACGGTCTTTTCCAATGAGTCGACTCTTTGGATCAGGTGGCCAAAGTACTGGAGCTAAAGTATTTCAAATCTAATGTGTGAGTATGGAATACATTTTGTTCAGATCGGCTGCATTCAACAAGCCAAAAGTCAGAGGTGGCCAGTCTTAGTCTAGAATGTTTCACAGTGGGGATAGCAGTAGGCCACCACTAAGGCTTAATTTCAGGATTTTTGGCAATTTATATGCCCTTTGAATTTTTGGTGAATTGAAATAGGTGCTTCCCAAGTTGTGGGTTGAACTGTCCATTGAAGAGATGTATTGATGGCTTCCCTGATAGCTCAGAGGGAAAGAATCCACCTGCCAGTGCTGGAGACACAGGTTCGGTCCTTGGTCTGGGAAGACCCTACATGCTGTGGGGCAACAAAGTCCATGTGGCACAAATGTTGAGCCTGTGCTCGAGAGTCCACGTGCCACGACTACTGAAGCCCTCGCTCCAGAGCCTGTGGTCCACAATCAGAGAAGCCACTGCAAAGAGAAGCCCTCACACTGCAACTGGAGAGAAGCCCCCATTTGCCACAACAAGAGAAGAGCCCTCGCAGCAACAAGACCCAGCACAGCTAAAAACAAAAACAGAGAGAGAGATCGAGCAATGGGTTGAAGTCCGAACCCCCAGCAGCCGTGAATAAGACATGAGTTACAAATAGGGTCTTTGCAGATGCCATCATATTAAGATGAAGTCAGACCTGATTGGAGTGGACCTTAATCCAACGACTGGTAATCTTATAAGAGGAGAGGAGACATGGGGACACGCAGGAAAGGACCACGTGATGACAGAATCAGAACCTGGAACGAGGCGAGTGAAAGCCAAAGGGAGCCCAGGACTGCCGACAACACCAGAAGCTAAATGAAAAGCATGGGGGCAGATTGTCCCCGAAGTCCTCAGAGGCAGCACAGCCCTGGCCCACATCGTGATCTCCGTTTGGACTTCTGGTCCCCAGAATTGTGAGAGAATACATTTCTGTTGTTTTAAGCCACCCAGCTTGTGACACTTTGTGACAGCCTCCCTAGCAAATGAACACAGCCCACGCTGAACTTCTGTCCTTAAAATCACCTAAAGGGAATCTGATTTCCCTGAAGTACTGGTGCCGTGATGGCAGATTCCATTCGTGGTTCAACTCTTCCTAGTGATGGTACTAGGTCCCTATTTCACGTTAGCTGATGAACTCTACATGAGATAATTTTTTTTTTCGCCTGCTCTTGGTTTTCATTGAAGCACACAGGCTTCTCTGGTTGCAAGCACTCTGGTTAGTTGCCTCGTGGCACTGGGATCTTAGTTCCCTGATCAGGGATTGAACTTGTGTCCCCTGCATTGGAATGCAGATTCTTAACCACTGGACCACCAGGGAAGTCCCTATATGAGACCGTTTTGTGATATGTTTATCAACTGACAGCATGGTAGAATCATCAATTATAAGAAATAGAGGAAAACAAAAGAATGAGAGAGACTAGAGATCTCGTCAAAAAAATTAGAGATACCAAGGGAATATTTCATGCAAAGAAGGGCACAAGAAAGGATAGAAATGGTATGGACCTAACAAAAGCAGAAGATATTAAGAAGAGGTGGCAAGAAGACACAGAACTATACAAAAAAGATCTTAAAGACAGCATTTACTGGGCAAAATAATACGAGGGCAAAATGCCACATGTTCCTGCCTGACTTTGAAACACATTATTATTTTACAGAGATAAATAAAGGTAAAGGTGTCTCCTTGCCAGAACCCTGAAATTTCAGAGGTCTCTTTCAACATTATCTAGGAAGTCTCTGCCAGCATAGGAGCCTCTTCCTGTGGGTTTTTGAGCTACCAGGCAAGGGAGCTGACTTTAGGTGGGTTTGCCTGTAGCAAACCTTGTCCTGGGAGACCAAGCCACTGGCCTGTGTTTTAAAACTATTGACAAAGTTGACAGTCACCTGCTTTCTTTCTTTTTAAAAAATAATCTTCTTTCTTTCTTTATTGGCCGTGCTGGGTCTTTGTTGCTGCGTGGGCTTCCCTCGAGTTGCAGCGAGTGCGGCCTGCTCTCCCTTGCAGTGCGTGGGCTTCTCATTGCAGTGGCTTCCCTTGCTGTGGGGCATGGGCTCTGGGGCACCCAAGCTTCAGTCCTTGCGGCATGTGGGCTCCAGAGCACAGGCTCAACAGTGGTGGCACACAGGCTTAGTTTCTGCATGGCGTGCGGGATCTTCCTGCACCAGGGATTAAGCCTGTGTCTCCTGCACTAGCAGGCAGATTCTTTACCACTGAGCCACCAGGGAAGCCTTCAGTCGCTTCCTCAACAGAGGTGCCATGGGACAGCGTCAGTCCTTGTTCAGTCTGACAGCTTTCTACTTTGGTTTCTTATCTTCCTTTTATCTCATGTTCGCCAAATGCCAGCCCTGAACATAAGTTCTCCAAGTTTTCTTAGGTCAGCCACTGAGAGACCCTCTGTGAATCCATCGTGGCTTTCAGGGTCATTCTCACTATCCCCTCATTAGGAGCCGTACCGTATCATCCCCTAAGTTCATAGACTGAAGTTCTAACCCTCTCCTGCCCCTCAAGTGTCTCTGAATTGCAATTGTCTTTGAAGATAGGGCCTTTCAAGAAGTAATTAAATTAGGACTTCCCTGATGGTCTAGTGGCAGCGAACAAGGGTTCGATCCCTGGTCCGGGAAGATTCCACATTCCATGGGGCAACTAAGCCCGTGAGCTGCAACTACCGAAGCCCGCATGCCTAGAGCCTGTGCTCTGCAACAAGGGACGTCACAGCAAGGAGAAGCCTGCGCACCGCAACTGGAGAGCAGCCCCCGCCGCTGCAGCTAGAGAAAGCCCTGGCGCAACAATGAAGACCCAGCACAGCCAGCCCCAAATGAGTACGTCCGAAAAGACATAATTCAATTAAAATGAGATCGTCAGGGGGGCCTTAATCCTCTATGACCGGTGTGCTTATAAGAAGACATTAGGTCACAACACACACGGAGGAGAGACTGAGGACACAGGGAGATGCCCATCTGCAAGCAGGAGACAGTCCACCCCAGAAACCAGTCCTCAGAACACCCTGATCTTGGACTTCCGGCCTCCAGGACTAGGGGGAAGTTAAGCTTCTGTTTTTAAAGAATTAAATCACCCAGTCTGTGCTATTTTATTATGGTCGCCCCAGCGAACTGATAACACTCTCCCCATTCCATACAAAGCCTAGATTTTAAAAATGCCTCTTTTCATTAATTTTTCTTTGCTTTTCCACCAGACAAATTTCTCCCTGCCTTGTACAGCCTTTAGACTCTTTATAATTAGACTCTGTGGGCTTCCCAGGTGGCGCTAGTGGTAAAGAACCTGCCTGCCAATTCAGGAGCTATAAGAGACACAGGTTCGATCCCTGGGTCGGAAAGATCCCCTGTAGGAGGGCATAGCAACTCACCCAGTATTCTTGCCTGGAGAATCCCATGGACAGAGGAGCCTGGCGGGATATGGTCCATAGGGTCACAAAGAGTAAGACAAGACTGAAGCGACTTAGCATGCATGTACAATTAAGACTCTTGCTTTTAAGTAACTTTAAATTTATCTAATTATTTTTTTCTGATTTTAAAAGTAATGCCTGGGGACTTCCCTAGGGCTCCAGTGGTTAAGAATCTGCCTTGCAATGCAGGGGACGGGAGTTTTATCCCTGGTCGGGGAACTAAGATCCCACATGCCATAACTAGAGAGTCTGTGTGCTATACCGGAAGATTCTGCATGATGCAACGAAGATCCTGTGTACTGCAACTAAAGCCTGATATAAATAAAAATTTAAAAAGTAATGCCTGTCACTAATCCACTAGTTTCAGGAAAACGTCTTGAAGAAAGTGAAAATCCTCTGCAATCCCTTCAGTTTCCACATCTTTAAGTACCTCTCACATTTCTTAATATTGTTCTAAAAAATAAGACCACATATTTTACACGGTGTTGTACAACTTGCTATTTTTTCACCAAAAATATATTTCAGACATCTTTCCCTGCCATAACAGCTCCATTCTTTTTCCTGGCAGCAGAGTATTTGATGGTATATAAATGTTATATAATTTCTTTAACCATCTTCCTACTTTGGGTTGTTTCTGGTTTTTACTTTTCTAAACACCAGAAACAGAAGGCTGGTACATAGATCTTTGGCATAAATGAAGAAATCTTTTGAAGCAGAAATTCTAGGTCAAAGAATATAAACATCAACAATTAAATAATGCCCAACCATACATCAGAAAATACCACAAACTACATTCCTGCCAACAGCATAAGGCTATGCCCATTTTTTCACATCTTTGCCAGCACTGGGTAGTAATACTTCTTCATCTTTTCTAGAAGGACTGATGACAAATAGTATCTCCCTGTTAATTAAGAACAGGTGAGATGGTTGGATGGCATCACCGACTCAAAGGACATGAGTCTGAGCAAACTCCCAGAGATAGTGAAAGACAGGGAAGCCTGGCACGCTGCAGTCCGTGGGGTCGCAGAGTTGGACACAACTTAGCGGCTGAACAACAACTCAGTCTCATCCATAGAGAAGAGCTTGACTTGGGTACCCCATGTTTTCAGTGCCTGGCATTTAATAAATGTGGTATAGACAAAAATGTTTGCCTATCAAAATTTAACATAACAGATTAGAAAACTGGGCAACTTAAATGGGAGATTTGTGGGACAGATGTAACCAATCAAATGCACAGGGCAATGATGGAGCACCCTGATTCTTGAATTTTCTGGAAGGACAGAAACAGATATATCCACAAGTGGAGGCAGGATTTGTTCATCATTACGAGGAAAAAGAGTGTTTTGGCTAGAAATTAAAAATGCAAATGAAAACCAGCTTTAAGGTATCATTACAAACTGATTTATCCAGAAAGGAAATTAAACACGTAATAGGCAATGGCCGGGGGTGGGAGAGTCCATAAGCGTCTGCATACTTGGCAGGTTTATAAATGGGTTCAATGTTTTTGAAACTCAGAACAGCTCTGTGAATAATGAGTTGAAAAGCTGTTAATATCTTTGATCCTATAATTATCCCCAAAGAAATCCTCCCAAAGGGTGGGAGGAGTCATTGTACGCAAATGCTCCCAGCAGTGCTCCTCGTAAAGGCAAAAAGGAAACAACTCAAATACCATATAATAAAGCAAAGGCTGAGCAGGCCACAGTGTGGCCACCCTCTGGAGTGTGGGATGGCATGGAAATCATGTTGAAACTCGGCAGTAAGCTTATCAACTAGGGCTGAGTAAAGCAACCTGAGTATGAAGCAGTTGGTTCCTAGGGATTAGAAACGCAAGTACGTTTTGATTTTTATTTTTGGCTGTGCTGTTCAGCTTGCGGGATCTTAGTTCCCCAGCCAGGGCTCAAACCTGTATCCTCTGCAATAGAAGCCAGAGTCCTAGCCACTGGACCGACAGAGAATTCCCCAGAACACATGTATATTTTGAATTCCCTCCCCCAGCCTTGTCTCTATACTCCAGCCACACGATACTCATTCAGCCTTGATGTCTGCTCCTCCCAGAGTCTCCTGTTATTTTCTCTGCCTGGAAGCTCTCTCATCCACTCTTCATACTTAGACTTAAAAAAAAATAGTTTATTTATTTAGGCCGTGCTGGGTCTTTGTTGCTGTACCAGCTTTCTCTAGTTGCAGTGAGTGGGGACTACTCTCGAGTTGCCGGCTTTTCACTGTGGTGGCTTCTCATTATGGAGCATGGGTTCTAGGCTCACGAACTTCCAAAGTTGTGGTGCACAGGCTTAGCTGCTCCTCGGCATGTGGGATCTTCCCAGACCAGGGATCGAACTCATGTCTTCTGCACTGGCAGGTGGTTTCTTTACCACTGGGCCATAAGGGAGGCCCCATAACTAGAATTTTTATTTTATTTTTTGGCCCCACCATGTGACTTGCCGGATCTTAGTTCCCCAACCAGGGACTGAACCTGCACCTTTGGCAGTGAAAGTGCAGAGTCCTGACCACTGGACCACCAGGGAATCCCCTTCGTGACTGGAATTTTTAGGAACCTATTTCAGGCACTTCCCTGGTGGTGGTGCTGCTGCTGCTGCTAAGTCGCTTCAGTCATGTCCAACTCTGCAACCCCATAGATGGCAGCCCACCAGGCTCCCCCGTCCCACGGATTCTCCAGGCAAGAACACTGGAGTGGGCTGCCATTTCCTTCTCCAATGCATGAAAGTGAAGTCGCTCAGTTGTGTCCAACTCTTCACGACTCCATGGATTGCAGCCTACCAGGCTCCTCTGTCCATGGGATTTTCCAGGCAAGAGTACTGGAGTGGGGTGCCACTGCCTTCTCCCTGGCGGCTCAGCGGATAAAAATCTGCCTGTCAATGCAGGGACACAGGCTCGACTCTGGTCTGGGAGGATCCCACAGGCTCCAGAGCAATGAAGCCAGAAAACCACAACTACAAAGCCTGTGCCCTAGAGTCTGCATGCCGCAACTACAGAGCCCGTGTGCTGCGACTACTGAAGGCCGAGCACCCTAGGGCCTGTGCTGCACAAGAGAAGCCGCCGCAAGGAGAAGCCCACACACCACAGTGCAGATTAGACCCCTGCTTGCTGCAACTAGAGAAAGCCTGAGTGTAGCAATGAAGACTCAGTTTCAAAAACTAATAGAATCTCCTTAGAGAAGGTCAAAGCAACAGTCTCACCCAAGAGGGGCAAAAGGAAAGACAAATGTTCCCACCTCAAACTCTGTCCCTGGCGATAACCAACGCCAATAGCCTGGGCACAGCTTTCTGCCCGGTTCACTCTGCAACCACTCTGTGGCAAACTCCTATCTTCCCTTCGGTTCTCAGAAAAATGTCACCTCCTCCAAGAAGCCCTCTCTGACCACACTCCACTCTTCCAGAGCGGGCTGAGTGAGGAGCATCTCCTCTGCAGTGCGATTATCATCACAAGCTTATTTCTGTAATTACCTGCTTAATAACTATTTTCTGCACTGGACTGCAAGCTCCACAAGGATAGGGATTTGATCTCGGTCCTGTTCACAATTGGGCATTCAGTAACAGTAGCCCCGAGTGAGCACTAGTGAATAATAACATTACTCATGAATAATATTAGCCAACATCACGGGGACCTTCTTTTCTGTCACATGGTGTTCTAAATGCTATATGTGTTTTTCTCATTTTGGCTGACCAAAGGGCATGTGGGATCTTAGTTCCTGACCAGGGATCGAACCTGTGCCCCTACAGTGGCAGCACAGAGTCTTAACTACTGGACCACCAGGGAAGTGTGGTCCAGTGGTTATTTAGTTTTACTTCTATGTGCGTTATTTAATTTTATTTCTCCCTGCAACAATACGAGAAGACAGGTACTATTGTTATTCCCATAATCGTGTCAACTGCCCCAGGAAATACAGTTGAGAACGGGCAGAATTGAGACCCAATCCAGGCAGCTCCAAGCCCTCACCTCCATCTCACAGGTAATAGTAATAAATGACGGCCAGGCAGCAGCTGGGGGACTTACCCACGGAGGCGATGTCGGCCAGCTGATCCTCAGCCTCCTCGGGGTTGAGCAGGTCTGTCTTGCTCTTCTTTATAGTGGCTCTCCGCAGAGCTCCAACAATGGAAACACAGCAAGAGAAAAGACGTTACCCTTTCTGCTATACCAATGACATTGACCGCGTGTGTCCCTGAGTGCTAGGCGCTCTATTAGGACTTTCTCCATGTTGTTGGATTTCACCCACATGGCAGTCTGGTTTCATGGGAAGTAACAGTATGCCCATTTCACAGATGTGGGGACAGAAGCTTAGGGAGGTTACATGACTTTGCCCATGGGGTAAAGATGAGAACCAAGTTCCCGCTCCATCTAAGTCTGGGCTCTTGGTCAACATTTTCCCTCTAAGAGTTCTGGGATTGGACATGTAGACTTCTATGAAAATGGCCCACCCCTTTAACTTTTAGCACATTTGCCAGGCTGGCTGGGACTGTGGAAACCCTTCCTTAATATTTAGGTTCTACACCCCAAGAGCTCTCCAGGGGACAGTGAGTTCAGGCACACACTTCCAGTAAAGTGATTTAGACACCTCCATTCCCTGGTAGCTCAGCTGATAAAGAATCCACCTGCAGTGCAGGAGACCCCAGTTTGATTCCTGGGTCAGGAAGATCCATTGGAGAAGGGATAGGCTACCCATTCCATTATTCTTGGGCTTCCTGGTGACTCAGATGGCAACAAATCTGCCTGCAATGCGGGAGACCTGGGTTTGACCCCTGGGTTGGGAAGATACCCTGGAGAAGTGAACAGCTACCCACTCCAGTATTCTGGCCTGGAGAATTCCATGAACAAAGGAGCCTGGCATGCTACAATCCATGGAGTTGCAAAGAGTCGGACACGACTGTGTGACTTTCACTTTCATTTATGGGTACAGTCTTTCTCTCCTCTCAAAGAGTAAAATCCCTGTTACTCTTAGGATGGAGCCCCATCTCCTTTCCTTCCTTCTCACTCCTGGTTTCTTCAATCCACAGTCATTGCTCTGTCTAGTCAAATTTCTAATGTAAGACAACTGTCCTTAATAGTAAGCTGGATTCTTGGTGAAATTATTTTATTTTTGGCCATGGTGCATGGCTTGTAGGATCTTAGTTCCTCAACCAGGGATTGAACCTGGGCCACCACAGTGAAAGTGTTGAGTTCTAACCACTGGACTGACCACCAGGGTACTTCTATTGGTGAAATTATTTTTTAAAAAATTTGGCTGCATCTTGTGCCATGTGGGATCATAGTCCCCCGACCCAGTATTGAACTTGTGGCCCTTGCATTGGAGGCAAGGAGTCTCAACCACTGGACTGCCAGGGAAGTCCCTGAAATGACTATTATTTATTTTGCTTAGTGAACATAGATGGGGCTGATCCCAAGCCAGACACCGTCCTATGCATTCTATCTGCCATACTTAATGTAATAGTCATGAACAATCAACTCAGGTAGGTATGGTAATTATCATGCCCATTTGACAGATGAGGAAAATGGAGGCACAAAGCAGAAGATGGGCACGTGGTCAAAGCAGACAGGGCAGGCAGGAAACAGGAACCCTGTGTCAAAGTCCTGAAATCCCTTGGAGGAAACAGAGTCTCGCCATTCTCCATATCTTCCTGAGCCCGACCCAGTCTTGTATTAATTCTTGGCAACACTTGGGCCCTGAACATCCATCCCCTGGAGGCTCCTTAGAAAGAAGCAAGCCATTCCCCAGCTCTGACTCCTCCTGTGTTCCCCAGGACCCATCCCAACCCCCAAGCCAGGTTCAGAGCAGTTACCATCAAAGGGATGTCTCTGCTCCCCATCAGTTTCATCTTCGGCGAGGATCACCTCTTCTGAAGAGCAAGAGCACATAGTTAATTTATGCTCCAGCATCTGGAAGACCCTCCTGGGGATGGGTTCCCTTGGATGGGAAAGGAGAAGAGTCCTCCCAGCCACTCCAGTCTCCCCTTGCTGAGTGACAACTCTATCAGCCAGAGATGTGCTTGCTAACTTGTTTTTGACTCCCAGCCCCACTTAAGCAACAGTTGTAAAGCCAACATCATCCCTACCTGCTTCAAAATAAAAACCAACCTCCTAACCACAACTTATAAGATCTCGCCTGATCTGACCCGTCACCTCCCTATCCTCCTTTCCTCTTGCTCTCCCCCTCACTCTGCCCCAGCCTCACTGGCTTCCCGGCTGTGACTCCACTCTGCTCCTACGCCAGGGTCTTTGCACTTGCTGTTCCCTCTGGCGGGAAGGCCCCCTCCCCTAGACATCCACATGGCTTCCTTATTCACTTCCTCCAGGTCTCTGCTCATAGGTCACCTCCTCAGAGAGACCCTCTCTGATCACCCTGCTGTCTCTCTTTCCTACCTTCTACCCTGTTTTATTTTTCCTCTCAGCATTTAGCAACACCCAATATTATGCGTATTTGGTTATTTTCTGTCTCTCTCATTAGACGATCAGAGCCCTGCAGGCAGAGATCAAATCTCAGTGTCTAGAACACTGTCTGGCATACAGCAAGTGTCTCATAATTGTCTGAATTATCAAACAAATAAACATGCACAATACCTACTGTATGTTAGGTACTGCTCTCTTCTCTTATTTTTTGGCTGAGCCAATTGGCATGCAGGATCTTCCTTGACCAGGGATTGAACCCATGCTCCCTGCAGGGGGAGTCTGGACAGCCAGGAAAGTTCACGCACTTAGCTTAAATTACAGCTTTATGGGGTAGGTACTATCATGATCTCTGTTTAACAGGCTAGGAGACTGAGGCACAGGGCAGTGAGGAGCATTGCTAGGAGGTGGCAGAGTAGGGATCTAAACCAACGTCTGGTTTTAGAGCTCTCGAGTATAATGTTATGTTATGCCTTCATCTCTCTGGATTCCTGTTGCCAAACATCGGGACTACCAGTTCAGATCCTCTGTCTCCTCCCCTCATCCATCTCCAGATCGCATGCATGACTCTCGGTGTGCTCCGTGACATGGGATTTCAGTTCTTGGGCCCCAGGATGAAAGGGCCTCACCTGCTTTTGAGATCCACTCCATGTACCCATTGAGCTCTCGTTCAATCTGCTGCTGCCGCCTCAGCTTCAGAAAAGCCCGCCGGTTCTCCACCCGCTCCCTTTCTTTGGCAAACTCCTGAAGAAGCGCAGGAGAGTCAGGTCTGGCTGTTTCAGAAATTTTAGGGAGTGTGCGTGTGTGTGTGTTTGGGGATTCATTATCCCTGGAGGGCAGTGCATTTAAACAAGAGGAATCAGGTCTTCTGGGAGAAGATCAGAATACTATAGGAGTGGGCATTTCTGCCAGCTTCCCACGTTTCCCACCAACTACACCCAGTTAAAGGAAAAAACCCACAATACCATAAACCATGTCATGCCAACCACTGCTGGCTGTAAACCCCATTCTCATTCTCTGTACTCTTGGCTAAAGAATAGTTTCATCCCTTTTTTAAGTTAGGCCAGTGACACATAAGCTGAAGATTTCTGCAGCAATCTTACTTCCATGAGAGAGCACTCTTCAGGTTTCCCTTTTCCTCTTCCTGTTTGGAGTGTGAGATGCCTATCTTGTGAGTGTGAAGTAGCCATTTTGAGACCATAAAGAATTCGTGAGATTTAAAGTCTCTAATAAGGATGTCAGCATGGAAAGCTAGAAGAAGCTGGGGTCTATCACGACACCATGGAGCCAGCAAACCAATCCCCAGTCTTGTAGTGAGAAAAATTAAACTCATTTATGATGAAGCCAGAAAAACAATCTTGGGGTAGGGTACAATGTGTGTTATGAAAATGCATGTTTGATTGTAAGCTACAATTTTATATTTTATATTTGGAAAATAAGGGGAAAAACCCAACTTGTTATTTTTTTAAAAATGTAAATTATAGAAATTAAAACTCTATAGAATTTTCTTGAGTTTTGTATTGAGGGTCTGAAAAATTTGAGAAAACCTTCAAAAAGCACTGAGCTACATTTTGGAAGTAGCTCAGCGCCAGGGGTGAAGCTTAGTGAGTGAAGCCTGGGTTGGATTTCAGTTCCCATGAATCTCTTCACTGGGTGTCCCCAGAAGTGCACAACCTGAGCATCTGTACATGGATTGCTGATAATGGACCAATAACCCAAAGCAAGAGAAGAGACCTGTTCTGTGTCTGGAGAATGAAAACAAAGTTTTGATGGCCTCTTCCTGGGGAAAAGATGGCGTGGGGGAATGGGATGGGAGGAGTAGCAGAGACTTACCCAGACAGCACACCCAGTACGAGGTTCAGCATAAAAAGGAGCCGATGATGATGAGGGGGATGAAGTACAACCAGTTCCAAGTGTTCCCTGAGGCATCGTTGCTCTACGAGGGGTGAGGAAGGAAAGCAGGTGAGTACCGAGTGGGACTTAGGTATGACCTGAAAGGTGGAGGGGTAGCTCTGGTTCTCCAGGGGCTTTGTTCTCAACTGCCCTTGGCCTGTGGAGTCCTAGCGTCCTGGTAGCCCAGAGAGGGGAAGAGAGCACAAGATCGACCAGTGGGGGGAAACTAGAGAGGTGCCACTGGAAGGACAAAGCTCCCTCCGGCTCACAGGTTTCCAGGGGACCAGAAACCAGCATGACACTCAGGAGGACTCCCCACACCAAACTCCAGGAGCAGAAGGGGAAAACCCCACTGAAGTGTAGAAAGAAACCCTTAGTTCCCTCCCTCTCTGCCCAGCAGTCACACTGTCTCCCTTGAGAGGAGGTGCAAGGTGGCAGGGTCTGATAGTTAGGTTAAATCACCAAGCTAGACAGCAGGACCATGAACCTTTTCCTCAAGTGTCTCCCGCTTCTATTGCCTGCAGCATCACTGTCAGCCACAGAAAAAATGCCAGAAAAGCCTATCTAGGTCAATTTTCAAGGGGAAAGATTGTCCACAAATAGAACATTCTTCTCTGGGAGAACAGGACACTATGCCAAGGAGGAAGTTAGGAGGGGAAGAAAATCCAGACTAGAGAAAGAAAGAGACATAAAATCCAGCACTTAGAGAGTACTTTTTTTTGTTTGTGCCAGACACCACCCTTCTAACCATTACTGATGCTGGTTTATTTACTCATTTAATCCTCATGATGTCCCTATGTTATTGTCATGAATTGTGGGAAATGAGTCAAAACTGAAGCCTGAGCTTACAGAGCTAGACAGTGGTGGACATGGGATTTGAACCAGGTGGCTGGACGCCAGAGCCTTATGGACTTAACCTCTGTCCTGGGCTGGGGAGGCCTTCTGGTGCTTCATCAGCTCTGTGACATCTACAGAATGTGGGGCCCCCAAATGTGGCTTTAAAAGCTCACCTTTAAAAGCACATTCGGTGCTACTGCAGCCCTGCAGAAAGGCTAAAATGAGAATGACTGACAGTGCCGGGTGCTGGTGAGTCTGTGTCATGTTGTCAATGGAGGGTAACATGGGGTATGAGTTTCCTGAGGCTGCTGTAACCACCACCAAATGAGTGGCTTCAAACAATGGAAATTTACAGGCATATAGTTCTGGGAGGCCAGAAACCCAAGGTCAGGGCATCAGCATGGCTGGTTCCTTCTAGAGGATCTGAGGGAGAGTGTGTTCCATGCCTTTCCCCTGGTATCTGGGGGTTTGCTGACAACCTTTGGTGGGCCCTTGGCTTGTAGATGCATCACCCTGATTTCTGTCTTCATTAATACATGGCTTTCTCTCTCTGTGCATGTCCGCCCTGTGTCCAAATTTCCCCTTTGTACAGGGACACTAGTCATATTGGATTAGGGCCCATCCTAATGGCCTCATCTTAACCAACTGTTCCTGCAATGACTCCATTCCCAAATAAAGTCATATTCTGAGGTACTAAGGGTTAGAGCTTCAACGTGTGAATTTGGGAAGAGGCACAATTCAATCCATCACGTATATACAACTACTTTGAAATGGGATGGGAATTTCTACTAAAATTAATCATGCACCTTTACTATGACCTGATCATGGCACCCCTGGGATATTATCCAGCAGAAATGTGAACCTGTCTATGCAAAGATATATGTAAGAATGTTCACAGCAGTGATCTTCGTAACAGCCCCAAACTGGAAACAATCTGAATCCTTGTTAACAAGAGAGAAAATAAATAAATGGAATATTGTGCAATGAAAGACCGCCATTCATCACATGAAGCCTTATAGACCTGGCATCCAGCAAAAGCCAGACAGAAAAGAGCATATATTAGGTTGGCCAAAAGCTCATTCGGGTTTCTCCATCTGATGTTACAGAAAACCCAATAGGGTGTTTTGGCCAGCCCAATATGTAAGATTCGATTCATGTAAAATACAAAAACAGGCAAACAAGCTGATGATATCTGAGGTCTAGATGGAGTATCTTTTGGAGAGAGTAGTGACTGAGGAGAGAGCAAGAGGAAAAGCTCTTGAGGCTGAGAAGGCTCTGCTTCCTGATTCTGGGTGCTGGTTATACCCACGTGTCCAGTTTGTGAAAATTTATCAAGCTCCTTGCTTATGATTTGTGAAGTGTTCTGTATATTGATTTCACTTGAACCTTCCCCAAAGATTTTTTTTTTCAAAGAAAGTCAATTTTACCTTAAAAAAGCAAGGAGATTCTGACATTTGCTACAGTGTGGATGAATCCTGAGGACGCTATACTAAGTGAAGTAAGCCAGACATGAAAGGATAAAAACTATACGATTGTACTCATATGAAGTTCCCACATTTGTCAAATTCAGAGACAGAAAGCAGAATGGTGGGCAGGGTCTGGGGGAGGGGGACAGAGGGTTAGTGTTTAATGAGGACAGCGTTTCAGTTCTGCAAGGTGAGAAAGTTCTGGAGATGGACAGTGGTAACAATTTATACCAACATGAATGCACTTAATGCCAATGAAGTGGGCACCTAAATGGATTAGACGGTAAATTTTAGGTTATACTTAATTTCATCACAATAATTAAGAAAGAAAACAAAACAAAAAAGCCAACTTTTATCATCATGAACACAGGTTCTGGGGACAGTGAAGGTGCCAGTCCCAGCTCATAGTTGTGTTCTAAGAGAGTTCTAATGCTTTGCTTCTGGAAGGTTCTGAAAGAAAGAAAAGGGTCAGCAGAAAGGACTGGACAGAAGGCAGAACTGGCTTTGTGTTTCCCCCTCCAGCACTGCTGCGGCTGAGGCATTTTGTTCCCATTTCTTGGGGCTAAATATAGCCCAGGAGAGAAAGCTTGCACTGGCCAACAGATGAGAAAAGTCTGGGCTGTCTCAGGAGGCAGGTTTGGCATGGAGACAGAGTGGTTAGGGGTGGGGGGGAGGAGGGCAGGCCTGAATGGGGGAGAAGTGGCTGAGCTCCCTTGGTACCAAGGCAGCCCCTCCATCCCGGCATCTGCCTACACCCCAGCTCCCTGCTGCACTTAAAGCAGTTGGCCCCCTGATGCTGCCTGGCATAAAAGACACTCACGACGCCAGGGCCTCAGCCTACCAGAGCCCATCTGATCCTCTCACAAAATGTGGTATGTGATCCTTCCCATCCTCCTGGGTGAGGAAACTGAGGCAAACGGAGGTCAAGTCTCATGTCCGAGATCCCTGTCGTGGGCTGCATTGCAGCCTGTCCAAAGGCATGTTGAAATCCTAACCCCCAGGACCTGTCCATGGGACCCTACTTGGAAACAGAGTCTCTACAGCTGCCATCAGGTTAAGATGAAGTCATGGTCGTGGGCCCTAGTCCAATAGGACTGGTGTCCTCTTAAGAAGAGGAAAACAGGGATTTCCTTGGTGGTCCAGTGGTTAAGAATCCATCTGCCAATGCAGAGGACACAGGTTTGATCCCTGGTCTGGGAAGATTCCCCATGCCACAAGGGGACTAAACCTGTGCACCACCACTGCTGAAACCCGTGCACCTGGAGTTCGCGCTTCACAAGAGAGGCCCCTGCCGCGAGACACCTGCACATCGCGCTTACAGAAAGCCCATGCACAGCAATGAAGGCCCGGCGCAGACAAAAATAAAGAGAGAAAGTGAAAATAGCATTCAGAAGAGAAGGGGAAGCCACCAGGTGAAGACAGGGACACACAGCCACGTAGCAGTGGAGGCAGAGACTGAAGGGACGCAGCTGTGAGTCAAAGAAGGCTAAGGGTTGATAGTCGCCATAAGAGGTTCGGAAGAGGCAAAAAGAATTTTACCCAGCGTCTCAGAGGTAGTGTAGCTCTGCTGGCATTGGAGAGGCAGGTGGGACAACCTCTCTCACTCTAGTAAATCTTGTTTGAGCTGACAAAACACCCCTCGATTCCCACAGTCTCCACAGCCGGTGGATGGGGGAAACTGAGGCTGTGGAAGATGCTTTGATTTGCCTGGCTCACACACAGTGTGGATGGCATGGCTGTGACTAGACCCATCATTCTGGCTTGCATCCGACTGATTTTTTTCTATCTCACTCATTCACTGCACTTACATAGTATTTTCTGTTTACAAAAATTGGCCCAAGAGAGTCTTAAAGAAGAGGGAAAATACTGATTCATCTCAGCACTGTTGGTACCTAGCATGGCGCCTGGTGCTTAGCAAGCACTCAATAAATACTCATCAAACAAATTAATGGCCGAGTCCCAGTAAAATCCTTAAGTGCTTTCTGGTTTATGGCTTATTTTCCTCTAATTTTTCGCACACGGTTCATTCAGAAGAAGTATAGAAGGTGCAGAAATACCTCCCCACCTAAAAAAACAACCAAACAACTCTCAGCCCAAAAGAACACGCAACTCCCCAGCATAAAGGATAAGGATGGGGTGGTTTAGACAACAGACGTATGGGTACCAAGGGGGAAAAGAGGGTGTGATGGATTGGGAGACTGGGGTGATATATACACACTGTGCTGGGCTGCTGGGCTTAGTCACATCCGACTCTTTGCAACCTCACAGACTGTAGTCTGCCAGGCTTCTCCGTCCATGGGATTTTCTAGGTAAGAATACTAGAGTGGGGTGCCATTTCCCACCCAGGGGATCTTCCTGACCCAGGGGTTGAAACCACGTCCCTTGTGTCTCCTACACTGGCAGGAGGATTCTTTACCCACTGAGCCACCTGGGAAGCCCATATATACACTGATATGTATAAAAGGGATAACTAACGAGAACCTACTGTGTAGCACAGGGAACTCTGCTCAGTGCCCTGTGGAGACCCAAAGGGGAAGGAAATCCACAATAGAGGGAGTATATGTACAGCTGATTCACTTTCCCATATAGTAGAAATGAACGCAGCATTGTAAGGTATATGCCAGTGAAGAATAAAGAAGCCATATTTCACATGAAGAGACGCTGGTGGCTCAGACAGTAAAGAATATGACTGCAGTGGAGGAGACCCGGGTTTGATTCCTGGGTCGAGAAGATTCACTGGAGAAGGAAGCGGTTATCCACTCCGGTATTCCTGCCTGGAGAATTCCATGGACAGAGGAGCCTGGCAGGCCGCAGTCCATGGGATCACAATGAGTCAGTCACTCATTATGAGACAAATGGAAATCAGCCCTAAATGTCCATCAACAGAGAAATGGACAAAGATGTGGGACAAAAGAATGGAGTGGATTTGACCATGAAAGACCCAGAGCCCCAAGGTGCCATGAGGGAGGTTGTATTTCTCTCCCAGTTTATGAACAAGTGTTAGCTGCTCAGTCATGTCTGAGTCGTGTCTGACTCTTTGTGACCCCACGGACTGTAGTCTACTGGGCTCCTCCGTCCATGGGATTCTTCAGGCAAGAATATCGGAATGGGTAGCCGTTCCCTTCTCCAGGGGATCTTCCCAACCCAAGGATCAAACCCAGGTCTCCTGCATTGAGGGCAGATTCTTTACTGTCTTAAGCCACCAGAGAAACCCCAGTTTACCCCTGTTATTAAATCATGCAATGCCTGCTAATTATTTTTTGAGCCCTCCTTTCCTCCATTCACTCTCAAAATGGTCCTTGTTTGGGTGGTAAATTATGTGGTCTTTCTGTTTCTGAGGTCTCCCGTAACCTTCCCTGGCCTCTTCAGCTCTCTTGCTCATCCTCACTCCTTCACTTTCAGCCACATGGGCCACCTAGCTGCTCTTCACAAATGCCAGAACCACTGCTACCCCAGGGCCTTTGCACTGGCAGTCTTGTCCACCTGGGTCTCTCTTTCCTCATATACCTGTACGGACCCTCCTCACTTCTTTCAGGTCTTATTAGAAGAACTTCAACCTCTCACCTTGAGGGTCCACAACACATCTACTGCTTTATTTGTCTCAGAGTCGGCAAACCACTGCCCACAGCTAGTCACCTGTTTTTGTAAATTAAAGGTTTTTTGGCATACAGTCATGCCCATTCATTATGTATCTTCTCGGTGGCTGCTTTTGTGCTATGAAAGCATATTGAGTAGTTGTGACAAAGACTACATGACCCACAAAGCCTAAAATATTTAAGATTCTGCCATATATATAAACATTTCTTAATTATCTTGTTGACAGCTTGCTTCTCCCACCAAAATGTCAACTCCCCCAAAAGAGATTTTTGTCTCTTCCTCTTGCTGCACAGAAAGTCGCCTGAATGTAGTATACATTCAATGAATGTTTGTTGTGTGAATGTGTAATCTAAAGTGCCCCCTCCCCACCTCCACCGAGATCTGATGCTTTGATACTGGCCAAGATGAACATCTATGAATTAACAAGGGCTGAGGTCAAGGATTAGTTTCTACCATCCGTGACTGGCATTTTAACTGTCGACTAAGCCCAGCTTTGTCACTTTCCTAATTGACACACTGAGAGGGTAACAGAGAGTAAGAGCAACAAAGCAAAGCACGGAGAGGTGGGATGGAGAGAGAGAAATAGGTGAACAAAGGAAAAGGGGAGGGAGAAAGATATACAGACAGAGACCAAGAATGAAGAGAGACAAAGAGAGAGAGGAAAAGAAAGAGAAAGGGAGTTTTTAGAGAGAGGGAGGGAGTGTGATGGCTTCCCAGGTGGCTCAGTGGTAAAGAATATGCCTGCATTGCAGGAGATGAGGGTTTGATCCCTGGGTCAGGAAGATCCCCTGGAGAAGGAAATGGCAACCCACTCTAATATTTTTGCCTGGGGAATCCCATGGATAGAGGAGCCTGGTGGGCTATAGCCATGGGATTCAAAAGAGTCAGACATGACTTACTGACTAAACAACAGCACCAGGGGGTGTAATAGTTAATGCCCAGTGTTGGGTTTGAATCCTGATTTCACCACTCTGACTAGGGGATCTTGACAGGTCTCTGCATCACTGTGGGCCTCAGTTTCCCTCATCTGGAAGATGGACCTAAAAACATCTCCCCACATGAGTGTTTAAAAATATTCATTTATTTATTTGACTACACTTGGTCTTAGATGCAGCAGGTGGGATCTAGTTCCCTGACCAGGGATCAAACCCAGGCATCTTGCATTGGCAGCATGGAGTCTTAGCTACCGGACCACTAGGGAAGTCCCATGAGGCTGTTTTATGGATCAGTTGATGATAAAAGGAAGATGTAGGGATGGATGGCAGCAGGCTCTCAGCAAATGGCAAAATGTTAACTTAAGATGTACTGGTTCTGCCAGGACCCCAGTCTTTTAGCTCCCTGCCCTGGTAGCAACCAAGAGAGGGCAGGTCTCATCACCCACACTGCACTCCCACGCTACTTTGGCCCAGATGATGCGGAGAATGTTGGGGATGTCCTCTGCGTAGGGTGGGGTGATTTCTTTTTTTTGAGTCATGCAGGCACATATGGTGAGGGGGTCCCTGTGAAATGAGACTGCCTGTCGCTCAAGCAACACACAATGCTCCTAGCAAACGGCCCCAGTGGAGCCCTCCTGGGCTTCCCCCATCCCACCTCCTTGAGCTCAGAGAGCCAGTCCTCCAGCCTGTTTGCTGTAGGAGGTGGCAAATGGCAGACTCCAAGGCAGTCAGTGCTGAGTCAGAGCTGGATTCCAACCTTAACTCCATGTGTGTGGCTCTGGGCCTGTTTCCTCATCTCTAAAATGGGGATATTTAAGGCTCTACCATCATGGAGTCACAGGTGGTGCACAGAGAAACACCTAGAATAATGTGGTGGAGAGGAAATGGCTGATAATCCACTATTATTCCAGTATATGTTGTTCAGATCCAGATTGAGCCCCAGGAAGGTCCAGCAATGAGGCTTGTCCAGCGGACACAGGAGCCATGTGGGTCCTTCAGAGGCTCCGGGACAAGGGAGCTGGCTATGTTGACTGAGGTTCATTCTTTAGCAGTTAAAAATGACTTGGACTACACTTTTGGCACAGAATTTCAACATATACCTGTCTTTGCAGTCTTTGGGCTTGGATAAGCACCTACCCTACCACAAAATCCTAATGGAGATAGGTCCACCATGCCCAGAGATGCCCCAGTGGCTCATCTCCAAGGATCCCTGGTCCTCTAGAGCAGGGCTTCTCAACATCAACACTCTTGACATTTTGGACTTGGTAACTTGTGGTGGGGGCTGAGCCAGGCACAGAATGCGAGAACTTGCATTACGTGCTTGCTAAACTATCACCTTCCTGGAGGGTTTTCCTAGCCACACTAACCACAGAAGTCTCTGTGAGATTCTCCCAGTCTCAGCTGGGGTGGGAGGGAGTCTGAATTTGCATTGAAAAAGTTAACCCTTCACTTTCCCAAGTAAAGAATCTGCCTGCAATGCAGGAGACCTGGGTTTGATTCCAGGATTGGGAAGATCCCCTGGAGAAGGGAATGGAATTCTTCTGTAAAGATTTGTCTTTTTCTTTACTTATTCTGTTAATTTAATAATCAAGTAATAAGATGACTACTTATTACTGTTATGTCAATCAAGAAGTCATTTATTTATTTTCGTGTGTACTCTCTCTGGACAGGTAATGTAAATAAAAACACCCAGAATACAGTGGGCACCCAGAAAATGCTCTCTCTTGCCCTTCCTTCCCATCTCCTGGTCTATAAGTAACTAAAACATCTCTCTTCCCTCCTAAACACTTAGCAAGACAAATTTAAATATATTCCCTGATTATAAAAGTAAACTGTGAAACTATTATACATACAATTGATAAGCAACAAAGATTTATGGTATAGAACAGGGAATTATATTCAATATTTTATAATAGGCTAAAATGGAATACAATCTGCAAAATATAATGGAATCACTATGCTGTACATCTGAAACTAATGTAATATTGTAAATCAACTATCCTTCAATAAAAAAGAGGATAAAAATCAATCATGTTCACACTGCTACATTTAAAACAGATAACTAACAAGGATCTACTGTCTAGCACATGGAACTCTGCTCAATGTTATGTAGCAGCCTGGATAGGACGGGAGTTTGGGGGAGAAAAGATACACGTATATGTATATGGCTGAGTCAATTTTGTCAACCTGAAACTATTACAACACTGTTAACTGGCTATACTCCAATATAAAATAAAAAGTTTAAAAAAGTCAGTTGTGCTCATTGTAGACAAATTTGTCAATATAGAGAAGTATCAAGAAAATAAAGATTCCCAAGTCCCACTACCTAGATGCCATCTGGGTACAGTGGACTTCAGTCTTTTTTCCTTATATTTTCAAAATTATACACTTGAGATTATAAGGTTCTATGGACTGAACTATGTCACAATTCATAAACTGAAGCGCTAATCCCTGATGTAACGGCATTTTTAGATGGAGTCTTTGGGAGGTAATTAGGGTTATAAGAGGTCATGAGAGTGGGACCCCTATGATGAGATTAGTGTCCTTGTAAAAAGAGATCCCAGAGAGCTTGTTCCCTCTCTCCCCCTCACCGTGAGAGGGCACAGTGAGAAGGCAGCCATCTGCAAGCAAGAAGAGCCCTCGCCAGACTGGGCCATGCTAGCACCCTGATCTCGGACTTCTGGTTTCCGGAACTATGAGAAAGCGCACCTCTGTTGTCTCGGCTGCCCTGTCTATGGTGTTTTGCAATGTCAGCCTGAGCCCATCTGTCAGCGCAGGACACCTAAGAGACATTGGTTCGATCCCTGGGTCAGGAAGATCCCCTGAAGGAGAGCATGGCAACCCACTCCAGTATTCTTGCCTGGAGAATCCCACGGACAGAGGAGCCTGGTGGGTTACAGTCCATGGGGTCACAAAGAGTTGGACACAACTGAAGTGACTCAGCACAGCATGCACACCTTGGTGCTTTTTAAAAATCAGTTCCCCTTACTTGTCATTATATATGGTGAGCATTTCCCTGAATCCTTAAATATTCCTCCAACAGATGATTTTTAATGACGACATGATACTCCATCATATGGAGGGACCATACGGTATTTAACCAGTTGCTTCCAGTTTTGTTCTATTTTTACAGATAATGCTGGGGTGCACATCCTGATATAAATCTTCGACAGTGTTTCTGATTACTTAAGGTTAGGCTTTTTCTAAAAGCACTTTAGCTGGGAAATCAAGTGGGAAAGAAAAGAGATAAATTGAAAAACAGAAAAACCTGGGCAGGTCCCTGCTGTTCCCTCAGCCAAGAACGCTCTTCTCTAAAACATCTGCCTGGCTCTCTTCTCTGTGGAAATGTCCCCTCCTCCTAGAAGCCCTCCCTGATTGCTTGGCCTAAACTGGCCCCTGCACCTCATCGCTTGTCCTCTCATGCTGCTGTGGTCATCACGGGACAAAGGGTCAAGTCACTGTGTCCCACATTATACACTTGCTTAAGGTCTATCTTCCACATTCTGAGTAGTTTATTATTTATCAACATTTTTTGGTCACGTCTGTCTCCCCGACGAGGGTGCAGATTTTTGTCTCTCTTCTTCATTGTGCTATCCCTGATCACCTGATCACTTCCTGGCACACAGTGGACATTCAGTAAGTAATTATGGGATTCCTCTAGTGCTCTATGGTTGAGAATCCCCCTGCCAACACAGAGGACATGGGTTCAATCCCTGGTCCAGGAAGAGTCCACATGCCATGGGGCAGCTAAGCCCGTGTGCCACAGCTACTGAGCCTGGCGTGCCCTAGCGCCTGTGCTCTGCAACGAGAGAAGCCACCACAATAAGAAACCCAGGCACCACAGCTGGAGAGTAGCCCCCACTCACCACAACTAGAGAAAATGTGCGTGCAGCAACAAGGACCCAGTTTGGCTGAAAATAAATAAATTAATTTAAAAATACTAATTAAAATAAGTAATTATGAAATAAACAAATGGATTCCAATGTTGAGAAAAGACAAGAGAATACACAGGCCTCCATACCTGTGTATTCTAAAATGCTTGAAGCAGGTGCTTCCAGACTCTCCCATGGATCTCACCTGACAGAGGCTGGTAAGGCCATGCCTACAGGCTTGGCTCCAGCACAATATAAAGGACAAAGAATCCAGACACTGCGCCTGCCTGTGGCTGGATGGAGATGGGGGCATCCTAGGGCAGGCCTGGCAGATGGCAGAGCACATGGGCAGGGCTCAAATGAGTCTGGAAAAGCAACAGCTCTGTCTTCGCTAAGCAGAAACTCAAAGATGCCACCTTAGCTTCTGCCCTTAGCAATGAGTGATCCTAGTGGTTGTATTTTTGGGTTGAGGAGTTGCCTTTTCTTTCCCTTTTTTTTTTTTTAATAAATTTACTTTCAATTGGAGTATAATTGCTTTACAATGTTCATTAGTTTCTGCTGTATGACAACATGAATCAGCTATAAGTATACATATATCCCCTCCCTCTTAAGCCTTCCTCCCACAGTGGGTGGATTGTCTTAATTTAGGAAGTTCCAGACAAGGGTTCCGGAGAAGGCAATGGCACCCCCACTCCAGTACTCTTGCCTGGAAAATCACATGGACAGAGGAGCCTGGTAGGCTGCAGTCCATGGGGTTGCTAAGAGTTGGACACGACTGAGTGGTTTCACTTTCACTTTTCACTTTCATGCATTGGAGAAGGCAATGGCAGCCCACTCCAGTGTTCTTGCCTGGAGAATCCCAGGGACGGGGAGCCTGGTGGGCTGCTGACTATGGGGTAGCACAGGGTCAGACACGACTGCAGCGACTTAGCAGAAGCAGCAGCAAAGGGTTCAAGTGCAAGTAGTTTATTTGGGAGATTTATGAACTGAATTATGCAATTCCCCCTCACCACCCTCCCCCACCAAGAGAAGCTGAAGATCTAACCTCTACGACCTCAGGATGTGACCTTTTTAGAAATAAGGTCGAGCTTCCCTGGTGGTCCAGTGGTTAAGAATTCACCTTCCAGTGCAGGGAACACAGGCTTGGTCGCTGGTCCTGAAAGATTCTATATGTCACGGGGCAACCAGCCCACGTGCCACAATTACTGAAGCCCCGATGCCCTACAGCCTGTGCTCCAGAACCAAAGAAGCCACTGCAACGAGAAGCCCCTGCACCGCAACTAGGCAGTCTGCTCGCGGCAGCGAAGACCCAGCGCAGCCAGCCAAAAGATCACATAAGAAAAAAAATTTTTTTAAGAAAAACAAGGTCATTACAGATGTAATTAGTTAAGATGACATTACACTGGAGTAGGTGGGCCCTAATCCAACACAATAAGTGTCCTTATAAGAAGATGGCCATGTGCAGACGGGATATTTAAGAGGAGGACAGAGAATCAATAAGCCGAAGAATGCCAAGGATTGTTGGCAACCACCAGAAGATGGGAGAGGCAAGGAAGAATTCTCCCTCAGAGCCTTTGGAGGGTGCCTGGCCCTGCTAACACCTTCTGGCCTCCATACTTGTACGGTAATAAATGTCTGTTGTTTTAGGCCAAACAGTGTGGTTACTTTATTACTGCTCTTGGCTCACATCAGGCTCAAATTCCTGATCGTGTTTCTACCAAAGTATGAAGGTGGGATATAACTGCATGGCAAGTTCTAGAAGGCTACTCTGCGGCAGTTACCAGTGGGGTGGAGAGCAGGTAACAAAGCAGGACCCAGTGGCTCGCCTCCCTTCCTCAGTTGCTGCTGAGTTTTCACAATGAAAAATTCATACATTTCTAAAAGGAGCGCCTGTTGGGGTGGAAAATTTGGCTTATAGAGAGCTTACTTAGGGCCATGGTTCTGAATCCTTCACATATATTCACCTTTACTCAGTCCTTGTGCCCTGTGAGGTAGGGTTGTGCTTTTCATTTTGTACATGTGGAAACGGAGACACAGAGAGTGTAAGCGACTTGCCCAAGGTTGCACAGCATGGGAGTGGTGGGGTCGGGAGGGGAACCCAGGCAGCCTGATGCCTAACTCTGTTCTTTCAACTGTTTCCCTGAGCTTGCGTCTCTCAAGGTGGTTCAGCCTCGAAGTTTCCAGGGCAAGTATCTCCTCAGACAGTGGCGCTTCCGACTATAGAACCCTCTGGAAATTTGTGGTCCTGCTCACACTTCCTCACTCACCACTGAGCACATTCCCATTGTCTGTCTTCCTCTGAACCTCTTTCTGGATGTCCAACCCCGTGACACAACCTGACCCAAGAAAGCTCCTGACGATCTCAAAGTTGCTGTCTGTTCCTAGAGATGCTATGCTCAGGCCAGGTCGTTAGGCAAACTAGGCCACCGTGGCTTTCCCCCACATCCTTCAGGTTTGTCTAATGAACATGTGGACATAATGGTAGAAATCTATGTGGTCTATAATATGAATGACACTCCCAAGATGTGATGACTTGTGCAGTGCGTGACGTACGTAACTGTCCAGGGATGGGGGACAGGGAACAGGGTAGAATGGGAGGCAGGGAGGCGTGCACATCCTTTCAGACCTGTCCTTAACATTTTCAAGACTGAGGACAAGAGAATCAGCTGAGGCCCACATAATATGTGTGAATATTTAAAAACTACTAAATAAAACATGCTCTATGCTTCTCCTACACAAACAAACATACCTTCATAAGCACTGGGAAGGTCAGTCTAGAATTTAGAATCTGGATGTCTGCACTGGGTTAAGGGGTGGGGACAGGCTTCCTGCCCCTTGACCATGGCCTGCCACCTGGGGTCCGGAGGGGAGGGCTCCACACACACAGGCTGGACGTGCCAATCTGCTTGTCCATATTCCAGCCACATTTGTGCCAACAGCTACCCCAAGGACATTCTTAGACCTCAGGGGATACAATGGGTAAGGTAGTCAGAGAACAGACTCATGGAAGAATCCAAATTCATGGAATCTGGGCTTGGGCAGGGAATTCTAGGATCTCAGGTGACTCAAAATATGATCTAGCAAGTGGAGGGGTGGTGGCACCAGTTCCCATCAGCATCACAGGGAGGGGCATGGCTGGAGGAGGGTCAGCACAGAATCCCTTTGGATAGATATCCAAGACATGCCTCTTTCTTTCCTCTGCATTGGTTTTTAACTTCATGCCACCTTTACATATTCAAAAATCTAAAATTATATTTTAAAACTTGGGCAATTAAAATTTATTCAGCATCTGTGTGCACTCTAGATTCTCACCTCCCAAAGGTGCTTCCCTATTAAGAGTTCTGAGGACAAGACGCCCATATCGTCAAAGGACGGAGCCTTGGGCTGGCTTTCCTGGGGCCATACTGAGCTGTCCTTTGGCTGCCTCCCTGGTTCAGGGTCCCTCCACTTCAGCCTCAGGAGTTGGCTGGGCCTAGCTCTCCACAACCCCTCATCACTTACGTTGTAGAGGAGGTCAGTCCACCCTTCCATGGTGATGCACTGGAAAACAGTCAGCACTGCAAACAGGATGTTGTCGAACTGAGTGATCCCATTGTTGGGCCCTTCCCAGTAGGGCTGACATTTGGTCCCATTGGGGCAGGTGCGGGCAGGTTCCTCTGTCCCACACGGTGCTGGAGACTCACCCTGAATGTCATCTATGAAACGGAAGAGGAGCAGAGTCAGGGGAAAGGGCCAACAAAAACAGCTCTGAGAAACGGGAGCCAGTGAACATTCAGTGCTGTTGAATCTGCAGAAAAATGGCTCTTAGGATGGACTTATCAGTCTTTTTCCAAAAAGTCCAATGCTTGGCTTGGTTGGTCTATTCATTGTTTTCTATTTCATTAATTTCTTCTCTAAGTTGTGTTCCTTTTTGATCTTTTCCTAAACTTTTGAGATAGATTAATGTTATTTAAGGCTATATATTGCCCTTTAAGTGCAGCTTTAACTGCACCTCATAACTTCTGTCATGCATTATTATCATTATTGTTCAAGTAAAACATTCAGCAGTTTCCATTATTATTTCTTCTTTGATTTGTGGATAACCAAGAAGCACCAAAAATTTGTCAGAAATATACAAAAATAGAGTAATGTAATGAATTCCCATGTAACCATCACCAATTTCAACATTTATCGACTCAGGGCTAATTTTGTTTCATCCACATCCCCTCCCCACACTAAAATATTTTTAAAGCAAATCTCAGACATCCTAGCATTTCATCAACAAATAAGAAGCATGTCTCTTAGCTTCCAAACACTTTCAGTGTTATCTGTTAGCAATTTCTAGCCTAATTGCACTGTGGTCAGAGGATATGTTTTGTATTATTCTGTCCTTTGAAATCTGTTGAGATGGACGTTAAAGTCCCAACAACAGTCAACTTTGGTAAATCTGCTGTGTGCATTTTGAAGTGGTTGGGGGCAGTGTTCTCCAGACTTCCATTAGCACAAATTTGTCAACGGTGTTGTGTTATTCTTCTGTAGCCTGACTGATTTTTTTTTTCTTGAGATGTACTGGGGCCCAGATGTTCTGGGGGGCGAGGGAGGCCAGTACACACAGTACTCCACCTTAGGCACAGGAGCTAAGCTTTCTCCCCAAAGAGCAAGAGGCAGATTGTGAAAATGCCACAAGGAAAGAGACACATGTCAATGGACACCCTTTTTGCTGGAAACCAAAGATAGCTTCCTGGCAAACTCAGACTGAGTGATCACGGTTGAGTCTGAATTCTAAGGTTTTGAAGGGGAGGGGGAGGAGATGCCTTCATGAGAACATGGACTCAGGGGAGTACAGAACATCCTGGGTGTGTACAGAACATCCCATTGGACCAGAGCCACAGATATGAGAGGATCCTATTCAGTGAGTGACACTTTTGAAGGTTTTTAGAGAGTGACATAGTCCAATAAGAAATCAAACAGCTGAGTGTGTAAACTCAAGCTCCCCATGAAACAAAACTCTCTCTCAATGCACATGCCACATATAGGGTTTGTAGACCATTCTTAACCTCCAATTAGCAAGAAATAAGCCAACACAGAATGCATGAATCTTACTGGCCTTTGCTGCTGTTGCTGCTGCTAAGTCGTGTTAGTCGTGTCTGACTCTGTGCGACCCCATAGACGGCAGCCCACCATGCTCCGCCGGTCCCTGGGATTCTCCAGGCAAGAACACTGGAGTGCGTTGCCATTTCCTTCTCCAATGCATGAAAGTGAAAGGTGAAAGTGAAGTCGCTCAGTTGTATCTGACTCTTAGCGACCCCATGGACTGCAGCCTACCAGGCTCCTCCATCCATGGGATCTTCCAGGCAAGAGTGGGGTGCTGGAGTGGGGTGCCATTGCCTTCTCCGACTGGCTTTTGAGACTCCTGTTAAATAGAAACTCTAGGCCATGCAAAATGACATTTGCCATATGAGAAGGGACATCTACACCTCAAGAAGCACTGACATCCCACTCACTAGTTTAAGTTGTGGGAAATACTTTTCCCCTTCATGTCAGACTTGGTACAGGGGCTGAGTTAATGAATACAGATTGGAAGGCAAAATCTTTTAAACATAAGAGTCGGGGCAAAAGGGAAAATTCCATGGGCTCCTATCATGAATGAGAACCATGGTTTGCTGGGAAGGTTGCCTCTGTCCAAAACCTTCTCCATTTTCACCTTCTGTCCAAGTCTGGCTCAATTCCCATCCACCAACACCCTCCCCTCTCTTGGACTAGTCCAGTCTACTGGTCCCTTTTTCCCCTCTCAGGGCTACAATAGTTTCCAAATGATCACATTTGTTGAGGAGATAAAAGCAGGCATTAACTTGCACTGCTATAGACTAGTTCCAGATGAGGAATCTTGTCTCCTCAAAGTATTTTGGAAGCTCTTGGAAAACAGGAAGCTCCCCCACCTTTCCTTTGCATTTCTCTGGGTGTTTAGCACAGTGCTGGGCACACAGGAAGTTGGTTCCTGATTATAAGGAGCAACCTGTCTACAGGAGAAATCTGACTGCCTTCAGCAGCTATGCCCAGTGGTGTTTCTGATTGTGACCTGCCAGCCCCCTCATCACGAAACACTCTGGGGGCTGCTTCTAGAAAAGCAACCATCCAGAGAGTCTGAGGAATTTGGTTATAAATATATTTTAAAATTAACCTGCTGCCTGGGTGTCTGTATATATCTGTCTCTTACTCACACATTCTTATATTTTTAATTGTGAGCTTTTCAGTCATCTTCCCTAAATCAAGGCCTCCTACCCTCCAGTTGCCCCACCCACATCTGTCCCCTTATAACCCTGATTCAGACTCAAGCCAGTTCTCTGTCCCCTTGGCTGGAGAGAGAGATAGAGAGAGAACCAACAAAAACAAAAACCTAGGATCCAGGAGTCCTGGTTTCTCTGCTCTCGGCTGATGTTTCCAAGGGGCCCTGCCCTGCATCTCTCCCTCCAGCATTTCCACCCAGGTGTCGAGGCCAGGAGCAGAAATAGCTTTGCCTCAATTAACACTTTCTTCATTGGGGAAAGAAATAATTAGGACATCCCATATTGAGCAAACTTCACAAGCCCAGGAGAGAAGGAGATGGGAGGAGCAAGAAAAAAGGAAGCAAAAAAAAAAAAAGAGCATCTTGAATAAACCTTCTTTACTGGGTTTTCCTGCTCTCTGGGAGGTCTGGGGAGAGGGTTCAGTTACCTGAGGGTCACCAGGAAGAGAAGGCAGATGGGAAGCCACTCCAGGACAGAATTATTTTCCCAATAAGGCAAGTATTCTTGCCTGGGAAATCCCATGGACTGAGGGGCCTGGCAGACTACAGTCCATGTTATTGCCAAGAGTTGGACACGACTTAGTAACTAAACCACAACAAGGAGGTTCAGGACTCAGCATGTGCCAAGGCCTGGGGTCGCTGCAGGGGTGGCGAGGCGGAGGCTGCTGCCACTGCATTTCTAGTCTGCTGTCTTTGGCCCCTACATGTTCCCACTGAAAATATCTGTGATGCCTTCTCCTGCCCAGCGTTTGGGGCAGCCAGCTGTGCCAAGGCATTAATGCCCATCCTGGGCTCAGTCCCCGCCAATGTTGGACAGAATCTGGTGGATAAATACCCAGCTCCCGTGTCCCTCCTGTGGGATGGGTCTAAGGCATGTGACCTACCCTGTTTCCCCTAGGTGCCCAATGGAGCTGAGGTCTAGTGACCTTGCCCAAGATGGTAACCTACTTGATAACGTCCCTAGATGTTACTAGATCCTCCCCGACTCACTTTCTCACTCACCTGAAGGTGTTTCCTGGGATCACTTCCCCAATAAACCACTTACCCTGGGACAGCTTCTCAGGTACCCCAGTGTAACATCTCAGCAACAACCAAGATCCCTGGGGCTGTTTCAACCCCTGCCTTCCTGGCTTTGAGAAGACGTTCTCCCAGCTTCCAGGACAAAGAAGCAAAGCCCTGCAGATCTTGTCCAGGAGCTTGTCCCCAAAGGAGAAAAGAAAGGGGAGGAAGGCTGGAAAAAAAAAAAAGTCTATGATGCTGCTCGGACCTACCTGTGCCCTCTTCAAAGCAGGTGGTATGAAATTTTCCCATATAAAATTCTAACCCTATGATTGCAAAAATAAGGATTGCAAAAAATAGGAGGAGGCCGATCTGCAGCAGGGGGATCATTGCCTTCATGATCGACTTCAGGACGACTTGTAAACCTGGGGATACACAGAGAGAGAGAGGCCCCAGAGGCCTGTGAGAAGGTACCCTGAAACACCACCCCCAAGATGCCTCCTGAGGAAACTCAGAGCATGCAGGATGCGGGAGACGGGGCAATGGTGAGCAAAGATGCATGGGAGACATAGAGGCTGCTCACTTTAATAACAGGAACAATCCTTCCTTATATTTTAAGCACTTTTTTGGTTTGTTTGTTTTCTTTTGGCTGCACCATTTGGTTTGCAGGATCTTAGCTCCCTGGTCAGAGACTGAACCTGGGAACATGGCAGTGAAATCACTGAGTTCCAACCACTGGCATTTCCCCACCTTCTATTTTAAAAATATTTTTAAAGTACTGGGCATAGGCTGACCTGTATGATGACTTTTGAGGCAAGTAAGAGGTGGAAATTCATAGCTTTCTGAGCCCTATTCCTGGGTGTTGCACAATTTTCATTCAAATCAGGGTGCCTTTTTCTAACCTTTTTCCACCAAGAGGGGGAGTCTTTTTCCTAATTCATACAATGCCATATGCATTAGTTGCAGCTCTGCCTGGGAAAGCAGTCAACACACTAGTTGCAACCCTGAGGAGCCAGATATTATTTCATTGGCTTTTAACAACAACCCCATGAGGCAGGCACACATGTAAAATTATCCCCATTTTACAGAGGTGGGAAGCAAAGCTCAGAGGATGTCATGCTAAAAATGAGGATTCAGCCTCAAGGTGTGAGAAATAATGGGGCCAGGATTTGAACTCGGGTTGGAATTGATGTCAAATCCCACGTCTGTAACCGACCTTTAGGAAAGCCTATGTTAAAATGCGCCCAAGTGGCTCAACACTAAAGAATCTGCCTGCCAAGGCAGGAGACACAGGTTTGATCCCTGGTCACAAAAAGAGTTGGACATGACTAAACAACAACAAATAACGTGGTTAAAATGAGGATTTCTCATTTTATGTCCTTGGATACTCTTCAGTGTCTCCCAGTAAACTGGGAGCCTATGAGAACTTGAAGAGAATTCGTATCCTGCTGTTGGGTAAAAATTATATAAATCTTAATTATGTTGAATTGGTTTATAGTACTTTTCGGGCCTACTATATCCTTCTACTTTTCTAGATATTCATTCTATTAATCTTTGAGAATTTAATATTGAAACTCCAACTAAAAATCTTAATTTATCAGGCTCTTCATCTGTAAATGGGGATGAGACTTAGCACCTCCCTCTCAGGATTAAATGAGAGGGTTCATACCTAGCAAAGCCCTTGGCATATCATAGATGGTCATTAAACAGAGATTCTTGTTAGCATTAGCTTTGGTATAGAATTTGATTTAACATGACATAGGCACCTCTGGTCTCTTGAAGAGAAGACTCTTGGGAGTCCCTTGCACAGCAAGAAAATCAAGCCAGTCAATCTTAAAGGAAATCAACCCTGACTATTCATTGGAATGACTGATGCTGAAGCTCCAATACTTTGGCCACCTGATGCAAAGAGCCAACATATTGGAAAAGATAATACACAAAATGCTCTTTCTGCCATGCCTAGTATGCAGTAGGCACTCAATAAATGGTAACCATCATTGCCACCAATATTATTCAGGCTGTGGGGGCAGACTGGCTAACTCCTAATTCTTCCATTCTCAACCACATGATTTTGCTCAAATTATTCAGCTGCCCTGAGCCTCAGTTTTCTCATCTGTAAAATGGAGATTTTGGTCCTATCAACTTCACAGGGTTGTGATTATAGAATGGAGTCCTGGGTGGTGCTTAGCATGGCTCCTGAGAGAGAAGTGCTCAGTAAATGGGTGCTGTGGCGATGGGTGAGGCTCCTGACTGGCTTTTAGGAGTTCACCCAGACCTGCAGCCAGATTCTGGGGGTGGGGGTGGAGGGTCCCTAAAGGGGCTTCCCCACAGATGAGTCTGCCCTGACCCAGGCTAGGGAAGCATCTGAGGGTGCCTATGAGACCCTCTTGCAGAAGGGAAATGGAGGGCTCCCAGGACCCCTGAGCAGACCCCTTGCCAGGGTCAGAAACTCACGCACTTGGGATTCCAGACACCAGCTTGAGTGGCCGCAGCACTCGAACTGCCCTCAGCGTCCTTAGGTCAAACTCCGTCCCAACTGTTGCCAAGATGCTGGAAGAAAAGCCAGAATAGAAAGCAGACGGTGGGCTTCAGGGTCAGAGAGGTGGGTGGAGGATTCAATGTTGTGGTTTCTTTTTAAAAATTTTTAATTAGAGGATAGTTCCTTTACAATGTTGTGTTAGTTTCTGCTGTGGAACAATGTGAATCAGCCATAATTATATATATAATCAATTATACATACATAATTGATTGATCAAATCAATCAATCCTAAAGGAAATCAGTCCTGAATATTCACTGGAAGGACTGATGCTGAAGCTGAAGCTCCAATACTTTGAGCCATCTGAACTGACTCATTGGAAAAGACTCAGATGCTGGAAAGATTAAAGTCAGGAGGAGAAGGGGACGACAGAGAATGAGATGGTTGGATGGGATCACCGACCCGATGGACATGAGTTTGAGCAAGCTCTGGGAGTTGGTGATGGACAGGGAAGCCTGGCGTGCTGCATTCCATGGGGTTACAAAGAGTCGGACATGACTGAGCGACTGAACTGACTGACTGATACATATATACACATATATGCATTTATCCCCTCCCTCTTGAGTCTCTCTCCCTGTTCCCATCCCACTCCTCTAGGTCATCACAGAGCGCAAGGTTGGTTTCTTGGCAGGGTGACCACAGGCTGGGTCTCAGTTTTGTCATATGTAAAACAGTGTTAATAGTACCTGCTTCACAGGATAAAAGATGATTTACAAAGACCCCAAATAGGTCTTAATACTCAATAAACACTCCCTTGTCTGGCTCAGCTGGTAAAGAATCCGCCTGCAATGTGGGAGACCTGGGTTTGATCCCTGGGTTGGGAAGATCCCCGGGAGAAGGGAAAGGCTACCCATTCCAGTATTCTGGCCTGGAGAATTCCATGGACTGTATAGCCCATGAGGTTGCAAAGAGTCAGACATGACTGAGTGACTTTCACTTCCTTTTACTCAATACATGTTGGGCTGAGAAGAAGAGAAATATTCCCCGTGGCACATGGTTGGGGTGATACTTGGTATATTTCACAACCCAAGATCAGGATGGATTGTGGGGAAACCTGGAGGCACTAGGGGAAGTGAGAGACCCTTTGGGCTCAGATCACTTTACCAACCGGCAAGAAAGTAGCTTAGTACTAAGACCTCAGCCTGCATGGGTTCAAATTCCAGCTCTGCCATTTCCCAGCTGGGTAACTGTGGGTAAGTCACTTTTCCACTTCATGCCTCAGTTCTCCCTTTTGCATAACAAGGATAACAACAGTACTGAACCCTCAAAGGGATGTGAGGATGAAACGAATTAATACATATGAAGTGGTAGGCGTTGTGCCTGGCACACAGGAAGTGTGTTAAGCTATTGGGAAATAAATGAAAAAAAACAAACAAATAAACCTGAAACAATGAGTGTGGCCCTGCTGGGGTGGACTAGCTGGCATCAGCCCCAGAGAGGACTACAGACCCAAAGCCTCAGGGCAAAAGTCACTCTTGTAAATGCAGGTAAGAATCATGGGAATAGGTGAGATGAGCCTTCTGTAGAAAGCCCCCTTCCCTCACCCCCTTACATAAAGACCCCATCTTAAGACCTCACTTGTAAAAGTGTTTCTGGTGAGACAAGGGAGACAAGGGGTTCCACAGCCCTTCCTCAGTGCCAAGGAACCCCTAGATCTGTTTCCTAAATAAGAAATGTAGTAGGGATGGCCACGGAACCACGGCACAGAAAAGGTTGTCACTGGAACCTCAGATGATGAGCAAGGAATGCTGAAAACAGGATTCTGTGGTTAAGAACGGGCTTCCCAGGTGGCACAGTGGGAAAGAATCTGCCTGCCAATGCAGGAGACACAGGTTGGATCCCTGGGTCAGGAAGATCCCCTTGAGTAGGAAATAGTAACCTGCTCCAGTATGCTTGCCTGGATAATTTCATGGACAGAGGAGCCTGGCAGGCTACAATCCATGGGGTTGTGAACAGTCAGAGGCTACTGAGTACACACTGTGATTAACAGGATGCAGACCGCAGAAATAATTTGGAGGGTGTCTTCATTCTTGTCTGAGTCTTACAACTTTGGCCTGGGAATAACCAGTATCTACTTTAGTTTTTGGCTGCACATGCAGAATGTAGGATCTTAGTTCCCTGACCAGGGGCTGACCCACGCTCTCTGCAGTGGAAGTGCGGAGTCTTAACCATTGGACCACCAGGGTAGTCCCTCTTTGTCTTCTTCTTCTTTTTTTTTTAATTTTTACTGTATATTGGAGTATAGATGATTTAAAACTTTGTGTCTGTTTCAGGTGTACAGCAAAGTGATTCAGTTATACATACACATACAACCATTCTTTTTCAAATTCTTTTCCTATATAGGTTACTTAGTAGAATATTGAGGAAAGTTCTCTGTGCTATACGGTAGGTCCTTGTTGATGATTTATTTTATATATAAAATATATTACTTTATATATAGTAATAGTACATCTCTTTGTCTTTGAGACAATCAGTATCTGCATCTATTAACAACCTGATTTGGCACCTGTATTAATAAACTGTATTGGCCCGCTTTTGTCTCAGGACTTTCTCTGAAGCTAAGACAGACCCAGGCAGTGAATTCCCCTGTGAGAGCAGCCCTCCTCCAAAGATCGCTGGGAAGAGGTGGATGAATTCCCCAGCTCTCTGGCCCCCTCCTTCCAGATGCTCTGAGGTGTGAGTTCCTACAGGCTCCCGAGAGGTTGAGCCCAGCTGCCCATCCAGGGTAACCTGCCCAACTCCTCCTTCTTCCCTGTCTCCCCACCCTTGTCCCTCACCCACATTTCCTGGAGTCACTTTGCAGATGAACTACTTGGACCCGAATCCTTGTCCCAGGATCAATGTGGGGGCACTCCAAACTAAGACAGTATTCTCAGCTCTTTCCCAACTATTCCTAGGACAGAAAGTTAAAGTGCTAGTTGCTCAGTCGTGTCGGACTCTTTGTGACCCCATGGACTGTAGCCTATCAGGCTCCTCTGTCCACGGGATTCTCCAGGCAAGAATACTAGAGTGGGGAGCCACCCGCCATTCCTTTCTCCAGAGGATCTTCCTGATGCAGGGATTGATCTCAGGTCTCCTGCACTAGGAATGGCTCTTTACCACCAGAGACACCATTCCTAGGACAGAGATGTGTCTATTAGATTGAGCTAACCTCCTCTTCCACCATCATCAAAAGTACATCTAAACACATTATATGTCCTGGGCAAAGCAATACTTGACGCCCTTTCTGCTTCATAGGGCTGATGCAGGAGAAAAACAGTTTAATCAAAAAATGCACACAGAGATTGAGTCCATTGGGGGTGTGATGCATTCTTAGAGAGAGCAGGCAAAAACAACAGCTCTGAGGGTACACAGCCGGTACTGTTAACTCCTCTGGGACCCAGGGAGGTTCCCGTTTCAAGCTGAGGATTCATGGATGAGCAGGTGGAATGCGATCAGTGGGGGAAGTACTTTCTAGGCTGAGGAAATGGCTGAGACAGACAGCCTGGGATGGGAAGGCAAATTCAAGGAAGGAAATGGCGCATGGTAGGGGTGTGGGTGATGTCATGAAGCTGAAGTGTAGGTGGGGGCCTTGCCAAGCAGCCCCAAGGAAATTTTCATTCATTTAATTATATATTTTTTCTCTTCCTCTCCCAGTTTTCATTTGGATTTCTCAAACTCCATCCTGTAGATCGCGAGTCTATTTTACGTTCTTCTCTCTCAGCAGGTAAAAGCCATTGTTAGGGGTGTGTGTGTGTGTGTGTGTGCGCGTGCGTGTGCATGCGAGCTCAGTCATTCAGTTGTGTCCTACTCTTTGCAATCCCATGGACTGTAGCTCGCCAGGTTCCTCTGTCCATGGGATTTTTCAGGCAAGAATACTAGCGTGGGTTGCTGTTTCCTCCTCCAGGGGATCTTCCCCACCCATGGATCAAATCCATGTCTCCTGAACTGGCAGGCAGATTCTTTACCACGGAGCCACCTGGACAAGCATCCCTGAGTTTTCATTCACTCACTTCAAAAACATTAACTGAGCATCTACAATGTGCCAGGTCTTGGGGACACGAGTCATAGGAATCCCTATCTGTGTGTGGGAGGCTGAGAATAAACCCAGTAAATGTGCCAGATGTCAGGGTGATGAGTGTAAGGGAGAAAAGCGGGGCAGGAAAGAGGGCGAGCTGGCAAAGTGGGGCAGGATGAGGGGAGCAATGACACCCATTTCAATTAGTAAAGGCCAACTGCTCCTTCCCTCCTGGCTGGGCAGTAGTTCAGTGTTAAGGATGTTCAGACCAGCATCGCCCAGTAGAACTTCAAGAAGAGCCGTATATTGGACACAGCAAACAGACTGGTGGTTGCCAAGGGGGTGTGTTGGGGGAAGGATGGAGTGGGAGGTTGGGGTTAGCAGATGTAAGCTGTTATATATAGAATGAATAAACACTCTCTGTATAGCACAGAAAACTCAATATCCTATGATAAACCATAATGAAAAGCATATAAAAAGAGAATTATATATATACGTATAACTGAATCACTTTGCTGTACAGCAGAAATTAACACAACATTGTAAATCAATTATACCTCAATAAGAAAAGAAAAAGGAAAAAAAAGGAAGAGCCATGTGTGAAATTTAAAACTTGCCAATAGCTACATTAAAAGTCCAAAGATTAAAAAAAAAATAAATTTAATAAAAAAAGTCCAAAGAAACAGATGAAATTAATTTTAATAATAGAGCTTATTCAACCAGGTATATCTGAAGTATTGGGCTTCCCAGATGGCTCAGTGGTCAAGATTTGCCTGCCGAGCAGAAGACGTGCATTCAATCCTGGGGTCAGGAAGATCCCCTGGAAAAGGAAATGGCAATCCAATCCAGTATTCTTGCCTGGGAAATCCCATGGACAGAGTAACCTGGTGGGCTATAGTCCATGGGGTCACAAAGAGTCGGACACGACTGAGTGACTAAACAACAACATCTGAAGTATTATGATTTAAATAAGCGATCACTATGAAAGATTACTCCTAAAACATTTTATATATTATTTCCTTTAGACTGTCTTTGAAATCTGGTTAGCATATTCTACACTTACGGTACATCTCAACTCAGGCCAGTGCTGAGTGTACCAGAGCAAGAGGCAGTGGGGAAGAGATGTGAAGTGAGTCCCAGGAATAGGCCAGAGGAAAACTCTAGGCAGAAAGACAGCCAGTGCAAAGGTCCTGAGGCAGGACCATGCCTGGTACACTTGAGGAATGGTAAGGAGACCACACAGCTGAGTGAACCAGGGTGTCAGTGGGAGCAGATGAGGACAGGGAGCTGGTGGGGCAGTGTGCAGGAGTCTGTGGGCCATGGTGAGGACTTGGACTTTTGTTTCGGAGTAAAGCAGGAGCCAAGGAGGGTTCTGAGCATTGCAGAGACATGATCTGACTTACATATTAAAAATAAGATCCCTCTGGGGGTCAAGACCAGAAACTGGGAGGTTGGAAGGGGGTGGAGATGACCACAGTGGTCCAGTTGAGGGATGATGGGTTTAGATCTCGTTGTGCTGGACACAAGGATAACACTGAGATGAACTCAGCCTTGCCCTTAGATGACCATGCAAGTAAGTCGATGACAGATTCAAGTACAAGTCCTTGTGGCCCCAGGGCTGTCGGAGGCAGGAAGGAGGAGGAAATGAATACAGACAGGAGGGCGGGGGGACAGTGTCATTGTGGAGCCCAAGTCTGAAAATGCAGCAAAGCACAAGATCTTACAAAACCTTAAACCTGGAGTTAAACCCTGACCCTGCATCTTCTCATTACCTAGCCTTTGCTCTAACTTCTCTGAGCCTTGAAATGCAGCTAATCTGACCTCCCTCCTGCCTAGTGCAATCTTAGTGGGCGCCCAAGATGGACTATCTCCTGTGTGCCTCCCTGGAAGGATGACAGGGAATTAAGAGCAGACTGGGAGGAGGGAGAAGCTTCTCAGACTGAGAATGCCCTACAGAGGCAGAAAACATCCCTTCGGAAACATGACGGGAAGCGGGTGGGAAATCGGGGTGGGCTGGACCACTGGAGGCTGTGAACTGGAGGCGGAGGAGGTAGGTCCTGCTGTGTGGACAGTGGGAGTCATGTGAGGTTTCGGAGCAGGGAAGGGATGTGATTAGGGCTGGCGTTAGGAAGACAAGCCTGACAGCTGAAAGGACAGATTGGTGGTGATGGAGGCAGGAGTTAGGAGGCAGTCGCAAGAGCAGACCAGCGTAATGAGGACAAAGGCAGTGGGAGTACAAAGGAGGCCCCAATTTATATATAGCTGCCATAGACTGCTGTGCACCCGGCAAACTTGCCTGGGCTCACCAAGTGCTCCCTGCATCCAAGCCATCATTAGGAGGAGTCTCATTTTACAGACGAGGAAACTGAAGCCCAGAGACGTTACTAAGGCATTGAGGTTCATGCTACCAAGTGAGAATGTGAACTGAGGACCCCAGGACTCCAGAACCCCAGTTTTCCACTTCACATGGCTTGTTGGATGGGGCAGGGCCAGAAAAGGACGGGAAGAATGGCTTTCTGGTTATAAATGGACCACCAAGAGATGATCATTCATTTATTCACAAGGCTTTGTGGAGTACCTGCTACGCACCAGCCACTCAGGGAGGACCTCAGGATGCCACCGTGAACAAAGGGACAATGGATCACTTTGGGACCATGGGACGATACACGGTGTGTCGTGCTATGGAAAACAATATGGCGGCCACCAGTGCTCCCAGTGGAAGGATGGAGTGTGTGGTGGCAAAGAGGAATGAAGACTGGGCTCCCGAAGGATGGAACTGTCAACTGAGATGGGGAAGATGGAGGAAGGGTGAGGTTTGAAGGAAGATCAAGAGCTGGGTTGTGAGACTGGGACTGACATATACACACTGCTGCTGCTGCTGCTGCTGCTAAGTCACTTCAGTCGTGTCCGACTCTGTGCAACCCCCACGGACTGCAGCCCACCAGGTTCCTCCATCCATGGGATTTTCCAGGCAAGAGTACTGGAGTAGGGGTGCCATTGCCTTCTCCGATATACACACTGCTCTGTATAGAATAGATAACTACTGAGAAAGTACTGTGTAGCACAGAGAACTCTACTCAAAGTTCCGTGGTGACAAAGTGGGGATATATATATCTATAAATATATAGATATATAGAGAGAGCAGATTCATTTTGCTGTACAGCAGAAATTAACACAACATTTTAAAGAAACTAAATTCCAATAAAAAGTGGGGGAAAGAGCTGGATTGTGGATACACTGAGTTTGGGAAGCCAGTTTTCTGTAACTCCCTCATTAAAACTTTCCAGCGACTTAGAATAAAACCCAGGTCATACCATGACTACAAGACCTTGCCTAACTTGATTTCCTCTGACTACCCTTTCTATACTCCAGCCACTTTGGCTTTCTGTTCTTCCAACAGGAAAATTTCCTTTCTACCATGGAATCATATGACAGCCATCTCTTTTCCTGCTAACACTTGCCTTCAACTCTCTCCCTCCTTTGCCTAGTTGGCCCTCTGCAAATCTTTCAGGCTGCAGTTTAAATTTTTCTTCTCAGAGAGGATTTCCATGTCCCTCTCTAGATAAAGAGAACTCTCTGGGATTATACTGCTTATTAAATTGCATTTATTATTTTGGGATTCCCAGGTAAAGAATCCACCTGCCAAGCAGGAGATGCAGTTTTGATCTCTGGGTCAGGAAGATCCCCTGGAGAGGGAAACGGCAGTCCACTCCAGTATTCTTGCCTGGGAAATCCCATGAACAGAGGAGTCTTGTGGGCTATAGTCCATGGGGCTGCAAAAGAATTGGACACGACTTAGCACCTAAACAACAACATATAAATATTTGCTCTCATCATCATTTAAGTTTTTATTACTTGCCACTAAGTCATACCAGTATTGATTGATGAAGGAACCAACATTCATAAAGTTTATTCTCTTTGCCAGGTTATATGCTTGTGGCTTTAAATACTGAGGTCTTATTTTATGCCTCAGTATGAGTGTTCTACACTCAGCTAATTGACAGGGGAGCTGAGACTCTGAGGGGTTAACTACTTGCCCACAATCACACAGCTAACATGTGGTACCTGTAACCTGAGTCTGGCTTTGCTGCCTCCACTGTGCTGCCCCTGGTTAATTCCCCACCCCACTTACCCTCTCCCAGGATCTCAGCCAAGTTTATGTCTCTGTTAACCCAAGTGTAGGAAGGATCTAGATTTTTCTCTAGCTGCCTGGAAGTCAGAATGTCAATAACTATTTGCAGAGGAGCAACGACTTCGTGCCAGGTGGGTGAGGAGGGGAACATGTGTAAAGGCCCTGGGGCTGGAAAGAACGTACGGTGAAGAGCAGGGTTACCAGATGAGGGGGAGGGGCAGAGGACAGAATAGGAGAAGAAGATATTAGTGTGGCTGGAAAACAGGGGAGAGGATGGAGGCCTCACCCCATCGGACCTTATTTAGAGGAAGCACCTGCCCACACTATTCACAAAAAGCCAAGACATAGAAGCAACCTTATTAAATGTCCATTGACAGATGTATGGATAAAGGAAATGTGGTTCATATACACAATGGATTATTACTCAGTCATAAAAGAATGAAATAATTCCATTTATAGAAACATGGATGAACCTAGAGATGATCATACTAAGTGAGTTAAGCCAGAAAGATAAATATCATATATTGCTTATATATGGCATCTAAAAAAATGACACAAATGAACTTATTTTCAAAACAAAAATCGACCCACAAACATAGAAAACAAACATGGTTACCCAAGGGGTAAGGAGGGGAGGGATAAATCGGAATTTGAGATTAACAATACACACTACTATACATAGGACAGATAACCAGCAAGGGCCTCCTGTGTAGCACAAGGGATTATACTCAGTATACGTGTGTGTGTTAGTGTTAGTTGCTCCGTCGTGCCCGACTCTTTGCGACCCCATGAACTGCAGCCTACCAGGCTCCGCTGTCCGTGAGATTTTCCAGGCCAAGGATACTGGAGTGGGTTGCCGTTAACCTCTAAATGAAAAGAATCTGATAAAGAATATACATACATACATATGTATGTATGACTGAATCACCTTGCTGTATACTTGAAACTAACACAACATTGAGAATCAACTATAATTTTATAAAAATTTTAAAAACTTGACATGCAGAACAAACATATGGATATCAAAAAGGGAAGTGAGGGTGGAATTGAGAGAGAGATTGGGATTGACATGTATATACTACTATGTATAAAATAGATAACTAGTGTGCATGTGTGCTAAGTCACTTCAGTCGTGTCTGACTCTTTGCAACCCTATGGGCTGTAGCCCACCAGGCTCCTCTGTCCATGGGATTCTCCAGGCAAGGATACTGGGGTGGGTTGCCATGCCCTCCTCCAGGGGATTCTCCTGACGCAGGATTGAACCCACCTCTCTTATGTCTCCTGCATTGGTAGGCGAGTTCTTTGCTGCTAGCGCCACCTGGGAAGCCCACCTAATGAGAGCCTATTGCATAGCACAGAGCTCTACTTGGTGCTTTGTGGTGACCTAAATGCAAAGGAAATCCAGGGAACAGGGGATGTAGGTATATGTATAGCTGATTCAAGGCTATGGTTTCTCCAGTGGTCATGTGTGGATGTGAGAGTTGGACTATAAAGAAGGCTGAGTGCAGAAGAATTTGCTTTTGAACTGTGGTGTTGGAGAAGACTTGAGAGTCCCTTGGACTGCAAGGAGATCCAAGCAGTCTATCCTAAAGGAGATCAGTCCTGGGTGTTCATTGGAAGGACTGATGTTGAAGCTGAAACTCCAATATTTCGGCCACCTGACGCAAAGAGCTCACTCATTTGAGAAGACCCTGATGCTGGGAAAGATTGAGGGCGGGAGGAGAAGGGGATGACAGAGGATGAGATGGTTAGGTGGCATCACTGACTCAACAGACATGAGTTTGGGTAAACTCCGGGAGTTGGTGTTGGACAGGGAGGCCTGGCGTGCTGTGGTTCATGGGGTCGCAAAGAGTTGGACACGACTGAGCAACTGAACTGAACTGAACTGAATAGCTGATTCACTCTGCTGGACAGCAGAAACTGACAAAACATTGCAAAAACAACTATACTCCAATAAAAAGAAAAACCCATGCAGATAAAAGAAAATATTAAAATAAATAGACTTCCTTTATACAAACATAAATTAAAGAAGCATCTGCCCCACAGATCCAGTCCAATCCTTCTGAGATAAGTATTTGGAGCATAACTGCTTCCCCTGCAGTCTATATTCTTGCTATTGGTAGGTTTTGCAAATCTTCTTTAAGTTTATTTTTATATCACCTGGCTTTTAGCTTCTCTTGGAAAAACTATTTCTAAAATTCCTTTTCTAAACCCTCAAATGCAGAGTCAAGATTTGGTCTATGCAATGCACCTTTCTTGTTCACTTGTTCATTCATTCATCCCTTTCATCCCCACATTTTACTTTCATTTCCCCCACCCCACCTAGAGAAAACTGATACGTTTAATTTGGTCTTATTGGAGTACATCCTTGTAAAACATGCGCTTTATTTTGAACGGATGTATTTTAGGTTTACATCAATGGCAACTGTCAGGACTAGTCTCTTGTTTTCTATTTTCACCCCAGAACAGCAAACGTGCAGTTTGGGGTTCTCGCTGGGCCCGGGAGCTGCCGAAGTGCATCCGTCACATTCCACCTGCCCGTCCCCCAGGCACAGACACAGACACCAGGTGGCCTTCAGCTCATCCTCCACAGATGGTGCTGGAGTGAAATACCTCATACCCACTCCTTATAAAACCAATAAAAGTCTCACGGAGACTTGTGCCTGAGAGCATAACTGCCCCTGGGTCTGGACTTAACTGGACCAATCACCGCTGATCATCCTCCGCACTGGCCGCTCAGGCCACGCCCCCATGATGGGGAGCAGCTTCCTCTGTCGCCACAACCGGCTGACCCTTCCCTTAACCTCCTTTGTAATTTTCTCCACTCTAAGAGGCATACAGAGACACTCACTGTTTTAATTTTCATCTTTCTGATTACAAGTGGTTTTGAATACCATGTCATCTACTGATTAGCTTTTCAGACTTTTATTCCCGAACTGTCTGATCACATTTTTTGCCTGCTTTCCTCTTGGGGTTGCTGTGCTATTTTTGTTTTTCGTTATTATCATTATTTGTATTTTTATTGAAGTTGAGCTGATTCACAATGTTGTGTTAATTTCTGCTGTAGAGCAAAGTGATTCAGTTAAACATAAATATATATATTCTTTTTGTATTCTTTTCCATTTTGTTTTTTTTTACAGGATATTAAATATAGTTCCCTGTGCTATACAGTAGGACCTTGTCCTTTATCCATTCTATGTATAATAGTTTGCATCTTCTGGTCCCAAACTCCCAATCCAGCCCTCCCCTGCCCACCCCTCCTTAGCAGGCTTCGCAGGGTTGCTGTGTTATTGTTGTTGACAATTCCCCCATGGGCTTCCCAGGTGGCTCAGAGGCAAAGAATCTGCCTGCCAGTGCAGGAGACCGGGTTGGATTCCTGGGTTGGGAAGATCAGGATTCTTGCCTGGGAAATCCCATGAACAGAGAAGCCTGATGGGCTGCAGTCCATGGAGTCACAAAAGAGTCAGTCGTAACTTAGCAACTAAACAACATTTCCCTCCTATAGTCTTATTGACACTGGCCAGTATGGTAGCCACTGGCTGCATGTGGCTATTGAGCTCTTGAAATGTGGCCATTATGACTAAGGGACTGAGTTTTAAATTGTATTTACTTTCAATTCATTTCCATTAAAAATAGTCACCTGTCATAGAGAACAGATTTGTGACTGCCATGGGGTCGCTAAGAGCCAGACATGACTGAGTGACTTCACTTTGACTTTTCACTTTCATGCACTGGAGAAGGAAATGGCAACCCTCTCCAGTGTTCTTGCCTAGATAATCCCAGGGATGGAGGAGCCTGGTGGGCTGCCGTCTAAGGGGTTGCACAGAGTCGGACACGACTGAAGAGACTTAGCAGCAGCAGCAGGGGGGGGAGTGGGGATAGGGAGGGATGGATAAGAAGCTTGGGATTAGCAAGTGCAAACTATTGCATATAGACGGGATAAACGAGGTCCTACTGTATAGCACAGGGAACTAGATTCACTATCCTGTAATAAACCATAATGGAAAAGAAAAAAAAATTTTTTAATAGTTGCATGTGCCTAGGAACTATCATACTGAACAGCTGTTAGCTATTAATCGCTGCTCACTTCTTTCCTACCATCCTATACACTATTTAGAAACACTACTTTAGTTCTTACCACATGTCAGTCTTTTTTTCCTAAGACACTCAATTTATTTTACTTTTAAATTCACAAAGCAAGCATTACATTTTATCAGATGTTTTTGGGGAAAGCAGTATAAAATATATCACTGAGATAACCTTTATTCTGTAATCATTCATATGGACTATTTCTTAAGTCTTAATTGAACTTGTTACAATACTGCTTCTGTTTTATGGCCCCAAGGGATGTGGGATCTTAGTTCCCTGACCAGGGGTCAAACCCACACCTTGCGTTGGAAGACTAAATCTCAACCACTGGACCATCAGGGAGGTCCCTATTCTGTAATCATTTAAAAGTCTACAAAGATACTTTATTTAAATATGGCTCTGACAGAATCATCTTAAAACAACCTAATTTTAAAAAACTGAGCATATACATTTAGGGTCAAAATAACCTTAATTACAATTTATTTGAAACAACCCAATCAAAAAGTGGGCAGAAGACCTAAACAGACATTTCTCCAAAGAATAGATGGCTAATAAACATATGAAAAGATTCTCAGTATTGCTCATTATTAGAGAAAAGCAAATCAAAACTACAATGAGGTATCATCTCACACTGGTCAGAATGGCCATCATCAAAAAGTCTACAAACAATAAATCCTGGAGAGGGTGTGGAGAAAAGGGAGCCCTCTTACATTGTTGATGGGAATGCAAACTGATACAACCACTATGGAGAATAGTGTGGAGATTCCTTAAAACAACAAGGAATAAAACTACCATATGACCCAACAATCCCACTACTGGGCATATACCCTGAGGAAATCAGAACTGAAAAAGACACATGTATCCCAGTGTTCATTGCAGCAGTATTTACAACTACAACATGGAAGCAACCTAGATGTCCACTGGCAGATGAACAGATAAGGAAGCCGTGGTGCATATATACAATGGGATATTACTCAGCTATAAAAAGGAACTCATCTGAGTCAGTTCTAATGAGGTGGATGAACCTAGAGCCTGTTATACAAAGTGAAGTAAGTCAGACAGAGAAAGACAAATATCATATATTAATGCATATATATGGACGCTAGAAAGATGGTACTGATGATCCCATGTGCAGGGCAGCAAAGGAGACATAGATACAAAGAACAGACTTTTGGACACAATGGGGGAAGGAGAGGGTGGGCTGATTTGAGAGAGGATCATTGAAACATTTACATCACCATATATAAAACAGATCGCCAGTGGGAGTGCAATGTGTATGATCAGGGAGCCCAAAGCCAGTGCTGTGTGACAACCTGGAGGGGTGGGGTGGGGAGGGAGGTGGGTTCAGCAGGGAGGGGACACGTGTCTGCCTATGGCCAATTCATGCTGATGTATGCTAAAAACCATCACAACATTGTCAAGTGTTAGTCACTCAGCTGTGTCTGACTCTTTCTGACCCCAATGACTAGCTCGCCAGGCTCATCTGTTCATGGAATTCTCCAGGCAGAAATACTGGAGTGGCTAGCCATTCTCTTCTCCAGGTAATCTTCCCAACCCTGGGATTGAACCTGGGTCTCCTGCATCACAGGCAGATATTTTACTATCTGATTTATTTATTTTATTTATTTATTTACTTTCCCACCAGGGAAGCCACCGTAAAGTCACTATCCTTCAATTAAAATAAATAAATTAATTAGTTAAAAATGTGTTTGATAAACAATAAGGATTTACTGTCTAGAACAGGGAACTATACTCAAGATCTTATAATAAACTGTAGTGGAAAATAATTGAAAAAGAATATAGATATATATACCATCTACGTATAACCAAATCACTATGTTGTACACTCAAAACCAACACAACACTATAAATGAACTCCACCCCAACAAAAAAATTTCTTTGTATTTATTTGTGACCTAAAGTAACATGTACCACTGTCACTTAATCTTAAATGTTTAAGTATCCAAGAAAGAAGAAAATAGTACTGTCATTTCTCATTAATTCACTCAGCATTTAAGAACCTAGCAACATGGTTTATACCATGAGTCAAGAAATCCTTTTGGCATTAAATTAAATTATTACAAAAAGACAGCATACGGTTACTCTATTTCAACTACACTTAAGTTCAGGTGTTATTTTAAATGATTGTAAGGGACTTCTCTGGTGATCCAGTGGTTAAGAATCTGCCTGCCAATGCAGGGGACACAGATTTGATCCCTGGCCGGGGAACTTAGATCTCACATGTTGTGGGGCAAGTAAGTCCATGCTCCACAATAAGAGAAGCCCCTGCACCACAATGGAGACCCAGTACAACCAAAATAAAAATAAAATTTACATAAAGAAATATGATTATAAATATTAACTTATTTCAGACTCCTAACACCCTGTTAGTTGATGCTATGCTTTCCATTTTATTGATGAGAAAACTGAGGCACAGAGAGATGAAGTAACTTGCTCAAGGATTCGTAGGACATGATACAGCCAGGATCCGGATCTGGGAAACAAACTGCCCCCATCTCAGTTTTCATATAATCAACTTTTTGTTGGTGGTGTTGGTGGTGGTTTGTTTTTGCCTTAGAGTTTTGGCTTTTAAATTTAAGAAGTGCTCCCCGCTCTCCTGAGGTTGCACAGATATCCTCCTGCCTTTTCTCCTTTCATGTGAAGTTCTTACCACTCATCCAAGGTCCTCTCAAGTGCCTTGACCTTTGCATGGAACAGTTCTTTCTCTTATTTGTCTTCTAAAGTAGAAGACGGCACAAAAGGACACGTTGCTATTTTGGGTGATTCCTGAAGCTCTGCTGAAGTGCAGTGCTTTCTTAAATAAAAAGGAGAAGGCGCAGGTGGAAAAAAAAATCCCAGAAGGTGTGAGGTAAGTGATTTCGAGAAAAGATAAGACCCCTGAGAGGGCTGCATTTGTGGGGGACAAACAGGGATGGCCATTGAGTGAAGGTCGGCTTGAGGAGCATTGCGGCATTACCTTACTGATTGCAAGGCTGAAGGAAGCAATGGAAGGGAAGTCTCCGCTTGAGAGACTGGGATGAGAAGAGGTGGAAAGCAAGTGTGATGACCACCTGAGGGGGGTGGAGACAGAGTATTCTTTCAGGTAGAGGAGATTTGTCCACGTTTGCAAGAGAAGGGCATTGTGTCCCTGGAGAAGGAGAGCCTGAAGGTCTGAACCAGACATCTGATGGAGTAAAGCTCTTGAGAAAATGGATAACCACGTTTTCAATTGAATTCCCAGACGTTCAGTGGGCACCTCCTAGGGAGAGGCACTCAAGGGAGCAAAACGAAAACAAAAGCTAAACTCTCGCCCGCAGCTTGTGGGAGTCGCAACTGGTTCCACCACTTGGGAAAACTGTTAGGTGGTTTCTGCCCAAAGCTAAACAGATTCTGCCCCATGACCCAGAAATTCCACCCAGGAATACCTCCCAGAGAAATGGGAGCTGTGGTCACCAAATGACAAGCAGGAATGTCAACAGCACTTTTCTCTGTCATAGCCCCAAAGTGGAAAGTGTCCAAATGCCCATCACCAGTGCAGCAGACAAACACAGACATGAGGATGAAAGACTTACAGTCTTACAGCTACAAATCCCAACGTGGATGGATCTCACACGCACAAGGCCAAGAGAAAGAAGCCAATGAGAGCAAGATGTGTAACCCTGCGTATTTACAACACAAGAATAAGCAAGACTAGGGAATTCCCTGGTGGTCCAGTAGTCAGGATGCTGTGCTTTCACTGCAGGGAGCACGGGTTTTATCCCTGGTCAGAGAGCTAACATCCCACAAGCCATGTGGCACAGCTAAACCCCAAACGCCCAAGTCAACCAACCAAACAAAAAGAATAAGCAAGACTAATCCATTCTGTTCCATGTCAGGAGGGGGTTTCTGGTGACTGCAGGTGAACAAGAGCGTTTCTGAAACCACTTGGTGGGTGAATTCTGTCTCCTATTGAGACCTTGACTGATGAAAGGCGGGAATGGCTGACCTGAGCAGCCCGGCGGTTCTAAGACCAAGTCTCTGGAGAAACAGGATTCAAGTCTACGTTCCTTTACCCCAGGGGCCAGAAATACTCAGCTGCTTTTTCCAAATAAGACTTCAGATTGGGGGAAAGATATTCTGTGAGGTTTCGGCCTCACCCTGTTAAAGGCAAGAACAATCCCTTACAGGAAGTCCAAGAGACAGAGGAGATTATTTGTGTAAATTTTGCATTAGAAAACAAAGGTAAATACTTTTAGTGAAAATGTGCAACTTTTTAATGTTTTGACATAGTCTTCTGCTTGTCTTTAGCTCAGGCACCAAGATTATAAAATATCTAACTAATATATTTTTGTTGTTGTTTTCGGGCTCAGGGGTTAATTCACCCTGAGTACATGACTAAACTAATAAAATTACTAGTTCAGGGAATTCAGCTTGGTGCTCTGTGATGACTGGGAGGGCTGGGATGGGGGAGTGCATGGGAGGGAGGCTCATGAGGGAGGGAATAAAGATGTACTTGTAGCTGATTCATGTTGTTGTAGAGCAGAAATTAACACAACATTGTAAAGCAATTATACTAAAAATAAATTAAATCAAAATAAATTGAAAAAAATGTAAAAAAATAAGATTACTGAAAAAGAAACGGGAATTTGGGTGGAAAAGATAAGGGTGTTTCTTAAAGCTGTCCTAAGGTAGGACTTGTAAAGAGGTGACATGGATGGAGACGTGGAGCTTGATTGTTGCGAAGACCCACAGCAGACTGCTTTTTACTTTTTTTTTCTTCCTGGGCACTTAGCTTACATTTCTTGTCTGCAGGTACGTGTGGCCAGGTGGAAGGTGAGCAGAAGTGATGTTGCCTGGCCCAGAAATGTTTCCCAGGTGCTTTCCTCTATATTCTTTTCCCTTCTCTGGCTTCATGCCAAGGAGCCTGCAAGACCTTGGAAGCCTGGGGTTGAAGACAAGGAGCCACAATACAGAAGGAGTCTGGGCTTTTGCCTCTGTACTTGGAACAGAGATGCCCATCAGTTCAGTTCAGTTCAGTCACTCAGTCGTGTCTGACTCTTTGCGACCCCATGACTATTCACTTTGGATATTGTCTGTGCAAGAACTAAACTTTGATTGTGTTTGAGTCCTTATACTTTGGGGGTTTATTTGTTACAGCAATAAGGAGTATCTGGGCTTCTCTGATAGCTCAGTTGGTAAAGAATCCGCCTGCAATGCAGGAGACCCTGGTTCAATTCCTGGGTTGGGAAGATCCCCTGGAGAAGGGATAGGCTACCCACTCCAGTATTCTTGGGCTTCCCTGGTGGCTCAGACAGTAAAGAATCCACCTGCAATATAGGCGACCTGGGTTCAATCCCTGGGTTGGGAAGATCCCCTGGAGGAGGGCATGGGAACCCACTCCACAATATAGAAGGAGTCTGGGCTTTTTGCCTGTGTACTTGGAGTAGAGCTACCTACCTGTCGAGACTATTCCCTTTGAATTTTGTGTGTGCAAGGACTAAACTTTCCTTGTGTTTGAGCCTTTATACTTTTTTTTTTTTTTCTGTTACAGCAATAAGGAGTATCTACGACACCTCCTAGTATATATATATTTTTAGCTGTGCCAAGTGGCTTGTGGGATCTTAGTTCCCCAATCAGGGATCAAACCCAGGCCCATGGGAGTGAAATCGTGGAGTTGTAACCACTGTACCACCAGGAAATTTCTATACACTTTCTAATATCTTAATACACAGTGACTGATACACTTGTGCATCTAAAATGTCAGCTGCTAGGACTTCCTGGCAGTGCAGTGGTTAAGACTTGGAGCTTCCACAGCAGGGGACATGGGTTCGATTCCTGGTCTGAGGAACTAAGATCCCACACGCCACATGGAAAAAAAAAAAGGTGCATGAAGTTATGCAGACTATTATCTGTCTCTTGTTCACTGATGGACCCCCAGTACTCAATGCCTAAAACTCAATGCCCACTGCCCAATGCCCAGTATACGCTAGGCCTCAGTAAGTATCTATGGAATGTGCCATAGCTTCAGTGTTTTCTTCAGCTGAGTGAAAGGCAGAAAGGTGTAGCAGATGTGAGCTCTGGCTCTCACGTGGGAAGGGGCTGGGTTTATATCCTGCCCCATTATTTACTAATCTGTCTACACTGGGCAAATGTCCAAGCCTCAGTTTCCTCACAAGAAGGGGGCATGGAGAATTACATAAGAGCTTTTGTGGACAGTGGGAGGATTAAATGTGACCATTCATGAAAAGTGCTGAGCACACTGCCTAATGCATAGTAAGCCCTCAGGAAGTCGCGGTCACGAGGATCTGAACTTCTCTCATTCTCCGGGCAAACCAAAAGCTCAGACACAGCCCTGGCAATTGACTCTGACAAATTTCAGGCCCCAAGGTATCGGGAGTAGGGGAGGGGGAGAATCAGGGCTGGAGCCTGGGATTATAGCCAAAGACCAACGCAAGAAATGCTATTACATTCCCATGATCCTTTTGACGTCCCAAGAGGGCTCACCACACCGTTTCTGAGTTCTGACCTCAGACTAACTCTGCAGGAATTAGCCATGCTGCTGTGGGGCTCAAACCAGCTGCCTGCGAATCAGGAAGGTCCAGCGGGGACCCAGATTTTGGAATGCCTAGTGGAGTTCTCATGACTAAGAGACGGAATGAGCATAGTTTAATTAAGGGCATCCCACATTTTTTTGGTTGGGGGGAATTCTTATTAATATATCCAGCCTGGAGGTATGGGTGATTGGACACATGCCTTAGAACTGATCGGGTTTTTCTCCTTCATTAATTAAAATGTGATTCACAGCTGAGTCACTGAAGAAAGAAAACGGTCAATGAACAATTCTGACTTCCTCCCTCCTTCCTTGCTCAGAGAGATGAGTCAGCAGAAGTCTGGATCCAAAACTGAGAAAGGAAAAAAAAATGCAGAAAAGATGCAGGGCTTGGAGAGCAAGCAGCAAAAAACCAAACCTGAGTAATTTTATTCTTTGTCTTAGAAGAATGTCCCTGAATTCCCATCTCAAGGCCAATCAGCCAAACCCTCTAGTGATTGTGCCTCTGTTTCTCATTTTTACACAGACCCACAGGCACCCCAAATTCTACATAAGCCCTGACAATCTCCTTTCTTGCTTTCTTCAGGCAACGGCAAGCTCCTCACCATGCCAAGACAGAAAACAGCCCAGAGCAGAGCAGAGATGGGCAGGGAGGGAAGCCACGAGAGGTCTCTTTTGTGTCCTTCAGGTCGAAGGAACTGGTGTTGGCTTAGGTGTCGTCCAAGCCCAGCAGAGTATCCAGGCTGCAAAGCACATGAAGCGCCTGAGTGCTTTCCAGAAATGAGCCGATAAATCCCCAGGGATGGAGCACTGACAATGAACATGGCTATCCTAATAGAAATGTGTGGAATTTCGAGAAAACTGGCAAAATGGTAGAGTGAGAGGCCCTCAGTAACAGTGATGATGATTAAATGATGATGAAGAAGATGAGGAGGAGGAGGATAATAATGGTCTATAATATGTATTGGGCTTCCACATGGTGCAGCGGTAAAGAATCCACCTGCCAAGCAGGAGATGGCTGTTCAGTCCCTGGGTTGGGAAGATCCCCTGGAATAGGAAATGGCAACCTACTCCAGTATTCTGGCCTGGAAAATCCCATGGACAGAAGAGCTTGGCAGGCTGCAGTCCATGGGGTCACAGAGAGTCAGACATGACTGAGTGACTCAGCGCAGCACAAAATTCATTGAACACTTACAGGGAGCCAGGAGCTGTTCTAAGTACATGGATTTTTTTCAATCAATTACCTACACTATTCTAGGAAGTAGGACTATTATTATCTCCACTGAAGAGATGAAAGAAACAAGTGAGGCTCAGACAGGTTCAGGAATCTGCTCTTAGTCACACAGCACACAAGAGGCAGGGCAAGTTTGAACCTAGGTGGTGTTCTGGTAACACAGTCTCCTCCTCCTCACTGTTATAACAAAGTTCTATATATCTTACAACCCCCTGAAGTTGGCTGTTATGGGCCTCACTTCACAGATGAGGATACTGAGGCAGAGAGAGGCTGGCTGACTTGCCCAGGGCCACACAGCCATCAGGGGACAGAGTCTAGATTAATCCGTGTTGCCTGTTTCAATGCCCACATCAGCACCCCTGGATGGATGCTCCATCCTCGAGCCAGGCTTACGAGTCCCACATCAGTGGGATAGCTACAGTTCAGGATTTGAGCAGGACAAGAAGCTGATGCACTTGATACCCACTCCCTGACCTCAGAGTGGAGTTGCTCAGCTTCACTGGAAGCTCCCGTGTCTAGTCTGCTCTTAGATACCGTGCTGGATGGAAGGTGAGCATCCTCATACCTAGGCGGGGGGGAATCCTTCACATCCACTTGTATCCTGGCCACACACCCCAGACAGAGTGATCTTTCTAAATAGAAATCTGATCATATCCACCCCCTTGTCTAAATTCTTACATGGCTCCCTCGTACCTTCAGGATTAATGTCCAAATCCTCAAAACATGGCCTGATCCTCTGCAGATTCCACTGCTGCCACTTTCCTCTCCGAGTACGAAAGCACGAGTATGCACACACAGACACACACATGCACATCTACATGCTCACAGACAACGTGCACACATGGCCACACACTAACGCCTGTGTGTGAGCTTTTCTGTGCATACATGTATGCACACAAACATATGCACAGAGCTCCTGTTACACTCTTTTTCCTTTCTGCAGAAATCTTGCATCCAGACTGTCTGGTTTGAATCCCAGCTCTGCCACTTGGGCACATTACTTAATGTACCTCATCTTCCTCATCAGTAAACTGTTTTGCTCATCCACGTTTTTCTAGAATCTAGGAGCATCTGGCACATAATATGACTTAATAACTGCTATGGACTGAATATTCCGTGCTCACGCGCATTCACTAAGTTGTGCCCAAGTCTTTGCGACCCCATGGACTATAGCCTGCCAGTCTCCTCTTTCCAAGGGATTTCTCATGCAAGAATACTGGAGTGGGTTGCTATTTCCTTTTCCAGGGGATCTTTCTGACCCAGGGATTGAACCGCCTGCACTGGCAGGTGGATTCTTTACCACTGAGCCACCTGGGAAGCCCTGGACTGAATACTTGTCCCTTCAAAATTTGTATGTTAAATCCTAATGGCCAACGTGATGGTTTTTGGAGGTGGGGGCCTTTGGGAACTGATTTGGTCATGAAGGTGGGGCCCTCACGGATAGGATTAGTGCCCTTAGGAGAGACCTCAGGCAGCTCATTTGCCCTGTGTGAGGACATAGTGAAAAGACAGTCGTCTATGTACCAAAAACCAGTTCTCAGCAGATACGGAATCTTTCTTCACCTTGATCTTGGATTTCCCAGTCACTGGAACTATGAGAAATAAACGTTTATTGTTTCTAAGCCACCCAGTCTATGCATTTTGTTATAGCCTGAATGGGCTAAGGGAATGGCCATTTTCCATTCAGTTCAGTTCAGTTCAGTTGCTCAGTCATGTCTGACTCTTTGCGACCCCATGAATCGCAGCATTTTCCATTAGGTTTCGTAAAATATAATACACATACATGGTATGTGATTCAGAAAACATACAGCATATACTGTGGAAAGTAACTTTTCTCTGGACATCCATTTCCAAAGCTCTCAGGGTCCCTCTATAGAGGCAAACACAATTATTAGTTTCTTATGGAATCTTCCAGAAATAGTCTGTGCATTTACGAGCAAATGGTATCTGCTATATGTACCACAAGGAAACTTGCTCTTCTCACTTGACAATATAACTTGGATATGGAAATTCCTGTTTCCTCATCTGTAAAATGGGAACAGGCCAGGAGCTACCTTACAAGCTTATTATAGGATTCATGAGTTAATAGTTACTTTACAACAATACTTAGAATGGTGCCTTTTATATGGTAGGTGCTTAGTAAGTGCTAAGCTCCTAATAGTACCCAAACATCTGTTTCTTCCTTTTTAATGCCTTCATAGAATCCCGTGAGATGGATGTACCATAAATTACGTAACAGTTCCCTATTGGGTTATTAGGGGCTTCCTAGGTGGCTCAGTGGTACAGACACCTCCTGCCAATGCAGGCGACACAAGAGATGCAGGTTTGATCCCTGAGTTGGGAAGATCCCCTGGGGACACAAATGGCAACCCACTCCAGTATTCCTGCCTGGAGAATCCCATAGACAGAGTAGCTGCTACTGCTGCTAAGTCGCTTCAGTCGTGTCTGACTCTGTGCGACCCCATAGACAGCGGCCCACCAGGCTCCCCCATCCCTGGGATTCTCCAGGCAAGAACACTGGAGTGGGTTGCCATGTCCTCCTCCAAGGCATGAAAGTGAAAAATGAAAGAGAAGTCGCTCAGTCGTGTCCGACTAGTAGCGACCCCATGGACTGCAGCCTACCAGGCTCCTCTGTCCATGGGATTTTCCAGCCAAGAGTACTGGAGTGGGGTGCCATTGCCTTCTCCGAGACAGAGTAGTCTGGTGGGTTATAGTCAGGGGGTCATGAAGAGTCGGACATAGCACCTGAGCACACACACTGAGTTACTTGGACACTTGAGTTACTTCTAGCTCTTTGCTATAACAATGCTTAATAAATATGGTTGAACAAGGAGAAGAACCAATGAATAAAGAGATAAATGAAGAAATGCACTTTGTGTAGGACAGAAAGAACTTGGGTGAGTTTCAGAGATTCAAAGCTCTTCAAAGATATCCTCCTAGGCAATGAATCCTGGGCTTTTACAACTTGCTTCCAAGTGGTACTAAGGGTATAGGTCCAGCACCACCAGGATGATTAGATAATACCACTGTACATGGGGTATTATGTCAATTTCAAGATAAGAGAACTGCTATACCCAGTGAGAGAATCCTTGCAGGTGTGAGCTGAGTTGATTCAGTTTTTCAACTGCTCTTGCCCCAAAGAATGTTGTTGCTGTTGTTTAGTCACTAAGTCATGTCTGACTCTTGTGATCCCATGGACTGTGGCCCACCAGGCTCCTCTGTCCATGGCAAGAACAGGAGAGTGTGTTGCTGCTTCCTTCTCCAGGGGATCTTCCAGACTCAGGGGTTAAACCTGCATCTCCTGTACTGGCAGCCAGAGTCTTTACCACTGAGCCATGAGGGAAGCCCCCAAAGAATGTAGTTAATGTCTTTCCCATCAACTCATGACTTTTGAGGATACTGCTGTTTCCTAAAGGGAAGATAGTAGTTCGTCACAGGGGGACCAACTTGGCCCAGGAGAGAAAGTTATGTGGTCAAGGAACAGCCTCCACCTGGGGTGTCCTTGAGGGACTTGAAGGTCTTGAGACCTGACAAGCCTGGGTTGAGCTGCAGGATGAAGGGTGAAGAGGAGGGAGTGGGGAGGAATGAGGTAGATCGTGAGCTTTATTAAAATGTATTTTTGTAACTCTGAGTTGAAAATAGGCACACCGACTTCACTCTGACTGTTCCATCTCGATGACATATCCCTGCTAGTGGGGCCTTTCCATTCAGCACATCTCCGTGGCAACAGACCACTTCTCATTCATGCTATCTCCAGGGTTACCTTGCTTGGCTCATTCATGATTGCTGCCATGGAGACAGGCCCATTGACACAATCTTGATTCTTTGGAACTTTGCTTTCCTGAAAGAGAGCTTTGGCCTGGGAGGAATGGATGGGACCAAGGCAGGAAGTAGAGTCAGGGTTCTGGGATGTGTTGGGAGAAGGCTAAAAGACTTAAAATCTGGCGAGCTTAAGATGAGGTGGCGAGAGACCGGGGTGAGGAATTGACAATGCTTTCCGATGCTGACATCTGAAATTGCTGGTCCTAAACAGTCTCATGTGTGTATGTCTGGTGTCTTCTACTGGACCGAAAGTAGAAATACAGTAGGCACTTAGTCGTGCCTTTGTGGGCAGCTATACCCCAACTCCCAGCACAGTGCATGATACAGAGTCAACATCCTACAAATAATTACTGAATATATGTTAGTCTGAGTGAACTCTGAGAGATGGTGATGAACAGGGAGGCCTGGCGTGCTGCGATTCACGGGGTCACAAAGAGTCGGACATGACTGAGCGACTGAACTGAACTGAACTGATACTTGAATTTGTTGAATTTGTTATCAAGCCTGTCCTTGATAAATCATGAGACAATAAAAGCAATAGAAAAGAAATTCCACAAGCACCCACCACTACATCTACTCCCCAGCTCTCAGCCCACATAGTGCCGTCCTTTATATTTCTATAGATTGCTTGTATATGCTTCTATCTAAAACAAAACCTTCCACTTGTACAAATGTCACCCTCTCCTGGAAGCTGAGAGACGTCCATCCTGCCAACTCTCTCCTTTTTCTATGCCATCATCATGTTCTTCCTCCTCCTGGGTTATTCTCATCATCATAAACTCTGATGTTAGCTCTCCGACCTTAAAGAAGAAATCTTTCAGTTCCAATTCCCCCACCAGCTAACACCTTTTCTTTCCCCCTCCACCCTTCACAGCAAAACTCTTTAAAATAACTGATAAGGACAAGGTCCTACTGTATAGCACAAGGAGCTATATTTAATATCTTACAATAAACCATATGTATAAGTAAGTGCTAGTCACTCAGTCATGTTCGACTGTCTGTGATCCCATGGACTGTAGCCCGCCAGGCTCCTCTGTCCACGGATGTCTCTAGTAAGAATACTGGAGTGGGTAGCCATTCCCTTCCCCCACCCAGGGATCGAACCTGAGTCTCCCGCATTGGAAGCAGATTCTTTACCATCTGAGCCACAGGGAGCAACCCCGGGCAATAAACCATAATGGAAAAGAATATGAAAAAGAATTATACATGTGTAACTGAATCACTTTGCACTAACACAACATACTAAATCAACTATACTTCAAAAAAGAGAACTGTTAGTAATCCTTCCAAAGCCTTTTGCTTCAACCTCTCCCCAAGCAACAGAGGCTAGAACCATCAAAGACCTCCATGCTGCTAAATCTAACAGTTAATTCTAATTTTTTTGATAAAAAATTAAAAACACATTTACTATTACTTATTTATTCAGCTGTGCCAGGTCTTTAGTTGCAGCATATGGGATCGAGTTCCCTGACTAGGGACTGAACCTGGAGCCCCTGCACTGGGAGTGTGGAGTCTTAGCCACTGGACCACCTGGGAAATCCTTGTTTCTCTTTTGAGTAACCCACTGGCATCAGTCGACACCATCCACCATTGCCTCCTACTGTATGGAATGTCTATCCACTCAGCCTTGGGGACCCACGCTCCCCTCACTGGCTCCATCTCAGTCTCCTTTGCTAGATCCCCTTCATCTTCCCTGCCTCTTTAATGATGGACAGCCAACCCCAGGCTCAGTCCTTGGTGCCCTTTTCCACCCACTCCCTTATCCAGTTTCATGGCTATAAATAACCTGTGCAGGCTGGTGACTCCCGCATTTGTACTTCCAGTCCTGTCTTTTCTTCTTAACTTCAGGCTCCACATACTCAGTGGCCAATACAACATCTCTACTTGGGCAGGTGAAACTTAGCAAGTCTGAAGCTGAGCTCCTAACCCACCCCGCAATGCCATCTCCTTCCCATCTTAGTCAATAGTAAATTCATCCTTCTAGTCACCTCCCAAATACAGTCTCTGCTTCCACAAACCCTCCAGCCTATTCTTTCTTAATTGAAGTATAGTTGACTTACAATGTTGTGTTAGTTTTAGGTGTATAAAAGTGATTCAGTTATACGTACATATATATATCTATTCTTTTCAGATTCTTTTCCCTTATAAGTTATTACAAAATATTGAGTATAAGTTTCCCCTTCAGTCACTTCAGTCCTGTCTGACTTTTTGTGACCCTGTCGCTCCTCTGTCCATGGAATTCTCCAGGCAAGGATACTGGACTGGGTTGTCATGCTCTCCTCCAAGGAATCTTCTCAACCCAAGGATTGAACCCACATCTCTTATGCCTCCTGCATCGGTAGGCAGGTTCTTTCCACTATCACTACCTGGGAAACTCATACATACATAAATATATCTATTCTTTTTAGATAGATATGTATATGTTTCAGATAGAAATATATATATTTCCCTTATAAGTTACTACAAAATATTCAGTATATGTTCTGCCTTCAGTCTATTCTTGATACTTAAGCAGGCAGAATAATCCTTCTATTTCCTCAGTCAGGCTTTCCATGACTATCCTGTTTATTTTTTTGTCCATGCCACATGGCTTGTGGAATCTTAGTTTCCCAACCAGGGATCAAACCTGGGCCCTTGGTAGTGAATGCATGGAGTCCTAACCACTGGCCAATTAGAGAATTCCTATGACCATCCTTTTAAAAATTGCACCTCGACATAGCTTCCCTGGTGGCTCAGTCAGTAAAAAAAAAATCTGCCTACAATTCGGGAGACCCAGGTTTGATCCCTGGATCAGGAAGAGCCCCTGGAGAAAGAAATGGCTACCCACTACAGTACTCTTGCCTGGAGAATTCCATGGAAAGAGGAGCCTGGTGGGCTACAGTCAATGGGGTCACAAGGACTCAGAGGCGACTAAGTGACTTTCACTTCCCCGACCCCAGCATTCCCTCTGCTCTGCTGGCTCTATTTTTCTCTATTGCACTTATCACAGAAATGGACTATAGCCCACCAGGCTCCTCTGTTCATGGCATTCTCCAGGCAAGAATACTAGAGTGGGTTGCCATTTCCTTCTCCAGGGGATCTTCCTGACCCAGGGATTGGACTGGGTCTCCTGAATTGCAGGCAGATTCTTTACCACTGAGCCACCAGGGACCCTTATTTACTACATATTTTATTTATTAAGTTGATTTGTCTGTGGCCTGCCTCCCCTCTTTTAGACTATCGGCTTCATGAGTTTTGGAAATTTATCTGTATCCTGTTCCTGTCACCTAGAAAGTTGCCTTGCACATAGTACGTGCTCAATAAATGTTTGCTGACTGACTAAATGAAGAGGACAGTGTGAAGGAAGGCTAGTGACCTGGACAAGGGCCAGAGAAGATGGCCACAACAAAGAGTTTGTCTTGTGCCCTAAGGTTAGTGAGTTCAAACTGGGTTCCTCAGATGTGTCTCAGGAGTTAACTCATGGGCAAAGGGGAGGTGGGGTGGGGCCACCACGTGGGACTTTCTGGAAAGCCTTTTTTCTGGTTCAAAGCTCCATTTTGATGGCTTTACACACTGGGATTCAAATGACATTCCAGAAGTCTAGTTAATAGTAATGTACTAATGTCTATTTCTTAGTTTTAAAAATAACTTTGAGTAGAGTTGCTTTATAAGGTTTTGTACCTTCTGCTTTACAGCAAAGTAAATCAGCTTTATGCACACACATATCTCCTCATTTTTGAATTGCATTCTCATTTAGGTCACCAAAGAGCACCGAGTGGTGTTCCCTGTGCCGTCGTTAGGATTTTTACATTTTTTGCTCATTTATTTTTGTCTGCTGGGTCTTTGTTGCTGCTCAGGCTTTTCTCTAGTTGCAGTGGGCAGGGGCTACTCTCCAGCTGAGCTGCGTGGGCTTCTCGTTGTGGTGGCCTCTCTTGTTACGGAGCGCAGGCTCCAAGCACTTGGACCTCAGGAGTTGCGTCTCCCGGGCTCTAGAGCACAGGCTCAGCAGTTACAAGTTATGGTTCACGAGTAATCCATGGCATGTGGACTCTTCCTGATCAACACGGGGTTGATCAAGGATCAAATCCGTTTCTCCTGAACTTCCAAGTGCATTCTTTGCCACCGAGCCACCCGGGAAGCCCTGTACTTAGTTTTGCCTAGAGTACTATGGTTATATAAGCTGGTAACATGAGGGAAAATGGGAGAGGGGTGTGTGGGAACTCTCTACATTACCTTTGCCAGCTTGTTCTAAGTCTAAAATTATTCTCAAATCAAAAAGCTTATTTCAAGATAAGGCTGATTTGGCAGAAAGGGTTCCCTTGCTTTCAAACGGTTTGAAGACAACTGTTTAGATGTTTACAGTGGGATATGATACAATTTGACTTAAATATTAGAGGATGATTTAGTTAGAACTTTGGAAAGTGGGTTAGGAGTGGATGCTGGAGGTAAAGCCCAATGTGATGACCATAGGATCAGGTGGTCCAGAGGAAGGATGGTAAACTCTGAACTGAGGAAAGACAGGGGATAGAGAAAAATATTGGGCTGGCCAAAAGTTCATTCTTACAAGTAAAACTCAAGTGAATTTTTAGCCAACCGCACAGAGGCATGGCTCCAAGAAACATTCAGGAGGTGGGCCCAACAGATGTAATGACTACTGGGATAAAAGGAGGGAGGGATAGAAAGAAGGCAATGATGGCTTCCACGTTCCTGGTTTGGGTGAGTGGGGCAGACATAGTGTCATTGAGTAGGAGGGGAGGAGAAAAGGCTTGAGTTTTTGGTGATTTGGGGTTGCTTAGATATTTAGCTGCAGAGCTCCTAGAGAAAACTTGGGGGTGAGGAGCTCAGCACAGACTGGGTTTTTTCCAATGTCCATGCTCTTGTCTGACCAGGCACATGGCTAGATTACATATCCTGGCACCCTTTGCATCAAAACAGGGTCAGGAGACTACTGGCCAATGGGATGGGAGAGGAAACGACATAAGCCACTCCCAGGCCAGGTTCCTAAAACTACCTGCAGGATCCTCCAGGCTCATTCTCTCTGTCCAGTGTCAAATTGCAGATGGCCCGGTGGAGGACTTGAGGGTGGCAGAACCACAAGAAGCATGGACCCTGGGTCCCTGCATGACTGTGTGAAACAGAACCCAGCTGCTCCCTTCTAATCAGACTGTGGCTGAGCAAGGAATAATCTTTCAAGCCACTGAGATTTGAGAGTGGTTTGTTATAGCAATTAGCCTATCCTCATACAGCATCCTCAGCACACAGGTGATAGTTCAGTTTAATTCAATTAACTGAGCACCTACTATGTGTCAAGTCATTTTTCAGTCTCAGAGATACAGACAGAAATGTGACACTATCCCTTTCTTTTCCAACAAAACCTACCACTGTTATACATGTCATTTCATTTAATCTTCCAAAGAACTTTATGAGGAAGCTGTTTGTATTTATTTCTATTCTACAGATGAGGAAACTGAGACCCAAAGGGCTTGAAATGCGCCCAAAGACACACAGGTAGTAAATGGCAGAGCTGGGATTTGGAGCCAGGAAGTGTATGGGTGCTTTTTTTTAAAAGACGTTTTATTTTGTATTGGGGTATATCTGGGTTAACAATGGTATATCAGGTGAACAGTGAAGGGACTCAGGCACATGTATACATGTATCAGAATATGGGCTCTTAACTTCTGTTCTATGTATGTACATTATCACTTGCTTTGGAAGCATGATGAAGGGAGCAGAGTTTAGCTTGGGGGAGTGGAGATGACTCTGAAATAAAGAAGTGGGAAGAGAGATTTAGGGGGCTGGCTCAGTATGAGCGAAGGCTTGGAAGTATGGGAAGTCTTGCATGCATAGAGGCTCCAGTGGAGCTGGGATAACGTAAGGAGCGAGCACTGGGAGAGGAGGGGAGGGTGGCTCTGCACGTCACGTTAAGGATTTTGAGCAGTCGATAGCAATGGAAGGTTTAAAACTCTGGGACTGTCAGAGATGGCTTGGGAATCATGCAGGGCATGAGAAGGGTACCCTCCCAGTGGGCTGAAGACCTTCATGACCTCATAATGGGGACTGGGAAGGAGTAATTAGAAAAGAAGAAATTCAAGCCAAGAAGCATCAAGTTGAAAGGAGACAGTGCCAACATGCCTTAGCATGTGCAGAGAGGTGAGCTCTGGGATGCTTGAACAGGACAGCTTGGGTACGCACTGGGGACTTCTCCCATTCCCAAAGTGATTTTGGGGGAAAGTGGGAATAGAGTCTGCTGAGGTGAGGAGAAAGAAAGTGGGTCACATTCTCAGGAATTTTGAGAGAGTCAGGGCACTGGCTAGAGAAGGAAGCAGGAATAATCCAGCCCTTGCAGGATTGGGGGCCTTGAAAATGCTATCTTTCTTTGAGATGGAGAGAGGGTGTGTACATGTGTGCATGTGTGCATGCATGCATGTGTGTGACAGGGCAGAGGTAGCTGGTGCAGACAGGGAAAAGTGCATAGGGAAAGGAGCTAGACACCATCCTTGATGGCCCTTGTGAGCTCACTATAAACCCTCAGCAACATACCAGCCTTCACCATACTGCAAGGAGAAGATGAGAGGTGCCCATATGTCAGAACTGGACAGACAAAATTCTTCTCTCTGTATCCAGAGTTGGGTGAGTGATAAAACACTGGGAAGCAGATGCAGCCCCCAAAGTGACTGAAGCCAATCTCCTGATTGTGCCAATGAGGAAAAAGTTTCAGGGGGGCTGAGAGTGCTGTCTGAGGTCATCTAGCAAGTGAGTGACAGACCTGCAACTAGAAGATGAGCCTCTTATCAGCCTGAGTCATGTCTTTTTTTTTTGCTCTAAGAAATTATTTTATTTTAGTGTGATGAGATACTTAGCATGAGATACCGCCTCCTACCATATTTGTAAGTGTACAATTCTTGTTGATTATAGGTAGGATGTTGTATAGCCATCGTGAGAGCCTATTCACCTCGAAAAGGAAGAAGGTGCACAATATGCAATAACATGGATGAAACGAGGACATTCTAAGTGAGATATGCTGGATTAAAAAAGAATATAATATGTGATTCCACTTACGTGACATCCCTAGAGTAGTCAAATTCACAGAGACATAAAGTAGCATGGTGAGTGCCAAGGGCTCAGGAAGGTGACATGGAGTTTCAATTTGTTAAGATCAAAAAGTTCTGGAAATGGATGGTGGCGATGGCTGCATAGTAATATGAATGCATTTAATGCCACTGAATTGTACACTTAAAAATGGTTAAAACGTTAAATTTTTATGTCATGCTTATTTTACTTCATCTTGGAAAATAGCAAAAGAAAATTTTAATTCGCATATGGCTAGCAGAGACTGAATTGAACAAGTACAACCCTAATGTTTCCAAGGATGGCGTTGATGACCACCTCCAAGCTCACGGTCTTTCCAAAGAGACCACCATCCCCTCCTCCAGGAGGCAATCAGGTGCTCCAGGAGGGAACAGTCACGTGTCCAGGTCAGAAAGCAACTGCCAAGAACTTGCTGGACTGGCAGTCAGCCAGTTGCCAATCTGTCAGCTTGCATCCGGAGGGCTGGAGAAGTGTTGCATTAACTGTGAGGCTCTCTGCCGCCGCACACGCTTGGTGTCCAGGTCCCGGGGGTTTCCACTCCACCGGGCAGGAACAGGGGGAAAAAGCTGTCACGCCTGGGTTTCTGCATGCCCAGCAGCTGCGGCGACAGCAGGAGAGAGTGGCCAGGAGCTGAGAGTGGGAGTGTCTGGCTCCCCAAATGGAACAGTCCACCTGCGCGCGTTGTAGAGGGGAGAAGGCAGGTTTCAATCAGCCAGGAGCACTGTCTCTGCTCCTGTTCAGCTCTGCATGCAGATGCCTGGCTTTCTTGAAGTGAACTGGTGTGGGTTTCTCTAATAAATTCAGCCCAAGAAGTTAAACAAGATCCAGGCCATCTTCGATCAAGGCACAGAGCCCCATCCCCAGGTCAGTCATGGGCTCTCCTGGCCGCCTGTTCTTTTTCTTCCTGGCACTTAGCACAGCGGAAGCTCAAAAAGTATTTGGGGCAACACTTATTACGTGGTTTAAGCACACATCTATAGTCAGATCACACAGGTTTGAATCTTGGCTTTGCCACTTACTGTGTGTTTTGGGGGAGTTACTTAACCCCTCGGTGCCTCGATTTCTCTGTGGTTTCTTCCACACAGAGAGTGAAATCAGTTGATGTATGTAAGCTCTGTAGAACAGACTGGCATGTCACCAGTGGAATGAAGCCTCTGGGCTGGGGGCAGGATACCCCAGGTATTAAATGCAAGATGACTCTTGGAGGTCTGAGGTTGAATTCTAAAGTGCACTGTAGTTGTGCTGGGCTTAATGGTGACGCCCCACCCCCCACCCCCACCCCCAAAGGTAGGTCCATGTCCTAATCCTTGGGACCTGTGAATTAACCTTATTTGGAAAAGGGGTCTTTTCGGGTGTAGTTAAATTATGGATTTGAGTTGTTGTTTAGTCACTAAGTTGTGTAGTGTCCAACTTGCGATCCAAAGGACTATAGCCCGCCAGGCTCCTCTGTCCATAGGATTATCCAGGCAAGAATACTGGAGTGAGCTGCCACTGCTTCTCCAGGGGATCTTCCCGACCTAGGGATCGAATATGCATCTCTTGACTGGCAGGTGGATTCTTTACCACTGAGCCAACTGGGAAGCCCTGATGATTTAAGAGGAAGGGCTTAAATAAGATGAAGGGCTTATCAGAAAACTATCTGGGTGGACTCTAAATGCAGTCATATGCATCCTTAAAAGAGGGAGGAAGAGGGAGTTTTGAGAGAGAAGAGGAGGAGGACATGTGACCCAGAGATAGAGTCTGGACTGATGTGGTCACAAGCCAAGCAACACTTATAGCTACCAGATGCTGGAAGAGACAAGGAATGGATTCTCCCCTAGAGCCTTCAGAGGAAATACAGCCCTGCCAAAGCCTTGGTTTCTCACAGCCTCCAGAACTGTGAGAAAATAAATGTTTGTTGTTTTAGGCCACTGAGTTTGTGGTACTTTGTAATACAGCCCTAAAGTAAAGTGAAGTTGCTCAGTCGTGTCTGACTCTTTGCAACCCCACGGACTGTAGCCCACCATGCTCCTCTGTCCATGGGATTTTCCAGGCAAGAGTACTTGAGTGGGTTGCCATTTCCTTTTCCAGGGGATCTTCCTGACCCAGAGATTGAACCCAGGTCTCCTGCATTGTAGGCAGACACTTTACTGTCTGAGCCTCCAGGGAAAAATACAGCCCTATGGAAAATCCCATGGACGGAGGAGCCTGGTGGGCCGCAGTCCATGGGGTCGCTAAGAGTCGGACGTGACTGAGCAACTTCACTTTCACTTTTCACTTTTATGCATTGGAGAAGGAAATGGCAACCCACTCCAGTGTTCCTGCCTAGAGAATCCCAGGGACGGGGGAGCCTCATGGGCTGCCATCTATGGGGTCGTACACAGTCGGACATGACTGAAGTGACTTAGCAGTAGCAGTAGCAGGAAACCAATAAAAGCAGAGAAAATGAGGCGATATGCCCTCAATTCTATCCATTTACTTTGAAGTGTCTTCCTAGTAGATAGGTCCTGTTTGACAATTTGATTCAATAAATAGGGCGTTAACCATCAGATGCCCACCAAAATCCATCTTCCCCCTTGCTATCTTCTACAGTAATAGAATTTTAGCTGGGCCCTTGGCTTCCCAGCAAAACTACATTTCCCAGCATCCTTAGCAACTAAGTATTATCACATGACTGTTTCCACCAATGGTGTGTGAGCACAAGTACCATCCTACTTCTTGGTCTAAGATTTAAGAGACCAGGATATCCTCTCTATTCCCTCTTCTGCCTTCATAAGGCCAGTTGGTTTTGATTGTGCAAACGATGCCAACCCCCTTGGCAGCAAGAAGGCGTCCAGAAACCTGGATCCCTGAATGACTTTTGGAACAGAGCTCCTCTGCCAGCATGCAGGGCTCATCTTGAAGCCATTATGGGAGGGAGAAATAAAATTCTTTATTGTTTTCAGGCCCTGATTTTTTTTTTTTTAAGTCTCTTATAGCAACATAGCTTTACGACATAATATAAAAAATATTGATTATACACTTAAGATGTTCCAGGCATTGGAGATGTGACGATGAACTTAACAGGAAGGGTTCTGCTCTCACGGACCTCACAGTCTAGACAGACAGTGGAAAGTAGACTATGAAAATCTCAATGTTGATAAAACAACAAGGGCACTCTCAGAGCACAGGAAAGTTTCTTAATCCAGACTTGGAGTTTCAGCAAAAGACTTTTGGAGGAAATGGTGCCTATTCTGAGATCTGAAGGCCAAGAGAAAAAAACATTTCAAGAGGCTGCCCGGTGAGAGAAAGCACAGGTTGCTAGAGGATCTTAAAGAAGGTCAAGGACTTTCCTGGTGGCCCAGTGGTTAAGAATCTGCCTACTAGTGCAGGGTACTCAAGTTTGATCCCTAGTCTGGGAAGATTCCACATGCCTTGGGGCAACTAAGCCCAAGTACCACACTATAGAGCCTATCCACTGGAGCCCGAGAGCCACAACTACTGAAGCCTGTGTGCCTAGAGCCCATGCTCCACAATGAGAGAAGCCTTCACAATGGGAAGCCTGAGCACCGCAATGAAGAGTAGCCCCCACTTATTGCAATTAGAGAAACCCCACATGCAGCAACGAAGACCCAGTGCAACCAAAAAGAAAAAGAAATGTAGTTAGAGCGGAGAGATGACCCAGGTGGGATGAGCAAAGGCCAGATGACACTAGATCTCAAATGCCCTGCTAAGAACAATGGATCACCTGGGAAGGACTTTACGAGGAGAACAACTTCGTTAGATTTCTATTTTGTCAAGTAAAGGGTTAACTCAGCAGGGTTGGGATGTCTGAACCATGCATATTCCAAAGAAATGACTGCCTCCTGATTGGATCCTGGGAAATAATCTCTGGACCCCTGGAGTATCTTGTTGGTCATTTTATACCTGGGGTCTTGGTATAAATACAAATTTATTTATAAATCATAACAATGTGATTTATGGTGAATGCTTATTAGTGTTCACCTGGATCCTGGGCTATGCCATGTATGATTTCTGGAACTGCTGGCAACTAAGCAGTTAAAGTCAGTCACATGGGTGCTCCATGTCTATGTGACTGAATCCCAGTAGAACCTCTAGACACCAAGGACAGCACCATGCACTGTCCCTGGCTGGCGACACCTCATGCCTGTTGTCACACACTGATGATGGAAGAACTGAGCGCTGTTTTATGATCCCACTGGGAGGGGAAAACTGGAAACTTGTGTCTGGTCTCTCCTAGCTTCTGCCCTAAGCGCCTTTTGCTTTGCAGATTTTCAGCTATAATAGACTTTCCTTTCCCTTTAATAAACTAACCATGAGTATCACAGCTTTTCTGGGTCCTGTGAGCCCTTCTAACAAATCATCAAACCTGAAGGTGATCTTGGGGACCCATCACACATGGTCTTATAATCTTAAGGATGCTTCAGAGCAATGAGATTCCTGTTCTAGTTGCATCTCACGGGAAAGCAATGCCAGTTGACACATTTTAGAAGTTCTGCCTGTTTGCCTGGCACAGAGCTTTTGTGAATTCTAGAAATAGACCAAACTGGTCCCTGTCTACAAGTAGCTCAGAAGATAGAGGGCAAGGTACAAAGGATGTGGAGTTCTTTCATGGCAGAATATGTGATGGGAGGTGAGTGGGTTTGTTTCTTTTTTAACTCCTGGCCAGGAATGGGGACAAGGAGCAGCTCTCAGCTCATGGATAAAATTGATGGGTGTGTGTGTGTGTTGTACATCTTGGAGTGAAGAGGAGGTAAAATGGAGCAGCCAATGCTGCATGAGCCAGGACTAAACCCCAGAGAAAATATTCTTTCAGAAACTTCAACTGGAACAATGCAGTATTTTGGGTACTCAAAGCTACTCTGTGAAATAAATGAGGCTCTTGTCCATCTTGGCTAAAATCTGAAATATCATCCAAGTATCGCACTTTCTGACTCTTCCACCCCACAGCCCCTCTCCCAGCCATCCAGGGAATGCCCCTAACCAAGACCTTACTATTCTTCATTCCTTTTCACACTATCTTCAGTAACAATACAAATAGCCAACACACATTAAGCGCTGCACAAGATGCCCTGCTATTTTATATAATCCACACGACAGACCTCTGTTTCGGTAACACAGGAGCCTGGGTAATCGGACTGACCCTCCTGCCAAAAACAACCATGAATTCTGCATAAAATCCTAAGGCCCTCCTGTTGAAGCACTCAAGTCTGGACAATTTAGTAGGTAATTATTTAGTAGGTAATTATCAGTCCCACATTTAGTGAAATCAGAGACCTCCACGAGGTAGGCAGAGCATCAGAGCCACAGCTGCTCTGAGGGCATCTGCTTAACTCAGAGAACTGCCGACTGAATTTCATGGCTTCTTGGTGAACAGCAGTAGAAGGCAAAGCCCAGGACCCACCTAAGACAGAGCCTTTCGGAGGGCTTTCCAGGTGGCACTACTGGTAAAGAATCCATCTATCAATGCAGGAGACACAGGAGACTCAGGTTCGATCCCTGGGTCCGGAAGATCCTCTGGAGGCGGGCATGGCGAACCACTCCAGTATTCTTGCCTGAGAAATCCCATGGACAAAGGAACTTGGTGGCCTACAACTTGTGGTCTACAGTCCATGAGGCCACAAAGAGTTGGAAAAACTGAGCGACTGAACACACACAAAAGGAGCACCCCCAAATTAGGACAAGACCCCAAAGTGCTACCATTTCAGAGTAAGAAATCTGGAGTAAATTTATTCCATCCTCCGATTCCAAAAGCATTTTAGGAAAGTTACTTTCACACTTAGCACAGAAGGAAAATAAAAGTTAAAGTTCTTTAAAAACACCAGCATCCTAAATTCTCAACACTTGGGAGGTCCAAAAGTTTAAGGTGACCCTGGAATGGGAGTGCCCTAGGCATTCCAGATGAAATAAGTGCAAAATGTCCAGGAAAGATACACCTTCATCTCAGGCCTCAGAGAATTCCCTCCAACAACGTCCCAAAGAAAATGAGCATGTCATAATCAAGAAAAAAAAAAAAAAATTGGGAGACTTCCCTGGTAGTGCAGTGGATAAGAATCTGCCTGTCAATGCAGGGGACATGGGTTCGATCTCTGGTCTGGGAAGTGTGCACATGCCACAAGGAGAAGCCCGCATGCCTAGAGCTTGTGCTCTGCAACAAGGAAGCCATCGCAAAGAGAAGCTCCCACAGCACAACGAAACAAAGAGTAGCCCCCTGCTCACCACCACTAGAAAGCCCACACAAAATAAGAAGACCCAGTGCAGCCATGAATAACTAACATTATGAAAAGAAAAGAATAATAAAACACTCAAGGAAGCAAGAGACAGCAGGAAAAGAGCCAAAACTAATTTAAATACTTAAGTTATCGGTCGCTGATGATAAGCTAATTCTTTGCATATTATGTTTAAGGAAATATAAGATGTGAGCTTGAAAGTACCTACAGAGTGATTCTCAAGGGGCAATGAGAATTACCCTTCACGGGACATTTGGCAATATCTGAAGACATGTTTGGTTGTCACTACTGGGCTGGGGGCATCACTAGCATTTATTGGTGGGTAGATAAAAGGATGTTGCTAAACACCTACAGCAACAGTCCCCAGCCTTTTTGGCACCAGGGACTAGTTTCGAGGAAGGTAATTTTTCTACGGATTGGGGCAGGGAGATGGTTTCAGGATGATTCAAGTGCATTACATTTATTGTGCACTTTATCCTGGAAGTTGGGGACCCTGGGCTGTGCACAGGGTGGCCCCTCAGAGTAAAGTACCATCTAGTCCAAAATATCAGTAGTGCCTAGGTTGAGAAATCCTGCCACAGGGAAACAAGTTTACTATTAATTCAAAAGATGAAGTAGGTTGAAAAGGACCAGATGTAACTCACAGAAATGAACATTTTAATACACGGAATTAAAAGCAAAGGGCATGGTTAAAAGCAGACTAGATCTGGCTAGAGAGGGAATTGGTGAACCGGCCAGAAGTGGTCCAGTTTTCTTGCTCACTGGACAAATGGGTAAACTGAGACACACAAAGGAGCCAGCATCTCGCTTGCAGGAAGGAAGCAAGCTGAAAAGTAGCTTCTCCCTAACTTGAGATCCACACTCTTAACTTCTCTGCTGTTTTATTTAAACCCAAGCGAATGGTTTCCTCTCCCTGCTTGTGTCTCTGAATGTCTTTCCTATTTGCTATTTTCTCTGGTAAAATATTTTGAGGCAAATAGAATTTGTCTAAAATGCCTGACAGAAAAAAGACACATTGTGTTGCATTAGTATGCGGGCAACAATGCCTAAGGGAAAAAGCGCAGCAATTTCCATCTCTAAAGCATTTACCTTCCATTAAATAATTACATCCCACAGTTTACGGTGAAGGGACTCTGGGTGTTTATCTTTGTACAGAGGAGGAGAAAATGGAATACACGCACCTAGAAAAGCCTTCCCCCAGGAGCCATAGAAGCCTCAGGTGCAGGGTCTGAAGCACGCCTAACTTACCAATCCAGAGTTCTCAGCTGCAAGACCTCAAGCAAATTACTCAACCCCTCTGTGCCTCGGCTTCCCTCTCTGTAAAATGGGAATCCCTGAGAACCAGCCACACTGGATTGCTGAGAGGATCTAATGAGATGTGTGTGAAGCGCACACAGCAATAGCTCAATGTGACTGAAGATTAACTCTATCAGAGGGGCAGGAAAATACAGTGGTAAATTAGAGATATCAAGGGAACATTTCATACAAAGATGGGCTCGATAAAGGACAGAAACGGTCTGGACCTAACAGAAGCAGAAGACATTAAGAAGAGGTGGCAAGAATACACGGAAGAACTGTACAAAAAGATCTTCAAGACTCAGATAATCATGATGATGTGATCACTCATCTAGAGCCAGACATCTTGGAATGCGAAGTCAAGTGGGCCTTAGAAAGCATCACTATGAACAAAGCTAGTGGAGGTGATGGAATTCCAGTGGAGCTGTTTCAAATCCTAAAAGATGATGCTGTGAAAGTGCTGCACTCAATATGCCAGCAAATTTGGAAAACTCAGCAGTGGCCACAAGACTGGAAAAGGTCAGTTTTCATTCCAATTCCAAAGAAAGGCAATGCCAAAGAATGCTCAAACTACCACACAATTGCACTCATCTCACATGCTAGTAAGTAATGCTCAAAATTCTCCAAGCCAGGCTTCAGCAATACGTGAACCGTGAATTTCCTGATGTTCAAGCTGGTTTTAGAAAAGGCAGAGATCAAATTGCCAACATCTGCTGGATCATGAAAAAAGCAAGAGAGTTCCAGAAAAACATCTATTTCTGCTTTGTTGACTATGCCAAAGCCTTTGACTGTGTGGATCACAATAAACTGTGGAAAATTCTGAAAGAGATGGGAATACCAGACCACCTGACCTGCCTCTTGAGAAATCTGTATGCAGCTCAGAAAGCAACAGTTAGAACTGGACATGGAACAACAGACTGGTTCCAAATAGGAAAAGGAGTATGTCAAGGCTGTATATTGTCACCTTGCTTATTTAACTTATATGACGAGTACATCATGAGAAACGCTGGGCTGCAAGAAACACAAGCTGGAATCAAGATTGCCAGGAGAAATATCAATAACCTCAGATATGCAGATGACACCACCCTTATGGCAGAAAGTGAAGAGGAGCTAAAGGACCTCTTGATGAAGGTGAAAGAGGAGAGTGAAAAAGTTGGCTTAAAGCTCAACATTCAGAAAACAAAGATCATGGCATCCGGTCCCATCACTTCATGGGAAATAGATGGGGAAACAGTGGAAACAGTGTCAGACTTTATTTTTATGGGCTCCAAAATCACCGCAGATGGTGACTGCAGCCATGAAATTAAAAGACACTTACTCCTTGGAAGAAAAGTTATGAGCAACCTAGATAGCATATTCAAAAGCAGAGACATTACTTTGCTGACTAAAGTCCATCTAGTCCAGGCTATGGTTTTTCCTGTGGTCACGTATGGATGTGAGAGCTGGACTGTGAAGAAAGCTGAGCGCCGAAGAATTGATGCTTTTGAGCTGTGGTGTTGGAGAAGACTCTTGAGAGTCCCTTGGACTGCAAGGAGATCCAACCAGTCCATTCTGAAGGAGATCAGCCCTGGGATTTCTTTGGAAGGAATGATGCTAAAGCTGAAACTCCAGTACTTTGGCCACCTCATGCGAAGAGTTGACTCATTGGAAAAGACTCTGATGCTGGGAGGGATTGGGGGCAGGAGGAGAAGGGGATGACCGAGGATGAGATGGCTGGATGGCATCACAGACTCGATGGACGTGAGTCTGAGTGAACTCCGAGAGATGGTGATGGACAGGGAGGCCAGGCATGCTGCGATTCATGGGGTTGCAGAGTCGGACACGACTGAGCGACTGAACTGAAAGAACATGACGCTGCAACCACTCTCCTGGGTGTGGGTCACGAGCTGTGTGACCTTGGGCAAGTTACTTAACCTCTCTGGGCCCCACCTTCCTCACATATAAAATGTGGAGAATAACAGCTCTTACTTTACAGAAACTTTGTGAAGATTAAGTGAGTTATTTTTATTAATTTTTTTAATAACTGGAGGATAGTTGCTTTACAATGTTGTGTTGGTTTCTGCCACACTACGCAATCAGCCACAAATATACACATGTCCCCTCTCCTGTGAGCCTCCCTCCCACCCCCCACCCCATCCCACCCCTCTATGTTGTCACAGAGGAAATAAGCTAACGTTTGAAAAGAGCTCAAAACAGTGTTTGGTTCATACTAAGCGCTAGTTGCTATTCTTACCACAATTAAGGGAATTATTAGGTTGATGAGTGAGTGCAGTGTGGCTAGACCGAAGTTCCCTAGAGCAGGAACAATGTCTGTCCTACCGACCACTGCATCCTCAGGGCCTGGCACATAGTAGGAACTCAGAGATTTTTGAATTAATAGAGGATTTTTCCTTTACTTGCTAGTATCATTCCCATGACTACCATTTACAGAGAATTTTGTCTGGAGCAGGCTCCCTGCTGGGCATATTACATCCTCACAACAACGCTGGGAAACAGGTGGCACCATCACAAATCACAGAAGAGATCCGAGAGTCAGAGAGATTCCCACTGCCAGTGAGTGGAAGAGCCAGAATTTCCACCACCTCTATCCTAAGTGCTCAGCCACCCCGAATTTTCCCTTCAATCTGGCCACCCTTAGGGATTCATAGCCAGTTAGTATGCCCTGAGAGCCTGCTGGCTCGTATGGCTTTGTCTCTCCCTTGACTCTGTATCTGCCCTCCTCCTCTTGGTCCATTCCCCCTTTTTATGGAGGAAGTTACTTAGTCCAGTGCCTCAGTTTCCCTGATCACAAATTCAAGATAATAATGGTGTCTCTCTCACAGAAGACCATCCTGGGACTTCCTCGGTGTCCAGTGGCTAAGACTCTGTGCTCCCAATGCAGGGGGCCTTGGTATGATCCCTGGTCGGGGAACTAGATCCCGCATGTCACAACTAAGACCTAGTGCAACCAAATAAATACATAAATATTAAAAAAAAATGACCACGAGGATAATGTGAGTGAAAAGCGCCTCATACAGCAGGTCTCCATAAATGCAATCGCCTCTGTTCCATGTGTCCACTAACACCTCCCATCGCCATGATCCTGGGGTTCGCACCTTGGGACCTCCTTACCACCCCCGTGTGCTGGGTCTCGGTCCCCCTGTCAACTTTAGTTTCCCCAAGCTAACTTACTTAGCAGCTCCTCCCCCACGAGGCCCTGACACCGCGCGTGCGAGCCGTGCATGCGCGCGCGTGCACACAAGCCTTCCCTTCTCGCAGCCTCTTCAGCCACTAAAATTAGCTCCATCTCCAGCCCGTGTCCCCAGCGCGTCTGTCCTGGTTTCTCTCTGGGCTCCCAGCCACTTTCGATATTGTGTCTCAGATGCCACACGCTGCTTTCCGGATGCCACCGCCATTTCCTAAAGCAGGGCGGGTATTTTGAGATTTCGGAGCGGGTGAGGTGGGAGAGATTTCACAGGTCTTCCTCCTGGTCTGTTTAAAAAAAGGGCTAACACAAGAGCTGTTGCTTCCCCTACCCCAACACGGTACCCCTTACCCCATTTCTAGTTTCAAAATGTCTGAGGAAAGCTTTAGCTAATGAGACCTCTATGGCCCCAGGGAGTAAAAATCTTGTGGGTTTTTGGTTGGTTTTTTTTTAATGGAAGAACAATGATCCAGCAATTTTACTTCTGGGTATATACCCAAAAGAACTGAAAGCAGGGACTTAAATAGATCCTTGCACAACCAATGTGCATTGCAGCATTCTTTGCAATAGCCAAGAGGGGGAAGCAACCCAAGTGTCCATTAATGGATGACAGGATAAGTAAAATGGTCCATCCACACAATGGGATATTATTCTGCCTTAAGAAGGAAAGCCTTTCTGACACACGCTACAACATGGATGAACCTCGAGGACATTACCCTCAGTGAAATAAGCCAGTCAAAAAAGGACAAAGACTGTGTTATTCCACTCATATGAGGTCCCTAGAGGCATCAAATTCAGAAGACAGAAAGTAGAATGGGGGTTGCCAGGGGCTGGGGGAGGGGAATGGGGAGTTGGCGTTAATGGGGACAGAGTTTCAGTTTGGGAAAATGACAAGGTTCTGGGGATGGATGGTGGTGGCGGCTGCATGACAATGTGCGTCTTCTTAATGCCACTGAACTTTAATGTACACTTAAAAACGGTTAAAATGAGGTTATCATACTAAGTGAAGTGAGCCAGACAGAGAAAGACAAATATCAAATGATATTGCATATATGAGGAATCTAAAGCAGGAAGAAATGCACAGACATGGAAAACAAACTTACGGATACTAAAAGGGAAAGGGGGCTGGAAGGAGGATAAAGCAGGAGGTCAGTATTAACATATATAACAAAAACAGGCAACCAGTGGGGACCCACTGTACAGCGCAGGGAACTCTACTCAATATTGTAATAACCTATGAAAAGAACCTGCAAAAAGACTATAGATGTTGTTTAGTCACTATGTCATGTCTGAGTCTTTTGAGACCCCATGGACTGTAGCCCACCGGGCTCCACTGTCCATGAGATTTCCAAGACAAGGCTTCCCTTGTGGCTCAGCTGGTAAAGAATATGGTAGTACGTTGCCATTTCCTCGTCCCGACCCAGGGATCGACCCCGAGTCCCTTGCCTCTCCTGCACTGGCAGGTGGATTCTTTATCACTACCTAGGAAGCCTACCGGAGAAGGCAATGGCACCCCACTCCAGTACTCTTGCCCAGAAAATCCCATGGACGGAGGAGCCTGGTAGGCTGCAGTCCATGGGATTGCTGAGTCGGACACGACTGAGTGAGTTCACTTTCACTTTTCACTTTCCTGCATTGGAGAAGGAAATGGCAACCCACTCCAGTGTTCTTGCCTGGAGAATCCCAGGGACGGCGGAGCCCAATGGGCTGCCGTCTGTGGGGTCGCACAGAGTCAGACACGACTGAAGCGACTTAGCAGCAGCAGCAGCAGCAGGAAACCTACACACACACAAACACACACACACATGTTCTGAATCCCCACGCTATACACCTGAGACCAATAAGATACTGTAAACTATCTATATGTCAATAAAAATTTTTTTAATGGTTACAATGGTAAATTTTGTTATGTACTTTACTGTAATTAAAATTTTTAAAGAAAGGAAGAACAGTGAGGCAAGCTGGTCAGGAGGAGACAGAACAGGGTGTGCAGGTGGAGGAAGGCGAGTGCCTTGGAGTATCCGGCAGGATTGGGCACCCTGCCACCCAATCAGAGCAATAAAATGGAGACGGCGGAGAGGGGTTATCAAAAGAGAGGTGGGGTGGTTACAGTGTCATAGGACATTTAAGCAAAGACTCAGAGCAAACAAGGAGTCATGTGGAGACCAGAGAGAAGCAACAGCTCATGCAAAGGCCCTGAGGCTAGATGATGACTGGTGTGTTTAAGGAGCAACGAAGGGGCCGATGTGGCTGGATCTGGGTGAGTGAGTGAGCACAGTAGGGGGAGGTGAAGCTGGGCAAAGGATGTGGCAGAGGACGCAGATCCTTGCGGGTTATGAGGATGACTTGGGCTTTTTCTCTGAGGAAGGTGGGAGCCACAGAGGCTTCTGAGCAGAGGAGGGACATGGACCGACTCAGGAACTCAGAGGCACCCTCTGGCTTCTGCGGTGGGTGGGAGAGGAACAGATCATGGGGGAAAGGGTGATGGGGGACATGAAGGGACCAGGATACGGCGGCACAGCCAGAGTGGGGCTGTGAAGATGGTGAGAAGCAGGCGGATTTCTGGGTCGATGCTGAAGCAGAAGCCAACACCATCTGCTAATGGGCCTCCCCAGTGGCCCAAATGGTAAAGGATCTGCCTGCCAGTGCAGGAGACTCAGGCTCAATCCCTGGGTCAGGAAGATCCCCGGAGAAGGGAATGGCAACCCACTCCAGTATTCTTGCCTGGAGAATCCCGGGGACTGTGGAGCCCGGTGGGCTACAGTCCACGGGGTCACAGAGTTGGACGTGACTGAGCACGTGTGCCACAAGGGACTGGGAAAAAGAGACAAGAGAAAGACCCCGAGGTCTGGGGGCCCAGCACCTGGAATGATGAAGCTGTCTTAACCGAGATGCAGAGGATGGTTGGTTTGGGCAACAATGACCAGAATTCTTCTGTCAGAGTCATACTCAGTTCAGGACATCCTACATCAGCTGAAGAAGATGGGACTCCTAGAGACGTGGAAACTACCTTGTACCCACAGCCTTGGATCAGGGTCTGAGTTGGGCTGAGATCGACTTTGGTCTGATTGAGGGGTGCAGGTCAGATCATTAACCTCATCCCTGGGGTCTCAGGCACAAATAGGGATACTAATGGCCCCAATTTCAGAATCAGCACGAGGCACCTATGAGATGTATGCAAAGGGTCTGGACAAGCCCCTGGCAGACAGAAAACACACCGTGCGTGCTAAGTCGCTTCAGCTGTGTCCAGCTCTTTGCGACCCTGTGGACCACAGCCCGCAAGGCTCCTCTGTTCATGGGATTCTCCAAGAATACTGGAGCTGGTTGCCGTTTCTCTTCAGGTTATGTTCCTGAGACCGAATCCGAGTCTTCTGTGTCCCCTGCACTGCAGGCAGGTTCTTTCCCTGCTGAGCCATCATGGAAGACAATGGGATATTACTCAGTCATAAAAGAAACGGATTTGAGTCAGTTGTAGTGAAGCAGATGAACCTAGATTCCTTTATACAGAATGAAGCAAATCAGAAAGAGAAAAACAAATAACGTATATTAACATATATAATGGCAATCCCCTCCAGTATTCTCGCCTGCAGACTTCTATGGACAGAGGGGGCCTGGTGGGCTACAGTCCCTGGGTCCCAGAGAGTCAGACACAACTGAGTGACTAACTGATCAATGAAATGGAGAAAACTGGTCCTGACGAGCCTGTCTGCAGGACAGGAATAAAGATACAGACACAGGAATGGCTTGTGGGCACAGTGGGGGATGGAGAGGGTGGGCAAACTGAGAGGAGCACTGACATATGTACCCTGCCTGGTTTAAAACACACAGCTAGAGGGCAGCAGCTCTGTGGCACAGGCTGCCCGGCGCAGCGCTCTGTGCTGACCTAGAGGGGCGGGGTGAGCGGTGGTGGCAGGGAGGCTCAAGAGGGAAGGGATATAGACACACTTGCAGCTGATTTGTGTTGTACAGTAGAAACCAACAGAACACTGCAAACCAACTAAAAATAAATTTTTTAAAGGTGTGGTTCTAACACCAGCTATAAATTCATTCATTCACTCATTCATTCAGTAGGTGTTCACCGAGCCTCATTCTCAGGTTCTGTACTAGGTTCTAGGTTCTAGGTTCTAGGTTCTAGGTACTAGGTTTGTCCTCCAGAGGAAGAAGATAGGTGATTAACCCGGTAAACAATGGTGAGGGTTTTCACACAGAGACCATCAGATGCCCATAGAGAAGAGATCTGAACTGGCCTCATGGTGGATGTTAGGTGGCGTGGCCAGGAAGGTTTTCTAAAGGAAGAGACAATTTTTTTTTTTTTTTGGCTACACAGGTCCTTCGTTGTGGTGTGCGGTCTTTCTCCAATTGTGGTACACGGGGGCTTCTCTAGCTGTAGCCTGTGGGCTCTAGAGCACAGGAGCTCAGTAGCCGTACAGCGCAGGTTTAGCTGCCCAGTGATATGTGGGATCTTAGTTCCCTGACCAGGGATCGAACCTATGTCCCTGGCACTGGAAGGCAGGTTCTTAACCACTGGACCACCAGGGGAAGTCCCAGGAAGAGACAATTTATATCATTAAATATGCACTTTCCTGAGCCTGTGAGTGCTCCCCAGTATCTCAGCCCCTTTCTAAGTCTCCTGGACCTCCCCATGATGCAGCAAACAAAAGGTCCACACTTGGCACAAAAAGGGAGCCTCCCTTCTAACTGGTCAGGGTTCATGCTATCCTGGATGTTACACACTTTATTTATTGGAGTATAATTGCTTTACAATGTTGTGTTAGCCTCTGCTGCACAATGAAGTGAATCAGCTCTCTGTATCCACATAGCCCCTTCCTCTTGAACCTCCCACTCGCCCCCTCCCCCAATCCCACCTCTCTAAGTCATCACAGAGCACCAAGCTGAGCTGCCTGTGCCATACAGCAGCTTCCCACTAGCTATCTATTTCAGACACAGTAGTGTATATACATATATGTCAATCCCAACCTTCCAGTTTGTCCCACCCTCCCCTTTGGAATATCATATTTGAGTAAGAATTAATCAGACACAGAGAAGACAACATATTCCAGACATAGGCAATAGCATGTGCAAAGGTCCTGGGGTGACTGGGCAGGTACAGCTGGCATTCCTTTCTTTATTTTCTCCCTCTAACATGCAACAGTGGACAGAAAGAAGCCTAGCTCTGCAATGGGGTGGATCTGCATTCAAAATCCTGGCTCTAGGACCTGCAATCTCTGTCACTTTGGACATGTGACTTTACCTCTCTTGAGTCTAGTTTTCCTCACCTGTGATAATACTTAAGAGTTGGAGGGAGGCCTGAAGGTGATAAGGTATGTAAAAGGCCTGGCACACAGCTGGTGCTCAATTAATGCCAGTTTCCTTTCTCTGAGTTTGATCTCCCTCTTGTCTGGCTTCTCATAAAGCTAGAATTGCAAGAGGAAAGAGAGGTGGGGTAGTTACAAAAAAGAAGGCAGAAACCAAAAGAAAGCATTGGGATGGACAAAAGGTCTCCAAGTAGATGCTCACCAGCCTGGCCTCTGTCCTCTGAGCTGACAGAGTCAGAATAAGTTTTCCATCCAGCTATAATCAGCAGTGAGTGACATTTAAAAGGAAAAATGAAATCAAAAGCCCCCGTTGACATAGGGAGCTGGGCTGCATGACTGTGCACTATGCTGGGTCAACATGGCAGGCAAGAAATCTTTTATCTTGCTTTAACCACCCATGAGGGCTCAGAACTCAGATACCAAGTTGAGATTTGATAAAAGCAGAAGGAATCTGAAGAGGCTTGTAATCTTCCCCACCTTTAATTCCCAGGTGGTTGTATGACAGGCCCTGGACTCTGGGCACAGCCTTTGCTGGCATATTCTCTCCTTTACACTGCAAAGGAGACTGACATGGTAATAATAGTACATCATCCTCATTTCTCGCTAAGTGTCAGGAATGAAATGAAAGGGGGCAGAAGGCCTCAGGGGACAGGAATTGGGGCCACAGTGGCCCTAGTAAGTAAATTCTTGGATACATACCCTTTGTGATATTATGTATTATTTCTTCCCCCAACCTCCCCCAGCCCCCCAGCCCTTGAATCTGGACTAGACTCACTGTTTGTTTTGGCCAACAGTGGCCAAATTGAGGGTGTCCATTCCTTAGGCTAGCCCTCCAGAGGCCCCATGGGGTTCCTCTTTCTCCTAGAACCCTGCTTCTTCCGTGTGAACAAGCTCAAGCTACCTGTGGGAGGACCAGGCCATGTGGAGCAGAGCACAGTGGCCCCAGCCAAGGTCGCCCTGCAGCCAGCCAACACCTAAACAGGACAGCCACCCAGCTGCCCCACAGTGGACCACAGAGGCTTGAATGAGCTCAACTGAGACCAGGTAAAGCACACAGCTGAGTCTCATCTAAACTGCTAGCCTGTTTCTTCCCTTGTCTTGAATGTGGACCTGATGCTAGGAGCTCTGGCAACCATTCTGCAACCACGAGGTTAAGGCCAGGCATATCAGAGATGCCAACAGATGCCAACCAGTACCCAACCCAGACATTTTGTAAGGTAAGAATGAATATTGTTTGCCTTGTTCAAGCCTCCACGAGTTTTAATTTTCTGTTCCATGTCACAGAATGCACTCCTAATACAGCCTTCAAATGTGGCCCTGTTTCTAAGCCACATAAGATACCACAATAAGAACAGAGGACCCACACTTCTTCCTTTTTCAGGCATGAAGACACAGGTTGCTGTGCCATCCCTGGTGCAGAGGCTACGCTGCTGATGCAATTCTCACCTCCCAGTGAGAGAAGCCCAGTTTGCTCATTTTTCCCTTCCGGGGACAAATTCTTCTCATTGTTGCCAGCCAAAGTTAGTAAAAAAAACACTGCTAACTCATCCCCAATCCTGGGTCCTGGATCCCACCTGAATCCTGCTGGACTCTTCTGCTTTGAATTTCCATGCCTTTAATTCACGCTGGCCTCTGATCGTCTCTGCACTGAAATCCTGTGACCCAGGCCAGGAAGGAGACAGAGTGCTGTCTCAGGAATATGGATGGAGCCAAAACTCCCCAAAGAACAAGGGTCAGGCTTTCAGCCACCCTTCTTTCTTCCCTACAGAGCAGCACCTATTTTCTCACTTCCTATTTGGGGCCAACCGGGTGAGCCTTATGGATGAACTGATTCTCCAACCATTTCACCAGGAGACGTAAGCAGCTGAACGACAATTCACAGCAGCACAAAGAGAGTGTGGCCAGCAAGGCAGAAACTGGGGCTGCCATGCCTGTGTCCCACACTTCACTGTGAACAGCTACGACTTCCTGGCCACAGAAGCGTGCTCAACCCAAATGCGCAGTAAGCCAGAACTAGAGAGCTCACACCCCAGAAGGCCTTCCAAGGTCCAGTTCCCTCACTTCTTTGGCGGGCTGACTCTGTGGGGCATGTTCCACTTGGCCTCACAATGTTGTCCAGAGAGATTAAACAAGAGCCATTTGCCCACGTGTGCAAGCTAAGTTGCTTCAGTCATGTCTGACTCTGTGTGACCTTATGGACTGCAGCCTGCTAGACTCCTCTGTCCATGGGATTCTTCAGGCAAGAATAGTGGAGTGGATTGCCTTGTCCTCCTCCAGGGGATCTTTCTGACCACTGGACCACCAAGGAAGTCCTCTGTCTTAAAAATTTTTTTTATTGGAGTATAGATGACTTAATCATGTTGTCTTAGTTTCAGGTGTACAGCAAAGTGAATCAGATGCGTGTGTTTGCTTAGCCGCTCAGTCATGTCCAACTCTTTGCCACCCCATGGACTATAGCCACTCAAGCTCCTCTGTCCATGGGATTCTCCAGGCAAGAATACTGGAGTGAGTTGCCATTCCCTTCTCAAGGGGATCTTTCCAACCCAGGGATCAAACCCACGTCTCCTGCATTACAGGTGGATTCTTTACTATCTGAGCCCCCAGAGAAGTCCACAGATACATATATGTATGTTCTTTCTCATTTTCTTTCCCTATATAGGTTATTACAGAATATTGGAGTTCCCTGTGCTATACAGTAGGTCATTATTAGTTATCTATTATATATACAGTAGTATGTATATGTCAATCCTAGTTTCCTAATTTATCACTTCCCTCGACATATCCCCTTTGGTAACCACAAGTTTGATTCTGAGATGTGTGAATTTGTTCCACTGGCTGCCTCATCTTCATTATCTGAGCCCTCTCCTCTCCTTTGTTTCCTGGCATCCACAGACAACCACTGGCCCTCAAATCCTCATCTCAAGGTTGCTTTGGGTTCTGGGTTGCAAAACCTAGAAACTGACCAGATGTCTTAGGCGTAAAAGGGATTTTTTTAGGAAGCTTGGATGATAACTATCAAAAGGCCAGAGGAGGGGGCTTGGGCAATCAGCAGCAATAATACAGCCAGACTAACCTGCACTGCAGCAGGCTGCCATGAAGAAATCCAGAACCATCCTTCATGACTGAGCCAGTGGTGTAGTTGCTAAGTCACGTCCAACTTGTTTTGCGACCCCATGGACTATAAGACTGTAACATGCCAGAGTCCCTTGTCCATGGGATTCTCCAGGCAAGAAAATTGGAGTGGGCTGCCATTTCCTTCTCCAGGGGTCTTCCCAACCCAGGGATCAAACCTGCATCTCCTACACCGCAGGCAGACTCTTTACCACTGAGCCAGTGGGGAAGCACTTGCTCCATTTTCACCTTCTTGAGTGAGGAAGCTTGGGACCGGCTGAGGTTACTCACATGCCTTGACTACCAAGGAGCGGAGAGAGGAAGACATCCCCCCGCTTCAGCCTTCAGCTTGTGAGTATGAGGCCCCGTGGCTCAGCAGGACGACACACAAAGGAGGGTTCTCTGCAGATTGGAAGGAGAGGTTGGAATTTGGGTCCCCAACTAATAAGAGCAAATGTTCTCTATAGTTAACTTGCTAGTCTATGGAACTGGGCCTGGAGCAGTAGTAATAATTATTATCATCATTATAATTATAGTTATTAGTCTTATAATAGCTAATATCGAGCACTTACTCTCTGCCAGTCTCTAAGTGTTTTACAACTATTATCTCATTGAATCCTACCTGATAGGTAGGTACAATCATTATTCCCATTTAACAGATGAGGAAGCTGAGGTCCAAAGAAGCATCATATCCCTTCCTCTTTCTTCACACCATCCATTGGTAAATATCATACATACACTCAATGCACAATGTGTCAGACATTAACACATTAAACCTTTAGAAACAACTCTACATGGGAAGGGAGTATCATTACTGCTGTTTTTCATTTGAAGAAGCTAACATTCAGAGACATACAGTCACTTGCCCAAGGCCACACAACTTGGAAACAATGGAGCTGGGTTTTAAATCTGTTCCAGTTCTAAGGCCTGTGGTCTTAATCACCATGGTATAATATGACCAGAATTTTATTTATGAAGAGATATATAATAATATGGGCTTCCCAGGTGGTGCTAGTGGTAAAGAACCCGCCTGTCAATGCCGGAGACTTAAGAGACGTGGATGCAGCCCCTGGGTTGGGAAGATCCCCTAAAGGAGGAAGCGGCAACCCACTCCAGTATTCTTGCCTGGAGAATTCCATGGGCAGAGGAGCCTGGCGGGCTACCTCCATGGGGGTCGCAAAGAGTTGGATATGACTGAAGCGACTTAGCACAGCACACAATACATATGTGATGCTCATTTTCTTCATCTTTCTAAACATGCCCATGATCTTGCACTTCTGATGCAAAATTTTAAGGAGAGGAAAGAGGCCCAGGAAATCGAGCTATTCTCCAATGAGACCACTTAACCCATTGTATCTTGGGCACAGACGGTAGGAATGACCAAATGTTTTCCTTCTTCCTGTCTTTGACAAGCTTCCTGAATGAGTTAGACTTATTGCTTACTTTTCTTTTCAATCAGACATCTGCTGCCAAAATTTCATGCACCCCCAAATTCACTATAAACAACCCTCTTTTTCTCTCATATTTAGGCATATATGTGTATGCTCGGTCCCTCAGGCATGTCTGACTCTGCGACCCTATGGAATGAGGCCTGTCAGGCACCCCAGTCCATGGGATTTCCCAGGCAAGAATACTGGAGTGGGTTGTCAATTCCTTCTCCAGCGGATCTTCCTGACCCAAGGATTGAACCCGTGTCTCCTGCATTGGCAGGCAGATTCTTTATTGCTGAGCTATAGAGGAACCCCATTTTCAGACATACTTCATTTTATTGTGCTTTGGAGACATTGCATTTTTTATAAATTGGAGGCTTGTAGGAACCCTGTATTGAACAAATCTATTGCCATTTCTTTCAAAAGCATTTGCTCACGTCATGCCTCTGTGTCACATTTTGATAATTCTTACAGTATTTCAAACTTTTCATTATTAATAATAACACATAGAATATTATTAATATAATATATTTGGCATGGGGATTTGTGATCAAGGCTCTTTGATGTTACTACTTGGGTGGTCAGCATTTTTTAGCAATAAAGTATTTTAAAATTAAGGTATGTACATTTTTAAGATAGAATGCTATTGCGCTGACATATATTTACTACCATGTGTAAAACAGATAGCTAGTGGGAAGTTGCTGTGTAGCACAGGGAACTCAGCTCGGTGCTCTGTGATGACCTAGAGGGGTGGGATGGGAGGAGTGGGAGGGAGCCTCAAGGAGGAGTGGATATATGTATCCTTACAGCTGATTCACTCTGTTGCACAGCAGAAACTAACACAATATTGTAAAGCAATTATATTCCAATAAAGATTTTAAAAATTTAAAAAGGTCTGAAACATTCAACAACACGAAAAAAAGATAGAATGCTACTGCACTCTTAATAGACTACCAGTATAATGCGAACATAATTTTCACATGTACCGGGAAACCAAAAAATTCATGTGACTCACTTTACTGCACTATTTACTTTATTGTGGAGGCCTGGAACTGAACTCACGATATCTCCAAGGTATGTCAGTAGAAAGCCCCAAAGCCCTAGGGATTTTCTTGTCTCTTCTGCTGCAATCAACACAGCTGGCCTGTCTTCCTAACTACCCGTCTACCACGTCTGCTTCCTTCTCTGCTCCTCTTTCTCCCTCTGTTCCCTAGCTGTGGGGGCCTCTCTGACCCTGTGTTCCTGTCTGTGACACCATCATGCCTACAGGGCTCAGTCACTTTCAGCTTTACCCAACCTTTTCTGTGAATGACTCTCAAATCTGGACAGGCAGTCAAGCTTTCAACATATCCCCATCTGTCTGCAAAGCAGTATTTCTGCTTTGATGTCTTGCAGGGACCTCAACGTGACTGAAAGAAGTTCTTCTCACTAGAAGCATCCTGTCCTCCTGCAAAAACTCCTGCAACGGCTGCACCGTCATAGCAGTCAACAGTCTACCGAGGACTCCCCTGGCGGTCCAGCAGCAAAGACTCTGCCTGCCAGTTCAGGGGACACGGGTTCTAGCCCTGGTCCGGGAAGATCCCACACGCCACGGAGCGACTAAGCCAGTGCGCCTCAACTACCGGGCCTGCACCCTAGAGTCCTCCAGCCGCAACCACTGAGCACCACAACTGCTGAACCGTGAGCCCCAGAGCCCAAGCTCCACAACGAGCAGCCGCCACAGCCAGAAGCCCGCATGCCACAACGAGAGTCGCCCCGCTCGCTGCAACTAGGGGAAAGCCCGAGTGAAGGAATGAAGACCTAGCACAGCCCAAAATAAACAAAAATTCCACAGTCACAACACTGTAAATCAGCTATATTTCAACTGGAAAAAATTTAAAAAATAGTTGATAGTCATGTTCTGGAATGTTCTTCTTCCTGGTGAAACAGACCTTAAGTCCATCTTTTCCTTCCTATTGGAGAAGGAAATGGCAACCCACTCCAGTGTTCTTGCCTGGAGAATCCTAGGGATGGGAGAGCCTGGTGGGCTGCCGTCTCTGGGGTCGTGCAGAGTCGGACATGACTGAAGCGACTTAGCAGCAGCAGCCACTATTCTAAGTGAGTCCCAAATCATCCCAGACTTAGAATCATCTCAAGGGACTTAGTCCATCACAATCAGGAACCTCCTCCTCTTCTGCACTTTCCTCCTTCTCTTCCTCCTCCCCCCTTCTCCCTCTTCCTCTTGACTGTATTTTATTGAGACAGCCACTTTGCAACCTTGAGGCAAGAAAGCCTGAAGTAAAAATACAACACACTGAGGAAGGTAGAAGAACATCACTGGGCTATTCACTAGTCCTGCTCCACTGACTTGTGGATTTCTAAGTCAGGTGACAAAAAAGCCTCTAATGTGAAAGTTGTCTCTACTGTTACTTACAGAAAAAAAGCATTCCAAACTGAGGTACTAGGATCTATGAATGGTTTCAGCTGACTCTCTGGAAAAAGTTCACCAAATGGAATGATTGGGAGAAATGACCTCACTATTCAGTTACATATCAATGATTTTGTGAAAGTCAGATTTGCATAAGATGTGATTCTGCTACACACTTTGCAGTTTCTTCTTTGAAAACATCCAGGCTACTTCCTACCAGTATAAACTCCTCAGTTTAGTTTATGAAGACCTCCCAGTCTGATCCCTTCTGTCTGTTAAATCTTATTAATATCCTATAATCTCTAGAATACCAACATGAAGCAAAAGAAACATCACCAGCCACATTTTCATGCCCAGAGCAAGACTTAAGAGTCTTGTATTTCCTTCCTGCCTCTGTCCCTGATGCCAGAGTTTCATGTCCTGAAATTCTGTGGGTGGTCCTCAAATGTGCCCATGAGCAGTGAAAACAAAACAACCCACAGCCTATGTCCCTCTAGTACCACCTAAAAACACTTGACTTCTGAAATCAAAGCAAAAGGCTGAAGGCACTCTTGGGAGCAAAGTATCTGATACTCGTTAGTCATGATGTCTCCAAAAGAGATTTACACATAGGTGAATTACACACTTAGAAAATGTACTCCAGGACTTCCCTGGTGGTACAGTGGATAAGAATCCACCGGCCAATGCAGGGGACACAGATTCAATCCCTGGTGTAGGAAGATCCCTCAGGCTGCGGCTCTACTAAGCCTGAGCATCACAACTACTAAACCTGTACTCTGAGGCCCAAGAGCTGCAACTACTGAAGGCTGCGTGCAATCATCAATATGGAATTAGCACATATGTAAAAAGAAAAAGGAAGAACATAACAGTTGAATAGCAAGGTCAGTTCTTCCTATTGTTCCATTTAGTGTTCTTCTTCTGCAACAAGAGAAGCCACTACAATGAGAAGCCCACACACCACAATGAAAGAGTAGCCCCCACTCACTAGAAAGCCCTCGCACAGCAAAAAGACCCAGCCCAGCCAAAATAAATAAGTAAATTTTTTTAAAAAGAAAATATACTCCAGCTGTCTGGTTCTGTGTAAAACTACACACAGTAGGCCTGAGAACACAGCCTTGATCAGGCTCTTCCCCTTCTGCACAAATCTGTTCATACTTATACCACTTTATTGACGTAAGGTAGCTAACGAAGCTGATTTCAGTGGAGTTTTAGTCCATTCAGAGCTATGACACAAAAGATATGCCGTAACTCCTGGAGTAGGACCACAACCAGGTGTAGGTATATTCCAGCCCCCAGTACATGCAATGTTAATTAAGCTGACACTCCTCCTGACCTCCAAAACTGCCCCACTTCATCTAGACCAGCCAACATGCATGGGCATTCAGGTAGGGACTTTGTGACCTCTGGATCAGTTTATTTTTCAGCGAAACTTCCCTTAACAGTGGTAGGTCATAAGTACCATTGATTGGTTCATTCATTCAGAAACATTTACTGAGCACTTATTGTGTGCCAGGCACTACTCCAGGCACTGGGGAATACAACCTTGAGCAGAAGAAATGAAATCCCTGCCTCATGGCGTTTGACCTAGTGAAGAAGATGGGCAAAAAATAAATAGGTAAAGTATTCAACTCGTCAGAAAGTGCCAAGTATGTGGGAAAAAATCAATAAATGAAAGAGGACAGAAAGCGTTGGGAATTTTAAAATTGTAAGTAAAGGGTCAGAGAACCCTGGGGTAAAGTCTTGAAGATAAGAGAATGGATAGAGCAGATATCTGGGGAAAGAGCATACCAGGTAGAAGAACTGGAAGTGCAAGAGCCCTGAGTTTTCAAACTTGCCTGAAGTGTTCAAGGACCAGTAAGAACAGGAGCCTGGTGCAACTGAAGCCAAGTGAGTGAGAAGGAGAACAGGGAGTGATGAGGTTGCGAGGTGATGCAGGTAGGTCCTTGTGGGCCAGGCTGAGGACTGTGGCTTCTCCAGTGAGTGAACCACAGGAGGGATGGTTCATTCAGTGGAGAAGCCAAAGTAGAAAAGTGAGCAGAAAAGTGATTTGATCTAATTTAGGTGTTACAAGGATCCTTCTGGCTGCTTGTGTTGATAACAGACCATGGGGAAAGAGGGCTGAAGCAGAGAGCCCTGGGCAGACACTGTTCTAACAACCCAGGCAAGAGATGATGACGGCCCAGCCCAGGGTGGAGACAGCAGAGGTGGAATAAGTCCTGAATGCGTGTTAAAGCTGGAACCTATAGAACTGGGGGCTTCCCTGGTGGCTCAGATGGTAAAGAATCTGCCTGTGATGGAGAAGACTTGGGTTCGATCCCATCTTCATCAGGAAGATGCCCCTACAGAAGAGAAAGGCGACCCATTCCAGTATTCTTAACTGAGAAATCCCACGGACAGAGGAGCATGGTGGGCTCCAGTCCATGGGGTCGCAAAGAGTCAGACATTACTGCCATGTCCATGCCAGGAGGCATCAAGATTGTTGGTCAGAGCTCCTGGAAGGACAGGGCTGCTGTTCACTGTCAGGGGAAGAGATGGAGGGACAATACTGGATGATCAGGAGCTTAGTTTTGGATGGTGAGCTCCTCCTTCAAAGGGGGATTTCGAGAGCAGTCCGGGTTGGAGATGTAAGTTTGGGAAACAGCAACATAGAAGGAGTATGTATTTATTTACTTTAAAACTTTAAAATTTTTATTTATTTGGATGTGCCAGATCTTAGTTGCAGCATGTGGGATCTAGTTCCCTGACTAGGGATCAAACCTGGGCCCCTGGCATTGGGAGCACAGTCTTAGCCACTGGACCACCAGGGACGTCCCTAGAAGGAGTATTTAAACTCTCAAAGTTGGATGAGATAGCCAAAGGGCTGAATATAACCAGAGAAGTCTTGAAAATGGGTTCTTTGTTTTCCTTAAGTGATCCCCTCCCTCGATTTCTTCTCCCCCTCCCAAGTTCTTAGCTTCATCCTTCTACTACACAACCCCACTGAAGGTGACAGCCTTTTGTCTCTGGATCAGGCCCAGGTCTTTGGAGAGAGGAGAGGCTGTCCAGCTTCTACAACCTCTGTCACAACACAGCATTGGCAGGTCCTATAGTTCCTTCCGGCATAAATCAAAGCACAGTGTCTTTTCAGCTGGCAGCCTCCACCTTGGCCCCAGGCACCCACTTGCTTCCCGTTCCACTGAGATTTCCTCTGCCCGCAGGACAGCTGTCTCCCTGCCTTGGTGAGAAGAGAGCAGTCATCAGCCCTGAAAACTATGGAAGCAGTGACCAGATGCCTCTTCAGAGGCCGGCTGGCATTTGTCACAGCAATTCAAGAGGACAAGACCTCTATCAGCCCCCAAACCTGCAGAGAGATAGATGGCAAGGTCTTCTCCAGCCACACAGGGAAAATGGCCAAGAAGCTCAGCACAGAACAACGTCACCTGGCCATCTGGCCTTCTCTCAATCCTGCCCCACCCCAGGCGGGGGCAGAGGGAGAAAGGAGGACACTTTTAGACAAGCAAGTGTGCTGGGCGCTGTCCCGGGTGCTGAAATCTCTAGCCCACTGGGCGTCTGGCTATTACTCCTTGTGTTGATTTGGGATTCCCTGAAAGGAGATCCAAGACAAGGACTTTTGGGAGAGCACGGAATTACAAGAGAGTGAAGCAAAAGTCAGTAAAGTGTGCACCAATGAATAGGTTTCATTGTGAGCAACTGGAATTCAATCCTGCTAAGACTCTAAGAGGCTGTAGAACAAACCTCTGAGTTTTCTCACTGAACAACGGAAAGCGAGGGTATTTATACACCAGCATCCTTGCTCATTGGTTGAGGGCTGCTCCTGGCTGGTGTTCAATGTCTGTCATATGGGCCGAACAAACTCCTATGATTCTGGAGAAGACTCTGCATCAGAGATGCAGAAAGATGAGTGTACTGGAGGTGCAAAGAGGTGAGCTGCATAGGAACTGCCCACCACAGCTGCAGGTAAACCCAGAGGTGAGATGAACTGAGGAAGAGTGGGACATGTACAGCAACACCCACACTCCACCAAAAGAATCTGCTTTAACTCCCATTTATGGAGCACTCAAACAGCTTCAAGGGCACAGGTCACAGTATTTGCCACTTATTTTGCCTCCTCTATTCCCAGGTAACTCAGGGTTAAAGAATCTGCCTGCTAAGCAGGAGGTGCAGGTTCCATTCCTGAGCTGGGAAGGTCCCCGGAGGATGAAATGATAACTCTTCCCAGTATCTTTGCCTGGGGAAATCCCATGGACAGAGGTACCTGGCAGGCTACAGTCCATGGAGTCACAAAAGAGTTGGACACACCTTAGTGACTAAACAACAATTCCCTACCACAGCTCTAAGAGGTAGATACGCTCATTACTCATATTTTCCAGGTAAGAAAACCAAGCTTCAGAGAGATCAACTCACATTCTCAAGTTTATCAGTGGCAGACAGTCAGTCCCCTGACTTTGAGGCCCAGGTCTTAGCTATGTAGTCTATGCCAATTTCCCATTTTTGGAAATCTACATTGCCCAGTTCTTTCCTGCCACCATGGAGCCCAAGATGAGGGGGAAAATGAAGGACTGCCTGCTGACTTCCTTGAAAAACTTGACTTTAGGGAAAATGGACTCAAGAAAAATGGATTCTGGATCCATATCTGCCTGAGTTCAAATCCTGGATGCACTATTTTGAGGTAGGTGAATTTGGGCAAGTTATTGAAGTCCTTTGAGCCTCAGTTTCATCCTCTGTGAAGTGGGGATAACAATGGTACTTAACTCAGAGGGTCGTAAGAATTAACTGAGCATATATTTATATATAGACAGTATATCATGTTATAATTGCCCTGTAAGTTCTAGAGTGTCGATATTGTCTCGGTTCTTAATAACAAGTATTATGTTCATAAGGATACTGGGCTGAATATAGCTCTTTGTCTGAACTTAATTTGACTCAGGGATATCCTAGACTTAGGGATGTGTCCTAGCAAGGCAGCTGAGATCCTAATCTGCCATTTACTAACTGTGGGACCCTTTGTAAGCAGCCTGATCTCTTCTCTGAGCCTCAAATTCACCTCTAAAGAAAGGTCTTGCGAAACTGAAAAGTGGTCACAAACATGGAACTGTTAATATAGGGCTGGCACACAGTAAGTGCTCAATAAATGATGAGAACAAAAACCACGGCAGCCAGCATCACTATCATCACTGTCGCTCCAAGACGGACAAACAAGCTCCTGCTGCTAGGAAGTGAAGCGATTCTTGATGGAACACGGTTCAGCAAATATCATGACAACCAAATGCTCTGAACACTAAGAAGATCGATGCTCTCTCCACAACAAAACTCTCCAAGTGATAAAAAGCATTTGTGGCACAGTGGGGAATCTTTCTGGTACTGGGGGTGACTGACGGATCCTCTGCTGGGGGTGGGGTGGGGATTAACGCAAAGAGACATTAAAATAAAATGCCGCTGGCATTTACAGGAGCCGTTAGTTGGTCCTGTGAGTCAGGATGCTGGTTGTGGTTTATTGTTGTTGTTTGGAATGCGGTTTTCATTTGCAGGCAATGCAGGAGAGGCTGAGGAACAGCTACATGTGCTCTTCAATTAGTCAAAAAAGCAAGAGAACGTGAGAGGTGTGTGACTCTGGCCAAGTTACTTTGACCCTTCTGGTCCTCAGTTTCTTCAACTATTTAAAGAAAAAAAAAAAGGGAAATTGGAATTACTCTCTGAGGCTCCCTATTTCTCTAGAAAGGGATCACAGGCTGGGTATTTGGAGAGACAAGGGAAAGAGAAGGCAAAGCTCTGATGGTGGACTCCAAGGGGTGGCATTAGTTTTCTATACCACCCCCACTGACCTCCAAACTGGGACACCAAGACTCCTTGACATGAACACATCTTCTGATTTTGGAAGACTTCTGATACCCACCATCTCAACGTGACTTTGGGCAAATTACTTCTCCCCGCTGTGTCTTTACTTCTTGTGAGTAAAATAAAGGGGTTGGACCTGCCAGGGTCCACTGAGTCCTAACATTCAATGATGCTGTGAAGACAAAGTCAGCGTCCTTTCCTGCTGGTCTCCAAGTATTTGCATCTTTTCCTCACCTCTTTCCTTAACACAAAACTGCCCAAAGCCTGGGGTGGTTCAAAGGACTTTTCAAAAAAGGAACCTTTGTTTTCTTATAGTCACAAAATATGAGAGCAGGTAAAGACCTACTCAACTGCCCCTTGTCTGCCTTAGCTGAGGTCAGGGTATCTGGACTGGGTATCTGGGTATCAGGGTATCTAGACTCCTGGACAGTTCAACTATTTATATCAACGCAGTGGTCCCCATCTCCTTCAATAGCTTGGTACACTTCCAGAAGGCTTCTCAGGTGGCTCAGTGGTAAAGAACCCATCTGCCAATGCAGGAGACATGGGTTCAATCCACGGGTCATGAAGATCTCTTGGAGAAGCAAACGGCAACCTACTCTAGTATTCTTGCCTGCGATACCCAGTGGACAGAGGAGCCTTGTGGGGCTCAGTCCATGGGGTCACAAACGAGTTGGACATGACTTAGCGACTTCCAGAACACTCTGATTATCAGAAATGTTACCACCTTCCAGCTTGGCAAACATCTATTTTACTGATCACCTACTATATGTCAGGTACAAGGCTAAGTCCATGAATTAAAAAAACAGTCATCTTCCCTCCTACCCTGGCAGCTTTTGCAGTCTCTTTTCTTAACATGCACAAGTGTATTATTTGACTTCTTTGATGTATACATATATTTAAACATTACAGTAAGAGCTCTGTTATCTCAGAAATATAGCCAAGCTTCTCAAATCTTCCTCTTATATATTTTCAGTTTAATGATCAAATTTCAAATACAAGTGGAGGATGCTATAAATAGGGTTGATCAACTACAAAGTTAAAATGTCTCTGAGGCTTTGAGCTACACAGAGCACACAAAAATCCATGGGTAAGATCTTTTCACCAAATGTCACACCAAAAGATGGCCAAAACATTGGTAATCCATGAAAAGTGAATGGTATTTTAATGCTGCAGATTGCTTTGAAATATGAGAACACAATGTTTTAATCAGAAAGTCATCTTTGTTTCAATGTCAAATTAATACACTTGAGTCCCCTTCCCCCAAGAACACAAAATTAAGAGTTTTTGGCATTTCCCATCGCTGACATTGCACAGAAGTCTGTGCAGGGACACTAAAGTCTTCTCTCTCTGTTCCTTGCTTATAATCCAAGAGGAGACCCAACACCCCCTTGGAATTTGAAGTAATAAAATTTGAGCTATGTGCCCGATCTGAAGGAGACAGAACCACCAGAGAGTAAGAAAGAAGGGTTGATTACTGGAGAAGTAAGACGAAAGCAAGAGAAAGGAAAAAAGACAAATAAAGAAGGAAGGGAGAAGGGGTTAAGAAATGAATAGAATCCACAGCAGGGGCTTCTTGTGGCGTTCAAATCAGGACCCCACTGAGACTCTGATGAAAACTACAGACCAGGAAACACACACACACACAATTTTGGCATGAAATTTCAGATGGCTCATGGATCCCATTAATTCCAACTACGAGCTTGCATCCTTAGGGACCAATCTGCCCCAGAGGAAGAATTTCTCCTCTAGAGGCTCATCAAATATCAGGAAACTGAGAATAAAAGATCACCTTGTTGTAACTGAGTAGTGGATAGAAACATCCAGGCAGCAGACTGGCCTATCCAATGGCTGCCTTTCAACTTGTATGTGTCTGTGTGTCTTAGTCGCTCAGTCGTGTCTGACTCTTGGCGACCCCATGGACTATAGCCTGCCAGGCTCCTCTGTCCATGGAATTCTCCACACAAGAATTCTGAAGCAGGGTGCCATTCCCTTCTCCAGAGGATTTTCCCGACTCACGGATCAAACCTGGGTCTTCTGCATTGCAGACAGTTTCCTGACTATGTGAACCACCAAGGAAGGCCTGCCTTTCAACTTACTAATCACTTACTGAAACTTACTATATGCTCAGCAGTATATGAGCTTCCCTAGGTGTTTCAAGAACCATGTTAGAGAAAGCAGGGGTTTTGAAGGCTTCTTCCTGCCATCAAGGTCAAGCCAGCCTCTAGCAGCAGAAGTCAGCCCCCAGGGAGCATAAGTCGGTACAACCACTTTGCAGAGCAATTTGGCAGGATCTAGTGAAGCTGGGAATGCATAGAGCATACAACTCAGCAATTCCACTCCTGGGCATATGCCCTAGAGAAATGCACTCACAAGAACGAGGGGACAGCTTTGTTCAAAATAGCACAAAGCTGGAAACAGCCCAAATGTATAAATACATGGTAGAATGTTCACAGCACAGAATTCCATGAAGTAGTGAAAACGGATGGAGGGGACCATTCTTGTCAAGCAGATTAAGCTCATACTTCTTACATACTTATCTAATTAAACTGTAACACAAGTATCATATACTTCTTATATTCTTATATAAAAGTGTAAATACATAAATGGGAACGATGAGCACAAAATTCAGGAAAGTGCTTCTGGATGGAGAGAAAAGAATGGGGCCAGGAAAGGGAATGCAGGGGCTTACACAGTATTAAAAGGGTGCATTTTAAAGAAAAAAGTTATTATTGGAGTATAGTTGATTTACAACGCTGTGTTGGTTTCAGGTATAGAGCAAAGTGAATTGGCTTTGCATATACACACATCCACTCTTTTAGATTCTTTTCCCACATAGGTCATTTCAGAGTATTGCGTAGAGTTCTCTATGCTCTACATAAAGGTTTTGCTTTTTTCAGTCCCCAATATGTTTACTTTTACTGGTTGTGTATTTTACTGCAACTTCCTGTGCTTTCAAGGACAGCTGAAATATACTGTTTTCTTAGTCAAAAAGAACCTTTGGTGAAATATGGATAAGACCTTTTTACTAGATATTCCTAAAGTTTGTGATTGAAAAAAAAAGGAAAAGGTAAACGAAAATCAAATGATGTATTGTTGAATCTGTGTAAAGGTTAATCTACTTGAGCAAGTAGTCTTTGAATGGAATATCAAATTCTTCACCATGTAAAGGTTTCATTTTGATGGCAGTTTGCCCCATCACCTCCCTGTGCTCACCTCCTCCACTTTCCCCTCACCCACTCTGCTCCAGGCATGCTGGCCTCGTCACTGTTTACCAAACCCGCCAGACGCAGCTCAACCTCCGGCCCTTGGCACTTGCTGCTCTCTCTGCCTGGCACTCTCCTTCGGCTCATGGCTTATTCACTCACTTCCTCCAGGTTTTCATTCAAATACCACCTCCCGATGCTAGTCTTCCCTGACTTCTAGCCCTCCTGCCCATAATACTATCCCATGCCTTCTCTGCTTTATTTTTTTCTCTAAAAATATCTCATCAACATCTAACACACTAGATATTGTATTCATTCATGCATCTTGTCTTTCTTCACCACTGGAATGTTGGCAAAAGAGGAGGGATTTTTGTCTGTTTTGACCACTGCTGTGTTCCAGAGCATATAGTAAGTTGCCCAGTAAATATTCATTGGATGAATACTATTCAGTCAATACTTGCATTCAATGAATGCAAATATTCACTCAATGAATATTTGTTATATGATTTGCTATATGATTCTCCACTTCTTTTAGAATTTGTTATATGATTCTCCACTTCTTTTAGAATTATTCTATTATATCTTTCTAGAAATGATTATTTCTATCACACCTTTTTTTATAACACATTTTTAAACAACAACAACAAAGTCAACCACCGAGCTGTTGCACACACAAGTTTCCTAGTAAGCAAAGAGAAAAGTGCTCGATGCCACGATACGTCCAAGGAACCTTCCAAGGTCATGAGGCGAAGGACCGTGGGCACAGCAAACAGAGCCCTCGTCAGAAAACACTAGGGCTAGCCCTCATAACAGACCACTCAAACCTGGAAGCCTCTACCAAAATAGCCCACCTGACACAGCTCCTTCTGTGAGAAGCAACGTTGCTTTGAAACAACAGACACATTTAAAACCTGAATTATGAGAGGTCAGCCAACACAGCACGGACACTAAGACCCATGACGTCTGCCAAGAGAGAAAGGACCTGGAGCAGCAACAGGGCCTAGAGGAGAAACAGAATCCCAGGGAAGAAAACTTGGAGAAGGAAGTGGCAACCCACTCCAGTACTCTTTTCTGGGAAGTCCCATGGACAGAGGAGCCTGGTGGGCTACAGTCCATGGGGTCACAAAGAGCTCAGTCCATGGGGTCACAAAGACATGACGTAGCAACTAAACAACAAAGAGAACTGTGATTCCCACACAGAAATGATCCCATCAGTTCAGCTCAGTTCAGTCGCTCAGTCATGTCCGACTCTTTGCGACCCCATGAACCGCAGCACGCCAGGCCTCCCTGTCCATCACCAACTCCTGGAGTTCACCCAAACCCATGTCCATTGAGTCAGTGATGCCATCCAACCATCTCATCCTCTGTCGTCCCCCTCTCCTCCTGCCTTCAATCTTTCCCAGCATCAGAGTCTTTTCAAATGAGTCAGCTCTTCACATCAGGTGACCAAAGTATTGCAGTTTCAGCTTCAATATCAGTCCTTCCAATGAACACCCGGGACTGATCTCCTTTAGGATGGACTGATTGGATTTCCTTGCAGTCCAAGGGACTCTCAAGAGTCTTCTCCAACACCACAGTTCAAACTGCATAAATTCTTTGGCGCTCAGCTTTCTTTATAGTTCAACTCTCACATCCATACATGACCACTGGAAAAACCATAGCCTTGACTAGATGGACCTTTGTTGACAAAGTAATGTCTCTGCTTTTTAATATGCTATCTAGGTTGGTCATAACTTTCTTTCCAAGGGGTAAGCATCTTTTAATTTCATGGCTGCAATCACCATCTGCAATGATTTTGGAGCCCCCCACCCCCCCACAAATGATCCCATAGAGGATTATGATCCCATAGAGGAAAACTGGGCTCTCATACATGAGAACTATGAGGAATGTCTCCCAATGAATAGGGCTCTTGGGAAAGAAGGAAAAGACTTAGCTCGGAGGGGAGGAGTAAGCAAGGGAGTCCGAAATCATCTCACAATGGTAAAGCCTATACTGGGACTGGATAAAGGGCTTTGGGGTCAGTAATGGGGACTGGATGACTATCCAACAAATCCAAAACCATTTCCATTTCCTTCTAAGCACGGTGTGCTGTTTCCCAGCTTCCCTGAGCCATGTATGGGCATGTGCCTCAATTCGAGCAGCAGTCTGTATGAGTGAAAGAGGTTATGAGCCAGGTTCTAGCCAGGACTCTACAACCGCCTCCCTGCCCCAAGCATCACCATCCACATTCATGTCTCTCCTATGATTTCCTGTAGACACGTAGACCCAATCTAGGAGTCAACAATAGGGAATCACAATGTATACTGAGGGCCTGGGTCCCTCAATCACTGTGCAGAGGAATGAAGCCTGCCAATGAGAAACAACTGTTTTGATCTTTCAACAAGCAAGAAATAAAACTTCTGTTGTGTTTAAGTCATTGCCTAGTTTTGGATTTTGTTGTTGCCGTTATAGCAGCTAGAGTTACCTTATACAAGGTGGACGGTGTATACACCTTCACCTTTTACCTTTACCTCTGGTTCATTGTATCAGATCTGAAACCTCCTCAGAGGCATTGATTACACCTTACTTCAATTGGTTTTCTCCATAATCCCACCACAATCTCTCACATCCTGAAGTCCTCAAAAAGCATTTATCAATTTAAAATAAAGGCAGGGTATTCCCCCAAGCAAAGCAAAAGGACCACGTGTGCACAATAGTTACAAACTTGAGTTCCGGAATGGTATCATCTCAGGTTCAAATCCCAGATCCATCACTTACTAGCTGGGCGATCGCAAGCAAGTTCCTTCTATGCTTCAGATTCTTCAGAGCTCACATGGGAATATTAATGTTTCCTAATTCATTGGATTGTTGTGAGGATTAAATGAGAGAATGCACGTAAAGCACTTTGGAAGCAGTCAGTTCTAATAAGCTATTATTCTAATTGTAACAGAAAGCATCTGCTGTGATCTACAGCCGAGAGGAGGTGGGGGGGGTTGGGTAAGAGGGCAGAAGCACGCTGAAGAACACGGGGGCTCAGCATTTCTGAGCCCAGCCTGGATGACACCAATCCTTATGTTTCCAGAGTTCTCATCCTTCAAGATAATTCTAAGAAACACAGTACAGGGCACTTACCCTGTTAGCACCACCACAAAGTCCATCACATTCCAGCCATTCCTCAAGTAAGAGCCTTTATGGAAGGCAAATCCAAGGGCGATGATTTTAATTCCAGCCTCGAAACAAAAAATTCCAATGAAGTATGGTTCTGTGTCATCCTGGAAGTGGGGAGAAGGTAAGATTAGTGTCTTTGGCTGGGCACAGGGCGGCACGAACAGGGAACCACCCACTCAGAATCTCTACCCACTTCCCCTCACCTCTGCAGACTTTCCAGCCCTCACCGTGCCTCACTGCATCCTGCCTGGAGTAACCTTGTCCAAAGGCTACTGTGAGAAAAACAGAAGTATGGAGAAGACGACCCCTTTCCATTTGGCCAACTTCACACACTACTTAGGCCGCCATGTGTGACTATTTAAATTGAAATGAAAGGATTTCCTGGTGGTCCAGTGGTTGGGAGTCTGCCTGCCAATGCAGGGGACACGGGTTTGATTCTTGATTGGGGAAGATCCCCTGTGCCGTGGGGCAAGTGAGCCTGAGTGCCGCAACCATGATGCCTATGCACCTAGAGCCTTGCTCTACAACAAGAGAAGCCTTTGTAATGAAAGCCTGTGCACCGCAGTGAAGAGCAGCCCCCACTCACTGCCACTAGAGAAAGCCCACGCAGAGCAACAAAGACCCAGCACAGCCAAGAATAATAAATATATAATAAAAAATAAATTGAAGTGAAATAAAATGAAAGACTCAGTTCTGCTGTCACACTAGTCCCATTTCCGGTGGCTAACATATTGGACAGTGCAGATGTTGGATATTTCCACCAATGTAGAAAGTTCCACAAGAAAGCGTCGGTTTAGAATATTGACTTATCACATACGGCATCGAGGACCCTGGGGTTGGTCGCTGTGCACTGGTCTCTCCCCCAAGCCCCCAGATCTGACACTTGTGATGATTCTAAGCTGGTATGCACCAGTACAGCAGTTCAGGTTGAGAAAATATTTGAAAGGAATACTTCTGCACTGGCTGGTAAATGGCGGATGTCCCAGCTCCCAGCTCCCTGCCAGACTTCTGGCCAGGTCTGGCTTCCAGCTGACACTCTATAGTATTAATACTTGCAATTAAGCTATAAGCTATGTTCCATCAGAGCCCCTTCACTGCTGTCTCCCCCATCTGTTAATGACAATGCTTCTCAAACTTCAGTCATTTTCCTTCTCCTTCCACAAGCTTTCCCATACCAGCTCACCATTGCTACTACTCTTTGCTTACTATTCTTTCAACAAACTCTTTTTACTTAGCCTGATCTTAAGCAAAAACAAACAGAAAAGTCTTAAGTCATTGTTTTTCTGGACTAGTTATATCTTTAGGAAACACATTATAACACATAACTGCACGAATGTGTGCTGGGTTGTGTCAGACTCTTTGTGAGCCCATGGACTGTAGCCCACCAGGCTCCTCTGTCCATGAAATTTCCCAGGCAAGAATACTGGTGTGGGTTGCCATTTCCTACTCCAGGGGATCTTCCCGACCCAGGGATCAAACCCACGTCTCCTGCAATGGCAGGCAGGTTCTTCTGCAGCACCACCTTGGAAGCCCAATACCTAGCTATTAACATGTATATTATGTGGCTTAGGAAGGAGTGACTTCTAACATCTCTCTCTCCCTACACTTGCATTTTGAAAACTGGCTTTGAAATGGTGATGGGAAGGAGCAAGTTCTCCTTCTTGGGGTTGTCAGAATGCCAGGAGGCAAACCAGGGGGCTGGGGGATGGCTTGGGGCATCGAGAGAGAACTTAGTGCTACTTTACAGCTCTGCAGAGTTCCACCAGATCAAAATAGATTTTGACTCCAGAGCTGATATTCATGTATAGTAAAGCTGGGGAAAAGAGAAACCAGCTAAATGATACCCTAAGCAAGCAACCACACAAAAGTCAGAATGTGGGACCTTCCTTAGGGCAACCAGACTGGTTTCTGCAGAGTCAGTGGCAGGAGGGAAGATTAACTGCCTTAGATTAAACGCCTTAACATCAAATCTAGGCCATGTATGGATCTTGGTTCAAACAAAACAACCTGTAAGATGCCATTTCTGAAGGAACTGTGGATATTTGATTACTGGCCGGGTTTTGATGATTCCCAGGAACCACTGGCGTGTTGGATGTCAACATGTCACTGGGGTGATGTAAGAAAGCACCTTTTGGCCACTCTGTGTGCCTTGCGGGATCTTAGTTCTTCAACCAGGGTTTGAAGCCAGGCCATGGCATTGAAAGCACCAAGTCCTAACCACTGGACCGCCAGGGAAGTCCCAGAAAGTGCCCACATTTTGAGCAATGCAGACTTAAGTATATGGCAGTGAATTGACGTACTGCTTGGGATTTGCCTTAACATACTTTGGCCAAGAAAAACAAACCAAGGAAATAAAAAACTAAAGGAAACACGAAGTGAGTCAAAATCTTGATATTTGTTGTCTCTGGATGATGAGTTCATGAGGGGCTCATGGTACTGTTCTCCATGTATTTATGTATGGTCAATATTTTTCACAAGAATTTTGGTTTGTTTTTATTTTTTAAATTTTTATTTATTTATTTAAATTCTTTTGGCTGTGCTACCAGACTTGCAGGATCTTAGTTCCCCATCCAGGGATTGAACCTGGGCCCTAATAGTGAAAGCACCAAGTCTTGCCACCCAATTGCCGAAGAATTCCCCCAATTTTGTTATGAATGTGACTTCTCATGGACAATGTGACCCCTCCACCCCTCTCCAGATTAACAAGAGGTCTGCTGGGGGCCGAGAGCGGAGGATGGGCAGCGAGGACTTCTCTCTCCCCAGATTATTGGTATTCATGAAATTTAGGTTCCCCAAGCTTCCATGGTGGCTGAGTGGTAAAGAATCCTCCTGCAATGCAGAAGACACAGGTTTGATCCCTAGGTTGGGAAGACCCCCTGGAGAAGGAAATGGTAACCCACTCCAATATTCTGGCCTGGGAAATCCCATGGACAGAGAAGCCTAGTGGGTTCCAGTTCATGGGGTCGCAAAAGAGTCGCACAGGACTTAGCAACTAAACAACAATAGGCAGGGGGCCCAGAATCTGGTTCTTGGAGACAAGACTAAGAGCCCAGCCTGCTCTCAGATCCCCCAGCCACATCAGTGTGGCACACATCAGTGTGGCACCAAAGCAGAGACCCGGGTGGAGAGACGCCACTCACCAGCCGTTCAGACATCGGGGTCTTGTCGTCATCAGGCAGGTGCTGCTCCAGGGCGAGGACGATGCAGTTTGCTATGATGGTGGCTAAGATCATATATTCAAAGGGAGTATCACAGAGTTAAGGAAAATCTTTCCAGCTTTGTTTAGATTCAAAGCACAAGTGAGTGGAAGATACAGGGATTTCCCACATGTCCCCTGCCCCCACATAGGCACAGCCTGCCCTGTTATGAACGGCCCCCACCAGAGTGGTTCATCTGTCACCTGTGATGAACCTACACACATCACTATCATCCAAAGTCCTTAGCTTACTTTACGGTTCACGCTTGGTGTCGTACATTCTGTGGGTCTGACATGGATCTACCAACATAGCTTCATACAGAGGAGCTTCACTGCCATGGAAACCCAGCAGATGACTCCATAAGGAAAATGCATATGCTCTTCCTCCACCTCACCTCCAACCTTCACTGGACAAATATCAATTTAGCACCTATTGTGTGCCAGGTCCTGGGCACAGGGTCACAGCTGAGAGTGCAACTGACAGAAATTCCTTCCCGTGTGGAGGAGAGGCATACAGTACTGCATGGTGAATGCTGCAGAGAGAAAACGCAGGAGAGGAGGTTGGCGGTTGCAGTTTAAAATACAGTGGTCAGATCTGATATCAAAATGCCCATCTTAAGTGTCCATCCACAGAAGAACGGATAAAGAAGATGTGGTACATACATACGATGGGCTATTCCTGAGCCATAAAAAAGAATGAAGTAATGCTATTTGCGGCAACATGGATGCAATTAGGGATTATCATATAAAGTAAGTCAGATAAATACAAATGCCATATGATATCACTTATATGTGGATTCTAAAATATGGTACAAGTGAACTTATTCACAAGACAGAAACAGCCTCACAGACTCAGAAAACAAACTTATGGTTACCAAAGGGGAAAGTGGGGTTGGGGAGGGATAAATTAGGAGTTTGGGGTTAACATATAACTATTATATGTTATATATATATAACATTAACATATTAACTATTATATATAAAATAGATTATCAACAAGGACCTACTCTATAGCACAGAGAATCTATTCAACATTCTATAATAACCTATACGGGAAAGAATCTGAAAAGGAATGAATATGTGTGTGTGTGTACAGAACTGATTCACTTTGCTTACACCTGAAACTGACACAATATTGTAAATCAACTACATTCCAATTTAAAATAAAAATTAAACTAAAAATAAAATACAGTGATCAGGTTTGATATCAAAAGCATGATCAACAAAAGTAAAAATAGACAAATCAGACTTTGCCAAAATTTAGAACATTTGTGCTTCAAAGGACATAGTCAAGAAATTGAAAAAAACCCAACAGAATGCAAGAAAATATTTGCAAATCATATATCTGATAAGGGTCTAGTATCAGAATAGATAAAGAACATTTACAAGTTGACAAGAAGAAGACAACTCAATTAAATAACGGGCAGAGATTGAAAAGACATTTCTCCAAAGAAGATTAGGAAAATGCAAATCAAACCACAATGAGATACCACTTCACATCCAGTAGGATGATAAGAATGAAAAAAAACAGAAAACAGTGAGTGTTGGTGGGCTTCCCTGGCGGCTGAGTGGTAAAGAATCAGCCTGCCGATGCAGGGGACATGGGTTTGATCCCTGGTCCAGAAAGATCCCACACACTGCAGGACACGTCAGCCTGGACGCCACAGCTGCTGAGCCAGTGAGCTGCAACCAGTGAACCCCATGTCCCCAGAGCCCGTGCTCCGCAACAAGAGAGGAGCCCCCACTCTCTGCAACTGGAGAAAGCCCCACGCAGCAACAAAGGCCAGCGCAGCTATAAATAAATAAATCTTTTTAAAAAGAACTGGGTTGATTTATTTAAAAAATAAAGTGTTGGTGAGAATGTGAGAAACTGGAACCACTGTACGTTGCTAGTGAGAATGTAAAACAGTGCAGCCACTGAGGAAAATAGTTTGATGACTCCTCAAAAGTTAAGACATAGAATTACCATAAAATCTAGCAATTCCACTCCTAGGTATACACCAAAAGAACTGGACAACCAGTACTGAGATATGGGGTCACAGAAGCAATATTCACAATTAGCCAAAAGGTGGAAACAACCCAAACGTCCATCAGGGAATGAATAAACAATATATGAAATACCCATAGAATGGAATATTATTCTGCCATAAAAATTAAGCACTAACTCACACTATAGTGTGGAGGGGCCTCTAAAACATCATGCTAAGTCAAAGAAACCAGATACAAAAGAATATGTATCGTACGAATTCCATTGATATGAAATGTCCAAAACAAGCAAGGCCACAGTCAGAAAGCAGACTGGTGGTTGCCGAGGACTGAGGGGGCTGGGGGAGGGGGCAATGGTGAGCGGTTCCTTAATGCTTTAGAACTAGATAAAGGTGATAGCTGAACACCATTCTGAATGTACTGAATACCAAGGAATTAAAAATGGCTAGTACATGTGAATTTCACCTCAATAAAAAACAACATGGTAGTCAAGCCTCCAAGAATCAGCCCTTTCAAGATCCGAAGGAGGGACGGTGTAGGTCATATGGCCATTTCTAGATGCATATTCCCTCTCTCTCTGGGCACAGGTGCCTCCCTGAAACCTGGAACCCTGCTCCAGCCACCAGACAGTCCCACTGGAGGGTCTGCCCTTGGGGAGGGTCTGTCCTGCTCACTTCATATCAGGACCTGATCTGCTGATCAGCAGGTGATCCACAATATCCCTGCTTCCCCGGCCAGATCTGCAGAAGCATCCTCAGGCCAACAGCCTTAATAAACAAAATTGGCAATTTCTTTTCTTTTTAATTTAATTTTTAAAATTTTATATTGGAAGAGAACAAAAGAGGAAGAGGAGAGAAAAGACTTAGGAAAACAAATTCAAAACAATTAACAAAATGGCAGTAAGAACATACATATCAATAATTACTTTAAATTAAAAAGTCAGTAAAGAATCTGCCTGCAGTGCAGGAGACCGGGGTTCAATCCCTGGGTTGGGAAGATCCCCTGGAGAAGGAAATGGCGACTCACTCCAGTATCCTTGCCTGGAAAATCTCACGGACAGGGGGAGCCTGGTGGGCTACAGTCCATAGGGTTGCAAAAATTCAGGCACGACTGAGCGACTAACACAACAAAACTGGTAATTTCTGAGAAGGAAGCTTAGGTGTGGAGAAATGGATACTAGAGGGAGAAAGCCTGAGGGTACTGGTTACTCTGGAGCGGGGTCTCCCAACTTCCGCACTACTGACATGACGAGGGGCTGACTGTGGAGCTAGAGAAGACTCTTGAGGGTCTCTTGGACTGCAAGGAGATCAAATCAGTCAATCCTAAAGGAAATCAATCCTGAATATTCACCACAAAGACTGACGCTGAAGCTCTAATACTTTGGCCATCTGATGCAAAGAGCCAACTCACTGGAAAAGACCTTGAAGCTGGGAAAGACAGAAGGCAAAAGGAGAAGGGGATGGCAGAGGAGAGATGGTTGGATGGTATCACCAACTCAACGGACATGAGTTAGAGCAAACCCCAGGAGATAGCGACAGACAGTCTATGGGGTCACAAGGAGTCAGGCATGACTTAGCAACTGAACAACAACAATAACAATTCTCTGTGGGTGGGGTTTCAGGGGAGCTGTCCTGCATATTGTAGGGTGTTGACCAGCATCCCTGGCCTCTACCCACTAGATGCCAATAGCAACCTCCTCTCCAGTTATAAGAATCTAAACACGACAATCAAAATTCATCTCCAGATACTGAGATGAACACTGAAATCCACTATTGCGCAGAAGGATCAAACAGCGTATCTTGAACTTGGCCATGAACTACTGCCCTCCTCCCAGCTTTCTCTCTTGGAAACTTAACTAGCCTCGGTATCCTGTTTGGCCCTAGAGTTACATTTAGCATCATGGAAGCTTCATAAAAACCAAGGGATCTTACAGGCTGGAGTTGGAATATATACCCACTTTCCAGGTGTGAAAATGAAGTCTGAAATTGGCAACCTGGCAGTAAGAGTCTAACAAAGAAAAGCAGGTCTTCTTTGTCACCAGCTTCAGCCTTTGCCTCCAGCTGAAAGCAGTCGAGCCATGCTCCACGCACACTTTGAAAAGCAAATCCAAGACTCAGGGCAATTTGGGGAGTCAACAAAAGCCATTCCTGCTGACGATCATCTCTGATTGGCTTCCTGCCTCCGAGCTGACGGTCATTAGGAGCACAGAGAACAAAGCTGGGCTGTGTTGCACAAATACTCCATTCTGCCTCACCCTGCAGCCCAGAAAATAAGAGACAATATTTGTACACAAAGAAGCAATGCCAAGCCCTTTCCCGGCCTCCCCTCGCCGAGGCTTCTGAAGCCATGATTTGAATCTGATGATTTCGCTTTCCTTCTCTGCCAACTAGCTCCCTGTTTGCTTCTGCACCAAGCTGCTGCCTCACTCTTGGGGCCCCTGGCCTCCTGCCCCTAAATGGCTGGGATGTGACTTCCTTTGTATCTGAGTCAAGCTGAGGTTCCAGGAAGAGTCCCATGAGACCAGCAGCGAGCTGCACTTTCATGGGCTGCATTATCAGGCTTTCAATTGCCCGTGGTCACCTGGGTTTCAGATTCAGAGCTCTCCAGTATGACAATGAAGTCTTAGTCAGCATGCAAACCAACAGAAAGAGGCTGCCCATGCCCATCTTATTTCTTTTTCTTATTTTTTGGGTCAGATATGGATACACTGGCTTCCCTGGTGGCTTAGCGGTAAAGAATCTATCTGCAATGTAGGAGACATGGATTCGATCACTAGGTTGAGAAGATCCCCTGGAGGAGGGCATGGCAACTCATTCCAGTATTCTTGCCTGGAGAATGCCATGAACAGAGAAGCCTGGCGGGCTACAGTCCATGGGGCAGCAAATAGTCAGACATGACTGAAGCCACTTAGCAGGCACGCATGCATAGATACACTGCTATCAAATGTCACCTCCTTCTCTCTCTCCATGCACCCTGCCAGTGTCCAAAGACACACCCCAAATGAGAACCTGCAACACTGACCTTACACCCTTGTTACTTAAGATGTGGTCCACACCCTTGCTACCTAACATGTGGTCGACGAACCAAACAGCAGAGGCCAACACCCAGTAAAAAGCAGAGCATCAGGCCCCACGCTGACCTGCTGAGTCAGAACACACATTTCAGCAAGATCTCCAGGGGCTCTGTGTGCACACTGAAGTTTGGAAAGTGCTGCCTTAGATCTATTTCAGGGGGAGGAGGAGCCCAGGTTACTGTGGCTTTGAGTCATCCAGAAAGAAGTGGGGCTTGCCTTTCTGCTCCAAGCCTTCTCCTCCATGTTCTGACCTCAGAGGAGGAGAATTCACGAGGCCTGGAACAGTCTTCTGCCTCCTCTCAAGGTGAAACCCAAGACCTTCATGGAACAAGAGTGATGTTGGAATGAAATGAAGAAGCGGCAAAGAAAATTCTGGTTTACTGCACGTGGAAATAGTCACAGCCCTCCCATGGCTACCACCTCACTCAGAAGAAAGGGCAAATTCCTCCCAGCAGTCCTGCACGACCTGCCCCCATCTCCTCCATTCTCCCCCTGGTTCACTTACCTACAGCCATACTGGCCTCTCCATCTTTCTCAAACACACAAGGTACCTTTTACTGCCAGGGTCTTTGCACCTGCTATTCTCTCTCCTAGAATGCTCTTTCCCCAGAGACCCACAAGATTCCCTCCCTCTCTTCTATGTCTTTTCTTTTTTCTCATCATCAGTGAGGCCTTTTACCTCACTTCCCTACTTAATTTTTTCCTTGGCCCTTGCCCCCAAACACCTGCTATACTTTTCTCCTTTACCTGCTTTCTCTGTTTCTTTTGCCTAATAGACTCTAAGCCCTGTACAAGCAAAAAACTTTCTTTTGTTTGATGCTTTGTTCTCAGCACCTAAGAGGGCATCAGTTCCAGAGTAGGTGCTCAGTAAACACCTATGGAAGAAAGGAAGGGTGGGTGAGTCCTGCTGTCCACATCTCTCCCCTCACTTCATCATGTGCCAAGTCTCTGTAGGCATGTTAAGGACACAGATCAACTCGAAATCTGCAGTGATGTGGCTGGTGCACAGACACCAAGATGAGGTGCTGAGTTCTTGGCACAGGAGATTCTTTCCCCAGGTAGAGGTCAAAGGTTGTCCAGGCAGGGGGAGATGAGGCTTTTTCAGCCCAACCCTGAGTGGTGCCCGATCTTCCCTATTTAGAAAGCCTGGGTTCTAACTCACAGCTGCGGTGAGCAATGCCTCTGTGAGCTGAGCTGAGCTTTCCTGCTCCCCGATTGGTTCAGGGAGAAAACACCTGTGTCAGCGGGATCCAGACTAATCAGCCAGCCGAAGAGGCCAAGAGAAGAGGGAGGGAGCTGAGGAGGAGCGACGCACCCCTGGTGGGAAGAAAAGCTGGCTCCCGAAATGGCTCATGGAAGTCAGACTAGCAAACAGCTCTGCAGGCGAATACAGATACACAAAACTTCCCCCACAGTTAGATAGGTCAGGACCCCCAGTGGCCCCATAGAGGGGCTGTGTGTACACAGGAAATGACCTAGTGATCTCTTTACAGGGAACAAGAGCTATGTCTGTGAATAGGAGCTGTTCTTGGGAGCCGGAGCACCAAGGAAAATCAATTTGTAAAGTGGGCATAGATGATGATCCCAGCCCCTTAGCAAGACCTTGCAGAATGTCCAAATGATCCATCCTTCTCTTTGTGGTTCCTTGCCCCATTCCCATCTCATTTCCAGCCTTCCACGGTTAGTGTGAAAAATCAAATCAGGTTTGTTAACCCATCAAAGTCTTGTCTCTACTATGGGGGCTGCCCTGATGGGTGTGTTCTGAAGAAACAGATACTTCAATGAGTCAGTCAGGCAGTTGAGATTGTGGGGAGAAGCCAAGCAAGTCTTATTTTCATGTCAGTTCCATGCTTTTCACCATTACCAGGAAAAGAGTAGGGGGTACCAAGGCCTTTGGTATAGGACATATTTCTTGCTCCACTAAACAGATGCCACGGTTTAATTCAGAAATGTGATCAACTATTATGAGGCCATTAACAGATACTACAATCATAATTACAGCTGCAATTTATTGAGCATTTTGTTGGGCAGACACCAAGTTAACCACTATATACTCATTGTTTCAGTTAATTCCTTGCAAAAATTCTACAAGGTAGGTTCTATTGCAAGCTCCACTTTCCAAATAAGAAAATTATGACTCAGAGAGGCTAAACAAATTGCTCAAGGCCCACAGACCACTCAACAGCTTACGCCTACTTGCTAGAAGGTGCATGTTTTGGCCTTTACTTAAAAACTGGAGTTGGGGTACACCTGGGATTTTAACCATGATGAGGCCAACTGGATCAGTCTTCACCTGAGTTCCAACCACTGCCACAATCTAATATAGTAATTATCAACTGTTGCATACTAGTCCACTTCTTCATAAGACTAGCCACAATGGGTCATATCTATCAATATCAACTTCTAACAATCCAAAGGGTCTTTCTCGAAATCACAGACATTTTGAACTCTCTCCACCAGCGGATGAGCTTGAGACCGATGGATGTGAAGCACTAACAAGGGCAGTTCTGGCGATGTCCAGCATGTTTTCAGCACCATGGCCAGTGGTATGAGGCGGGCTTTTAATTACATGGCAAGTAAAGTCTCGGAGACAACTGCAAAGACCTACTTTTAACATACACAGCACAGGCACACACACACACACAATTCTTTATGTCAGCAGGAAAATCTAAGAGAAAATTTAAATCCCAACACTAAAAGTTTTGGGGGCTTCCGTGGCGGTCCAGTGGTTAAGAATCCTTTTGTCAATGCAGGGGACACAGGTTCGATCCCTGGTCCAGGAAGACTTCGCATGCTGCAGGGCAACTAAGCTAAGATGCCACCACTACTGAGCCTACACTCTAGAGCCTGTTTCTGGCAAGTACAGAGCCTGTGCGCCTGAGCTATTGCTCCACAATAAGAGGAGCCATTGCAACGAGCAGCCTGCACACAGCAACTAGACAGTAGCCCCCACTTGTTGCAACTAGAGAAAGTCTGTGTGCAGCAACGAAGACCCAGAACAGCCAAATAATAAATGAATAAAAATTTAAATAGATTTAAATAGATTTAAAAATTTAAATAGATTTATTTATTTATTTTTTAATGTACACAATGATTTCCAGTTCTTTGGTTCTGAAAAGAGAAGTCTACCCAGGGCAGTTAAATTATGCTTCTGCTCAGAAAACTGGATATATCTGCATGAGAAATTATAGAGCAGGGCAGTTGAAAGGATTTCAGGGTCAGACATGGTTTTGGCCTGGGGCAAAGGAGTTTCCTTCTCCAAGACTCAGTTTCCACACACACGTATATATATACACACATATAATGTGAAATGTAGCACCTACCTCCTGGGGCTGATTGAGAATGTAATGAGTGGATACACACAATAATACATGCAGAACAGGGCCTGGTATATATAGTATTGGGTTGGCAAAAAGTTCACTCAGGTTTTTCTGTAAGACGTTACAGAAAACCTGAATGAATTTTTTGGCCAACCCAGTATGTATTCAGTAAATCTGAGTATTTTGTTCTTGTTTACTCTGGTTCTTGTAATGATTAGAAAACTTTCTGTGTTTATGAAAGCATAATACGAGGTTCATCTCATTGTAATCATGCAATGTTTATTGTTTTTATTTCAAATGCCGCTACTAGTATTATTAACTTTTTCAATTTCTTTTTAGTCATGTAGTCTCATTCCCCTCCCTTCACTAAAGAGTATAAACACCTACTCTCATCATGGCTGATCGGGTTGTCTCTCAAATCTGAAGTATTTTCAGGAACAAAACACAGTGAGTCCACTCCTGAATATCAGGCTTAAAATAAATGGTGCAAAAACATCCATCAGATGTTTCATACAAATGGGATCCTATAATACACAACCTTTGTATCTGGCTTCTTTCACATAGAATAATGGTCTCGGGTTTATCCACACTCTGGCATGTATCCATAATTTGCTTCTTCTTATGGCTGAAAAATATTCCATTGTATGGATATATCACAATTTGTTTATCCATTTGCCCACTCTGGGGTTGTTTCAATCTTCTGTTTATCTAGAATAGGGGGAGGAAGAGGGGGAATGCATAATAGCTACAGTGTTTCCTTTTGGGCTGATGAAGATATTTGAGAACTAGATCAAGGTGGTGTTGGAAAAGTACTAAATGCCACTGAATTGTCATTGTACTTTTTATGTTTTTTTTTAATTTAAATTTATTTATTTTAATTAGAGGCTAATTACTTTACAATATTGTATTGGTTTTGTCATACATCAGCATGAATCCACCACGAGTGTACACGTGTTCCCAATCCTGAACCCCCTCTCACCTCCCTCCCTTTATATTTTTAAATTAATTTTTATTGGAGTATAGTTGCTTTACAATGTTGTTAGTCTCTACTCTACAGCAGAGTGAATCTGCATGTACATATATCCCTCCTTATTGGACTCCCTTCCCATTCAGGCCACCAACAGTGCATTCAGCAGAGTTCCCTGTGCTGCATACGGTCATGTCCTCATTAGCTGTCTATTTTATACATAGTATCAATAGCGTATATGTGTCCATCCCAACCTCTCAATTCCTCCCCTTCTCAATTCCCTCCCCTCTTTCCCCGGTGGTATCCATATACTTGTTCTCTACATCTGTGTCTCTATTTCTGCTTTGCAAGTAAGATCATCAATACCATTTTTCTAGATTCCACATATGTGTCCTAATATACAATATTCAGTTTTCTCTTTCTGATTTACTTCACTCTGTATGATACTCTCTAGGTCCATCCACATCTCTACAAATGACCCCATTTCCCTCCTATTTATGGCTGAGTAATATTCCATTGTATAAATGCACCAAATTTTCTTTATCCATTCATCTGTTGATGGACATTTAGGTTGTGAAATATAGTTGATTTGCTGAATTGTACACTTTAGTTATGATTGTGAATCTTAATTTTTAAAACCCCTGTTCTTTATCTTTCTCCTTTCCCCCACCCCTTGATTTTCAGAGTTCCCCTCATATGCTTTTTACTCACTGACTTTTGCAGCTGACTTTTTCCTCAGACAGCCTTCAAGATCCCTTTTAAAAACAAATGGTTTTAATTATAATAGGAATATGTGTTTAAGTGTTTTTAGTTCTTAAAATTTATATGTCACTTGAAAAGTGAAAAGTCCTTACACCACTCCACTTCCCAGAGATAATCAGTGCTACCAGTTTGGTGTTTCTCTTTCAGACTTTCCTCTACACACATTCTTCACACTGGCTGCTCTCTCTCCCCTCCTTCAGGCTGTACCAAAACACCTCCTTCACTGTTGGTGGGAATGTAAATTGGTGCAGCCACTATGGGAAAACAGTATGGAGGTTCCTTTAAAAACTGAAACTAGAGCTACCGTATGATCCAGTGATCCCACTCCTGGGCACATATCTGGAAAACATGAAAAGTCTAATTTGAAAAGATATATGCACCCCAGTATTCACAGCAGCACTATTTAAAACAGCCAAGACATGGAAGCAACCTAAATGTCCATCAACAGAGGAATGGATAAGCAAGATGTGGTGCATATATACAGTGGAATATTACTCGGCCATAAAAAGGAAATAATGCCATTTGCAGCAACGCCGAGGGCCCTACAGATTATCATACTAACCGAAGCAAGGCAGACAGAGAAAGGTAAGCACGCGAGATGGTTCATACGTGGAATCCAACAAGAGAAAACGATACAAATGAACCTATTCACAAAAGAGAAACAGACTCAGATACTGAAAACAAATTTATGGTTACCAAAGGTGAAAAGGGGTGGGGGAATGAACAAATTAGGAGTATGGGATTGATGAATACACACCACAATATATAAAACAGACAGATAACAAGAATTTACTGTATAGCATGGGGAACTACATTCTATGTCTTGTAGTAATTATAATGAAAAAGAATCTGAAAAAGATTCTGTGTGTGTGTATACATATATATGCCTGAATCACTTTGCTGTACACCTGAAACTAATGCCTCTGGCCAATTCATGTTGAGGTATGGCAAAACCCCAAACAATATTGTGAAGTAATTATTCTCCCATATAAATAAATAAATTACTTTAAAAATTATTGTAAACCAGCTAGAGTTCAGGTAAAAAAGACAGTCTTCACAGTAAGGCCTTCCCTGGCTTTCAGGTCTAAAATCTCAACACTGTCAACCTTTCTGCCTCTCTGCCCTGGTTGTTTTTCACTTGTTAGTTTGTTGCAATTTTCCACATAAACAAATTACATCTTTTTTTTTTTTTTAATCTTATAGAGTTCTCCCTCACTGGAATGTCAGCCTTAACTAAAGGGAGGTGGGGGGAGCCCTAAGGATTTGTCTAACTTGTTCTTGACTGTATGTTCAGCAAGGAGTACAACGCTGACAGACAGTAAGTGCTCAGCACATACCATTAAACGCATGAAAACAAGCGTATCAACTTGCATTCTGTGACACATAATGTCCCGTGATTTGCTGTCCCCTCACCACAGTGGATGCATTTTCTCACTGAATGTCCCTCTTATAAAGGCTGCGCAGTATTACCATGAACGGATGCATCATCACTTATTTAATATTCCCGTAAATGATTCCAGTTTGTCACTATTACAAGCAAAGCTGTGATGAATAATCTGACCATACAACCTTGTGCATTTGTCAGGATTTTTTTTTCCTGCCAGCGAGATTCCAAGATGTGGAACTGCTGGGTTAGAGGAGGGAGTGCACACGTGCCCCAGACAGTGCCACATCAGCCCTGGAGCTTTGCAGAGTTCTATTTCACACTGTTTTTAGAAAGTCAGGTGAGTGTGTGCATTCATTCTGAAATCAAATCCCTGATTTAAATGTAAAGGTTGCTATGTAACAAAAAGTTCAGATGTGGAAGAATTAACACGACGCATGGAAAACAACACAACACACAACACAATGAAGTTCCCTTGATGAAAAGAAAAAGGAAAAAAAAATCAAGGCACGTCTGGAGCAGGAGGTGTTGGTTATTTTTAAATAATAACAACTTTGGAGCCTCTTGGAATCTGAGGCTCCAAAGAAGGACTGAGGACTTCTCTTTGTTTTCTCTCTCTCTTTGTCAGGATAGAAAAGTTCCCTGGAGACACCTGAGTGATGTGAGAATTCTGCCTCCTGGTCCAATTTACAACCGCGTTCCCCAGTATGTTCAGGCTACCGAGGGGAGATTGTTCTCCTAGCTCGTTGTACTGTCACACCTGTGCAGGGGTCAGTGAGATCCTCCATTTCCTTGGCATCTTCTCTATACATTCCATCTACCCTTTGGCTTAAATTCAAACCTGGAAATAGCCTGAAAACAATTAACTCCAAGCACAGAGGGCCAGTGGCAGCTTCAATTTAGTTCCCCCAAATAAAAGGAAAACCCAAACCAGGGAGACATCTGCAATGATGACCCTAAAAAGAGCCACAAGAGAGTCAAAGAAGGACCCTCCCAACCCAGGTGAGGTGAGAAAGGTATGCAAGAAGCCAGCTGAGGTGAAGAAGGTTCCCTCAAAACCAGGTGCAGCCAATGAGAAGGCCCCGAGAAGGGCAGCAAGGCCAAGAAATCCCCTCTCCCAAACCAAACAAGGCCACAAAGGTCCCTCCCAGGGCCAGTGGGCTCAGCAGGAAGCCCAAGGTCAAAGCCTTGGCAGCCAGGATGCTGGGGTCCACAGGAAAACAAAAGCTGGGAGCAAATCCGGTTGTTGGTTAGTTGCTAAGTCACATCCAACTCTTTCACAGCATCTCTGTCCATGCGATTTCCCAGGCAGGAATACTGAAACGGGTTGCCACTTCTCCAGGGAATCTTCCTGACCCAGGTATCAAACCTGCGTCTCCTGCATTGGCAGGTGGATTTTTCACTGATGAGCCACGAGCGAAGTCCCAAGACTCTGGGAGAGCCTATAACTATGATCTTCAATTTCCATGTGGAGAGACCATTGTCCAAGCTGATCCCTTCCATCCCTGATCACTGGAGGACATCTTTACCTCCTCCTCAATAACCAAGTCAACTCCAAACCACTTGAGCCATGCACACCCAGAAGCAACAAAATGCCAAAATGCCCCTCCCATCATCTTTCTCTTTAACCACTCCTCCTCTCAGCTAACCAACTCTCTAAATGCAAACCAACATCCATCCTATGAAGTCCTGCACCCCGCTGACTCCACCATTTCCCAGCACTCTCTCCTACTTTCATCACCTTCCTTGTCAGTCTCATGTAGGATGGTTATATATCACTCCTAGATAAAGTACACCTCTGGATGAACCCTACCAGTTGCATTTCTGATCCTAAACCTTGTATGGCCATTCAAGATTTATAGCATCCTGGGGATTTGCCTGGTGGTCCGGTGGCTAAGACTCTGAGCTCCCAATGCAGGGGGCCTGGGTTTGACCCCTGTTCTTGCCTGGAGAATCCCAGGGACGGTGGAGCCTGGTGGGCTGCCGTCTATGGAGTCACACAGAGTCGGACACGACTGAAGCGACTTAGCAGCTTAGCAAGGAACTAGACCCCACATGCTGAAATTAAGAGTTCAAAGGCCAACTAAAGGTCCTGTACACTGCACGGAAAGATAACCCCATGTGCCACAACTAAGTCCCTCTTAAAACTCTTCTAGTGAGGGTCACCAAATTCCTCTAGATGGCCAAATCCCAGGGCCTCTTGCCTCTGCTCAGCTGACTTGGTCTCGCCCTCCTTTTATGTCTTCCTAGTAACTTTCTTGCCACTATTTCTGTTTCCCCTTCTCACGCTCCCTTTTCTACTAAATCTCCAAATGTTGGTTCTCCTTTTCTTCCATTTTTTACCCAGATCCACTTTCTAGGGGGTCTCATGCGTTTTGATGTCTTTTGCCATCTCCTCCTGCCCTTTCCTCCCACCTATCTACTCATTGCTTTGTTCTGTGTCCTGGGAAAAGCAGGACTTCCTCCGGTAAATGGCATTATCCAGCCTTCCTCATCTCCTGCCTTCTGCGTGGGTTTGGCCAATGGGAAGCAAGAGACTGGAGGAACAGATGGGGAGTTGGGGTATTTCTTCATCCTCCATTTCCTCCCTGATCCATAGTGAGGTTCTGGCAGTGGTTGTGCCCTGTTGTACCTTCCCAGAGACATCTCAAACTTCATAGGTACATCTATATTCATTTTCTATGGCTCCTGTAATAAACTACCCCCAAATTGAGTGGCTTAAAACCCACCCATGCTGCTACTAAGTCACTTCAGTCGTGTCCGACTCTGTGTGACCCCACAGACGGCAGCCCGTCCCTGAGATTCTCCAGGCAAGAACACTGGAGTGGGTTGCCATTTCCTTCTCCAATGCATGAAAAGTGAAAAGTGAAAGTCAAGTCACTCAGTCATATCTGACTTTTAGCGACCCCATGGACTGCAGCCTACCAGGCTCCTCTGCAAAAACTCATAAAAGAAATTTATTCTCTAGCAGTTATCCAGGCTAGAAATCCACAATTCAAGCGTCAGCAAAATGAAGTTCCCTCCAAAGGTTCTGGGGGAGGATCCTTTCTTGTTTCTTTGAGCTTCTGGTGCCTCTAGGTGTTTCTTGGCTTTCAGGAGAATCACTCCAATCTCTGCCTCCGTCTTCACATGACCTTCTCCTGGATCTTCTCTCCTCCTCATCTCTTCTAAGAACACTTGTCACAGAACACTCACCATTACATCCTCAGCACCCATCCCAGTGCTGAGCATACAGCAAGACCCCAATAAATGTTGGTCAAATGAGTAAATGAATCCTCATCTATTTCATTTCTCTCTACATCTCAGCAGCGGTCCTTCTGCACCTTTCACCTTCTCTTCCAACTCTCCCAGCTGTTGCATTGGCAACCCAAGTTAAACAGATTTTCTGGAAAGCCCCAAGTCCCAGGTGAAACCTCCTTCATTTGCTCCGCTATGCACTTCTTCAAATATTTGGGTCTTCCCGGCCTTTTTCTCTGCTGGCCCTGCCATCCATGAAGATTCTCCTTCAGGCTTTATCATTAAAAAATAAACCAATATATTCCCTGCCTCCAAAAGAAGCTTTTACTTTTGCAAACTCTATTGATTTAATCCTAGAGGCTGCTGGCAGCAGTCCCAGGAGCTTCATCAATATGACAACACCCAGCACAGCCGAAACAGCAAGAAGGCTTGGCCAAGATCTTCTGCTTGGGCCTTCAGTGATCCTGACGGATTCTCTTGCAATGATGAAGAAGGATTCACGGTAGCGGACAGGGATTTGCAGTTGCTCCAGCATCCTGCTTAGGTGAGCAAAAGGAAATGTCTTCAAACTTGAGGTACTTCAGCGCTATTTGCTAATTTGCTACTACAGCTGATTCCCAGGGGGTGCTAAGCAAGCAAGAAATCAAAGATAGTGGAGGAACACTGCGAGTTCTGGAACCCGAGGATAAACTCCCTGGTGGGGTGAGCGGGAGTAGAGCAGGCAAAGAGGAGGTGGGGAAAAGGAAGCTGAAGATGGTTTAAAAACTGAATGAGTTAAAACAGATTCCTTCACCCCTCCATAGTTACAACGTAGTTAGGGAAGGAGAGACAAAGACGTCCTAAGAAAAAGGAGGTTGAGGGTGACTGAATCAATGCCCAGGGGGCTGGAAACCATTCATCTCCCCCAAAGGAAAAGTCAACTCACTGTCAATGTTTTTTTTCCAGATGGAAAAACAGGGACTTCCCGGTGGCCCAGTGGTTAAAAATCTGCCTTGCAATGCAGGGGATGTGGGTTTGATCCCTGATCGGGGAACTCAGACCTCACATGCTGCAGAGCAACTAAGCCCAGGCCACAAGGACTGAGCCTGCATGCCACAACTAGAGAGTCTGTGCACCCTCGCACCACGATTAAGGCCCGACATAGCCAAATAATAAATAAATAGTTTTTAAAAGACTGAAAAACAGAGACAGGAAGTGGAGCCTTCCCCACAGGAAGAAAGCAGAAGGGAGATAATCTTTGTTAGCTGGAAATTTAAATGTGAGTCTACATACCCTTCATGAGAATATTGTGCTTAGACACTAGCCCCAGTGAACAGATGATGAATATACATTCTGAATATTCTACATCATCCTACAGTAACAAAAACTCCAAATCTTAGTGACTGAAAATATCACAGGTCTATTTTCTGGCTCATGCTGCTTGTCCACTGCAGCTGGGCTGAGGACTCTGTTCTACACCATTCTCTCTCCAGCATCCAGTCTGAGGAAGGCCTCCTCTCTGTGTGTCTGATGGTGGAGGCAGGAAAAAGGAAACTTCATATACTACCTCTTAAGGCTTCTACCTGGAAGAGACACATGTGATTTCCTCTCATATTCTATGGGTTAAAGCAAGTTACATGGCCATGTCTGTCTTGAAGGAGATAGAGGAAAAGACATCCCATTGTGTAACCAGAGAAGAACCAGAAAATCTTAGCTAAGCAAGGTGAATAAATTCCACTTAGGAAGATTAAATGAGTTGCTCAAAATCAAAACAACTTCAAAGGTGGCAGAAGTGGGATCAGAATTCAGGACTCTATGGGGCCTGTTCTTTAAGTTCTACCATCCTGCACATGACAAGAACTGACATTAAAATCTAGATAACAGGGAGGATAAATATCAATGGAGGTAGGGGGAGAAGGGACAAGGGAAGATAACGCACTGAGTGAAGGAGAGATGGTGGGAGGCAGAAAGCTAAGACCAGAGCCCAAGCAAAGAGGTCTCATGTTTAGAAACCAAAACACATCACCAACATAAGGAAAGGGATGAAGAGTCTCATGACTTCCATGGTGGCTCAGCAGTAAAGAATCCACCTGTGATGCAGGGGACTTGGGTTCAATCCTGGGGTCAGGAAGATTCCCTGGAGAAGGAAATGGCAACTCACTCCAGTATTCTTGTCTGGGAAATCCCATGAACAGAGGAGCCTAGCAGGCTGCAGTCCATGGGACTGCAAAAGAGTCAGACATGACGTTGTGACTAAACAACAACAACGAAGAGTCTCACGCATCTTTCAGAGATGTCAACAGCAGCAGAGAATGGAGCAGGGATCTGTGTGAAACCACGAAAGGACGTGGGGGCACAACCATGATGAGAACGAGTCTGCTTATCGCTCTTGCACTGAAAGCCACCATCTTGGTTAGAGAGCCAACAACCACTCGTTGGTATAACAGCAGCCTCAGGAAGCCAAGGCCAGGGCTTGCCAGAACTCCCATCAGTGGCACTGTCCCTTCCCTGGACATTTTCCTGCACGGTTCTGGGAAGTCAGGGCCAGAGTTGGATGGTGTTCCAGGACGAATGGTGCTGGCTTGGCTTTTCCCAGTACTCTTCCCCCCACCCTTACCCAAGCCAGACTGGAAGTGCGAGAGATCCTGGCTCTGCTCTACACTCAGCCAGCAAGCAAGAATTCTAGTTAGATAGGGAGGCCAGTTTAGCATTAGAGCAAAGCAGTAAGAAAGCATTCTCCATCACCACCGTTTCAGCTGAGAGCACCTAGTCTGTGCTGCTGCTGCTAAGTCGCGTCAGTCGTGTCTGACTCTGTGTGACCCCATAGATGGCAGCCCACCAGGCTCCCCCATCTCTGGGATTCTCCAGACTGAAGTGGGTTGCCATTTCCTTCTCCAATGCATGAAAGTGAAAAGTGAAAGTGAAGCCGCTCAGTCACCTATGTGTTTTCTGCACATTAATTCATTGAGCCCTCACCAACCATCCATCCAGAAATCCTACTGGTCAACCTTCAAGTTATATCTGGAACTGGTGGTTGCCAGGAACTGGGGAGAAGGGGAAGGAGAACAGGAAGTGACTAGCAACAAGTACTGGAGAAGGAAGTGGCAGCCCGCCCCAGTACACTTGCCTGGGAAATCCCAGGGACAGAGGAGACTGGTGGGCTATAGTCTATGGGGTCTCAAAGAGTCGGACGCGACTTAGCTAGACTGAGGACACACAGTAACAGGTATAAGGTTTCCTACTGGGGTGATGAAGTGCTGTAAAACCAAAAGAGGTGATGGCTGTACAACATTGTGAATGTACCAAAGGCCACTACATCGTACACCTCAAAATGGTAAATATTATGTTACGTGTGTGTGCATACTCAGCCTCGTCAGCTGCGTCCGACTCTCTGCGACCCAATGGACCGTGGCCTGCTAGGCTCCTTGGTCCACGGGATTCTCCAGGCCAGAATACTGGAGTGGGTCGCCATGTCCTCCTCCAGGGTTCGAACCTCTGTTTCCTGTGTCTCCTGCATTGCAAGTGGATTCTTCACCCACTGAGCCACCTGGGAACCCATGATGTATGTATTTTACCACAATAAAAAATTTAAAAATTGTTGCCAGAATCCAACCACTCATTATTTCCACAGCTAGTCGCGCCCCCTATCGGCCTGAACCAGTACTGTTGCTTCCTCCCTAATCTCCAGTTTCTACCCTCCTCCTGCCACAATTTGATTCCCCCTCCCCAACAGTGTCAAGCACCTCTGGGTCAGATCACGTCTCTCCTCTGCTCAGAACCCTCCGTGGCTCCCACCTTTTTTTTTCTTTTGCTCAGCTGCTAAGTCACATCCGACTCTTTGTGACCCTATGGACTGCAGCACACCAGGCTTCCCTGTCCTTCACCATCTCCCAGAGTTTCCTCAAACTCATGTTCATTGAGTTGGTGATATCATCCAACCATCTCATCCTCTGCCACCCTCTTCTCCTTTTGCCTTCAACCTTTCCCAGCATCAGGGTCTTTTCTAATGAGTCGGCTCTCCACATCAGGTGGCCAAAGTACTGGAGCTTCAGCTTCAGCATCAGTCCTTCCAATGAATATTCAGAACTGATTTCCTTTAGAATTGACTGGTTTTATCTCCTGGCAGCCCAAGGGACTCTCAAGAGTCTTCTCCAGCACCACAGTTCAAAAGCATCAATTCTTTGATGCTCACCCTTCTTTATGGTCCAACTCTCACATCCATACATGACTACTGGAAAACCATAGCTTCGACTATACAGATCTTTGTCAGCAAAGTGATTTCTCTGCTTATTAATATACTGCCTAGGTCTGTCACAGCTTCTCTTCTAAGGAGCAAGTGTCTTTTAATTTCATAGCTGCAGTCCCTGTCCACAGTGATTCTGAAGCTCAAGAAAATAAAATCTGTCACTGTTTCCATTGCTTCCCCATCTCTTATAAGCACTCTGAGGAATGCTGAGAGACCTAATTTAGACTTGAAAGTGGTGGTGCCTGGGCCACAAAAAGGTCTCCAAGGATGTACCATTTAGTGGGAGATTTATAAGCATTTATAAGCATTCTCCAAGTGAAGAGTTGGGGAAGGTTAGAGAATTTCACAACGACTCTATTCGTAAGATAAATCAAGAATAAAACCAATGTCCATCAACAGTATAAGCAGACTGTGATACTTCCATAGCATGGAATACTACTCAGCAATAAAGATGAATGAAGCTGTAGTACTCACTCATCCAACACACGTTTATTAGCCACCTACTATGCGTGTTCTGGGCTTCCCTGGTGGCTCAGAGGTTAAAGCGTCTGCCTCCGATGTGGGAGACCCAGGTTTGATCCCTGGGTCGGGAAGATCCCCTGGAGAAGGAAATGGCACCCTACTCCAGTATTCTTGCCTAGAGAATCCCATGAACAGAGAAGCCTGGTAGGCTACAGTCCATGGGGTCACAAAGAGTCGGACATGACTGAGCGACTTCACTTTCACTTTTATGCGTGTTCTAGAAGGTTCCAGTTCACAGTGGTGGACAAAACCAATAAAACCGCCTGCCATTGTGGAGGCCACAGTAAAGTGGGGGCCCATCTAACTAGAGTGTGCCAAAGAGAGAAATAAAGCAGGGGACCGAGTGGGAAGTGCTGGGTGGGCAATTTAAAAATTGGGTGGGGACTTCCCTGGCAGTCCAGTGGCTAAGAATTGAACCCCAGGGGATGAAGGTTCAATCCCTTGTCTGGGAAGATCCCACATGCCTCGGAGCAACTGAGCCCCTGTATCACAGCTACTGACCCAAGCATCGCAACGCAAGATCCCATGGGACGCAGTTAAGACCCGACACAGCCAAATAAATAATGTTTTTTGTTTTAAATGGGGTGGGTGCTGAGAAGGTAGCCTTCTGGGAAAGACCTGGAGGAGATAAGTCAGGAGGTGAAGTCAGGAGGAAGTCAGGAGAAGTCAGGAGGTGGCCAGGGGGAAGGGGAGGAGGATCTGGGCAGAGGGAAGAGCCAGTGCAAAGATCCGGAGGTAGGAGCAGAGCTGGGGTGTTGGAGGAAGCTGCTGAGGTGCTGCACTTCCTCTGAGGAAGAGGAGAGAGGCCAGCACGGCAGGAGTGAGGGCTTTGGGGAAAGGAGCCTAGAGATCCCCCTGGGCTTCTCTGAGGCATGGAAGCCCAGTGACGGTTTAGGGAACAGTGACTTCTCCATCTCAGGAATGGGGGAGGGAAGAGCGGCCTGAGCTGAGTTCCCACCACCCTCAGCCTGCGCATCTCTGTCACACAAAAAAGCCTGGTGTCAGGAGAGAGAGCAAATACATTCCAGTGACCTGATGCGCTTTCCTAAAAGACCAGAGCAAAGGAGAGAAAGGTTGGCCTGGTGAAAAGAAAGGGAAAAGAAGGGTCTAAACAGAGGAACACAGAAAAGAAACTGCTGATACATGCTGATACTTACTATATCGGGTCTTGGCAAAGTACGGCCCTTTGTGGGGGCGTGCCTGCGCGATAAGTCGCTTCGGTCGTGTCCGACTCTTTGTGACCCCATGGAATGTAGCCCACCAGGCTCCCTGACCATAAGATTCTCCAGGCAACGGTACTGCAGTGGGTTGCCATGCCTTCTCCAGTGGATCTTCCCAACCCAGGGATCGAATCCATGTTTCTTACGTCTCCTGCACTGGCAGGTGGGTGCTTCATACTACTTGTGCCACCTGGAAGCTGATATTTGTGGTGTGCTTTTATAAATAAAGTTTTATTGAAAAACAGCCACACCCATCTCTTTACGGATTGTCCATGGGTGCCTTTGCTAGACCAGCAGAGCTGAGTGGCCCTGACAGAGATTTATAGCCCACAAAGCTTCAGATCTTTACTACCTGGCCCTTTGCAGAAAAAGTTAGGGGAGCCCTGAAACCATAACAATAAGGTAGAGCTACATATTAAAACATGACGTACTTACAGCATATGTTTATATATTAATATATAACTCTATACATAAAATGAGGTGATTATAACTCACATCTACTGTAAGTACTCATCAGGTGCTGGGCACTGGATGAAGCATTTTTGCCTATGTCATTGCGTTAAATCTGTTCAACAGATTTAACGTTAAATTAGGATGTTATCTTTAATGCTGTTGTTGATAAAGAACACAGACTCTGGAACCAGGGAGCCTGGGTTCAAACTCCACCGCTGTTGCTCCCGACAAGCTCAGACAAGCTACTAAACCTCTCCCCATCCTGGTTTTCTCTTTTGTTACATGGGATGATGACAGTGGTGCCCAACCCTTAAGGCATCTAGAGGACAAACTTAATTGATGTAAGTGAGGTGCTCAGCCTATTGTCTCGAACTCCTGAGGTGCTTGCCCTATTGTCCGGAACTCCTAGAGTCACAGGAACTCCTGTTCCTATGACTGTCTTTGTTGACAGATGAGAAAACTGGAGCACAGGGAAGGGAATTCACTTGCCCAGTGGTCCAGCTGAGATATGAAACTGTGTGGCCATTATGGTCAAAAGCAGGGATCCAGCAAAGCTGGGAAGAGGGTGACGGAAATCAGGAACTGTGGAGCTCATGAGAGGCAGACGCCCCACATCACCCTGGGGAACTTGAGTCTGACCACCCTCTCCTCACTGTTGTCCTGGATCTTGGAGTTGTTGGGGCGGGGGGGTGGGGGTGGGAAGGGACCTGGCTGGTTGGCTGCCAGAGGCAATGAGGGGCTGCTCTTCCACTCACCGCGAGGTGGGAAGAGGCCAGCTGAGCTTGAATGGAAGAAGTCAAGACAGTGCTGCCTTAACAACACAGAGTCTCGAGGGATTCAAAGAAATGGGCAAGGCTGGGAGGGAACAGGCCATTGTTTCAGCCACTGGGCTGACCCCGGAGGAGGCTGGAGATGGGGGATCCACTGATAATACAGCTGGACTAGACTGGGGCAGGGAGGGCAGAAGCCACTGTTAGCACCTCCGGGCTACAATTTCACCTGTGCACCTATTTCTGGCTGCCAAAGAGGAGGAGGAGCAGATGAGGGGTGCTGGGGAGATGCTTCCTGCTTCCTGCCTGTAATCCACCTCCCTGGCGCGGCCCAAGCCACCTCCCTTAGCTTTCACCTCCAGCTAGATGATCACTTTCTTTGGACAGGAAGCTGCCCTCTCTGATTCCATCCACGTACCTTCCCTCCCCCACCACAGCCTGAGATGACGCCAAGAGTCTTGCCAGGGGCACAGATTGCCTGCTGACAGCTAAACTATCATGTGTCTTAAGCAGAGGGCCCCGCACTCAAACCTGGCATAGAACTGAACACCTTTCAAGGACACCCAAAGATTTCCACTAAAAGAGAAAGAACTCTCAGAGCAAGGAAAGAGTAAAGGAGGTATTAGCATGTAGAGAAAAACAATAATTACCACCATCAACACTAATAATAGCAGAAAAGTAGATTTTTTTTTTTTTTGCCACCTGGGCTTATGTAATAGACAATGTAATACGCTCACCAAGCCTCCACCTCCTAGACACATAGATGGGCTAAACGTCCAATTGTTCAGCTGCTAAGTCGTGTCCGACTTTTCCGTGACTTTGTGGACTGTAGCCCTCCAGGCTCCCTCTGTCCATGGGATTTCCCAGGCAAGAATATTGGAGTGGGTATTCTTATACCCTATTAATTACCCTGAAGCACTCTAGGAGGAAATGGTTTGCAAAAGAGTATTTTATGATCTTATATAAATGGGGTTGGGCCAGAAGTCAACATACTGAATTCCAATCCCCCAACCAACATTTTTGGGTGAGATTTGAAGCATGCCCTAATGCAAAATAAAACAGATAAAAACTCTTCCCTCTCTCGCTTACTTATCTCGTTAGCGTTAGCTGGGGTGACATAGGATGCAATAGCTAATCAGTGTTTTGAAGAAAGAACTATCCACTCATTGTTCATAAATAACATATTGCTATTAATAGGTGGCCATTGTTGAATTAATTCCAGAAAACCCTGGGGTCCAGGGGCTGTCCAGTGACTCTCTTGGCTAGAATTCCAAAGACCATCTGTGGCAAACATATCCTCCAGAGCACATACCTTTGGCAGGAACACAGCTTTTCTCACCCAGAAAACTCAACCAGAAAAAGAACAGATAGAGCAGAGAATGAAAAATCATTGCTGTTGCTGTTTAATCACTCAATAGTGTCGAACTCTCTTACGACCCCACAGACTGTAGCCCTCCAGGCTCCTCTTTCTATGGGACTTCCCCGGCAAGAATATTAGACTGGGTCACCCTTTCCTTCTCCAGAGGATCGTCCCAACCCAGGGATCAAACCGAGTCTCCTGCATTGCAGGTGGATTCTTCACCACTGAGCCACCTAGGAAGCCCCCAGGAAAAACCATGTTAGCCCAAAATATATATATTTTTAAATTTTGCCATATCAAGACTTTTTGAATCTTTCATATATATATATATATATATATATATTTAATTTTAATTTTTTAACACCAAAAACATTTTGTAATGGAGAGAATCCCAGGGATGGAGGAGCCTGGTGGGCTGCTGTCTATGGGGTCGCACAGTCGGACATGACTAAAGTGACTGAGCAGCAGCAGCAGCATAGCCAATTAACAATGTTGTGATAGTTTAAGGTGAACAGTCAAGGGACTCGGCCATACATATACATGGATCTATTCTCCCCTAAAACCCCCTCCCATCCAGGCTGGCACATACCTTTGAGTAGAGTTCCATATGTTATACAATAGGGTTTTGTTGGTTATCCATTTGAAATACTACCTAAAAATATCTTTTAATCTGACCAATGATTGCCATCTCCACCGCCATCATCCCAGTCTATGACACACTGTCTCTTCCTTCAAGGACTACAATAATTTCCTCACTGGTCTCATGGCTTTCTTTCTTGCCCCCATAGAATTTATTCTCCACACAGCAGTTAGTGGAGCTGATCACAGATGTAATCTAATTGCACTGCTGCTCCAGTGACTGGACGGTGCCTTTAGGATAAATATCAAGCCTTTAAGCATCGACCACAAGGCCTTTTCACATGCTGTTCCCTCCAGTTAGCACATATTTCCCACCATTCCTGCTATCTCTGTATCAAAGCTCCACTAAAGACTCGCTTTATCACCACTTCCTTGGGTACAAGCTGTTTTATCTGTTCCTCTCAGAGCAAGATTTGTCCCTCCTAAGGCCTCAGAGCATTTATAATTGTAGAAGTGGCCATGGCTATTTACCTGTCATCTTGCCATCCTGTAAGCTCCATGAAAGCACTGACTGCATCTGCCATGCTCATCACTGTACCCAGTGCCTTGTACATGGTTGGCACTTAATAAATATGTGTGGTTTGACTTTCTGAGCATGAAAACACTCAAGTTCAAAAGAGGTTAAACAGTGAGGGAGGTTGCCTTGCAAATCACTAAGGCAAGGATAGACTTTTTGGAAAATGGTATGGGGACAACTCTTATGGAATAAAAAGGAAATCGGACCCCTACCTCACACCATACACAAAAATCAATACCATGCTGATCGAAGCCATACAGTGAGCAAAACTGTAAAAGTTTTAGAAATAATCTGGTGTCAGGGTAGAAACAATTTTATTAAATAAGAAACAACACCCACACGCCATAAAGGCGAGGAGTTCCAAATTCAACTACATTAAAATTAAGAACTGCTATTGATCAAAAGATGTCATAAAAAGATGAAAAGACAAGCCAAGAGAAGGTATTGCATAGCATAGAATGATGAAGGACTAGTTTTCAGAATACAGAAGGATCACCTACATATCAATAAAAGAAACAAAGCAACCCAACAAAAAAGAAAGTGATCAGGGCATGAGGAGGCATTTCACAAAAGAAATTTGAACAGCCCATAAATGCATTAAAATATATTCACTCATTTTGTTATCGGGTAGCACAAACTCGGTTCACAAATAAGAAACTGACACACATCTACCGGAAAGGCTGCAGTTAAAAAAAAGCCACCAACTGTTGGTGAGGATGTGAAGCAACCTGAAAGCTCAGCTCCTGCTGGCAGGAGTGTAAATTAGCACAAACGCTTTGTAAGAATGGTTTAGAGGTATTTAGTCAAATTAAAGACATACTCCTCTTAATATACAGCAAGTTTGCAGAGGCATGTACCTTTGAGAGACTCCTGCACACGTGCAGCAAAACCCATAACAACTGGCAACACTGCTTATCCTTAGCAACAAAGAGAGAGTTCATCATTGGCAAACAAATATGACCACGAAGGAGCAACAGTGACCGCAGTAAAAATTACATTACTCCAATGCCATCAGGAGTCAACATGTAAAACAGTTCATATCACAAAATTTTAAATTTATAGAGTTCAAAGCCATAAAGTGTTTAACTATATCACATACCTAGATGGTAAAACCGTGAAGGAAAGCAAGCTAAAGGTTCTCATAAAATCCTCAATTGTGGTTCATCCAGGAGGGAAGGAGGGGTTGTGATGGAAGATGGGCATATGGGAAAATCTGAGGACATGGTGGTGTCCTGGCTATTGATCTGGGTAAAAAACCCATGGCTGATTCGTGTCAAAACCCACTGTAATATTATAAAATAATTAGTCTCCAATTAAAATAAATAAATTAATTTAAAAATGTTTTTAATTGAAATGTAGCTGGGCTTCCCTAGTGGCACACTGGATAAGAATCCACCTGCCAATGCAGGGGACAGGGGTTTGATCCCTAGTCTGAGAAGATTCCACAGGCCACGGAGCAAATAAACCCATGCACCGCAGCTTCTGAGCCTATGTTCCAGAGCCCACGAGCCACCACTACTCAAGCCTGTGTGCTCTGGAGCCCACGAGCCACAGCTACTGCAGCCTGAGCACTCTAGAGCTGCACACCATGACTCTTGAGACGGAGCAGTAGGGCCTGTGCTCCGAAACAAGAGAAGCCACTGCTCTCCAGTGACAAGCAGCCCCCACTCGCCCCAACTAGAGAAAGCCCATGCACAGCAACAAAAACCCAACACAACAACAACGGCAACAAAAACTAGCTAGCTGATTAAAAAAAGAAATAAAGTTGATTTACAATGTTGTGTTAGTTTCAGTGTACAGCAAAGTGATTCCATTATAGGTATAAATATGTATCCATTCTTTTTCAGATTTTTTTCCACAATAGGTTATCATACAATATGAAACATAGTTCCCTGTGCCATATACTTCGGGCCTTGTTATCTCTTTTATATATAGTAGTGTGTATTTGTTAATCCCAAACTCCTAATTTATCCCTCCCTCCATTGGTAATCATAAATTTGCTTTCTGTATCTGTAAGTCTGTTTCTGTTTTGTAAATAAGTTCATTTATATCATGATATGAGTTTTCAAGGAAATTTGTCCTGACTATTCATTGGAAGGACAGATGCTGAAGCTGAAACTCCAATCCTTTGGCCACCTGATGTGAAAAACTGACTCGGAAAAGACCCTGATGCTGGGAAAGACTGAAGGCGGGAGGAGATGGGGACGACAGAGGATGAGATGGTTGGATGGCATCACCGACTCAATGGACATGGGCTTGAGTAAACTCGAGGAGTTGGTGATGGACAGGGAAGCCTGGTGTGCTGCAGCCCATGGGGTCGCAAAGAGTGGGACACAGCTGAGCGACTGAACTAGTTTTTAAAGTGCTAATCTATGTTCCAACATTCTCCTCTAAGCTTGTTTTCTCCCCATCCCTTCCTCTCTCTCACACACACAGAGTCAGCCAAAGACTAAGAAAAACAAGACACATAGGCTGGTTTATGAAGAGAAAGAGAAAAGGGACAAACAATGAGACAGAAAGTTAAAAGATAACGGAGACACAGGAAATGAAAAGGGATGAGGGACTGGCAAGAGGCGTCAGTAAGGAAATGAAAAGTGGGGAGACAGAGGGAAATAAGGGGGGAGAGGGTTGTCAAGGATAACGAGGAGGGGAAAAGATACATGAAGCGATATTGTCTCTCTTCTTTCTGTTCTTTTTTCTTTGTATGAATTTTCCCTCTTTTTATTTCTCTCTTCCTCCCTCTATCTTTCTCCCCCATCTCTCTCTCTGGGTCTCTTTCTCCCACCTCCATCATCGTCTTCCTGGTCTTCCTTCAGATCTTTTTCCTTCCCCTTCCATATCTCTCTTTCCATTTTTATTTCTCCTTCCTTTTCCTTCTCCACCTCCTCTAGAAACACACAAACACACATCTCATACAATCTCTCTTCGTTATTCAGTCACTAAGTCACGTCTGACTCTTTGCGACCCCATGGACTGCAACAATGCCAGGCTTTCCTGTCCTTCACCATCTCCCAGAGTTTGCTCAAACTCATGTCCATTGAGCAGGTGATGCTATCCAACCATCTCATCCTCTGCCACCCTCTTCCTTTGCCTTCAATCTTTCCCAGCATCAAGGTCTTTTCCAATGAGTCAGCTGTTCACATCAGGTGGCCAAATTATTGGAGCTTCAGCTTTGGCATCAGCCCTTACAATGAATATTCAGGGTTGATTACCTTTATGACTGACTGGTTTAATTTTCTTGCAATCCAAGGGATTCTTCAAGAGTCTTCTCCAGCACCACAGTTCGAAGGCATCAATTCTTCAGCGCTCAGCCTTCTTTATGATCCCTCACATCTGTACATGACTACTGGAAAAACCATTGCTTTGAATACATGGACCTTTGTCGGCAAAGTAATATCTTTGCTTTTTAAGACACTGTCTCAACACATATTTATTAACACATAATTTATATTTAACACATGACCTCTCTTTAACATATATTTATCACATAGTTACTCTGTGCCAGACACAGTGCTAGGGAGGCAATAGCTAGGGGAACACAGGATGGCAGGGTCCATCGTGGCGGCCTAGAGGTCTTCCACCAGGGCGCTTCTGGCCAGGCTCAGGCATGGATGGACCTGTGGGCAGCCTGCGACTCTCTCCTCCTCATTAATTTCACTATCAAACACTCCCAGCATCACAAGTTGTAGGTCTTATTTATTAAATATTTAACTAGGAGGAACCCAGCTGAGATGAAACCTCTCATTTGTGGCAGCCCCAGGAGAGAAGAACACAGGGCCTGCTGCTGGGATTAAGTGTGGCTGACGAGTGAGACCCAGGGTGCCGGAGGGGGCCACACGCGGGGACATCTCTCATCCCAGAAGCAGAAAGACCCAGAGATAAAGAGAGCTGGGCCTTTTCCCAGTCTCACACGGGATGCTGAGGGGTGATGGAGCCAGGGACAGGACACTTAAAAAGTCTACAGCCAGAACAGGTAAATTCATAAAGAAAGAATGCAGACTAGCAGCCCGGGAAGGAAGTAGGGATGGGGAGTGACTGCTTAATCGATATGGGGTTTCCTTTTGGGGTGATGCAAACGTCCTGGAACGAGACTGGTGTACAACATTGTGAGTGCACTAAATGCCACTGAACTGTACACTTTAAAATGGTTGATGATCTAAATGGAAATATAATTTGAAAAAGAACAGTCATAAGTATATGTATTAATAAAACTGAAACACCTTGTCATACACCTGAAACTAACACAACACTGTTAGTCAACTATATAATATACAAAATACAGATTAAAAAATAAAATGGTCGATGGTTAATTCTATGTGAATTTTACTACCATCTTTAAAAAAATGGAAAAATTACCCATTATAAAGAGTTCTGTTTCCTCTACTCCAACTCTTAGCTCTAAGGCTGATGAACTAATTTCTTAAAAATTAACACATTTATGTATGAAATGCTCACTACCCACATCCCTGGCCTCCTGCTTAGCACTAGGAACCATCATATCATTTACGTTCACAGTCCTGGGAGGGAGATGCCAACAGGTCCTTGGTTTTACAGAGAGGTCTATCCTCAGCTCAGAGAGGGCAAGTGGCTTGCCCTAGGTCACACAGCTCCAACTCCAGTCCACCTACTGTCTGAGTGTTCTTAACTACCCAGTGCTCTCTGCCAATCCCAGCTGAACTTTAGAATCACCTGGGAGTTTTTAAAATCCCCATGCCTAAGGATAGTCCTGGACCAATCTCATCACCATCTTTAGGGTGAGGCTCAGGGCATCAGCATCTTTAAAACTTTCAGGTAGACTGCAACTAGAGCCAACCTCACCTGGGGGATTTTGCTGAGATACAGTTTGGGATTGAGCAGGTCTGGGCTGAGGGACAGAGATTCTGCATTTCCAACAACCTCCCTCCAGGAGATGCTGCTACTGCTGGAAGGTTCTACCACAGCACATCCACAGAATTTGCCACGATAATGGAATGCTCTCATCTGTAAGGTCTGATACAATGGTTACTAGCCACAAATGGTGACTAGGCACGTGACATCTGGCTGGTGCAACTAAGGGAATGACTTGTTTAATTATAATGAACTTTTAAGTGGAAATAGCTCTGTGGGGCTAGTGGCTACCTTACTGGGCAGTGTAAGTCTAGACAAATTCCAAGGAAAGAAAGATGCAAGACAGCCAACAGGTTAGAAAAAAATGATATCCTCAAACTTGAATAAATAACATAGAGTCTTGAAAATAACTCAGAGCTCATTTTCTTTGCCTGTGTCATTTTTCTTTTTAACTTTTGGCTGCACCACACAGCATGCAGGATCTTAGTTCCCTGATCAGGAATCGAACCTGCACATCCTGCGGCAGAAGCTGGGATTCTTCACCACCTGATGGCCAGGGAAGTCCCTGACTGCATCTTTAAGTGACCCAAGACCTGGCACAAAGGATGAGAAGACATCTTCGAGAGCCAGAAAGTTGATTCTTCTCCATTCCTTTTTTTTTTTTTTAAAGCATCTCTCACCTGTTCAGAAACCCTTGCCTGTTCCCTTCATCAGCCCTACCTTGGGTCTCCCCAACCTACCCTTTTCACCATCTAGACAGAGTCCTCTCGGAAAGAGACCTCCAGCCTCACCATACCTGCTCCTCATCTTTCCTGCTCCCTAGAGTGACCCAAATCAAGCCCACACCTCTCCTCAGGTCTCTTCCTAGCTCAGCTGTCAGTACCAACACCCTCTGTCTTCACCACTCTCTTTTCTCCCCTGCTTTATTTCTGCACTGTGGCACTTAACCACACTTAAACTGGAGCTTTTATATGGTCCTTGGTCTGCCCCCCAGCTAGAATGTTAGCCGCATCAGGGCAGAGGTTTGGGTCTGTCTGTCTGTGTCTTTGTTCTAGTGCTTGTACTAAGGAGAAAACAAAGAGCTTCAGCCACCTGTCAAGTATTTACACTGTGCCAAGCATGATATTTTTCATTCATCATATTGACTTCATCCTTACAACATCCCTGGGCAGAAAATACTATTCTGCCTATTGTACAGATGAAGAAACTGAGAATCGCTGCAGTATCTTCCCAAAGGCAACACCAACTGTAAGAGAGGGCCCCAGTCCTGGCTGACCTCAAAGTCTCTTAACTATGCCCTTATACTACCTCTTCCTATAGGCATGCCAACCTCTCTGAAGCACACGTTTCCCAGGCATAACCTGAGCATCTGCCCCATCTGGGCCTTTGTTCTTGCCATGCCATTAGCTTCCCCATTTGTTAGACGCGTGACCTTGGCAGAGCACTGGCGCAAGCCAGGAGTGGAAGAGACCACCTTCCAGGAAAAAAGAGTGGAGTTAAGATGCCCAATAAAAGTAAAAGTTGTTTCCAGCAAGAACAAGTCCTTGTCTTTCAGAGCCAAGGATCGAGTTGAGTCTCTGAGCCTCAGTGTGGACATATGTCAAATGGGGGAAAAATAAACCCACCAAGCCCACAGGACTGATATAAAGATTAAACCAGTCAAAGAGTTTTCCACCCAGCCTGAGGATTCATAAGCTCTCCATAAAGAGAAGCTAGCAAGTAGACTTGAAAAACACTTCCTCTTTATTGGAGCTCCAGTGAAATTCCAGGCACGAACAAGCATAAGGACTGAAGAGACGAAACCTATCATAAATGCGGCAAATGATCCATTGCTTTTGAGGGGACAGCGAGGTGCAGATCCTGTTTGGTTAGTTGGAAGAGCTGTGACTGGCACTAAATGCTTGGAGAGCTTGCTCTAAATCACGTGGTAGCTATTGCACCCTGAAATAAGAGGGTTTTCAGCACCAACATAAGCACACAATAATAAGGGCAAACTCTGATTCAGCACCCACCATGTGCCAGGCATTAAGTGCTGTTTAAGCCTTATAACAACCCCATGAGACAGGAACTCATGTTATACCCATTTTACAGATGAAGAAATTGAGGTCCAGAAGGTGAAGCACTTGTCCAACATTAAGAGGCTGGAAAGAAGCAGAGCTGGGATTTAACCCAGGTAGCCTGGTTTTACAGCCCTCCCTCTTAACCACTGCTACTGCTACTGCTGCTAAGTCATTTCAGTCGTGTCCGACTCTGTGCAACCCCGGAGATGGCAGCCCACCAGGCTCCCCTGTCCCTGGGATTCTCCAGGCAAAAACACTAGAGTGGGTTGCCACTACACTGCTTCAAAGCCGACGTAGAACCAAAGATCCTCAGTGTCTATGGAATCTGGCGCCACTTCCCCAAAAGCTATCTGTGACGAATGTCTCTAGAGAAAATGGAGCTAACAATGGGACCAGGGACATCATGAAGGAAACACGGACAGCCCGTATGGATCTGGAAAATGCTCTGCATCTTTGGAAACTGAAGAAATGTATACTGCATCACAAAGAGAGTCCATTTTTTTCACTTATCTAATTGGTTACGATGTAAAACCAAGGACAGCTAGCTGGGCCACACGATCAGGGAAACAGGACCTCGGAGTTTGCAAAGACACAGTCTAGCTGTTCCTGGCAACCTGGCCCCAAAGCCTGATATATGACCCAGCCATGCCACCTCCAGCAATCTCTCCTAAGGAAACAGTGAGGTCCTCGTAGTGTGGCTGGTATTGGAGGAAAAACAGCAAAACACTGTGTATACACAAAAGACCCTATTTTCTGTTATGGAAAACAAAAGGTATACACGAGCCAGGTGGAAAACAGGAATAATGCTGCCACTTCCTTTGGAGTGAAAGTCTTCTCTGTGGTCCACACAATCTACCCTTGTCACCTTCCTCCCTGCACCGCCCCTCACTTGCCTGACACATAGTAGGTGCTCAGTAAACATTTTTGAATGAATTTATCGTGAACGCACTCTTCTCCCCCTTCGCTTCTCCAAGCTTATCTGTCTCAGGGCTGTCCTAGACATGCCCGAGGCCAGCCTTGGGTGTGGAGGCTAAAGAAACAACAGAACCACTGTCTCTACCAGCAGTACTCACCATGCCAGGAGCCCAGAGAAAGTGAGACACGATTTAAAAACTGGGCAACAGAAGGAGGAGAGAGAAAGGAAGGTTGCAGCAGCTTTCATTCCAACATTTTCCAACTCCAGCTGAGACTTCCTTCTATATACTCATCTATATTTACATCAACGAATCTGTCAGTAGCAAGCCTGTTGCTGATAGTGTGGGATCTAAAGTTCAGAGAAAGCTGGCTCAGACACCCAGCTAGGAAGAGAAACTGTAAGTAAAATGAAAGTAACCCCCAAACCCTAAATCCACCCACTCTCTTCCAAGGAATCCGTGACATCTTTTACATCAAGATTTCTCAGTCTCTGCAATATTGACATCTAGGGTTGGACAGTTTTTCATGGATGGGGGCAGGAGTGTGCTGTCCTGTGCATTTTAGGATGCTCGGTGCATCCCCAGCTTCTATCTGCTAAGTGCCAGTGGCACCCCACCCTCCACATTCGTGACAACCAAAAATATCTCCAGACATTGCCAAAAGTCCCCTGGAAGGCAAAATCACCCCCAGTTCAAAAGCACTGGTTCACATGCAGCCTAGGAAAAATTCCCAACCAATCAACTGTTCTTTCCATACTCCTCCTCAACTTTCCAAATTTCAAGTCACCTAGTCTCCAAATTTCTTTTCAGATTCAAGGAAAGAGGCGGCAACAGTTTTAAGACTTGAATACCATCTCTAGATCAGATTATTTTCAGTCTGAAAATAATCAGCACCGTGGACACAGCTTTACGCACAAAGATGTTCACTGTGCTGTTGTTTATAAACAAAACAAATGACTGGGGATGGTTACAGGAAGTATGGTATATCCATAAAGGGAATGTCATCAGATATTAGCAACAGTCTTTTCTGGAGTTGATGCCAGCCCATACAGCACCACTGTGTGAATTTAAATAAGACGCCCCTTTTGCAAGTTGTTAGGTCCATCTGTCAAAAAATTGTCATAATATCTTCATTTTGCTAGAACAAGATACTGAAGCTTTCATCTTCTGAGAAATTGAAATAATAAATGTACAGTTATGATAGGAGATACAATACCCTTGTGCAGTGCGCACTCTGTACAACTATACATGGTAGCCCTGATGTTGTTGTCCAAGAATATCTAGTGGCATGGAAATGTGTTCATAAATGCTTAAATCCATAAGCATAGATGGAATGAAATACATTAAAATGTTCCCAGAGATTCTCTCTGGATAGGAGTGTATACATGTATTTCATATTCTTTGTACTTCAGGTATTCAACAAATGAAGAGGATAGGCCTCCTGGAGGAGGTTACTTTTAGGCTGAGACTTAAATGAAGAGAAGGAGTCAGCCACTGGGAGACCTGGAGAAACAATAATGCAAGCAGAGGGAAGCGCCAGCACAGATGCCTACAGATGCAAAAGTTGGATTTGAGCAAAAGGGTCAGTGGGGCTGAGACTGAGTGGAAGGGATAGAGAATGGAAGAAATGAGATCAAAGACAAAACAGGGACTTTTAGATCATGAGGGGCCTTGTAGAACCTAGTACGTCTATAATCTGCATCTGGGACATTTACCAAACCTACTTGGAAGAGAGCTATTCCATTAGCCCACCACTATTAACCAAAGAGCAAAATCCAAGTACTGAAATTAAAAAAAAAGAAAGTGCTGTTTCCAGAATTTTAATAATCTTTGTCAAGAACACTGTTAACTTTCCTCATCAATACTCAGTTAACAAACACTCATGCATCATACAATGTGGAAACTGTTGGGGGATGTGAGGAAGGTAAATCACTGTTCCCTGCCCTCAAGGCCCTTTCTAATTAGAGGTAAGACACAAGCATACCATCTTACTGCTTTTCACAAAGCAAGCAAGAGTCACTTAGCACTGAGGGTGGTAAGTGGAAGGATTCAGTCATTTCCAAGCCAATTAGAACATGAAATATCAGAAATCTAGACATGGACACCCATCTTTCCACACACCCTTAGATTTAACAGCACCCATCCACCCATTCATCCATCCATTTCCATCCATCTATTCATCCACCCATTCATCTTTTTTACTCTTCAGTCCAGTCCAGTCAGTCACCTGCCATCTATTATCTGCTCATATATTCACCCATTCATCCTTTCTTTCTTTCATCCATTCACCCATCTGTCTGCCACCCATCTACTTATCACCCATCAATCTACTTATCTACCAACTTATAACCCATCCATCCAGTATCATTCATCTTTTCTTTGTCTCATCCATCTATCCTGCTTTCCTTCATTCCATCTAACCCATTCACCTAATTGTCCATCTGTCCAACCATTTGCAAATCTATCCAACTATCCACTCATCCAACACTAACTGCATAAGATACCTCTCCCCTCTAAATCACAAATATTCAACAATGATCCTAAACGTTAGACTCTGTTGTAATTAGGAACAGGCCAAACTGTTAAAATTCTACATTCTAACAACTCTTCCAAAATTTTCTGACTATTCTAATTTGTGCAAGATCTAACTGTTCCAAGTCCTTATAAGACCTGGCCAGAACCTGGCCTATTCTCACTGGTTTGAAGTCTTTGATGTCTTCAAAGATGGTACACTTAGAAAGCAGGGTATGGTTAGAAGAAGGGGAAGTTGTGAGCAGACTGGTAAGAGTCTGGCATTGGAAAGAGCCTGGCAGTGGGATATAGGGAATGGGAGAGGAAGTTGATCAGGGATATAGACAAAGATTGCTGAGATGAGAAAAAAATTTGCCTGGGCCTTGGAATCATGGAATTCTAGTATCTACAAATATTGATAACACGACCCCTCTGATTGTTTTCCCCTTGAATTCTACACTGGAGCAATGGTGGTTCAGTTGATAATCCAGGAAGATGGGGTCTCAAGATAGATGCCAAAGAATAACAGAGATCAAGGGGATTGAGAGCCTTGGCAAGCAAAGGCAGAATAATAATACTATGCAGCATGTAGGATTTTCCTGGTGGCTCAAATGGTAACGAATCTGCCTGAAATGCAGGAAAACTAGGTTTGATCCCTGGGTTGGGAAAATCCCTTGGAGAAGAGAATGGCAACCCACTCCAGTATTCTTGCCTAGAGAATTCCATGGACAGAGGAGCCTGCCAGGCTACAGTCCATGGGGTCGCAAAGAGTCAGACATGACTGAGCAACGAACACTTTCACATAGCACCTACTATGTGTCACGCACTATTCCAAGCATTGGGTCAGAAAGGCCACTCAAATAAGCCCATCCTTCCTTCTTCCCTCTCATTGATCCATTGTTCCATCCATCCGTATATAAACACATATAGTGCTAAGTTCCAGGCACTATTTTCTAAATGTAACATGTATTAACTAATTTGATCTTTCCAGATAGGTGCTATTAGAACCCCCTTTAGACAAACTGAGAAACTGAGGCATAGAACACTTAAATGACTTGAGCAAGGTCACACGGCCAGTGACTAGCAAGAGTTAGTATTGGAACCATATTCCCCCTGGCTCCAGAGTCCATGCTCTCAAATCAGCCCTGATGCTTCTCTACTAATAGCAGTCACCAACGCCTAAAACACAGGTTGACTTTCAGAAGACAAGGAAGAACAGAGGCTGTCTGGCTGACCCAGCCCTTAGAGAGAAGGATGGGTAGACTGTGAAATGGCTTAGCCAGTGCCTGTCAGATGGCTGGTGTTCCATAAATGCTGATGAATCTCAGCTGATTCTAGCTGAAGCGACATTCCCAAGTACACAGACTAAAATTAACACCTTGAATTCATTCATTCCGAAATTATTTATTCAGTACTGCAGCACTGTTCATAATAGCAAAAAAACAAGAAACCTGGAAACATCCCAAATGTCCATCATCCAGCAAAGTGGATAAATTGTTGTATCATCACAAAATACAATATTATACGGAGAAAAATAAATGACCTCCAGCTACACTCAAATAAGAGAGATGAATCTTAGAAACATACAATTGAGTGAAAAAGCAAGGGCAAGTTCCAGAAGGCTAAAAGGCTCAGAAACCACGAAAGTAAAACATTAGAGTTAAGGCATATGTAAATGTGTGAAAAAGCATCTTTAAAAAGAAAGAAAGAGAATGACACACATCCAATCCAGGGGCTTCCCTGGTAGCTCAGTGGTAAACAATCCACTTGCCAGTACAGGAGACATGGGTTCAATGCCCGGTCTGGGAAGATTCCACAAGTGCAGAGCAACTAAGCCCATGTGTCATAACTACTGAGCTTGTGCTCCAGAGCCTGGGAACCAGAGCTACTGAAGCCAGCACGCCCTAGAGCCCGAGCTCCGAGCTCCGATACAAGAGAAGCCTGCACACCACAACTAGAGCGCAGCCCCCGCTCCCTCAAACTAGAGAAAGCCCATGCAGTAACACAGACCCACCACAGCCTAAGTAAACAAATGAATAAACAAATAAACTTACACACCCAATCCAAGAGACAGTGCTGCCTCTGGGGGAGTGCATGGGGGAGGGGTGGGAAGCCAAGGCAGGGTCAGAGGCTATAGGTAGAAGCAAATTCCTGAGCATGTTCTAGTTCAGGGGATCCCCAATCCAGCAGGATCAGCAGCTCCTGGGAACTTGCTAGAAATGAAAATTCTCGAGTTCCACCCTAAACCTTGTGAATCGGAAACTCTGGGGGCAAAGCCCAACCACTTGTGTTTCAACAGCCCTCCAGGGCATACTGGTGTGGGCGCAGGGGTAAGCATCTGGGCCCTACCGCAGGTGATGCTGATGCTGCAGGGCTGGGGACCACACTTTGGGAGCCACTGTTCTAGTTCTTGACTCAGGCAGCAGATCCATTAGTGTGTTTCCATATAGTATTAAAATAAATAAGGAAAAATAAATGAAAGGAGAGACAATCTTCAGAATGTGTTATGAACCCAGAACAGGATTAAAGCAAGTCACTGTTCAAATAAGGTGTAAGAAAACACCGCAGAGTCATGTATTCAGCTACTGTAGGTGCCAAGCTAGGGCCAGAGGGGTGACCACAACAGCCCCAGCCCTGGCAATCATGGATCGACAGTATCCACTCTGATACTCTCCCCCATTCTGACACTTTTACAAAACAATCCTATCCACCACATGCTTCCATGTATCTTTTAATCCTCTCACAATTTCCTGGTTATAGGACTATTATGCCCATTTTACAGATAAAGAGACTGAGGCACAGCTACTGGGAGTTGGAGCTAAGATGCAAAACTGGGGCCACCTATTCCCAAACCCTTTGCTTCACCTTCACCAGTATCACCTCCCTCCCAACCTCTTCTCCTTTTAGCCTCCAACCCTGGTGCTATTACTCAAATAAGCACATCCTTCCGTGGATACCACAAACATTTCATAGCAGCAAGTGAGGATCAGCAGCGGTTCCCATGCCCGTTATTACTAATAAAGGAAGTAATAAAGGTTAATGGAACAAAAAAAAATACAATAGGTTCTCCAAACTTACGGTTGCAGGCAGGGGGCGGGGGAAGGATGGGGAGAAGGGACAGTTAGGGAGCTTGGGATGGACAGGTACACACTGCTATATTTAAAATGGATAACCAACAAGGACCTATTTTATAAGACAGGGAAATATCCCAATACAAAATAAGAAGTCTTTTAAAAACAAACAAGCCAAGAGTGCCTCTTCAAATAAAGAAAATCCCCTTGCCAAAATAAAATTTTTTAAAATAAAATTAAATGGATAACCAACAAGGACCTACTATAGAGCGCAGGGCACTCTCTTCAAGGTTATGTGGCAGCCTGGATGGGAGAGGAGTTTAGGGGAGAATGGATACATGTATGTGGATGGCTAAGTCCCTTCGCTGTTCTCCTGAAACTATCACAACATTGTTAATCAGCTCTGCTCCAGGATCAAATACAAAGTTTAATTTTTAAAAAGTTTTTAAAAGGATATAGCAGGTTCTGGAAGGTCAGAAACTGGGTAACCCCCTCACAGAGCAAGTTCTGGGTCTGTATCCAAGTCTCGTTTAAAATGAATCTGTCAGTTTTATTCTTAAGATCAGACTTCGCCCTCCTGCAAACGCTGCTTGTATAAAAATACTTTAAAATTGGTTTAAAATTATATAATACTTTACGCACAGACCTAAAATGAGAACAGAACTTAACAGCATGAATATTATTTACTGGCAGGTGGGCGATGAAATTGCGTTTTCCTTCATTGCTCCATGGAGGGGGCGGGCGGGCCTCTTAAATAGTGTTGCTGAGGGGAGGGCTGCTAATACCCAGAGTTCCAGGTCCGACCTGAGTAAAGAGCACCTTATAGGAAGACCCAAGAATGTTCCCAAGCTGAAAAGAAGATAAAGCCGCCTCTGACCCAAGAGAGACGACAAAACTTGATCCGTATTTAACTCTGGAATTTCGCTTCAGAACTGGGATCTCTCGCGCATTAGCTGCCTTAAATAAGTAGCTTCCAAAAGCACAATTCATTCCAAGATAAAGTCTCAGCTTTTCAGAGGAAAAAAAAGTTACTTATCTTCGTCTTTCCTGGGCACTGGCACCATCTCTGGCTCCCTACATCCCTGGGGTGTTAAGAATTCACTAGTAGATCGATAGCTAGCCGGAAGCAGCTGAATAGCACCGGGAGCTCAGCTTGGTGCTCTGCGATGACCTACAAGGCTGGGATGCGAGGGTGGGTGGGGAGGCTCAGGAAGGAGGGGCTATATGTGTACCTATAGCTGATTCACACTGTTGTCCAGCAGAAACCAGCACAAAATTGCAATGCAATTATCCTCCAATTAAAAAAAAAAACTCAACAGTAGGGCCACCAAAGTCCTTGTTAGCCCCAAACTGCCAGGCTTTTCAAGATGCTAAAACCAGGACAGGGCCAGGCAAACTGGGACATCTGGTCACCCTACCCAGGCAAGGACTAATGCCCGGTGGTTTTTGAAACCCGAGTTGCTGAGCCCACCCACCTGGATTCCTCTCCTGGACTGTTCCTTGTCTTCCTCTATGCTCCCAGGAAGTGAGGGAGAAGGGAGAAAGAAGAAAGACAGACACTGGGGGAAGGGGGTGATGTAATCTAACTGCAAAGCTGAGCAGGGTTCTACTGCCCAACTCTCAGGAGTCGCCTGGGATGGCCACAGCACCTGTCCTAGGCCTGCGGTCTCCATCCTGCGCTGGACCCTTTGGCTCAGAAGGAGGAGATGGGGTGGGGCAGGGAAGCTAATTATACACTTTGAAACTCCCTCACCTTGTCACCCACAAAGGAAGGAATCAGGGGAGAGGAAGACAATTTTACCTCAGACCAAAGAGAATAGAAAAATAGGTCAAGTGGCCATGTATTTCTCCCTCCCCGCCCCCAACTTAAAGCTTCCAGAGAGAAAGGAGAATGCAAATGGGTTTCCAAAGGGGAAATGGGGAGGGGAGGGATAAATTAAAGCTTTGAGATTGAGATAAACAGACTACTATATAAAAATAGGCAAACAACAAGGACCTGCTGTACAGCCCAGGGAATTATATTCAATATTTTATAATAATCTATAAGGGAAAAGACTCTGAAAAAAAAATACATATGCCTAACTGAATCACTTTGCTGTATATCTGAAACTAACAACATTGTAAATCAATTGTATTTCAATTTAAAAGAAAAGGGTACACGCTCAGATTAATAAATCCAAACCACCCAGTCAACAGAGGGGCCCTTCTCTCCCACTCCTAACCAGAGAGCCTGGTTTCTAGACAACGTTTCCAAAATAGAATGTAAGGAGAAGAAAGTACTCTCCAATATGATGGTTCATGCATTTTGGAGCTTTCTCCGTAATGGGAAACTGGGCTGAGCATTTCTCATGCCTGATCCCCTGTGACCTCCTCCAGAGTCTGCCCAGGAACATGGACTCAGAAGCAACATCCTCAGAAGGAAACTGAGGCTCTGATGCTCAAGGCAGCTCGTGAGTCATCTGAACCCAGGCCTGGCTGACCTAAAGCTCACAGTGCTCTCCCTCACCTCTCTGTCATATTTAACGGTACCACCTGCATCCCTTATGAGGAGTTGAGTTACCATCCCCGGAAACGTATTAACTGGGGGTTTCAGGATGAACGATGGACCCCATATCTCTGGACTGATTCCACTTTTCTAGTGGTGCCTTCCATTGTTGAAGGAGTGCATGTGTGTGCTTGCTACTGGGCGAGCAATGGGGCAGGGTGTCCATAAGCTCCAGGTACCCAACAGAAATCAAGCTTGAATATTCACTGGAAAGGGACTGATGCTGAAGCGCCAATACTTTGGCCACCTGATGTGAAGAGCCGACTCACTGGAAAAGACTCTGATGCTGGGAAAGACTGAGGGCAGGAGGAGAAGGAGGTGGTAGAGGATGAGATGGCTGAATGGCATCACTGACTGAGTGGACATGAATTCGAGCAAACTCTGGGAGATAGTGCAGGACAGGGAAGTCTGACACGCTGCAGTCCATGGGGTCACAAAGAGTCAGACATGACTTAGCTACTGAACAACAACCCAACAGATGTCCCCTCAAAAGCCTCAGGGGAAGACTCCACTCTCAAGGGGCCACTGCTCCCCGATTTCTCAAGCACTAACATTTCAGAGATCTGCTTTGGTCTAATAACCTCACGTACACACATGCCTCCCATCATCCCACCATCCGAACCTAAAACCCACTGAAAACCTAAAACATGGGTACATAGGTGAATCAGATCCCTATAATTTGGAAAACGGGTAAAGAAAGACATTTTTGTCATTCATCAGACAAACATTTATGGAGTACCTACTTTGTGCCAAAGGTGCTGGGGTGGCAGTGGGGAAGAGGGTGGCGGGCGTAGGTCTCACCGCCTCAGAGGTTGACTTTTATTGCCAAGCCACCAAACCAAAGCATCTCTCTCCATCAGAGACCCCCTTCTGCCACACTGAAGACTCCACTCCATTGCTAGACTGCAAACCAGAGCAGACACATAGCTTCAAATGACATCCTCACCCCTTCTAATTTCTCCGACTGGCACTTAATGCTATCACTTCCGCTACTCTCCACACATCCACAACCCTTTACGCTAAACCCTTGAGGCCAGACGCACTTTGGAGCTTAGAACACGGTGCTTTTAAAGGGATCACAGGATGGGAATGTAAAATGGCACAACCACTTTGGAAAACAGTTTGGCATTCTCTTACAAAGCTAAACACATTCTTCCCACATAACCCAGCAAACCTACTCCTGGGTATTTATTTGAGAAATAAAATGTATATTCCCAAATGTTCCCACTAAAACCCATCTACCAATGTTTGTAGCAGCTCTATTCATAATTGCCCAAACTGGAAATACCCCAAATGTCCTGGGAAATGGAAGAAAGTGCTCTGCTCCAGCCATCCCATGGAATACGACTCAGCACTCAATGAATGAATGATACACACGACGTGAATGGATCTCAAAGGCTGCGTACTGTCTGCTTCTATTTATATGAGCTCCTAGAAAAGGCAAAACTGTAAGGATAGAAAGAGTCTTCTCAGGTGACCCAGTGGTAAAGAATCCGCCTGCCAATGCAGAAGCCGCAGGTTCGATTCCTGGGTTGAGAAGATGCTCTGGAGGAGGAAATGGCAACCCACTCCAGTATACTTGCCTAGGAACTCCCATGGACAGAGGAATCTGGTGGTCTACAGTCCATGGGGTCGAAAAGAGTCGGACACAACTTTGTGACTAGACAACAGCAATAAGGATGGAGAAAAGATCGGGGCTTGCATAGTGGGGTGCTGACTCAAAGAGGACCAGGGGATATTCTAGGTTGATGAAATTATTCCCTATTTTGATTCTAGTGTTGGCTACATGACTGTATGCATCTGTCAAAACTCAGAACTGTACACTTAAAAGGGTGAATTTCACCGGAAGTAATTTATATTGAATCCTTCAATAAACCCGGTTTTTGGAAAGAAAAAGGAAAAAAAAAAAGAAGATGCATCTATGATGTGACCTGGATACTCCAAGTATAACTTGTAGATGAACGGTATGGTCAGTCCCTGGAGGCCTGTTAGAAAAGACCCCACCCCAGTGACTTCATGGCGCCTGTCTGACTCCAGCATGCGTGCTAAGTTGCTACAGTTGTGTCTGACTCTGTGACCCCATGGACTGTAGCCCACCAGGCTCCTCTGTCCATGGGATTCTCCAGGCAAGAATACTGGAGTGGGTTGCCATGCCCTCCTCCAGGGGACCTTCCCGAACCAGGGGTAGAACCCACGTCCTTTATGTCTCCTGTATTGGCAGGTGAGTTCTTTACCATTGAGTTACCTGGGAAGCCCCACCTGACTTCAGACCCCACTCCAAACGTGCTGGACAAGACTCACCATTTTAACAAGGCAATCTTCACACTCAGTTAAGTCTAGAAAGTACTACAATGTATACATAACACTTGCAGTGGGGTGTCTGGAGCAGCACCCCAGAATCAAGCATACCTACAATTTCTTCAGTAAAATATACCAAAATGCACACCATGCTAAGTCGCCTCAGTCATGTCCAACCCTTTTCAGCCCTATGGACTGAAGCTTGCCAGGCTCCTGTGCCCATGGGATTCTCTAGGCAAGAATACCGGAGTGGGTTGCCGTATCTTCCTCCAAGGGATCCTCCCAATCCAGGGAGTGAACCTGCATCTCCACGCCTCCTGCACTGGCAGGTGGGTTCTTTACCACTAGCACCACCTGGGAAGCCCAAAATGCACATCAAGTAGAATCAATAAAGACCGTAAATTAAGAGTAGACAGTGGGGTCAGCTCCAGGTAGGTTTTTAACTCCTCAATGAGCTGATCTTTTATTTGTCAGGATTTGGGGATTGTGGAGGGGGGGAAAAGTCCCAAGGGAAAAGTCACACTAATTTCTACTTCACAGAGTTTTGTTGTTCTGGAAATATCTGCCACACTGATCTAGGAGAAGAATCAAATAGCCATTCTCCCTTGCCCTTCTAGCACGATCTACTTTTCTGGGTAGACCAAGGCTCTGATAATATGCTCCAACATCTCCCAGGGTGTTGACGTCTGCTTCCTATGCAGAACATTCCTCTTTAAAGAGTTTTTGATTAAAAAAATAAAGTGGGCATCTGATGTAAGGGGACTCTGGGTTTCTCACTGAAATTCTTGAAAACGAGGGGTGAAAACCTGGGATCCTGCAAGCGCTTCGGGAGAAGGAGCAGGATAAGACAGACCAGAGTCTGCGGCTCTTGCCATGGCCCACATTCCTACACAGTGCTCAGGGGACGATCTGCTGGCATCAGCAGGGCTGGAGGAAGATGACATGCACACTGGTGCCAGGGAGAGCATCAGGAGTGAGTGGCATTAAATGGGGGCTTGAGGAAGGTTGACAGATGCGCCTTATTGAGCTGACAGATTTGAGCTCTTTAGAAGTCATCATCAGAGCCCGTCACAGCCATATTTAAATCAGCCTTCCCATCCACGAGAACACGGAACCCAGGTGTGTGGTCCAGACAGCTCTGCTGCCTGGACCCCTTCGAGAGTGAAGGAAACCAATGGAAACCCGAACATCAAAGATTTCCATGTGGGTTTTTCTAACTTAGGAAGAGAAAAGTGAAATTCCTGAGAATCTCTTTAAATCTGCTGGCTTCAAGCTGAAGCTGTCGAGGACACTGGGGGGCGGAAGTGGAGCTGGGCAGGGAGGCGGGGTGGGGGGGGCGTTGTGTGTGTATCACAGTGGCAAAGGGCCCGTGAGCATGGAGAATGCAAGGTTGCACCCTCAGCCAGCATACCATGCTGGAATTTGCATGTGGAGGTAACGCTGAGGCCCTAGGAGCCCACAGCCAAGTTCATGGGACGCGTAATGACTCCTCCTTCACGTGACAGTGAGAAATCTGCTTTGCCCACTCACCTGCAACCCTCAGTAAATGCTACTTCCAAGTACACGTAATCCACTCTTAGGTACAAACTCAAAGAGAAACGCCTTCCCCACAAAGTTCCACCAAAGACACACACAAGAATGTTCCCAGCACCACAGTCTGGAAATTACTCAAATGGCCCTCAACCATAGAAGAGAGAGCTACATTGCACAGAGTCAACAATAAAGTATCACACAGCGTTGAGAAGGAAAACCAACAATGACCTGAAGCGACATGGATCCATCTCACAGGCAGATTGTTGAGCGGTGGGGCGGCGAGGTGGGGGTTGGGGGCCAGACACAGAGGAACACAGACTCTGACTCCATTTCCAAGAGGCTTAAAAGGAGTCCAAATGAACCCATGGGGTCAGAAGTCGGGGTAGCAGTAACCCTTGTAGGAGGATTAACTGGAAGGGAGCAGGAGGGGACTTTGGGGAGCTGGTCACTTTCTTTCCTTGGCCCAGAGGCTAATGGCATGAATGTTCACTTACTAAGCTGGACTTGACTTGGGTACTTTCCTCTCTATATATAAATACAGGGAAATATATACATATATTTAAGTCTTTATTTTTAAAGTTCTAAATAAGTACTTAAACATATTTTTTAATGGCAGAATATTTGGATACTCAAGTCAATGTTCTACCCCCGGTACCCTGACTCCTCGGTGTTTCCATACATCCCGTCTCTCTGCACTGGCCCAGATTTCCTTACCCAGCCCCCATCTTTCCGTCCCCTCCCCTCTCATCCTCTCTCCTCCCTGGGGCCCCCCACCCCCGCAAGAGCTCAGTCCTGGATGACTCTGCTTGGGGACAGACTGGGGGAGTGGAGAGCTCTCTCCTTTGACCCTTTGAGAACGAGACTGTATAATGTGTTTGCTGCCTCAGGCCCAGAGAGTGAACAGAGACTGGCTGCAACAGCGAAATGCACAAACTCATCACGAAGCTCCTGAGAGCAGGAAAGCCAGAGAAAACCTCTCAAGGACCGAGTGCTCCCAGGTCACCTGCGTCTCTCTTTTAAGATTCCTCCTTCCAAAGGACTGTTGCCATCCCTCCCCAACAGTCCTCTGATCTGCAGGATTCAGGCTGGACTGGGGTGAGCTAAGGACACATTTGGACTCCCACCTTCTTCCTTTCCTCTTAGAAGACTCTAAATCCAAGCTCCGGAAGGCAATCTAAAGCCATTTTCAACCCGGAAACCTGTCAGCCCAGTGAATCCTTCCTGGACACCCCCAACTTATCTGATCCTGCACACACTGACATCTTGCCATTCTCTGTGCCCCCTACTCCTCCAGGGATTGAGGGGAGACAAGCAGAGTGATTACAAGACACCGGACCACTTCAACAGATCATCACAAGGTTGAAACTTGGGAGGCAAAGACCTGGCTCCTGCCTGGGGCACGCATCAAAATGACATCGTGAGTAGTGGTACACCGCTCCCAAAAGACAGCCGCTGAACCTTTGAATTTTCACCACCCTCCAAGTAGACTGTTCACACACACTCCAAAAGCTCAGAGCCCTCTGTTGCAGTTTCGCCCAGAAGCCCAAACCCTGCTCAAAGTGAATCCACCAGCCAACACGTTCCTCCAATAAGCAACCCCAGGACCACCCAGGGCTCAGCCTTGTAGGGTGTATAACAGTCAAAACCATACACAAAGAGGATGGGGGGGGCTCATCAGTGAAGCCCAGGGACCCAACCAGTCCTGTTCATTTTTACACCGAGGGCAGCCAGTTGGAACCCAGCCGAGGAGCGGCACACTTGGGCATGGCACGGTGTCCGGCCAGCCTGGGGAGCAGGGTGCATTCCCCCACTTGGAATCTGGGTCATGCTTAGATAACTGCTAGAAAGCCCGACTAATTACCCATCCTTGCCTGCCTACATCTCAACAGATGTTAAGCCCTCCTCAAGGTTTATTTCAAGCAGGCACGAATTTAAAGAAACACGGGGGATCTGCATTTTAATAGCATCTCCACAGAGGGAAATCTGGACTCCACCTTCTTCCTCTGGAGCTTTAATTTTTTTTTTTTTTAAAGGCATTTACCTGCCCGAGATGTCCACATGGAGGCTGACTCTCCTGGTGTCTCCTCCTGGGTCTCTAGGGTGGAAGAAGCCGATTCCAACCCAAGGCCTGACACGGCACCCCAGGAAGGACCCGGCACCTCATTTTCTCTTGTCCTGTCTTTCTTATGGAAGTAGCTCATCCTGGGTCTTCCAGGTCAGGGCCCCAGATGGGGCAAACTGGGATGTATTCTACACCCCCAAAGATGATGAGATCCCTAATCAGTGGTAGAAGGCAATGGAACCTGCAGACATGGGGGAGAATAAATGCCCCTCATCCCTTCCCCAGCCAGCGGCCCACTAGAGAATATTCATTCTGGCCAGTGCTGGCCCCTCGGTATGAAGGCCATATGGTCTCATACAGGCTCTTGGCCCTGGGAGCCCCTAGGTCCCCTCCTTGAGAGGGCAGCCCCCAACCTCGGGGCCAGCAGGGGTGGAGAGGCCTGAGAGCTGAGACTGGGCCCGGCTCCAGAGATAACCGTGGACTCTGGTGAGGGGCGGCTAGGGAAACCCAGCCAAGGCCTTCCCCCAGGTCCTTCCCCTGCCCTGGCCAGAGGGCCCAGGCCCTGGCCGGGTCCACGCTCATTCCGGAGAACTCTGACCCACCCGGAACTGGCTCTAAAGGCCCCTGTACGACCCCCAAGGCCCAGCCCTCCTTCCAAAACCGGTCCTTAGGAGGAATCCACTCCCCCTGGCACCCCCCAACCCCAAGCCTGCAAGTAGCTCAACCCAGATCGGGGTGGAGAGACGCTCCGCACTCCTCCCTGGTGTCCCCTCTCCCACCCCCTGGAAGACCCCCAACCACCACCTCCCATCAACCCCTGGGTCTCTCTCCCAGCCTGGAAGAGGGGAAGCGGAGGGAGGAGGGGAGGCGCAGCTGCCGGGGGTTCGGGGCAAAGGATATGGCCATTCGGTGATCTTTTGGCGTATTTTCTCACCACGTTGTCCTCGCTGAAGAGGAATAGAGACCGGTTGACCGTGAGGCAGTTCTGTCGGACGGGGATGGGGTTGTAGAGGGCCATGGTCCGCGCTCTCTGCGCCATTGACTGCTTGTACATCCTTTGCGCCCCGGGCTGCCCGCCCCTGCCGGCTGCCCCCCGGCTCCTCGCCCGCCTCCGGCGCCCACGACCACCCCGGCGGCTGCCCCGGAGCCTCCTCCCCGTAGCGGGCCGGCATCTCGTCTCCGAAGCGGGCCATTCTGCAAAGAGCAAAGGGCTCCGGGTTACGCTGCGGCGAACGATGCGGAAGGCGCCGCCGCCGCCGCCGATGCTGTGAAGACGGCGGCCGGAGCTGCGACTGCGGAGACGCTCCACGGCCCAGCCCATCGGGCGGCGGCGGCTCGGCGCCTCGGGTCGGGGGGCTCACAAGGCGGCTGCCCGGCCCCAGCCGGGGATAGCAGCAGCTCGGGACATCTTCCTGGCTGACCCCGGAGAAGGAGGGGCTGGAGGAGGGTGCGGGGGCGGGGCGCGGGGGCCGGGGAAGGGGGGGAGGAGAGAGAAGCGAGGCAAAAAATAACCGAGGAAGGAATCCAGGCAATCCCCAATCCACCCACTCCGGAAAAAAAAGGGGGGGAAGGCAGTTAAAAAAAAAAAACGCACACCCCCTTAAGACTCGAAGGATTTGCAAAGGACTCCCCTCGGGATGCAGTGGAAGCTTCAAGTCCCCTCCGGGGTCCGGGTCAGGCTGGCATCTTGCAAAAGCAGTGCGCTCGGCCCATTAAAAATTTTTTATTAAAAAAAAAATAAAAAGCAAGTCTTTCCTGGGGGAAGGGGAAAGGCAACCCCCAATTTAAAAAAGAAAGAAAAAAACCCTTTCTGTTTTGCTTGAGTTCCTGGACCTTAAAAATGCTGAAAGATCTGTAGCCAAAAATTAAATTAAGAGTATTAAGGGGGAAAGGAAAGAAGGGGAAGAGGGAGGAAACACTCGGAAGAGGTCTTAAGGAGTCTTGAAGCCGCAGGGTCCCAGTGATTTTTTTTTCCTTCCTGAATCACCAGCGGCTGCCTCTTCTGCCCAAGGAGGAGTGTGAATGTGCGTGTGCGCGCAGCGTTTCACTCAACCGTGCCTCATCTTGGGGTTAAATTGCAGCAATGAAATCCTGAAAATTCCCAACAAGAGGGGGGGAAAAAACGAGAGAGGGGGAGAGGGATGCGCGGTTCTCTTAGCCACTCAATAGCTGCTCCGGATGCTGCAATGCCTAGCGTCCACCACCCCCTCCCCGCCCCAGTGCCTCCTCCTCCTTCTTCTCTAGATTTTGCTAAAATAAGATTGGTGTGGAAGGATGGAGGGGGTAAGAGGGAAGAAGTGGGGAAAACGGGCGCAAAGGTTTGAACCACTGGCCAGCGAATCTCCAAAGAGGAGCGTTTGATGAGTTTAACGGGAGAAAGACCCACCCCAAGTGGGGGACACATGACGCCCTCGGCCAATCGCGGAGGCGCGAGGGGACCTGGCTCCGCGGAGTTTTGTGGGGGAGAGAGGGGACAGCCGGATGGTCGGGTGGCAAAGGGGAAGTTGGGACGACAGATTTCTCCTCCCTTGGGAGGAAACCTTGTTTTCCAACGGGTTCCATTTCGGTTGCAGACAGCCGGACGCTCCCAGCATCTTGCAAGGAGAAGGAAGGAGGAAAGAAGAAACTTAAGACAGAAAAGGATGGAGATGCAAGTCTAGAGTCCTCTACCCAAATTTGCTGTATTTAGCAATACACCAATTTGAAAAACCGGGAGCATGGTTTGATGGTACTTCTGTGAAAACTTTCAAATCACCGAGGCCCTGAAAACTGGAATGAAATATTGACCCCTATCTTAGGACAGACCCTCAGGGGTGTCAAATCTGAACGGCCAGGAGCAGATAACTAACCAGCTCTTGCTTGGCTGGATAAAGTTCTGGCTTATGTGTGTCCCATGGTGTTTGCTTCCCTCCAGAGCCACTACAGGGCCCTTTTACATTGTGAAACTGAAAACACACAGAAAAATATCCAGAGCATAAATACACAGTTTAAGAATTTGCTGTGAAACAAACACACATGAAACTCACACCGGAGTTCAGATGGGAAGGGCACCTTGCCGCCTCTCTGAAACAGACATATAACCATTCTCCTCAGCACACCCTGACTTTACGGTGTTAATAACCTTGCTATTCTTTATACTTTTACTACTTTATTGTGCATTCCTACACAATACAGTTCCACTTTGCATCTCCTTAGATTTTATACGAGAATGTGTGTGTGTGTGTGCTACATCACTTCGGTCATGTCTGACTCTTTCGCAACCCTAAGGACTGTTGTCTGCCAGGCTTCTCTGTCCATAGGATTCTCCAGGCCAGAGTGCTGGAGTGGGTTGCCATTTCCTTCTCCAGGGGATCTTTCCAATCCAGGGATGGAACTCAAGTCTTTTACGTCTCCTGCATTGGCCTTCAGGTTCTTTACCACTTGTGCTACCTGGGAAGCCCCTTATATGAATATAATCATCAGTATATGCTCTATGATGTCTGGTTTCTTTGGTTCAACATTATATCTTTGACATAGAGAACAGACTTGTAGTTGCCAAGGGGATGGAGGGCAGGTGGCAAAGGAGAGGACTGGGAGTTTGGGATAAGTGTATGCAAACTATTATATACAGAATGGATGAACAAGATCCTACTGTATAGCACAGGGAACTATACAGTTCATAAACCATAATGGAAAAGAATATGAAAAAGAATGGATATATATGTGTAACTGAATCATTTGCTGTATGGCAGAAATTAACACAACATTGTAAATCAACCGTACTTCAACAAAACAAGATTTTTTAAAATTGTCTTCAAAATTCATCTACTTTTGTCACATGAAACTGCAACTGATCCCACTTTCACTGCTGTATAGTATTTCAATGAAAGAATAAAACAGAATCTGTTTGCCCATTATCTTGTTGATACACATCTAAGTTGTTTCCAGTTGAGGCTCTTAAACAAATTCCTGCTTTGAGTAATCCAGGTGCCTATAAGTATACATTTCTGTAGGAAGAGCCTTAAGCATGAAATTTCTGGGTCCCTAGTATCATATCTTCAGATTTGTAACATGTCATCAAACTGTCTTACAAAGTGGTTTCTTTCTACCAAGAAATCACTGACTTTTCACAAAAGCAATATATCGATTGGAAGGCAGTGGGGAGGGAGGAGAAAGGGAAGAGGATGAAGAAGATTAATATTTTCCAGGCTTCAGCTGGTCGAATCCTAGTTAGTGCTCTCCCATCAGTATTTGTATTAGTATTGTATCAGATACTGTATCAGTATCTCCAGGAGGAGAAGGGGACAACAGAGGATAAGAGCAAGCTCTGGGAGTTGGTGTTGGACAGGGAAGCCTGGCATCCTGCGGTCCATGGGGTCACAAAGAGTCAGATACAACTGAGTGACTGAACTGAACTGAACTGAACATCAGTATTTGAGTTCATTTGAAACATACTAGAAAAGGTGATACATCTTTACATAAATTCTCTTTTCTGTGCCTGTGGGTAAGCCTTTACAGGTTCCCTGTAGCACTCTCGAGATTTTCTATCTGTCAAGGTATGGACAAAATGATTAAACCAAGTGATCAGAGTTGCAAGGAAATGAGTTGTGTTTTGGATTCTCAATAAGCATTGAAGATTTTTGTACTTAATGTTTCAGAATTCAAAGGCAAATAGTTAATATGAATTGAGAAGTAATCTCACATGCACAGATGTAAATAGCCAGTCATACAAGAAGGCTGCATTGCAAAGCGAACTTATGCACATAATTTGTTATGATGGACTTTCCTGAGAAGACAGTTGAGTTTCATAGCATAAGCATTACCTACAGGCATTTCTAAAGATCCCAGAGCTTTTCAGAAAAGAGTTAACTCCTCACTGGGAAAGTCCTTATTAAGATGAAGCATCTACAAGTCTTCATAGCAGCCCCACTTTACAGGTGGAAATACTGAGGCTAAGAGAGAATTTTAAAATATGCCCAGCTCACTAATGGGCCTGAAACTACTTCTGCCTCTATTGGGTGGAGAGAATTTGATAGAAACACTTTGGAAAACTGGCCATTTTTTCCAATGCTGAACATTTGAATACCCTGTGACCCCGGATTGGCACTCCTGGGTATATACACAAGAGGAATGAGGATGTAAGTGGATGTAAGTCCACTCCCTGGGATGTGAATAGCATCATATTCATACTAGTTAAAGACTGGAAACTTCCCAAATGTCTATCAATAGCAGAATAGGTCAATGCACTGTGGAGTGTTTGCACAAGGAGCCCTCTGCAGCAATGAGAACAACCAATCGGCAGCCACCCACAAGTGCTTGGATGAGTCTCACACACACCATTTTGTGCCAAAGAAGCCAGGAGTACAATAGAACATGGTGTGGAATCTCTGTAATATAAAATTCAAAATGGGCACAATGAATCCATACTGTGAGAAGTCCAAGTAGTGGTCACACTGGAGGGCTGGGGAGAAACTGGCAGAAGGGGTGCCTTCTGGAGGCTTCTTGATCTGAGTGGCAATGATACGGGTGTATTCGCTTTGTAAGTATTGTGCATTTGGTAAGATTTCATTAAGCTGTGCACCTATGAGTTGTATGGTTTTCTGTGTGTCCTCTACCTCAATAGAAAATGTTTGGCATGCTTCTGAATGTAGATTCCAGGGAGCACTACTCATTATAGTGATCTGTGATAGTTCTCCTTGTGGACGTGAACCATGAAGTCCTACAACAAACTTTGGTAGCCTTTTCACCAGAAGACAAAGAGAAGTCTTCCAAGATGCCCTGACCCAAGTCTAGACAGGAGACAAGCTGGCTGCTTGTCAGAACTGCCTGCAAAGTGTTGTAAAAATTTTGAGCCCTGGACCTTCCTTCTGCCCTGACTTTCATCCAGCTAGTCTGTAGGGGTACATCTAGGTTTGCTAATCACTGCTCTGGAACGGACAAACTTACTATTCCTATCTTGCCATTCTCTAGAGTTATCAAAGCAAAGAGGAACTAAAGAGCCTCTTGATGAAAGTGAAAGAAGAGTGTGAAAAAGCTGGCTTAAAACTCAACATTCCAAAAACTAGATCATGGTATCCAGTTCCATCACTTCATGGCAAATAGATGGGGGAAAAAATGGAAACAGTGACAGACTTTATTTTCTGGGGCTCCAAAATCACAGCAGATGATGACCGCAGCCACGAAATTAAAAGACACTTGCTCCTTGGAAGAAAAGCTATAACAAACCTAGAGAGCAGAGACCATCACTTTGCCGACAAAGGTCCATATAGTCAAAGCTATGGTTTTTCCAGTAGTCATGCACAGATGTGAGAGTTAGACCATAAAGAAAGTTGAGCACCGAAGAACTGATGCTTTTGAACTGTGGTGTTGGAGAAGACTCTTGAGAGTCCCTTGGACTGCAAGGAGATCCAGCCAGTCCATTCTAAAGGAGATCAGTCCTGGGTGTTCATTGGAAGGACTGATGCTGAAGCTGAAACTCCAATACTTTGGTTACCTGATGTGAAGAGCTGACTCATTGGAAAAGACCCTGATGCTGGGAAAGATTGAGAGCAGGAGGAGAAGGGGATGACCAAGGATGAGATGGTTAGATAGCATTACTGACTGAATGGACATGAATTCGAACAACCTCTGGGAGAATGGTGAAGGTCAGGAAAGCCTGGTGTGCTGCAGTTCATGGGGTTGCAAAGAGTCAGACATGGCTTAGTGATTGAACAATAATTATCAGTGGTGGCAATGCTGGCATTTTTGATGTAACAGTCTTTGGCATTTAAGTGTCTGGTACATCCTAGGTTATTTAGCACCCCTGGCATATGCCCACTGCAGGGTCAGTAGCATCCCAGTCTTGTGAAAAGCAAAAATACCCCACACATTTCCAAATCCACCCTCCCCTGTCAAAGTGGCAAAGAGTCTATGCTTTCATCTTACCAAATGATATTCCCAAAGCTTGCTTAACGCTAAAGTTTGACATGGTGGAGTTCCTCTCTCTTTCCTCAGAATCTTCCAAAGTCTTCCAACCCTCTCAATTGCTCTATTTCCCTTTTCTGGAAAGAACTCAACTCACGCATGCTAAAGTGTGACAGGGATCTAATGGGCTCACTTTTCAAAGACCAAAAATTTCTATATAGCCAAAGGAATGAATTTCTAATATTAGAATCTTACATACCATCTAGCAAATGGAAGTGGATGGGCAAGAAATCATCATAGACTCCTCAAATTAGTGCAGTAGGTAGTTCCTTGTCTTCTTTCCACCATTAATCCAAATTAGTAAACAATGACCCAGTAGAAAGATTTAGAAACTCATTAGAATTGCAGACAGAAGCAGTTTAACAGTGGGCCTCTAAAAATCAGTCTTAGCCATTGGTTCTAATCTTTAACACATTTGCAAGCTGGAGACTTAATTTATCAATCAGCAGCAACACTACCAGACTGGCTTTGAGAATTACATTCAATTGAACAGTGCAGGCATCTCTGAAATAAATGCCCTAAATAAATAACTGCAAATCACATTCATTTGACTGCTAAAACAATTATCAACTAATCCAGTCATTTTGAGTTGCAAGAATGGATCAGCCAAAAGACATTTGGTCGCCAACTTCTGGTCTGGATACTCATTGGGAGTGAGTACCAAGATCTTCAGGAGTTGAAGAGTATAAACACAAAAACCAAATCTGATAATCCAGACATTTCCAGGCCATGATGTAGGCACTCAAGAGTGAATCCAGAGATTAAATGTGGCTGTCACTCTAGGCATCACATTACATAGTAGTATTTCCAAAAACAAATGAGATAGAGTCAAATTCTGGATGCAGACTCGGGTAAAAATCCTAGCTCTAACACTTCCTAGCTGTGTGCTGTTGGAGAAGTGGTTAACCTCTCTGAACCTCAGTTTCTTCATGTAAAATAGAGACATGACTCCTTACACCACAGATTACTGTAATGATTAATTAAGACCAAGCCAGTAAGCATGCATAATGACTAATATATAATAAGCAATCCAGGAATGATGGTAAATAGATTTTTTTTTTAAATCATCAGAGTCTGGAGAGATATTTCATGTTCATGGATAGGAAAACTCAATACTAATAAAAGACAGTTATCCAAAATATTAAAAGAATTCTTAAGACTCAACAATAAGAACACAAACCTGATTTTTAAATGGGTCAAAGATCTTAAAGGACACCTTGCCAAAGAAGATATACAAATGGCAGATAAGCATGTGGAAAAAATCCCCACCTGGTATGTCATCAGGGAAACGCAAACTAGGCAATTAGACACTACTACAGACTTATTAGAAGCACTAAAATCCAAGACACTGACGGTACCAGACACTGGTGAGGATGTGGAGCAACAGGTACGTTCACTCACTGCTGGCAAGAATACCAATGGTACAGCTACTTTGGTTTCTTAGAAAACTAAACTCACTCTTGTCATACAATCCAGCAACAGCACCACTTGGTATTTACCCAAAGGAGTTGAAAACTACGTCCACACAAAAACCTGCACACAGTTGCTCATATCAGCTTTATTCATAATTGCCCAAACTTGGAAGAACCAAGATGTCCATCAAGAATACTGGAGTGGATTGCCACGCCCTCCTCCTCCAGGGGCTCTTCCTGACCCAGGATCAATCAAACCCACATCTCCTGCATTGTAGGCAGACTCTTTACCCACTGAGCCACCTGGGAAGCCCCAATGTAATATTATTCAGTGTTAAAAGAAATGAGTTATCCAAGCCGTGAAAAGATATGGTTGAAAATTAAATTCATATTACCAAGATAAGAGGCTGTACATATTGTATGATTCCAACTATACAACATTCTGGAAAAAGCAAAGCTGTGGAGACAGTAAAAAGATCAGTGCTTGTCAGGGGTTAGGGTAGAGGGAGGGATGAGTATGTAGATTACAGAGGAATTTTAAGGCAGTAAATTACTCAGGATGGAGGAGCCTGGTAGGCTGGAGTCCATGGGGTCGCTGGGAGTCGGACACGACTGAGTAACTTCACTTTCATGCTTCACTTTCATGCGTTGGAGAAGGAAATGGCAACCCACTCCAGTGTTCTTGCCTGGAGAATCCCAGGGACGGGGGAGCCTGGTGGGAATGCATGAATCTTACAGGCCGCCACCGCCGCTGCCGCTGCTGCTGCTGCTAAGTCGCTTCAGTCGTGTCCAACTCTGTGCAACCCCATAGACGGCAGCCCACCAGGCTCCCCCGTCCCTGGGATTCTCCAGGCAAGAACACTGGAGTGGATTGCCATTTCCTACTCCAAAGCATGAAAGTGAAAAGTGAAAGTGAATTCGCTCAGTCGTGTCAGACTCTTCGCGACCCCATGGACTGCAACCTACCAGGCTCCTTCGTCCACTTGATTTTCCAGGCAAGAGTACTGGAGTGGGGTGCCAGACTATAAAGGTCCAAATCCATGGAATGTACACACCAGAGTGAACCTTAACTGTGGACTTTGGTTACACAGTGTCCATACATTGTACATGCATTGGGTTATACGGTGTCCTACACTGACATGATGTGTCAGGATGTGTCAATGCAGGTTCATCAATTGTAGCAAATTCACTGCTCTGGAAGGGATGTTGATAATGGGGAGGCCATGCATGTGTTGGAGCAGGTACATGTGTTAAAACAGAAACAGGAGTGCAATTCTATTAACTAAACTGTACACCTTTTGTTTTTTTTCCTCCAGATTTCCCTGGTTCTCCCACTAATATCCTTTTGTGTTTCAGGATCTCATCCAGGATATCACATTCTTTTGCTTCAACTTTTCCCCATAGTCCCTTCTGGTCTGTGACAGTTTGTTTTCTTGTTTCTCAAAACTTTGATCATTTTTAGGAGTACTGGTCAGGCAATATTTAAAATGTTTCTCAGTCTGGGTTTGCCTGTTGTTTTCTCATGATTAGCATATGATGGTGGATTTGGGGGAATAAGTCTAGAGAGAGGAAATGATGTCGTCATTGCATCGTCTCGGTGAGTCATGACATCCAGGTGACTTATCTCTATGATGTTGACCTTGATCCCTCGGTTAAAATGATCTCTATCAGGTTTCTCCACTGTCAAGTTACTATTTTTCCCTTTACCTATTCTACTCTTTGGGAATGATCACTAACCCCAGCCCATACTGGTTAGGAGTGAAATGTCGCTCAGTCGTGTCTGACTATAACCCCATGGAATACAGTCCATGGAATTCTCCAGGCCAGAATACTGGAGTGATTAGCCTTTCCCTTCTTCAGGGGATCTTCCCAACCCAGGGATCGAACCCAGATCTCCCATGTTGCAGGCAGATTCTTTACCAGCTGAACCACAAGGGAAGCCCAACCGGTTAGGAGAGGGGAGATTAAGCTCCATCTCCTGGAGGGAAGAGTATTTACATATATTCTTTTTCTTTTTTTTTCAATTGAAGTGTAGTTGACTTATATCATTGTGTTAGTTTCAGGTGTATGGCACAGCAATTCACTTATATGTGTATATACATATATAACTGAGTATATATACTTCGGGCTTCCCAGGTGACCCAGTGGTAAAGAATCTGCCTGCCAATGCAGCAGCCGCAGGAGACTCAGGTTCAATTCCTGGGTCAGGAAGATCTCCTGTAGGAGGAAATGGCAACCCACCCAAGTATTCCTGCCAGGAAAATCCCACGGACTGAGGAGGTTGGTGGGCTATAGTCCGTGGGGTCATAAAAGAGTCAGATGTGACTGAGCAACGGAGCCTGTACTCATGCATATACTTCAGATTTGTCTCCCTTACAGTGTATTACAAAATATTGAGTATAGTTCCCTACGCTGCACAGTAGATCCTTGCTGACTATCTTTTTATATACAGTAGTACGTATATGTTAATCCCAACCTCCTGATTTAACCCTCCTCCCTACCTCCTTTTCCCCTTTAGCAACCATTCGTTTGCTTTCTATGTCTGTGAGTCTATTTCTGTCTTGGAAATAAATCTATTTGTACCTTTTTTTTTTTAGATTCAACATATAAGTGATGTCAAATGATATCTGTCTTTGTCTGATTTACTTAGTCTGGCAATCTCTAGTTTCATCCATGTTGCTGTAATAGAATTATGTCATTCAGTTCTATGGCTGAATAATATTCTATTGTATGTATGCAGTACATCTTCTTTATCCATTCATCAGTGGACATTTAGGTTGCTTCCATGGTTTTGGCTATTGTAAATAGTGCTGCAACGAACACTGGGGTGCATGTATCTTTTTGAATTATGGTTTTTTTTGGATATATGACCAGGAGTGGGATTTTAGGATCATATGGTAGCTCTATATTCTTTAGAATTCTTTTATAAAAAGAATTTGTCTCTTCTCCTGTATTCATTTATCCACTTATTTAATCTTTTATTTATATCAATACAGACTCATATATTTATTTTTTCCTTTGGATTATCCATCCAACTGTTACTTATTTTGTTGCTTGAAATATTCCCGTTGGCCATTGGGAGTTCCTTCAGACTGGTTCCTTTGATGTGCTCCCATTTAAAAAAAAATGCTTCCTTATTTTCTGGCATCGTAAGAGGCTCCAGGATCATCCCTCACTGCCATCCCCTAGAATCAGCCATTTCTCCAAGGATCCCTGGTTCCTTTCATTGAAGAATGATGTTTAGTGATCTCAGAACTGGGTGCAATGCTGCATTTTTAGTTTTTATTTTGGTGGAAATTATATGCGGAAGCAACTTGGCAATCACCACAAAACTTACAAGAAGTATTATAGATGAAAGTTCAAGGAGTAACAGATGTATACAGTTCCTTCCCACAAATGATGGTTCATTTTAACGGTAAAAGTAGTAACTGTATTGTGGAGTGCCTTGGCAGATAAGCAGTCAATCAAAGAGCCACACCAGTAAGGGGGCAAATTGACTTCACGTGGGTCTTGGTATGATGCATTAAGAAGGCTACAACATGACTTCTGGGGATTTCCTGCCATGATTGTATTATTTCAATAAATTGAATTCCATCATGTTCAAAATGAGGGGCATTCTACAAAATAACTTTTCTATATTCTTTGAAACTGTTAATGTCAGGAAGCTCAAATAAAGACTGAGGAACTTCTCCAGACTAAAGGAGGCATGAAGACTGACTCTAACAAGGGAGTCAGGATCTTCTTTTGCTACTAAGGATGTTGTTGGGACAGCTAAATAAGGTCTGTAGATTAGATAACAATAGTGTATCAATGCCAATTTCCTGATTTTGATCATCGTGCTGTGTTACAGTAGCAACTGCCCTTCAGAATACACTGAAGTATATAGGGCTGAAGGGCCATCACACCTATAAATTTTTCTCAATGGCTCAAGAGGAGAGAGGAAAGAGAGGGCATAACGTGGAAGTGGTATACGTCAACATTTGGGGAACCTGGAAGAAGAATATACAGGAATTCTTAGCACTGTGCTTGCAACTCTTTGGTGAGTCTGAAATTCTGTCAAAATAAAAAGTCAAAATAAGTAAACAAGTGGCTACGAAAAGTTACATGTGTACAAGTTTCATTCATTCCTTCATTCCTTTTGTTGAGCACCTGTTATGCACCAGGTGGTTTTTCTAAGCACAGAACAGGACAGAAAAAAACCCCTACAGTTGTGGAACTGGGTGGAAACAGGGGGAAATGGAGTAAAGAAGGAAAGACATAGTTTGTCAGATGGTATTAAGTGCAAAGTAGGACAGGGACTTCACTGGTGGTCCAGTGGTTAAAAATCTGCTCTCCAGTGTGTGGGATGTGGGTTCATCCTTGGTCAGGGAACTAAGATCCCACTTTCACAGAGCAGCTAAATCTGCATACCACGCCTACAGAGCCTGAGTGCCAAAACAAAGGATCCCACTTGCTGCAGCCAATAAATACATAAATAAGTTAATATTTTTAAAAGGAGAAAAACACAGCAGGAAAGGGGAATAGAGAGTGCAGGAACTGGGAATCAGAGTCAAAGAGATCGTCGGGACACGTTATACAAAGCAGTGCAGACAATATATACTATGTGTTTCCCATAAGAACTTGTCTACTGAATGTCACTTAAATTCTGATCTCTCAGTGTAGACGGCAGCTTCTGACAAGGCCTGTGATGATTCTTGCCTTTTGGTGTTCACACTCTTGTGCAACACCCTCCCCTTGGAAGTGGGACCTAGTAACTTTTAAAAATTTCTTCGCCTTTAAAATTTTTAAAAATATTTTTATACAACCAGGGCTTCCCCAGTGGCTCAGATGGTAAAGAATCTGCCTGCAATGCGGGGAGACTGGGTTCGATCCCTAGGTTGGGAAGATCCCCTGGAGCAGGGCATGGCAACCCACTCCAGTATCCTTGCTTGGACAATCCCATGGACAGAGGAATAGTCTGGTGGGCTATAGTCCATGGGGTGGCAAAGAGTCAGACATGACTGAGCGACTAAGCACAGCACATACAACTTTTAAAGGTAACTTTCCATTTACAGTTATCACAAAATATTGACTGTTTCCCCCATTTAAAAAAATCATTTATTTATTTGGCTGTGCTGCGTCTTAACTGCAACATGCAGGGATTGAACCTGGGCCCCCTGCATGCTGAGTGTGGAGTCTTCACCACTGGACCACCAGGGAAGTCCCTTCCCCTGTGGGGTACAATGCATCCTTGAGCCTGTTTAACCCCTAGTAGTTTATACCTCCCACCCCCTCACTCCTACGTTGCCCCTCCCCCCCCCCCCCACTGGTAACCACTAGTTCTTTTTCTGTATCTGTGAACCTAGTGATTCACTTTTAATGAATAAAAGATGAAAGTGTGATGGGATGGCACTTTTGAGATCAAGTTACAAAGCGACTGTGGTTTGCACATTACATGCCCTCTCTAGCTCTCTCTACTGCTTACTCTGAGGGAAGCCAGGTTCCATGCTGTGAGCTGCCTTATGGAGGGCCCCACTGGCTAAGAACCAAGAGCAATGTCCAGAAAACATCTAGCGGGGAGCAGAGACCCTCAGTCCTGCAGCCCATGAGAAACTGAATTCTGCCAACTGTCACATTTTCATGCTGGGAAGGGGACTCTTCCCCAGTTAAGCCTTCAGATGAAGATGAAGCCTCGACTGACACGTTATTGGCAGCCTCAGGAGAGACCCTGAAACAGAGGACAAACTACACCCTGGTTCCTGCCCCACAGAAACTGTAAGGTAATAAATGACTGCTCTTTTACTTTTTATTTGTTTCTGGCTGTGCTGAATCTTCACTGCTGCAGGTACATGTTGGTTGCAGTGAGTAGGGGCTACTCTCTAGTTGAAGCCTGTGGGCTTCTAACCCCAGTGGCTTCTCTTGTCACAGAGCACGGGCTCTCAGGTGCACAGGCTTCAGTAGTTGCGGTGCATGAGCTTAGCTGTCCATGGCATGTGGAATCTTCCTGGACTAGGGATCGATCCCATGTCCCCTGCACTGGCAGGTGGATTCTTAACCACTGGACCACCAGGGAAGTCCTAAATGATTGCTCTTTAAAGATGCTAAGTTTTGGATAATTGGTGACATAGCAAGAGGGAACTATCACACTGAAAGTGAAGTGAAAGTGTTAGTCCTCAGTCGTGTCCAACTCTTTGTGATCCCATAGACTGCAGCCCACCAGGCTCCTCTGTCCATGGGATTTCCCAGGCAAGAATACTGGATCAGGTTGTCATTTCCTCCTCCAGGGGATCCCAACCCAGGGATGGAACCCGCATCTCCTCCATTGCAGGCAGATTCGTTACCATCTGAGCCACCAGGGAAGTTTACCTTCTCATCCTTAATTTTAAAAACTGTGTTTCTTCTTCTGGTTTCCAAAAAAAAAAAATCCTCAGGCAGAGGCATTAGAGCTGTTCATCAGCTATATACCTTTTTCCATATTCCAGCACATGATGAGATGGCATTCCGTGATCCCCTTGTGTTTGCTGAGGCCATGCAACTAGTTCTGGCCAATGAGCTCTTGGTGGGAAGGAAGTGGGTGGCTTCCAAGTTGGAGCATTTAGTGGCCAGGGTAAATCTCTGGTGCTGCAGTGACTAGCCTATTATGTGACTCTTATAATTAAACAAATGGAAAACACAGCCCCCAGTTATGCAAGCCACATTTCTGGAACTCAAAAGCCACATGTATCTTGTTGCTGTTGTTAAGTTGCTAAATCGTGTCTGATTCCTTGCGACCCCACGGACTGCAGCATCCCTGACTTTCCTGTCCACTGTCTACCAGAGTTTGCTCAGATTCGTGTCCATTGAGTCGGTGATACTATCTAACCATCTCCTCCTCTGCCTCTCCCTTCTCCTTGTGCCTTCAAACTTTCCTAGCATCAGGGTCTTTTCCAAGGAGTCGACTCTTCGCACATGTCTAGCGGTCATCTCGTGGGACAGCACAATCAAGAACATTTCCGTCACCTGTCTACATAGCTGGTGGGAATATAAATTGGTGCAACCACTATAGAAAACAGTATGGTGGTTCTTTAACAAAACTAAAAATAGAGCTACCATATGATCCAGCAATCCCACTCCTAGGCACATATCCAGAAAAGAAGAAAACTCTAATTTGAAACGACTCATGCACACCAGTGCTCACAGCAGCAGCACCAGCCAACCCGGGGACTCTGTCTTCCTCCCAAACTGAAATTCTGTGCCCATTACTTACTGATGCTCCATTTCCCACTCCCACCCCAGAGCCTGGCAACCACCATTCTACTTTGTCTCTCTGAGTCTGCCCACTCTAGATACCTGCCATGGTGGCATCATATAATACTTGTCCTTTTGTAACTGACCTGTTTCACTTAGCGTAAGTGAACATTCATAGCTTAAGTGAATATTAGCATAAGTGAATATTAGCATATGAACTCATTAGCATAAGTGAACATTCATAGCATAACATTCATCCATGTCATGGCATGTGTCAGAATTTCTTTCCTTTTTAAGGTTGAATAATATTTTATTGTCTGAATGGATCACATTTTGTTTATCCAACCATTCATTAATACACATTTGGGATACATCCACCTTTTGGCTATTCTGCCCCATGCTGCTTGAACATGAGTATACCAATAGCTCTTTGAGTCCCTGCTTTCAATTCTTTGAGGTATGTACTCAGAATTGGGATTGGTGGATCAAATGGTAATTTAATACTTCTTTTTTAAAAACAATATTTATTTATTTTGGGAGGCTTCCCAGGTGGCATTAGTGGTAAAGAATCTGCCGGCCAATGCAGGAGACTCAAGAGATGTGGTTCTATCCCTGGGTTGGGAAGATTCTCTGGAGGAGGAAGTGGCAACCCAGTCCAGCCTTCTTTGCCTGGAGAATCCCACAGACAGAGGAGCCTGGCGGGCTACAGTCCATGGGGTCACAAAGAGTCAGACACAATTGAGCAACTGAGCATCTCTTTATCTTTCGGCTGCGCTGAGTCTTTGCGGCTGCACTCGGGCTTTTTTGAGCTGTGGCAACCCAGGACTACTCTCCACTGTGTGAGTGAGCTGCTCATTGCAGCGGCTTCTCCTGCTGTGGCGTGTGGCCTTTGGAGTGTGCAGGCTTCAGCAGCTGCGGCGCACGGGCTTAATCGCCCTGCGGCGTGTGGGCTCTTCCCAGACCAGGGATGGAACCCATGTCCCCTACTTGGGCAGGCAGATTCTTAACCACTGGACCACCAGAAAACTCCCTATGTTTCATTTTTTGAGGAATCCCAGTACCATTTTCCACAGTAGATGCAGAGTCCTTAGCTTTTAGAAGTATGTATCAAAATATTTACAGATGAAATCACATGATGCCTGAGATTTGCTTTAACATGACCCAGGGCTACAGAGCAAATAAATGGTTTGCTTTGATTTCCAGAGTAAGGTTATGCTAAAGGTTGAGATACAGTTATAAGATATGTCCTAAGCTGATAATTGTTGAAGATGGAAGAGAGCACTGTGGAGGGCCATTATTCTATTCTCTCTTCTGTATATTTCTGAGCTTTTCCAAAAGGAAAAAAAGAGTTTCTTTTCATATAAAGTACTTGAAATAATCTTGATTCATACTGCAACAAGAACCTCACAATTATGGAAACAAAAGTACTAAGCTTACTATATTCTCAGGCGATTACAAATTATATTCAGCATCTAACCCCTCTGTTAAGCCAGAAGCTTGATTAAATGCTTACTTATATATTCCTATGTATCCTGAGAAGTTAGCAAGGGAAATTTAATCAAATGAACTACATCTGCTTATAGAAACTCCTGTCTCCATTTTTCTTGAGAACTGAGCTGCTGCTGCTGCTGCTGCTGCTAAGTCGCTTCAGTCGTGTCTGACCCTGTGCGACCCCATAGACGGCAGCCCACCAGGCTCCCCCGTCCCTGGGATTCTCCAGGCAAGAACACTGGAGTGGGTTGCCATTTCCTTCTCCAATGCATGAAAGTGAAAAGGGAAGTCACTCAGTCGTGTCCAACTCTTAGCGACCCCGTGGACTACAGTCTACTAGGCTCCTCCGTCCATGGGATTTTCCAGGCAACAGTACTGAAATGGGGTGCCATCACCTTCTCCGTGAGAACAGAGCTAGATCCCCTCAACTGGCAAAATCATAAGTTTACCACACCCAGAGACAAAGTCACAGGTGACAGAACAGAGCATGTCATTCCACCTGGAACACTTGAGAAAAATAATCAGCTTCATCTGTTCAGTTACTCATTCATTTGACAAATGAGCTTTTAAAAATATCTATTCTTTTTAAAAATTTTATTGAAGTATAGTTGATTTACAATGTTGTGTTAGTTTCAGGTGTACAGCAAAATGATTCAGATATATATATGTGTGTATGTATGAATATATATGAAAGTGAGATTGTTAGTCACTCAGCTGTGTCCAACTCTTTGTGATCCCATGAACTATAGCTCACCAGGCTTGGCTCCTCCGTCTATAGAATTCTCCAGGCATGAATACTGAAGTGGGTTGCCATTTCCTTCTCATGGGATCTTCCCAACCCAGGGATCAAACCTGGTTCTCCCACATTACAGGTGAATTCTTTACCAACTGAGCCACCAGGGAAGCCCCACGTGTGTGTGTGTGTGTGTGTGTGTGTGCATATATTCTTTTTCAGATTCTTTTCCATTATATATTACTACAAGACATTGAGTATAGTTCCCTGTACTATAGAGTAGGTCCTATTGTTTATCTATTTTGTATATGATAGGGTGTATATTTCAATCCCCCTTTCCCATTCTATGTCTGTGAGCCTTTGATAAATGTTTATTGAGCGCCTATGCGCAATATGAGGCCTCACCCCCAGGCACTGAGGATAGATACAGCCATGAATAGAACAAATAAGAAACTCATGTTTTAGGTCAGAGAAACAAGGAATAAAAGAACTTGGATAGCTCTAGCATGTGTCAAGTAGAGATCGTTTTTATAAGAAAAATGGGAGCAGGCATGAGTCCAGCTAGAAGGGGAAGGGGAATTGTGTGGGAAAGACCTGTGAAGGTGACATTGAAGCAGAACTGGAGGAGAGAAAGGGACGTAGATGCAGACGCCGGGGGAGGAGTTTGCAGGCCGAGGAAGTGTCAACAGCAAAAGCTTGTGAAGACAGTGACTGGGGTGTTCAAAACTGCAAGAAGGCTCACGTGGCCGGAGTGAAGAGGTGACAGGAGATGAGATAAGGGAGGTGGAGGGAGACCAGTTGGGGCTTTATTGTTTAAAAACGTAGCTGTTATTATGTAGCTTTGTTTAAAATGTAGCTCCAATACTTTGGCCACCTGATGCAAACAGTTGACTCACTGGAAAAGGCCCTGATGCTGAGACAGATGGAAGGCAGAAGGCGAAGAGGGTGATAAAGGGTGAGATGGTTGGATGGCATCACCGATTCAATGGACATGAACTTGGCAAACTCCAGAGATGGTGAGGGACAGGGAAGACTGGCGTGCTGCAGTCCATGGGGTTTCGAAGAGTCAGACCTGATTTGGCAATTGAACAACAAAATTTATTATTTTTCAGGTATGGTGATGACTGAGCGACTAAGCACAATACACAGCATGATGAGGCCAAAGATCAAGAGTCAACTGCCACCGAATACACAGCTTGTTTTACTCCGAGACCCCAGGAGAGGACTTCCCTGGTGGTCTAGTGGCTAAGGTTCCATGCTCCCAAAGCAGGGGGCCTGTTGATTTCAGTCTCTGGTCAGGGAACTAGTTGAATGCCACAAATGGAAAAGAAAAAAAAAAAAAAAGATCCCGCATGCCACAACAAAGATTGAAGGTCCCACATGCCACAACCCATACCTGGGCAGCTAAAAAAAAAAAGAATCCCAAAATGGAGATCGGGCGAGCTCCAGGGTTGGTCGGTCAGGAGGCAGTGACAGTAGGATGAGAAAGTGGACGAGAGACTTCATTGTAGCTTCTTCAGAAAGGAAAAGGTAAACCAGGGTAAGCAAGCTTAGGACTGGCTGGTGTTAATAATGCTAGCAGGCTATGGGGCACAGGGGCTCTTCCTGTTTGTCTGGTACTTGCCTTGGGGTGGTAAGGGCAGTGGTCTTGAATATGAGAGTCTGACAGAGGAGGTTGTGGGGGTGTAAGCTCTGGACTGTTGCGTTTGTATCTGAAATGCATGCTCCTGGCTGAATCCTTTCCTGTCTCAGAGGAAAGGCTAACCCTGGAAGAAGCAGTCCCTGCAGAGTCTGCCAGATGCCAAAGCACTACAACACACATGGTTAATGATTTATCTGAGGACACGCGCCCCAGAGACTTTTCCTGTTGTAAAGTCATTTCACGGCTCGTAAAGTGTTTTAAGTTCTGGAACCCCAAGGTCTTGCCTTTTGTATAAAGTCTCCTCTAGTGGTTCAGTGGTAAAGAACCCTGCAATGCAGGAGATGCAACAGGAGCCGCAGGTTTGATCCCTGGGTTGGGAAGGTCCCCTGGAGAAGGAAACAGCAACTCACTCTGGTATTCTTGCCTGGAGAATTCCATGGGCAGCCCATGGGGTTGCAGAAGAGTTGGACACGACTCAGCAACTGAACAGCAAGGTCTTGCCTAACCTGTTCACTGCTCCAGCCTCAGCAACTGAGAAAGGTCAAAGTTAAAACACACCATCTTGGGACTTCTCTGGTGGTCCAGTGGCTGGGCTCCACACTCCCCACCTGTGTGTGTGTGGGGGGCAGTAGTTTCCATCCCTGGTTGGGGAACTGGATCCCATATGTCCCAGCTATGGGATTCTGCATGCTGCAGCTAATGATCCCACATGTTGTAGCCAGAAGATTTCAAATATCACAACTCTTAAAAAAAAAAAAAAAAAGTTCCTGCGTGCCAGATAAAGGATCCCGTGCCAAAATTAGGACCCAGTGCAGCCAAATAAATAAATAAATAAATAAATATTAAAACAAGAAACCTACTCCAGTGTTCTTGCCTGGAGAATCCCAGGGACGGGGAAGCCTGGTGGGCTGCCGTTGTCTATGGGGTCGCACAGAGTCAGACACGACTGAAGCGACTTAGCAGCAGCAGCAGCAGCAAAACAAGAAAAAGGAACCCAGGGCTCCCCGGTGGCTCAGTGATAAAGAATCTGCCTGCCGATGCAGGAGACACAGTCTGCTGGTCCAGAAAGATCCCACATACCGAGGAGCAACTAAGCCCGTGCGCCGCAACTACTGAGCCTGCGCTCTAGAGCCCGGGAGCTGCAAGTACGGAGCTCACACGCTCTCACTGCTGAAGCCCACGTGCTCTAGAGCGGGTGCTCAACGAGATAAGCCACGGCGGCGCAGAGCCTGCGCGCTGCAGCTGGAGAGCGGCCCGCTCTCCACAACTAGAGAAAAGCCCACCCAGCAGCGAAGACCCAGCACGGCCGAAAAGTAAACAAATAATTAAAAAAAGAAACCCACTGTCTTGATCAATGAAAAGGGCAAGTTACAGAGGAGTAAGGAACCTGAACAATCTTTATGAGATAAACAGAATGCATGAAAATATAAAAAGTGTGTGTTCATATTTTTTAAAAAATAAACAAGAGACCAATATAAATGACTTCCCAAAAGGGAGAGGAAGGGGAATGAAGGCAGAGCTGAGGGGAAGTCTAATCCTGACACCTGCTTAGAATCAAAGCAGAATTATTTCCCCAGAAAATGTGGAATTACTCCTTTTATTTTCTTCTGTTTTCCTCAGTGACTAAAAAGAGCAGGAAACACACACACACGTCAAAGAAGGTGGTAAGAGTTAAGCTTAGTGACAACATGAATGGGAACACGTACACGTGTTCACGAGGTTACACCTAAATATATGCATACATCTGTGATGTCCTTCCATAGCCGCTCTGCTTTTCTGTCACTGAGATGACAACAGCTAAATAACTTCATGTCCCATATGGCACCCAGACTGTCACCAAGTTAATGCACTTAAAGTTAAAGAGAGTTTGTGATGAAAAAGAAAACCTTCTGAATGATGAGAAGGTAGATGTGTCGTGGATGTCGCTGGCACTGTCCAGCCTTGATCCGGCCACCTCCGTGGCTTCCCACTACCAGCCCTCAGGGGCATTTCTCTGGGAGCATCCTTCAACCTGTGATTGATGGAAGCTGATGGATAAATACCTCAGCTCCCTTGGTCTTTTGTTGTTGTTGAGTCGCTAAGTCAAGTCCGACTCTTTCCGACCCCACAGACTATAGCATGCCTGCCAGGCTACCCTGTTCTTCACTATCTCCCTCCCGGAGTTTGTTCAAAGTTATGCCCATTGAGTCGATGATGCCATCCAACCATCTCATCCTCTGCCACTCTCTTCTCCTTTTGCCTTCAATTTTTCCCAGCATCAGGGTGTCTTCCAGTGAGTCGGCTCTTCAAATCAGGTGGCCAGAGTATTGGAGCTTCAGCAACAGTCCTTCTAATGAATATTCAGAGTTGATTTCCTTTAGGATTGGGTGTTTGATCTCTTTGCAGTCCAAGGGATTCTCAAGAATCTTCTCCAGCATCACAATTGAAAAGCATCAATTCTTTGGCATCAGTCCTTGGTCCTAGGGTGTGATAACTCTGAGCAAGGTGCTCTCTGCTGCCCCCCAGAGGTCTCCACCAGTACCGAGTCCCACTGATTCGCTCAGTTCAGTTCAGCTGCTAAGTCGGTTCCAGCTCTTTGCGACCCCATGGACTGGGGCATGCTAGGCTTCCCTGTCCATCACTAACTCCCGGAGCTTGCTCAAACTCATGTCCATCGAGTCGGTGATGCCATCCAACCATCTCATCCTCTGTCGTCCCCTTCTCCTCCTGCCTTCAATCTTTCCCAGCATCAGGGTCTTTGCCAATCAGTCAGTTCTTTGCATCAGGTGGCCAAACTACTGGAGTTTCAGCTTCAGCATCAGTCCTTTCAATGAATATTTAGGACTGATTTCCTTAGGATTGACTGGTTTGATCTTTTCGCAGTCCAAGGGACTCTCAAGAGTCTTCTTCAACACCACAGTTCCAAAGTATCAACTCAGGATGCAGGATGCTTGGGGCTGGTGCACAGGATAATCCAGGGAGATGATGTGGGGTGGGAGGTGGGAGGGGGCTTTGACATTGGGAGATCGTGTACACCTGTGGCTGATTCGTGTCAATGTATGGCAAAACAAATACAGTATTGTAACGAAGAATAAAGTATTAAAAAAAAAGTATCAACTTCGGTGCTCAGCTTTCTTTATAATCTATCTCTCACATCCATACATGACTACTGGAAAAACCAGGAGTGATTCGCTACAGTATTCATACAGTATGCAGAATACAGCAGGGATTGGCTGCAGCATTAATAACTTGCCTGAGGGCACATCCATTCATTACTGGTTGGTTCTTCCCTTCCCGGCTTCTCTGCCAGTGTGTCCTGTGACCTCACCACAAAACAAGTGAATCCTTGCTTCCAAAACTGCTTCTGGGAAGGGGGGAATCCAAACTATGACAATGGAGTTGGACAGAGTCTTTTAGTTATTTCAAAATCTTTAGGCAAAAGGAAAATCTTCCTTTCCTTTCTTCCTTCCTTTTCCTTCCTTCCCCCCCTCTTCCTCTTCTCCCTTTCTCTCTTGCTCCCTCCCCTCCCCACCCCTGCCACTCTTCCTTCTTCAAAAAAGAGTCTGAAAGCCTTGTAGAATAAAATTTGAATACAAACTTTTAGTTACCTCTCAATATATGTGCTATTCTGGCCTCACTGTGTCATAGAAAAAAACAGCACAGAACTACTTGTCAGAAGATTTGGACTCACCATCTTCAAATGTAGCCACAAGCCTCAGGTGACCACTGGCCTGGCAATGTGGCTGGTCCAAAATAAGATGTCTTAAAATACACCTCCAGACGGGGACTTCCTGGTTCAAGGACTCCCAGCTGGGGAACTAAGATCCCACATGCCACGGAGCAACTAAGCTCACACACCCCAGCCAGAGAGTCTTTGTGCCACACTGAAAGATCCCATGTGACATTAGGAAGAAGATGCTGCCTGCCACAACCAAAGCCCAAGGCAGCCAAATAAATTTAAAAGAAATAATTCATCTAAAAATAGATAAAAATAGAATAAAATACACACCAGGGGACTTCCCTGGTAATCCAGGGGTTAAGACTCTGAGCTTCCAATGCAAGAAACAAACAGTTCAATGCTGGTCAGGGAACTAAGACCTCACACATGTGTGATCCCCCAAAATACACTAAAGTAAAATACACAGCAGATATTGAAAACTTGGTATAAGAAAAATATGTGAAACGTTCAATAATTTTTATATTTATTATAGGTGGAAGCGATAGCATTTGCAATATGTTCGGTTATCTGAAATATATTAAAACTAACTTTGCCTGTTTCTTTGTACCTCTTCTAATGTGGCTACTTCAACATTTAAAATTGCATAGGTGACTGCTATATTTCTGCAGGACACCGCTGGTCTGGATGATTACCCAGCTCTGTACTTCGCAGCTCCATGACTTAGGGCAAGACATTTAATCCAGGTCTTCCCTGGTGGCTCAGTAGTAAAGAGTCCGCCTGCCAATGCAGGCCTCGCAGGTTCTATTCCTGGTCCCAGAAGATCCCACATGCCTTGCTCGGAGCAATTAAGCCATGTGCCACAACTTTTGATCTGGTGCTCTAGAGCCTGCAAGCTGCAACCACCGAAGCCTAAGCATCCCAGAACCTTTGCTTTGCAAAAAGAGAAGCTCTCGCACCACACTGGGAGAATAGTTCCTGCTTGCTACAACTGGAGAAAAGCCTGCACAGCAATGAAGATCCAGCACAGCTATAAATAAATAAATGAATAAATTAAATTATTTTTAAAAGACATTTAATCCCATCAAGAGGGTTTCCTCATTTAGGAACAACACAGCAACAATAGCAAAGTAATAACACCACCTCGCCACACTGATGTCCAAGCTCTGTTCTCCTGTGGGCTTGACTCATCACTGAATCTCTCCAAGCCTCAGTCTCCTCATCTGCAAAATGGGAATGAGGGCAGTATGCACCCTGTGTGATCAAGAAAGAGATGACACCTTGTATGTGATGGGCCGGGCACAGATTAGTAGAGAATGAATGTTGGCTGTGTTGATGATAATAGTTTCTGTGTGTAGGTGAAATTGCACCGTGGGTCAAAAGGAAGTATTCCCTGAAAGCATCTCAGGCCTCAGAAACAAGACAAGGCAAAATTCAGGGAAGGACCCATCAAAGTCACAGACAAATAAAATAACAGGGAACAGAGCCCAACAAGTCATCAAAAGACAATAAAAGTTCCATCTAAGAATTACACTCAGGGAGAAACATGATTGTATTTGTGTTCAGGCTTCTAGAATGTCTGTTGTCTCATAGAGACACCATAAAGGGTTGACTTGAAAGTGAAAGTGAAGATCGCTCAGTCATGTCCCACTCTTTGAGACTCTGTGGACATGGAATTTTCAGGCCAAAATACTGGAGTGCATAGCCTTTCCCTTCTCCAATGGATCTTTCCAACCCAGGGATCAAGCCCGGGTATCCCACATTGCAGGTGGATTCTTTACCAGCTGAGCCATAAGAGAAGCCCAAGAATACTGGAGTGGGTAGCCTATCCCTTCTCCAGCAGATCTTCCCAACCCAGGAATTGAACCAGTGTCTCCTGCATTGCAGGCAGATTCTTTACCAACTGAGGGTTGACTTGACACAACATTAAACCTCTTTTCTAGGCCTTTTTATTCCCTTCTCTGGCATCACCCATGTCTTTTGTTGTGGAAAATACTTTCATCCCATGTTGAGAGAAATCACTTCACTTTCATATATCTGAGACACTCATTTAAGAGCTGTGTCTCAAACTTGTCTCAAATCAAGAAAAAAACCTTAAGTCACCCTGTTGGGACCAGAAGCAAGGAAAAGAAGTTTAACTGGGCTCACAGATTTGTTTCAAGGCAGTGGAATATATGATTGAGCTGTGCGGCTTTGGACAAGTTGTCCAGCCTCTCTAGCTTCAGCATATTCATTTGTAAACCAGGGAAATTACAGTGTTCATTCAGGGAGGTCTAGTGGTCAGGATCTGGCACTTTCACAGTCATGGCCTGGGCTCAATCCCTGATCAGGGAACTGAGATCCCACAAACTGCGTGGCCTTCCCACCTGAGAAAACCCTGATAACAGTGTTCACTTAATTGCTGGTTGTGAGAATTAAATCAGATAATCCAGAGATCACGTTAGACTCAGAACCTGGGTGTCTAACCTGGGTTACACTCAGAACCTTCTTCTCTCTGCCTCCAACTTGGAGTCGTTTTATGTTACCAAACATATTTCCAAATAAGTGTGATGCTTTTTTTTAAAATTATAATTTGTTTTCAAATAGTTTTCACAAGTCAAGTAATTTTCACATTAAAAAAATTTTAAGCCTCTATCCCAGACTACCCTTAACACAACAAACACAGTGGGAATTTTACTGTACTTCTGTCTAGTTTCTCTCTCACCCCCGGTGTTTTTATTTTACATATAGAGGTAATTGTAGTGAAAAGATATTTTATATACAATAGTTCCTTATCATCCGAGTATTCATTATCTAGATACCCACATAGTTATGAGTTTAGGGAAGCAAACGTTGTCCTAACATAAGAATATTCACAAATAAACTTAAAATTTCACAATGATTCATTCTGGACTAACAGACACACCACTTTGGAGCCCATCCAATCAATGTATTTGCCAGTGTTTACCTCTGATTGTTGATGTTTGTTTGAAATTTTACAACGCAATTCAAAATGATGGGAATCGATTGTAACATGAAAATTGGAAGTCTTTGCAAAAGACAGCAGGATTTCTGAAGTCAATGAAAGTGATGTGGGAGGAACATTTGCAATGCAGAGGACTCCACTGACAAATGAGGAGCCGTAAAGTCCCACCAGTGGAAAGACAGAAGACAAGAGGCAACAGTGATGCTCCAAAGAGCAGTAACTGACAAGCAAATTATTTTAAAAGCCCTGTGGGAAAAGGGATGAAAATCTTGCATAAGTGTGCCAAAAAAAAAAAAAAGACCCCCTGTTGGAACACCTGATGCTGGAAAAGAGTGAGGGCAGGAGAAGAAGGGGATGACAGAAGATGAGATGGCTGGATGTCATCATCGACTCAATGAACGTGAATTTGAGCAAACTCCAGGAGATGGTGAAGGACAGGGGAGCCTGGTGTGCTGCAATCCACGGGGTCGCAGAGAGTCAAAGAGTCAGACTTTGACTGAAAAACAAAAGGAACACCTCCCAAAAGCCAAAGATGAAATGAAAGATGTTCCGTTATCCGCCATACAAGTTTTCAGTAGGAAATGATATACATGCAAAAAAATCAATTTTTGACTCATTCTTTGTTAATTGATGAATTAGAGCATATTTGCAACTGTTATTTAAATTTTGTTAAACAGGATCTAAAAATAAATTCAGGTTTATAAAGTTTGGATTCCTTGTACAGGACCGAGTCCCAACTGGATTCCTGTTTTCACTGGGTTCACTCTAATAAGATTTTTTGCTTAAAAAAACAACAACAAACTTATTTGGCTTCGCCAGGTTTTAGTTGCAGCACAAGGACCTTTAGTTTCATCTTGTGAACTCTTAGTTGTGGCATGTGGGATTTAGTTCCCTGACCAGGGGTTGAACCTGGGCCCTTGCACTGGGAGACAGGAGTCTTAGCCATTGGACCACCAAGGAAATCTCCATGAAGCTTTTGCTGGTAGTAAGTATTCTGAAACTGAAGCTTCCTCTATCACTTTCTCACTGAATACCATACTATAACTCTCGTTTTTAAAGGTTACATTTACTTATTTCCACTTGGCTTTTAATAATGTCACCAACTGGGTCCTTTTCGCTTCCCTTGTGGCTCAGCTGGTAAAGAATTCGCCTGCAATGTGGGAGACCTGGGTTCAAACCCTGGGTTGGGAAAATCCCCGGAGAAGGGAAAGGCTAGCCACTCCAGTATTCTGGCCTGGAGAATTCTGTATAGTCCATGGGGTCACAAAGAGTCAGACACGACTGAGCGACTTTCACTTTCAGTGGCTTTTAAATATAATAGGGCAACAAGTGATGTAGTTTCCTGGTGTTTTGAACACAAAGATACGTCCCTCTGTGGAACTGCTGCATTTGTAGAATTCTTGATACATATTTCCAGTGTTTCTCTAAACAGGCTGCACAAATGTACCTGGCCATCAGAAACGTTTGAGATGATTCTGCTCCTTGTACATTAGACATATTTGTTGAGTCCCTACTGTGTGCCAGGAGCTGTTCTAGGCACCCAGGACACAACCCTGAACAACAGAGCCTCAAATCTCTGACATCATAGAACTGATATTTTAATTGGGGGAAGATAGACAATAAACATGCTTCCCTAGTGGCTCAGATGGTAAAGAATCTGCCTGCAATGCAGGGGGACACAAAAGATGTGGGTTCAATTACTAAGTCGGGAGGTACCCCTGGAGAAGGGAATGACAACTCACTCCAGTATTCTTGCCTGGAGAATCTTAGGGACAGAGGAGCCTGGCGGGTTTACAGTCCATGGGGTCCCAAAGAGTAGGACACAACCGCCGCGGAACGAACACTTTCACTTTCAGACAATAAATAATTATTTAATATAGCAGATGTGATAGCAAAGCATGAACTAGGGCACGGTGGTAGAGGTAGGGTGGGGTAGAGAGACAAAATTCAGAGAGCCTCCTTGGTATGGTGAAATTCAGGAAGAAACTTGAAGGAAGTGAGGAAGGGAGCCCCAAATGGTGTACATTATCTTATTTGCAAAGCAGAAATAGAGACAGAGGTAGAGAGGACAAATACATGGGTGCTAAGGGGAAGGGGGAGTGGGAGGAACTGGGAGATTGAATTGACACTGGTACACTGTCGATACAATGTAGAAAATAGATAAGTAATGAGAACATGGGGCCTTCCCAGGTGGCTCAGGGTAGGAGATGCAGCTTCAATCCCTGGGTCAGGAAGATTCCCCTGGAGAAGGAAACGGCAACCCACTCCAGTATTCTTACCTGGAGAACTCCATGGACAGAGAAGCCAGGCAGGCTACACTCCAAGGGTGGGGGAGTCACAAAGAGTCAAACAAGACTCAGTGACTAAACAACGAGAAAACCCTGTGTAGCTCAAGGAATTTTACTGGATGGACTAAAGGTGAGGGGATGTATGCATATGCATGGCTGGTTCATTTTGCGGTGCAGTAGAAACCAACACAACATTGTAAAGCAACTCTACTCCAATAAAAATTAATTTTAAAAGAATCTATGGGAAGGCTAAAAAGTGAAAGTGTTAGTCGCTCAGTCGTGTCCGACTCTTTGCGACCGCACGGACTGTAGCCCTCCAGGCTCCTCTGGATTCTCCAGGCAAGAATACTGAAGCAGGTAGCCATTCCCTTCTCCAGGGGATCTTCCCGACCCAGGGATCGAACCCGGTCTTTCACATTGCAGGCAGATTCTTCACTGTCCATGCCACCAGGGAAGACGGTATGGGAAGGCCACGGGAGCGGCAGCTGCAAAGGTCCTGAGGCAGGCACGTGCTTCACGTATACAGATAAGTTGGTGAGGGTGCGTTGTTCAGGGTCTTGTGGATTGCAGTGAAGACTTTGGCTTTGGGGAGCTATAGAGGGTTCTGAGCAGAGGGGGACATGCCCTGAGTCAGGCATTCATGGTCTCCCTCTGACCAGGAGAGCAGAGCGAGAGGAAAGCAGAAACTGAGACTAGAGAGGCGGCTGCACTGGTGCAGGTGGGAAATGATCGGAGCTGGAGCCAGGTGTGTGCCATGGAGAGTTACTTCTGCATTTATTATGAAGGCAGAGCAGACAGGTGTTGCTTATGGATTAGACGTGGGGAGGTGAGAGGCGGAGAGAAGCCAAGGACGCCTCGGGGACTTTAACATGAACAGCCTAAGGACACAGCTGCTACCGGCTAAGATGGAGAAGACGAGGGAGCGGGGGGCTGTCGGGAGGGATGAAGCAATTCACACTGACTTGCCACGTCCCCCTTGAATTACAGAATCACCCCACAGCAGCATTCATAAAGAATGAAAGTGCAAACATCTATTAATAATTATTTGCAAATGCTGCATATTAGGTAGTTTAGATAAACCCTTCTCTCTGGGAATTTTGCCAGAAGAATCCCAAACTAAGCTCTACAGCTATCAAAGCCAATAAAGTGCCATCAGGGAGAATATGGAGAAAAGCAGTGTCTGCCTCGTGTGAGAATGTTTTTTAATCTAACATTATCAGGACTTCCCTGGTGCTCCAGTGGTTAAGACTTTGTGCTTCCACTGCAGGGGGCATGAGTTTGATCCCTAGTTGGGAAACTAAGATCCCAAATGCTGCAAGGTGCAGTGCAGCCAAAAAAACAAGAAGAAAAAGTAAGAAATCTAACGTTATCATTCCTTCATCTACTCTTCTATAAGACCACGAATGGAGCTGAAGAGAATTAGAAAATATTTTCTGAAGGAAACAAGAAAATAATTACGGGGATGGATATTTAGCAGTTTAAGGACAGGCTAGATAAGGACTTCTCAACCTAGGAGAAAATGAAAGGAAACTACTTCCCCCCACTGGCAGCCACACTCTATCCCTCTTATCCTCTGCCAACACTGGATTAGAGTCCTCAGTTCTATTATTGTTTGTGTAACGATTATATAGTAATGGTCCTGCCATATTCTAGCTTGTTCATTTACTTATGTCTACTGTGTTCCAGGCACTGCAATAAGAGTATCTTATTGACAGAAATAAGAGTATCTCATTGACAGCTGGTTGCCCACACCTCATCCACTCTTCTCTAGCTTTCAGAATCCAGCAATAAAAGAGAACTACATTTCCTAGACTCCTTTGCAGGGAGGTTTGGCCCTGTTAACAATGCTAGTCAATGAAACATACAGGCACTGTTCTCAAGTATCCTTTGCCATTTGACCTTTTTTCTGCCTGGAATGCAGATGTGATGTCTGGGGCTGCAGAAGCCACTCTGAGACTGATCATGAGATGAAGGTAAAGAGCACCTCAGCCATGACATACTTGGGCTACTATAGCACTTTATGTACAGACAAATAAAAATTTTGACTGATATATACAGACAGCCTGAACAAGCTGTATTTTTACCTGTTCCTCTTCATAAGAGTCCCTGAGTCCAGAAACTAGTTTCACTTAGCTTTCTGAGCCCTCAAGAAATATCAAAGGAAGGGACTTCCCTGGTGCCTCAGTGGTTAAAGCTCTGCCCTTCCACTGCGGCACAGGCTCAATTCCTGGTCAGGGAACTAAGATCCCACGTGTCATGCCCCGTGTTACCTAAAAATAATGTTGAATGAATTATTGAGTGAGCAAGGCAACTCTACTTTTACAATTAAAAAACAACGGGACAAATTTTGAATGACAAAATGCCCAGGGAGGCCATCTGAGACCTCTCCTACCCCAGGTTTCCACAGTGAATTCCTAAAGCCTGGGGAAACCACGTCTGTGAAATGAGAATAGGAGCAGTATCTATTGACCGACTTTCTGCGAGGGTCAAATTAGTCACCAAAAGATCAAGAATGGTAACAGTTCTATTCTAAGTGCTACTTAAATGTTGCCCTTCCTCTTCTTCTTTCCCAGTGTGCATGTATGTGTGCGCTTCTGCGCAGTCGTGTCTGGACTCTTTGGGACCCCATGAACCCCACTAGCCCTAGCAAAAGTAGATCTGACCTCCCACTCTGGTACCCCACCATTGCTCTACATCTCAGCACCTCGTTGGTTTCCCTCATAGTCCTTGGCACTATTTTTATTTATTCACTTTACAAGCATCTTCACCTGAGAAAGTTATTCTTCATTTGCCCACCCTACCCATGCCAGACCCATTCTCTGCTCTTTTCTACTCTGAGCATCATCTAATTTCTGGATCCTCTAGGTTCTGTTGCTTTCAGCTAATTGGAGGAACCAGCAGGAACTCAGAGCAGGGGAGGAGAAAGAGAACGCGGTACTTCTTCCCCATTCCCTCCTTGCTTTGCTGTCACATCTCTGGGTGGCTGGGTCCTTCCACAATGACGGCTCCTATGAAGCAGCTCCTCCTCCATCATTCCAATTCTTTAAAAAAAAAAACATTTTTACTTATTTATTTATTTGGCTGCTTCAGGTCTTAGTTGAGGCATGCAGGATCTTTCCCTGCAGCACACAGGCTCTTCACTGTGGCTCGCTTGCTCCAGAATGCCAGGGATGGAACCTCCATCCCCCAGTACTGGAAGGCAGATGCTTAACCACTGGACCGCCAGGGAAGTCCCTCCATGATTCCAACTCTTAACGACTCCAGCACTGCCATTTCTTCAACTCAAGGCTCTCTGCTATGCTAGCAACTGGGTACTCCCCATCCCTTGTGGGTCCCCTTTAACTCGGAGAAGGCAATGGTAACCCACTCCAGTACTACTGCCTGGAAAATCTCATGGACGGAGGAGCCTGGTAGGCTGCAGTCCACGGGGTTGAGAAGAGTCAGACACAACTGAGTGACTTCACTTTCACTTTCACACCTCTTCAAGGGGCTTCCTAGGTGGTGCCACAGGAAAAGAATCTGCCTGTCAATGCACGAGATTGCAAGAGCCTCTGGTTCCATCCCTGGGTTGGGAAGATCCCCTGGAGAAGAAATGGCAATCCACTCCAGTATTCTTGCCTGGAAAATGCTATGGACAGAGGAGCCTGGCGCACTACAGTCCATGGCACCCAAAGAATCAGACATGACTGAGTGGTTGAGCATACACACACACACACACACACACACACACACACACACACACACACCCCACACACACACCGCTCCTCAAGGAAACTCCTCCTTAAACTTCTTAACTTGAACTGTGGTGTGAGGTTGGAGATAGGCAGGGAAGTGAATTCTGTTTCCTCTGTGAACCTTGAGAGAAACTCCTACCCGGTGGTAAATTTACCGTGTAAATTTTCTACCACAGTAAATTCTCTACTATGAAAGTAAAGAATACACATCTGTTTTACTCACCAATTTCCCCATTCCCAGAACATGGCCAGGCATGGAGAAGTCTAACAAACATTCGTGGAATAACTAACCTCACCTCCCATCAAACATATCAGAGTTAGGAAATAATAAGGGGGGACTTTCCCCCAGCAGTCCAGTGGTTAAGACTCTCACTTCCAGTTCAGGGGGCAAGGGTTCAATCCCTGGTTGGGGAACTTAGGTCCCACATGCTGCAGGGTTCAGCCAAATTTTTTTTTAATAATAAAATAAAATCAACCCAGGAATTTTAAAAAAATGCTTAGAAAGAAAAAATTATCAGGAGATATCTTTTTGTCTATTAAATTATCAAAAATATTTTAAGACATTAATACAGTTGACCCTTGAACAACACGGAAGTGGTTGGGGCACTGATCCCAGAAGTCAGAAATCCCTGTATGACTTTATAGTCCACACTGTTATTCGAGTTTCCAAGTCCAGGTTCACGGATTCAGCTAACCCTGGGTCCTGTAGTACTGTAGTACCTATTTATTGAAAGAATTCTCATACAAGTGAATCCTTGCAAATTCAAACCTGTATTGTCCAGGGGTCAGCTGGTTACCTGAGTGCTGGTCAGTGCACACGCAGATCAGGAGAGTCAGGCATCAGTAGTAGATTCAGTAAATTTAGAGAATTTACAATGGCCTTTAGAGAAACCATTTGGCCGTATGTATCAGAAATAATTTAAATAGGTTCTTTATTCTGACACAGTAAAACTGCTCCTAGAAATCTTACACAAAGGAAATAATCCAAAAGAAAGGAAAGGTACATAGAGATTTTGTTGCACCATTTTTTATAATGTCAAAGCAGGGCCCCGAATAGCAGAATTGTTAGGTAGGTTCTAAGGAAAAGAAACTTGTAGAGCCATTACAATAATAGTATGAAAATTCAGTGCTATCCCATTTATGTTTTTCCTTTCTGTTTTCTGTGCTTTGAACAAAATAAAAATTAATTTCCAATAAACAATAAAAACATTATCAGGAAAAATAAAATCATTTATGTCAAAAACCCTTCTTTGCTCCCAGATTTGTTTTCTCTCATCCTCAGATTTTCTTTGCTCTCCACAGTAGAAAAGTTTCTTCTGCAATCATAATCTCATCTGCCTTACTACTAATAAAAATTCCTTCACTGGTTTAATCATACAACAAGGGTAATGAAAGAATGGCCTGTGATGGAAGCAAGTATGTAACAGGAGGCATAGGAGAGAGGGGCTTCCCAGAACCCGCCTGCCAGTGCAGGAGACACAAGAAATGCAGGTTCCATCCCTTGGGCGGGAAGATTCCCTGAGGAAGGCATAGCAACCCACTCCAGTATTCTTGCCTGGAGAATCCCATGGAGAGAGGAGCCTGGAGGGCTACAGTCCATGGGGTCACAAAGAGTTGGACACAACTGAAGTGACTTAGCACGCACATGTATGCATAGGAGAAGGATGAAGATGGAGAAACAGAGAAATACACAGAGAAAGGCAGAGAGAGAGAGAGTCAGAGAAAAAGAGGGAAGGTGGAAGAGAGAATGGGCATGAGAGACAAACACAGACAGAGACAGAGAGAGGTGTCAATAAGGTGAATTATATTTGGAGCTTTCTGAATGCTCTCTTCCACAGCTGAATAATAACAGTAATAGCCTAGTAATTAGGATACAACTGCTCAGTCTCTCTCTTGCCTGGGGCTGACAAAGAAAATAATCAATTGTACTGGGGAAACGACCAAGGGCTTAAGGAGACATTTGAAAGGAAAATCAGCCTAGGAGATAGGCATTGACCAAACCAAAAAAAAAAAAAAAATTCTGAAGGCCCTGTCAAAATAAAGAGACCCTGAGGTCAGGAAGGAAGTGGGTATTTAAAAAGGAGAAGCTATTTCTAAAGTAGTTTCTGATATTCAGTGGGATCTTGGTAGGATGAAAAAGGCTTTTGACCCTAAAGTGCTATTCATCACCAACAAAGACTTGCTATATAGCACAGGGAACTATACTTGATATCCTGTGCGTACTCAGTCACATCCGACTCTTTGCCACCCCACAGACTGTAGCCCACCAGGCTCCTTTCCAGGAAAGAATACTGGAGCGGGTTGCGATTTCCTCCTCCAGGTGATCTTCCCAACCCAGGGATCGAACACAGGTCTCCTGTGTCTCCTGCAATGGCAGGTGGGTTCTTTACCACTGAGCCACCTGGGGAAATCCCTTGATGTCTTGTAATAACCCATAATAGAAAAGAACCTGAGAAAAGAATAGATATATTTACATATGTATAACTGAGTCACTTAACCATTCACCTGAAACAAATACACCATTGTAAATCAACTATGTTTTTGTCTTTTTTAAAGTGCTATCTATCTTCACAGGACATGTTCCTGACCCTTCACCACCAAGTGTGTACCCTGAGTATGTACTCATTTTCCTCCAAGTTTAGTAAATTGTGGAGATGGATTTTTATTTATTCAACCACTCTCTCTTGCTAGTCTCATTTGTGGCAGAGAAAAAGCTACACATCTGCCAAATCCTATTTCCTTTTTCTCCTGGGCATACAGCAAGGCTACATGTCCCAACTTTCACAGCAGTTAGGGCTCTGGAGCTGTGTTCTGGCCAATGATGTTGAAACAGAAGTAACACAAACCACTTCTAAGCCTGGTCCCTAAGAAATGCCCAGCACAAACCCCCCAGATTCTTCTTTCTCTTTACTCATCTGCCAGCCAAATACAAAAGCACCCACCAGGGAGTTCAAAAGCTCCACCTAGGAGAAAGCAGAAGCACAATATGGAAGGACCTTGGATCCCTGAGTCACCACTTGGATAAAAGCTTCCCAAGAGAACCATCCACCTTTTCTTTTTTCCACTGGAGGATAATTGCTTTACAGCACTGTGTTGGTTTCCGCCATACACCAACATGAATCAGCCATATATACATACGTCTCCTCCCTCCCGTTACCCACCGCATCCCACCCCTCTTGCTTGTCAAAGAGCTCTGGACTGAGTTCCCTGTGTTACACGGCAACTTCCCACTGGCTATCTGGTTTGCATACGAGAACCATCCACCTTGGATGATTGAGTGAGCAAGGACATTTCCACTATTCAGCCACGGAGCATTCAGGGCTTATTTGTTACAGTAGGTGGCATTACTTATCATGACTGATAAACCTTTTCAATAACGGTGCTGGTAGCCAACAGGTTTTGAGGAGAGTTGACATTCTCTTCAATTCTGCCTCTCAACCTTTAGTTTCCTCCCCTGTGAGGGAGAATCCATCCTCCTTCAAGACTCAGACCATCCTTGGAGCACCTGCACCTCTCTTAGGTATCCCCATCTCTGCCACAATCCCCTCCAACCGGTCTCTCACCTCTGTGTCTTTGCCCCTGCACTAGTCACCACCTGGAATGTGAAAGAAATATGGCAGACCATGCATGCGCTTCCTGGTGGTTCAGATGGTAAAGACTCTGCCTGCAATGCAGGAGACCCAGGTTCAATCCCCAGATCAAAAAGATCCCCTGGAGAAGGGAATGGCAACCCACTCCAGAATTCTTTCCTGGAGAATTCTGTGGTCAGAGGAGCCTTGTGGGCTACAGTCCACGGGGTCACAAAGAGTCAGACACAACTGAGGGATTAACAATTTCACTTTGAAGCATGTGTTTCAGACTAAATGGGCAGAGATGCTGTCTACTGCTATAGTCCGGATTAAAAGCCAGTTGCAAGCAACACATCCATGACTTTGGCCTTGCAGATAATGTTCTCTAGCCACTAAGCAAACCAAGAATGTATGCTTTTAAGATAATTCAATTACTGAAATGAAGAGCTGGGGGTAATGTTTTGTTTTTTTGTTTTTTGGTTTTTTAACTCTTCTCTCTTCCTTATCCCACTCTTGTTCAGTCAGTTGCCAAGAGGTACTGATTCTATATCCAAATAGCTCTCAAATCCATCCATTTCTCTCCATCATCATTGTTTCCATCAAATTCCAGGCCACCATCATCTCTTAGCAAGAATTCCAGTTCCATTAATATGACCCTCTATGATCTGGCCCCTACCCCAGTTCCAGCCTCCTCTGTCTCATATGCTACATTCTATCAATAGCTACCCTGGACTTCTTTCAGTTCTTTAAATGCACCATCACTTTTTCTCTACTTTGTAATACTATCCTCATAGTCAGAAGCATTCTCCCCTACTTTCTCCCTTCTCCAACCAACTGCTGCTCACTCCAGGCTTCAGCTTGGGTGGCGATGGTTTAGTCTCTAGGTCGTGTGTGACCCCATGAGCTGTGACCTGCCAGGCTCCTCTGTCCATGGGATTCTCCAGGCAAGAATACTGGAGTGGGTTGCCAGTTCCTTCTCTAGGCAGTCTTCCCGACCCAGGGATCAAACTCAAGTCTCCAGCACCAGGCAGATTCTTTACCAACTGAACCACTGTTCCAAGAAGCCTTTTTTTTTTTTTTTAAAACTCATACATTTGACCCTGAAATTATGAACCTTGTCCTTCATTCAGAGAACTCCAATTACCTGCTTGACTAGGATGCTGGCTGGCAGGGACTATGTCTATACAACTCATTATTGTGTTTGCAGGGTCTAGCATGGCACATGGCATTTAGAGGTTTATTAATATGTTTTAATAAATATAGATGAATGTCTGGATGGATGACTGGAGGGAAAGATGGATGGATAACTGGATGGAAGGATGGATGGACAGGTGGATGCTTGAATGGATAGATGGATGGATGGATGGGTGGATGGATGGATTTCTCCTCAAGATGCTGAGTTTGAACCTGTGAGACCAAAGGAAACCAGAGACAGCTGTCATTTTGAGTACTCTAAAACCATGAGACCACATCCTCCTTCATCTTTGTTTTCATGGGGTTTGCATTCTATTTGGGGGTGAGCAGATGAGGGCGAGGGAGCAAGCAAAGACAATAGAAAACATACAAATAAACTTGGCAGCACCTGAAGATGACACACAAGACATGTTCTGGGGAGGTGTCATTTAATCCAAGACCTCAGGCACTTAAGCAGGTGAGAAATGCCAATCCCATGCCAAAAATCAAGCCAAATGATAATCAGGGCTGCCACTGATGACTGGCAGCAGAGGCTGGGATTTAAAAATAGACCAGTCAACCTATTATGCATATCCTGCCTTTTGCTTTAGTAATCACTTTCCCCAGGTGCCCAAGGAAATACAAATGGCCCCGAAATAGACAACAAGGGGCCCATTTTCAATCGCAATAAGAAAAAAGCAATTAAAATTGCATTGAGGCCCTCCTGTTGGATAATAAGCCTTATTCTGGAGCTCTGGTTCAGCCATCTCCACCAGTGTTAAGGGGTACAGGAAAGATCACCATCTGGAGGAAATAAAGCCGATGGAAGAAAAAAAACACCCCACGGCTAAGAGATGTAAAGAATTCATATCAGAATTGTGCATAGGGAAATAGCCAAGAAAACAACCATAGCCCAAGGCTTACCCAGTTGGTGACCAGTTACCCAGTGGGGCCAGAGCCCTGGCACAAGCATTTGCCAGAGATCAAGCCCTGAGCCTTTGGAGTAAGAGCACTGACTCCAAGACCCTAGACTACCAGAGAACTAACCCTAGGGAGGATCAAATAGTGAGAACTCACACAAAGGAAATCACTGGAATATAAGACCCAGCATAACCCAACCACCCTGTGCAGCACAACTCATCTAAACAATAAACAAAACAAAAATACGAACAAAATCATCAGCAGACAGAATTACCATCTCACTCAACGTCACTCAACATCAGAGGAAAAACATACAAACAACGAAACAAAACTCAGCACAAATCTCACCCTATACAAAGTTTACACAAACCACTGGACTAACCTTCAAAGTCAAAGTCAAAGTGAAGTCATTTAGTCGTGTCTGATTCTTTGTGACCCCATGGACACCAGGCTCCTCCATCCGTGGGATTTTCTAGGCAAGAGTACTAGAGTGGGTTGCCATTTCCTTCTCCTTAGGAGGGCAGAAACCAAAAGGAAGAAATAATTCAACCCTGAAGCCTGGGAAAAGAGACCTCAAACACAATAAGTTTAAAAAAATAACAATGAAAAGGCAGAGAAATACTACACAAATGAAGAAATAAACTAGAAACACAGAAGTCCAAATAAATGAAGAAGAAACAGGCAATCTACCTGAAAAACAATTCAGAATAATGATAGTAAAGATGATCAAAAACCTTGAAAACAGAATGGAGAAAATGCAAGAATCAATTAACAAAGACCTAGAAGAATGAAAGAATAAATATACAGAGACAAACAACACAATTATTGAAATTAAAAATACTCTAGAAGGAATCAATATCTGAAACAAAAGAATGAATCAGTGAGCTGGAAGATAAAATAGTGGAAATAACTTCTGAAGAGCAGAACAGAGTAAAAGAATGAAAAGAACTGAAGATAGTCTCTGAGACCTCTGGGATAATACCAAATGCACCAACATTCAAATTATAGGGGTCCCAGAAGAAGAAGAGAAAGAAAAGGCATGAGAAAATTTTTGAAGAGATTATAGTTGAAAATTTCCCCAACATGGAAAAGGAAATAGTCAATCTAGTTTAAGAGGAACAAAGAGTCCCATACAGGATAAACCCAAGGAGAAACACATCAAGACACATACTAATCAAACTAACTTAAACAAAGACTAAACACAAAGAAAGAATATTAAAAGCAGCAAGGGAAAAGCAACAAGTAACATACAAGGGAAACCCCATACATTTAACTGCTGATCTTTCAGCAGAAACTCTGCAGGCCAGAAGGAAAGGCAGGATATATTTAAAGCACTGAATGGGAGAAAACCTGCAACTAAGATTATTATACCTGGCAAGGATCTCATTCAAAATTGATGGAGAAATAAAAAGCTTTTCAGACAAGCAGAAGTTAAGAGAATTCAGTGCCACCAAACCAGCTGTACAACAAATGTTAAAGGGACTTATATAGTCAAGAAATACAAGAGAAGAAAAGGATATACAAAATCAACCCCAAACAAGAATAGCAATAGGAACACATATCTCAATAATTACTTTAAATATAAATGGGCTAAATGCTCCAACCAAAAGACACAAACTGGCTGAATGGATACAAAAACAAGACCCATATATATGCTGTCTACAAGAAACCCACTTCAGACCTAAAGACATATAAACTGAAAGTGAGACGATGGGAAAATATATTCCATGCAAATGGGAAGCAAAAGAAAGCTAGAGTAATAGGTATGGTAAACTGCAGAGAAAATGAGAAATATGTTTTCACAGAATCTGTATTGTGGACCAAACTAAGCCTACTTTCTGTGAATTCCTTGTGATGCATTGGTGACAAATATATGTAATGAGTACATTAAAAAAAAAAAAAAGAAAGAAAGCTGGAATAGCAATCAGACAAAATAGAGCTTAAAATAGATTACAAGAGATAAGGAAGGACACTACATAATGTTCAAGGGATCAGTCCAAGAGGAAGACCTAACAACTGTAAAATCTACGCACCCAACATAGGAGCACCTTAACACATAAGACAAACACTACCAGACATAAAAGGAGAAACTGACAGTAACACAGTAATAATAGGAGACTTGAGCACCCCACTCACACCAACGGACAGATCATCAACACAGAAAATTAATAAGGAAACACACGTCTTAAACGATACATTAGATGAGATGGATCTTGTTGATATCTTCAGGAAATTCCATCCAAACACAGAAGAATACACCTTCTTCTCAAGTGCACATGGAACATTCTCCAGGATAGACCACATCTTGGGTCACAAATCAAACCTCAGTAAATTTAAGAAAATTGAAATTATATCAAGCATATTTTCTGATCACAATACTTTGAGACTGGATATCAATTACAAGAAAAAAAAACTGTAGGAAACACAAACACATGGAGATTAAACAACACGTTTCTAAATAACCAACAAATTACTGAAGAAATCAAAGGGAAATCAAAAAGTTTCTAGAAACAAATGACCATGAAAACACAATTCAAAACCTATGGGGTGCAATAAAAGCAGTTCTAAGAGGAAATTTATAGCAATACAATCCTACCTCAAGAAACAAAAAAAACAAATAGACAACCTAACCTTATGCCTAAAACAACTGGAAAAAGAAAAACAACAACAACAAAAACCTCCCAAAATTAGTAGAAGGAAAGAAATAATACAGAACAGAGCAGAAATAAATGAAAAAGAAATGAAAGAAACAATAGTAAAGATTAATAAAACTAAAAGCTGATTCTTTAAGATAAACAAAATTGACAAACCTTTAGCCAGATTCATCAAGAAAAAAAGAGAGAAGAATCAAGTCAACAAAATTAGAAATGAAAAAGGTCAGGTTACAACAGACAATGCAGAAATACAAAGGATTATAAGAGACTATTATGAGCAACTATATGGTAATAAAATGGATAACCTGGAAGAAATGGACAGATGGTTAGAAAAGTTTAATCTCCCAAGATGGAATCAGCAGAAATAGAAATTATGAACAACTCAATTACAAGCACTGAAATTGAAGCTGTGGTCAAAAATCTCCCCCTCATACAAAAGCCCAGGACCAGATCACTTCACAGGAGAATTCTATCAAACATTTAGAGAAGAGCTAATGCCTATCCTTCTAAAACTCTTTCCAAAAATTTCAGGGGAAGGAGCACTTCCAAACTCATTCTACAAGGCCACCATCACCCTGATACCAAAATCAGACAAAGATAACACACACAAAATTACAGGCCAATGAACATAGATGCAAAAATCCTCAATTCAATTTTAGCAAACAGAATTCAGCAACACATCAAAAAGCTCATATACCACGATCAACTTGGGTTTATTCCAGGGATGTAAGGATTCTTCAGTATATGCAAATCAATCAATGTGATACACCATATTAACAAATTGAAAGATAAAAACCATATGATAATCTCAATAGATGCAGAAAAAGACTTTGACAAAATTCAGCATCCATTTATGATTGAAACTCTTCAAAAATCGGGCATAGAAGTGAACTACTTCAACATAGTAAAGCCCATATATGATAAGCCTACTGCAAACATTATTCTCAATAGTGAAAAATTGAAAGCACTCCCCTAAGATCAGGAACAAGACAAGGGTGTGCACTTTCACCACTGTTACTCACCATAGTTCTGGAAGTCCCAGCTACAGCAATCAGAGAAGAAAAAGAAATAAAAGGACTCCAGATCAGAAAAGAAGTAAAGCTCTCCCTGTTTGCAGATGACATGATACTATACATAGAAAACCCTAAAGATAGTATCAGAAAATTACTAGAGCTAATCAGTAAATTTAGCAAAGTTACAGGATACAAAATCAATACATAGAAATCACCTGCATTTCTATATACTAACAATGAAAAATCAGAAAGAGAAGGAATCAATCTCATTCACCACTGCAACAAAAGGATTAAACATCTAGGAGTAAACTTACCTTAGGAGACAAAAGAACTGTACACAGAAAATTATAAGACACAAATGAAAGAAATCAAAGATGTCGTAAACAGATGGAGAGATATTCCATGCTCCTGGGTAGGAAGAATCAATATTGTGAAAATGACTATACTACCAAACGCAATCTACAGATTCAATGTGATCCCTATCAAATTACCAATGACATTTTTCACAGAACTAGAACAAAAAATTTCACAATGCATATGGAAACACAAAAGACCCCAAATAGCCAAAGCAGTTTTGAGAAAGAAGAATGAAGCTGGAGGAATCAACCTTCCCGACTTCAGGTTATATTACAAAGCTACAGTCATCAAGATAGTATGGTACTGGCACAAAAACAGAAATAGAGACCAATAAAACAAGACAGAAAGCCCAGAAATAAATCCATGCACCCATGGGCACCTTATTTTTGACAAAGGAGACAAGTATACACAATGGGGCAAAGACAGCCTCTTCAATAAACAGTGCTGGGAAAACTGGACAGCTACATGTAAAAGAATGAAATTAGAACACTTCCTAACATCAAACACAAAGATAAACTCAAAATGCATTAACGACCTAAATACAAAACCAGAAACTATAAAACTCTTAGAGGAAAACATAGGCAGAACACTCGATGACATGCATCAAAGCAAGATCCTCCATGACCCACTTCCTAGAGTAACGGAAATAAAAACAAAAGTAAACAAGTGGGACATGATTAAACTTAAAAGCTTTTGCGCTGCAAAGGAAACTACAAACAAGGTGAAAAGACAACCCTCAGAATGGGAGAAAATAATAGCAAATCAAACAACTGACAAAGGATTAATTCCCCAAATATACAAGCAGCTCATACAACTCAATTCCAGAAAAACAAACAACCCAATCAAAAAGTAGGAAAAAGACCTAAACAGACATTTCACCAAAGAAGACATACAGATGGCTAACAAACACACGAAAAGATGCTCAACATCGCTCTTTATTAGAGAAACGCAAATCAAAACCACAATGCGATATCACCTCACACCAGTCAGAATGGCCATCATCAAAAAGTCTACAAACAATAAATGCTGGAGAGGGTGTGGAGAAAAAGGAAAGCTCTTGCACTGTTGGTGGGAATGTAAATTGATACAGCTGCTATGGGAGATGGTATGGAGAGTCCTTAAAAACTAGGACTAAAACCACCATACGACCCAGCAGTCCCACTCCTGGGCATATACCCTGAGGAAACCAATATTGAAAAAGACACATGTATCCCATTGTTCACTGTAGCACTATTTACAGTAGCTAGAACATGAAGCAACCTAGATGTCCACTGACAGATGAATGGATAAAGAAGTTCTTGTACATATACCCAGTGGAATATTACTCAGCAATAAAAGGAATGCATTTGAGTCAGTTCTACTGAGGTGGACAAACCTAGAACCCATTATACAGAGTGAAGTAAGTCAGAAAGAGAATCATACACATCATATTCTAAAGCATGCATACAGAATCTAGAAAAATGGTACTGAAGAACTTATTTACAGGACAGCAGTGGAGAAACAGACATAGAGAATAAACTTATGGACAGGGGGAGAGGGGAGGAGGTGAGATGTATGGGAAGAGTGACATGCAAACTCACATTACCATATGTAAAACAGATAGCCAATGGAAATTTCCTGTATGGTTCAAGAAACTCAAACAGGGGCTCTGTATCAATCTACACGGGCGAGATGGGGAGGGAGGTTCAAAGGGAGGGGATATATATATACCCATGGCTGATTCATATTGAGGTTTGACAGAAAACAACAAAATTCTGTAAAGCAATTATCCTTCAATTAATAAATAAATAAATTTAAAACAAAACAAAAATTGCACTGAGATGCCACTTCCTACCTAGCACATGGGCAAAAATCTGAAGGAATGACAATTGGCCCTGCTGGCTGGGCTGAGGGGCACCAGGGGGGCAGGAGGGAATGGAAATTGGTGTGGGCCTCATGGAAGGTCATTGGGCAATGTCGGTCAAAATTACTCAGGGTTTTACTCTTTGACCAGCGATCCGATGTCTCCAAACGTATCCCATTGTCCATGTCACACTTGACATCCTTTTCAAAGTGGCAGAGGTACAATGTTACTCATTGCGGCATTGTATATAAAGGTACAGTATTGGAAACAACCCCTGTATGCATCAGTGGTTTAATGCATTGTGGACCACCACAAAAAGTAATAACCGTAGTTCAGATTCGTATCACCTACTTCATGCCAGGCACTATTCTATATGCATTATATGGTCAGAACGGGCATCATCAAAAAGGCCACAAACAGTAAATGCTCCTGAAGGTGTGGATAACAGGGAACCCTCCAGTACTGCTGGTGGAGGTGTGAAATGGTGCAGCCACTATGCAGAACAGTATGGAGGTTCCTCAAAAAGCTCAAAATAGAGTAAGCATAGGAGCCAGTGATCCCACTCCTGAGCATATATACGGACATACATTTAATTTGAAGACACATGCACCCTAGGTTCATAACAGCATTATTTACAATAGCCAAGACATGGAAGCAACCTAAGTGTTCACAGACAGATGAATGGGTATACATACACACACACACACACACACACACACACACACACACACACACCCCAGAACATTACTCCACCACAAAAAGAATGAAGCAATGCCATTTGCAGGAACACTGATGGACCTAGAGATTCTCATACTAAGTGAAGTAAGGCCAAATACATGGTATCACTTATACCTGGAATCTAAAAAAATGTGACAAATGAACTTATTTACAAAACAGAAGTAGATTCACAGACATAGAAAACAAATGTATGGTTACCAAAGGGGAAAGGGGAGGGAGGGATAAATTAGGAGTCTGGGATTGATATATGCATACTACTATACATAAAATAGACAGTCAAAAGGACCTACTGCATAGCATGTGGAATTACACTCAATATCTTGCAATAACCTATAAGGAAAAGAATCTTTAAAAGAAAAGATAGTTCAGTTCAGTTCAGTTCAGTTCAGTTACTCAGTTGTATCTGACTCTTTGCGACCCCATGGACTGCAGCATGCCAGGCTTCCCTGTCCATCACCAACTCCCAGAGCTTGCTCAAACTCATATCCATCAAGTTGGTGATGCCATCCAACCATCTCACCCTCTGTCGTCCCCTTCTCCTCCTGCCTTCTATCTTTCTCAGCATCCGGGTCTTTTCTAGTGAGTCAGTTTTTTGCATCAGGTGGCCAAAGTATCAGGACTGATTTCCTTTAGGATTGGCTGGTTTGATCTTTTTGCTGTCTTAGGGACTCTGAAGAGTCTTCTCCAACAGCACAGTTCAAAAGCATCAATTCTTTGGCACTCAGCTTTCTTTATGATCCAACTCTCACATCCATACATGACTACTGGAAAAACCATGTAGCTTTGACTACATGGACCTTTGTCAATAATGTCTCTGCTTTTTAATATGCTGTCTAGGTTGGTCATAGCTTTTCTTCCAAAGAGCAAGCATCTTTTAATTTCATGGCTGCAGTCACCATCTGCAGTGATTTTGGAGCCCCTCAAATTAAGTCTTTCACTGTTTTCATTGATTCTCCATCTCCATCTATTTTCCATGAAGTGATGGTACCAGATGCCATGATCTTAGTTTTTTGAATGTTGAGTTTTAAGCCAGTGTTTTCAATTTTCTCTTTCACTTTCATCAAGAGGCTATTTAGTTCCTCTTCACTTTCTGCCATAAGGGTGGTGTCATCTACATATTTGAGGTTATTGATATTTCTCCTGGCAATCTTGATTCCAGTTTATACTTCATCCAGTCTATCATTTCTCATGATGCTCTGCATATAAGTTACATAAGCAAGGTGACAATATGCAACTTTTAACGTACTCCTTTCCCAATTTGGAACCAGTCTGTTGTTCCATGTCCGGTTCTGTTGCTTCTTGACCTGCATACAGATTTTTCAGGAGGCAGGTAAGATATATACATATGCATAACTGAAGCAGGATCTCCAGGTGACTCAGTGGTAAAGAATCTGCCTGCCAATGCAGAAGACAGGTTCAGTCCCTTGGTTGGGAAGATCCTCTGGAGGAGGAAACGGCAACTCATACCGGTATTCTTGCCTGGACAATTCCATGGACAGAGGAGCCTGGAGGCTCTAGAACATAGGGCTGCAAAGAGTTGAACATGACTGAGTGACTGAGCATGCTTAACTGAATCATTTTGCTGTACACCTGCAGTTAACACAACTTTGTAGACCAACTATATTTCAATAAAATTGGATGGCATCACTGATTCAATGGACACAAACTTGGGCAAACTCTGGGAGATGGTGAGGGTCAGGGAAACCTGGCATTTCATTCCACAGAGTCACAAAGGTTGGACACAACCTGGTGACTGAACAACAACAATGTGTTAACTCGTAACAGCCATATACATATACCCTAACAGCCAACCTATCTCACAGGTGAAAAAACTGAGGTCTGGAGAGGATCAGTAACTTGCCCAAATTACACAGCTGGGTAGCATTGCACCTGTGTGCATAGTCAGGTTGGGGAGGAGAGGTGATGATGGAGCACCTGGGAACAGACACAGTTATGTGTCTATAAAAAAGAAGAGGTCCAAGAGAGCTGTTTGGAGCACGGGAAAGACAGTGATGGTGAGCAGGGGAGCGGGATGCTGTGAGCTTGCCTTTGCATCACACTCAGGCACTGGGGAAGGGATTCGTGGGTGAGATGGAGGAGGGAACCTCAACATCCCCACCTTCCTCAGCTATCCTCAATCGTGCAGCTGTAATACTCTCTTTCTGTGCTTGATCTAGGCACCAGTTCACAGGGCATCTGGAAGACAGAGGAACACACTAAACCAACACTATAAAGGATGCCAGCTGGCGGCTAGTGGTAAAGAACCTGCCTACCAGTACAGGAGACATAAGAGATGTTGGTTTCATCCCTGGGTCAGGAAGATCCCTGGAGGAGGGCATGGCAACCCACTCCAATATTTTTGCCTGGAGAATCCCATGAACAGAGGAGCCTGGCAGGCTACTCTTCAGAGGGTTTCAGAGAGTTGGACACAATTGAAGTGACTTAGCACACACACAAATGATACAATCAGCAAAATTCAATGTATGGAATGGTCTCCAGGACAAATGATCCAGTTCCTTCCATAAATAAATGACAATAAGACAAAAAGGCGGTCAAACAGTCACACATTTCAAGAGACTTATGAGACATATCAAGCAACGAGGGTGGTGATGATAATGACTGGATATTTGATGATATTAAAGAACTATAGTTGGGGCTTTCCTGGTGGCTCAGTGGTAAAGAATCTGCTGACCAATGCAGGAGACACAGGTTCAATCCCTGGTCCGGGAAGATCCCACATGCCCCAGAGCAACTAGGCCTGTGTGCCACAACTCGTGAGTCTGTGCTCCAGAGCCAGGCAGCTGCAGGCACCGAGTCCACCTGCCACAGAGCACGTGCTCTGCAACAGGAGAAGCCACTGCAATGCAAAGCCCATGCCCCAAAGCATATCCCCCCTCTCACCACAGCTGGAGAAAGCCTCAGCAGCAACAAAGACCCAGCACAGTCAAAAACTAAATAGAATTATTTTATAAAACTATCGTCATGTTTGAATTGGTAAAATCTGAATAAAATCTGTGGTTCAGTCAATAGTAATGTACCACTATAATGAACACACTATTGTAAAATGATAACATTAGCAGATACTGGGCAAGGGGCACATAGGAATTCCTCATTATCTTTCCAAATTTTTGTAAGTCTAAAATCATTTTAAAATGAAAAGTTTTAGGGAATTCCCTGGCAGTCCAGTGGTGGGGGCGCTGTGCTACCATGGCAAGGGGCATGGGTTCAATCCCTGGTCAGGAAACTAAGATTCCCACGTGTCAGGTGGTAAAGCCAAAAATAATAATTAAAAAATTAAAAGTTTATTTTGAAACAATGGTATTGTGATTGCAATTTTTAATGGACTCTTTTAAATCACGTGTATTTATTTTTATTTATTTTCTTGAGGTATAGTTGATTCACAAAGTTTCAGGTGTGCAGCAAAGTAATTCAATCATATATATCTGTAGCTATATATAAGTATAAAGATCTATATCTTTTCAGAATATGTATATATATTCATTTCAGATTCTTTTCCATTATAGGTTATTATAAGATACTGAATATAGTTCCCTGTGTTATATAGTTCCCTGGGCTTCCCAGTTGGCTCAGTGGTAAAGAATCTGCCTGTCAATTCATGAGAAGGAAATGCCAACCCACTCCTGTATTTTTGCCTGGGAAACCCCATGGACAGAGGAGCCTGGCAGTCTATAGTCCATGTGGTCATAGAGTTGGACAAGACTTACCAACTGAACAGCAGATAGAACTAAAGCGATTCAAAGCCTTCTTTACCATCACTGTTCAAATAATCAACCAGGCACTTGTCAAATGCCCCTTTAGCCCATCCTCTCCTCTTCATCCCCATTACCAGTCAGTTCAGGCCTCTGACATCAATTGCCTGGACCATTGCAGTATCCTCCCTATTAATTTCCTTCCGTCACCCCTCACACTGCCCCTAGAGGACTCTTTCTCACACCTCTGACTGAGAACTCTCTGGTTCAGAATTCTTTGGTGCTCTCTTTTTGTTAAATTGTGGGAAAACACATATAACATTTACCATTTTAAATACATTTAAGCGTATGGTGGTGCTAGTGGTAAAGAATCACCTGCCAATGCACGAGAATGTAAGAGACGGGTTTGATCCCTGGGTCGGGAGGATCCCCTGGAGGAGGAAATGGCAACCCACTTCAGTATTCTCTTCTGGACGTTTATATTCCATGGAGTCACAGAGAGCTGGACATGATTGAAGCAACTTAGCACAGCACAGCAGAAATATACAGCTCAGTGGCATTAAGGACAGTCTTACACTTTCTGCCTCTATGACTATGACTAATTTAGAGATCTCATATAAGTGGAATCATACAGTACTGGTCCCTTTGTACTTGCTTATTTCACTCAGTGTAATATCTTCAAGGTTCATCCATGTTGTGCCATGTGTCAGAATTTCCTTCCCTCTTAAGGCTGAATTAATACTTTACTACATGTATGTATCACATTTTAAAATCCATTCACCCATCGGTAAACACTTAGGCTGCTTCCACCTTTTGACTATTGTGGACAGTGTTGCAAGGAACACGGTATACAAATATCTCTTCAAGACCCTGCTTTCAGTTCTTAATGGGTATATACTTGTAAGCACCAAAGAATTGATGCTTCCTAAGTGTGGTGCTGGAGAAGACTCTTAAGAATCCCTTGGACAGCAAGGAGAGCAAATCAGTCAATCCTAAAGGACATCAACCCTGAATATTCACTGGAAGGACTGAAGCTGAAGCTCCAATACTTTGGCCACCTGATGCAAAGAGCTGACTTACTGGAAAAGACCCCAATGCTGGGAAAGATTGAGGACAGGAGAAGAAGGGGGCGACAGAAGATGAGATGGTTGGATGGCATCACCGACTCGATGGACATGAATTGAGCAAACTCCGGGAGATGGGGGAACCTGGCGTACTGCAGTCCATAGAGTTGCAAAGAGTTGGACACAACTGAGCAACGAACAAAAACAGCAACAAATGGTAATTCATTTAATGGCTCTTGCTTCTTGGTTAACTCCTTTGCTCTAGGTCTCTAGGCCTCTCACTCAGCATCCACACTGTTACCAGAGATTGCCCTCTACCCACTGGATAAAGTCAAAAGCCTTGATTTTATTTCTGTGTACCAGATCATTATCTTGCTGCATCCTTCTTGAACCATAAATTCTAGCCCAGAGATGCTGGTTGCCCGTTAGAGTCCCCAGAACCTACCTTCTGAGAGTCTGTTTTGTTAGTTCTGAAGCATGGTTCTGGCATTGGCATTTTATTTTTAAGTTTCCCAGAACTTCAGCTGAGCAGGCTTCTTGGCAAAGCATGGGCAGCTGTGCCCAGTCACTTTCCATTCCTCTAGTACTTCAGATCTGGAGAAGAAGATGGCACCCCACTCCAGCATTCTTGCCTGGAAAAGCCCAAGCACAGAGAAGGCTGGCAGGGCTACAGTTCATGGGGTTGTAAAGAGTCAGACACAAGTGAGCACAGCACAGCCGCAGCAGTTCCAAAGATGTATTGGACCTCTAGGCCTTTGGGTACCAATCTCCCTTCACCCTGGAAACCCGTTCTCTCCCTGAGTGTCTGATACGTACCAACCCACATCAGGAATCACACACGGGGACTTCCCTGGTGGCCCAGCAGTTAAGAATCTGCCTGCCAACCCAGGGGGCATGGGTTCAATCCCTGGCCTGGAAAGACTCCACCTGCCATGAAGCAGCTAAGGCTGGGTGCCACAACTCCTGAAGCCCCGGCTCTGCAATAAGAGAGGCCACCACAATGAGAAGCCCTCGAGCCGCAGGGAAGCACAGCCCCCACTCAGTCTAACTAGAGAAACCCTGTGCACAGCAACAAAGATCCAGCTCGGCCAAAAATTAATGAATGAATGAATTTTAAAAAGAACTCCACACTTTATGAATTCTTTTCTGACAGTTCTCAATAGAACCAACCAGTCACCCCCTGGAGTCCCTGTGTATCCCTATCTCACCATCTAGAACGTAAGACTCCTGAGAGGACAGCTTGCGGCTTATTTTTGCACCCCCTCCATGTGGAACAGCTGCTGACAAACAGGAGCCCCTCAGCCCAAAGTCACCCTATTAGCATACCAAAAGCACTCGTCACTTTGAAGATTCCAGAGGTTTTAGAAGCTGTATTCTGGAACTGGGGACAAAGCCCAGATATTTTTTATTATTAATATGCCACAGGTTGAGGACCTCGTTTCAGCCCCCGAATGTAGCCATTCCTAAAACCCAACCTTATTTCAGTCCCTGGATACAACCACTGAAGCCTTATTTTTAAATTATCTGAATCAATAAAATTCACCACTACCACCACACTTTTTTTTTAAACCTGAGTCAGTTTGCATTGTGTTCCACCTCTTAAACTAAAAGAATGATATGCTTGTTGTGTTTAGTCACTCAGTTGTGTTCAACTCTTTGCGGCCCCGTGGACTGTAGCCCGCCAGGGCCCTCTGTCCATGGGAATTCCCTAGGCAAGAATACTGGAGTGGGTTCCCATGCCCTCCTCCAGGAAATTTTTCCGACCCAGGGATTGAACCCAGGTATCCCGCATTGCAGGTGGATCTTTCCTGTCTGAACCACCAGGGCAGCCCATGAATACTGGAGTGGGTAGCCTATTCCTTCTCCAGGGGATCGTCCCGACCCAGGAATCGAACGAGGGTCTGCTGCATTGCAGGCAGATTCTTTCCCAGCTGAGCTACTGGGGAAGCCCGAAAGAACAATAACTCCGGGTTTTCCTATCCATCTGGAATGCCCTCCCCAAGACCAACACATTTATCAGCCTAACAAACTTCAGCTGACCACTCAACGTTTCCTCCACTGGGTAAGCTCCCACCACTGCATAGAGCAAAGCCGAGGTGGGGTGGGGGGTTCCCACTGCCCTCTGCATGTTCCCCGCCGCAGCATTTGTCTGACACCATGATGACTGTTGATCTGTGTTTCAGCTGCACTAGACTGCTCACTCTTGGCAACAAAGTATGAGGGCCTTTTTACGTTTGTGTTCACACTAACTGTGAACTGTTACTGTGCTGACCCCAGCGGCACCCAGTAAATAGCTGTTGTGTTGAATGAACAAGTAAATGAATGATTAAATAGTAAAATGTCACCTTCATCTGACAATGGATTTATTTTTATAAAGGGAAAGAAAAACAAAGGCCGGATGGTGGCTTCAGGGCTCAGGCGCACTGCATTCTCTCCCCGATTAAATAGCAGGCAAGGTGTGTGGGAAGGGAACAGAGGGACCTCGGAGACAGGCAGATAAAGGAGTGGGTGGCTCTTGCCAGCAGCCGGCCTTTCTTTCATCTTCTGCTGTGAGTGTCCAGCCGCGTCCCCCTGTGCCCACCTGCCAGGCTCAGCTCCTCTGGATCCCCAGAAACAATGAGAAATAATTTATCTGAGGAAGGGGCGGGGGAGATCGGATGGAAAAGGGAGGAAGATGTGTCTATTTCATTCCAGCTGGCTCCAACTCTCCACCACTGCTCCCTGAGCTAGCCAAATGCATCTTCTAATTTAGTTCATTCTTCTCTTCCCAGCCACTGGTAACAGACCCACACAGAATACTGTCGGAATTCAACCACCCTTCCTCCCTGTGAAAAGGAAAAGGGAGAAGGCACGCAAAAGAGAAATGGATGGAGGAAGAAAAGAAGGGAAAAGATAAAGGAGAAATGATCATAGCAAGAGCTAATAAATATAGCTCTGACTGTACGCCAGGCACTCAGCTGACAACCTGACATACAGAGTAACACAATTCATCCTTCTCCAAATTGTGAGGTAGGTCCTAGCATGATTCCCATTTTACAGGTGAGAATGGGGAGCCAAAATAAAGCAGGAGACAAGGCAAGGACTTAAATATTTTCAAAGGAAGGCATTGGTGGGTCCCAAGCCCTGGAACACAGATTAGCACATAGGAGGTGCTCATTCAAGGAAGAAATCCTAACCCGCAACATAAAGACCACGTCATCATACCTTATAAAGTGGACAAAAGCACATTTCAAAACCATAGGTATGTATTATGCTAATTTTCCTTTAGTACACATATTGGAAAAATTCTACAGCATTACCACCATTAATGGGTACGATCTTGAGGTGGAAAGTGTTAGTCTCTCAGTCATGTCCGACTCTTTTGTGACCCCTGTGGACTGTAGCCCACCAGGCTTCTCGGTCCATGGAATTCTCCAGGCAAGAATACTGGAGTGAGTTGCCATTCCTTCTCCAGGGGATCTTCCCCACCCAGGGATCGAACCCAGGTCTCTTGCATTGCAGGAGGATTCTTTAGCATCTGAGCCACCGGGGAAGCCCCATCTTGAGGTGGGGGTGGGAGTTAAAGGATAAATTCAGTCATTTCAAAACACTGACTTTTGTTTTAAATAAGAATTCAGGGCTCCCTAGGTGATCCAGTGGATAAGAATCCATCTGCTGATGCAGGAGACACAGGTTTGATCCCTGGTCAGAGAACTAGATCTCATACTCTGCAACTAAAGAACCCACATGCTACAACGAAGAGCCAGTATGGCCATATAAATAAAAATAGCTTTTTAAAAAAGGATTGATATAAGCAAGGCACTCAGACCAGTGTCCAGCACACAGTAAGAACAACGAAAACACTTGCTATTATTGTCCTAAGTCAATCCAATACAGCAAAGTTTCATAAAAATGTTTTTAGTTACAATTATAGCTGGGAAAAGGACAATTGTCTGTGGCAAAGAGTAAGAACACAGTGGGGGTTTCCATGTTCAAAGACAGGTAAACTTAACCAATAGTGATAGAACAGAATAATGGGGGGGCACTGGGAAGGGGCATTGAGGAGACTTGCGGGGGGCAGGGCTGTTCTACATCTGGATCTGAGTGATGTTGGCCTTGGTAAAGATTAGAAATATCATATATTAATGCACATATATGGAATCTAGAAAAACGGTCCTGATGAACCTCTTTGCAGGGCAGGAAGAGAGACACAGACATAGAGGACAGACTTGTGGACACAACGGGGGAAGGAGAGGGCGGGACAAACGGAAAGAGTGGCGTTGGCGTGTATACACTACCATGCGTGAAACAGACAGCTAATGGGACGCTGCACAACGCAGGGCACTCAGCCCAGTACTCTGCGATGGCCAGGAGGAGTGGGATGGGGGGAGAGTGGGAGGGGGGCCCAAGACGGAGGCACATATGTGTGCTTATGGCTGATTCACATTGTTATATGGCAGATACTGACCCAACACTGTAAAGCAACCATCCTCCAATTAAAAATTTTAAAAAGAATTCAAGAAGCTATGAAGTTAAAGTATATATGCTTTGCACATTTCATTTTTTAAAAGACTTTTTCAACGCAATGACTGAATAAACAAGTAAGTAAATAATAAATACGGTGACACTCTAGCTGGTTGAGGGCTGCTATTGGGAATTATGAAGGGCTAAAGCCCTCGGTTGAACCACGGTGCCAGGTTGCTAGTCCCAAGGAGGAATGAGTTAGTGCGTCTTTGTCAGCTCCTTTTGCCATGGCAACAGGATGGCAGAGCACTGAGAGACACTGGCCTCAGCACTTTTTAATCTGAGAGCTTTAAAGAAAGGCTCTGAGTCGGGGGAGGAAAAGGAGAGCATGGAAGAACTGGCTGGCAAGATGCTGGGGTGGTGGAAAAAAAATGCTTCCAAGGCAAAAGGATGAAGAACCAGCTTTTCTGGGCTCTGGATGCATTGCCTGGCAGGCTGGAGACATTCCCGCCCATACCTGCTTCCTCTAGAGAAAACAGGCAGGATGTTTAAGCTTCACCAGCAACTTCCCCTTCCCCCACAGAAAATGATAATAGAGCTCACTTTTAAAAATATTTTTAAGCCCTCTAAAGAATATTTAGCCAGAAAGTGTTCCCAAGAAAATTGGGTACAAATACTAGGTCAACCTAACTAAAAAAAAATGCATGCGTATTTTGGGGCTCTGTGACTGTCTGGTTGGCAGGCTTGTATCAGGGCAGGTGATTTAGGGTCCAGACATCTAATCCATAGATGTATCATCTAATCAGAAAAAAAAGGCAGATTTCTCTACATTTCACTTTTCAGGTGCTGTTTTACTAAGATTTCAGGGCAGGTAATTTGTTTTGCTCTTGGAAATGAGCCAAAAGAAAACTTTAGGTTAACTCAGGGAGGAAAACGTGATTATGAACACGATACTACCCACAAGTGAACTGTGCACTTTATGAAAAAAAGGTTGTCACGTTTTCATTCTCCATCAATCACCTTTGCAGAAGAGATTAGTCATATTCACCAATCTCCTAGCATGAAGATGGACTACATTTCCCAGATACCCTTGTGATTCAGTGTGGTCAAATGACTAGTGAAATGCATTCTGGACCTTAAGGAAAAGGACATCTCTTCCCATTTAGCTGCCACCTTTGGTGAGCCAGCAAATGACAATACCTAGAGGATGATGCTATCTAGGCTTGGGTTCCCCAAAAGGAGACCCTGAGACAAGGTTTCAAATGTAAATATTTATTTGTGAAGTGATCCCAGAAAACAATACAGCAAGGGAGTGGGAAAATAAAGCAGAGTAGAGAAGGCAGCCAGTTACCACCATGGGTGCCTGAGATTCAATCCTGCTAGAGTGCTAGAAGGCAGCAGAGAACACACACTTCAAAGCCATCCCATACAAGAGGGAGGGAGTTGTGGTGTTTATCCACCAAGCCTCAGTGGTCATTGGTGGGAGTTGCTCCCTCGAGAGGGGAAGATCTCCAGCACTTCAAGCTTACCTTGCTTGCACACCCAGTGAGCTCCAGCTACCAGGAAAAGCTCTCAGACAAAGAGGTGCAGGTGCTGTCTGTTGAGAATGGTAATGGCAGGTCCAAAAGTGCCAGGGAGTTATGGGTGAAGCATCAATAGCATCTACTGCAATGGCAGAACCAGAGAAAAGAAGGAACCTGATCCCTGAATGATTGCCTGGAGCAGAGCCACACCATCAAACCAGTCTATAACAAAAGAGAGGATTAAACTCCTACCTACCCTCTTTAAGTCACTGAATTAGTACTGGCTTCTATTACTGCAGCCTCTCCTAACCCTATATTAGCCTTCTTCACATTGAGCTTGGGAGCTACAGCTTCAGAGAGAAGAGCACCCAACGCTGAGGACCTGTGGTTTTCATGCACTGTTTCAGCAAATTTTCATAAGAACTCTAAGCTATTGGACGTCCCACCCATAACATCACCCCTGGTGAGTTTTAAGGGAGGGAAGACAGACAGAAGTGCTGGGTGGTTAACATCCTCAGAAGCAATTAATGTCCTCAACCAACACCAGATGGGAACTGGTGGATAAATATGCTAGCTCCATCTCCACTCAAGCAGGATGACTCTGAAGAGCATGCTGTCTGCTGCCTCATGGAGGTCGCGTTGGAACAGAGCCCAGTTCCCACAGTGGTGACTGGTTTGCTAACACACCATCCACCAGCTAGTTCCTCTCCCTGTTTCCCTCCCCCTTTCTCTCCTAGTGTTTCCTGGGATTACCTTCCACATAAGTATGTGTACTTAATTTTTTTCTTTCTTTCTTCCTTTTTTTTAACTGACAAAGGTCTGTATCGTTAAAGCCATGGTTTTTTCAGTAGTCACTTACAGATGTGAGAGTTGGACCATAAAGAAGGCTGAGCACCACACAATTGAGGCTTTCGAACTGTGGTGTTGAGACTCTTGAGAGTCCCTGGGACTGCAAGGAGATCCAACCAGTCCATCCTAAAGGAAATCAACTCTGAATATTCATTGGGAGGACTGATGCTGAAGCTGAAGCGCCAATACTTTGGCCACCTGATGCAAAGAGCCAGCTCATTGGAAAAGACCCTGATGCTGGGAAAGATTGAAGGCAGGGGGAGAAGGGGACAACAGAGGATGAGATGGTTGGATGGCATCACCGACTCGATGGACATGAGTTTGAGCAAGCTCTGGGAGATGGTGAAGGACAGGGAAGCCTAGCGTACTGTAGTCCATGGGGTGGCAGAGTCAGACACAACTGAGCAACTGAACGACAACATGCGACATGTGGAATCTTGTTTCCCCCACCAAGAATCGAACCTGCATCCCTTGCGTTGGAAGCACGGAGTCTTAACCACTGGACCACCAGAGAAGTCCTGTACTTGAATTCTTATCTCAGGATCTGCCTCCAGAGACCCCCAAACTCAGCCAGAGGAGGAATTATCATCACCTCCAACTTACAGACCTGGAAACATAAAAGGTCAAGGCCATTCCAGGTGACACAGTAAGGAGGCAACAGGGATGAGTGCAAGATTCCACCTTTTAACCACATCACTGTCCACCAAGCTGCACCCCTCCAAACGGGAGGACTCTTCTTGCAAGCTCATTGTGGGGGAAACCAGTCTCACCATCTTTTCCCCCCACAAACTTGGTTTCTCTCCAGGCTTTAAATTTCAACTGGACAAACGTTTGTTGAGCACACACGAAATGGCCAGGTACGCACCAAGGCCACTGATAACTGATTTGTGGATCACTGCTCTTAAATAGCTCAAGGTCTAATTGGGAAGATAGTGTTTAAAAGAAGAAATCTCCAACTGGGAGGTTATAATCGCAGTCGTTGTTCACCCTCTGGGCTGTTACAATTGTGAAATACTTGTATTCCAGTTGATATATAACTACGATTTCTAGTCTCCCTGAGGGCCTGCCATCTGCTGTCTGGGAGCTTCCTCCAAGCCATCCTGGACCTCCCCTTACACCAGCATTTAAAGGGGTGATTTGGGTACCTAAAAGAGAGCCAGGGCCCTACACCAGGGTTATGAACTCTGACTGACTGACCCCAGTGCCCGATCTGATTATCATAGAGATGAGTCCTTGATGGGGAAACTCACGCTGTCATCAGCTTTTTGTGAGCTGGTCAGGTAAGACCTGAGCTAAGTCATTTTGTTTTTATTTTGAACCCAGAAGACAACAGTCTAGAATGCATATGGGATTCTTAGGGAGATGACGAAAATGTTCTGGAATTAGATGTTAGTGATGGTTGGATAACCTTATGAATATTCTAAAAGGCACTGAATTAAACACTTTAAAGGGGTGGATTTTATGGATGTGAATCCAAGAAAGTTGTTATTTAAACTCAGACTGAGAAAAACAAATACTGTAGGAGATCATTTGTACACGAAATCTAAAAAAATAATACAAATGAATGTATATACAAAGCAGAAACGGACTCACAGATATAGAAAACAAACGTGTTTACCAAAAGGGAGAGGTAAGAGGGAGGGGCAAAAGAGGTGTATGGGATTAACAGATACAAACTACTATGTATAAATATATACATAAACATCTATGATATAGATATACATATCTATAAACATATGATATATCTATATAAACATATAGATAAGCAACAAGGATATATTGCATAGTACAGGGATTAATAGCCATTATCTTGTCATAACTTATAATGGAATACAATCTGCAAAAATACTGAAACACTCTGCCGTACACTTGAAACTAATATAATATTGTAAGTCACATTTTAAAAGCTGTTATTTAAAAAGAAAGGAAGGAGGAAGTTAGTAGGGAAAGGAGAGAATAAGGGAGGGAGGAAGGAAAGAAGAAGTTAAGTGTTAGTCACTCAGTCATGTCCAACTCTTTGTGACCCCATGGACTGTAGCCAGCTAAGCTCATCTGTCCGTGGAATTTTCCAGGCAAGAATACTGGAATGGATTGCCATTCCCTTCTCTGGGGGATCTTCCCAACTCAGGGATCGAACCTGGGTCTCCTGCATCGCAGGCAGATTCTTTACTGTCTAATCCACCACGGAAGCCCTAAAGAAAAAGTTGTTGTTGTTCAGTTGCTCAGTCGTGTCCAACTCTTTGCAAACCCATGGACCCAATGGCAACACGCCAGGCCTCCCTGTCCCTCACCGTCTCCCAGAGTTTGCCCAAGTTCATGTCCATTGCATTGGTGATGCCATCCAGGCATCTCATCCTCTGACACCCTCTTCTCCTTTTGCCCTCAATCTTTCCCAGCATCAGGGTCTTTTCCAGGGAATCAACTGTTCACATCATCTGACCAAAATGCTGGAGCTTCAGCTTCAGCATCAGTCTTTCTAATGAGTATTCAGGGTTGATTTCCCTTAAGATTGACTAGTTTGGTCTCCTTTCTGTTCAAGGGACTCTCCGAAGTCTTCTCCAGCACCACAGTTCGAAGGCATCAATTCTTCAGCGTTCTGCCTTCTTTTCGGTCCAGGTCTCACAACCATATGTGACCAGTGGGAAAACCAAAGCCTTGACAATACAGACTTTCGTCAGCAGAGTTATGTCTCTGCTTTTTAACGTATTGTCTAGGTTTGTCATAGCTTTCCTGCCAAGAAGCAATCGTCTTCTGATTTCACGGCTGCAGTCATCATCTCCACTGTGATTTTAGAGCTCAAGAAGAGGAAATCTGCCACTACTTCCACCTTTTCTCCTTCTATTTGCCATGAAGTAATGAGATAGCTGGATGACATCACCAGCTCGATGGACATGAGTTTGAGTGAACTCCAGGAGTTGGTGGTGGATAGGGAAGCCTGGCGTGCTGCAATTCATGGGGTTGCAAAGAGTCGGACACGACGGAGAGACTGAACTGGAATGAACTGAATGGGGCCAGATGCCATGATCTTAGTTTTTTTAATATTTTTTAATATTTCACTTTCCTCCTTCACCCTCATCAAGAGGCTCTTTAGTTCCTCTTGGCTTTCTGCCGTTAGAGTGGTATCATCCGCTTATCTGAGGTTGTTGATGTTTCTCTGCCTACCTTGATTCCAGCGCGCAGCTCATCCAGCCCGGCATTTCTTGTGATGTGCTCAGTGTATAGGCTAAATAAACAGGGTGACAGCAGACACATGCTGTAGAGCCTGTGCTCTGCAACAAGAGAAGCCACCGCAACGAGAAGCCTGTGCACCGCAACTACCCTACCTGTCGCAACTAGAGAAAAAAAGCCCATGAAGCAATGAAGACCCAGCGACCAAAAATAAAACTTCAAAAACACTAAAAAAATACAGTGGTGGTATTTTGTTCATGAAGGATTGTTGCATTGATTTTTATGTTTTCAAATATTGCATTAAAATATGTATCTTGAAGACTGAGTTTTGGGGGTGCCTCTTAAATTCTGCATGCAAACCAAATGCCTCACTTGCCTCCCCTTGATCCCAGGCAATCCTTGTCTGGCATTTTCCATGATTTAAAGTTTGTGGCCAGTGTGTCCTCACCCACCTCGGCATATTCTTTCTCTAAGCCTTCCAAAGAGACATGTTCAGGCTGAGGAAGCTTCAAGAAACTGGTCTCTTTCTTATCTGCCCCTGCTGTCATCCTAGGCTTCACCTCTCCCTTCATCAAGGCTGTTCTTTCTGCATCCCTCATTCCCCCTCAAAGATGTTTCTTTTGAGAGAGAAGCAAAGCAAAATGATTAGAGACTGCAAATCAAAACTACAATGAAGTACCACCTCACACCAGTCAGAACGGCCATCATTAAAAGTCTACAAATAAATGCTGGAGAGAGCGTGGAGAAAAGGGAACCCTCCTACATTGCTGGTGGGAATGTAAATGGATGCAGCCACTATGGAGAATAGGATGGAGGTTCCTCAAAAAAATATACATGCATCCCTTGTCCGTTGCAGCAGTATGCACAATAGCCAAGACATGGAAGCAACCTAAACGTCTATTAACAGCTGAATGGATAAAGAAGATGTGGTGTATATACACAATGGAATATTACTCAGCCACAAAAAGGATGAAACAATGCCATCTGCAGCACCACGGATGGACTTAGAGATTATCATCCTAGGTGAAGGAAGTCAGATACAGAAAGACAAATAGCGTATGATATCACTTGTGTGCGAGATCTAAAACATACACAAATGAACTTACCTTCAAAACAGAAACAGACTCACAGACACAGAGAACAGACTTGGTTGTCAAGGGGGAGGAGGTAGGAGAGAGATGGATTGGGAGTGTGAGTTTCGCAGATGCCAACTATTATATATAGGACGGATAAACAAGAGGGTCCTGACTGTGTAGCACAGGGAACTGAATTCAATGTCCTCTGATAAACCATAAAAAAGGAAGCAAGTGGTCAAGATTGATGCTCTCTCTGTCGTCTCTCAAGCTGACCCCCTCAGCAATTTCAGCTCTGCCTCGCTCATCTACTTCTTGTGCTTGCTGTGTGAAAGCCATCCTGAAGAAAGCCTTTATCCTTGGTCATTAGTATGTGGGAACCATGGTACTGGCCGTCTTGAGAGGCAATGCTTCAGTGACACTTTGACCATTTCAAGACACACCAAAATCCTCCTGGCACATCAACTGTGTGAATGAAAGCCCACTGAAGATCCTGATCTTTACACCTTGGTAAAGGTCAGAAATATCATGTATTAATGCACACATATGGAATCTAGAAGAACGGTCCTGATGAACCTATTTGCAGGTTCATCACTCTCCTCCCACCCCACCCCTCCTGGCCATCGCAGAGTACCGATCTGAGTCCCCTGTGTTGGGCAGCGTCCCATTAGCTGTCTATTTCACGCATGGTAGTGTATATATGCCAACGCCACTCTTTCCGTTTGTCCCGCTCTCTCTTTCCCCCATTGTGTCCATACGTCTGTCTTCTATGTCTGTATCTCTCTTCCTGCCCTGCAAATAGATCCAGCCTGGGCTGGATCTCTCTCACCTTTCCACTGACCTTCAGCATCTTCCTAAGAAGTGGGAGTTCCTGGTGGCTCTGACGGTAAAGACTCCACCTGTGACCCAGGAGACTTGGGTGCAATTCCTGGGTCAGGAAGATCCCCTGGAGAAGGAAATGGTAACCCTCTCCAGTATGCTTGCCTAGAGAATTCCACGGAAAGAGGATACTGCCGGGCAACAGTCCATGGAGTCACAAAGAGTCAGACACAACTGAGTGACTAACACATATGCAAGAGCTGGAGGGAGAGACGGAAGTGCTGGAGAGGAGGAGAGAGGAGGGAAGCCACTCAGGGGTGGAGGCACCATCCAAAGAGGTTATTTTGGAAAGAGCTATTTTATTACCCATTTTTCTGCACAAAGAAGAAATCTCAAATTACAGGGAAGGTTCAAACTTGACAGGTCTCATAGTAGTGACAAGAATAGGAAAAAGAATAAATAGGGGGCTTCCCCAGTGGTTCAGTGGTAAAGAATCCACCTGCCAATGCAGGAGACATGGGTTCGATCCCTGGTCCAGGAAGATTCGACATGCAGTGGGGCAACTAAGCCCATACACCACAACTACTGAGCCTGTGCTCCAGAGCCCAGGAATCACAGCCACTGAAGCCCGTGCGCCCTCGAGCCTGTGCTCCACAAAAAGAGAGGGCACCGCAATGAGAAGTCCATGTACTGCTACTAGAGAGTAGCCCCTGCTTGCTACAGCTAGAGAAAAGCCTGCACAGCAAGGAAGACCCAGCACAGCCAAAAATAAAATAAATAATTTTTTAAAGATTAAATAGGAAATACTTTCCTAGCGTTATCTACATACCAAGCACTTTACACATATTAACTCACCTTACGAGGCAGATAGGATCACCATCCCTCCCTACAGATGAAGAAACCAAGGCCCAGAGAGGTGAAGTGACTTGCCCAAAGTCACACAGCCTGTAAGTGGCAGAAGCAGGACTCGAACCCAGACCATTTGGGCCAACTGTCCAGTCTCTGCACTGCTATGTTACAGCTGCCCTTAACTATTGTGGCTATAACAGTCTTAATGATTACTCTAATGATAATGCCATTAATCATCAGGAATATTCATTTCTAATAATTATTAGTTGATTCTAATAGCAATGTAACACTGCCTCATTTGGAGAGAGTTTATTTACTGCACACAAGACACTCAAGCCAGAGTCTTCCCTAGGGTTCTTCTAACAAAACTGGGAGAGAGACTCTCTTGTCCCCATTTTTCAGATGTGGCAATGGGTCACAGAGGCCAGGGACCTTGCTCAAGGCACACAGCCAACCGTCCATCCTGCTGCTGGGCTTGGAGCCACAAAACCCTTGGACCACATTGCAACTGCCCATGAAACAAGAAAGATCATACACTATTTTTAATTCTCTGCTCTTCCAATGCTCACAGCAGCCTCCCTCTCAGGACAGCTGACATTTCCCCTCCGATGGATGTAGCAGCTCTCATTAGAGTCTTAGCCTTGGTAAGACACTGAGTGAGCCAAGCTGACTCCTTTGGCCATATTTTTAGGCTTTCTCCCACTTGAAAATTCAGAATTTCTGGACCCTTTCAGGGTGGAATCTAGTGCATGTTAATGAACTATCTGGATCACTCCAAGCACCAGTCAGAGAGGCAACAAATGAGCACCTGCTGTATGCCAACTGTTGTTCTAGTCTGAGGATACAGCTGTGAACAAAATAAATATGCCTGCCCTCGATGAGCTGATGTTCTAATAAAGAAATAAGGGTTATTGATCAGGCCACAAGTGTGTAAAGATAACTTTAGATAAATGTATACATTTATGGGACTTCCCTGGTAGTCCAGTGGTAAGACTCCATGCTTCCAATTCAGGGTGTCTTGGATTCGATCCCAGGTCTGGGAACTGATCCCATATAGGCACGGGGTGTGACAAAAAAAAACACACACACAAACTTTTAAACTGGGATCTGCAGGAGATAGTGTGACTACAGTCACCATGCCTCAGTTTCCTTATCTGTAAAATGGGACTGACAAGGCACAGTTGTGGGAAAGATTGGTGATGGAGTGATGCAAAAGGTTTCGCCTCAATGTCCAAAGGCATGACTACAGTCCATGTTAAGGTCCTGGGAGCACTACCCCCCTCCTGCCCCAACACCACCTGGGCTCCTAGGCATTGGGATGCACTGGCTGCCTTTTATTATTATCATTATTATTGGAGTAAAATTGCTTTACATGTTGTGTTAGTTTCTGCTACAACAAAGTGAATCAGCTACTTGTTGTTCAGCCGCCAAGTCATGTCTGGCTCTTTGTGACTCCACTGGCTGCAATATGCTAGGCTTCCCTGCCCCTCACCACCTCCTGAAGGTTGCCCAAGTTCATGCCCACTGAATCAATGATGCCATCCAACCATGTCATCCTCTGTCACCTCCTTCTCCTTCTGCCTTCAATCTTTGCCAGCATATATCCTCTCCCTCTTGAACCTCCCTCCCACCCCTTCATCCCACCCCCTCTAGGTCATCACAGAGCACCGAGCTGTCTTATGTCGTGCTGCCTAGGTATTCCCTCCTCCAGGCTCCTGCCCTGGCTTACCAGCTTTTCGGTTGGTTAAATTTAGCACAGGTTACTCTGCACTGAGTAAACTGCCTCACTGCAAAAAATGTGGAAGACGACTAAACCTGTTTACAGTGTTTGAAACCCACTCACTAAAATATTTGCAACCATCACAATAATGACTTGGATTTTCATCTTGGTTGTCTCTTGGGAGCTCAGGTTGGTGCAAACCTTCTGTGATACCTGGTACAGGGGTTAAGAGGCTGCATGCTTGGGTCAGGCAGACATGAGTTCGATCCCAGCTCCAGCAACAGACCTGCCCAGCACGAGGGCATTCTGTGTCAGTGCACCTGCAAATGGTATTGATGATTTGTGCCTCACCGATGAAATGTTGGGGGCTGAGCACAACGGCTGGCAAGTACTGACAACCAACGAGCTCCCCAAGTGGCTCAGTGGTAAAGAATCCGCCTGCCAGTGCAGAACACGCAGGAGACCTGGGTTCAACCCCTGGGTCAGGAAGATCCCCTGAAGGAGGGAATGGTAACCCACTGCAGTATTCTTGCCTGGGAAATCCATGGACAGAGGGGCCTGGTGAGTTTCACTCCATAGGGTCGCAAAGAGTTGGACACGACTCGGCGACTGAATACACAGGCATGCACTGGAGACCAACAGCTCGGTGGTTACAGAGGAACAGGAGCTGGAGGCAGGCTGCTTGGGTTCAAGTGTCACGTGTGCCCTGTGTGATCCAGGGCAAGTGACCTCACCTCTCTTTGCCTCAGAGTCCCCATGTGCAGAACGGGGCCAATGATACTCCCTAACTCACAGAGTCGTCGTAAGATTCCTTTTAAAGAAAACAGTATTTATTTATTTTTGGCTGCGCGTAGGCTTCCTCTGCTTGCAGCAACCGGGGGCCACTCTTTGTTGTGCGAAGGCTTCTCACTGCAGCGGCTTCTCCATAGGCTCTAGGCTCGGGGGCTCAGTAGTTGCGGCGTGCGAATTCTAGGGTGCGTGCAATTCAGTAGTTGCAGCACACAGACCTAGGAGTTACAGCTCACAGGCTCTAGAGCTCGGGCTCGGTAGTTGTGGCACAGGGCTTAGTTGCCCCGAGGCATGTGAAATCTTCCCAGACCAGAAATCTAACCTGTGTCCCGTGCATTGGCAGGCGGATTCTTGTCCGTTGCACCACCAGGGAAGTCCTAAGATCCTTAAGTTAATCCTTAGAAAACATTTTGGAAATTGGCCGTGCTATACAATTCCAGGAGCCACCATTGCGTATCTAGCTTGTGTAAAGGGTGATCCAAGACTTGTGCAAAGCAGCAGCACATAGCTGCTATTCCTAGCGCTTTTATCTGCTAGGATGTTGGTTGGGGGAAAGATTGTCAGAGACTACACTGGGTTTTCTGCATCTGTCACTCACTTTATCCTCCTAGGAACTCTATGAACAGGTATCATTATGATCTCCATTTCACAGATTAGGAAACTGAAGCTCAAGAGAGGTTGAGCCATTGGTGCACAATCACACAGCTAGAAGTTGATAGATAAGGAATGCACACTCATGCTCATCTCAAGCAGTGGGTCAGAGCCAAGCCATCTAACTAGTTAATTTAGGTGGATTATGCAGTGGTTTACTTGCTAAGTCATTTCTGACTCTTGCGACCCCATAGACTGTAGCCTGCAGGCTCCTCTGCCCAAGGGATTCTCCAGGCAAGAATACTGGAGTGGGTTGCCATTTCCTTCTCCAGGAGATCTTCCCAACCCAGGAACTGAACCAGGGTCTCCTTCACTGCAGCCAGATTCTTTACCGACTGAGCTATGAGCAAAGCCCTTAGGTGGATTATGGTCAACCATAATTTAAAAACTAAGATCATGGCATCCAGTCCCATCATGTCATGGCAAACAGAAGGGGGAAAAGTGGAAGCAATGACAGATTTTATTTTCTTGGGCTCCAAAATCTCTGCAGACAGTGACTACAGCCATGAAATTAAAAGATGCTTGTTTTGCCAACAAAGGTCCGTATAGTCGGAGCTGATGATTTTTCCAGTAGTCATGTACTACTGGAAAGTATATGACAGCTGGACCATAAAGAAGGCTGAGTGCCAAAAACTGATGCTTTCAAACTGTGCTGGAGAAAACTCTTGAGAGTCCCCTGGACTGCAAAGAGATCAAACCAGCCAGTCCTAAAAGGAAATCAACTCTGAGTATTCATTGGAAGAATTGATGCTGAAGCTGAAGCTACAGTACTTTGGCCACCTGATACGAAGAGCTGACTCACTGGAAAAGACCCTGATGCTGGGAAAGACTGAGGGCAAAAGGAGAAAGGGGTGGCAGAGGATGAGATGGTTAGATAGAATCACTGACTCAGTGGACATGAATTTGAGCAAACTCTGGGAGATAGGGAGGACAGAGGAGCCTGGCGTGCTATAGTCCATGTGGCTGCAAAGCGTTGGACATGACTTAGTGACTGAATGACGACAAGAACAGTGGTCAACCCTAGTCTCACTGTTAGCAGTTGGTTTATGGATGGGTGGTGGGGGACAGCAAGGGTCAAAATGATCCAAGGAAAGATTTACAGGGCAGGAGGAGGTTCTGGTAAGGAAGCTTCTTGTTCTAAAGAGAGCACCCCAGGAAGCCAGTCTTTCCTTCTTCCTAGATGTAAGCAAGGATCTTGTTGCCTGGGATCACAACCATTGTGCAAACCTGAGAGCAGCCAGCCTGGAAACAAAACTGGCTCTCAGGGAAGGTGAATGCCGAAAGAATATCAGACAGACAAAGCTGGATCCTTGATCAAACTCTGCCTGAAGCCCACATCCCACTAGACCCGTGGCTATGAGAGCCAATAAAACACAATAATAAATATGGGGTTTCCTTCTGGGGTGATGCAAACGCCTTGTGATGGTTGCACAGCATTGTGAATGTACTAAATGCCACCAAATTGCATATTTTTAAATGACTAGTGGTTCATTTTATATTAAATGAACTATACTTCAATTTTTAAAAATGTGAGTTGTCTGTTACTCAGAGCCAAAACTTTGTAACCGTGACCCCAAAGTTGTGAGTTTTCCACTCTCCTACCCTGAATCCTATGGACACAATTTCCTGTGTCCGTATTTCTCAGACTTGTTTGCATTACCAACCTGCCGACTCTGTCTTCCTTATGCTAGCCCATATTCATCTTGTCTTTTGTTAGCACATCTCTACCTAAAATTCCAGACAGAATTCTTTCTTCAAAAACATGTAAGAAGAAGGTAGGATGAATTGAGAGAGTAGCACTGATATATGCACACCATCATGCGTGGAATAGATAGGCTGTGGGAACCTGCTGTGTAGCACAGGGAGCTCAGCTGGATGCTCGTCGACGACCTGGAGGGGTGGAGTGTGGGAGGGAGACACGAGAGGATGGGGATGTATGTACACATATTGCTGATTCGTGCTGCTGAATAGCAGAAACTAACCAATATCGTAAAGCAGTTATGTGCTGTGTGCTGTGCTTAGTCGCTCAGTCATGTCTGACTCTTTGTGACCCCATGGACTACTGCCTGCCAGGCTCCCCTGTCCATGGGAATTCTCCAGGCAAGAATACTGGACTGAGTTGCCATGCCCTCCTCCAAAGGATCTTCCCAAGCCAGGGATTGAACCCAGGTCTCCCACATTGCAAGCAGACTCTTGATCATCTGAGCCAATTATACTCCAAATTAAAGAAAAAACAAATTTAAGACCTACATTCTTGGCAAGAAGCTGTGATTTCACTCATTCAATCAGCCTGCTTTTATTATGCAACTACTATATACTTTGCACTGCCAAGGCAATATGAGGGATTCAAAAGAAGTTCCACAAAAGTTCTCATTCTTTATTCATCAATCTGTTCATTCAGAGGTAGTGCTGAATACCTACTGACTCCTGGCATGGTTCTAGATGCTGAGAGACAGCAAACAGATAAAAGCCCTACCTGGGGAGGGCCGATGTTCTGGAATGTAAGTGGAGAGAAACGAACAATAAGCAGGATAAATAAGTAAAGTGTATAATGTGTGAGCTGGGCAAACTGTTCGAGATTTTTCAGGACTTCCTTAGTGGCACAGTGGCTAAGACTCTGTGTTCCCAAAGCCGAGGGTCCCAGTTCAAACCTTGGTCAGAGAACTAGATCCCACGCCACAACTAAAGATTCCTCACGCCACAGCTAGAAGACGCCCCAAAGACGGCTGAAGATCCTGTGTGCCACACCTGAGAACCGGGGCAGCCAAATGAATAAATAAATTCATAGAAAGAAATGTTAAAAAAAAAAAAGAGAGAGAGAACTCTTCTACCTTACAACAGAGAGAGAGGAAAGAAAAGATTTTCAAAGGAATGGGGAATAGGGAAAGTGCGTGGGCTCCTATTATAGACAGAAAAGCCAGAAAGGCCTCACTAAAAGGTGACATCTGAGGAAAGCCTTGAAGGCGAGGAGCTACGAGAATATCTAGGGGAAAAGCATTTCAAGAATAGGGAATAGAAAGCTCAAAGTCCCGAAATTCAAGAAGTTCTTGGTCTCCCTGGTAAACGTCTTTGAGAGCCACCATAACAGAGAGCCACCGACTGGGCAACTTACACAACAGAAATGTATTTCCTTATGGCTCAGGAGGCTGGAAGCCTGAGATCAGTATGTCTGAGGCCTTTCTCCCTGCTTGGCTGCTGGCATCGTCCCCCTGTATCTTCATGATCACCTTGCCTCGGTGCATGTCTGTCCTAAGCCCCTCTTCTTATAAGGATCCCAGTCAGGCTTGGGGAGGACCCACCCTAATGACTTTATTTCACATTAATTGCCTCTTTCGAGGCCCCATCTCCAAATTCAGCCACACTCTGAAGTTCTATGGGTTAGAAGTTCAGCACGTAAACTTGGGAGGGGGGACATGATTCAGCCCCTAATAGTGGAATAAGACTAACCTATGAAACAGTGGCAAAAACTCCATAGCAAACAAGTAGATGTTAAACAGTGATGGAGGGACTGTAAAAGTTATGACCATGAAAAGGAGGCTTCACCCAACCTAAATGTCCATTGACAAGAGGAATGGATAAAGAAGATGTGGTACATATATACAATGGAATATTACTCAGCCATAAAAAACGATGCCTTCTGAAATGATGCCTTCTGAAGAAACATGGGTGGATCTAGAGATGATCATATCAAGCGACCTAAGTCAGACAGGGAAAGACAAATACCATGATGTCACTTATATGTGGAACCTAAAATCCGATAGAAATGAGCTTATATATGAAACAGAAACAGACATAGAGAACAGAGTTGTGTCGGGGGGCAGGGGGAGGGATAAACAGCAGATACACACTCCTGTATGTAAAAGATAAACAGCAAGGTCCTACTGTGTAGAAAAGAGAACTACATTCAATGAAAGGGAAAGAAAAGTGAGTCACTCAGTCGTGTCTGACTCTTTCTGACCCCATGGAGTATACAGTCCATGGAATTCTCCAGCCCAGAATACTGGAGTGGGCAGCTGTTCCTCTCTCCAGTGGATCTTCCTGACCCAGGAACTGAACTGGGATCTCTTGCATTACAGGTGAATTCTTTACCACCTGAGCTACCAGTTCAGTTCAGTTCACTTCAGTCACTCAGTCGTGTTCAACTCTTTGCGACTCCATGGACTGCAGCATGCTAGGCCTCCCTGTCCATCACCAACTCCCAGAGTTTACTCAAATTCATGTTCATTGAGCCGGTGATGCCATCCAACCATCTCATCCTCTGGTGTCCCCTTCTCCAGCCTTCAATCTTTCTCAGCATCAGGGTCTTTTCAAATGAGTTAGTTCTTTGCATCAGGTGGCCAAAGTATTGGAGTTTTAGCTTCAACATCAGTCTTTCTACTGAATATTCAGGACTGATTTCCTTTAGGATGGACTGGTTGGATCTCCTTGCAGTCCAAGGGACTCTCAAGAGTCCTCTCCAGCACCACAGTTCAAAAGCATCAATTCTTCAGTGCTCAGCTTTCTCTGTAGTCCACCTCTCACATCCATACATGTCTACTGGAAAAACCATAGCCTTGACAAGACAGACCTTTGTTGGCAAAGGAATGTCTCTGTTTTTTAATATGCTGTCTAGCTTGGTCATAACTTTCCTTCCAAGAAGTAAGCATCTTTTAATCTCATGGCTGCAATCACCATCTGCAGTGATTTTGAAGCCCCTAAAATAAAGTCTGACACTGTTTCCACTGTTTCCCCATCTATTTTCCATAAAGTGTTGGGACTGGATGCCATGATCTTAGTTTTCTGAATGTTGAGCTTTAAGCCAACTTTTTCACTCTCCTCTTTCACTTTCATCAAGAGGCTCTTTAGTTCCTCTTCACTTTCTGCCATATGGGTGGTGTCATCTGCATATCTGAGGTTATTGATATTTCTCCTGGCCATCTTGATTCCAGCTTGTACTTCTTCCAGTCCAGCATTTCTCATGATGTACTCTGCATATAAGTTAAATAAGCAGGGTGACAATATACAGTCTTGATGTACTCCTTTTCCTATTTGGAACCAGTCTGTTGTTCCATGTCCAGTTCTAACTGTTGCTTCCTGACCTGCATATAGGTTTCTCAAGAGGCAGGTCAGGTGGTCTGGTATTCCCATCAGGGAAACCCTATATTCAATATCTTGTAATAAACCATAATAGAAAAGAATATGAAAAAGAATATACATATATATTGATAACTGAATCACTCCTGGTGGCTCAGAGGTTAAAGCGTCTGCCTCCAATGCGGGAGACCCGGGTTCGATCCCTGGGTTGGGAAGATTCCCTGGAGAAGGAAATGGCAATCCACTCCAGTATTCTTGCCTGGAGAATCCCATGGACAGAGAAGCCTAGTAGGTTACAGTCCACGGGGTTGCAAAGAGTCGGACACGACTGAGCGACTTCACCTCACCTCACTTTGCTGTACCAGCAACCAACACATTGTGAATCAACTATACTTCAATTTTCAAAAAGGAGGCTTCACTGAAACTGTTTTTAAACACTGATAGGATTTGGAAAGGAATCAGAAGTGAAGGGAAGGGACTTCCCTGATGGTCCAGTGGTAAAGATTTTACTTTCCAATGCAAGGAGTTGGGGTTCAATCCTTGGTCTGGAAGCTAAGATCCCATAGGCCTCCTGGCCAAAATACCAGAACATAAACAACAAAAGCAATATCACAACAGATTCAATAAAGACTTGCAAAATGATCCACATAAAACAAAAATCCTAAGAAGAAAAAGAAGCAAAAGGAAGAATGCGGTCATAACAGGAAAGGAGAAACCAGCATGCAGTATCTAGGTGATTCACAAATGCTATGATCAAAGGATTGCCCAATTTCACCACTGTAACAAAGAATTGCAAGTCCCAGGGACCTAACAAAACAAATGTTTCCTTTTTCCCCTGCTTCATTCCCAACAGAGGAGACAGGAGGTTATAATTTGGATCCAGGATGACAGAAGTTCCATCTCATCACAGCAGGAAAAAGGGAATGTGGCATGTCACATGCTGGCTTTTAAAACTCTCACCTAGAAATGACTCAAGTCACTTTCACATACATCTTACTAACCAGAGCAAGTCATGTGGTCATACCTATCCTCCACATAGAAGAATCAGAGGACCAGAAATAGCACCAGTGATAATATTCAGTGAATATCACTGATAAACATCACCAATAACTAGGTTGATCATCACTTCCCTAATTGCTCTTCCCATCAGACTGTAAACTCCTCATGAGTAAGAAGCTTATTCAAGCTGACTTTGCAAAGTTAGGTGATCAATAAATGGTAACAATTGCTATATTGAACCCCCTATCCCAATGTCTGGAACGACATAGGAGCAGAGTAAATGTCTGATGATAAATCAAATGGGAAGGTTTGGCAGCAAGTGAAAATGCAGCATACTGAAAAAGTACAAATGATAAATGGATGGAGAAGGCAGAAGTTTGATAAAATAGTGAAGCGGTTGGTCCACTCACTGGCACAGAAGTTATGAAAAAGAGAACTTGGTGTTGGAAGTGGGGTTCTTCGATACCCACAAATGGTGGATGAGCAAGACATTTCAAAGCAAGAATGCAAAGTGCTTGATGACACACTGATTACCAAAACTGAAAGGAAGAGATGAGTCAAAACATGACTCCTACATCCTGATGCTCAGTGATTAGGAGAAAGAACGTACAGCTCACCCAACTCCCTCTCCATTCACATGAGTCAACATCTGGTTTTCAGCCATTGCTCACCTGGAAATCCCCCACTTGGCCCATACCTGACTTCCTCCCAGTCTCTCTACTTGTATCTTTGTTGGATCTGACCCTGAGGGCCCCATTCTCCTCGAAACACTACCTTCCCTTGCTTTTCGTGACCTGATCGTGATCTCTTTAGCTGGTTCTTCTAGGCAGCTTCTGTGATCTTTCTTGTTCTGTTCTTGAGCTGATTTCCCGATTTGGGTCTTGACTGTGGCGTCCTTTAGAAAGCTGTGACTAAAGAAGATGGGGTACCTGTATACAATAATAGTATTTAGCCATAAAAAGGAAACAATGCCATTTGCAGCAATACTGAACCTGGAGATTATCATCCTGAGTGAAGTAAGTCAGAGAAACAAATATCATATGATATTGCTTATATGTGGAATCTTTAAAAAGAGAGAGAGAGAGAAATGAGCTTATTTACAAAACATAAACAGAGACACAGATGTTGAAAACAATCTTATAGTTACTAGGGGTAATGGGGAAGGATAAACTTGGAGATTGGGACTGACATATACATACTACTATATTAAAAAATAGGTAAATAATAAGGACTTTTGTATAGCACAGATAACTAACTCTACTCAGTACTCTGTAATGACCTATATGGGAAAAGAATCTAAAAAGAGTAGATATAGGTATATGTATAATGGATTCATTTTGCTGTACACTTGAAACTAACACTGTAAATCAACTATACTCCTACAAAATTTTTTTAATAAAAATAAATTTTAAAAGCTGTGACTAATTTCTCGATTATACCTCCCTTAAAGCATTTACTTCACTGGAACAGTCACACAGTGTGTGACATAGCCAAAGAAAGAAAAAAGAATGCTTAAGAAAAAAGATCCTGTCCTGATCACATTTCACCCATCACCCTGTTTTATTGTCACTTATCACTTTCTAAAATTATTCCATTATCTAGTTACTTGCATATCATCTGTCTCCCCTTAGGGAATTTAAACCCCATCAAAGTAGGGTCCTTGTCTGATTTGTCCTCTGTCTCAAAGTATCCAATGAATATGTGTTGAATGAGTGATTAATGAACAGACATCCACTTCCGTTCCTTTTAATAATAATGGCTATGTCTACAGAGTACTTACTGGGGACTTCCCTAGTGGCTCAGTAGTAAGAAGCCACCTGCCAAGGCAGGAGACACAGGAGATGCAAGTTTGATCCCTGGGTCGGGAAGATCCCATGGAGGAGAAAATGGCAACCCACTGCAGTATTCTTGCCTGAAGAATCCCATTGACAGAGAAGCCTGGTGGGCTACAGTCCCTGGCGTCACAAAGTCAGATACGAGACACGACTGAGTGACTGAGCAGGCATGTACAGTACTTATCACATGCCAAGAACTTACAGTGCTTGTGTGCCAAATGCTCTGCATGTATGAATTCACTCATTTGATGCTGTACTACCTCTACAAGGTAGGTGGTACAATTATCAGCCCATTAAGGTTGAGCCAGTAATGCATATACAAGCCAGCAGAGTCTAGATTTGGTACCAGAAGTGGAGTGCTGTTGAACACACTATGATTATAAACCTGATAAGAAATTGGGTCAGGATTTGAACCCAGGCACTCAGGCTCCCAAGCCCACGAGTTTAACCACTATGCTCTCTCCTGTAACTTCTAACAGGTTGCTGGGTAACTCCACCATGATCTTCCCCCAGAGTTTCCTCTGAACCTACCTCTTCCTTCACTTCCAAGACGAAGTGGTACTGAACTTGTTTTTAATTCAAAGAGTCTGTGACTTTGGTTGGGAAAAAAAGTCATATCTTAATTTTCACTACCTCTAGCCGAAACTATGAATGGGGGTAACAAATTACAGTCGTATTAAGTGTTAGCAGCACCTGTGGCTTTGTTATAGACAGATTGTGTCCATTTATGTTGCATTACAATCATTGTGGGTATCTTAAAATATATGGCTTCTCATCACTTCTTGAAATTGTTGGGCCTGCCATCAGGTCTTGCTTCTCACGGGTTATTAAAGAAGCACATTAGTTATGTGTGCAAATCCACCACTTAAAGATATTTTGATAAAGAATTTTCAATATAATTGGTCTTATTTGTGTTTGATTTTATGCATTTAAACACAATTCTGGGGAATTCCCTGATGGTCCAGTGGTTAAGACTCTGCGCTTCCATTGCATGGGATTAAGGGATCAATCCCTGGTTGAGGAACCAAGATCCCGGGTGCTGCATAGCATGGCTGAAAAAACAAACATACAAAAATCCGCAATTCTGGGAAAGGGTTTCTGGGCTTCGCTGGACTCCAAAGGGCTCCGTCATGTACGACTGTTTGCGACCCTTTGAACTATACAGTCCATGGAACTCTCCAGGCCAGAATACTGGAGTGGGTAGCCTTTCCCTTCTCCAGGGGATCTTCCTGACCCAGGGATAGAACCCAGGTCTCCCACATTGCAGGTGGATTCTTTACCAGCTGAGCCTCAACGGAAGCCCCCACAGGGCTCCATGATTCAGCAAATGTGAAGGATCTCTGCCTTAGTCAATGATATTGATTCTCCATCTGAAATATTTCTGGGTCTTTCCAATCTTTGCTCTCCACACTACTTCCCAGTTCAGATCTACCTTATCTTCATTGCCACAAGGCATCTCCTCCTTCTAGGTCTCCCTCTGGCTCATCTTGCCTTCCAGTTTCTACGAACCCTTGGGAAATTAATAACTAGTATCTAGAGTACTAGGTTTTGTGGCAGATGCTAAAGAGAGCTCACAAAAACCTCCTTGGTCTACCTACATCTTAAGATATAAATATAAGGACAAATCAGGAGATTACACATAAAGATGGGATTTTTGCCTCTTCTCATAAAATCAGAAGATTTAGCCACACTGAACCATATTCCCATCTGGCATCAACCAGCTTCTATCAAATGATGACCGTATCCTTGGTGAGCGGGGGAGAGGGGCAGGGCTGGAGCTTAGCCACAGGCCTCACCATTCCCTGTTGTCTGGGATGGAAGCTGAGAATTCATTGAAACGTCTCACCTTAAATCAAGCCTGCTCCAATCATCTGTTACTTGACAGCTAAGTTTGGCAATGCTGGTTTACAAAGTGTGTTACAAATGCTTCCTTATTTGATCCTTAAAGAAACCCCATAGGGCTTCCCAGGTGGTGCTAGTGGTGAAGAACCCGCCTGTCAGTGTAGAAGATGCTGAAATGCAGGTTCAATTCCTGAGTTGGGAGGATCCCCTGGAGGACAAAATGGCAACCCACTCCAGTATTCTGGCCTGGAAAATTCCATGAACAGAGGAACCTGGCAGGCTACAGTCTATGGGGCCACAAAGAGTTGGACACGACTGAACACATCTCATTACATTAAAAGCCCCATAGGATGGAGAGAGTAGCACAGAAACATACAAACTAACATATGTAAGATAGATGGCCACTGGAAATTCGCTGTATGACTCTCTTCCAACACAGAACATCTTTCTCTCTGTTACAGAAAGCTGTGGTCTCCTGCCTCAGAAGAGACAAAAAGCTTTGAAGTCAATACCTTCCTTGTCTCTTAGGAAATCCTGAACTCACTGAGGAACGTATATTAGCTGTGCCCAAAGGTCCCCAGATGCCTTGAAGGGTCAGCAAGTGGAAGACCTGGAGGTTGGGGGATTCTCCATGTACAAAAAGTTCCCCAAGAGTGGAAGGATGCATGGACTATCCAGGGTTGCTAGACCCTCATGAAAAGTTTTAGGCAACCCCAAAGATTCCTAGGTCCCCAACTTGTCTCAGAAGCCATTGAATCTCCCTCCAACTTGAAGGAGCCCTGCATTCTGGGATGTGGGAAGGTCTCAAAGGTAACCAGTGAGGACTGATGATTCAAGGAGCTTCTGGATGCTTTGATACTGCCCCAAGATACCCATGCCCCAAGAGGGAAAAATGATGACTGAGGTTACAGTGTGAGGTGTGTGTGTGTGTGTGTGTGTGTGTGTTAGTTGCTTGGTTGTGTCCAACTCTTTGTGACCCCATGGACTGTAGGCTGCCAGGCTTCTCTGTCCATGAAATTCTCCAGGCAAGAATACTGGAGTGGGTTGCCATTCCCTTCTCCAGCAGATGTTCCTGATCCAGGGACTGAATCTGAGTCTCCTTCATTGTAGGCAGATTCTTTACCATCTGAGCCACCAAGGGAGGCCAAGGTCACATTACCTATACCCAAAAATGAAAAAAAAAAATACTGCAGAAGGCAACTTCTAAGACGGCAGCAATGGACTCCACTGCTTGTACTCACAGCTCTGCAGGGTTCTCTTTCCTGAGAAGTTGTTTCTGACCAATGGAGTATCTCAGCATTGAGACGATGTCACTTTATTGAAGTTGAGTTGATTTACATTGTTGTGCCATCTGCTATACAGCAAAGTGACTCAGTTTTACACAGGTAGACTGAGCGACTAACACACACTTTATATATTCTTTAATATTCTTCTCCATTATGCTTTATCCCAGGAGACTGGCTATAATTCCCTATACTGTACAGCAGAACTTTGTTGTTTATCCATTCTCAACGTAATAGATTGCATCTACCAACCCCCATTCTAAAGCTGAATCTCCAATACTTTGGCCACCTCATGCAAAGAGTTGACTCATTGGAAAAGACCCTGATGCTGGGAGGGATTGGGGGCAGGAGGAGAAGGGGACGACAGAGGATGAGATGGCTGGATGGCATCACCGACTCGATGGACATGAGTTTGGGTGAACTCCAGGAGCTGGTGATGGACAGGGAGGCCTGGTGTGCTGCGATTCATGGGGTCATAAAGAGTTAGACACGACTGAGTGACTGAACTGAACTGAACTGAACCAACCCCAAATTTCCAGTCCATCCCTCTCCCTACCCCATCCCCTTGGCAACCACATGTCTGATCTCTCCATCTGTGAGTCTGTTTCTGTTTTGCAGATAAGTTCATTTGTGCCATATTTTAGATCCGCATATAAGTGATATCATGGAATTTGTCTTTCACTTAGTATGATAACATCTAATTGCATCTGTGTCCCTGCAAATGGCATTATTTTGTTCTTTTTGTGGCCGAGCAGTATTCCATTGTGTGCTTCCCTAGTGGTTCAGACAGTAAAAGAATCTGCCTGCAATGAAAGAGACCTGGGTTCTATCCCTGGGTCAGGAAGATCCCCTGGAGAAAGAAATGGCAACCCACTCCAGTATCCCCTGCCTGAAGAATTCCATGGACAGAGGAGCCTAGCAGGCTCCAGTCCATGGGGTCACAGAGAGTCAGAGACAACTGAGCAATTAACACAAGACAACAACAGTATTCCATCGTATCCATGTATCAAAGAGATGCCATTTTTGTAATTAGGCTGCAAAACATTCCAGCTTGTTTTGCTAGCAGACTCCCTATATTGACTTTGACAAAGCAAGCTGCCATGTTGGGGAGGAGCCGAGGGTGGCCTCTGTCCAACAATTAGGAACTGAGACCCTTAGTTCAACAGTTTGCAAGGACTGAACATTGCCAACAACCAGGTGTGGCTTGAAGGCAGATCCTTCCCCAGTTGAGCCTTTGATGAGACCCAACTCTGTCCAACACCTTGATTATAGACTTCTGAGTGAGCCAAAAGCAGAGGGTCCAGTGAAGTAACATGGAGATTCCTGATCCATAAGAACTGTGAGATAATAAACATGTGTTATTTAAAGCCACTAAAGGGACTTTCCTGGCGGTCCAGTGGTTAAGACTCCACTTCCACGGCACAGGGCACAGGTTCGACCCCTGTTCAGGGAACTAAGATCCTGCATGCCACATGGTGTGGCCACACACACACACAAAAAGGTCACTAAGTTTGTGGGAATTTGTTACATGGTTTATGGCCATTTGTTACCCAGCACTAGATAACTAATACAAACACTAGCACTTAGTGCAGTTCAGTTCAGTCGCTCAGTCGCATCCGACTCTTTGCAACCCCAAGAATCGCAGCACGCCAGGCCTCCCTGTCCATCACCAACTCCTGGAGTCCACCCAAACTCATGTCCATCGAGTCAGTGATGCCATCCAGCCATCTCATCCTCTGTTGTCCCCTTCTCCTCCTGCCCCCAATCCCTCCCAGAATCAGGGTCTTTTCCAGTGAGTCAAATCTTCCCATGAAGTGGCCACAGTATTGGAGTTTCAGCTTCAGCATCAGTCCTTCCAATGAACACCCAGGACTGATCTCCTTTAGAATGGACTGGCTGGATCTCCTTGCAGTCCAAGGGACTCTCAAGAGTATTCTCTAACACCAAAGTTCGAAAGCATCAATTCTTCAGCGCTCAGCCTTCTTCACAGTTCAACTCTCACATCCATACATGACCACTGGCAAAACAATAGCCTTGACTAGATGGACCTTAGTCGGCAAAGTAATGTCTCTGCTTTTGAATATACTATCTAGCTTGGTCATAACTTTTCTTCCAAGGAGTAAGTGTCTTTTAATTTCATGGCTGCAGTCACCATCTGCAGTGATTTTGAAGCCCCCAAAATAAAGTCTGACACTGTTTCCCCATCTATTTGCCATAAAGTGATGGAACCAGATGCCATGATCATTGTTTTCTGAACGTTGAGCTTTAAGCCAACATTTTCACTCTCTTCTTTCACTTTCATCAAGAGGCTTTTAGTTCTTCCTCACTTTCTCCCATAAGGGTGGTGTCATCTGCATATCTGAGGTTATTGATATTTCTCCCGGCAATCTTGATTCCAGCTTGTGTTTCTTCCAGCCCAGTGTTTCTCATGATGTACTCTGCATAGAAGTTAAATAAGCAGGGTGACAATATACAGCCTTGACGTTCTCCTTTTCCTATTTGGAACCAGTCTGTTGTTCCATGTCCGGTTCTAACTGTTGCTTCCTGACCTGCATATAGGTTTCTCAAGAGGCAGGTCAGGTGGTCTGGTATTCCCATCTCTTTCAGAATTTTCCACAGTTTATTGTGATCCACACAGTCAAAGGCTTTGGCATAGTCAATAAAGCAGAAATAGCTAGCACTTAAATGATGATGACTACAAAGCAGGTCCCATTCTAAGACCTGTCCATGCATTAATTCATTGGAGTTTCACCCCAACCATCTGGGGAAACTGAAGCACAGAGAGCGAAGAAGACTTCCCCAGCAGGTCAAGGTCACAGCCAGGATTGGAATCAGCACCACCCCCTCTCCAAACATAAAGGCACTTTCATGCATTCCTGAGTTTGCAGACCCACCTTCTACCTATTCCAGATACCCCTTTGCTCAGACAAAAAACAAACAAACAAACAAACAAACAAACAACTAAAAATATAGAGATGGGCAAGCAGGTCAAATGCACCGTGGAGAAATTCAAAATACTTAAATTCAAGAGGCACCACCCTTGGAGTGTGGGTTACCAGGAGGCATAGGAGAACCCAGGAAGGGATGTGGCTGAAGGTGGAACTGACTCGGGGGCTCCAGGCAATAGCTATCTACTAACCAGTATGGAACTGTGCTAATATTTGAACAATCAGCCATACCAGTGTCTCCCAGCTGAACATCTCTCCTGAATACACAAAGAGGAGATCACTGAAGCCAAAACAGTAAGAATCCAAGCCACGAATCAGAGGAGAATAATTCCACGTTGAGGAATGAATTAGACACAGGATTTTTTTTTATCCCCCAACAGATTTTTAATTTCCTAGTTGTGTGTAAACCCATACGCCTCCTGTGAGTGTGTCATGAGCAAAGTGAAGAGTGGTGACCCACCCTTTGGTTCTCAAGCATATTAGCCAGGGAGAATCACCTGGAAACGTTCAGAATGCCCATGCTTGGACTCCACCCCAGAGAGAGATTTAATGGGGGTACCACCTGCGTGTTGGGAATTTTAAAAAATATTTCAGGTAACCTTTTTAAAAAATATTTTTTTATTTAGGGGCTTCCCAGAGGGATTTCCCAGATGGCTCAGTGGGGAAGAACCTGCCTACCAATGCAGGAGACATGAGTTCGATCCCTGGTTTGAATAAATTCCCTTGGAGAAGGGACTGGCAACCCACTCCAGAATTCTTGCCTGGGAAATCCCATAGACAGAGGAGCCCGGTGGGCTACAGTCCATGGGGTTGTAAAGAGTCAGACATGACTTAGTGACTGAACGACAACAACATTCATTTATCTATTTGGCTGTGCTGGACCTTGCTTGCAGCACACAAGATCTTTTTTTTTTTAATTGCAGCATACAACTTCTTAGTTGTGGCATGTGGGATCTAGTTCCCTCACCAGGAATCGAACCCCTGCATTGGGAGTGTGGAGTCTCAGCTGCTGGACACCCCCGGAAGTCCCTTCCCAGGTGATCTTTATGTGCATTTAAGTTGGAAACTACTTAATGAAATACATGCTTCTCAAAGTGTGCTTGCTGGACCAGCAGTAGCATCACCTGAAAACTTGTGAGAAGTGCAGATTCTCAGGCCCCCGAACTGCTGAATCAAAAACTCCAAGTGGGCCCTGCCATACCAGTGGTCTGTTTGCTTGTTTGTTTTGCTTTATTTGTTTTGCTGTGCTGGGTCTCTGTTGCTGTGCATAGGCTTTCTCTGGTTATGGCGTGCAGGACTACTTTAGTTGTGATGTGCAGGCTTTTCATTGCAATGGCGTCTCTTCTTGCAGAGCATGGGCTATGGGCCTGAGGGTTGTGAAACACATGAGCTTAGTTGCTCAATGGCATGTGGGATCTTCTTGGACCAGGGACGGAACCTGTGTCCCCTGAATTTGCAGGCAGATTCTTAACCCCTGGACCACCAGGGAAGCCCCATACCTCGAAGGGGTGTGGATGTGAGAGTTGTACCATAAAGAACCTGAGTGCTGAAGAATTGATGCTTTCAAATGCTGGTGCTGGAGAAGACTCTTGAGAGTCCCTTGGACAGCAAGGAGATCAAACCAGTCAATCCTAAAGGAAAGAAACCCTGAATATTCATTGGAGGAACTGATGCTGAGGCTGAAGCTCCGATACTTTCACCATCTGATGCGGAGAGCCGACTCACTGGAAAAGACCCTGATGCTGGGAAAGATTGAAGGCAGGAGGAGAAGGGGATGACAGAGAATGAGATGGTTGGATGACATAACCGACTCAATGGACATGAGTTTGAGCGAGCTCTGGGAGAGCTGCTCTGGGAGGACTGCGAAGCCCAGGCACGCTGCAGTCCATGGGGTCACAAAGAGTTGGACACAACTTAGTGACTGAACAGCAACAAAGGGTGCTTAGACCTGCGAAGGCAGCCAGAATTAAAAATGTCTACTGATTATCCTGCAGGACAGCCAAAGCCACACGGACGCACTGTCACCAGAAACTCTTTTCCACCACAAAGAAATCCAAGACTCTGCCATGCTGCTAACCTGCTGAGGTCAGCCAGAGTCCAGCACACATACCCAGCTCAGGACTGGAGATTTTTAGACACAGATCTAAAGAGTTGGCAGCACTTACAGGAACTAATTTGTGGCTAAGAAACCAAATCAGCTCTCCAGTGTGGCCTCATTTGATGAAGCCTGTTTTAAATGGGGACTTCTTATTCAGAAGCAAGAATTGAAGAGTTCCAGAATGTCCCAATAGGTTGATCAATAGGTCCAATGCACAGGCAGGCTCCACACCAATTTGTAAGGAATTTCAACCACACAGCTGCAGAAAAACTCAACACATTCAGGGACTTCCCTGGTGGTGCAGTGCCTGAGGCTCTGTGTTCCCAACGCTCAGAGAATTGGGGTCACTTGTCCAAGGTCACACAGCAAATAGGAGAGCCAGATCATAAACCCAGCCAGGCTAACTCCAGAACCCCTAAGCTGTGTGGGTCTCTTATTCAGCATTCCTTGAGCCAAGATGCAAATTGGAGGAGCTACATGGTGGTCCACAGACCAGAAAGGGGGGAAAGACAGGAGTGAATTTTCCTCCAAAACCCTATGATCTGAGCCCTGCCTCATCAACACACTCCCGAGACCAGGAACTTTTGTAACCTCCCCCGGCACTCAGAGAGGCTGTGGCATTTGCTCAGGATCACCCAGCTCTAATGGGATGGTCTCCGATTTGAAGGCAGCTCCTTTTGCTTTCCAGTCTCTTCTTTGTCCCACATTTGGGGCCCTCCAGAAAAGCAGTGCTATTACTGCTCTCATTCTCAGCCAAGGCTCACTAGACCCTTTGCCGTCCTCTGCGTCTGCAAGCGCTTGCTCACCTCAGGACCTTTGCACAGGCTCTTCCCTGACCTGCAGTGATTTTGCTGTGGCTGGCCTAAACCTGCCGTCCAATCTCAGCACAGATGTCAGCTCATACAGAGCACACACACCCCCATCGCCCCAAGGATCATATCACTCTGGTTATTATCTACAGGGAGGTATTTTCTCCTATGTTAAGACTGCCAGCAACTTGAAGACAGGATTTCTTTTGGTCTTTCTTGTCCGCTACTGTGTCCCCAGTGCTTAGAAAAGTGCCCAGTGCATAGCAGGCAACAGTGTGTGCTGTGCCCAGTTGCTCAGTCGTGTCCAGCTCTTTGTGACCCCATGAACTGTAGCCTGCCACGGTCCTCTGTCCATGGGATTTTCCAGGCAAGAATACTGGAGTGGGTTGCCATTTCCTTCTCCAGGGGATGTTCGTTGTGTGAATAACTAGTCAATCCCCTGCGAAGCTGAATGTCTACACTGATGCTCTTTCCATGTCTCTGGCTTAGAGGCCTGACCTGAAAATCGCTTAAGATAAGTGAACTCCATTTTCTCTTTAGTTCTCTGCCCAGGGCATTCTCCGGTTCCAAGTCCTGTGTGATTTACTCCCTAGGGTCTGCCCGGAGAAGTCCAGAAAACCTTTCAACAGGCAAGAACAGCCTTCTTGGAAGCCCACAAAACATGCTGGCTTTGCAAAGTGGCATTTCAAGGAGATGGTGGAATTATTTTTAACTGATCTGATCTGTGGCTCTGAGCTCATCTGGGGGTTATAAAGCCTGCCCCTATCCAAAGGAGCTTTGAAATACTGGAAATGTTAGAAGGTAAGAGTTATATCATTTTATCCCAATTTGGCCTTCATCAGGCTCATTCTAGTGGCCAGGATTTAGAGAATGAGTCGTGCCTTCAGGATTTTATAGATTTCATTCTGAAACCATCTCAGACTTGACACAATCAAGTTCAATAGATATTGTGTGCCTTCTACCCACAAAGCTCTGTGCAAACAATTCCAAAGATTCAAGGATCAATAGAGAAAGGCTTTGCCTCCATGGATTTGAGCACCTAAAATGCAGGGGAAAACTTAATGATTACACTTCATTCATTCATTCCACTATGTGCCAGGTGTTTCCAAATTCATGATCATGTTAGGAGAGAAATCAAGAACCTGGGCTCTGGACTTGAACAGATCTGGTTCCAAGGTTGGTTCTGGCCGATTGGATTCATTATTTTTCTTTCTGTGCCTCAGCTGCCTCCTCTATGAAATGGGTGCTGGGGGTGAGGACGTCTTGAGAGAAAAGATGGCAGAGGAATAGGACAAGGAGAACACTTTCTCCCTCACTACTTCATCAAAAGAACATTTCAACTCTGAGTAAATTCCACAAAACAACTTCTGATTGCTAGCAGAGGACATCAGGCATCCAGCAAAGCAGATCACTGGCTTCAAAAACAGGACATGGAAACAACCTAGATGTCCATCAGCAGATGAATGGATAAGAAAACTGTGGTATATATACACAATGGAGTATTACTCAGCCCTTAAAAGAATAAATTTGCCTCAGTTCTAATGAGATGGATGAAACTGGAGCCAATTATACAGAGTGAAGTAAGCCAGAAAGAAAAACACCAATACAGTATAATGACACATATATATGGAATTTAGAAAGATAGTAATGATGACCCTGTATGTGAGACAACAAAAGAGACACAGAGGTATAGAATGGACTTTTGGACTCTGAGGGAGAGGGAGAGGGTGGGATGATTTGGGAGAATGGCATTGAAATAGGTATACTATCATATAAGAAATGAAGTGCCAGTCTATGTTCAATGCAGGATACAGGATGCTTGGGGCTGGTGCATGGGATGATCCAGGGAGATGATATGGGGTGGGAGGTGGGAGGGGGCTTCGACATTGGGAGATCGGGTACATCTATGGCTGATTCATGTCAATGTATGGCAAAACAAATACAGTATTGTAATGTAGAATAAAGTATATATATATATATTTAAAAAAGGACGTCTTGAGCCCATAACTTAAGCCCGTCAGCCCAAAGCTGGGCTTTTGGCAGTTGTGGGATAAAACAGGGACTGGTCCCTGTGTGCTGTATACTGTGGGCAGTCACTAGTCTGCTTGTTTGCCTCCTCTTCCAGGCAGACCCCCTTGAGTAGAGCATGCAGAACTTGGAACCAAAGGATACCCTGGGCAGAGAACTAAAAAAAAGAAAATTGGGTTCACTTGTTTTAAGGGGCTTTCAGGTCTCTAAGCCAGAGACATAGAAAGATCATCACTACAGATGTTCAGGTTCCCAAGGATTGATTGGCTATTCAGTCAACAAACACCTAATGCAGAGTCGACACACTGGAAAAGACCCTGATGCTGGGAAAAATTGAGGGCAGGAGGAAAAGTGGGTGACAGAGGAGGAGGTGGTTGGATGGCATCACCAAATCAATGGCCAAGAGTTTGAGCAAGCTCCAGGAGATAGTGAAGGACAGGGAAGCCTGGTGTGCTGCAGTCCATGGGGTCTCAAAGAGTCAGACACAACTTAGCAACTGAACAACAACCAACACTGGTGCCTTCTATGCACTGGGCACTTTCCCAAGCACTGGGGACACAGTAGTGGACAAGAAAAATCAAAAGAAAACCTGCCCTCAGGTTGCTGGTAGTCTAATAATGTAAGAGAAAATACCTAATTGTAATGAACAGAGTGATGCGATCCTTGGGAGGGGGAGGGAGGGGCAGCTTTACGTGAGGTGACATCTATGCTGAGGTTGGAAGGCAAGCTGGAGCCAGTCACGGCAAGGCAGGGGAGGGCAGGGCAGGGGAGAGCCCGTGCAAAGGTCCTGAGGTGAGCAAGCACTTGCAGATACAGGGAACAGAAATGTGCCTAGTGAGCCTTGGCCAAAAGTGAGAACAATAATAGTAAAAGCGTAGGCAGAAATGAAGCCAACAGACCCACCTGGGTCGAAGCAGTTGTGGAGCCTGGAGCAAAAGTGCACAGACACTATCAAAAGAATCTTGCAGGGTTGAAAGGACAGATTTTCAGAGTGATGGTGGCAGAATAAAAGATGGAGGCAGCAGTAAGCAGGATGGTGACTCTGGGAGGATCTCACAAGCTGCTTGGGTTCCAAAGACTCACGTGGAAAATCTGATAGATGAAAAAGGACACCATCTCTGGGGGTAGGGTGGCTTCCCCAGGCCCTCCACAGCTAGCTGCAGCCAAAGCTGCTAATTCAAAGGACAAAAGGAGGGTCTTTCTGCACTAAAACCAGACAGCAGCACTGAAAAAGAAGCTCCCTGGGACCAGACCTATTTTTTTTTTTTTAATATCAACTAGGCTAGAATTGTCCAACTGCCTCCCTGAAAAGAGAAGGAAAAAAAAAAAGAGAAGGTGCTCTGATTCTCAAGCAGGTCTTCTTTAAAGGCCAGGTTTCAGTTTTGATGTCTTCACAACCTGCTGTTCTTTTTCTTTTTAACTGTGTTAACTTAGGCTTCCAGAAGCTTAAAGGTCTACCCTTCTCCAGACCACAGCAAACGGCTATCAAGGCTTACTACACACCTGCACTGTTCTAAATGCTTGCTATCTAACAATGCATTGAATTTCATCTTTGTCAGAAGCCCAAAGGTGGGTGTTATCCCATTTTACAGATGAGGAAACTGAGGCAGAGCAGAGAATACTCTTCCCCCAGAGTCAGGGAAGGCCAGAGCTGCGGTTTGAACCCCTGCTATCTGGCTCCTAGTCCAGAAATTCAACCACACCCCAGAACAAAGACAGCTGGGCCCCACACTTGACCCCAGGACCTACCTGAAACCTTTTAACACTTCTGGGAGCTAATCAAGACCCGAGTCCTCTCAATTCGTCTTTTCCAAGCACTTTGTGTATGAAAAAGAAATCGCCATATATGGAACGACTGAGTACTAGCTGACGAAAACTGGATTTTTGATTTGGGGCTGCCTTCCATTTCTCAGTCCACCGAGAGCAGGAAGGATGAAGCCAGGAAGTAGGCACCGTGGAAGGTTTACTGACCGCTTCCGCACCTGGCTTCTGTTCTGTGTTCTCCAGACGCGGGAGCCACAGCGCCTCCTGGTGGCTAGTCGTGGCAGCCGCAAGTGAAAAGGGGTGAACCCAGGGCAGAGTAGGGTCCTCCTGGCCTCCTTCTCCCCACGCAATGACCAAAGCCGGCTGCTTACAGAACACTTATTATGTGGCGCTGTTCCAGCCCAGTCGTGTTCAATTCTTTGCGACCCCACGGACTGTAGCCTGCCAGGCTCCTCTGTCCATGGGATTATCCAGGCAAGAATACTGGAGTGGGCTGTCATTCCCTTCTCCAGGGGATCTTTCTGACCCTGGGGTTGAAACTGGGCCTCCTGCATTTCTGGAGGATTCTTTATCATCTGAACCACCAGGGAAGCCCCACAACGAAGATCAAAGAACAGCCAAAATAATAATAATAAATCCACACACAAAAAATAAACAGCAAAAATTCCTGCCCTGGCTGCTTCATGAGACTGTTGTGTGCTTGTAGTAAGACGTGAAACTTAGAAATGCTTAGGAAAACAATAGCATGCTGCCCAATCTTATTTATAACAATGGGGATGAGGATTAAATGAGTTTTATATATATATATATATATATGGGCTTGGAACTGTGCCTTGCAGATATTAAGTCCTCCACAAATATTTGTTATCATCATAGCTTGAGTATTATTCATGATACTCTTTGCAGTTTGCTTAGTTCTTCTCTCCCTGCCCTCCATTCTCCCACCCACATCCTCTGTTTGATGATAATGATAATGACGGCTCAGAATTGGCTACTCAGACCACTGTCCACAGTCAACAGCACTGATTCCAGCTGGGAGACTCTTAGAAAGAAACACAGAGTCTCAGGCCCTGGCCCAGATCTGCTGAGTCAGAATCTGCATTTAACAAGACCCTCCATAGGGGTTCAAAAGTGTAGTCAAGTATGAGAGGAATTAGCCTTGAAATTTCTTCCTGGGGACACTCCCCCAGCTCCCCCAGGACTCTTATACAGCCCCTGTCTGGACACTCTTCCTGCTTGTCACCATTTGCTTCATGCTGGATTTTCCTGCTGACTGGAGAGTGTCATTCTGGAAAGAGCTGGACTGTTGACTGATGCATCCCCAAGGCCCCTCCTTGAGCTGAGCATGGTGGTGTCCTAAATAAGGCTGGAAGGAAAGAGGGGAGGAAGGCAGGGTGGGGTGAGGAAAGGTGATGGGGTGAATGGAAAGGAGAAGGGAGGAGGGGATGGATATGAGGGAAGCAGACAGAGGGGGCTGTAGTAAAGAAGGAGGAAGAGATGCAGGACTGAGAAAAAAAGAGGGAGTGGTAGAGGGAGGAAGGGAGGGATGAGAAGGGAAAATAGAGAGGGAAAGGAGGAGGGGGAGGGAGCCTCTCCGCAATCAACTCTGGGTCTAAGAATCTCCAGAGTGGATCAGGGCCAACCCAGAGAGTACATCTGGGAACGTGTAGAACCAAACACTCCAACTTCCATGTCTGCTATTGTTTCATCCGAAACAAAGCGTTACACTTTCTTAATCCTGCGTGTATGGTGGACCAAATCCACATATCTGCTTGGCAGCAACCCCCGCTCACTCATTCTTATCCGGTGCTTTCATTCAACAGATATTTCCTGAGCACCTATGAGAGCCAGCCTCAGTCTCAGGTACTGGGGACCCAGACAAACAGCCCTTCCGTGGACATTCTATTGGGCAAGACAGACAAGATACAAGATAAATAACCGTGTTGTGGGGGTATACTTCATTCTCCTTCGTGCTCTTGTGCTCAGAGCGGTGTCTGACTCTTTGTGACCCCCATGGACTGTAGCCTGCCAGGCTCCTCTGTCCATGGGATTTTTCAGGCAAGAATACTAGAGTGCGTTGCTATGCCTTCCTCTGGGGGATCTTCCTGACCCAGTGATCGGACCCACATCTCTTATTTTGACAAGCAGGTTCTTTACCACTAGCGCCACCTGGGAAGCCCATAGAATTATATCATCCAGCAATTCCCATTCTGTGTACAGACCCAGAGGAGCTGGAAGGAGAGTCTCAAAGATACATATATAGGGGACTTCCCTGGTGGCCCAGTGGTTAAGAATCCACCTTAGAGTACAGGGGACTCGGATTTGATTCCTGGTCAAGAAACTGGCATTCTACATGCCTCAGGGCAGCTGGGCCTGTGTGCTGCAATTAGGGGAGCCCATATGCCACAACACATGCCTCAGCTAAGCCAGATGCAGTCAAATAAATAAAGGTTTTTTAAAAAAACTGAAAAAAAAAGTCTATAGCATTACCATGAATGTGAGATCACTCAGTTGTGTCTGAGTCTTCTGAGACCCCATGGACTGTAACCCACCAGGTTCCTCTGTCCATGGGAATTCTCCAGGCAAGAATACTGGAGTCAGCTGCCATTTCTTCTTCCAGGGAATCTTCTCACCTCAGGGATCGAACCTGCGTCTCCTGTAGCTCCTGCACTGGCAGGCATCCTTTACCACTGAGCCAGCCAGGAAGCCCACATGATCCAGCAGAATTACCATAGGATCCAGCAATTCCCATTCTGTGTGCAGACCCAGTGGAGCTGACGGCAGGGTCTCAAAGATAGATATTGATATATACATATTTTCACACCAGCATTATTCATAACCACCAAAATGCAGAAAGCCCCCAAGTGTCCATCAGTCGATGAATGGATAAACAAAATGCAGTTCATTCACACCGTGGAATAGTATTCAGCCTCAAAAAGAAGGAAGTTCTGACACACGTCATGTGCACGACCCTTGAGGACATTATGCTAAAAGGACAAATACTGCATGATTCCACTCACATGAGGTCCCCAGAGCAGCCACATTCATAGAGACAGAAAGCAGAATGGTGGTTGCCAAAGAAGGGAGAGAGGGATGGGAGCTAGTACTTAATAGGGACAGGGTTTCAGTTTTGCAAAATGAAAAGAGTTCTAGGAGATAAAGGGCGGTGGTGGCTGCATAAAAATATGAATGTGCTGAGCATCACCCTTTAAAAGTGGTGAAAATGGCAGATTTCATGTTATGTCTATTTCACTACAATTTGTAAAAAGAGATATGACTACCAAATGTGAGAAACAGACTTTCTCAATTCAGAGAAACTGACTGTAGAAAGACAAGCAGGAAAATCTGAATGTGGACTGGAAATTAAATGACATTTAAAGATCATTGTTAATTTTGTCAGTGTGATAGCAGTAAGAAAATATTTGTGTGCTTTTAAGAGATGTAGACAGAAGTTTGTAAAATCATATGAAGTCTGGAATTTGCTTTAAAATAGCTCAAAAATAAAGAGAATAATGGACTTATAAGTCTAAATGCTGATAATTATATTTGGGTAATGGGGATGTGGGGTTCTCTCTACTCTTAGTGTATTTGAATATTTTCAGAATAAGCTCGTGCGTGCATGCTTAGTCATGTCCGACTCTTTTCCACCCTGTGGACTGTAGCATTCCAGGCTCCTTTGTCCATGGGATTCTCTAGACAAGAATACTGGAGTGGCTTGCCATTTCCTCCTCCCAGAGACTGAGCTCACATGTCCTGTGTCTCCCGCATTGCTAGGCAGATTCTTTATCACTGTGACACCTGGGAAGCCCGTAAAAGCTCTTACAAAACACAGGATAACTTTCAAAAATTAAAGCCATTTAAAAATATTTATTGCAGTGGTGTTTCACCCTTTTAACGTTTTGACTTTTGTAGATTTTATAGTGCATATAATAATTTTAGTGGAATACTTATATAAACATAAATAAAAACATGTTAATGAAAAGATGTTCAAAATCACTAATTATTAGCGGAATACAAATCAAAACTACAATGAAGTATCAGCCTACACTGGTCAGAAATGACCATTATTAAAAAGTCTACAAATAACAAGTGCCGTAGAGGGTGTGGAGAAAGGGGAACCCTCCGACACTGTTGATGGGAATGTAACTGGAAGAGCCACTATGGAGAACCATACGGAGGTTCCTCAATAAACTAAAAACAGAGTTGCCACGTGACCCAGCAGTCCCACTCCTGGGCATTTATCTGGGCAAAACTAATTTGAAAAGATACATGTACTCCACGGTTCATAGCAGCGCTATCCACAATAGCCAGAACACAGAACCAACCTTAAATGTCCATCAACAGATAAAGATGTGGTGCACATACACAGTGGAAGGGCACTCAGCTATAAAAGAAAAAGAAAAAACACTGCCATTTGCAGCAACACTGGTAAACCCAGAGACTGTCACACTGAGTGAAGTAAGTCAGATAGAGAAAGACAAAGCTAAGATATCGCTTATATGTGGAATCTAAGAAAGGGTACAAATGAACTTATCTACAAAACAAAGAGTTACAGATGTAGAGAACAAACTCATGGTTGCCAGGGGTAAGGAGAGAAATGATAAATTGGGAGATTGGGATTGACATATATACAGTACTATATATGTAATAAATAGATAACTAATAAATATCCAGTGTGTAGCATAGGGGACTCTACTCAACACACTGTAAAGGCCTATACCGGAAAAGAATCTAAAAGAGAGTGAATATATGTATATGCATACCTGATTCCCTTTGCTATACAGCAGAGACTGACACAACACTGCAACTCAACTACACTCCAATAAAATCTTTTAAAAAGAAAAGATACACGCACCCCTATGTTCACGTCAGCACTATTCACGACAGCTAGGACACGGAGACAACCTACATGTCCACTGACCACTGAATGAATAAAGATGTACATGTACACAGTGGAATATTACTCAGTCATGAAAAGTGAAATAATGCCAGCACTTGCAGCTGCATGAGTGGACCCAGAGATGATCACACGAAGTGAATCAAGCCAGAAAGAGAAAGACAAATACAATATGATATCACTTACACGTGGGATATAAAAAATGACAGAAATGAACTTACAAAAGAGAAACACACTCAAGGACATAAAGAGCAGACCCATGGTTGCCAAGGGGGAGGGGGAGGTGAAGAGGGAAGGACTGGGAGTTTGGGATTAGCAGATGCAAGCTACTGTATACAGAAAGATAAACGACACGTTTCCACTGTTCCGTAGCGCAGGGAACTATGTTCAATACCATATAATAAACCATAATGGAAAAGGAAAACAGGCAATAAACAACAAAAATAAAGCTGAAAACATATGTACACGTGCTGGAAATGTGCTGGCTTATGTACACGTGCTGGAAATGTGCTGGCTTTGCTGGCAGAGGTAAGCGTTCAGAAGTTTGGAGATCATGGCTAGAAAGATTCTCCAAGACTTTTTATGGTCCCAGAGAGAGACTGGGGGAAGCGATGGCAAGCTGGGGCAGAAGTTAACCATCCAGTGAGGCTGTGGTAGACAAGGCACCCAGTGCCAGGTCTGAATACCCCGCAGTTCTTCTTTCTCCCTGATGTGACTGACTTTCTTTATTTTCTGAGTTAGTAGAAAGCAAATCCTTGCCACTTACTATTTGGCAAGTAAAAACTCTTTGGCCAAATGATAAAGACTTTGAGTTTCAGAGTCTGACAGGCCAGGGTTCGAATCTCAGTTCTGCCACTTTCTAGCAAGTTACTTCGCCTCTCCCACCCTCTCTGTTTTCATCTGTAGAGTGCAGATAACGCAGAACCTGCAACGGAGAGAGGTATGACAAGAAGTATCAGGCACGGCTTCCCTGGTAGCTCTGTGGCAAAGAATCTGCCTGCCAATGCAGGGTTCAATCCCTCACCCCAGGAGATCCCATGGGTCGCGGAGCAGCTAAGCCTATGCACCCCAACTATTGAGCCTGTGCTCTGGCGCCTGGGAGCCCCAATGACTCAAGCCCATGCATGCTAGAGCCTGTGCTCTGCAACAAGAGAAGCCACAGGAATGAGAAGCCCCAGCACCACAACTAAAGAGCAGCCCTCGCTCACCACAACTAGAGAAAAGCCCACGCGGCAACGAAGACCCAGCACAGCCATAAATAAATATTTTTTTAAAAGTGTCTGGCATACAGCAGGTGGCCAATAAACACTAGCTGTCATTATTGTTAGAAATTATGGTTATCATTTCCCTTGGGCAACAGGTTTTTAATTTTTAATTCACTGACACTTTTCCTTATCCTAAAAATCTCTTTTCTGCAGGTCGGCTGAAATAACTCATTCTAACCCCTTAAAGAAGCTTCGCTGTTTCTTTGAGAGTTAATCAAATTTCTTTTTCAATAATAAAAAAAAGAAAACAAGAGGAGAATGGAAATAAATGGGAAAGGAGAGGAAAGAGCAGGTGAATCCTAGAGAGAGGATAATGAAGGTAAAAAGTGAAAGCTGCTCAGTCATGTCTGACTCTGTATAGTCCATGGAATTCTCCGGGCCAGAATATTGGAGTGGGTAGCTGTTCCCTTCTCCAGGGCATCTTCCCAACCCAGGGATCGAACCCAGGTCTCTGACATTGCAATCAAATTCTCTAACATCTGATCCACCAGGGAAGCCCAGAGAGGGGAAAATAGGGGAGCGGTGCTTAGCACTGCAGCTGCGTTTATTAGATGCACACCATCCGGGCTGGATCAGACAGTAAAGAATTTGCTTGCAATGCAGGAGATGTGGGTTCAATCCCTGGGTCAGGAAGATCCCTGGAGAAAGGAATGGCCACCCACTCCAGTACTCTTGCCTGGAGAATTCCTTGGGCAGAGGAATCTGGGGGGCTCCAGTGCATGGGGTTGCAGAGTCAGAAACAACTGAGTTACTAATACTCCAGGGCTTCCTGGCGGCTCAGTCGGTAAAGAATCCACCTGCAATGCAGATGTGGGTCCAGTGCCTGAGTCAGGAAGATTCCCTGGAGAAGGAAATGGCAACCCACTGCAGTCTGTTTGCCTGGGAAATTCCATGGACGGAAGACCCTGGTAGGCTATAGTCCATGGGGTCGCAAGAGTCAGACAGGACTTAGCGACTACTACACCACTACTGGTTATTTATGAAATATGAAATGATAGGTGGGTGGATGGAAGGATGAATGGATTGAGGAACAGAAGGATGGGTAGAGAGATGCAGGACTACACACAGATATAGATCAGTGGGTATACGAATGACATACGGATGGATGGGTGAACAAATGGAAGACAGACTGGTGGGTGGGAGGCTGGATGGATAGAAACATGGACAGGCCAATGGATGAATGAGTGGATGGGAGGATAGACAGGGAGATGATGAACTGATAGATGCATAAAAAGATGGGTGAGTAAATGGATGGATGGATGGGCAGATGGAAGAATGGGTGGATGGGTGGATAGAAATATGGGCAAGTAAAGGGAGGGAGGGATGGGAGACGGATGAATGGATAGATGGATAGAAAGATTGCTGAGTGGATGGATGGATGGGTGGATGGATGGATGGATGATGGACGGTCCAGTAGGAAAGTGGGTGGGCGGGTGGCTAGATGTATGGATGGAGAGGAGTGAATGCCAAGAGGAAGACAGCATGGGCAAAAAAAAAAAAAAATTTCTTTCTATTATATGTGATGCCCAAACATGCCACCAGATGTCAGTCTAACCTCAGGAAACCACGTCAGAGGCCACACTGGAGCCACCTTTTTCACCTTACCTGAAGCCCTCTGATTCAAAACAAACACTGGCTCGTTTTGATAATAATCAAACCAGTCAATCTTAAAGAAAATCAACCCTGAATATTCATCGGAAGGACTGATGCTTCAGCTAAAGCTCCAGAACTTCGGCCACATGATGAAATGAACCGACTCACTGGAAAAGACTCTGATGCTGGGAAAGACTGAAGGCAGGAGAAGGGGACGACAGAGAATGAGATGGTTGGATGGCATCACTGATTCAGTGGACGGGAGTTTGAGCAAGCTCTGGGAGATGGTGAAAGACAGGAAAGCCTGGTGTGCTGCAGTGCATGGGGTCGAAAAGAGTCGGACACGACTGAGCGACTGAACGTGTTGATAATACAGTTTTCACTGCATTTGGTAATTATACATCCCTCATCACTACACCCAGAACCCAACTGGCATTATAACCCAGTTCCCCCTTCAAGCAGACAGAAAATGGGGAGGAGGGGCACCAGCTGGGGGAGGCCAGAGCCTAAGCCTAGTGATGAAGTGGCTAGTTTCTAAGAGGTCAGACCTGGCAGGCGTGAGGGGGGTGGGAGAAGGGATTTCTGGGGCCACAAGAGTGATTAGCAACCCTGTCAGCCTCAGCTTCAATAGTCTTGAATTCATATTCACATCCCACTTGCCTGCTGTCTGCCCAAGAATCCCCCAGCTCTAAGCCTTGGCCAAAGAAGCTCCTGAGAAAAAGAGAAATAAAAAAGCACCGGCTCTCCCTCCATATAGGGGACTGAACCTTATTCACACAAACCGCTTTTAATCTTCAAACAGCCTGGACAGATTTCACAGTGGAGAGGGAGCCCAGAAGAGCCATTTCTAACCCCACTGGTCCATCCAATGATGGCTCGAGAAGACCCACTTTCAGGGTCACTGGCCAAGAGAAAGGGAACCCGGGATCAGTCGCCACATCCTCCCAACCCCCCACCCCCACTCCCACACCACTTTCCAGGTTTAGACTGAAAGCTTGAGGTAAAAGTGTGATTTCCACTTTCCACCCCCTCACCTGCCCACCCCACTCCCCCACCCCACCCCTACCCCCGAGAGAGGAGCATCTCTCAGCCTGGTTCGGGAATGTCCATCCCATGGGAAATACTTGCCGACCCCTCTGAGTGGACACTCACAGAGCAGGCTCCTAAGCACGCCCTGCCACGCCCACAATTAACCCCTTTGTTGCTGCACCGTATGTGCCCCGGGGGTTCACCGAAGGAACTCAAGGCAGCGGCTATGCGATCAACTGGCAGGAAAGGAACTGGAAACTTCAGCAACCAGCCACACGAAAGGCCCCACTCCCTCCGCCCCGAAGCTTGTCAGAAATAGGCGTTTCCTGACCCCAGGAGACCCCGGTTTACTGCTGCTCCCCATCCCGGGATGCTGGGGGTCGGTCGCCCACCCCGTGCATACTCACTCCCATTCTTTCCTTCTGGCCTGCGGGGGTGCTGTGGATTTTGTGCGCCTGGTGGGCCAAGATGACATCGCGGTGGTCCACCACGCCGCCCCGTCGCTTCAGAGGGGGGCCCTCGCAGCCGCCGCCGCTCATCAGGTGGGAGCGCGAGTCCGGCGGGACGAGGGCTGTGCCCGCGGGGGCGCCGTCCGGACCTGAGGGGCCCAAGCCGCGGTCGTACAGGGCATCATAGTAACTGCGGGCGAGAACATGAGGTCCAGGACCGGGGAGGACTTCGACATCCATGGGCCTCACTCAGAAATCCCAGGGTCTTCTGCCTCCAGCCCGGGAGGAAACTAAAGGAGGAGACAGGAGAGAGCGAGAAAGACGAAGGGTAAGGGAGATGCAGAGAGAAGGGCGCTCAGGGGACCAGGACCGCGCAGGCAACCAGCCTCCTTCACAGGAAGTCAAAAAACACCCCAGGACCGGCCCAACGGGGGAATTAGTATTTCCTTGGCAACTCAGGCCTGGGAAGCCAGTTCTTAGGAGCTGCCCGGCAACCAAGGTAGCACCGTGGCGCAAAAGACCGCGGAGGCTGTGTCGCAGGACACTCGCTCCACTTCCCAGGTGCCGGCCACCGAGGGTGGTTCTTGTGATTTCTCAGCATCTCAGCGTTCTCTGCAAAATGGGCCGCCAGGACCCTTGTTCACTCTCCTCTGGTCCCTGGTCCCTCTGAGCTCCAGAGAGTTACTTAGAAAACTAAAGGGGAGTTTAAGGGTCGGCTTTAAAACCCACACAGGATATGGCCATCTGTGAGTGAGCCCTGCCCTTTGCCACCTTGGCTGGCTTTTTTAAAAAGAGAAAATGGGGACTTCCCTGGAGTGGACACTTCCACTGCAGATGATGTGGGTTCGATCCCTGGTCTGGGAACTCAGATCCCACGTGCTGTGAGGCATAGCCAAAAAAAATAAATTTAAAAAATTTAATAAAAAAAAAAAAGGGACAGAGTTCGTGTCCTTTATGAATACATCAGGTGGTTAAACCCCAGAGGGACTGAGAGCCGGGAAAAAGCTTTGTCTGCATTTCATTCACTTATTCACTCAACAAATGCTGAGTGAGCAGCCGCTGTGTGCAGGCCTTGCGCTGGCTGCCGGAGACACAGTGTCAACGAGACAAACAAATGTCACCCTTATGCTGGAATGGAGGTTCTAGAGCGGGAGGCAGACTGTGAGCAAAATAAATACCTCCTGTGGAGACTGGGAGTTGAAAAGTGCTGTAAGGGGACTTCCCTGGTGGCCCAGCGGATATGAATCCGCCCTTGAATGCGGTGGACACCTGTTCGATCCCGGTCTGGGAAGACTCCGCATGTAGTGGAGCAACTAAGCCCATGCGCCGCAAATACCAAGCCCACTGTCCGCAGCCGTGGAGACCCACGCATCCAGAGCTCATCCTCCAAAACAAGAGAAGCCTCAAACAGCGTGAAGCCCAAGCGCCGCAACTAAAGAGTAGCCCCCTGCTTGCCGCAACTAGAGAAAAGCCCAAGGAGCAATGGAGACCCAGCACTGCCAAGTGAATAAATAAAAAATTTTTAAAGTGCCGTGGAGGGCAATTCAGCAGGAGAGGTATATTCATTTGCTGGAGTTGCCGTAACAAAGTACCACATGCAGGGCGCCTTAAACAGCAGAAATCTATTTCCTCCCAGTTCTGAAGGCTCCAGGTTGGAGATCAAGGGGTCAGCAAGGCTGGTTTCTTCGGAGGCCTCTCTCCCTGGCTCGTAGACTGCCGTCTTCTCCCTGTGTCTTCTCATGGCCTCCCATGAGGGTATGTCTGTGTCTTAATGTCCTTCTAATTTTACTTTGCCTGTGTGCCTGCTAAACTGCTTCAGTCATGCCCGACTTTTGCAACCCTATGGACTGTAGCCTACCAGGCTGCTCTGTCCATGGGATTTCCCAGGCAAGAATACTGGAGTGGGTCGTCATGCGCTCCTCCAGGGAATCTTCCCCGACCCAGGGGTCAAACCCGAGTCTCTTATCTTTCCTGTTTTGGCAGCTGGGTTCTTTACCACTAGCATCACCTGGGAAGCCCCTAATTGCCTCTTTTTTTCCTCTCTCATTTTTTTCTTTTTCTTTCCCCCTCCAAATGATAGGAGAACTTAATTTCAATTTTTTTCAATCCTCTTTTTAACCTGGCCCTTTCCCCCACCACTAGAAAGCAGGCTTATTGCTAAAAACAATGCATTATTTGAGCATATTCTTTTCAAGCAACTTTACTTTTCCCACTGCCCTAGCAGCACTCAGCATTTCTCGTCGGTCTTCTCTTTAAATGCCTTCTTTTCTGGAGAGCCCGCATCGCCCTGTCTACTTCTGCTTCTTCATCCTCTCCCATTAGAAGAGCCAGCGTAGCTCCCACTTTCACCCTTCTCGTCTTCCAGGATTCTTCCCCTCTTCAGCCTGAGTCCACCTTTGCAGCGTTCACTTTATTTCTTCCACTATCCAGGTCTGGCTTCAGGATAACATCCTGTGGAAGAGACTACACTACTTTCACCTAACAAAGATTGTCTCTGACCACCCTGGGCTTCTCTTCCTGCTCACTCATCTCACTTATGGTCACACTCTTCATCAGAGTCCCCGTCATCTTCTAATTTTTTTCATCATCTTTTTAGTAGATTTCTTAGAGTTTATATGACTTTTGAGTCTTTTGCAAAATGGGAATATAGATTCTGAAGATATTAAAAAGCCTTGGGGAACTTCCCTGGAGGTCTAGTGGTTAAGACTGTCTTCCAAAGTAGGAGGTGTGGGTTCAATCCCTAATCAGTGAATTAAGATCCCACATGCTTTGCAACCAAAAATTAAAATAAAATAGTACAGAAGCAATACTGTAACAAATTCAATAAAGACTTTTTAAAAACATGGTCCACATCAAAAAAAATTCTTAAAAAAAATGAACATAAAAGCCCTGGAGATCTCAATGAGGTGATGTTATAAAAGAGTATTTTATGGGAATTCCCTGGCAGGGGGCCTGGTTTCGATCCCTGGTCGGGGAACGAAGATCCTGCAAGCTTTAACATGTGGCAAAAAAAAAAAAAAAAAAAAAAGTTTTATAATATCACGCATTTAATTTATAATATCATGCATTTATCATGCAATTAATTTATAATATCATGAAGTATCAATTACAGGAAACCACAGTGTCTGCGTGAAGGTGTCTGCAGTCTCCAGTCCAGGCATCTGGCTTTCTTAAAATACTGCTGGGCAATCTGACAACTAGTCATAGCCGTGGTGCATATGACCTTCCCAGGCCCTCAAAGTCAAGGGAAACTGAACACCAGCATCCTTGGGCTTTCAACCTGGATCTCCAGCCAGCAGGAGCAGCCAGGCAGGCGAGGGGGCAGACAGCCTCAGCCCAGCAGGTTCCTACGGCCCTACAGCACCCACCTCCAGGGTCTACAGGGCATCCCAAGCTGACCAGGCCAAGGCAGGACATGAGGGATTCACGTGGGGACCTAGCAGGAGTGTGGCCAGGGGAGAGGAGCCTTAATTATGTCTTTAAAGGCTCTATCTCCAAATATGGTCCCATGCTGGAACTTCCTTGGCAGTCTTACTGGTTAAGACTTCGCCTTCCAACGCAGGAGGGGCGGGTTCCATCCCTGGTGAGGGAGCTAAGATCCCACATACCGTGGGGCCAAAAAACCAAAACATAAAACAGAAGCAATATTGTAACAAATTCAATAAAGACTTTAAAAATGGCCCATGCCAAAAGAAAAAAAATCTAAAAAAAAAAAAAAAAATACAGTCACATGCTACTGTGGGTTAGAACTGCATCACCTGAATTTGGGGGCAGGAGACACAATTCTGCTCACCACAGAGGATGATAGGAAGTGGTGGGTGGGCTAGCTATTGTATTAAATAGGGGTCAGAGATGGCCTCTCTGAGGAAGTGACATCTGAACAGAGAGACCTGGAGGACTTGAAGCAGTAGCCATGCTGGGTATCTGAGAGACGAGCGTTCCAGGCAGAGAACAGCATGTGCAAAGGTCCTGAGGCAGGGCTGTGTGTGATTTGCTCAAGGAGCAATAAGGAGGCCTGAGTGGCTGTGAGTGAGGAAAAGCATAATAGGGATGAAGGTGGGGAGGTGATGAAGCAGATCACACAGGACCTTAGGAGCCATGGGAAGAAAATTTTTCTTGTTCCTTCTAAGAGTGAGATGGCCCATGGTGTTCAGATCCACAGCTTACCCAACACCATATTTTCAACCCCAAACTGAGTTTTCCCACCTAACAGCACCCCATCACTAGCCTCCCAGTGTCTGTCCAAGAAAAGGAAATCCACAGGAAGGCCAGCCTGAATGACATAGAATTAGGAGCCCAAATCCTATGCATAAACATTGCAAGAGTCACCTCAACACCCAGAGGTGTAAGAAGATGGTGCAAAGAAACGGGAGTGGGAATGGAGGCTTATCTCCCTGCTATTTCCTCTTGCTCTGCTTGAAGGCTTCTAAGAAGAACGTTCCCTCTCCTAAGTAAGCCTCCCCTAAGTAGATCAACTCAATATCAGTTTAATGAATGCTGTTTCCCTCTGGGGAGGTTTCTTCTTTCAGATCTTGTAACTAATGGAGTGTAATAGGCCTATCTTCATGACGCCTTTAAGGTTCAATTTACTCCCATGAAAACTTCTCTTAATCGCCTACAATCGTGAATTTATAAAGCCTTTTGTGTTTTTCTAAATACATTTCCTCCACATTGAAAAAAAAAAAAAAGCCTTTTATTCCTTTTATAAGCACTTATGCCTCGAAGGCATTTTCCTTCCCATTTTATAGAAATAAAACTGAAGACTGGGACTTCCCAGGTGGTCTGGTGGCTAAGACTCCCCGCTCCCAATGCGAGGGGCCTGGGTTTGATCCCTGGTCAGGGAACTAGATCCCACATACCAGATCTGAAAAAGAAGAGTTTGCATGCTCCAACTAAAACAGATCCTGCATCTTTCAACTAAGACCTGGCGCAGCCAAAATAAATATATGTGTGTATACACACACACACACACACACACACTTTTAAAAAACTGAGGATGAAAGGAAGGTTCAAGTGTCTTGCTACCTGTTCCATTTCTACTTCCTGGAGTCGCCCCTCTCATTCCCCAAAATGTGCTTTCTGTGTCAATATTAAAGAAAGAATTCACCACAGGGAACTATATTCAATATTTTTGTGATAACCTATAAGAGAAAAGAATCTGGAAAGGAATAGATATAGACACAGATTATAAAACTGAATCACTGGGCTGTATACCTGAAATTGAGGTAGAAATTGCTAGGCAGTCAGTGTAAGACTAAGACCTCAGTCTTTCTTCAATAAACATCTCACTCTACTAACCTAAAGCTATATCCTTTGTTCCAGTTTCCTGACTTTCAGAGGAATGCGTCCTTGGTCTGGTAGATCATCAACACCCAGATGCAGCACAGGACAACCATTAACTCCTGGCCCTCTTATCTAAAAGAAAAGCAACAGGTAGACCATCAACTTTTGGCCCATATCCGATCCTCTGTGAAATGGCCAGAGGTCGTAAGACAGGGTCACATGATGGTGACTGTGAGGAGACTTAGAAACTGGGGATCAAAAGAAGCCAAAAGATGCCAAGTTAAACACTGTAACCTTTAAACTGATTGGCTAGAAATGGCATACGTTAAGGGCAAGAGCCAATCAAAAAGTACAGATCGACACTAGAAAGGATATAATGCTTGTTAAGTGCTGTAAGCATTTTAATGCTTATAAATGCTGTAAGTCCCACCTTTGGGGGCACTTCAGTATCCCTCAGTGTCTATGCTGAGAGCTTTGTTCTTTTCGTCTCTTTAAAATAAATCCTGTTTACTTGCGACTATGATTGATTGCATGTTTGTGAAGTTAATTCTTCAGCTCTGTGAACAAGAATTCAGATTCCTGTTTCAATACGAACACAACATTGAAAATCAATCATACTTTAAAATTTTTGAAAAATGAAAGAACCTAGCTTACAACTTGGATGCTCTGTGTAGTATCCCCAGTGCAACTAAAACCCCAGAGCCCAGGCTTGATGGAAAAAGCTTCAGGCACCTAGAGAAGGGAGGTTTGTACCTGGGAAGATGGGAGACGGAGTAGGAAAGATAAAACCTAAGGCACAGGCACAAGTGACATCTTTTGAGACGGCCACCTGCTGGTCCCACAGGCTCAAGACAGAAACCTCCCTTCCCTGCTCCTTCTCTACAGCCCTTTGCTCCCAATATCCCCCATCTCATCACAGGCCTCCCAATTTAACTTGGTGCCCAAATCACATGGTTCTCCCTTTCCCTTCACCCTCTGACTGAAAGCCATCAGCTGGTGCCATCCATTCACTTCCAAAATAGATCTTATATGGAACCACTTCCCTCCATGGCAAAGCCTCCCTGACTGCTGGCCTGGCCTTGGGCAGTTGCCTCTCCTGGGCCAGCTGGCTTTCTCACTCCCCACGTCCAGCCTGCATTCTGCTCTGCAGTCAATGGAGAAGCTTCTGAAAAGAGCCAGTCACTCGTTTGCTCTTAGAGAAATAAAAGCCACTCCCTACAGGCCGCCCCATCAGCCTGGCCCCAATCCCTCCCCTTCCCCCTCTTGCCTCTAAGCCGCAGAGTCACTGGCCTTGCCGCTCCTGGTCTCTGCCAAGCTCATTCCATCTTTGCAATTGCTGTTCCCTCTTCCTAGTGGAGCAGTGCTAAACAATTTGCCTGCCAGTGCAGGAGACACAAGAGCTGCTGAGACACAGGTTCGAACCCTGGGTCTGGAAGACCCCCTGGAGTAGGAAACGGCAACCAGTTTTTCTGGAAACATTGGAAACACTCCAGTATTTCTTGTGTGGAGAATCCCATGGACAGAGGAGACTGGTGGGCTAGAGTCCATGGGGTCACAAAGAGTTGGACATGACTGAGCAAGCATGCAGACAGGCCGCTTCCTAGCATGCTCTTCCCCTCATCTGTGACAGGTCAGCTCCCTCGCATTATTCAGGCTGCGGTCTGATGTAGGCACTCCTCATCGCATCCTCCAACGAGGTCTTGCTCGTGGGGCTTTTGTGTCCCCTGCAGGAAGTCAGCGTTATGCATACAAGGATCTTGATCTGTGTTGTTGGCCACTGGGTCCCTGACAACTTGGGCTTCCCAGGGGGCTCAGTGGCAAAGGATCTCTGTGCCAACCCAGGTGATGCTGGTCGGGAAGATCCCCTGGAGGAAGAAATGGCAACCCACTCTAGTATTCTTGCCTGGAGAATCCCATGGACAGAGGAGACTGGTGGGCCCCAGTCCGTAAGGTTGCAAAGAGTCAGACATAACTGAGCGACTAAGCCTGCATGCATTCTGAATGAATGAATGATCTTAAGGACGAGACTAGCCAAGAAAACATCACCAAGCACATAGAACACTGCTGCCTGGGGTCTAGGACGTCGCCTAGGTAGGGAAGGGATAAACTGGTGGGAGAGAAAATTTATTCCAGAGCCAGGCCCATCAGGCTCCAGCACACAATCAGCTAGCTGTGGGTTCCCCAGCATTATTTAATCCTCTGAGTCTCTTTCTCCTGCACAAGGTAGGGATGAGGATAAGTAGTACAGGGAGCCACAGCGAGGGGTCAGTGGGCGCCTGTCAGAAGGCAGAGCTCTGATCACAGCGCCAGGCCCTGTAAAGTGCTTGGTCAACACTGGCTCTCAGGTTGACATTGTGGCAGCTGGGTGGAGCCCGGAAGCTGGATGGGTCAGGGCAGGGTAGGGGGCGATGGGGACGGCTGCTCAAGCAACACCACGGAGCTCGCTCTGCAGAGCCATCACGCGCACCTCCAACAACAGAGCCCCAGCTGTCCCGTGTGTACACACAGGAAGCAAACACATCCCCAGCCAATGGGTGCTTCCAGCCGGGGGTCCACTCCTGGCACCTGCGGGGCCTTGTGACCAGGTGTGCTGTTCCCTGTCTGTTTGCTCAACCACAGCACAGAGGAAATGGCAAAGCACATGGGCTTTGCACCCCTTAGAAGCAGCCAGGTTTCACGAACAGACGGTGCAAAGAGATGACAATGGAGGTAAAGCAAACAGAAGAGACGCGGCATTAAGCCTGAGACCACAAAAAAAAATCTTACTGTTAATGTAATCATAATAGGACTTCCTCAAGGCACCAGGTATCACATGTATCTATTTCCCTGAATCCAAATTGGAACTGCAGCCGAGGTGGGGGTCGACCCCCACTGCCAAGCCTGGACCAGCCTGAGTTGCCATAGCAACCAGATGGCACCTGGAGATGCTCCTGATGAATATAGCTGGTTCAGGAGCTCCGGGAGGGGGAGCAGCGAGGCAGGGACTGCAAGGCAGTCTGCGTGGCTTCTGTGCACCACCTCCACTTGGACAGGGACATTTACATAGCTGTGCTGGGCACCAGGCTTCACCATCCATGGGTTAAACAAGTACCAATAACTCCTGAAGCAGCCTTCTCTCTCCTAAAAATCAGTAAAAGACATAGCCCCTAAAATTAGAGGACTTAAGGCCATCAAAGGGAAACGTAGTGGGGAGGAGAGGAATAAATTAGGAGTTTGAGAGTAACATACACCAGATAAGCAACAAGAACCTACTGTATAGAGCAGGGATCTATACCCAATATTTTGTAATAACCTATACAGGAAAAGAATCTGAAAAGGTATTTGGCCACCATGCAAAGAGCCCATTCATTGAAAACAGACCCTGAAGATGGGAAAGACTGAGAGCAGGAGAAGAAGGGGGGAGGCGACAGAGGACAGATGGTTGGATAGCATCACCAACTCAATAGACATGAGTCTGAACAAACTCCGGGAGACAGTGAAGGACAGAGAATCTCAGAGTACCACGGGGTCCAAAGAGTCAGACACAACTTAGTGACTGAATGACATGTTCTTGAATCACTTTGAAACTGTATCACTTTTCCATATACCTGAAACTAACATAACATTGTAAATCAATTATACTTCAATTACAAAATTGAAAATAAAATTGACTTAAAAGTAGAGAAAAAACATTCTGTAAAGCTTCACAGGCTCCTTAGACCCATTAGAGAAGATGGAAACTCAAAATGCTCACAAGGTCCTTCATTCAGGAAATAAAAATAAGATCAGGCTGGGGGCTGGAATGTAACCTACAAGACTTCAATTTATTCGCTGGTGTGGGAGGATGTCTTTTTCTCCCATCTGGGAGGAAAATTTTTAAACTAAAAATGGCCAGTAGTTTCACACGTAAGTGCATCTAGCCACTGAAAGTCAAGTTCACAAAGCTCTATTTTCAGTAGGTTAAAACTCAGAAGCAACCCAAAGGTCTATTAACAAGAAAATATACAGAGTGTGGTGTATCCATATAGTGAAACACTACACATCAGTGAAAAAGAGAGCATTGCAGGCACCAGCGTGGATGAATCTCACAGAACAACACAGAGGAGGACCCACTGTGTGATTCCACTGATAGGAAGTCCAAAATCTATTCACTGTCTATCTGAAATTCAAATTTAACTACGTGTTCCCTATATCTTTTAATTTGTTTACACTGACAGCCCACTGAGGGTTGGAGATTCCTTAACTCTTTACCTGGGTCCTGATAGGAACACAGTATATAGATCTGTGTAAAAATTCATTTGTGCATTTTTCCACATGTTTGTTGAAATTAAAAGATGCTTGCTCCTTGGAAGAAAAGCTATGACAAACCTAGACAGTGTATTAAAAGCAAAGATATGGTTTTTCCAGTAGTCATGTCCGGAGGTGAGAGTTGGACCATAAAGACGGCTGAGTGCTAAACAACTGATGCTTTCAAACTGTGGTGCTGGAGGAGATTTTGAGAGTCCCTTGGACTACAACATCAAACCAGTCAATTGTAAAGGAAATCAGCCCTGAACATCATCGGAAGGAGTGACGCTGCAGCCCTGAACATCATTGGAAGGAGGCCAAAGCTCCAATACTTTGGCCACCTGATGCGAAGAGCCAACTCATTGGAAAAGACCCTGATGCTGGGAAAGACTGAGGGCAGGAGGAAAAGGGGGTAATAGAGAATGAGATGATTGGATGGCATCACTGAATCAATGGACATGAGTTTAAGCAAACTCTGGGAGATAGTGAAGGACAGGGAAGCCTGGTGTGCAGCAGTCCATAGGGTCACAGAGTCGGGCAGGAAGTGACTCAACAACAATACCAACAAATATTTTTAAAGGCAAAATAATCATATTAAATTCACTAAGAGCAAGTCGATATGCCCTTCCTCCCTACAATTAAGCTTTGATTTGGGCAGAAAAAGGGATATTAGCCAAATCTCCCCACCCAAACACAAGCCCCAGAGGAAGTGGGAAATCTGCTCCCTTGTGTTACAGATAAGACTGAGGTTCAGAGAGGTGCAGCCACTCACCAAAGGTCCCAGAGCCTGGAGCAAACAGGCCAGGGATACAAATCTAGGTTTCTTGGGGCTCCTAACACCTCTCTCTGAGGTCCAACCCAGAGTCTGACACTAAGCCTTTTTCTTACCAAGAACACTTCTCCCAAAACATAATCTGTGGTAGGCCAGAGTGTGTCCCCCATGATCTTGGCACCTGAGTATGTTATATTACATGGTGAAAGAAACTGGCCCTAGGTTACACACTTTAAAATAGGGAGCATATCCTGGGTTATTCCTGTGGGCCCAAGCTCATCACATAGGTCTTTAAAAGAAGAGGCAGGACATCCCTGGTGGTCTAGTGGTTAAGAATCCACCTGCCAAAGCAGGGGACACAGGTTTGTTCCCTGGTCCAGGAAGATTCAACATGCCGAGGGGAAGCTGAGCCTGTGAGCCACAATACTGAGCCTGCATTCTGAGCCCATGCTCCCCAACAAGAGAAATCGCCACAGTGAGAAATCCAAGCACTGCAGCTAGAGAGTAGGCCCCCTCTCACCACAACTCGAAAAAAAGCAGCAACAAAGATCCAACTGAAAATAAATTAACTTTTTAAAAAAGTAAAAGAGGTCAGAGTTTCAGAAGTAGCAGAGAAGCTCCCTCGCTGCAATCTATTGAAAGTCAGCCCTCAACACCAGGGTTTGAAAATAAACCAAAAAAAAAAGAGAGAGAGAGGAGAAAGACAGAGAAAAGGGGAAAAAAGAAAAGAAAAAAGTAAGAGGGAGGCAGAAAAATAGGCCAGCAATGCAAAAGAAGATGAGGGAGGAGAGATTTGAAGCATGGGAGAGAGAGGGACTTGACCCTGGGTCATTACTTCTGAGATGAAGGAACCACAGGCCAAGGAATGCTGGTGGCCTCAAGAAGCTAAGAACAACGTCCAGCTGCCAGCCAGCAAGGAAACAGGACCCCAGGTCACTCGCAATAGCTTGAAACCAACTTCTGCCAACAGCCTGAATGAACGAGGAAACAGATTCTCCCTAGTGTCCAGAAAAAGCACACAGCCCACCAACACCTTGACTGCAACCCAGTCAAGCCTTATCAGACGTCCAACCCATGGAAACGGCATGCTGTTGGTAAGCCACTCAATTTGTGGTAATTGCATATGGCAGCATAGAAAAAATAATACACCATCCCACATGTGTACAAAAAGAACTATACAAGCATTTGTTTTTAAAATATATGTGAGATTTTTTTTAAAAAGGAAATTCCCTACCAGTCCAGTGGTTAGGACTCCACGCTTCCACTGCAGGGGCCAAGGTTCAATCCCTGGTCAGGGAACTAAGATCCCCATGCCATGTGGCTCAGCCCCAAAAAAGTGAGATTATATATATACATATGTGGGTGCTCTTCAGGTGGTGCAATGCTAAAAATCCACGTGCCAGTGCAGAAGACATAGAGACTCTGGTTCAGTCACTGAGACAGGAAGATCCCCTGGAGGAGGGCATGCCAACCCACTCCAGTGTTCCTGCCTGGAGAACACCATGAACAGAGGAGCCTAGTGGGTCAGCCACAGTCCATGGGCTCACAAAGAGTCGGGCCCAACTGACCACACATATACATATATACACACATATTCACATATACACATAGGTGTCTATAAACACATACATATATATTTTAGGTATGTGTATATACATAAAAGTCTGAATTTTTTTGCACTTAACATAGAAGAACTGTACAAAAGAGATCTTCACGACCCAGATAATCATGATGATGCAATCATTAATCTAGAACCAGACATCTTGGAATGTGAAGTCAAGTGGGCCTTAGAAAGCATTACTACGAACAAAGCTAGTGGAGGTGATGGAATTTCAGTTGAGCTGTTTCAAATCCTGAAAGATGATGCTGTAAAAGTGCTGCACACAATATGCCAGCAAATTTGGAAAACTCAGCAGTGGCCACAGGACTGGAAAAGGTCAGTTTTCATTTCAATTCCAAAGAAAGGCAATGCCAAAGAATGCTCAAGTTCAGTTCAGTTTAGTCGGCTCAGTCGTGTCCGACTCTTTGCGACCCCATGAATCACAGCACGCCAGGCCTCCCTGTTCATCACCATCTCTCGGAGTTCACTCAGACTCACGTCCATCGAGGCCGTGATGCCATCCAGCCATCTCATCCTCGGTCATCCCCTTCTCCTCCTGCCCCCAATCCCTCCCAGCATCAGAGTCTTTTCCAATGAGTCAACTCTTCGCATGAGGTGGCCAAAGTACTGGAGTTTCAGCTTTAGCATCATTCATTCCAAAGAACACCCAGGGTTGATCTCCTTTAGAATGGACTGGTTGGATCTCCTTGCAGTCCAAGGGACTCTCAAGAGTCTTCTCCAACACCACAGTTCACAAGCATCAATTCTTCGGCACTCAGCCTTCTTCACAGTCCAACTCTCACATCCATACATGACCACAGGAAAAACCATAGCCTTGACTAGATGGACCTTAGTTGGCAAAGTAATGTCTCTGCTTTTGAATATGCGATCTATGTTGGTCTTAACTTTTCTTTCAAGGATTAAGCATCTTTTAATTTCATGGCTGCAGTCACCATCTGCAGTGATTTTGGAGCCCAAAAGAATAAAGTCTGAAACTCCGAGTACCTCAGCTAGAGAAAAGCCACCACTCACCACAGCTAGAGAGAGCCAGCATGCACCAGTGAAGACCCAGCCAAAATTCAAGCAACTAATCAAATTGTAAAAAAAAAAAAAAAGACAGATATTGAACCAGAATCAAGGCACCAGCCTGGGGAACAAACAGTGGCCAGGCACTACCTCCCCAGCTCCTCTTGAATTGGTGTGGCCACGTGCCTCATCTTCACTCATGGGATGTGAGCAGCAGTGAAAAGTGTCACCCTGGGTCAAAGCTTTAAGGAGCAGGCATGCCCTCCACAAGTTCCTTTTCTCCTCTGCTGGCTAGACATGGGAGACAGTAAGGGCCCTGTGTGTGCTGGAGCCATGAAAAGGTGGGGACCTGGGTCCTTGAGTCACCATGTGGAGGAGGAGAGCCATCCACTGACCAGAGACAGCCTTCCAGGGTAATCAGGCAAGTTAGAAACAAACTTCTTCGTTTGACTTTTCACCCAGTTGGGGGCCTATTTGTTACTGCAGGATTCCTGTCTCAGTCAGCTTGGCTGCTATAATGAAATACCGTAGACCGAGGGGCTTAAATAACAAACATTCATTTTCTCGCACTTTGGGAAGCTGCAAGTCCAAGTCCAGGTCAGTTCCTGAGGAGGGTTTGCTTCCTGGTTTCTAGATGACCACTTTCTCTCTGTGTCCTTACATGGAGGAGAAAGAGAGAAAGAAATGGTGTCTCTTCTTATAAGGGCAGTAATTCCTGGAGAAGGAAATGGCAACCAACTCAAGTACTTTTTCTGGGAAAATCCCATGGACAGAGGAGTCTGGTTGGCTACAGTCCATGGAGTCACAGAGCCGGACACAACTTAGCAATTGAACAACAACAATCTCATCACGAGGCCCCAACCTCCTGATCTCACTTAAACCTCATGACCTCCCGTCTCCAAATAGCATCCCGTTGGAAGTTAGAGACGTCAAGACATGAATTTAGGGGACGTCAGCCAGTACATAGCATTTCCCTACTGGTAAAGAAAGAATCTGCCTGCAATACAGGAGACCTGGGTTTGATCCCTGGGTCAAGAAGATCCCCTGGAGAAGGAAATGGCAACCCACTCCAATATTCTTACCCGGAGAATTCCATGGACAGAAGAGCCTGGTAGGCTACAGTTCATGGGGTCACAAAGAGCCGGACACGACTGAGTGGCTAACACACACAACTGACATACTACTTCACAGAAGCAACACTGGTTTCATCCAGCGAACGTTTTTCTCATGCTTTGAAAGCTTTGCATTCAAGGAAAATCCACACAGGTGTGGAGTCCTGTTGAGAACCTCAAAGCATTCATTAAAAAGACAGCTAAAGCTAGCATTTCTGCACAAAATCATTTGCTCTCACCTCTTCCCTCTTGTTCTCTCTCTCAGCCTTCATTCTCTTTCTTCCACTTGCTGTTTGAGCTCTCTTAGGTAGAGAGCTCTCTCTTTCATGCCTTCCTGTACTGCTCTGTGTGCTAAGATCTCTGTTAACAAGGCATCTTAACTAGCCCCGGACTAAACAAGTGTTGCTAAGACCCATGGGAAAAAATGGTATATCTTCCTGAGTTCTAGCCTGAAGAGAAATTCAACAGACTGTGGATTCTAATAGCCAGGATAAAGCTAATTCAAATGTCATTTTCAACCACCCTTCAAATGCATTCATCCCTTTCTAGATGTTTTATTTGACTGATAGTAAAAGTGATTTCTGGACCCTAAACAATCTCCGAACAGGTAAGGGACAAGAGCAGGGTTCTACCTAGAAGTAAAAACTTATAACAAAAAGGACTTCTCTGGCAGTTCAGTAGTTAAGACTCCACACTTCCAATGCAGAGGGCATGGGTTTGAAGCCTGGTCAGGGAAGATCCCACATGCCATGCAGTGAGGCAAAAAAAAAAAAAAAAAAAGATGAAGGAGGTTCAAGGGAAGGGGACATATGTATACCTATGGCTATCATGTTGATGCATGGCAGAAACCAACACAATATTGTAAAGCAATTATCCTTCAATTAAAACTTTTTAAAAATGGGAAGAAAAAAGACTTAAAAATACTTCTTCAAATTAAAAAAAGCAGGAAGTAACAAAAACAAAAACCAGTAAGTGGGACTGCATCAGACTAAAAAGATTTTGTACAGCAAAAGGAGCCATCAGCAAAACAAAAGGCAATCTATAAAACGGGAGCAGATATTTGCAAATTATGCATCGGATATAAGTGCTAAGTCGCTTCAGTTTTGTCCACCTCTGTGCGACCCTAAGGACTGTAGCCTGTCAGGTGCCTCTGTCCATGGGCTTCTCCAGGCAAGAATACTGGAGTGGGTTGCCATTCCCTTTTCAGGGGATTGTCTGGACCCAGGGATCGAACCTGGGTCTCTCAAATCTACCTGCATTGGCAGGTGGACTTTTACCATCAGCACCACTTGGGGAAGCCCCATATATCAGATACGGGGTTGGTATCCAAAATCTGTAAAGAACTCATACAACTCAGTAGCTTAAAAAAAAAAAAAATTGTATGGCTGAGTCCCTTTGCTGTCCACCTGAAACTATCACGATACTGTTCATCAGCTATACTCCAATACAAAATAAAAATTTTAATTAAAAAATTTGGCAGAGGGATTTCCCTGGTGGTCCCGTGATTAAGACTTCAACATTCCACTGCAAGGGGTGTGGGTTTGATCCCCTAGTTAGGGAATGAAGATGCCCCATGCTTTGCAGTGTAGTCAAAACATAGTTTAAAAAAAAAAAATCAACAGAGGCACTAAATAGACATTTTTCTAAAAGAGACATCCAAATGGCCAACAGTCAAATGAAAATGTTCTCAACATCACTAATTCTCAGGGAGATGCAAATCAAAACCACAATGAGATATTGTTGCACACTGTTTAGAATCACTACCATCAAAAAGACAAGAGGGCTTCCCTGGCAGCTCAGTGGTAAAGAATCCTTCTACCAATGCAGGAGACACGGGTGCGACCCCTGATACAGGATGATACCGCCTGCTGAGGAGCAACTAAGCCCGTGCACCACAACTACTCAGCCTGTGCTGCAGAGCCTGGGAGTCGCACCTGCTAAGCCCATGTGCCTCCGCTACTGAAACTCTCGGGCCCTTGAGCCCATGCTCCACGGTGAAAAGCCACCACAAGGAGAAGTCTGCACCTCTAGAGAGTAGCCCCTGCTCACCCCAACTACAGAAAAGCCCGAGCAGCCACGGAGACCCAGCACAACCAATAAATAAATAAATAAAATTATTTTTAAAAGGATAAGAGATGACAAGTGATGGCAAGGATACAGAGAAAAGCAAACTCTCGTGCACTGTTGGTGGAAGAGCTGAAAGGTAACAGGGAAGTAATCCAACGTCCATTGATAGATGAGGACAAACGAAATATCCAATGGGATGTTTTTGGCTTTGAGAAGGAAGGAAATCCAGACACGTGCCACAACATGAATGCACCTTGAGAACATTATATTCAATGAAGGAGACCAGTCGCAAGAAGAAAAGCGCTGTACGATTCCACTTATATGAGGGCAAATTATAGAGACAGAAAGTAGAATGGTGGGTTGCCAGGGGCTGGGAGGAGGACAAGTGGGGTTTAATGTTTAATGGGGACAGAGTTTCTGCTTGAGAAGATGAAGAAGAGTCCTGGAGATGAATAGTGATGATGCAAAATATTATGAATGTGCATAATTCCCTGATAGCTCAGTTGGTAAATAATCCACCTGCAATGCAATAGACCCTGGTTCAATTCCTGGGTCGGGAAGATCCGCTGGAGAAGGCATACGCTACCCACTCCAGTATTCTTGGGGTTCCCTTGTGACTCAGCTGGTATAGGATCTGCCTGCAATGCGGGATACCTGGGTTCAATCCCTGGGTTGGGAAGATCCCCTGGAGAAGAGAAAGGCTACCCACTCCAGTATTCCGGCCTGGAGAATTCCATGGACTGTATAGTCCATGGGGTGGCAAAGAGTTGGACACGACTGAGTGACTTTCACTTTCACATAAGACCACCGAAAAATTGTTAAACTGGTAAATGATATGTTATGTCTATCTTACCCCCAAAAAATGTATAGGAAAAAACTCTTTAACAGGTGATGGAAAAACATCCACGCATCTTCTTGGAGGTACTTAACTATTCACAGTTGCCCCAGCATTTCAGCCTTCTTGTCCTACAGCATCAAATGCCCACTTATGGGACTCCCTGGTGGTCCAGTGGTCAGGAATCCTGGCTGCCAGTGCAGGGGACATGGGTGCAAAGCCTGGTCCAGGAGGATCCCACACGCCTCGGAGCATCTAGCCCCACGTGCCACAACTATTGAGCCAGCGCTCTAGAGCCCTTGAGTTGCAACCACTGAGCCTGCATGCTGCAATTACTGAAGCCAGTGCTCCAGAACAAGAGAAGCAACCACAGCGAGAAGCCTGCCATCACTGCAACTGGAGAAAGTCTGAGCACAGCAACAAAGACCCAGCACAATCGAAAATAAATTAATTTTTTAAAAATACCCTCTTTTAAAGGTTTTCTTTTATACTGGAGTATAGCTGATTAACAATGTGTTAGTTTCAGGTGTACAGCAAAGTGATTCAGTTACACATATACATGTATCTCTTGTTTTTCAAACTCTTTCCTCATTTAGGTTGTTACATAATAATGAGCGGAGTGAGCTGAGTTCCCTGTGTTGTACAGTAGGTACTTGCTGGTTATCCATTTTAAATATAGCAGTGCAGACATCCACTTACTGAGGGCACCAATACGTAGATCTAGACATAGATCAGAGCTTTCATGCTAATGCAGACAACCCAAAGCCACTCTGTCTCAGGCAGAGTGAATTCACCCCATACCCCCACCCACACCAAGAGAAGCTAAGAGAAAAGTGAAAGGAAAAAGCCAGGGCCAACAGGAGCTCTTGTTGCTTGGGGCCAAACTCCAGAATTGCCCCACATACACGAGAACAGAGCTAAAGAAAATGCCAAGCCAGATGGCAAAGGCTGAAGGCTAGGCTGAGATCAGCACGCCAGCATAGCCCTGAGTACACCTGCAAAGGTCCCTCCTCTGGTGAGAAGAAACTATGTCGCAGCTGGGCTTGTTTTTCACCTGCTTGGTCAGTTGCCCATCACAGTGGAGGGAGACACACACTCCCTCCCACCAGGATGAACAGATCCCCTGGGATTGCAGGGTGATTTTTCACAGCAGCCTCCGGACACTAACTAGGCTTTAGGAAGGAGAAAGGAGGGGAAACCCTCGCGGTGCAGGCTGCTGGGCAACATCCAGGTGAACCACTGATATTTATTCACGGCTGCAACAGGTCGTACTTCAGGGCATGGCTTCCCTCCAGTTGAGGTGCCTGGACTCCAGAGCGCACAGCCTCCACAGTTGCAGCAAGCAGGCTCTCTAGCTGAGGCTTGCAGGCTTAGCTGCCCCACAGCATGTGGGATCTTAGTTCCCCAACCAAGGATCGAACCCACATCCCCCTGCAATGGGAGGTGGATTCTTAACCACTTGACCACCAGGGAAATACTGCAAGCTGAATTCTTCCTCTCAATTATAGTTTCATGGCTCCATTATCCTTTCCATCATTCATTCATTCATCTAGCCAGTGATATTTACTGAGCACCTACTATGTGTCAGGCGTAGGGGACCCAAAGAGAATATGTAAACAAAGGGAATATGGATTCCCTGCCCTCATGGAAGTGACACTCTAGTAAGCGAGACAGACAAGAAACAAGATAAACAAGTAAAATTATAGGGACAGAGGGAAGATAATAGAAGAGGAGGGAAAAAAGGGGAAGTGGAATGTCATTTACAGAAGGTAGGATTTCCCTGGTGATCCAGTGGTTAAGAATACGTTTTCCATTGCAGGGGAAATGGGTCCCATCTATGGTTGGGGAACTAAGATCCCACATTGTTGTGGGGCAACTAAGTCTGCATGTCACAATTATGGAGCCAGAGACCATGCTCCACAATTAGAGAAGACCATGTGTAGCAAAAAAAACCTTTCACAGCCAAAATAAAAAATAATAATTCAAAAAAGAAGCAGAAGGCGGTCAGAAAGGACTGGTGGGAAAGATCCATTTGAGCAAAGATCTGAAGGAGGTGAGGGAGGAGCCATGAGGGTTGGATGGTGGGGGGGGGTGGGGGTGGAGAGAGTGGTCCAGGCAGAGGGAACAGCCCGTGCAAAGGCCCCATGGCTGGAGCGTGCCTGGTGAGTTCAAGGAACAGCAAGGAGGCCTGTGTGGCTGGAGTAGTGAGCGAGTGAGCTGATAGAGGAAGGTGACAGGGATAGATGATAGAGAGCCTTGTGGATTACAGAGAAGACATAGGATTTTGCTGTTGTTTTTGTTGTTTTTTATGAAAGTGAAAGAGGAGAGTGAAAAAGTTGGCTTAAAACTTGACATTCAAAAACTAAGATCATGGCATTCAGTCCCATCACTTCATGGCAAATAGATAGGGAAACAATGGAAACAGTGTCAGACTTTATTTTGAGGGGTTCCAAAATCACTGCAGATGGTGACTGCAGCCATGAAATTAAAAGACGCTTACTCCTTGGAAGAAAAGTTACGACCAACTTAGCATATTAAAAAGCAGAGACATTACTTGGCCAACAAAGGTCCATCTAGTCAAGGCTATGGTTTTTCCAGTAGTCATGTACGAATGTGAGAGTTGGACTACAAAGAAAGCTGAGCGCCAAAGAACTGATGCTTTTGAACTGTTGGAGAAGACTCTTGAGAGTCCCCTTGGACTGCAAGGAGATCCAACCAGTCCATCCTAAAGGAAATCAGTTCTGAATATTCATTGGAAGGACTGATGTTGAAGCTGAAACTGCAACACTTTGGCCAGCTGATGCAAAGAACTGACTCATTGGAAAGACCCTGATGCTGGGAAAGATTGAAGGTGGGAAGAGAAAGGGATGACAGAAGATGAGATGGTTGGATGGCATCACCCATTCAAAGGACATGAGTTTGAGTAAACTCTGGGAGTGGGTGATGGACAGAGAGGCCTGGTGTGCTGCAGTCCATGGGATCACAAAGAGTCAGACATGATTGAGAGATTGAACTGATCTGACTGAAGGTGGGAGCCATGGAAGATTCTAAGTAGAGGAGGGACATGACCTGACTCAGGTGTTCTCAGGCGCCCCCTGGAGGTCAGATTTGTAAGAAACTCAAAAAGTCATAGAAGTGATCACCCAACCGGCAGGGCTCCCTCCTCTCCCTCCTTCACCCCGCACTTTACTCATCATCAGGGCTACTGACTCTGCCTCATACTTCTGTTTCACTTGCCAAGGTTCAGACCCTCATTCAATCCATGCAGAGGGACTGTAATCTTTTCCTCTGTGTGCTGAGCCCTAACTCTCACTTCAGTTCATCATGGCCTATCAGGTTATCTGTTGGCCAATCCCCAAAAGACTTCCCACTGCCAATCCTGAACACACCCTAACTTCCACACCTCTTTGCCTCCATCCTGAATATCCTTCTATCTCCCCATCTCCAAAGTCCAGCTCAAAAGATGTTGCTGTGGATCTTCCCTGGCAGCCCAGGGGGTGAGACTGCACATTTCCAGTGCCAGGGGCATAGGTTTGACCCCTGGTCAGGGAACTAAGATCTTCCATGCCCCCGGGCACAGACAAAATAAATAAATAAAAGGGGAATTGTTATTTTTTTTAAAGATGTTTCTGGGGCTTCCCTGGTGGTCTAGTGGTTAATGAGTGGTAATTGAGGGCAGGAGGAGAAGAGGGCAACAAAGGATGAAATGGTTGGATGGCATCATCAACTCAATGGACATGAGTCTGAGCAAACTCCAGGGGATAGTGAAGGACAGGGAAGCCTGGTGTGCTGCAGTCCATGGGGTTGCAAAGAGTCAGACACACCTGAGCAACTGAACAACAATGACAAATTGTGGTTAAGAAAACACCAGCCAGTGCAGAGGACACACATTTGATCCCTGGTCCAGGAGAATCCCACATGCCTCAGAGTGACAAAGCCTGTGTGCCACAAGCACTGAAGCCTGCGGAGTGAGAACCCGTGCTCTGCAACAGGAGAAACCACTGCAATGAGAAGGCCGAGCATCACAACAAAGTGTAGCCCCTGATTACCGCAACTTGGGAAAGACTTCAGGCAGCAACGAAGACCCAGAGCAGCCAAAAATAAATGAATCTTAAAAAAAAGAAAAGATTATTCTGCTATGAAGCCTCCAAGAGAATTTACCAGTGCCCGAATCTTTCACCCGCCCACATGTGTCCACAGCTCTCTACCTCCAGCACCTGCCACTCCCTGCATGGGGCTAGTTCTGGCTGCAGGACAGAAAGATAGGCCAGAGGTTCTGGGGAGCTAATACCCTTGGAATATTCCTCAACCAATGACTGATGAGAGTTGGTGCAGAAATGCCCCCAGCTTTGCAACCAGCCTGCTTGGTTCCTAGATCAGTCCCTTCCTGCCACATGACCTTGGGCAAGCCACTTCACCTCTCTGAGCTAGTTTCCCCATCTGTAAAATGAGGGTGATGAGAGTACAGACTTCATCAAGCTCTTGTGAAGATGAAATCATTTCAATCTACGCAATGTGCTTGCAACAGTGACCTGCACATGGTAATTTCCTACATGTGAGGCATGCACGCATGCTCAGTCGTGTCTGGACTGTAGTCCGCCAGGCTCCTCTGTCTCCAGGGGATATTTCCAACCCAAGATTCGAATGTGGGTTTCCTGTATTGTAACCAGGTTCTTTACCATCTGAGTCACCAGGGAAAGCCAAGATCCCACAAGTTGTGTGGCAAAAAAACACACAAGGTAGCTCCTCTTGTGCAGAGCAATATCACAGCTGGGCTCACGCTCCAGATGACTGACACCTCTCTTCATCCTTTATCGTCGCTTTCTCTCTTAAACTTACTTGAATCCATTGGAACCGGAAGGTTAAACGGAAAAAAAAATAGACTGCCAGGAAAAAATAAAATAGAACTCCGCCCAGGAGAGAATGGGGCTCTAATGTTGTTCCCTTAAACCAAACATTTAAGGGACATTTGCTGTCCTCAGGGTTAGGGGCACAATTTTGCCTACAAACTGCATCTTTGGAATCCTTTGCCTTCAATACATGGGTTTTATTCACTTATTTGCTTGCACCAGGGCTTAGCTGCAGCACACAGAATGTTTAGTTGCAGCATTCAAGTCGTTTCCAACTCTTAGTTTCAGCATGTGGGATTTAGTTCCCTGACCGGGGGATGGAACCCAGGCCCCCTGCATTAGGAGCATGGAGTCTTAGCCACTGGAGCATCAGGGAAGTCCCCAATACATGTGTTTTTGACTTGGCACTTAGCATTAGTAGGAACTTCATGATCTCCCTCATTCATTCTGCCCTTTTGACCAACCAGCGGCTGTGGATGGTTATCAACATATTACTACCTGAAGACATGAATCCATTATGACGGTAATTGTCAGTGCTGACATGCATCGTTTGTTCAGCAAATATTTACTGAGTACCGACTGTGTGGCACTGTGACTCGATTATTCCACACCTTGAGATCTTAAAACTCTCAAGGTATCATCTATAAACTGCCTCCCCACTGGAGCTGAAAGAAATTGTAGTGATGGTTTTGGCTGGAGGGAAAGAGCTGGATACTAAAATCGGAATCACTTTTAGAAAAAGAAGAAGTGAGTAGTCTGGGTTTCCAGTCCTGAAAAAGTATTTGAAGACTGAGCCTCCCTACATTGTTCTTGCTCACTAAGAATGAACGTGTGGCTGTTGGTGGGAATGGAAATTGGTGCATCCACTGTGGAGAACAGTACGGAGGTTCTTTAAAAAACTGCAACCAGAACTACCACATGACACTGCAATCTCACTCCAGGGCATACATCCAGAGAAAAGCATGATCTGAAGGGATACGTGCACTCCAACGTTCTTTGCAGAACTATTTACAACAGCCAAGGCTTGGAAGCAACCTAAATGTCCATTGACAGAGGAATAGATGAAGAAAATGTGGTACACATACACAATGGAATATCACTCAGCCATTAAAAAGAATGAAACAATGCCATTCGTGGCAACACAGATGTACCTAGAAAGTGTCATATTGAGTAATTCAGGCAGACAATGAGAAATAGCATGTGACATCCATTGTCTGTGGAATCTAAAAAGAAATGATACAAATGAACTTACAAAATAGAAAGAGACTCACAGACTTAGAAAACAGACTTATGGCTGCCAGGAGGAAGGGATAGTTAGAGAGTTTGAGATGGTCATGTACACAGTGCTGTATTTAAAATGGATAATGAACAAGAACTTATTGTAAAGCACGGGGGCTCTGCTCAATGGGATGTGGCAGCCTGGGTGGGAAGGCGTCTGGGGAAAATGGATACATGTACACGTATGGCTGAGTCCCTTCACTGTTCACCTGAAACTATCACAACATTAATCGGCTCTATGTCAATTTTTTTTTTTTAAGTTCAAAATAAAAAAGAATGAATGTGTGAAATAGTAGGGTCTCTTTAAGATATGTTTCCAATACTCATCTGACCTGCATGCTTTAAGGGAGCGGTAGGTGGGACCCGTGAAAGAAAGGGGAAGTTGAAGTCTGAGCTACAAAAGAAATCAGAAGTGAAAAGAAGCCAGACACATTCCTATGAAGTATGGAGAAGAGGGAAATCCATAAAGAGAGAAAGCCTGTAGTTGGTTGCCAGGGGCCAGGGGATTGAGGAATGAGAGTGACTGTTTCATGGTAGAGAGTGTCTGTTTGAAATGAACAGAAAATTCTGGAACTATTAATAAATAGAGGTAATGGCGGCACAACATTACAAATATACTAATACTGCTTAACAGGTGAAATTAAAATGGCGAAAACAGTAAATTTTATGTTGGGTGTATTTTAAATTAGAAAAGAAACTGGATACACATCCTTGCTCTGGAGAGAAATTTGAAAGTAGCCAAAATTAGCACAGAGAACTGTGATCAATATCTTGTAATAACCTACAGTGGAAAACAACCTGAGGAAGAATACATATATAGATATATGCCTTGCTGTGTTTAGTCACTCAGTCGTGTCTGACTCTTTGAGACCCCCTGGACTATAACCTACCAGGCTCCTCTGTCCATGGGGATTCTCCAGGCAAGAGTACTAGAATGGGATGCCATGACCTCCTCCAGGGATCTTCCCAACTCAGGGATCAAACCCAGGTCCCCCGCATTGAACGTGGATAATTACCAGCTGAGCCATGAGGGAAGCCCAAAAATACTGGAGCGCGTAGCCTATACTTCTCAGGGAATCTTCCCAACCCCAGAATTCAAACCAGGGTCTCCTGCATTGTGTGTGTGTGTTTGTATATATATATATATATATATATATATATATAAATTACTTTGCTGTATACCTAAAACTAACACAACACTGTAAATTAACAACACTGTAAAATAACTATACTTCAATTTTTTAATGATTAAAAAGGTAAAAATAAGTTTGTGCTAAGTCGTTCATTCTGGCTCTGAGTGAGAGACTACACCATCGTGTTATCTGGGTCATTAAGATCTTTTTGTACAGCCAGATACTCTGGAGTGTGAAGTCAAGTGGGCCTTAGGAAGCACTGCAGCCAATAAAGCTATTGGAGGTGCTGGAATTCCAGCAGAGCTATTTAAAATCCTAAAAGATGATGCTATTAAAATGCTGCACTCAATACGTCTGCAAATCTGGAAAACCCAGCAGTGACCACAGGACTGGAAAAGGTCAGTCAGTCCGCATCCCAGTTCCCAAGGGCAGTATCAAAGAATGTTCACACCGCTGGACAGCTGTACTCATCTCCCATGCTAGAAAGGTCATGCTCAAAATCTTGCATGCTAACTTCAGCATTATGTGCACCGAGAACTTCCATATGTCCAAGCTGGGTTTAGAAAAGACCCAGGAACCAGAGATCAAATTGCCAACATTTGCTGGATCATAGAGAAACCAGGGGAATTCTAGAAAAACATCAACTTCTGTTTCATTGACTACACTAAAGCCTTTGATTGTGTGGATCATAACAAACTGTGGAAAATTCTTAAAGGGATGGGAATACCAGACCATACTACCTGTCTTCCTAGAAACCTGTATGCGGGCCAAGAAGCAACAGTTAGAATCCTGTACGGAACAACTGACTGGTTCATTGAGAATGAGAAAGGAGTATGAAAAAGCTGTTTATTGTCACCCTGTTTATTTAATTTATATGCAGAGGACATCATGGGAAATGCCAAGTTGGATGAGTTATAAGCTGGAATCAAGATTGCCAGGAGAAATGTCAACAACCTCAGATATGCGGATGATACCACTCTAATGGCAGAAAGTGAAGAGGAACTAAAGAGCCTCTTGATAAGGGTAAAGGAGGAGAGTGAAAAAGCCAGCTTAAAACTCAATATTAAACTAAGATCGTGGCATCCAGTCCCATCACTTCATGGCAAACAGAAGGGGAAATGTGTAAGCAATGATAGATTTCCTGTTCTTGAGTCCTAAAATCACTGTGGATGGTGTGTACAGCCATGATATTAGAAGACAATTGCTTCCTGGCAGGAAAGCTATGACAAACCTAGACAGTGTGTTCAAAAGCAAAGACATCACTTTGCTGACAAAGGTCCATATAGTCAAGGCTATGGTCTTTCCATAGTCTTGTACGGATTTGAGAGCTGGACAACAAAGAAGGCAGAGCACTGAAGAACTGATGCCTTTGAACTGTGGTGCTAGAAAAGACTCTTGAGATTCCCTGAAAAGCAAGATCAAATCAGTCAATCCAAAAGGAAATCAACCCTGAATTCTCTTTGGAAGGATTAATGCTGAAGCTGCAATACTGGGGGAACAGCTAACTCACTGGAAAAGACCCTGATGCTGGGAAGATTGAAGGCAGAAGAAGAGGGTGACAGACAGTGAGATGGTTGGATGGCATCACCAATTCAATGGACATGAACCTGGGCAAACTCTGAGAGATAGTGAGGGACAGGGAAGTCTGGGGTGCTGCAGTCCACGGGGTAGTGAAGAATCGAACACAACTTTGCAACTGAACCACAAGTCGGTCACTCAGTAGTGGCCAACTCTTTGTGACTCCATGGACTGTAGCCCACCAGGCTCTTCAGTCCATGGGATTTCCCAGGCAAGAACACTGGAGTGGGTTGCCATTTCCTCCTCCAGGGAGTCTTCCTGACCCAGGGATTGAAACTGCCTCTCCTATATCTCCTGTGTTGGCAGATAGATTCTTTCACGGAGCTACCTCAGTTCAGTTCAGTTCAGTTGCTCAGTTGTGTCCGACTCTTCGCGACCCCATGAATCGCAGCACGCCAGGCCTCCCTGTCCATCACCATCTCCCGGCATTCACTCAGACTCACGTTCATCGAGTCAGTGATGCCATCCAGCCATCTCATCCTCTGTCATCCCCTTCTCCTCCTGCCCCCAATCCCTCCCAGCACCAGAGCCACCTAGGAAGCCCAAAATAAATAAAACTTTATAAAACCACATTACCTTCATTAATCAATTCTTGCAAGAATATCAACAACAAACAAGTAGCCAAGATTTAGTGAGCACCTACTATGTGCCCAGCACTGGGCATCACCTGGCCTGGTCCCCCAGGACCTCTACTATTGGGATGCCACAATTGGTCTGTCAGCTAGAACACTGATGCACAGACTTATGCCCCAGTTTCTAAGACTCTGACCAGCCAGTCAGACTCTGATTCTGCCCTGGAATCCAGTTGAAATGCAGATTCTAACTCAACAGGCCTGGATGGGGCCTGAGACTCTGCATTCCCAGAATATGCTGCCAGTCCAGGGTCTGCACTTTGAGATGAAGGTCTGAGGATTCTGACCAGCTCCCCTCCCCTCCCCCTCTCAGTTAAGTCAGTCTCACTGACCGCCATCGGACAGGCTTGGCCTTGCCGGGAGGGGGTTAGGAGAGCATGCCAAGAGCCCTTGCCTGTCTGTCACTGTGAAGATAGTTGGCTTGAAAGATCCTGGAATAGGATCTTCCCTCACTTGCCCTTGGCCACTAAGGGCCCTCTTGTCCTGTAAGGTAGCATTTTAAAAAGAATAACAAGCAAGTCAAACCTTCTGCTGGTGCTATGATGTTCAAGAGCTGCACTTGGCATTGCTTTGCTGGTCATTTACCCAGAAATTTGTTCAATGTCAAATCCGCCCTTGGGGGACTTCCTGGCGGTCCAGTGGTTAAGACTACGCTTCCTTTGCGGGAGGCATGGGTTTGATCCCTGCTGGGAAAACTAAGATTCCATATGCCAGTGCTGCCCACCCCCCCTCAAAAATAAAACACCTTAAGAAAAAAAAATCTGCTCTTTGCCTCCAGGACTTTAGTTCTGATCTTTCCACTTACTTTGGGGGGCAAGAGGGGCATCACTGAAGTAATCCAGTCTTATCTAGAGGGATGATGGCATTTGCCTCAAGCAGCATCTTTCTGTGCTCAACCACTCGGTCGTTTCGGACTCTTTGCAACCCCATGGACTGTATAGCCCGCCAGGCTTCTCTGTCCATGGAATTCTCCAGTCAGTAATACTGGAGTGGGTTTCTATTTCCTTCTACAAAAAGCAGAGTGAGGCATCATGTATTGGCTGGAACAGCTTTATGCGTGCCTGCATATCCCGGTGTTTTAGAGGAAAACATCAGTGGGATAGTCATCTACTAAGACCTCTGGAGTTGGGAGCTTTCCTGCAACCCGGGTGTTGGGTTTGGAAGATCTAGAAGCTAGGTCAGGGGTGAGGGGCCAGAGTCAACCAGACACAGGAGACTGCCTTTCTCCCAACCTCCCCACCGCGCCCCCCCATCCCTCCCCCATCCCCCAGAGGCCTAAGCCTGTCCCTGAAAGACCCCGCAGGGGGAAATGGCAAGTCTGCCCTGAAGTTGGCGACTCTGAACAGGAAACTCAGGATGGAACCGGAGTACCTAGTGGAGATCCCTACCCCGCTCCCACCCCCGCACCTAGACGCTAAGGAAGGAGGCGGCCCAGGGAAGAGCGCCCCCTCTTGTCTGTTCAGCCACGGCCACTGCCTCCTGGAAACTACGTTGTCCTCCTGTTTACATTTCCTTTTGATTCCTTCTTCCAGCTCAGTCCCTCAGGAACCCTCAAAGCCCGGGCCCGGGAAAAGGCAGAGGAGCCCAGCCCACGGGGCGCTTCCCCCTCCCGCCCCCCACCAGCCACGTGTTCTCTGAAGCTGTCAGCGGGCGAGAGCCAGAGAGAAGAGTGATTTCTCTCATTTCTTGAGAAATAAAAGCCACCCGGAGAGTCAGTTCTGTCCAAACATTTCCTAAAGGGAGGGGTTGGTCTAGAGGGGTGCCAAGCACTGTCTCTGCTTTTCATTTGGAGCAAGGGAGGGCAGAATATTAAATATTAAGCAGAACGAGAGGTTGCCTAAGACGGCGTAATTATCCTCAGCAGCCATCTGCCATCTCCCTTTTTCCAAACGTATTCACGCCTGTTAGAGAACAGCAAACAAGGACTGGCGACACGGGTGTCGTGAACTTTTGTTTCTGGGACCACCACCCTGCGCCCCCCGCCCCACAACAAAGTCGTAGGCGATGGGGGAAGGGAAGGCGCGCAAGATTCCAAGCTCCTTTCTTAGTCCAGCCTGGCTGCATCTTAAAGCAAAAGCAGACTAATTTAGACTTGAGTGATGGCCGGGGGGCGTGGCGGAGGACAGGAGACCGGGTTGGGGGAGACATTAAAAAAAAAAAAGTAGAATTAGACTTAGCTTAGAAACTATGATCATTGGGGAAATGTCACAGGCCCAGAGCAGGTGGCAGAGATATCAAGTACTACAGGAGGGCTAAGGGCAGTTGAGAGAAAATGAATATTTCAGCAAGAAGTAAAAGCTGGAAATCAGGGTGTCTGCCCCCAGCAAGAGAAGCTGCGGAGAGAAATAAACTTCCCACCCCCAAAGAAAAGCTGTTCAGAGGAAGGAGGGGGTCATTGGGTTCTTACCTTTGCCTATACAGGTAAGGTTGCAGCAAGGATATAAAGATTAGACTCCCTGCAGAACTCTGCCCCCCAGATTTTATCGCTCACTCACCTGTGTGGCATGGGCTCTGGCGCTCAGGCTGTGTGGTTAGTGGGCAGCGCAGCGAATCCTCCGGCTGTCCTGAGGGCCCCACCTTGTCAGAGCCCAGGGGTCCAAGCCAGCAGATGCCCACGCATCCATTGCCTGCCCAATGGAAAGGAAAAGGGGGCCCCGGAGGAAAGAGAGAGAAAGAGGATGCCAAGAGCAGCCAAGCTCGGAGCTGAGGGCTCCCCACAAAGGCAGGTGCCAAACGGGGCTTCTGTGCCAGATGACAGTGGGGGAAAGGGAGAAGGAAGAGGGGGAGGTTTCCCTAATGTTGGGAGGAGACGGGAGGACTAACGTGTCATCAGCCCTTGATCTCCAGCAAAGTACTTACTGCTCGGGAACCCAGCACAGGGAGACTCTCCAGCCTCCCATCCACAGTGCTCCTCAGGGGAAAATAAAAGGGAATTCTTACTCTCGGCTCTCTGCCCCTTAACACTGGACCGCGACCTCCCAGCACGGGGCAGGACTCTCTGGAAGGATGCTGTGTATCACCCCTCTACCTTCTTCCAGAGCAGCTTCTCTTAAGGAGCCAGGAAAGGCTCTGTCTCTCCTACTTAGTGGGTTTGCGGAAGGGGCGTGTGTAGCAGGCGGGAAGCAGCATGGATGTGGAATCACACTTATAATTTAACCATCTCCCCTCCGCCAGATTACCTAAATTATTGATGCCCTTACAAAAACACTAATTAGAGGACAGCTGCTAACCCCACCCACCCCCAGTCTCTTCTGTACTCTGGCGAAATAGCTTTTCTCTGAGTTCCCTCCCACCCCCTTAAGGCAAAGGGAATTGTATGATTTGAATATAAAGGCAGCAAGAAGAAAATTTAAGTCTTTGGATGCAAAAAAGGCGACTGATGGCAAGCTTCACAGGTTTGTTTGCTGCCTGCATAGACTTAGGTTTCCAAAACTGGGGTGACCCCCTTTCTCCTTTTAAAGGAGGTTCCTTTTAAAGATGAGCTGTATGTTTATAAGAGGCATCTAGGGCAGAGAGAAGCCTCATGTTTTTCATAAGGTGGAGTCAAAATGGGAGGATTTACCTCACTGGGGAAAGAAGCATTGTTTATACAGGAGCAATTAAACCTGGGCTGGGTGTTAGGGGATATTAAAGAATTAGTGTTCTTTTTTATAAAGTTTCTTAGTAGTATTTTGATTGTGCTCAGTCCTGTCTGACTCTTTGCTGCCCCATGGACTGTAGCCCTCCAAGCTCATCTGACCATGGGATTTTCCAGGCAAGAATACTGGAGTGGGTTGCCACTTCCTACTCCAGGGGATCTTCCCTACCCAGGGATCAAATCCATATCCCTTGTGTCTTCTGCACTGGCAGGTGGATTCTTTACCACTATTACCACCTGGGAAGGCCAGTATTCTGATTATGTTGTTTTTTTAAAGTCTTTATGTATTAGGGATGCATATTGAAGTATTTATGCTTAAGGTGATAGGTCGTTTCCAGGAGTAATGAATGAACAAAATTTCAGATCTGTGATAGGGAAGAAGAAATGTGACTCCATATTGAATCTTTTACTTTAATTGTAGTCTATTGCTTTTGCTACAATAATGTTGCCTATAGCCTGAAATATACTGGATAGCCCATTTTCAAGCCTCTGACCTTTAAAGGTATAAACTTTCCCATTCACATAGAGATAAAAGTTGCAGAATGGGAGAAGGAAATGGCAACCCTCTCCAGTATTTTTGCCTGGGAAGTTCTTTGCATAGGGAGCCTGGTGGGCTACAGTCCATAGGGTTGCAAAGAGTAGAACACAACTTAGCGACTAAACAACAGTTGCAACAAGGTGGGTTGACATTGCTGATGGGAATCACAGGATGTGCAGATCTGGCTTCTTGAAAATGCTGATTCCTCCTGCTACTGCCTTTGCTAAGTCGCTTCAGTCATGTCCGACTCTGCCACCCCGTAGACGGCAGCCCACCAGGCTCCCCTGTCCCTGGGATTCTCCAGGCAAGAACATTGGAGTGGGTTGCCATTGCCTCCTCCAAGGCATGAAAGTGAAAAGTGAAAGTGAAGTCGCTCAGTTGTGTCCGACTCTCCCGCGACCCCATGGACTGCAGCCCACCAGGCTCCTCCATCCATGGGATTTTCCAGGCAAGAGTACTGGAGTGGGGTGCCATTGCCTTCTCCTGATTCCTCCTACCTTCCTACAATTTCCTCTTTTTGTGGGGAGAGAGCTAATTAGCCAAGATGGTGTGGTCAGGCTTTCTTGCCCTGTGGCCTCTCGCTCTTGCCCCCTGTTTTATAAATGATTATGTAACAGCTGTTTCAGAGGGCAGCTGGCACAATCTGCTGAATACGTGCCTGGGTGCCTCGGGACTGAACTTGCTTGGTTTGGATTCACATGTCAGCTTGCCCTGACCGGAGTCCATACTGGGTACGCTTCTAGCCATTGGTTCTCATGCTCCGCTGGAAAGACCCCCTGTTGAGTGCCTGCCACAAACAGTGTACTCTGGCCAAACGTCCATGGATTTCCCCCCCTTGTAGCCACAGATGTATTGTGTTTACCAATGTTTGCTGTTTAAATGGTTTTTTCTAATTCCACGTGTTTTCCAATCTCTTTTTATAAGCCCTAGACTACAATAAACACAGTTTGCACCCCCACCCAAAGTTGCAGAACAGAGAATGACATTTGTCTTGCTGGAGGTTTACTTGAACATGGTGACCTGACTTACCCAGACAGCTGCAAGAACAAAGGATTCTTGACATCAGGAAGTTTGCAGCAACTAACCACACCTCCTCCCCTTTCAGTATCAAAGAAGCCTGAATTCTAACTCAGGGAAGATGGTTCTTTGGGATATTAGCCCACCATCTTCTCAGTTTTCTGGCTTTCCAAATAAAGTTGATATTGCTTGCCCCAACAACTTGTTTCTTGATTTATTGGCCTATTGTGCAGCAAGCAGTAGGAGCTTGGATTCAGTAACCCTTCTGTACAGTGGAATATTATTCAGTCATTAAATATAATGGTTCCCTGATGGCTCAGACTGTAGAGAATCTGCTTGAAATGTGGGAGAATTGGGTTTGATCCCTGGGTCAGAAAGATCTGATGGAGAGGGGAATGGTAACCCACTCCAGTATCCTTGCCTGGGGAATTCCATGGACAGAGGAGCCTAGAGGGGTACAGTCCATGGGATCTCAAAGAGTCAGACAGAACTGAGTGCTTAACACACACACATTAAAAATAAAGAAAGCACTGAGACATACTACAACATGGCTGAACCTCAAAACATGCTGAGCGGAAGAAGCCAGACACAAAACGTCACATAGTGCATGATTCCCTTTATATGAAATATCCAGAATAGGCAAATCCACAGAGACAGAAAGTAGACTGGCAGTTTCCAGGAGCAGGGGGATGGGGAGACAGAGACTGCCTGCTAGTGAGTATAGGGTTGCATTTTGAGGTGATGGAAATGTTCTAAAATGAGATAGAAAAGTGGCATGACGCTATGAATGTACTAAATGCTCTGAATTGTTCTCTTTCAAAGGGTTAGAGACTTCCCTGGTGGTCCAGTGGTTAAAACTTTGCCTTCCAGGGCAGGGGGTTCAAACCAGCCAGATTCAATCCCCAGCTGGTCATGGAGCTGAAATCCCACATGCCTTAACGGCCAAAAAACAAACAAAAACCCCCATGAAACAGAAGCAATATTGTAACAGACTCAATAAGGACTTTAAAAATGATCCACATCAAAAAAAACCTTTAGGAACTATCCTGGTGGTCCAGCAGCTAAGGCTCCAGAGTCCCAGTGCAGAGGGCCTGAAGTTCAATCCCTGGTCGGGGAACTGGATCCCACATGCCACAACTAAGACCTGGCACAGCCAAGAAAAAAAAAACTGTAAATAAATAAAAAGGTTAATTTCATGTGAAAGGAATTTCCCACCAAATTTTTTTTAATGCAGGAGGGGAAAATTGCTCACTGAAGAAGCTGGCTTATGGGTACATTGTATTCTCTTTGCTTTGTGCTTAAAATGTTCTTTTTAAAAGAGATGGACGTAAACATTATATAGGAAAAATGCTGCCCATTAAGATGGGTTTGGACCAACAGAAGTGGGGTAGAGGGGGCTTCTCTGTGGGAGACTGGAACCTTAGTTCAGCAACTAGGTGAACCCCCAGGCTTCAAAGTAACTCAAAGAAAAGCCAGAGTGTGGAGGACAGAGCTGAGCTATGGCAAGCTGTGTGACCTTGAGCAAATCATTTAAGCCTTCATCACCTCCTCTTCAAAACTAGGATAATAACACTTGAGGAGGATTGTTTTGGGTATAAAATGAGACATTATATGAAAAGGCATTGTGTGCTCTAAAATACTCTGCAATGTAAGATGTTATTATTGTTATTCCAGAAGCCATAAGTCTATGCAATTAGCATTGAATTTTCCTATTTTTAAATCACGTGACTTGTATGAGTCACTTCATGATGAACATAAATAGCCATCCTGGTTTCTTTAAAAGTCCTTTGAAAAATGTCAAAAAGTTCTGCTTTTTCCTTTATACAAATGAGGCCATCCTGAGTCAACCAACTTTTAAACTCTTGTGCCTTTTGCAAGAGTTGGTGACCATGAATAATATGTTGGCCTCAATTATTCACTCCTTCCTGTTTCCCTCTTTGTCACAGCTTATTGTGACTGTCATGTATTTCCTCAACCCTTGACTTTGGACTTGCTTTGATCAACAGCATGTGGGCGGAAGTGGCAATAAGCTAGTTTCAAGCCTGGGTCTAAAGAGACCTCCCATGCCCCACCTGCCCTCTTGCTTCTCAACAGAGTTGTCAGCATGAGCACAACTATCCCAGAATAAAGATAAAAGACCAATGGAGCTGAGTCAACCAGTCGAGCCCTATCCAGAATGGCCAACCCAGCAGACTCAGAGGTGCATGGATATATATGTCTATTGCTTTAAGCCACTGAGCTTTAGGCTTCCCTGGTAGCTCAGATGGAAATGAATCCACTGGCAATGTAGGAGACCCAGATTCAATCCCTGGGTCAGGAAGATCCCCTGGAGAAGAGAATGACTACTACTCTAGTGTTCTTGCCTGGAGAATCCCATGGACAGAGTCACCTGGCAGACTACGTTCCATGCAGTCAAAAAGAGTTGGACACGGCTGAGCAACAAACACTTCACTTCACTTCACTTCACTTCACTTCACTTCACCTCACTGAGCTTTGGGGGTAGTTTGAAATGCAGCACAATTGCAACAATCTCTTGAGAGTCCTATGGACTGCAAGATCAAACCAGTCAATTCTAAAGGAAATCAACCCTGAATAGTCACTGGGAGGATTGCTGCTGAAGCTGAAGCTCCAATACTTTGGCTACCTGATACAAAGAGCTGACTCATTGAAAAGACCCTGATGCTGGGAAAGATGGAGGGCAGAAGGAGAAGGGGTGACAGAGGATGAGATGGTTGGGTGGCATCACCAACTCAATGGACATGAGTTTGAGAAACTCCAGGAGACGGTGTAGGGCAGGGAAGCCTGGCATGCTGCAGTCCATAGGGTTGCAAAGAGTCAGGCACAACTGAGCAACTGAACAACAACATCTGACCCACTGGCCAAGAGAAGAAGCCCAAAGCCTGTGAAAGTCAAGCACAATGAGACTGAATTGAAAATACTTCTGGTATCCCACTTCTGCATTGTCCCTTCTAATGCTCGCTCTTGTCCCAAATCCCTTGGAAAGAAGGCTATGCTGCTTGTTATCCCAATCCATGGATTGTTTTCTCTTTAATGAAGGATGTAAAAGCAATGACTATATTTCTGGTAACAAAGTGAGACCCACAGAAAGCTGCTGAATCATGTGAAGATAGTTCCTAGACATAGGCTCTGTGGGGAAAAGAACTTGATGAAGATAGACTTTCACTGTATTTCAGCTTTAGCCTTTCAGATTTGCTCCTCACTCTGAGTCTTAAGACCAGAGATCAAGCTTTGAGCCTTTGGAGTGGGAGCACTGACTCCAAGATCCTAAACTACCAGAGAACTAACCCTAGAGAGGATCAAATAGTGAAAACTTATACAAAGGAAACCACTTGAATACAAGACCTGGCATCACCCAACCACCAGTAGCACCCTGTGCAGCACGCCTCATCTAAACAATAAACAAAACAAAAATACAAACCCAGTCATCAGCAGACAGAATTACCACCTCACTCAATGCTGTGCATCAGAGGAAAAACAAACAAAAAACTCAGCACAAATCTCACCCTATATGAAACTTACACAAACCACAGGACCAACCTTAGGAGGGCAGAAACCAAAAGGAAGAAAGAATTCAAACTTGAAGCTTGGGAAAAGGAGACCTCAAACACAACAAGTTAAAAAAATAATAACGAAAAGGAACAAACTGGAAACACATAAGTCCAAATAAATGAAGAGTAAACAAGCAAACTACCTGAAAAAGAATTCAGAATAATGATAGTAAAGATTATCTGAAACCTTGAAAACAAAATGGAGAAGAAGCAAGAATCAATTAACAAAGACCTAGAAGAATTAAAGAATAAACATACAGAGACAAACAACACAAATACTGAAATTAAAAATACTCTAAAAGGAATGAATAGCAGAATATCTGAAGCAGAAGAATGAATCAGTGAGCTGGAAGATAAATGGTGGAAATAACTTCTGAAGAGCAGAATAGAGTAGAAAGAATGAAAAGAACTGAGGATAGTCTCAGAGGCCTCTGGGACAATATCAAATGCACCAACATTCCATATTATAAGGGTTCCAGAAGAAGAAGAGAAAAAGAGAGGGTATAGGAAATTTTTTTAAGAGATTATAGTTGAAAATTTCCCCCAACATGGAAATGGAAATAGCCAATCAAGTCCAAGAGGAACAAAGAGTCCCATACAGCATAAACCCAAGGAGAAACACACCAAGACACATACTAATCAAACTAACAAAGACTAAACACAAAGAAAGACTATTAAAAGTAGCAAGGGAAAAGCAACAAGTAACATACAAGAGAAACCCCGTACATTTAACAGCTGATCTTTCAGCTGAAACTCTGCAGGCCAGAAGGAATGGCAGGATATATTTAAAGTACTGAATGGGAAAAACCTACAACTAAGATTACTGTACTCAGCAAGGATCTCATTCAAAATTGATGGAGGAATAAAAAGCTTTTCAGACAAGTAGAAGTTAAGAGAATTCAGTACCACCAAACCAGCTCTACAGCAAATGTTAAAGGGACTTATATAGTCAAGAAATACAAGAGAAGAAAAAAGTTCTACAAAATCAATCCTAAACAATTAAGAAAATGGCGATAGGAACATATATATCAATAATTACTTTAAATATAAATGGATTAAATGCTCCAACCAAAAGACACAAACTGGCTGAATGGATACAAAAACAAGACCCATATATATGCTGTCTACAATAAACTCACTTCAGGATTAAAGACACATATAAACTGAAAGTGAGAGTATGGGAAAATGTATTCCATGCAAATGGGAAGGAAAAGAAAGCTGGAGTAGAATCCCTCATATTAGACAAAAGAGATCTTAAATAAAGAAGATTACAAGAGATAAGAGAGGACACTACATAATGATCAAAGGATCAATCCAAGAGGAAGACATAACAATTGTAAATATCTATGCACCCAACATAGGAGCACCTTAACACATAAGACAAACACTAACAGACATAAAAGGAGAAACTGACAGTAACACAGTAATAATAGGAGACTTGAACACCCCACTCACACCAACGGACAGATCATCAACACAGAAAATTAATAAGGAAACACACGTCTTAAACGATACATTAGATGAGATGGATTCTCATGGATATCTTCAGGACATTCCATCCAAATCCAGAAGAATACACCTTCTTCTCAAGTGCACGTGGAATGTTCTGCAGGATAGACCACATCCTGGGTCACAAATCAAACCTCAGTAAATTTAAGAAAATTGAAATTGTATCAAGGATCTCTTCTGATCACAATGCTTTGAGGCTAGATATCAATTACAAGAAAAAAAAACTGTAAGAAACACAAACACATGGAGATTAAACAACATGTTTCTAAATAACCAACAGGGTACTGAAGAAATCAAAAGGGAAATCAAAAAATTTCTTTAAACAAATGACAATGAAAACATGACAATTCAAAACCTATGGAATGCAGCAAAAGCAGTTCTAAGAGGGAAATTTATAGCAATGCAACCCTACCTCAAGAAACAAGAAAACATCAAATAGACAGCCTAACTTTACACCTAAAACAACTGGAAAAAAACAACACACACACACACACACACCAAAATTAGTAGAAGGAAAGAAAGTATACAGATCAGAGCAGAAATAAATGACAAAGAAATGCAAGAAACAATAGTAAACATTAATAAAATTAAAAGATGGTTCTTTGAGAAGGTAAACAAAATTGACAAACTTTTAGCCAGACTCATCAAGAAAAAAAGAGAGAAGAATCCTCTGCAAGACCACCATCTCTTGATATCAAAGCCAGCAAAGACAACACAAAAAAAGAAAACTACAGGCCAACATCACTGATGAACATAGATGCAAAAATCCTCAACACAACTTTCACAAACAGAATTCAGCAACACATCAAAAGCTCATACACCATGATCAACTTGGATTTGTCCCAGGGATGCAAGGTTTCTTCAATATATGCAAATCAATCAATGTGATACACCATATTAACAAATTGAAAGAAAAAAATCATATGATAATCTCAATAGATGCAGAAAAAGTCTTTGACAAAATTCAGCGCCATTTATGGTTGAAACTCTTCAAAAAATGGGCATAGAAGGAACCTACGTCAACATAGTAAAGGCCATATATGATAAGCCTACTGCAAACATTATTCTCAATAGTGAAAAATTGAAAGCACTCCCCTAAGATCAGGAACAAAACAAGGGTGTGCACTTTCACCACTATTCTCACCATAGTTCTGGAAGTCCCAGCTACAGCAATCAGAGAAGAAAAAGAAATAAAAGGACTCCAGATCAGAAAAGAAGTAAAGCTCTCCCTGTTTGCAGATGACATGATACTGTACATAGAAAACCCTAAAGATAGTGTTAGAAAATTACTAGAGCTAATCAGTGAATTTAGCAAAGTTACAGGATACAAAATCAATACACAGAAATCACTCGCATTTCTATATACTAACAATGAAAAATCAGAAAGAGAAATTAAAGAATCAATCCCATTCACCATTGCAACAAAAAAGATTAAATAGGAATAAACTTACCTCAGGAGACAAAAGAACTGTACACAGAAAATTATAAGATACTAATGAAAGAAATCAAAGATGACATAAACAGATGGAGAGATAGTCCATGCTCCTGGGTAGGAAGAATCAATATTGTGAAAATGACTATACTACCAAATGCTATCTACAGATTCAGTGAGATACCTATCAAAGTACCAATGACATTTTTCACAGAACTAGAACAAAAAATTTCACAATTCATATGGAAACACAAGTGACCCCGAATAGCTAAAACAGTCTTGAAAAAGAAGAATGAAGCTGGAGGAATCAATCTTCCTGACTTCAGATTCTACCATAAAGCTACAGTCAACAAGACAGTATGGTACTGTCACAAAACAGAGATATTGACCAATGGAACAAGATAGAAAGCCCAGAAATTAACCCATGCACCTATGAGTACCTTTTTTTTTAACTTTTAAGGACAAACTTTATTCAAATCTTGTGTCATATTAGTATACTTCTAAATTCAAACAGAGTATTAGTCAAAACTAGGCACAGAAAAGCTTCAGAAACAAAACAAAAATTTTGAAGGAGTTACTGCTAACAAAGCCATCCCCCAAGTAGTATCATATAATATGCTTGTCAGAAACCTATAATTTTCTATTTTAAACACTATTATTCAGAAGAAGCCAAAATACTTTTTTTTTTTTTTGCAATGTGAGTGATGTGCTAGCAAACTGTTTAGCAAAATAAATCCTCCCAACTGATTAGAAAGATGACATATTTAAAGGGAGAGGAAACATCTCAACTCCACATATACAGAAACAGCACTATAAGTACCTACACAGGCAGTCTCAGATCTGTTTTGTTTTCAACACAAAGTTTTCAAAAATGACAACTTCTTGTCATTTACACCTCTCAATTTTCTCAAATATTTTTGTTGGTCTGGTGAAGATGGCACTTATTTCAGAGTAGCTTTGGACTGACTGATCACATGTACAGATCCACAGTTAAATCTCTATCATCTCCAGGCCTCTTTTCTCAGATGGACTCTTATCCAATTGGGGTATGCCATTCCAGACATCTCAGGGTTCACTACCTCCTCTATGCCATTTGAAAGGTTCAAAACCTTTGTGCCCTCTTCAGTTATTTCCAAAATCTCACATTTAGACCACATGTTCTGAGACTTGACCACACAACACGTTTGGATCTGACAGTAAATCCATTCAGAGTGTATGTGTTCTCTGGTTGAGCTACCCATGCTAACTGGTAAGACCTGTCAGCTGGGCCAATCACTCAGGGTTGCATGGGTGCATGGGTACCTAATTTTTACAAAGGAGACAAGTATACACAATGGGGCAAAGACAGCATCTTCAATAAACGGTGCTAGGAAAACTGGACAGCTACATGTAAAATAATGAAATTAGAACACTTCCTAACATCAAACACAAAGATAAGCTCAAAATGCATTAACGACCTAAATATAAAACCAGAAACTATAAAACTCTTAGAGGAAAACATAGGCAGAACACTCGATGACATGCATCAAAGCAAGATCCTCCATGACCCACTTCCTAGAGTAACAGAAATAAAAACAAAAGTAAACAAGTAGGCATGATTAAACTTAAAAGCTTTTGCACTGCAAAGGAAACCACAAGCAAGGTGAAAAGACAACCCTCAGAATGGGAGAAAATAATAGCAAATCAAACAACTGACAAAGGATTAATTCCCAAAATATACAAGCAGCTCATACAACTCAATTCCAGAAAAACAAACAACCCAATCAAAAAGTAGGAAAAAGACCTAAGCAGACATTTCACCAAAGAAGACATACAGATGGCTAACAAACACACGAAAAGATGCTCAACATCGCTCTTTATTAGAGAAATGCAAATCAAAACCACAATGCGATATCACCTCACACCAGTCAGAATGGCCATCATCAAAAAGTCTACAAACAATAAATGCTGGAGAGGGCGTGGAGAAAAGGGAAAGCTCTTGCACTGTTGGTGGGAATGTAAATTGATACAGCTGCTATGGGAGATGGTATGGAGAGTCCTTAAAAAACTAGGAGTAAAACCATCATATGACCCAGCAGTCCCACTCCTGGGCATATACCCTGAGGAAACCAAAATTGAAAAAGACACATGTATCCCATTGTTCACTGTAGCACTATTTACAGTAGCTAGAACATGAAGCAACCTAGATGTCCACTGACAGATGAATGGATAAAGTTGTGGCACATATACCCAATGGAAAATTATTCAGCCATAAAAATGAATGCATTTGAGTCAGTTCTGATGAGGTGGATGAACCTGGAATCTATTATACAGAGTGAAGTAAGTCAGAAAGGGAAAGATAAATATCGTATTCTAATGCATATATATAGAATCTAGAAAAATGGTACTGAAGAATTTATTTACAGGGCAGCAGTGGAGAAACAGACATAGAGAACAGACTTTTGGAGATGGGGAGAGGGGAGGAGAGGGTGAGATGCGTGGAAAGAGTAACATGGAAACTCATATTAGCATATGTAAAATAGATAGCCAATGGAAATTTGCTCTCTGGCTCAGGAGACTCAAACAGGGGCTCTGTATCAACCTAGAGGGGTGGGATGGGGAGGGAGGGGGAGGGAGGTTCAAAAGGGAGGGGATATATGTATACCTATGGCTGTGGTATGGCAGAAACCAACACAAAACTGTAAAAACTTTACAAACAAAAAAATAATTAATTAAAAGAAGAAATTTACTTCTTCAGAAAAAAAAATTACTTTTAATTTTCTTTTTACTTCTTACAAGTAAAAAGAAAGATGCTTCCCATTGATTTGCTGTGACAGTTTCTCCATGATATGAGCAGTTATATGCATGGGGTAAAACAATGTACACTGAGATGGAGTAACCATTTCATCTCTTTTGCATGGTCTAGATATTGCTTCCATGTCTAAACATTCTATATAAGCAGTGTGTAATCAAGGCACCTAGAGTGAATTTTTATGTGGACTTATTAAAGTATTGATGAGTCAGTTGAACTGAGGTGGATTAACCTAGAGCCTGTTATACAGAATGAAGTAAGTATAAAGAGAAAAATAAATATCGTATATTAATGCACACACACACACACACACACACACACACACACACACACACATATATACAACACAGCAGGGAAACGAGAAAGTGGGACTAATTGAGGCAGTAGCATCGACACATATACACTGCCATGCGTAAAGCAGATGAGTAGTGGGAAACTGCTATATAACACGGGGAGCCCAGCCTGGCACTCTGTGACCACCTAGGGGGTGGGATAGGGGTGGGTGGGATAGGGGTGGGGTGGGAGGGGTACTCAAGAGGGAGGTGAAATCACTCAGTCGTGTCTGACTCTTTGTGACCCCGTGGACTGTAGCCCACCAGGATTCTCCAGGCAAGAATACTGGAGTGGGTTGCTATTTCCTTCTCCAGGGGATCTTTCCAACCCAGGGATCGAACCCAGGTCTTACACATTGCAGGCAGATGCTTTAACCTCTGAGCTACCAGGGAAGCCCCAAGAGGGAGGGGATAAATATATTCTTATGGCTGATTCACATTGTTGTATAGCAGAAACTAACACAACATTGTAAAACAATTATCCTCCAATTAAAAGTTTAAAACAGAATTTCAAAGGAAGAAAGATGAAAGTCGTTCAGTTGTATCCAATTCTTTGTGACCCCATCAACTATACAGGCCAGGGAATTCTCCAGGCCAGAATACTGGAGTGGGTTGCCATTCCCTTCTCCAGGAAGTCTTCCCAACCCAGGGATCAAATCCAGGTCTCCAATACTGCAGAAGGATTCTTTACCAGCTGAGCCATAAGGGAAGCCCAAGAATACTAGAGTGGGTAGCCTTTCCCTTCTCCAGCAGATCTTCCCAACCCAGGAGATGAACTGCGTCTCCTGCATTGGAGTCAGATTCTTTATCAACTGAGCTTTCAGGAAGCCCAAAGAAAGATGAAGTTGGCCCAATAGATAAAGTCTGGGTACCTTCTCAACAATTTCCACTGGTTTTCTAATTCTGCCCACAAAAATGATGACCGAAGATGTTTTAGAAGGCAGTATAATGTGCTGAGCCAATCAGAAGACTGGGAGGATAATGGTCAGCCAGTTCAGACATATCCAGGATGATACTTCATTTAATTCCCACTTGAATCAGCTGCACTCACTGCAAGAAAGGCTGGAGAATGTATTCTAGCTGCATCCCTGAGAAGAAGAGGGGATGGATTTTGGTAAATGTTCAGCAGTCATGGCTGGAATGATTTAATGTGTGGTGATATCACTTAATAAAGCTTCTGTGAGATGCTAAGGTGTTCAATAACTGTGTTCTCCCCACTGAAGATTTAACCAAAAACTAGGCCTCAGGGGCTTCACAGCAGCTGTTCCCTCTGCCTGAAATTCCCTTGTCTCAGGGAACCCACAAGCTCACTCCATCACTTTGTTCAGGTCTCTGCTATAATATCGTAATGGAGTGGGACCCTATGGTCCTTCCCACCATGTCCTCCACCTGCCTTTTGTGAAAGAACTTTATCCACAGAGTAAGTTTAATCAGGGAAGCAAGAAAATGCAGAAACAAAGACAAGTGATCAAACAGGACTAAACAACGGTAGTTTATTCGGTAACCAAAGTCAAGGCCATTTAGTTCCTTCTCAAGGGCTACAGATAATATTCTGAGCCACGTTCTGTGAGCTGTCTGGTAGATACTGAAACCCACCCCCCACCCCCCACCAAGTAGAAGAAGTTAGCTACATGATGACCAGACTTTAGCCATGACATAAGCTTCCACAGTTCAAGAACTGGCCTCAAGGAAATGGGGACAAACTGACCCTGGAACTGAAGATTAACTCTACTTAAAACAATCAGATGGGGGAATTCCTTAGCAGTCCAGTGGTTAGGATGCTGTGCTTTCACTCCTGAGGCCCCAAGTTCAATCACTGGTCAAGGAACTAAGATCCCACAAGCTGTGAGGCAGGGCCAAAAAAAAATCAAGATGACATTGGTCAGACTGCATGACCTGTTTCGAGATGATTGTCAGAGCTGACCGTGCTTTCTCTTCATGTATTCCTCTCCCTCCATCTATAAAGGCTCTTGCCCGCTGACTGTCAATGGCCATGCCCGGGTTGGGGGCGTGTGAGAGGAGGAAAGCGGGGCTCAGGTGGAAAGTGGTGGAGTGCGGAAGGGGGAGGTCAGCCTTTGGACCCACCTCCCCGACCCACTTCAGTTGCCAGCATCCCAGATAAAGTAAACTTTCCCTTCCACTGACTTTGCCCCTTTATGCACTTGTGAGCAGTAAGCAGCCGGACCCCCACTTTCATTAACAATATCACTCACTCAGAGAGGTCATTTCTGTACCTGACCTGAAAAACAGCTACAGTCACCATCCACAGTGATTTTGGAGCCCAAGAAAATAAAATCTGTCACTGTTTCCACTTTTTTCCCTTCTATCTGCCATGAAGTGATGGGACTGGATGCCATGATCTTAGTTTTTCAAACATTGACTTTTAAGACAGCTTTTTCACTCTCCTGTTTTACCCTCATCAAGAGGCTCTTTAGTCAAGCTATGGTTTTCCCAGTAGTCATATATGTATGGATGTGAGAGTTGGACTACAAAGAAGGCTCAGTGCTGAAGAAATGATGCTTTCAAACTGTGGTGCTGGAGAATGCCGGGGTCCAGCCCCGGTGGATTCAGGGTGATTTGAAGGTGGGGATGGAGTAGGCATCCTAGAAAAAAAATTTAATTACAAATAGAGAGGGAGATTAGAAACGGATAGTGTAGTAGGAAAATTAGTGGAGAAAAAGAGGCTGAATAACTTGGGTTACATGGAATAGCATCCATGTTCCAGATGGGAATTCAGCTGGAAAAATGGGGAGCAAGAATGAATGACATGGAGGAGTCAGTCTTTCCAGGAACTGATCCCATTTCTTTATTTTTCAGGTTTGTTTTTATACCTTTTGTTATACATAGGGATGAATACAGAGTCACGCGGGGTCAGCAGACCTGACCCTTGTCACAATCAGGTGCTTCATATAAAATTATACAAAGGTCTTATGAGTTTTTACATCATCTTCTGACCATGAGGTCTGTTGACATTTTATGGCCCTTTCTGATACCGGTCAGTTAACCAGAAAACTTATTTTTCCAGGGGTGATTTTTTTCTTAAATCTGGTGCCACCCTCCAAATAAAGTTGCATTCCTATAGGGTGAGGGTGTAGTGAGTTACAACTAGGAAAGGAATTTACTTAACCCAAGGTTTAACATGATTAATCTTAAAGGTTAATACTTATTTTTCTTATATGCTAGTTATATTCATTTTAAGGGCAGGGAATATGGAGATTTAGCAGCAAACATCAGCCCAACAAGTGAAAATCCTTTCACCAATGCTCCCCTTAAGATCTATTTAGTCTTAAGATAGTGACAAAGTTACATGTTTACATAGCAAGGACACAGTGATTTATATCAAAGTACAGTGATCTATAACAAAAGAGAAAATCCATTAGCTCAAAAGTCTAGTATTGCTAACATCAAAAACTACTATATTTCCTTTTCTATATTCCAAATACATTGATTAATGTATTCCCAGGTGCCTAAGGATATGAAGGCCTGGTGGCAATCAAATGAGAAAAGCCCTGTGCTAATATTCCAAACTCTCTGTGCTGTTTATGGTTGAGAGGTTGTCACACAAGCTAGTCTGTCAGCAGAGAGGTTTGATCTGAGACACCTTTGTCCACCCAGGGCAGGGAATTAGCAGCAATTACTGACACAACAAATGAAAAACCCTTCACCAATGTAATTCCTAATCAACCCACTAATACTGTACTAATAACCTTTTAACTTCTCAAAAGAGTCTGTATTTAGAAAGTTTTAAAGCATCCCATGCCTCTCACAGTTGGGAGGCTGTAAACAATCACATGCGGCCAGACCAGCCTGATCAGGCAGGCCAGAGAAACTTCAGAGTTTGTAAGTTGAAACACTCTTGTCACGCCCAGGAATTTTTATTAACTGGAGCTGTAAGTTAACTCCTTCTCCGGAGAAATGGTTAAGGGGAGAGCTCCCCGTAAAGTACTCTGGTTTTGGGGTAGATGCTCGGGAACAGGGGATTTCCTGAGGCTTGATCACGCCTTTGCGTATACCAAAGCCCCCTTCCTTATGACCTTTGCCAAGGGCGGAGTTCCTCACGCTGGCCCCCAACAGGAGAAGACTCCAGAGTCCCTTGGACTGCAAGGAGATCAAACCCATCAATCCTAAAGGAAATCAGTCCTGAATATTCATTGGAAGGACTGATGCTGCAGCTAAAGCTCCAATACTTTGACCACCTGATGTGAAGAGCCGATTCACTGGAAAAGATCCTGATGCTGGGGGAAATTGGGGGCAAGAGGAGAAGGGGTAACAGAGGATGAGATGGTTGGATGGCATCACAGACTCAATGGCCATGAGTCTGAGCAAACTCCAGGAGATCGTGAAGGCCAGGAAAGCCTGGCATGCTGCAGTCCATGGGGTTGCAAAGAATCAGACATGACTTAGCGACTGAACAACAACCACATCGGTTGTTACTCAGGAGAACAATGACTAGTATGCCAGGAGACAATAAAACCCAATGATGTCATTCTTATTGGTTAGCCTCTAACAGCACAGAACAAGGTGGGAAACAGGAGAGAGGGGAACAGGATGGCAAATGGAGTTTTACCGTTTTTTAAACGAGTTTTTTTATTGCCAGAGCACCATCAGTTTCTTTCTGAATCCCTGTGATTCGGGTCATTTTTCTCAGCAGTGTGCTTGACCTGATTTTTTTTTCTTCACTGGCTACCAAAGGGCACAGATACAAAAGGGAAAATACATTCTCCAAGGAATCCCCAGGAAATCACTTTTATTGGAGTGTAGTTGCTCTGCAATGTTGTGTTAGTTTCTGTTACACAGCAAAGTGAAGCCACAAGTGTGTGTCTATATCCCCTCTTCCCTGGATTTCCTTCCTATTTAGGTCACCACAGAGCATTGAGTAGAGTGCCCTGTACTATACAGGAGGTTCTCATTAGCTGTTTTATATGTAGCAGTAGGGAGTCAGACACAACTGAACGACTTCACTTCCACTTTTCCCTTTCATGCATTGGAGAAGGAAATGGCAACCCACTCCAGGGTTCTTGCCTGGAGAATCCCAGGGACAGGGGAGCCTGGTGGGCTGCCATCTAGGGGGTTGCACAGAGTTGGACACGACTGAAGCAACTTAGCAGCAGCAGCAGCAGCAGTAAATATGTATATCAATCCCAATCTCCCAATCCATCCCACCCACCCCCAATAAATCTTAAGAACTGTTCCACCTACACATTTACGTCTATACTTATCTCTCTGGTTAAGCCAGCTCTCCCAAAGGAAGAGGATCATTACTCTATGTCTGTTCTCCCAATCATGCTTCCCTTGGCCGAAAGAGCAGGCAGCTGGCCAAACGTATCATGCCCTCCAGAATGGTGGAAGCTACTCTCTAAATCCCATAGCTGAAACTGCACACACGGAGCTGCTGGGAACTACCACACTCTGACACCATCCACCGCCCACACGGTGAATGTCTTTGCCAGCCACCCAGGTAGGAGAACTGCAGCTTATAAATCCTGAGCAAAGTCCGATCTCTTGGTAAAGTGAGGGGGAGGCAATCAGGAGAGAGGAAAGCAAGAGTCCAAAATGCTAGATGAAATGCCCCCATCCCTTACTCATGTGAGCCAGTCATTTAGCCAAGAAAGGACACAGGGAAAGCAATCAAACTCTGAAATCGAATCTGTGGTCAGACCCCCAGCTTTGGCACATCCTATCTTAATGATTTATATATATATATATACACACATATATGTATATATTATACATGTATATATATGTGTGTGTGGTATAATTAATTATATTGGATATAGTTGATTTACAATGGTGTGTTGGTTTCTGCTGTGTAACAAAGTGAATCCTAAGTTGCTGTTTTACTTTTCTAGGTCAGCCAGGATGAACTACAATTGGCCCTCGGCATATGTGGGTTCTAGGGATTCCAACCAATCCTCAGATTTGGGGACCCATGAATTAATAAATCCAACTGTAAGGGATTTGAACACCCCTGAGTTTTGGTACCTGTGGGGGGTCTGAAATGAATGCCCCACAGATACCGAGGGAAGACTGGGACATTTAAGCAATCAGACTGTTCACTCATGGTGCTGGAGACTAAAAGTCCAAACTCAAGCCGGCAACAGCACTGGTCCTTCTGAGAGCTGTGGGGAAGAGTCCGCTCCAGCCTCTCTCCTTGGCTTCTAGATGGCTGTCTTCATGCTCACATGGCATTCTCCCTATAGGCATGGCTGTGACTGTGTTTCCCATTTTTACAAGGACATCAGTCATATTGGATTAGAGTCCACTGTAATGACCTCATTTTAACCAGTTACATCTGCAATGACCCTATTTCCAAATAAGGTCAGATTCCCATGTTCTGGGAGATAGGGCTTCAAGGTAAGACTTTCAAGTGTGCTACAGACTGACTGTATTCCTCCAAAAGTCATATGTTGAAATCCTAACCCCAATGTGATAGTATTGGGGGTAGAGGATCTTTGGGCGGCAATTAGGTTGTCAGGGTGGAGCCTTATAGAATGGGATTCAGATTCATGTCCTTTTTGTTTTAGATTTATTTATTGGCTGTGTTGGGTGTGCATTGCTACATGTTAGCTTTCTTCAGTTCGGCAAGCAAGGGCCACTATTCACAGCCATGCGCGGTTTCTCATTGCAGCGGCTTCTCTTGCTGTGGTGCGTGGGCTCTAGGGTGCACAGGCTTCCGCAGCTGTAGCACACGGGCTCAATAGCTGCGGCTTCCAAGCTCTGGAGTGCTGGCTCAGTAGCTGTGGTACACGGGCTTAGGTGCTCTGCAACATGTGGGATCTTAGTTCCTGGGCCGAAGGTTGAACCAGTGTCCCTTGCATTGCAAGGTGGATTCTTAACCCTGGACCACCAGGGGAGTCCTGATTCATGTCCTTTTAAGAAGAGACCCTAGAGGGCTCCGTCATCCCTTCTGCCACCTGAGAACACAAGGAGAAGTTGGCCATCTAGGCAGCAGGCCCTCAACAGATACTGAATCTATAAGTGCCTTGATCTTGAACTTCCCAACCTCCACAACTGGGAGAAAGAAATTCTGTTGTCTTTAAGCCATCCAGACTATCATATTCTGTTATAGCAGCCTGAAGGGTCTAAGACTGTGGGGGAAAATTATTCAATCCATAACAGTTACTATGAAGCCTTATCAAATTAAGAATTTTGAAATGGATAATCATGATGAAGGGATTATGAAATAAGAAAGCACTTTATGGGGCTTGCCTGGTGTCTCAGTGGTAAAGAATTTGCCTGCCAATGCAGGAGACAAGAGTTCCGTCCCTGATCCGGGAAGATCCCACATGCCACGGAGCAACTAAGCCTGTTGGCCAGCCAGAAGTCGCAACTACTGAAGCCCACACCCCCAGAGCCCATAGTCTGCAACAAGAGTTGTCACTGTGATGAGAAGCCTGCACACCACAACTAGAGTAACCCCAGCTTGTCTCAACTAGAGAGAAAGGCCATGCACAGCAATGAAGACCCAGCACAGCCAAAACAAAATAAATAAAAAATAAAATTATTTTTAAAAAGACATCACTTTACTGTCCCCCACAAAGTGGGTCCTTAAAAAGGTTGGTCTGGCAAAAGATATGCTGAAGACCTCCACGTGGAGTCTGATGGAGAAAACCCTGACGATATATTGAGTCCCTACCAGGTAACACAGAACACACTATAATCAATGCTATGGAGATTAAAAATCGCCTACAATACAATGCATCCATCTGACGTATACTGTTTGATGAGTTTTTACTAGCGTACACCACGTGTAACCACCACCAGCACCATCAACATTCAGAACATTTCTATCACTCCAAAGTTCCCTCTTGCCCCTTTATTATCAACACCCCACCCTGCCTCCAAGTCACCACTGATCTGTTCTCTGTTACTATAGAATAAACTCATCTATTCTATAATTTTACACAAATGAACTCCTCTTCTGTGTCCGACTCCTTTCACGAAACATAATGCTTTTGAAATTCATCCACATTGGTCTGTTTACCAGTTTCTGTTCCTTTGTATTATTTTCCATTGTATGGCTGGACCACAGTTTGTCTGCTCACCTGTTGACAGGCACTTGGCTTGCTGCTAGTGTTTGCCTATTACAAACAGAGCTGCTGTGAACAATCACTGACAAGCTCTGGTGTGGACATGTGTTTTCATTTATCCTGGGTAAGTACTCAGTTTCGGAAATACCATCTGGTGAGCATACATTTAACTCCATAAAAAGCTTTTACCATAGTGCGTTCCACCAGCAGTGGGCACGACACTCCCCAGCCTTGCCAGCAATTGGCATCATCCATCCTTTGGATGATAGTCATTCTGGTGAGTGTGTAGTCAAATCTTGCTGGAGTTCGCATTTGCATTTCCCTAATGTTCAGTGATGCCATACAAATAGACACGTGTGTGTCTCTGCATTCGTGTTCCGACATATCTGACTCTGCGACCCTGTGGACTGTAGCCCACCAGGCTCCTCTGTCCGTGGAATTATCCAGGCAAGAATACTGGAGTGGATTGTCATTTCCTCCTCCAGGGGATCTTGCCGACCCAGGGATTGAACCAGAGTCTCCTGTGGCTCCTGCATTGGCAGGTGGATTCTTTACCACTGAGCCACCTGGGAAGCCCCGTACACGCACAAGAGAGCTTTAAAGTAATAGAAGAGACATCCCTGGTGGTCCAGTGGTTGAGAATTCACCTGCCAGTGCAGGAGACGTGGGTTCGATTCCTGGTCTGGGAACATCCCACATGACAAGGGGCAACTAAATCCATGTGCCACAGCTGCTGAAGCCCGTATGCTCTAGAGCTCATGCTTCACAACGAGAGAAGATCAGAAGCCCTCGCACCTTGACTAGACGGCAGCCCACCTCGGCGCAACTAGAGAAAGCCCTTTCACAGCAACAAAGACCCAATGCAGCCAAAAATAGACAATAAATAAACATTTTAAAAGAAATAAAATGTTTCCCAGAAGTCAGAAAAGAGACAGCTGAGAGTCAGGAGGTAAGCATGCAACATTGCACCAAGAAAGCTTGTAGAGTATAATGTAGAGCTTATAGAGGACGTATTAGGGGCTTTACTGACTCTGCAAGGCAAGAGTAGAGAAGGCAATGGCACCCCACTCTAGGACTCTTGCCTGGAAAATCCCATGGACGGCGAGCCTGGTAGGCTGCAGTCCATGGGGTCGCGACCAGTCAGACAAGACTGAGCGACTTCACTTTCACTTTTCACTTTCATGCACTGGAGAAGGAAATGGCAACCCACTCCAGTGTTCTTGCCTGGAGAATCCCAGGGACCGGGGAGCCTGGTGGGCTGCTATCTATGGGGTCACACAGAGTCGGACATGACTGAAGTGACTTAGCAACAGCAGCAGCAAGGCAAGAGATGAGGCCTCATGTCCTGAGTGAACAGATAAATAGCAACTGACATTTTCCACATAGAGCTGGAACTCTGGTGGGACGCTAGGAATGGGTACCAGGAGAATTTTATCTACCAGCCTGGAGAAAATAAAAGGAAGCTTGTCTCTTCCCTGCACATTAAAAAAAAAATTGAAGGACTTCCCTGGTGGTCCAGTGGCTAAGACTCCAGGCTCCCAATGCAGGGGGCCCAGGGTTAGATCCTTGGTCAGGGAACTAAGATCCTGGACACTGCAACTAAAGATCTTGCATGCTGCAACTGAGACCCAGCACAGTAAAATTAATAAATAAATATCTTTTAAATAAAAAGTAAATGAAAAAATTTAAAAATTGGTAATATCTAGTGTGGGCTAGGATGTGGAAAGACAGATATTAATTTATGCTGCTGTGGGAGTAAACATTGTTACAGACTTTGGGAGGGCAAGGTTATATTAATATTATTAGCATTTATATTACAGAAATATTATTTAAAACCTAAATATGCATCTTATGTTTATTTATTTTTAGAAGTTCTTAGCATAAGCTAAATAAAGGTAGCTTAAGCAAAATTATGATTATGCTGATAATAATGTTAAAAGAGAAGGACATACCTTACCTCATATAATGCAGAACAAATTTTCCTCTCACAAGAACTAGGACCTGTCCTCAAAAGATCATAACAATCTAGTAGGTCTTCAATACCTGCACGTTCGCTTCAGTCTTCTCACTCTGCATCCATCCCTATTGTTGTTTCTCAGTTGCTAAGTCATGTCCAACTCTTTGTGACCTCATGGACTACAGCACACCAGGCTTCTCTGTCCTTCACTGTTTCCCAAAGTTTGCTCAGACTCACATGCATTGAGTCTGTGATTAAACGTGGTCCACTGGAGAAGGGAACAGCAAACCACTCCAGTATTCTGGCCTCAAGAACCCCGTGAGCATTTGAAAAGGCAAAAAGATATGACACCGGAAGATGAGCCCCCAGGTGGGTGGATGTCTAGTATGTCACTGGGGAAGAGCAGAGAAATAGCTCCAGAAAGAATGAAGAGGCTGTACAAAAGCAGAAACTATGCCTAGTTGTGGATGTGTGTGGTGGTGAAAGTAAAGTCTGATGCTGTAAAGAACAATATTGCATGGGAATCTGGAATATTAGGTCTATGAATCAAGGTAAACTGGATGTGATCAGGCAAGAGATGGCAAGAGTGAATACTGACATTTTAGGAATCAGTTGAACTAAAACGGACAGAAAGAGAAAATTTAATTCAGAAGACCATTATACCTACTACTGTGGTCAAGAATCCCTCAGAAGAGCAGCCCACATAGTCAACAAAAGAATTTGAAATGCAGTACTTGGGTGCAATCTCACAAATGACAGAATGATCTTGGTTTGTTTCCAAGGCAACCATTCAGCATCATAGTAATCCAAGTCTATGCCCCAATCACTAATGCCAAAGAAGCTGAAGTTGAACAATTCTATAAAGACCTGCTAGAATTAACACCAAAAAAAGATTCCATCCCTTCATTCATGTTCAAATATTTATTGACCACCTGCCATGTGCTGGCAAAATATGTGGCACTGTGGTTGGCTATGTGAGAGGCAGATCTGTCTCTGCTTCTTTCTGACATGTGCTCTTGGGCAAAGTAGTTAATCTAAGTCTCAGTTTTCTCATCTGTAAATTGGGAATAACCATGGGACTTGAATAATAGAGCTAGTGTGAGAAAATTAGATAATAAGGCAGAATGACTGGAACACAGTAATCACTCCTTCTGGTTGGTGATTATTTTCTTACATGCAGTATGTTGGGAATGAAATAAAAATAATTCCCTTTCCATGGTGCTTTCCAATCAATGGACAAGCATACATTAAACCAAAAATTCTTTTTGTCCAATTACAAAAGAGAGTTAAGGCTTTAAAATAGTTTGGGTGAGGTACACTTCCAAATCTAATCAATTGTGTCCGGAATTTAGGAGGAAAGAGCAATCACATTGCACCATGATGGCTTCCCGAACCATTCCTTTGGATGGGAGAATGATTCCCAAAGAGAGGGCTGGAGGTTAGTGGATTGTGGACAAGTAGATACTACAAAAGATATCCACTATGATATACAATTTCTCAACATTTCATTTCTGACATTAACCCTAACCTAGAGAGATAATTGCAAAAATGTTCAGAACAAGCTTGTATCGGTTACCTATTTCTATGATAATATTGTGTAACAAATAAGCACAAAATATCAGTGGCATCCGTTCAGTCGTTCAGTCGTGTCTGACTCTTTGCGATCCCACGGACTGCAGCACTCCAGGCCTCCCTGTCCATCACCAACTCCTGGAGCTTGCTCAAACTCATGTCCATAGAGTCAGTGATGCCATCCAACCATCCCATCCTCTGTCATCCCCTTCTCCTCCTGCCTTCAATCTTTCCCAGCATCAGGGTCTTTTCTAATGAGTCAGTTCTTCATATCAGCTGGACAAAGTATTGGAGCTTCACCTTCAACATTAGTCCTTCAATGAATATTCAAGACTGATTTCCTTTAGGATTGACTGGTTTGCTCTCCTTGTAGTCTAAGGGACTCTCAAGAGTCTTCTCCAAGACACAGTTCAAAAGCATCAATTCTTTGGTGCTCAGCTTGCTTTATGGTCCAACTTTCACGTCCATTTATGACTACTGGAAAAACCATAGCTTTGACTAGATGGACCTTTGTTGGCAAAGTAATATCTCTGCTTTTTAATATCCTGTCTAGGTTTGTCATAGTTTTTCTTCCAAAGAAGAAGCTCCTTTTAATTTCATGGCTGCAGTCACCATCTGTAATGATTTTGGAGTCCAAGGAAATAAAGCCTGTTACTGTTTCCATTGTTTCCCCATCTATTTGCCATGAAGTGATGGGGCCATATGCCATGATCTTTGGTTTTTTGAATGTTGAGTTTATATATATTTGGCTGCAGCAGGTCTTAGTTGCAGCACATGAGATCTAGTTCCCTGGCCAGAGATCAAACCCAGGCCCCCTGCATTGGGAGCTTGGAGTCTTCACCACTGGACCATCAGGGAAGTCCCTAAATGTTGAGTTTTAAGCCAGGTTTTTCACTCTTCTCTTTCACTTTCATCAGGAGGCTCTTTATTACTCTTGGCTTTCTCCCATGAGGGTGGTATCATCTACATATCTGAGGTTATTGATATTTCTCCCAGCAATCTTGATTCCAGCTTTGCTTCATCCAGCCTGGCATTTATCATGATGTACTCTGCATATAAGTTTAAAAAGCAGGGTGACAATGTACAGCCTTGATGTACTCCTTTCCCAATTTGGAACCAGTCTGTTATTCCATGTCCGATTCTAACTGTTGCTTCTTGACATGCATACAGATTTCTCAGGAGGCAGGTAAGGTGGTCTGGTATTCCCATGTCCTGCAGAATTTTCCACTGTTTGTTGTGATCCATACAGTCAAGGCTTTGGCATAGTCAGTGAAGCAAAAACAGATATTTTTCTGGAACTCTCTTGCTTTTCTATGATCCAATGGATGTAGGCGATTTGATCTCTGATTCCTCTGCCTTACCTAAATCGAGCTTGAACATCTGGAAGTTCACAGTTTACATACTGTTGATGACTCACTTGGAGAATTTTGAGCATTATTTTGCTAGTGTGTGAGATGAGTGCAATTGTGCAATAGTTTGAACATTCTTTGGCATTGCCCTTCTTTGAGATTGGAATGAAAACTGACCTTTTCCAGTCCTGTGACCACTGCTGAGTTTTCCAAATTTTCTGGCATAGTGAATGCAGCATTTTAACAGCATCATCTTTTAGGATTTGGAATAGCTCAACTGGAATTCCATCACTTCACTAGTTCTGTTCCTAATGATGTTTCCTAAGGCCCACTTGACTTCACACTCCAGGATGTCTGGCTCTAGGTGAGTGATCACATCATTGTGGTTATCTGGGTCATTAAAATCTTTTTTTGTATAGTTTTTATGTGTATTCTTGCCATCTTTTCTTAATCTCTTCTGCTTCTGTTAGGTCCGTACCATTTCTGTCCTTTATTGTGCCCATTTTTGCATGAAATGTTCCCTTGGTATCTCTAATTTTCTTGAAGAGTCTTTCCCATTGTATTGTTTTCCTCTATTTCCTTTCATTGATCACTTAAAAGGCTTCTCATCTCTCCTTGCTATTCTTTGGAACTCTGCATTCAGATGGGTATATCTTTCCTTTTCTCCTTTCCCTCTTCCAACAACACAAGAGATGACTCTACACATGGACATCACAAGATGGTCAATACAGAAATCAGGTTGATTATGATCTTTGCAGCCAAATATGGAGAAGCTCTACACAGTCAGCAGCAAAAACAAGACCTGGTGCAGACTGTGGCTCTGATCATGAACTCCTTATTGCAAAAGTCAGACTTAAATTAAAGAAAGCAGGGAAAACCACTAGACCATTCAGGTTTGACCTAAATCAAATCTCTTACGATTATACAGTGGAAGTGACAAATAGATTCAAGGGATTAGGTCTGATGGAGTGCCTAAAGAACTCTGGATGGAGGTTTGTGACATTGTATAGGAGGCAGTGATCAAGACCATCCCCAAGAAAAAGAAATTCAAAAGGCAAAATGGTTGTCTGAGGAGGCCTTACAAATAGCTGAAAAAGAAGAGAAGCTAAAGGCAAAGGAGAAAAGGAAAGGTTTACCTATCTGAATGCAGAGTTCCTAAGAATAGCAAGGAGAGATAAGAAAGCCTGCATAGTGATCAATGGTATACAACAGTAAATTTGTTGCACGTGTGTCTGGGGTCAGTGGAGGATCAAATGGTTTTGCTGATCTTAGCTCTTTTTGTTCACATGACTGATGGTTAGCTGGTTGACCTTGGAGTGACAAGAGCAACTTGGCTCTGTGCCACATGACCCTCATTCTCCTGAAGGCTATCCCCAGTGTGTCCTTGTGGTGATGTCAGTGGGGCAAGAGTAAGCCCTAGTCACATAGGGGCCTTTCAAGCATGTTCTTACCAACATGCCATTGACCCAAAGCAAGTCATATAGCCAAGCCCACGGTAAAAGCAGTAGGATGCTAGGACTTGCCTGCTGGTCTAGTGACTGAGAATCCACCTGCCAAAGCAGGAAAACATGTTTGATCCCTGGTCTGGGAAGTTTCCACGTGCCTCAGAGCAACTGACACCATGTGCCACATCTTCTGAGCCCAAGCTCTAAAGCCAGCAAACTCCTGAGCAGCGCACATTCCCAGGGCGTTCCCCAACAAGAGAAGCCGCTGCGGTGGGAGCTCACACACCATGACACAGAGCAGCCCCCGCTCACCACAACCAGAGAAAGCCCTTGTGCAGCAACAAAGAGTCAGCGCAACCCAAAATAAATTAATAAATAATTTTAATTAAAATTAAAAAATAATAAGATGCTACAAAGTGCATGGCAAAAGAGAAGCATGAAGAGGTGATGCCATTTTGGCAATCTACCACATGCATCATGTGTGACTGCCAAAGAAACAAAAACGAACAAACACTGGCTGATTCATGTTGAGGTTTGATAGAAAACAGAAAAATTCTGTAAAGCAATTACCCTTCAATAAAAATAATTAAACAAACAAACCAAAAAAATAAAAATAAAAAAACCTTCTTCAAGTAACCTAAATGACCATCAATAGAAAACTGGTTAGATAAATTATGCCACAATATGGAATGGCATCTGTATTAGTTTCTTATCACTGCTCTGACAAACATGCATAAACTTAGTTGCTTAAAATAGCAAATATGTATTGTCTGAAATGGGTTCCACTGTTGTTCAGTCGTTCATTCATTTCCAACTCTTCGCAATCCCATGCACTGCATCACCCTGAGCTTGCCTGTCCTTCACCATCTCCTGGAGTTTGCTCAAACTCATGTCCATTGAGTTGGTCATGCCATCCAATCATCTCATCCTCCGTCACCCCCTTCTCCCTCAATCTTTCCCAGCATCAGGGCCTTTTGCAATGAGTCACTCTTTGCATCAAGTGGCCAAAGTAACAGAGCTTCAGCTTCAGCACCGGTACTTCCAATGAACATTCAGGGTTGATTTCCTTTAAGATTGACTAACTTGATCTCCTTGCTGTCCAAAGGACTTTCAAGAGTATTTTCCAACACCACAGTTTAAAAGCATTAATTTTTTATTGCTCAGCCTTCTTTATGGTCCAACTCTCACATCCATACATGACCACTGGAAAATCCATAGTTTTGACTACATGGACCTTTGTTGATAAAGTGATGTCTCTGCTTTTAATATGCTATCTAGGTTCATCATAATTTTTCTTCCAAGGAGCAAGCATTTTTAACTTCACAGCTGGATTCCACTGACCTGAAACCAAAGTGTTGATAGGGCTGTGCTTGCCTCTGGAAGCTCTAGAAGAGAACATACTTCCTTGACTTTTCCAGGCTCTAGAGATGCATTTCTTGTATCCCTTGACTCATGTCCCCTTTCTCCATCTTCAAAGGTAGCAGTGTAGTATCTTCAGGTACCTTTCTCCCCCTTCTTCCATCATCACATTACCTCTAATTTCCTGCCCCTTGTTAATATAAAGACACCTGTCATTACATAGGACTTCCCTAGTGACTCAGCAGTAAAGAATCTGCCTCCAATGCAGGAGACCCAGATTCAATCCCTGGGTTGGGAAGATCCTCTGGAGGAGGGCATGACACCCACTCCAGTATTCTTGCCTGGAGAATCCCATGGACAGAGGAGCCTGGTGGGCTACAGTTCGTGGGACTGCAAAGAGTTGGACACGACTAAAGCAACGGAGCATACACGCATGCATGTGATTGCATTTGGACCCACTCGGATAATCCAGGATCTCTCTTGGTGGTGGGGGTATCACTTCATGGGAAACAGATGGGGAAACAGTGGAAACAGTGTCAGACTTTATTTTGGGGGGCTCCAAAATCAATGCAGATGGTGACTGCAGCCATGAAATTAAAAGACGCTTACTCCTTGAAAGAAAAGTTATGACCAACCTAGACAGTATATTCAAAAGCAGAGACATTACTTTGCCGTCTAAGGTCCATCTATCTAGTCAAGGCTATGGTTTTCCCTGTTGTCATGTATGGATGTGAGAGTTGGACTGTGAAGAAGGCTGAGTGCCGAAGAATTGATGCTTTTGAACTGTGGTGTTGGAGAAGACTCTTGAGAGTCCTTTGGACTGCAGGGAGATCCATCCAGTCCATTCTGAAGGAGATTAGCCCTAGGATTACTTTGGAAGGAATGATGCTGAAGCTGAAACTCCAGTACTCTGGCCACCTCATGCGAAGAGTTGACTCATTGGAAAAGACTCTGATGCTGGGAGGGATTGGGGGTAGGAGGAGAAGGGGACGACAGAGGATAAGATGGCTGGATGGCATCACGGACTCGATGGACATGAGTCTGAGTGAACTCTGGGAGATGGAGATGGACAGGGAGGCCTGGCGTGCTGCGATTCATGGGGGTCGCAAAGAGTCGGACACGACTGAGCAACTGAACTGAACTGAACTGAGGGGGGTGGGCAGGGCTGTCTTGTTCTCTGTAAGATGTTTTCATCTAATAGCATATTCAGCCTCTACCCCCAAGATGCCATGGACATGACCATCCTCAAATGTCACAACCAAATGTCCCCTGGGGCACAACTCTCCCCCACTGAGAAACACTGACCAGAGGCAAAAATTAAAAGACATTCTGTCTCTGGACTTCCCTGGTGGCGCAGTGGATAAGAATCCACCTGTCAAGGCAGAGGACACAGTTTTGATCCCTGGTCTGGGGAGGATTCTGCATGCCGAGAAGCAGCTGAGCCCTTGAGCACCACAGCTACTGAGCTTGCTCTCTAGAGATCATGAGCCGCGACTATTGAGACCACGTGCTGCAACTACTGAAACCTGCACACCTAGAGCCTGTTTCCTCAACAAGAGAAGCCCCTGCAATGAGAAGCCCACGCACTGCAACAAAGAGTAGCCCCAGCAGCTCCCAACTATTAGAGAAAGCCCGCGTGCAGTGAGAAGCCAGAGCAACCAAAAATATAAAATTAATTAATCAATTACCAAATCACTAGACAGCCAATATATCTTATCAAGTAAATAAGTCAGACAGGACAGAATGTACAACATGTTCTGACTTTGAAAATTAGCATTTATAAATAAATGTTTGAGAGGATTCATTGCAAATCGCTAATATGGTTTTTCCAGTAGTCATGAACAGATGTGAGAGTTGGACCGTAGAGAAGGCTGAGTGCTGAAGAATTGTTGCTTTCTAATTGTAATGCTGGAGAAGACTCTTGACAGTCCCTTGGACAGCAAGGAGATCAAACCAGTCAATCCTAAAGGAAATCAACCCTGAATATTCACAGGAAGAACTGGTGCTGAAGCTGAACTCCAATACTTTGGCCAACTGATGTGAAGAACTGACTCACTGGAAAAGACCCTGACGCTGGGAAAGATTGAAGGCAAAAGCAGAAGGGGGTGGCAGAGGATGAAATGATTGGATGGCATCACCAACTCAGTGGACATGGGTTTGAGCAAACCCCGGGCGATAGTGACAGACAGAGGACCCTGTTGTGCTGTAGTACATGGGGTCACAAAGAGTTGGACATGACTTAGCCACTGAACAACAGCTACAAATATGGATGAGCTCTCGATGAGAGATTAATGGAGATCATCGGTTTCCAGTTTTTGCATTTTTGAAGTGTATAGATTTTATAGCTACAAAAATTTAAAAGAAGATGAAATAATGCTCTTTTAATCAGCTTTATTCAGGACAGTGTTGTCTTTAGCTAGTTGAGGTCAAGATTATGAACCTTTGCGACTCTCAAAAAGACAGGAGATCACAAGTGTTGGCAATGATGTAGAGAAAAGCAACACTTGTGTACTGCTGGCGGAAATATAAATTGGTGCAGCCATCCCGGAAAACAGTGTGGAGGTTTCTCAAGAAATTAAAAATGGAACTACCCTGTGAGACAGCAATCCCACTTCCGGGTGTATAGCCAAAGGAAAAGAAATCTGAGTCTTGATGAGATATCTGAGGCTCACATGTTCATTGCAGTATTATTCACAATGACCAAGATTTGAAAACAAGCTAAATGTCCATCAACAAATAAACAGATAAAGAAAATGTGAAGTGAAGCAAGTGGCCCGAAACCTAGCGACAGCAGCCCTGAGCTGTGAGTCAAAGCTTCCCTGATTTAATGTCATTTTTGGAGACTGCAAAATCAACTGATGAAAATTACACTGGAAATCCAGATAAGCAGGAAGCAAGGGGGTAAGATGTAAACCAGATTCGGCAGTCTTGAGTGTCTGAGAGCTATCTGGTGCCAAAAGGCTGGATGTGCTCCCGTAGGGAGGTGGGGAGGAGAGGAAAAGCAGGTGAATGGGGAGGGATGGGGTAAAGGAGAAATTGAGGACAGTCAAGGCAGAGCAGGAAAGAGCAGCATCGAGAAAGCTGCAGGCTGGAGGAGACAGAGCTGTGGTGTGAGCATCGGGGATGCCAAATGGGAAAGAAAGAATGAAAGACAGAGAGAGAGAGGGAGGGAGGGAGAGAAAGAAAGAAAGAGACGAGAGAGAAAGGACAGAGAGAGAGAAAGAGGGAGAGCAAGAGAGAGAGCAAGGAGTGACAGAGAAGGGGAGAGGGAGGGAGAGAAAGAATGAAAGAAAGAGAGATAAAAAGAAAGAAGGAGGGATATCCCTGGTGGTCCAATGCCTAAAACTCCCTGATCCCAGTGCAGAAGGACTGGGCTTGACCCTTGGGGAGGGAACAAGATCCCACATGCCGCAAGAGTCTGTGTTCCCCAACAAAAGAGTCTGTGTGCTGCAACTGAAATATCTCACTTGCTGTACCTAGGACCCAGTGCAGCCAATTAAGTAAATAATCTTGACCTGAGGGGTGGGATGGGGAGGGAGGTGGGAAGGAGGGTCAGGGTGGGGAACACATGTACACCCGTGGCTGATTCATGTGAATGTATGGCAACAATCACCACAATATTGTAAAGTAATTAGCCTCCAATTAAAAATTTAAAAACATTAAAAAAATTGAGATTGTTTCTTGAAAAAATAAAAAAGAAAGGAAGAAGGGGAGGGAGGGAGGAGTGAAAGGAAAAAAGGAAGAAAAAAGGTCAAGGATGTGAGAGGTGAAAAGTAACCACGGGCGTGAATGGGCGTGAGCAAATATGCAGTCACTGATGACCTCGACAAGAACAATTTGAGAGGACTGGTGTACTAGAAAGCAATCAGTAGCAGGTTTAGAGGGACATGGCATTGCAAAGTGCAGATAGGCTCAAAACAGTTGGCTGAAAAAATGAATAATCATGCCTGATTGTTGCCGAGTTGTCATGACAACCAGCTAAGACAACGTGGTGAATGCTCTTTCTTTAAGTGACCTTTTTTATTGAGGCTTAATTTACATCCAGCCAAATTCACCCTTGATTAGTGTACAGTCCTATGAGTTTTGAAAAATGCACACAGCTGTGGAACCATCTCCAAAATCAAGATATAGAAGAGTTCCATCAGCCCCAAGCATTTCCCTCGAGACCCTTTGCAATAATTAACTCCTTCCGGCATCTTCAGCCCATAGCAATCTGTCCCTACAGTTTTGTCATCACCGGGAGATCATACAGTGTATGTCCCCTTCATGGATCACAGCCTTGTCGTGGCAAAGGGGTTTGTGGAACTCAATGAAGCTATGAGCCATGCTATGCAGGGCCACCCAAGATGGACGGGTCATGGTGGAGAGTTCTGACAAAATGCAGTCCACTGGAGGAGGGAATGGAAAACCACTCTAGTATTCTTGCCACAAGAACCCCATGAATAGCATAAAAAAGCAAAAAGATATTGTAAGAAAACGCCGCGGGAAGAAAAAGCCACCTCTAGGAACCGTTAGTAAAAAGGCCTTTATTTGGGCGGTCGCTCCCGGGCAGAACTCCCAGGGGCAAGCGAGCAGGGGAACAAAGGGAGTCTGCGAGGCGGGGAGGGGTGCGGGAAAGTTTTATCTTGAGAGCTAGCAGACGGGTCAAGGTCTTTTTCCCACCAAGGTAGCACTTGCAGACTACAGCGGTGATTGGTGTCTATGGTTTTCCGTTGTCCCCTGATTGGATCGGGGCTTTAGGGCCGGCCCGAGAGGCCGGTCTTCTTCCCGGCTCCGGCTAGCTGACGTCAGCCAGCTCGGGACTAGCCGTTCTTCCCGGCTCCGGCTGACTGAGTCAGCTAGCTTTGGACTAGCCGTTCGCCCTATCAGATATGACACCAAAAAGTGAGCCCCCCATGTTGGAAAATGTCCAATATGCTACCAGGGAAGAGTTGAGGGCAATCACTAATAGCTCCAGAAAGAATGAAGCGGATGGGCCAAAGCGGAAATGACAGTTGTGGATGTATCTGGTGATGAAAGTCCAATGCTGTAAAGAAGAATATCACATAGGTACCTGGAATGTTAGGTCCATAAATCAAGATAAATTGGACATGATCAAGCAGGAGATGGCAAGAGTGAACACTGACATCTTAGGAATCAGTGAACTAGAATGAATGGGAATAGGTGAATTTAATTCAGATGACCATCGTATCTACTGCTATGTGCAAGGATCCCTTAGAAGAAGTGGAGTAGCCCTCAAAGTCAACAAGAGTCCAAAATGCAAGTACTTGGGTGCAATCTCAAAAATAACAGAATGATCTTGGTTTGTTTCCAAGGCAAACCATTCAATATCACAGTATTCCAAATCTATGCCCTAACCACTGATGCCAAAGAAGCTGAAGTTGGCTGGTTCTATGAAGACCTACAAGATCTTCTAGAACTAACACACACACACACACACAAGATGTGCTTTTCATCATAGGGGACTGGAATGCAAAAGCAAGAAGTCAAGAGACATTTGGAGTAACAGGCAAATTTGGCTTTGGTGTACAAAATGAACCAGAGCAAAAGCTGACAGAATTTTGCCAACAGAACACACTGGTCATAGCAAACACCGTTTTCCAACAACACAAGAGATGGCTCTACACATGAACATCACCAAATGGTCAATATCAAAATCAGACTGATCATGTTCTTTGCAGCTGAAGATGGAGAAGCTCTAAGCTGTTTTGTTGTCATCAAAAACAACACTGGAATCTGACTGTGGTTCAGATCATCAGCTCCTTATTGCAAAATTCAGGTTTAAATTGAAGAAAGTAGGGAAAACCAGTAGGCCATTCAGGAGTGACCTAAATCAAATCCCTATGATTATACAGTGGAAGTGACAAATAGATTCAAGGGATTAGATATGATAGAGTGCCTGAAGAACTATGGACGGAGGATCGTAACATTGTACAGGAGGCAGTGACCAAAACCATCCCCACAAAAAAGAAATGCAAGAGGGCAAAGTGATTGTCTGATAAGGCTTTACTAATAGCCAAGGAAAGAAGAGAAGTGAAAAGCAAGAGAAAGGGGAAGATACACCCAACTGAATGCAGAGTTCCAGAGAATAGCAAAGAGCGAGAAGAAAGCCTTCTTAAGTGAACAGTGCAAAGAAGTAGAGGAAAACAACAGAATGGGAAAGACTAGAGATCTCTTCAAGAAAATTAGAGATACCAAGGGAACATTTCATGCAAGGATGAAGAAAGCACAATAAAGGACAAAAATGGTGAGGACCTAACAGAAGCAGAAGAGATTAAAAGGGAAAGTGGTGGAAGAATACACAGAACTGTACAAAAAGATCTTAATGACCAGGATAGTCAGGACAGTCTGGTCACTCACCTAGAGCCAGGCATCCTGGAGTGCGAAGTCAAGTTTGCCTTAGGAAGCGTTACTACAAGCGAAGCTAGTGGAGGTGATGGAATTCCAACTGAGCTATTTCAGATCCTAAAAGGTGATGCTGTTAAAGTGCTTCACTCAATGTCAGCAAATTTGGAAAACTCAGCAGCGGCCACCAGACTGGAAAAGGTCAGTTTTCATTCCAATGCTAGCCACTTTAAAAGTGGTTCCAGGCGACCCTGTTGGCTCAGCAAGTAAAGAATCTGATTCCAATGCAGGAGACACAAGAGATGCAGGTTCAGTCCCTGGGTTAGGAAGATCCCCTGGAGAAGGAAATGGCAACCCACTCCAGTAGGCTTTGCCTGGGAAATACCGTGGACAGAGGAGACTGGCAAGCCCCGGGGTCGCAAAGAGTTGGACATGACTGAGTGATTAAGCCACACACACACACACACACACACACACACACACACACACACACATACAACCACCAGGGAACCTGGGAAGGGAATGGAAAGTGAAGCAGGGAAGGTGGGCAGACAGTACAGGGCATGTTATCAAGCAAGTTACCATGGCGGGAAACTGGAACACAGTGGGAGCCTCTGGGAAGCAGCATAGAATACAGATCTCTGTATTGCCCAACTGATGGGCAAGAGAGCTGGGGCATTTATCTACCCCTTCCTACCAGTCACTGGTTGACTGCATCCACAGAGGGCGTTCTTTCTCTGGTATTTCTGGGCCTGACTGTGTAGATCACAGTGTGACCTCCGAAGCCAGAGAAAGTCTTCAGGCAAATGAATGCAGAGGCTGGTCTTTGGAAAGGCTTCCCAGGTGGTGCTAGCAGATTAAAGAATCTGCAGGAGACTCAACAGACACGTGTTCAATCCCCGGATCAGAAAGATCCCCTGGTGTAGGAAATAGCACCCTATTCCAGTATTCTTGCCTGGAAAATCCCACGGGCAGAGGAACCTGGCTGGCTACAGTCCATGGGGCCCCAAAGAGTCAGACACGACTGACTGAGCACAGCTCAGCACAGCTGGCCTTTGGGAGCTGGGCCAGGCTGTAATGACTGACAATGAGAAGGAAAAAGGGACCATTGACAGCACCCACAACAGAGCGGGTCAACAGTCAGATCCTGAACTACCTTCTAATTTTCATCTTTCCTGAGCTGTAAACAGCAAATATTTTTATAGCAACTCAAGATGCTCTGTGTGAAGACCTTCTAAACCATCTTTACGTTCTCTAATCGGGCTTATCACTCGCAGCTAATATTGCTATATTTATAATTTCTCTCCCCATTTAGGGTCTGAAGGTTTATTTTTGTATTTCTGAGACAGGCATGCATATCCCAAGTATGCCTGCTCCTATTTATCTATCTCTTTGGAAAAACAGAGTTATCATTTCTCTCTTTTTTCCTCACCTTGCTGTGCCTACCTCTGACCCTTGGTCTGGCAGCCTTCTTGTTTATTTTATTTACTTATTTTTTTTTTTGACCCAACCACGAAGCATGCAGGATCCCAGTTCCAGACTAGGGATTGAACACACACCCCTGCATTGGAAACATGAATTCTTAACCACTGGACTTCCAGGGAAGTCTTCCAACCTTCTTGTTAATTTTAATCAATATCACCCATGACATTTATATTATTCCAAATATTCACAAATATATTGTTTCACTTAATCTGCATAGTGGATGAGGATGACAAGGATCTCCTGCTTTTAAATATTCTGCAGATGAGAAAACTGAGGCTCAGACTTACTAAAAATCACTTGTTTCCACTGCATTTTTTAGGATACTTCTGGTTGTGACTAAGCAAAATCTCAAGCTGAACTGGACATAGCATTAGCTCCCGTGGACCAAATTGCATCCTTTTAAAATTCATATATTAAAGCTCTAACCCCCAATTTGACTGTATTTGGATTAGGGCTTTTAAGAGGCAATTATGGTAAAGAGTATGCCTACAAAGAAAGAGGCCTGATTTCGACCTCTAGGTTGGGAACGTCCCCTGGAGAAAGAGAAAGACTATCTATTCCAGTATTCTTCTATTCCATGTACTCTGTGTATAGAATTCTAAGTATTCTATGACTTCTAGTCCAATATTGGACTCTCTATTCCAGAATTCTGGAGAGTTCCATGGACAGAGGAGCTTGATGGGCTGCAAGTTCGTGGGTGGCAAAGAGTTGGATGTGACTGAGTGACTAACATTTTTCACTTCCAAGGCTAAATAAGGCCGTAAAGGTGGGGCCTAATTCAGTAAAGCTGCAGTCCTAATACAAAGAGAGGGACTTCTCTGGTGGTCTAGTGATTAAGAATCTGCCTGCCAATGCAGTGCAGGGGACAAAGGTTCAATCCCTGGTCCAGGAAGATCCCACTTGCCATACGGCAACTAAGCCTGTATGCCGCAATTCCAGAACCTGTGTCCCCTAAAGCCCGTGCCCCACAACAAGAGAAGCCACCACAATGGGAAGCCCACACCCACCACAACCAGAGAAAGCCTGTGCAGCAACGAAGACCCATCACAGACAAAAATAATAAATAAAAAAAATTTTTTAAGAGGAAGAGAGAGAAATCACACTGTCTATGTTCTTGAAAAGACCTTGATGCTGGGAAAGATTGAGGGCAGGAGGAGAAGAGGGCAATAGAAAATGAGATGGTTGGATGGCATCATTGACTCAATGGATCTGAGTTTGAGCAAACTCCGGAAGATGGTGAAGGATAGGGAAGCCTGTCGTCTTGCAGTCTATAGGGCCGCAAAGAGTGGGACACGACAGAGTGACTGAACAACTATGTTCTTGAACCAAGGAAAGGCCATGTGCGGATATAGCAAGAAGGAGGCCATCTGAAAATCGAAACCAGAGCCCTCACTAGAAACCTGATTGACTGGAACACTGATGTTGGTTTTTAGCCTCCAGAACTGTAAGAATTAAACGTCTGTTATTTAAGTCACCCAGTGGATGATACACCCAAGCAGACATCATAAGTGAAAAAGTAAGATGTGTTTTTAAGAACGACTTGGTATTCTGGCTCAATGATGTGATCAACAGTCTAGTTTCTACTCGTCTGTCTGCTGTGCCCTTCACAATGTTGCTTCAAAAGGTGGTTGGCCAACCCTATGATCAAAAGCTGGCTGCCAGTAGCCCTGAAGCTTCAAACTTCAGGAAAGGAGACCTTTGTTCTGAGATGCATTCTGATTGGCCCAGCCTTTATCACATGACCACCTCTGAGCCAATCACAATAGACAGATAGTAGATACCTTGAGGACCACAGTAGTGTGAGTGTTTAAGAGCTGAATTGGCCAGTTTTCCATGAACTATAATTTATTTGAAAAAACTGACAGTCTATGAAGATTCAACTTGGGTTCTGGCAGAAATTTTCTCAAAAGTGAATGAAATGAATTTGCTGCTTCAGGGAAAACAACTGACAGTGTTTGTTGCCAGTGGTAAAATTTGAGCTTTCAAGAAAAAATTTTAATTTTGAAAGACATGTGTTTGTCACCATGTTTGACAACGTTCCAACACTGAAAGACTTTTCTGAGACTGGTGGTGATATTAACAAATGGAGTTTTTAAAATACTATGTAATGAACTGTGTCGATGTTTGGAAGATCTGTATGATTTAGTGAAGTAATATTATTCAAAAGACCAATGAATGAGTCATAAAAAGTGCAAGGTAGGACTTGTCCTATCAGTCTAGTGATTAAGACCCTGTGCTTCCAATGCAGGGGGCATGGGTTTGATCTCTGGTCAGGGAATTAAGATCCCACATGTCTGTGATATGGGGAAAAAAAGAAATACATGAAAAGTGCAAGGTAGACAAATGGATTTTAATAAAATAGAACTCACTGAAATGGAGATTCCCCACTACAACTAACCTTGACTAAATTACCAGTTTTTCAAGTTTTAGTATAGCATTAAAGAATTCTTGAGTTCCTGAGAAGTCTATTGAAATACTTTTTTCAGCTAGACGCTTGTAGGTTTTCTTCATAGACTTGAACTAAAATGACATTTCACAACACAGTAATAAGGTAGTCTCACAAATGAGAATACGACTGTCTTCTAGGAGATCTGCAAATATGTAAAGCAATGCTACCCTTCTAACTAAATTTTTTGGTTTGGAAAATGTAATAAAATACGTTGTTCATGTTACCATTCAATGGGTTTTATTGTTATTTTAAATAAATTTTAAATGCACATTTTAAATTTTCTCAATTTTAATGTTTAAACAGTAAGTATTGATAGCTACAACTTACATTTAAGAAAGCTCTGTAGGGTCCTCAGTAACTTTAAGAGTGAAGAGGGGGCCTGAGACCAAAAAATTTAAGAACTAGTGCTCTAATAATAATGTTTTTTTCTTTTCTTTAATTGAAGTATAGTTGACTTACAATATCGTTTTAGTTTAAGGTGTACAGCACAGTGATTCAGTTACATGTATACTGGAATAAGAAATGGAAACTCACTCCAGGTCTTGCCTGGAGAATTCCATGGACAGAGGAGCCTGGCAGGCTCTAGTCCGTGGGGTCACAAAGAGTCAGGCATGACTGAGCGCACATGGAGATAACACACACATACATACATACATATATCTCAGTAATCTGATAAAAGAACACACACATGTGTGTGTGTGTGTGTGTGTGTTTGTGTGTGTTTTCAGCTGCTCATTCATGTCTGACTCTTTGCGACTCCATGGACTATAGGCTGCCAGACTTCTCTGTCCATGGGATTTTCCCAGACAGAAATACTGGAGCGGAGTGCCATTTCCTACTCCAGGGGATCCTCCCAACCTAAGGATTGAACCCACGCCTCCTACATCTCCTTCACTGCAGGTGGATTCTTTACCACCGCACCACGTGGGAAGCCCCATATATAAGTGATATCACGTGGCATTTGTTTTTCTCTTTCCGGCTTCACTTCAGCTAGCCATTCTGAACATTAAATTTCTTCCTGAAGCCCTTCACTCTCTCTTGATTCTATGAGGACAGCTTTCTCCTAACTCTAGGAACTGATTGTCTCTTCTGCCTGGAGTGCTCCCATGACAACCACAGAGTATCTCTCAGAATCCCACGGCTGAGTGTCTTTCCAGCGGCAGAACATCACAGAATTTCAGCATCACATGAACTAAGAAATTGAACAGCCTTAGAAACTAGTGATCGGCCCAGGCACACATGGTATCTCTGAAAGTGAAAGTCACTCAGTGGTGTCCAACTCTTTGAGACCCCATGGACTGTAGCCTGCCAGCCTCCTCTGTCCATGGAATTCTCCAGGCCAGGATACTGGAGTGGGTAGCCGTTCCCTTCTCCAGGGCATCTTCCCAACCTAGGAACTGAACCCAGGTCTCCCACATTGCAGATGGATTCTTTATCGTCTGAGCCACTAGGGCAGCCAATCCAAACATCTAGTCTCAATTTAGGGAAGCCAGTTGGCTACAGCTGGGAACTTTGCTCCCATCTGGACCGTGGGACTTTCCAAGTGACACATTGCCCACAAGGACATAGATCTGAAGGATACATAAGCAAGGTGGAGTTCTTTTTTAATAGTAATTCTTCCATTATAGAAACTGTCTTAGTCTGTTTGGGCTGCTATAACAGAATATCTTAGATCCGCTGACTTTTAAAAACTTTCATTGTGGTAGTATGTGCTGTATAGTAAAAGTGATTTGGTTACACACATATTTCTGTCATGGTTTATCACAGAATACTGAATATTGTTCCCTGTGCTATACAGTGTTATTTGCTCAGTCAGGTCTGACTTTTTGTGGCCCTGTGGGAGTGTAGCCCACCAGGGCTGTAGCCCACCAGGCTCTTCTGCCCATGGAATTCTCCAGGCAAGAATACTGGAGTGGGTAGCCGTTCCCTTCTCCAGCGCATCTTCCCAACCCAGGGATTGAACCCAGGTCTCCCACATTGCAGGTGGATTCTTCACCATCTGAGCCACCAGGGCAGCCTGTCGTCTTGGGGCTAATTAATCAGTTTTTGTTGTATCCTCAGCGACCACGTCATTCTTTTAAAGGTTATATCCTGCTCCCTTCCCTCCTGTCTCATTTCCACTAGATGTTAAGGCAGATTTTAGGCGTTGCAGCACATTGCTTCAGGGAAATATTTTTGAGAATTTATTATGGAGCAACAGAAAAGAAAGGTAGAAATGTTTCCCTCAGGGGCATTATTCAAAATCCGTGTTGTACACACATCAGTATAAGGCATCTGGTGTTTTGTTTTTTTTCTTGTCCTGGGCAATTAAACTGCCAATGAAGTGACATGAAATCAGAGAGAACTTTAACCTCGCTGCCATGGAGACCACATTTCTCACTCATGGGGGGAAAGAGAGTTTACACAAGGATTTCGTAAGGTGATAAGGCAGCTAGCCATCGACAATTCCAGATACTTTATGGACAGGCAGAAAATCATGGGAATTTCCTGGGATTGACAAGTCAAGAAAGGGAAGCTTGAGATCTGTGATCCTGTGATTTATAATAAGAAATACATATATTTGCGACTTCCTCGGTGGTCCAGTGGTTAAGAATCTGCCTGCCAATGCAGGGGACATGGGCTCAGTCCCTGGTCCAGGAAGATCCACATGGTTTGGAGCAACTAAGCCCATGTGCCACAACTACTGTGCCCACTCTCCAGGGCCCTGCTCCGCAACAAGAGAAGTCACCTCAGTGAGAAGCCCGTGCACAGCAACCAGAGAGTAGCCCCCACTTTCCGCAGCTAGAGAAAGCCCAAGCACAGCAACGAAGACCCAGCACAGTCAACACTAAAATAAAGAAATAAAAAGAAATATATATATTTGGTCTTCATCCTTGTTTCTAATTTTAAGGCAATTCTCTTAAAACCTTGGAATTTCTGTGATAAGAGTGATGAAGGTGTCTTGTTATGCTAGGGAAAGCACACAGAGATGTGGGTGGGTTGCCATTGGAACCAACTTTGTCATCAGAGGGTTGAAAATTTCACTCCCACTTCCCAACCTCTGGGGTGATTGAGTTCAATCACCAATGGTCAAGGACTTAATCAATCATGTCTATATAATGAAGCTTCCATAAAAACTCAAAGATTGGGGTTCAGAGAACTTCTAGGTTGGTGAACCAGAGCACTTTCAGAAGTTCCTTTGTTCAGGATCTTGCCCTGTGTTTCTCTCTGCATCTGGCTGTTGAGTCTCACTGTAATAAGCAAATGATCTAGTGAGTAAACTCTAGTATTCTAAGTTCAGTGAGCCACTGTAGGAAATTAATCAAACCCAAGAAGGGGGTCACGGTGATCTCAGGTGGCCTCATCCTGCAGCACCTTGAAGCAGGGTTTCGGTTCCCCACCAGAGATTGGGATTGGGTCACAACGGTGAGAGCACCAAACCCTAGCCGCTAGACCAGAGGTCAGTGACAAGACCCTGGTTCTTCAACTTTGCAGAAAAACAGTTTCCACAAAGACAGAAAGTAGTGAAACAAGTGGGGCTTCCCTGGCAGCTCAGCAGGTAAAGAATCCGCCCGCAATGCAGGAGACCCGAGTTCCATCCCTGGGTCAGGAAGATCCCCTGAAGAAGAGTATGGTAACCCACTCCAGTATTCCTGCCTGGAGGATTCCATGGACAGAGGAGCCTGGCAGGGCTACAGTCTATGGGGTCGCAAACAGCCAGATGTGACTGAAGCAACTGAGCACAGCACACAGCGAAATAAGTAGTGTTTCCTAGGAAGAAGAAAAGAGTACAGTACATGTGGAGAGTCTCATGGGCAGACTCAGAGAGAGTCACCCCTTTCTGGTAGTCTATCACTTTTAAGGGGCATTTGTTCCAGGGTTTCCTTTGGTCAATCATTTTGATTCACCTGCTTCTGAGTCTACATGTGGTCTATCTCAGGATCCCCTTTATGTGCACATGAGCTTCTTTCAGTCAAGATATACTCCACCGAAGAGCCCAATGGGTTGTTCGTATCACTTACTATGGGGGTGACACCCCCTCCATTTTTTTACCTCCAAGGAGCTTTCTAATCAAGAGTTTCCTTGACTTTGAGAATGAGAAATATGTGGTCTCTTATCTTCGATCTGGGCAGGGCTTAGCCTCCTCCCTCGATTGTCCTATTATTTTCTTCTTAGAGTATCGGTCCACAGAGAACCAACTCTGTTTCCCCCTGGGGTTCATCCATCTCCTGACTCAATGGGAACCTCTGATTTTTACCCAGTTGGTCAGAAACACAGGTAACAACCTGGAACTGTGCTCGGCATCTGCGGTGGGGGCAGTCGTATGGGACCGAGTCCCTAACCTGTGGACCCTGATGCTATCTGCAGGTTGTGCCAGAATTGAGTGGAAATGTAGGACACCCAGTACGCTGGAAACTTGCATGGTGGTATACAGGAGAGGGAAAAGCCACACATTGGAATTAGTATCAGAATCATCAGAATCAAAATTCTTCTTTGGAGAGAGGCTTACTTTATCTCCTCGCTCTAAACCAGGTCTTCTGATTCTGTTCCATCATTGTTCTTTTTTTTTTTTTTTTTTGGCTACACCTCACAGCATGTAGGACCTTAGTTCCCCTGCCAGGAATTGAACTCATGTCTCCTGCAGTGGAAACTTGGAGTCATAACCACTGGACTGACAGGGAATTCCCAGAAATATAATTAATTTACAATGTTGTGTTAGTTTCAAGTGTATAGCAAACTGATATGTATAGATTCGAACAAATCTTTCTAACTGAGGGGTCTCCATGTGGATTCTGGGAGGAGTTTGGCTTCATTTGTTGAGGAGGAAGGTGAGGGGAAAGAGAAAGAGTCCTTTATAAGGAATGGATGAAAATTTAGGTGGTGCCCATCCCCTGGGGCAGTGACCTGCTGACTTTCCTTAAAGGGCCAAGTGGTCAGTATCATCTTGAACTCTGTCTTTTTGTGTCTGTGTCTTTTTTTCTTTTCTTTTTTTTCCTAGTCAAGTGCAGTAGCGAGAAGGAGGGAAGAGTAGAACGAGGAGTTCAATCTGTAATTGACTGTGAACAATCAATTGAGATAACTCACTACCTTCGGACCAGCCTGTCTTGGCAGCCTGAAAAGGGGTCACAGACAAAATGGAAACAAATGGGAGTAGCTGTGGTTCAGAAAAACTTCGTAGACACTGAAATTTAAGATTTATATCATTCTCACCATGGACTATTCTTCACTTAATTTTTAAAAATGATTTTAAAAGGTAAAAATCATTCTTAGTTCACAGGCTATATAAAGAGGCAGGGAGCCATACTTGGGGAAGCTCCCCTCCCCATCGGGCATAGTTTTCCAGCCCTTATCTAGATGTATTTGTCCAAGCAAGTATGTCTTTAAAAAGCTACACAAGGCAATCTAGAAAAACGGTACAGATAAACGTATTTGCAAAGCTGAAAGAGGGTCACAGATTTAGAGGACAAACTTAGGGTTACCATGGGGGAAGAGGAGATGGGATGAATTGGGAGATTGGGACTGACATATATATATCACTATGTATAAAATCATGTATGGATGTGAGAGTTGGACTGTGAAGAAGGCTGAGCACCGAAGAATTGATGCTTTTGAACTGTGGTGTTGGAGAAGACTCTTGAGAGTCCCTTGGACTGCAAGGAGGTCCAACCAGTCCATTCTGAAGGAGATCAGCCCTGGGATTTCTTTCGAAGGAATGATGCTAAAGCTAAAACTCCAGTACTTTGGCCACCTCATGCGAAGAATTGACTAATCGGAAAAGACTCTGATGCTGGGAGGGATCGGGGGCAGGAGGAGAAGGGGATGACAGAGGATGAGATGGCTGGATGGCATCACCGACTCCATGGATGTGAGTTTGAGTGAACTCCGGGAGATGGTGATGGACAGGGAGGCCTGGCGTGCTGCGATTCATGGGGTCACAAAGAGTTGGACACGACTGAGTGACTGAACTGAACTGAATGTATAAAACAGATAACAAATGAAAACCTACCGTATAGCACAGAGACTCAGTGCTCTGTGGTGACTTAAATGGGAAGGAATTCTTAAAAATGAGTGGGTAACTGATTCATTTGCTGCACAGCAGAAACACAACACTGTAAAGCAACTGTGCTCCAATCAAAATTAATAAACAAAACCAGTCTCCACAAGAAAAGAGGCATTGATACCTGATACAGTGTGGATGAACCTCAGAAACATTTTGTTGAGTGAAAGCAGCCACTCAAAAAAGGTCACATATTGGGTGGTTCCATTTATTGAAACATTCAGGATAAATCCATAGGGACAGAAGCTGATGAGTGGTTGACAGGGAGGCGGGGGGGACTGGGGAGGGAGTGCTAGACTGTATGGGGCTTCCTCTTGGGGTGATGAAAATGTCCTGGGACTAGATGGAGGTGAGAGCCGCATGACATTGTGAAAGTGGTAAATGTAAGGCCAGACCCCGGGCCATAATGGGCCGCCCCTTCCCCTCCCCCACTGGCGGGGAGGTCCCTAAGGGAAGGAGCCTCCCAGATCCCAGGGACCAATGACAGCACACTTCGCCAGCTAAAGCTGGCCTATCAGCCCGCGACGCCTCGGCCTGGTGACCTAGCCAAACCCCCCGTCCTGACCAACCCAACCCACCATTAACCCGACCATCCCTCGTAACGAACACATATAAGCCACCTCCAACATGCTCCCGGTGCAGACTTCCTCGACCTGCCTCGTTAGGGTCCGGGAACCCCAACCGGGAGTGCTTCCCCATTAAAGCCTGTTAGACGCTCTTTTCGGTGTCCTGGTCGTCTTTTACCTAACAGAAAATGCCACTGCATCGTATACACTTTAAAATGGTAAGTGACATGTAGTTGACTACAACTCAATTTGTTTAATTTAAAAATATGTGAGCCTTTTGCCTCATTGCAGTCGAGAAAGCAACGTGGGTCACCAGCAGCCCTGCTGGGGCCATTTGAGAAAATTCAGCGAAGGTTCTCACTCTTGTCAGGTCTGCTCAAACAGGCACGGTCTGATCCGGAAACACTGCCTCAATGATGGGCCACCAATATTTCCGCCAGTACATGAAGGATGTTGGCTGTGTTAAATCAGACTAACTGAAGTTCCGTGGATAGATCATTCAGCACATCTACCATATGCAGAAACAATATTAGCTCTTTGCATATAAAATGAAAGTTAAAAACTCGCCCCCCTCCGCCCCCTCCAACAAAAAAAAAAAATCCATGAGTGGTTTGGATGCACAGACAAGAGAGGACTTCCTGTCACCTGAGGTTATATTCCTGGCTGTTGGAGGGGCATTCCTGAATGAGCCAAAGTCCTTGGGAAAAGGATCCTCCTACTTATTTGGGGAGACATACGCTGACACTGAAGGCTTCCCTGGTGGCTCAGCTGGTAAAGAATCAGCCTGCAATGCGGGAGACCTGGGTTTGATCCCTGGGTTGGGAAGATCCCCTGGAGGAGGGCTTGGCAACCCACTCCAGTATTCTTGCCTGAAGAACCCCCCATGGACAGAGGAGCCTGGTGGGCTACAGTCCATGGGGTTGCAAAGAGTCAGACACGACGGAGCAACTAAGCACAGCACAGCACATGCTACATTAAACCCCACTGATGGAAGCAAGACAAGGCTTTCCAGGGAGGCAAACATGGGAGGCTGGAGAAACCAATGGCTGAGAGAGTCCAGCTCTACAAAACCCCTCAAATGTGTCCCTGAGACAGCACAGCTATACTGAAGACTTTATAAAATGAGATGGAGAATTACAAATGAGAATTCTGGGTTGAATTGTGTCCCCTACCCCCCAAAAAAAAGGTAAATTAGAAGACTTCCATTTTGATCCATTGGTTAAAACTCTGTGCTCCCAATGCAGGAACCTGGGTTTGGACCCTGGTCAGGGAATTAGATCCTTCATGCTGCAACTAAAGAGACTGCAAGCTGCAAGGAAGACTCCCCACGTGGCAACGAAGACCATGAGTGCAGTAACTAACACTTGGAGCATCCAAATAAAAAATAAACAAACTTTTTAAATTAAAAAAAAAAAGAGATATGCTGGAGTCCTAACCCTCAATACTTCAGAATAGGAACTTATTTGGAAATAAGGTCATGGCCGATGTAATTAGTTAAGGTCCTACTGGACTAGTTAGTCGCTCAGTCGTGTCCAACTCTTTGAGACCCCACGGACTGCAGTCCGCTAGACTCCTCTGTTCATGGGATTCTCCAGGCAAGAATATTGGAGTGAGTTGCCATTTCCTGCTCCAGGGCATCTTCCTGACCCAGGGATCGAACCTGCGTCACTTTCACCTCCTGCATTGCAAGCAGATTCTTTACTGTTTGAGCCACCAGGGAAGCCCCCATACTAAACTAGGGTGGGCTCCTAATCCAATATGACCGGTGTCTTTAGCAAAGGGAGAAATTTGGACAGACAGCACACACACACACACATACAAACACACTCAAGAGGAACACCATTATGAAGATGAATGCAGAGGTGGCTCAGAGGTTAAAGCGTCTGCCTCCAATGCAGGAGACCTGGGTTCGATCCCTTGGTCGGGAAGATCCATTGGAGAAGGAAATGGCAATCCACTCCAGTATTCTTGCCTGGAGAATCCCATGGACGGAGAAGCCTAGTAGGTTACAGTCTCACGGGGTCGCAAAGAGTCGGACACGACTGAGCAACTTCAAGTTCAAGTTCTACAAGTCAAGGAACACCAAAGATTGCTAGCAAGTCACTAAAAGTAAGCCAAGAGACATGAGACAGATTCTCCTTCACAAAGAATCGACTCAGGGCTTGCCTGGTTGGCTCAGTGGTAAAGAATCCACCTGTCAATGCAGAAGACACCCGTTCCATCCCTGGCCCGGGAAGATCCCATATGCCTGGGAGTAACTAATCCTGCCCCACAGCTACTGAGCCTGTGCTCTAGAGCCTGGGAACCGCAGCTCCTGAAGCCCACCAGCCCTAGAGCCGCCGCAAAGAGAAGGCCCTGCTGCGAGAGAATAACCCCCACTTGCTGCAACTAGAGGGAAAACGTGCCCAGAAATGAAGATCCACCACAGCCAAAACTAAAGAAATAAAATTATCAGAAGAAAAAAGAACCCGCTGGCACCTTGATCCCAGATTTCAGCCTCCAGAACTATGAGACAATAAATTCGGGCTGTTAAACCCCTGAGCTTATGGTACTTCGTTACGGCAATCCTACAATACAAACACAACCAGGCAGGAAATTTGAAGCACATGTTTGCCAAGCCTTGTCTAACATCTGTAACGAACATTTTGGGACAACTGGAAAAATAACTGTCAAGTGACCTCTCAAAACACAGTCACTCTACTCTCATCTTCTCTGTTTCTCTTTTTCTCTGGGTGATTTGCTCTTATCATTTATTATCATATCCTGAAGGCTAAAGTTTTGAGCTCATATCACATCAGAAAACTGGTTTACAAGAGGAGGTATGCTTATTTTTCCCTCATAATCTCTGGGAAGAAGAAATGCTCTTGAATTTCATTCAGCAACCATAGCAAACATTTTTTAAAAATCCCATCTGGGGTTTATTTTTCCAACATTAAACCTCAGTTATAAAATGTGACTTAGGGCCCTCCTTGGTGGTCCAGTGGTTAAGACTTTAAGCTCCCAATGTAGGGGCCCGGGGACCACATCTGAGCCCACGTGCCACAACCAAAAATTCCATATGCCGCAACTATGACTCTTCATGGCCACATAAATTTTAAAAAATAAAATATGACTTTACTGGCATTGTTGCTGAAACTTGGCCTCTGTTCACCGGTGCCAAACAGAAACACACAGAGGGAGTTTGGAGTGAAGTAGAAAAGAGCAGCTTTTATTCCTTTGCCAGGCACAGGGGGCCACAGTGGGCTGCTGCTGCTGCTAAGTCATTTCAGTCATGTCTGACTCTGTGCGACCCGATAAACAGCAGCCCACCAGGCTCTCCCGTCCCTGGGATTCTCCAGGTAAGAACACTGGAGTGGGTTGCCATTTCCTTCTCCAATGCATGAAAGTGAAAAGTGAAAGTGACGTCACTCAATCATATCTGACTCTTTGCAACCCCATGGACTGCAGCCTACCAGGCTCCTCCGTCCATGGGATTTTCCAGGCAAGAGTACCAGAGTGGGTTGCCATTGCCTTCTCCACAATGGGCTGATACCCTGAAGATCATGTGACCCACCCTGAAGGGGGTAGTGAGTTTTATAGTGTTCAAGGAGCAGGGGCATGATCAGCTCATGGACAGTTCTTGGATTGGTTGGCATCAAGGTTAAGTTTCAAGCCTCATCAACCTTCTGATTTCATCCAGTCTGGGGTCTGTGTTCTTGTGGTAAGCAGTTTTCATCTGGAGGGGGTCTGCTTCCTGTAAAAACACCTTAGGAATGTGTGCCAGGCCTTTATCTATATCTTTCAGGGAACTGGGAATTCAGTGATTCTGCTATGCAGCGGAATTATTGTCTAAATTGTTACCAGTTCCCTAACCCAACAGTTATTCTTTGTTTCTACACCTTCACATTTCCCAATCATTAACTCTTGAGTCAGCATTTTACTTCAAAAGACAAAGACACAGGGGCTTGCACATGGTTTCAGCATGTGGGTTAACATTTTTTTCAGAGTATGGTCTTGCGACACCTGTGCTGTGCTGTGCTTAGTTGCTCAGTCATGTCCAACTCTTCCGTGGGGATTCTCCAGGCAAGAATACTGGAGTGGATTGCCATGCCCTCCTGCAGGGGAATCTTTGCAACCCAAGGATCGAACCCAGGTCTCCCACCTTGCAGGAGGATTCTTTACCAGCTGAGCTACCAGGGAAGCCCCTTGAGACACCTACAAAAGTACAAATCCCTTGATTCTTTAGGGAGACTTCACCTAAGGCTTCAGGCTTGGCTGGATCCAGGTGCTCAAACAGTGTCAGGAATCTGTTTTTCCATTCCCAGCCCTGCTCCCCTTTGTGTTGTCTTCATTAGCTGTCTGGTTCTCCCTGCTGTAGGCAGTTCCATTCTCCGAGCTTAGCAACTATGGCAGAAATCCTGGAAGTAAGTCTTATCACCTTGAGCTATGTGCTCATGGCTGAACTATGAACAAAGAGATACCATACACTGCGTGGCCAGTCTCGGTTCTAGGCCCAATTCTGAAGGTGGCCCTTCTCGAGTCACATGGATAAGAATGGGACAATGGGGACTTCCGTGGTGGTCCAGAGGTTAAGACTCCGCACTCACAAGGCAGACAAGCCTGGGTTCGACCCCCTGGTCAGGGAACTAAGATCCCACATGCTGCGATTAAGAGCCTTTATGCCACAACAGAAGATTCTCATGGTGAAGCAAAGATCCTGCATGTGGCAACAAAGATTTCGTGTGCCACAGCTAAGACCGGGGCAGCCAAATAAATTAAAAAAAAAAATAGAATGAGACAAAAATAGAATGACTCCCCAAAAGAAAATAAGAAGAAACATATTAACAGAAGAAGAGAAAGGTATGTTGGACAAGCAAACCCAACAGATATTCATTATGCCTGTGTATGCTAAGTGAGTCATTAAGGCTTACTAAAACATAGTGTTCATAAATTTAAAATAGCAAGTCACTACAGTTAACTGAGCATTTTTATTTGGTATTCCACCTAGAAGTCTGGCTGCCAAATAACAACCCACAGTATCACACACACATGTATATACCAATAGTAGGAATTTCCATAATTCCCTGAAGGAACATTTTGCCTTTGTATTCTGTTGAGTTGGCCATGGTTTTGAATGCTGTTCTTTTTGCTTAGTTAATGATAAATTACTGTGGGCTTAGCTTGTTATTATCAGTTTAATTTGTCGTGGGTTGTTTGGCAAATTCTACAGTATTTAATAACACTTATTTGCATCAGCAGTACTTTTGGCCTATAATTTTTCAATAAGTAGACCTTAAGTCATATATGTATGGAGTGAAAAGAGGAGCTCTACTCTTATGGCTAAAGCAGATGTACACGCTATTACCCACTCCAGTGTTCTTGCCTGGAGAATCCCAGGGACGAGGGAGCCTGGTGGGCTGCCGTCTCTGGGGTCACACAGAGTCAGACACGACTGAAGCGACTTAGTAGGAGGAGGAGGAAGAGGAGGATGACATGTCTTCTTAACCATCCAACTGTCATCCACTGGATAGTGGGAAGAGATGGGGTCTTGATTCTCTCCTGGGGGACAAAAAATTTTTAGAGATAATGGATTTAAATGGTTTTATGGATATCAGTTATTTTTTAATTTTTCAGTTGAAGCACAGTTGATTTAAATGTCTTAATTTCTGATGTACAGAAAAGTGATTGAGTTATACATATACATATATATATATATATTCCTTTTTAATATCCACTATGGTTTATCACCAGCTTCCTCAGTAGCTCAGATGTTAAAAAAATCTGCCTGCAACACAGAAGACCCAGGTTTGATCTCTGAGTCTAGAAGATCCCCTGGGGAAGGCAATGGCACCCCACTCCAGTGTTCTTGCCTGGAGAATCCCAGGGACGGGGGAGCCTAGTGGGCTGCTGTCTATGGGGTTGCACAGAGTCGGACACGACTGAAGCGACTTAGCAGCAGCAGCAGCAGCAGCCCTGCAGCACACCAGGCTTCCCTCTCCTTCACCGTCTCCCAGAGCTAGCTCAAAGTCATGTCCATGCAGTCAGTGATGCTATCCAACCATCTTGTCCTCTGTCATCTCCTTCTCCTCCTGTCTTCAATCTTTCCCAGCATCAGGTTCTTCTCTAATGACAATGATTCCCCAAAAAGAAAATCAGAAGAAATATATTAACAGAAGAAAGAGAAATGTATGTTTGTTGGACAGGCTCCTTACATCAGGTGGACAAAGTATTGGAGCTTCAGCTTCAGCATCAGTCCTTTTAATAAAGATTCAGGATTGATTTCTTTTAGGATTGACTGGTTTGATCTCCTTGCAGTTCAAGGGACTCTCAGGAGTCTTCTCCAGCACCACAGTTCAAAAGTGTCAAGTCTTCAGCACTCAGCCTTCTTTATGGTTCAGCTCTCACATCCATACATGACTCCTGGAAAAACCATAACTTTGACTAGACGGACCTTTGCTGGCAAAGTAATGTCTCTGCTTTTTAATACACTGTCTAGGTTTGTCGTAGCTTTTCCTCCAAGGAGCAAGTGCCTTTTAATTTCGTGGCTGCAGTGATCATCTGCTGTCATTTTGGAGCCCAAGAAAGTAAAACCTATCACTGTTTCCATTGTTTCCCCATCTATTTGCCATGAAGTGATGGGACCAGATGCCATGATCTTTGTTGTTTGAATGTTGAATTTTAAGCCACCTTTTTCACTCTCCTCTTTCACTTTCATCAAGAGGCTCTTCAGTTCCTCTTCACTTTCTGCCATAAGGGTGGTGTCTTCTGCATATCTGAGGTTACTGATATTTCTCCCAGCAATCTTGATTCCAGCTTGTGCCTCCTCCAGTTCAGTTCAGTTCAGTTCAGTCACTCAGCCATGTCCAACTCTTTGCGACCCCATGAATCGCAGCACGCCAGGCCTCCCTGTTCATCTCGGAGTTCACTCAGACTCACGTCCATCGAGGCCGTGATGCCATCCAGCCATCTCATCCTCTGTCATCCCCTTCTCCTCCTGCCCCTAGTCCCTCCCAGCATCAGAGTCTTTTCCAATGAGTCAGCTCTTCGCATGAGGTGGCCAAAGTACTGGAGTTTTAGCTTTAGCATCATTCCTTCGAAAGAAATCCCAGGGTTGATCTCCTTCAGAATGGACTGATTGGACCTCCTTGCAGTCCAAGGGACTCTTAAGAGTCTTCTCCAACACCACAGTTCAAAAGCATCAATTCTTCGGCGCTCAGCCTTCTTCACAGTCCAACTCTCACATCCATACATGACCACAGGAAAAACCATAGCCTTGACTAGATGGACCTTAGTCGGCAAAGTAATGTCTCTACTTTTGAATATGCTATCTAGGTTGGTCATAACTTTTCTTCCAAGGAGTAAGCATCTTTAATTTCATGGCTGCAGTCACCATCTGCAGTGATTTTGGAGCCCCTCAAAATAAAGTCTAACACTGTTTCCACTGTTTCCCCATCTATTTTCCATGAAGTGATGGGACCGGATGCCATGATCTTCATTTTCTGAATGTTGAGCTTTAAGCCAACTTTTTCACTCTCCTCTTTCACTTTCATCAAGAGGCCTTTTAGCTCCTCTTCACTTTCTTCCATAAGGGTGGTGTCATCTGCAAAGCTGAGGTTATTGATATTTCTCCTGGCAATCTTGATTCCAGCTTGTGTTTCTTCCAGCCCAGCATTTCTCTTGATGTACTCTGCATAGAAGTTAAATAAGCAGGGTGACAATATACAGCCTTGACGTACTCCTTTTCCTATTTGGAACCAGTCTGTTGTTCCATGTCCAATTCTAACTGTTGCTTCCTGACCTGCATACAGGTTTCTCAAGAGGCAGGTCAGGTGGTCTGGTATTCCCATCTCTTTCAGAATTTTCCAGAGTTTATTGTGATCCACACAGTCAAAGGCTTTGGCATGGTCAATGAAGCAGAAATAGATGTTTTTCTGGAACTCTCTTGCTTTTTTGATGATCCAGCGGATGTTGGCAATTTGATCTCTGGTTCCTCTGCCTTTTCTAAAACCAGCTTGAACATCAGGAAGTTCACGGTTCGTGTATTGCTGAAGCCTGGCTTGGAGAATTTTGAGCATTACTTTACTAGCATGTGAGATGAGTGCAAGCGTGCGGTAGTTTGAGCATTCTTTGGCATTGCCTTTCTTTGGAACTGGAATGAAAACTGACCTTTTCCAGTCCTGTGGCCACTGCTGAGTCTTCCAAATTTGCTGGCATATTGAGTGCAGCACTTTAACAGCATCATCTTTCAGGATTTTAAACAGCTCCACTGGAATCCCATCACCTCCACTAGCTTTGTTCATAGTGATGCTTTCTAAGGTCCACTTGACTTCACATTCCACGATGTCTGGCTCTAGATGAGTGATCACATCATCATGATTATCTGGGTCTTGAAGATCTTTTTATACAGTTTTTCCGTGTATTCTTGCCACCTCTTCTTAATATCTTCTGCTTCTATTAGGTCCAGACCATTTCTGTCCTTTATCGAGCCCATCTTTGCATGAAATGTTCCCTTGATATCTCTAATTTCTTGAAGAGATCTCTAGTCTTTCCCATTCTGTTGTTTTCCTCTATTTCTTTGCATTGATCGCTGAAGAAGGCTTTTTATCTCTTCTTGCTATTCTTTGGAACTCTGCATTCAGGTGCTTATATCTTTCCTTTTCTCCTTTGCTTTTCGCCTCTCTTCTTTTCACAGCTATTTGTAAGGCCTCCACAGACAGCCATTTTGCTTTTTGCATTTCTTTTCCATGGGGATGGTCTTGATCCCTGTCTCCTGTACAATGTCATGAACCTCCGTCCATAGTTCATCAGGCACTCTATCTATCAGATCTAGGCCCCTAAATCTATTTCTCACTTCCACTGTATAATCATAAGGGATTTGATTTAAGTCATACCTGAATGTTCTAGCGGTTTTCCCTACTTTCTTCAATTTGAGTCTGAATTTGGTAATGAGGAGTTCATGATCTGAACCACAGTCAGCTCCTGGTCGTTTTTGTTGACTGTATAGAGCTTCTCCATCTTTGGCTGCAAAGAAGATAATCAATCTGATTTATGTGTTGACCATCTGGTGATGTCCATATGTAGAGTCTTCTCTTGTGCTGTTGGAAGAGGGTGTTTGCTATGACCAGTGCATTTTCTTGGCAAAACTCTATTAGTCTTTGCCCTGCTTCATTCCGCATTCCAAGGCCAAATTTGCCTGTTACTCCAGGTGTTTCTTGACTTCCTACTTTAGCATTCCACTCCCCTATAATGAAAAGGACATCTTTTTTGGGTGTTAGCTCTATAAGGTCCAGCCCAGTGTTTCTCATGATATGCTCTGCATATAAGTTAAATAAGCAGGGTGACAATATACAGCCTTGACGTACTCCTTTCCCAATTTTGAACCAGTGTGTTGCTCTGTGTCCAATTCTAACTGTTGTTTCTTGAGCTGCATTCAGGTTTCACAGGAACCTGGTGAATTCCATGGACAGAGGAGCCTGGTAGGCTACAGTCCATGGGGTCGCAGAGTCAGACACAACTGGCTAACACAAAGCCTTCTTACAGTTTATTGCAGCATACTGAATATGGTTCCCTATGCTATACAGTAGGACCTCGTTGTTTATCCATTCTGTGTATAACAGTTTGTGTCTGTTAACCCCAAACTCCCAACTGCTCCTTCCTCCACCCTCTTCACCCTGGCAACCATAAATCTGACCTCTGTGTCTGTGAGTCTGTTTCTGTTTCATAGATAAGCCCATTTGTGTCGTATTTTAGATTCCATATGTAAGTGACATCACATGATATTTGTCTTTCTCCCTCTGACTTACTTCACTTAGTAGATAATCTCTAGTTCCATCTGTGTTGCTGAGAATGACACTATTTTATTCTTTTCTATAGCTGAGTAGTATTCTGTCATATACATGCACCACGTCTTCTTTATCCAATCACCTGTCCGTGGACATTGAGGTTGCTTCCATGTCTTGCCACCTGTGAATAGTGCTGTTATGTATGAACATAGGAAGTACCTATATTGCAGATACTAGTTTTAATATATTGGAAGGTTTAGGTGGAAGAGTACTGGAGTATATGTTTGAAAAACTGGTCTTAAATTGGAGAGGATCTGAAAGCTGGGGTTGGCAAACGCCTGTAAAGGACCAGATAATAAATATTCTTGGCTTTGCAGGTTGTACAGTCTCTGCTGAGGTGACTTAAATCTAAATTTTTAGCATTAAAAACATCCATAGGTAACTTCCCTGGTGACCCGGTGGTTAAGAATCCCCCTGCCAATACAAGGGACATGGGTCCAATCCATGGACCAGGAAGATCCCACATAACTTGGGGAAACTAACCCTCTGTGTCACTGCTTAACCTGTGCTCTAGAGCCCACACGCTGCCACTACTGAAGTCCACACACCCCAGAGCCCATGCTGTGCAGCAAGAGAAGCCACCACAATAAGAAGCCTGCACACCGCAACTAGAGCAAGCCCACGTGCAGCAACAACGACGCAGCACAGCCAGAAATAAATAAAGAAAGAAATGTTTACTGTTATTTTAAGAAAACAGCCATAAACAGTACATATATGAATGGGTGTGGCTGTGTGTCAGTAAAACTTTATTTACAAAAATAGGTAGCCAGCAGATTTGGCTGGTGAGCCATAGTTTGCCAACACCTGATCTGGGAGCTCGTTAACACTTCATTCTGTTGAACCCTTGAGGATGTTGCTTATGTCAGTTTCAGCGCACAGTTTAAATACCTGAGAGATGTTAATTGTTTTTGGTACCAATTTGGTGGCTCAGATGGTAAAGAATGTGTTCAATCCCTGGGTCAGGAAGATCCCCTGGAGAAGGGAATGGCAACCAATTCCAATATTCTTGCCTGAAAAATCTCATGGACAGAGGAGTCTATGGGTTACAGACCATGGAGTCCTACCGCACGACTAAGCAACTAGCACTTTCACTTTCATGACTAGTTCCAACCCTTATTCTGTGTGATTGGAAACTTCATCTCAGACACTTTAGGCTTCTCTTCTGCTCGGTGGGGTGCTTTTTCTTGGTGCCATAATGCTGCATCTTAGTTTTCTGGGCCTTACCTGGTGCCTAGGATGGGGATGAGGCTTGGAGAAAGGAAGGCTTAGTTGCCAAGTCACTGTCTCTCTGTGATGGCCACACTGAAGAGTGCCTCATCATTTTCATCCTTGATTCCTGGCTGTTGTGGATTGAACTGTGTTCCTCAACAACAACAACAAAATGTTTAAGCCCTAAACCTCAGTACTTCAAATTATGACCTTATTAGGGTCATTGTAGATAAGACTGTTGCCCATTTGTTAAGATTTTCTTTTATATGGACCATTTTTAAAGTCTTTATTGAATCTGTTACAATATTGCTTCTGTTTTATGTTTTGTTTTTGTCCTCGAGGCATGTGGAATCTTAGTTCCCCAACCAGGGATTGACACCATACTCCTGCCTTGGAAGGCAAAGTCCCTGGTGTCCTTCTAAAAGAGGAGAGGATGGCGCTTCCCTGGTAAAGAATCCGCCTGCCAGTGCAGGAGACTCAGATTCAATCCCTGGTCTGGGAAGATTCCATATGCCACTGAGCAGTTAAGCCCATGCACTACAAGTATTGAGCCTGCGCTCCAGAGCCTGGGAAACACAACTACCGGGTCCTCATGCAACAGCTGCTGAAGCCTGCACGCCCTAGAGCTTGTGCTCCACAACAAGAGAAGCCACCACAATGAGAAGCCCAAGCATGGCAATGAAAAGTGCCCCCCCAAACCCCCGCTCACTGCAACTAGAGAAAGCCTGTGCAAAGCAGCAAAGACCCAGGACAGTCAAAAAATGAATAAGTAAAATTATTTTTAAAAAATAAAGAAAGAATGGTAGCCAGGACTATAACTGTCCTGTTAGACATTTCCCAGCCTCCCTTGCAGCTAGGTGAGGCCATGTGACTGAGTTCCCACCAATGGGGCATGAGAGGAAGTGACATATTTCACTCCCTGTCTTGAATCTTATGGACAACACACACATTTCCTGCGTGCTCTCTGAAAGGTCGGGCCAGCCGACATAGACACATGACCACAAAAGACATCAGGCCAACACCGGCAGTTGGCCAATGCCCAAACAAGAACCGAGAGCAGACCAGACTGCCGGGGCCAACCCCCTGTATCTTGGCCCAACCAGGTGCTGACACCGAGCCCTTGGACACCAACCACCGCTGTAGCCTGCGCTTTTTCCCCTATATGGGGAGACCTGGCTTGAATGCCAGCCCTGGCTATAAAAACCTCGCCCCACCTTGCATACCTCGCAGACTCCTTTGTCTCTTTGCCCACCCACCCCCGCGAGTTCTGCCCGAGAGCGACTGCCCAATAAAGGCTTTCATCAACGGTCCCTAGAGGTGGCTTTTTCTTCCCGCGGCATTTTCTTACACTCTCTTTCTCCTTCCTACTGGCTAGAACTGAGATGTAATGGTGACCAGTGTTGATCAGAGGAATACAGCAATGCTACAGGACAATAGGTCATAAACACGGCTATACATTAAATCTCCTGGGGAGCTTTAAAAAACTTATGCCCAGATCCCACTGCAGACCAACTAATTCAGAATCTCTAATGGCAGGGTCAGGCATCCGTATGTTTTTATACCTAACCCTAAGCTTAACCCTAACTGTAAACACCAAAGACTGAGGGAAGATCTTTAAAGCAGCCAGAAAGAAAGTACCTTTCCAGGTGATTTCAGTGTGTGCTCAGGATGGGAACTAATGCCTTAGGGAGGATGAAGCAAGAAGAGGAACCTGGGAACCTGAGTGACCACTGGGAACTGCCTTGCCAATCTGGACCATTCCATTGGGTGAGGGACTCTGATTTCTGCATGAAACATCACTCGTATCACACTGATATCATTCACCTTCAAAACCAGAGTAATTTTGATAAATGTAAAGACTTCATGTTAGTTTATGAGTAACTGAGACAGGGGAGCTATCTGATGTAGCAGGACTTTATTTCAGGGCACTGGAAGAACTCCCACTCCCTTCCCTAACCATCCTTTCCTCTCGCACTTCCCAGCTTCTCTGTCCTGCTACCTCTGTTCCATTTTCAAACATGCAACCCAATTTTCACTCCTTTGAATAATATCATTGAGTTCTTAGCATAATAGATTTAATCCTCAGTGATATGAACATCATTATCCCTACATTTACAGATGGGGAAACTTAAGCCTAGAGGTGCAATGCAGCCAAGTTCCATTTGGGGCATAGCCTGAGCCTTTAGTTAAGTTATAGTATCCTTTATTCCTTGTGAATTTTATTAACAAATTTTGTTAATAAAATGTCACACTTATATACTCATATGCCTTCAGAAATATTATAAGCCATACATATTAAATATAGAAACCAATGAATTTTAAACTTGAAAGGATTGTACAGCCAATTTTTTAAAACTTAACTCCTTTATTTTAAGGTGAGAAAACCAAGACTGCATTCATCCATTTATCATTCATTCAATAAATGGGTATTGGTATAAACAAAGTGTCACCCTAATGAGGACTAAGTATGTGTCAGGCACTGTTGTAAACCCTTTGCAGTTATCAACTCATGAAACTCAGAAACACCCTTATGAGATACTATTACTCACCCCATTTTTGGATAGGGAGCCAAGACACAAAAAGTAGAGTTCACACTGCTAGCAGGTGGTGAAGAAATGATTCAGTCCCAGGAATCTTACACACAGGCACAGCACTAGATGAGTAATTTTAAATGCATACTTTTGATTTCAAAATTTTTTAAAATTCAAAGCCATGAGAAACAGCTCTGACCAAAAGATTGGAGAAATAATCAACAACAGACTTGAACCCCTTTCCAAGGTCCTCAGATACTGGAACTGTCAGGTACAAAGAGCCACAACAGGTGAAATAGTAAAAATAAAGTTAAGGATGCAGTCACAAAGGTGATCAAACAACAAGAAAGTTGAGGGGAAATAGAGTTTTTAAAATAAAATCTGTAAAAATAAAAAAATATAAAACTCAACTAATTAAAAGCAGCTTAAACACAACCCAGGAGAAAATGAGTGATCTGGGAGACATAGCTGAGGAAATAAACTGGACTGTAACACACAAAAAAAGATAAGATATAGAATAAGAATAAGAGAAACAAAGAATAAAATGACTAAACCCAAGGTACATCTAATCAAAGACCCAGGAGGATAAAAAAGAGAAAGCGGAGGGAAAGGCAACACTTAATGAGATCAAGAACTACAAAATTTCTAAAACTTACGAAAAAATAGTTCTCTGATTCAAGAAGCATCAGTTCAGTTCAGTTTAGTTCAGTCACTCAGTCGTGTCCGATTCTTTGTGACCCCATGAATCGCAGCACGCCAGGCCTCCCTGTCCATCCCCATCTCCCGGAGTTCACTCAGACTCACGTCCATCGAGTCAGTGATGCCACCCAGCCATCTCATCCTCTGTTGTCCCCTTCTCCTCCTGCCCCCAATCCCTCCCAGCATCAGAGTCTTTTCTAATGAGTCAACTCTTCGCATGAGGTGGCCAAAGTACTGGAGTTTCCGCTTTAGCATCATTCCTTCCAAAGAAATCCCAGGGTTGATCTCCTTCAGAATGGACTGATTGGATCTCCTTGCAGTCCAAGGGACTCTCAAGAGTCTTCTCCAACACCACGGTTCAAAAGCATCAATTCTTTCGGTGCTCAGCCTTCTTCACAGTCCAACTGTCACATCCATACATGACCACAGGAAAAATCATGGCCTTGACTAGATGGCTAACATATCCCAAACAGAATAAATAAAGATAAATACATGCCTAAGCTTATCTTGTTGAAACTGGAGACACCAAAGACAGTGCCTGCCATGGAAGGAAGGGGATAAGAGCATGCTGGGATTTACTTCACAATTGTTTTTACTAGCAGTAATAATATAGCTAATATTTACATATGCCATGCCAGGCACCATTCTGAGTATTGGGTTGGCCAAAAGTTCTTTTGAGTTTCCATAAGATCTCACGGGAAAATCCAAACTAACTTTTTGACCAACCCAATATTTGATTTGTATTAATTCATTTAATCTTCAACTCTATGAAGTAGTTACTATTGTTAATTTCATTTTATAAACAGAAAAATAAAGGTCTAGAAAGACTAAGTGATGGGACCAGTGACCCACAGCCAGTAAGTAGTATAGCTAAAGTTTTAAAACTCTAGTTGAAAATTTTAAGAAAATCCATTTCCGAACATTACTTTGTATTTATCTGCAAAGTAATTCTTTGGGGGACTAGTAAGGACATTCCTAAGATTGTGTAACAAGAAAGGTAGCAAAGCAACGATTTGCAGTTTAGTACTAAGAAGCCAAACTCTTATTGAATATAGAGAGGAAAAAATTTTTCCCTGGTTCATCTCTAGAGGCAAATGCTTCGAGAGAACATAATCCATTTGCCCCTGGGATGAAGACAGAGCAGTCCCAATCCCAGGGCTTAATTTTTCCACCAAATGGGGGCTCTGTTACAAATTTCCTTGGATAGAAATTTTCAGGATCCAGAGAACACTCCTTCCTGGTCCCTAACATACAGATGCTGAGAGCAAATATTTGTCCCCTGGGAACCTTGGCAGGGAAAAATCCAGAGAACAGCTTTTCTGCCACCAAGCCACTTGGGGAATTAAGATCATTAAATGCTAATAGCAGCTGTTAGATACTTGGTAAATATAGTTAATCAGCCACCCATACATGGTGAAGTATTCTAAATCCACCAGGGCTGCTAAATCCCCTGGTGACTGCAGGACTATTCATCTCCCTCCTGACCAGGTAATTAGAAACAACTGGATAATTGCCTCCTCCAAATAGCACAGGCAGTAATATATCACAACCTGTGATGTTACCACAAGTCGTGTGGCAGGATCAAAGGTCGAAAGTGCTTCTCAGCTGAGAAACATCACAGTAAAAAGTAATAATAATAATGCAACAGCAGAGGCTGAAATTCATCAAGCCGGACTCTGGGAAGACTCTGATGCAGGTGCTGTGGAGGTGTCTAGAGAGGTCTCAGGGGTGCTCAGATTGAAGACTACATTTCTCTGCCTCCCTTGGAACTGAGTGTGGCCATATGAGTAAGATCTTGCCAGGGAAATGTGAGCCAAAGTGATAAGTGGCTTGTCCAAGAATTGGAATGTAGATGCGCCTATAATCCAGTCTGAATCTATCCGATGAAGACAATGCCATAAGGAATGGCAGAGCAACAAGAAGGGGAAGAAGCAGGATCCTGGAAATGATGGTGTGTGGAACAGCTCTGCCCTGACAAGACGGCTTATGAAAGACTGCCATAGGAAAGACAGACACTGGTCTGTGTTCTCTTAAGCTACTGTACTGGGGGATCCTTTTGTTATAGCATCTTAACCTTTACCCTAATCCAATAGGCTAGTTCATTTAATCCTCACAACCATTCAGTGAGTTGGCTACTTTTATCAGTCCCATTTTGCAAATAAAGAAAATGAGAGTCGGGACTTCCACTGGTCCAGTGGTTAAGAATCTGCCTGCCCATGGACCTCGCAATTTGCTGTGAAAGGAACAGGCTTTGTTATTATCAAGCAAACACAGATTCACATCCCAGTTTTTTTGGTTACTGGCTATGTGACTTTGGGCTAGCTATTTGATTCTCTGTGTGCTTTGGTTTATTCATCTGTAAAATTGGAATAATAATAATAATAATGTGAGAATTAAGGATGTAAAAAAAAAAAAAAAAAAACAAGAAGAATCTGCCTGCCAGTGCAGAGGACATGTGTTCAGTGCATGTTCCGGGAACTGAGATTCAGCTTCCCACAGGGCAACTAAGGCCATGTGCCACAACCCCTGGGCCCACGCTCTAGAGACCATGCTCCAAAACAAGAGGAGCCACCGCAAGAAGCCCACTCACCGCAACTAGAGAAAGCCCTTGAGCTGCATCAAAGACCCAGGCCAGCCAAAATTAATGTTTTTTAATAATAATAACTAAATATATAATTTGCCCCAAATCCTGAAACCAATAAGTGGTGCAAATAGAATTGGAAGCCAGGATTATCATGCTCTAAAAGCCCATGCAGAAGGTTCTGATTTGGTAAGTCTGGGGCAGAGGTGGAGTTTTCAAATTTCTAGAAAGTTCCCACGTGGTACTGATGCTGCTAAGCCATGAATCACAATTTGGGAAGCAAGGATTTCCACTCCTCTGCCTCCCTAGGATTTAGGAGCTAAACTTCCAGATCCCAGAATTCTAGTCTCAGACCTCCAAATGATAACAAAGAGCATCCTAAATATATATATATATATATATATATATATATATATATATATTGTCTCCCTTTCTGTGCTGTTCTCCACTCCTGGAAATTAGTTGGATTCATCAGTTCAGGTTGTTTTAATAGGCAAATTTTCTTTCAAGCATCAGACTTTTCACAGGAAGTTGTCATGCTTCACAGAGCACACGTGCATGCTAAGTCACTTGGGTCACGTCCGACTCTTTGCGACCCCATGGACTATAGCCTGCCAGGCTCCTCTGTCCATGGTATTCTCCAGGCAAGCATACTGAAGCGGGTTGCCATGCCTTCTTTCAGGGCACTGTGAAATTGTGAAATATGATGCCACTTTCTGGAGATCTTGTGACAGCTGTCTTACCTTCTGTCTTTTCTTACTCTAGCTCTCTAACCCAAAATAACATTCATCGAGGCTGTTGGGAAAGGTGGCACAAGTCGTTACGTGCTCATTTCCTCAGGAAACATCGACTACATGAAGGTAGAAACAGCCTCAGCCTGGAGGGATGTTATAATCAACAGCAAAAACCATTTCAACCCCCCAAACACTTGGGAATTGTCTCCCTGTGCAAACCCAACTCCAGCTTGAAAAATCAGCACATTGCCAAAGTAAGCTAAATTCAGTTCACAAAAGAGAAATATAAACGGCCACTCCGTGTGTGGATACATTCAATAGTACTGGTAAATAAATGAAGTATAAACAAGGTATCCCATTCTTCACTGGAAAACTGGAAAAAACGGTAAAGAAATATTAACACCCAGTGCTGTTGTTGTTGTCCAGGTGGGCTTCCCAGGAGGCGCTAGTGATAAAGAACCCCCTGCCAATGAAGGAGACGTAAGAGATGCGGGTTCGGTCCCTGGGTCAGGAAGATCCCCTGGAGGAGGGCATGGCAATCCACTCCAGTATTCTTGCCTAGAGAATCCCATGGACAGAGAAGCCTGGGGAGCTAGAGTCCATAGGGTCACAAAGAATCAGACACTACTGAAGCCACTTAGCAGGCATGCTGTAGTTGGTAAGAAGAAATGAGCACTCTAATTTACTGTAAAGAGAGTACCTACCTACTGGGAATCACGTGGTTGCAGGTGACAAGATCCTGATTCAAAACTGTTTAATCGGGGCCTTCCATGGTGGTCCAATGGTTAAGACATCACTTTTCTATGCAGAGGGTGCAGGTTCGATCCCTGATCAGGGAACTAAAAACCCCACATGCCTCACAGCCAAAAACAAAAAAAACCCACAAGAGTCAGTATTGTAACCAATTCCATAAAAATTTTTTAAATGGTCCATATCAAAAACTTTCAAAAAATCATTTAATCAAAATGGGAATTAGAGGTCCAGGATTTCTCACAGCCCCACAGGTCCCTTGTGCAGGAAAGAGGTGTTGGCTGTCTCTGGGGTTCGCCCCAAGCGTGGTGGACCTACGCCACCTCAGCCAGGGTCAAGGGTGAGGGGTGAGGTCAGGACCCACTGCCAAGAAGCGACCCCAGGACACTGCGGACTCCGGAGGAAGCTGCCTGCGTAGAGCTCACACCTGGCCTATCACCAGGCTCCCTCTCTAGCTGCTCACGATACCGATAGGAAAACCCCCAGAAAAGGACAGCAGGACTCAGACAGGACGATGCACTGCAGTCATGAGCAGGTGCTGAGGAGGACGGCCACTCCCACAGCCTGGTGCTGTACAGACCAAGGACAGGCCCTTGTTTCAGGGGAACTACGTCCTGGGGGCGTAGAAGCAGCCTGCAGGGTTGTGTGCAAACACACATCTGCGACCAAGGGGAAGGACAAGTGCATTGGAGCGTCTGTAAAACAAGGTCAGAATCAGGAGTCAGTTGAGGCCATAAGGGCTGGTGGCCAGAGGGGAGCCAGAGGGGGCTTTACTGGAATACAATATTCCACTGTCACGTGGCTACCACTTCCCCCACTATTTGCTCGCTAACCAAGAGCCATCCAGTCTGGAAGGAAAACATCTTTTTCTTTTCTGCTTCTGTTTTTGGCCTCTGGTCAGATAGCAGTCCACGTTCCTGATTGTTTTCCCCAGAGCATCTGAATAAAAGGATTCCATAAAACCTGAAAGAATTCCCTACCTCAATGTGTGACTCACCTTCTCATCTGGATGATAACAGCTAGTTATCATGTGAGTTCTAGCTTCCTCTTTACCAAATAAATTGTGAGATATTCTTTTGGGATTTTAAGATATAGAATTATTGGGTTTTCTTTCCTTTTAAATAAACTGTACTTCTTGATCACCCTTTAATAAAGGGGTGGGGGGTTGCAGAATTTTCTGGCAGTCTAGTAGTTAGGACTCAGGCTCTCACTGCTGAGAATCTGAGTTCAGTCCCTGGTCAGGGAACTAAGATCCCACAAATTGCGTGGCATGGCCAAAAAAATAGGGAAGCGGGGAAGTGGCACGGATGGTTATTTATTGGTGACTCTGGGAAGTCCAAAGATGTATCAGGCTCCCAGCATGACTAGGTCCAGCATTGTCAAAGTTGTCATCAGAGCTCACTTTTTCTCTCAGATCTGCTGCCCATCGGATAAGGACCACCCTCCCTCCCTCCCATAATCTAACCATGACAGCTCTGGGTAGGTGGGGTGAATTTCTAAACCTGCAACACATCTAGACCCTTTGCATGTAAAAGTGCAATGTCCTGCCTCATAGGTAGAATGTATTTCCCTACTTCGTTGATATTGGGCTTGACCATATGACCTGCTTTGGCCAATGGAATGTTAGCAGATGTGAACAAAGGATTTAACTGTGTCTGCATGATTTAGTGTAGCTCTTGTTATTTTGTTAAGAGAATAGCATGCACCAGAAGTTGCTTCCCTTTTCTTCTGGGCCACAGATTGTGTGTGTGTGTGTGTGTGTGTGTGTGTGTGTGTAGCAAAAGTATAAAAGAGAGTGAAAGCTTCTGACATAGACATCAGAAGGAGACAAAAGAGTGCACCTTGCTAGTTTTTAGCAAGGAGTTATTTACCTATAAACAAGCTGCTAACTGGAGAAGGAAATGACAACCAGTATTCTGATTCTCCAGTATTCTTGCCTGGAGAATCCCATGGACAGAGGAGCCCGGTGGGCTATTGTTCATGGCATCACAAAGAGCTGGACATGACTGAGTGACTAACCACAAGCTGCTAATTAGAGAAAGGAAACACCTCAAAACTGAGAGTTGCACCAGGCCCCTCACCCACAACACACATTTTGAGATAGCATTGTGGACTACAGATGTGACAAATGTGGGTCAGAGTAAAGCCAACCCTCCCCATTTGAGCCCAACCAATCCACAGCGTGAAGCAAGGTCAGCCAGCCACGTCTTGAACAGATCAATTCTGAACCAATCTTTACATGTAGACCCACAAGCATAAGAATAAAGGTTTGTTTCAAAGAAATAATGCCATTTGCAGAACATGTATGAACTTAGAGATTGTCATACTAAGTGAAATCAGGAGAAAGATATCATATGATATCACTTATATGCAGAATATAGAATTTGACACAAATGAAGTTATATACAAAACTGAAACAGACTTACGGATATAGTGGTGGAGGAATAGATTGGGAGTTTGGGCTTAGCAGATGCAAATTTATATGTACAATGGATAAATGATGAAGTCCTACTATTTAGCACAGGGAACTATATTCAATATCCTATGATAGATTACAATGGAAAAGAATATGAAAAAATATGTATATTTACATATATCTGAACCACTGTGCTATAGAGCCGTGTATGTTTCTTAGTCACTCAGTCGTTTCCAACTCTATGTGACCCCATGGAATGTAGTCCAACAGGCTCCTCTGTTCATGGGATTCTCCAGGCAAGAATACTGGAATGGGTAGCCATTCCCTTCTCCAGGGGATCTTCCTGACTCAGGGATCGAACCTGGATCTCCTGCATTGCCAGGCAGATTGTTTACCATCTGAGTCGCCAGGGAAGCCCGCTATACAGTAGACATTAACACAACGCTGTCCACCAACTATACTCCAATAAAAGACATTCTTTAAAAATAATAATAATAATAAACACTTACTTGGAATAAGCCACTAAGTTTTGGGCAGTTTGTGATATTGCGTCGTGGTACTAATAGCTGATTGATACAAAAAGTATGGCTTCAGCATCCAGGAGCCACATGGCAACTGAGTTATTATCCACAACCACCTACCTTTCAATTGCAAGAGTACTATTCGTCATCTGCACCCACAGCTGATACCAGCAAAAGAAACAAAACCTCATTTTAAAATGCATCAGAAGAGAAACTGAAAAATATGCTCATCAACTATACTCATCAACAGTAGCCCAGAGTTCACTTTGCAAATTTCTCTAGGAACTAATTCATTGTTGCAGCCTACTGCCTGTAATTCAGTGGTCTATAAGTTTTGGAGTCACAGTCCCTTTGGAAATCTGAGAGCTATGGTTCCTTCCTTTCAAAAGGTACATCTTTTCACATAAACATTCTTTATTTTAATGCAATGGAAACTAATTTCCTTCATGGTATTAAAAAAACAGCAGTATAAAGCCATAAGCCTTTCTCATGTACTTTCACAGGCAAATATTTTTTTATTAAAGGATAGTTGATTTACAACGCTGTGCTACTTTCCAATGGACAGCAAAGTGATTCAGTTATACACATATATATTCTTTTTAAAACTTATCTCCCATTATAGGTTATTACAAGATATTAAATATAGTTCCCTGTGCTAATATAGTAGGGCCTGTTGGTTATCTATTTTATATAAAGTAATGTGTATCTGTTAATCCCAAACTCCTAATTTTTCCTCCCTCCACACTTTCTCCTTTGGTAACCATAAATTTATTTTCTGTGTCTGTGTTTACAGGCAAGTATTAATGAATGCTTTCTAAAATGTTTTGAAATTAATTCCAAACTGAGCAGTACAGTGACTATATAAACACTAAAAATTACTTTTTCACACAGAACCTCACTATCTTTATCCATAAAATGCAGATTGTTAATAGCACCTACCTTGCAGGTTTGTCGTGAGTGATAAATGAATTAATAACAAGTAAAGTGCTTATCACAGTACCTGGCATACAGTGATAATCAGGACACATGTTCTTTATTGCAGCTCTTTGAGTCAGAATTTTCAGTACTCATTGCTCTCAAATTAAAAGTTGGAATGGAACAACGGATAATCAACAAGGACCTACTGTATAGCACTGGGAACTCTACTCAATATTCTGTGATGAACTTAATGAGAAAAGAATCCAAAAAAGAATGGAGATATATCTCTCTCTCTATATATATATGTATATGTATATGCATAACTGAACTATTTTGCTTTTCACCTGAAACTAACACAACATTGTAAATCAAATGTACTCTTAAAATATATTTTTAAGACATAAAAATAAATAAAATTGGAATGGGGACTCCCTGGTGGTTCAGTGATTAGGAATCTGCCTTGCATTTCAGGGGAGACACGTTCGATCCCTTGTCAGAGAACTAAGGTCCCACTTGCTGCAGAACAGCTAGGCGTGCACATCCTGGAGCTCACGCGCCACAACCACTGAAGCCCACAGGCTCTGGAGTCATTTCTCTGTCCCTGGGATTTCCCAGGCAAGAGTACTGGAGTGGGTTGCCATTTCCTCCTCCAGGGGATCTTCCCAACCCATGAATCAAACCCACATCTCCTGTACCTCCTGCATTGCAAGAGGGTTCTTTACCCTCTGAGCCATCAGGGAAGCCCAAAGACCAGGAATCAAACACAGGCCCCTGCAGTGACAGCCCAGAGCGCCAGCCAATAGACCACCAGGAATTCCCCATGTTTCACTCTCTCAATGGGATCTTTTGATGAAGCGAATTCTTAATCTTAATGAAATCTGTCCATATTTTCTTTGATGTTTTGTGTTGCTGGGGTTTAATTCAGCTTCTTATTCAAACCAAATAATACACTTTCTCATTGAAATTTACAAAAATACATTCAAATTTTAATTTTGTTTTATTAGCAAAATTTCAGAAGCTTCTGAAGTATTTATTGACTTTTGCCTGAAATGTGAGGGAGACATTTTCTGTTATTAATTATTTCTCTGTAATGAAAGTAAGAATCTGCAGCTCATGTTGATGCCACCTTCCTAAAAGATCTTCAAAGGCAATCTGGGTCATATGCGATGTTTCATTTTTTCACTGCCTTCAGAACCTGTGCTGTGCTCAGTCACTCAGTCATGTCCAACACTTTTGATCTTATGGACTGTAGCCAACTGTAGGCGCCTCTGTCCAGGGAATTTTACAGGCAAGAATACTGGCATGGCCATTCCCTGCTCCAGGAGATATTCCTGACAAAGGGATCAAAACCATGCTTCTCACGTCTCTTGCATTGGCAGGCAGACTTTTTTACTACCAGTGCCACTTGAGAAGCCCTTCAGAACCTAAGCCCTGTATAAGGTGCAACTCCACTGTAAGAGCAAACTGTGGGTCCCCACGTATCCCATGTGCTTTTCTACATTTCCCAACATCCCTTGCAGTTTGACTAGGGTCATGTGACTAGTTTGGGCCAATGGACTGTGAGCAGAAATGATGCATGTCATTTTCAGACTGAAGCAGTTAAGAACGGATCTTTCTCCTCTGACAGCCTTGGAAGCCATATGTTCTATTGGAAGCCATTTGGTGCAGCTACAAGATGGAAGAGGGTTGCTTAACGTACTTCAACAGCACAAAAGTGAGAAATAAACATTTACTGTGTTAAGCCACTGAGACTTCAGGGCTTGCCTATTGTAGCAGCTGCATTGCTTAATCTAATACCTAAGGAGAATCAGAATTCCCATTAATAGAAACTACCAAAGCTCTGCAAGTTTGTCCCAGCAGTTTCTGTGTCATCAACTCAGAATTGGGCCTCCCTTTGGCAAAGTTCTGCATCACTGATTTCTTAGGTCAGATTTTCCCAGAAGCAAAACCTGAAACAAAGATTCAGGTTGGGATTTCTCCGGCAGTTAAGACTCTGCACTCCCAATACAGGGGGCCTGGGTTCAATCCCTGGTCAGGGAACTCGATCCTATGTCTGTAACTAAGCCTTGATGCAGCCAAATAACCCAATTAATAAATATTCAGGTGCAAGTGACTTATTACAAATCACTCACAGGATAACCATTAAGGGAGTATGAGAAGTAGGACAGTGAAAGGAAGAAGCCACACACAGAGTGTGATGTCAGGTGAAGTCCCAAGCAGACTTATCAAGCAGGGAGTTCTAGGACACAAGTTATCCCCCAGGCAAAGGAGCCTGGCTTTTGCTTGTTTTTGTTTTTGATTTTTGGTTATTTATTCTTTGGCTGTGCTGGGTCTCCACTGTTGTGCAGGGTGTTTTCTAGTTGCGGCAAGCCGGGGCTACTCTCTAGGCGCACAGTGCCCGGGCCTCTCATTGTACAGCAGAGGCTCTGCGGTGCTCAGGCTTCAGTAGCTGCAGCTTACAGATGCTAAAGCTTGGGCTCAGTAGTTGTGGCACACGGGCTTAGTTATTCCTCAGCATATGGAATACTCCTGGACCAAGCATTGAGCCTGTGTCCCCTGCACTGGCAGGTGGATTCTTAACCCCTGGACCACCAGATAAGTCTAGGAGCCTATTTTTTCAACTCTTTAGTACCACAGACTGAATGACTTGAACAAAAGAAATTGACTTCTCACAATTTTGGAGGCGGGAAGTCCAAGATCAAGGTGCCAGGAGTTGTGCAGTTGCTCATCCGTGTCCAGCTCTTTGTCACCCCATGGACTGCAGCTCACCAGGCTTCCCTGTCCTTCACTGTCTCCCTGAGTTTGCTCAAATTCATGTCCACAGAGTTGGTTATGCCATACAACCATCTCCTTCTCTGTCACTCCCTTCTCCTCCAGCCCTAGATCTTTTCCAATATTAGAGTCTTTTCCAATGAGCTGGCTCTTTGTATCAGGTGGCCAAAGTATTAGAGCTTTAGCTTCAGCATCAGTCCTTCCAATGAATATTTAGGTTGATTTCCTTTAGGATTGACTGGTTTGATGTCCTTGCTGGCCAAGGGACTCACAAGAGTCTTCTCCAAAGCCACAATTTGAAAGCATCAATTCTTCAGCCCTCAGCCCTCCTTTATGGTCAACCCTAACTTCTGTACTTGACTACTGAAAAAAACCATAGCTTTAACTATATGGACCTTGGTCAGCAAAGTGATGCCTCTGCTTTTTAAGATGCTGTCTAGGTTTGTCACAGCTTTTCTTCAAAGGAACAAGTGTTAAAAGACACTTGTTTCAAGACTGTAGTCATTGTCTGCAGTGATTTTGGAGCCCAAGAATATAAAGGGTGTCACCGTTTCCACTTTTCCCCATCTATTTGCCATGAAGTGATAGAACCGGATGCCATGATCTTTGTTTTTTGAATGCTGAGTTTTTAGCCAGCTTTTTCGCTCTCTTCTTTCACCTTCAGTGGATGTCAAATAATGGTTGCAGACAGCCACCTTCTCATTGTGTACTCATGTGGCCTTTCCTCAGTGCATGTGTGAAGAGCAAGCTATCTGATTTCACCTCCTCTTCTTTTTAAAAAGCATTTATTTATTTGGTTGCACTGGGTCTTAGTGGGACATTTGGTATTTTTAGTTGGAGCATGTGGGATCTAGTTCCCTGACCAGGGATAGAACCTGGGCCCCTGGATTGAAAGCATGGAGTCTTGGCCACTGACCACCAAGGAAGGCCCTCCTCCTCGTCCTATAATGACACAAATCCTATCTGATCAGGCCCCACCATTAATACTACATTTAAGCTTAATTTCCTCATGAGGTCCCCATCTCCAAATGTATTCATATTGGGGGTTAGGGCTTCAATATATAAATTCTGGGGTGGAGGGGGTACAAACTTTTGGTCTCACAGAAGACTCCTCAACCATCAGTAGCTGGACACCAGGAAACTCCCAGGCACTTATGGTCCTCCAGTATGAGCAGGGTGGCTCCAGAGCTAACAAGCAACCCTCTGAAGGCCACAGGTGTGAGCAAGTAGCAGGTAAGCTTGGAGAAGCTGGGTGATGTGTACACAGAGCTGGAGTCTAGGTCTGGTTGGCAAAAACACTTCAAGATACTCCACTGCTGTATCAATAAGAGATGACATGCATCTGTTCTAGTGGAGGAATTGAATTATAATTGTATATCTGCAGATTTCTGACCCTGCACACCAGGCTGAAGAAGTCTTCTGCTAGACTTGGAAATTTCCACAGAGTTAGCCTCCAATCTCCTCTCATAGCCTGGCAGTTTGATCAAAAGACTTCCTGGGCTTTTCACAAAATCCATAATGGTAAACACAGGGCTTTGATTTCCCCCTTGTTCAGATGATTCCAAACTATTGCTGAGTCCTGGTTGATTTCCCTGTCAGTGAGATCATTGCTCTGACAGTGAGAAAAAAAACACCAAAAAACAGAAACTTCACCCAGAGCCCAATCAAGCATCTGTCTTAAAAGCATTTGCCTTGAAATCCAGCCAACTTCAGTGCAATAAAAAAAGAATCCATTTTCTGCTTCTATTTCTTGACCAGCTCCTAGAAAAGGCAGTGACTCAAGTCCTGGGCTCTGGACGTCAGTGGTTGGCACAGGAGCAATGATATGCTTATCAGCGGGTTGGCAGTGCCTACAGAGAGGCTGTGAATCAGGAGGGCATGAGGTACTCCATAATCTCCAGAGCAGCCAAGCCAGGTGTGCTGTCAAGCATCACAGATGCTCCTGAGCTAGAAGACTGAGACATTTCTTCCAGTCGAAGTTTATGTTTATCAGGAAAATTGTTCAGCCTTTCACAGATATCAAAGGCCTTGTCAATTCCAAAGTGAGGTCAGAAAATGGAAATTCTCCTTGGATGGGGTCCATGAACACATAATATCTGTGCATTTGCTCTTTGTGCTCAGAAATGTCTGTGGTTCCACCCAGTTGCACTCAGAAGAGAGATGGGAAGCTGTCCGCTCCTCCATAACCTGCTTCAAAAACATTAAAAGAATGATAGCAGTCCTGGGCTGATGGCAAACACAGTTCTTTAGTTTTCTTCCCCTGTGTCAAATCACAAAACAATTCAGCTCTTTCTAGGAGGCATGGCTCTGCTGGAGTCCTAGTCCATGTGCCGTAGGAGATGTCAAGACACTGTCTCGGGGGCAATGCCAACTCCTTGTAAAGTTTTGTTTTTCGAAATTGTGCTTTTGGGACTTCCTTGTTGGTTCAGGGGTTAAGAATCTGCCTTGCAGGCCAGGGAACAAAGGTTTGATCCCTGGTCAGGGAAGATCCTACATGCTGCAGAGCAACTAAGCCTGCACACCACAACTAAGCCACCACACTCACAACTGTGAGCCCACAAGCCACAACAAGGGAGTCCTCACACCACAGCCAAAGATCCCGCAAGATACAACGAATATCCCTCGTGCCACAACTAATACTGACGCATCCAAATTAATTAATTAATTTAAAAATGCTAAAAATAAAATGTGCTTTCTATACACACACACAAGTGCAAGTTGGAGAGACTTCAAATATTCAATCTACTTGTTCAGCATCTTAATTTTAATTGCCCCAGAAGCTGACACAAAGATTTGAGAATAAATCCACTATTTAGAAAGTAGTTCCAGAAAGTATCAGTAGATTATAGAGATGGAAAACAAGATAGACAGTAAATGATGTATTGGTAAGAGAGTTACTGCTGTGAGTTACTAGAGCTTAATCCCTCTGGAAGTCTGGCAGCCAGGGTAGAATTGAAGGGTGAAAGAGCTGGCGTATTGACCCACCAACTCCTGTCAGTCATTTGTAGAAGGCTGCTCTCCGTGGGGACTTTGATTTCTAAGCACTTATGGCTGCCACTGTGAAGACAAAAGAGACTCTGTTTGCAAGAGAAAGCTTCTGATCAAAGAGATAACAGTCCTGGTAGCTGGAAATGGGGTCAGTGTTCACCAGAGTGTCAAGGAGAGGGGAAACCCTCAAGCTTCGAGGGGTGAGAATCTAGCCACATAAGCAACACTAAGCTTTTGTGACCCATCACTTGAATGATGAGTAGAAAGCCAAAATGGGCCGGTGTGGTTAACTTACAGGAGGAGAAAAAAAGCCCTTCTTCTTTCAGTTGCGATTCAAAATTCATAAGATTTACCATCTTAACCATTTTTACGTGTGCATCTCAGTGGGCTGCCCTGGTGGCTCAGACAGGAAAGAATCTGCCTGCAATGCAGGAGACCTGGGTTCCATCTCTTGGTCAAGAAGATCCCCCAGAGGAGGGAAAGGCTGCCCACTGCAGTATTCTGGCCTGGTGAATTCCATGGACAAAGGAGTCTGGTGGGCTACAGTCCATGGAGTCACAAAGAGTCAAACACAACTTAGAGACTAACACTTTCAGTGCATTAAATACATTAAATAGATTTGGTGTAACCACCATCCATCCCCAGAACACTTTTCATCTTGTAAAACTGAAACTCTATACCCATTAAACACTGACTGCTAAGCCTCTGGCATCCAGCATTCTATTTTATATCTCTATGAATTTGACTGCTCTAGGGACCTCGAGTAAGTGGAATGATATAGTACTTATCCTTTTGTGACTGGCTCACGTGAGTTATAATGTCCTCGAGATTCATCCATGCTGTAGCACCTTTCAAGACTTCATTTCTTCTTAAGGCTGAATAATATCCCATTGTATGGACAATACTGGACTTCTCAAGTGACGCTAGTGGTAAAGAATCTGCCTGTCAATGCAGGAGATGTAAGAGACTTCAATTCCTGGGTCAGAAAGATGCCGTGGAAAAGGAAATGGCAACCCACTCCAGTATTTTCACCTGAGAAATTCCATGGACAAAGGAGCCTAGCAGGCTACACTGTGCAAAGAGTCGGACATGACTGAGCATCTGAGCTCGTGGATATGCTACATATTGTTTACTCATTCCTCCGATGAGGGACACTTAGGTTGCTTCCACCTCACGGCTATTGTGAAGAGTCCTGCTATGAATATCTAGCACACGTTTTGGGGGGAAGAGCACCGGCAGGATTCTGAAATCCAGCACTACATCGATGCTGAGGCCATGCTTCCCACAGGCTGCCCCCACCAGTGACCGAGCAGGGCAAGGACTGGATGTTCTGGCAGGCAGGCCATGTCCTGGGAGACTAGAACTCCTTTGGAACAAGCAAATGAGCTCAATGACGGAGTCAAATCCCTCAGAGCTACCCTGCAGTCTAATCCGATTCCATCTCAGGACTTCCCTGGTGGTCCAGTAGTTAAGACTCGGCTCTTGCACTGCAAGGGGTGTGAGTTCGATTCCTGGTGAAGAAACTAAGATCCCATATGCTGCATGTTGGTCAGTCACTCAACTCTTTGAGACCCTGAGGACGCAGTACGCCAGGCCTCCCTGTCCCTCACTGTCTCCCGGAGTTTGCCCAAGTTCATGTGCATTGCGTTGGTGATGCCATCCAGCCACCTCATCCTCTGATGCCCTCTTTTTCTGCTCTCAATCTCTCCCAGCATCAGGGTCTTTCCAATGAATAGCTCTTCACATCAGAGGACCAAAATACTGGAGCTTCAGCTTCAGCATCAGTCCTTATTAAGGGTGGATCTCCCTTAAGATTGACTGGTTTGATCTCCTTGCAATCCAAAAGACTATTAAGAGTTTTCTCCAGCACCACAGTTCGAAGGCATTAATTCTTTGATAGTCAACCTTGTTAACAGTCCAACTCTCACAACCATATGTGACTACTGGGAAGACCATAGCTTTGACTGTACCGACCATTGTCGGCAGAATAATGCCTCTGTTTTTCAACACACTGTCTGGGTTTGTCATATTGCATGATACAGCCTAAAATAATTTTTTAAAAAGAGAGGGAGAGAAGGTAACCCAGAGAGACACATGTAGAGAAGAAGACCACATGATAATGGAAGCAAAGACTGGAATGATGCAGCTAAAGGCCAAGAAATGCCAAGGACTGCTGGAAACTGCCAGAATCTGGGAGAGGCAGGATGTGGATTCTCCCTCAGAGCCTCCAGAAGAAACCAGCACCACCGATACCTTGATTTTGGACCCCTGGCCTCCAGAGCTTACAGCTTTCTGTTTCTGAAGCCCCTATGGTCACTTGTTGGGCTGCCCCGGTGGCTCAGACTGTAAAGAATCTGCCTGCAATGCAAGAGACCCAGCTTTGACCCCTAGGTCAGAAAGATCCCCTGGAGAAGCAAATGGCAACCCCCTCCAATTTTCTTGCCTGGAGAATCTCAAGGACAGAGAAGCCTGGTGGGCTACAGTCCATGGGGTCACAAAAGAGTCAGACATGACTGAGCAAATGAGCATACACGGTCAATTGTTATAGCCGCCTTAGGGAACCAAAACAGTCAGAGTTGAAGGCAGTGGATGGTATAAAGGGAACTGATTCCAAGTGACCTCCAAGGCAGTAGGGGCACCATCAGCATCTACTATGGTAGAATCTTTTTATCTCTGGAAATGTCTTGCAAATGCAACCAAGAAATTATGAGGGTTGGGACTTCCCTGGTGGCTCAGTGGTTAAGAATAGTGACCAGGATGCAGGTTCGGTCCCTAGTCTGGGGAAGAATCCACATGCCTCAGAGCAACAAAGCCTGTGCACCACAAATGTTGGTGCCCAAGCGCTCTAGAGCCCGAGCTCCACAAGAGAAGCCAACACAACGAGAAGCCCAAGCTCTGCATGCAATTGAAAGTAGCCCCTCCTCAGCACAAATAGAGAAAGCCCGTGCACCGCAAGGAAGACCCAGTGCAGCCCAAAATTAAATAAATAAATAATTATAATAAATTATAATAAAGAAAAAAATTATGAAGGCGACAGCACCTCCTTCCCTTGGGGAGCTGATGTTGGCTATACTTCTGTCTACCTCTCATTTAACCTGCCATCTTCCTATGATCATCTTGCTCTCCCTTTTAGGGGGAAATTCTCCACTGAGAATAGTCTTAAGATAAGGACTGTTCCAACACTAGCCTCCCCACCGGGGGCAGGCATGGGAGCCATGCTTGGCCAACCTAAGTCTCACTGTTTTGACTTCTGAGTGAATGGTTCAGGGTCATTTGGAAGTGTCTGAGGACAGGGACAGGGGTAGCACGTGGCCAGAGCTGTCCACCAGCTCTGTGACCTTGGCTCTGAATCCTCTTGCCGGCCCCTAAGGAGAAAGGCTCATCTACGACAGATATGCTGAGGGTGAACTTCCTGTGAACTTTCTCTTCAGCATGAAAGTTCACAGATGTCCTGTAATAACACAAGAGTGATCAGGAGAAGGAACGTACTGAGCCCCACCAGGATTTCTCCTCTCCCCACAACATGAAAGTATTAGCTGGGTGTGTGCGTGCTAAGTTACTTCAGTCATGCCTGACTGTTTGCTGCCCTGTGGACTGTAGCCCACCAGCCTCCTCTGTCCATGGGGATTCTCCAGGCAAATAGTGGAGTGAGTTGTCATGCCCTCCTCCAGGGGATCTTAATGACCCAGATAGCAAGCTCACATCTCTTATGTCTCCTGCATTGGCAGGCAGGTTCTTTACCACTGGGAAGCGCTACTTGAGAAGGCTATTAGCTGGTTAGAAAGAAGAAATCTGTACAGAGCTGTGCTCGCAGAGCTGGGCAAAGCTGCTGCACCCAGTTCCTGTCCTGGAGCCACTGTCTCCAGGTGACTGGGAGATTCTAAGGAAACTTCAAGATGCCAGTATTAGCATTTCTCAGCCCTTCACTTTCAACGTGGGTTCTAAATTCCTTCTGCCATGGAATGTAGTTGTCTTTGCTCAGGTTCCCCTGGAAGCATATACTGACCCCAAGTCATGAGTCATTTATTTGGGAGATGACCCCAGGAAACACGAGTAGGGGTTTAGGGATATGATAAAGAAAAGGAGGGTGTCCCATACTGGTGCTACAGATAACCAGGTTTTCCTCTATGGCCCCAAATGGCTAGGAAACTCTAGGAGACTGCATAGGATATGCCCTCTGAGTCATCCCACCTGAGGGCAGGGGAGCTGGTATTGATCCACCAGTTTCCATCAGTTGTTGGCTGATTGCTGCTGGTTGTGGCAGGGGTGGGGATATAGCTGTTCGATGTTCATTCCCAGGCACTTCTAACCTACTGTGCAGAAGCCTGTTGAACAAAAGATGCGAACAGCAGCAGCTGGGAGTATCTACCAAAGGTTACAGTCATGCAACATTAGCATCAGCAATTCACAACCCTCATGGTGCCCACCAGACCCCCAGAGGTCCCTCCATTTCTCCCCTTTCTCCAAGAATATTTCTGCAACTTTCAGTCCATTCTCTGAGCCTCTGATACTATTCCCACAAAACTCATCTTTTAAATTTATTAATAATATGAACAGAATCTGTTTCTTTTGCATATGTGCAGACAAAAACCCTGACTGAAGGACTTCCCTGGTCGTCCAGTGGCTAAGAGTCTGTGCTCCCAATGCAGGGACCCTGAGTTCAATTCCTGGTCAGGGAAATAGATGCCACATGCTGCAACTAAGAGTTCTCATGCTGCAACTAAAGATATCGCATGCTTCAACAAAGATGGAAGATCCCACATGCTACAACTAAGACCCAGTGCCACCAATAAATAAAATTTAAAAAAAAAAATTTCAGCTCTGACTGTTCGCCTTTACTGCATTGTTTTGCTCCATATCAATTAACAAAGCTGTTGTAGTTTACAGACTTGCCTGGTGCTTTCCTCATTAAGACTCCACCCTTCAAATGCAAGAGATATAGTTTCAATCCCTGGTTGGGGAACTAAGATCCCATATGCCACATGGTGTGGCCAAAAAAATTTTAAAAATATATAGTTTCCTTTTTACTTTATTGACTGACTCTCAGACTAGGTCCAGTCCCATGAAGGCAGGAACTTTGATCGATTTCAGTAGTTGCTGCTGTAACACCAGTACCTCGCACAGCACCTGCTACAGAATTGAATGAATGAACTGATTCGTATATTTCATGAATTATGGACTATTTACTCTTCAGCAGTTGATAGTGAAAGCCTAGAGCCTATACAGAGCCTTAAAGTTTTCTCTGATTTGACCCTGAAGCACTGCATTTCTTTGCATCCCCAGCAGAGCGAGAAATCTGCCTAGAATTCACCATCCAGTATTGGGGAAAACCGTATCTCATGACCCTCTACTTCTCAGACTTGAAATATTCACAGGACTGAACATCTCCAGGCAGGAGTGAAGTCCCTAGTTTTGAGCCACCAGAAAGGAATGCTCCTCTCTGGAGGTGACTCTTGGTCACATTTTCCTTCACCCTCTCCTCTGTCCTAAAAATAATCAAGATGCTGGAAGCCGTTGAGGCTGCATTGAGTTATTTTTAACCTTGGGATCTAGGCTGTGACCAGGCTAGACTTAGCTGCAGTGAAAACATATTGATGGGTATGTCTCATCTCAGAGATGATTTTGAGCATCTATATGATGTGCAAGTTATGATGCCTGATTTAGCAGAGGTTGTAAATTGAGAGCTATTGGGGAAACAGCAGAAGAATGAGTAAAGTGCAAGAATTCATTCATTCAGCTCCAGGTTCTTTTCTGGGTAATGCGGATACAGAAAGGGAGCAAAACAGACAATCTGTGCCCTGGATATAAACAAGGTGAGCTTAGACTATCTACTTGGGTCAGAAAGCAAGGAAGCGGCTTTTAAAGACAAAGTTTTATCAAAAATACACAAACTAGCTTGAAGGACCTCCCACTGGTCAAAGCTAGGATAAGATCCTACTCTTGTTAGCCAAAAATCCCGTGTTATAAAAACCTTGCTTACAGACAGACGTTCAATGCAATTTCTTACAGCTCTGATCAGAGCAATTAAATAAACAGACTGTCTGCAAGAATAAATAGCCAGGCACCAAGGATTTTTGAAAAGCAATGTGGTAGATTCTTTCCTCTAAGATAGTCACACTGAGCCACAGATTAATCAAACACAGAGCATAGTACCCTAAAAGTATTCTGCTGTCAGGAAGTGTCACTTCTGATTGACTTTTCCTACTTTGGAATAGTAAGTAGGGACTATCCATTTCTAGATCCTTTCTGGGTCACTGTTCTGTGTGCTGCAGGTACATTATTTCACAGGATCCCAGCCAGTGCCCAACCAGTCACATTCTGATTACCAGTTTCCTAGGAGAGGCAACTGGACATCCAGACCCCTTATAGCACATGTTAGTAAAGAGGAGGAGAAGGAGGAAGTATTTCCATAGTAATCTTTTCCCCTTTCAGTATGTGAATAAGTCATGTATGTGAATAAGTCCATCTGGCAGTTAGAATTCAATTCTGCTGCACAGATCAGAAAACTGAAATAATAGTGGATTAAACAAGAAAAAGATTTTTTTCTCTCATGTAGGTCTACAAAGGTAAGGAATTTACAGTTGTAGGGCAGTTGCACAGCTATCAGGGACCTAAGGGTCTTTTAACTTTTGCTCTCTCATCCTTGGCTTCCAACCTCATGGCCACAAAATGGGTGCTACACCTCCAGTCATCATATCCATACTCCATGCAATGTTAAGAGGCAAAAGGCTGGGGAATATGTGCCAAATGAGTCCTCACTGTTTAAGAGTTTACTAGAAGCTCTCCCTCAATAACCTTATTTGTATTTCATGAGGCCACTGCTATCTGCATTAAAGGTTAGGAAATGTGTTTTTAGCTGAGCATATTATCATTCTCAATGAGAATGGGGACCTCTTATAGAACAAAGAATAGAGGATTTTTACCAAGGAGGTAACAAGCAAGCAATCTCTGCCACAATAAGCAGGCTCAGTTTCCCTTCTGATTTCTATTTCTCACACAGGATTTCTGGCTCATGCCCTCTTGCCTTTACCCTTCAGCGCATAGTAGCCTGTCTTCCAAGTGCCAGAATATGGAGGCTTTTGTTTGCTGCTGAATTTTGCTTTGCCATGCACAAACCGAAGACTTAATACCCTGGGGAACAGCCCTCAACCAGTAACTGACAGGAGTTAGTGGGTGACAGGAGTTGCTCTCTTGCCCTTCAGTGGGACACTTCTGAAAGGCTCATGCCTTACGCTATCTCCCAGAGGTCCCCAGTAGAATTAAGCTCCAGTTGCTCCAGCAGGAAAATACATGAAACACACCCTTCAGTGTTTTCCTTCGCATCCTCTCTCCTCCACTGATGTTTCTGGGAGTCACCTCCCAAATAACTATTTGACCTCAAATCCTTGTCTCAGGATCTGCTTTGAGAGGAAGCAAACTAGAAAAAAAAAAAGAAAAGAAAGGAAGAAAGGAAGGAAGAGAGAGGGAGGGAGGGGGGGGAAGGAAGAAGGAAGAGAAGATGGAATGAAAGAAAAGAAAGGAAATAAAGAAATGGGGAAAGACTAATATCCTTAATCCCATCACACTAGGATTACGACTGCTTGTAGGCAAACTTCCTATCAGATAGCTGTACTTAGTTTGCTGAATTCTTCAGGGTGCTTTGTTGGCATGTTTGCTTGTTTCTCTGGTGGTGGTAAAGATGAGGATCTTGTGATTAAATCCTTGCAGAATAGGACAAGCTCTAAAACCCAACTGTTTTTAGTCTTTTGATGTTTAAATAATTATAGTCGGCCAGGAAGTTGTAAAGAAATATACAAGGAGTTTCCACACACTCTTCACTCTCCTCCCATAAGGCTAATAGCTTGCAGACCTATAACGCAATATCAGAAGAAGAAAGTGATATGGTACAATTCACAGAGCTTATTCAGATTTCATCAGTTACCTATGCATTCATGAATGTGTGTGTGCATGTGAGAGTGTCTCTGTACGTGTATAGCTGTATGTAAAACTATCATGCATAGCTTTGTGTAACCACCAGCCACAACTAAGAAAGTTTACTGTACCATCACCACAAGACTCTCTTTCTGCCCTTTTATAGCCACTAATCTGTTCTCCATATCTGTAATTATGCTATTTCATTAATGTTATATTAATGGAATCACACAAAATGTATCCTCTGTAGCTGACTTTTTCATTCACATAATTTCCTTGGAGTTCATCTGAGCTGCCGCATGCACCAATAGTTCATATTTTTTATTGAGTACAATAGCACCCCACTCTGGTACTCTTGCCTGGAAAATCCCATGGACAGAGGAGCCTGGTGGGCTACAGTCCATGGGGTCACTAAGAGTTGGACACGACTGAGCAACTTCACTTTCACTTTTCACTTTGATGCACTGGAGAAGGAAATGGCAACCCATTCCAGTGTTCTTGCCTGGAGAATCCCAGGGACGGGGGAGCCTGGTGGGCTGCCATCTATGGGGTCGCACAGAGTCAGACATGACTGAAGCGACTTAGCAGCAGCAGCAGCAGTGTTTCATAGTTTGAGCGTCCCGTAATTTGTTTATCCATTCACCCACCCAAAGACATCTGGGTAGTTTTTGATCTTTGATTATTACAAATAAAGATGCTGTGAACATTCATGTACAAGTTTCTGCATGGAAGTTAAGTTTCCATTTATGTTAGGGATATGCCCACAAGCATAATTGCTGGGCTATATGCTAAGTTTACTTTTAGTTTTAAAAGGAACTGCCAAACCTTCTCCAGAGTTTTATCATTTTATGTTCCCTCCAGAGATGGATGAGAGATTCCATTCCTCCACAGCCTCTGACCACCTACATTTGACTCTTAGTTCTACAACCTCAGCTTATAGGTGGAATCTAGAAAATAAAGCTAGCTAGGGGCTACCACAAAAAAGAAACAATCTCACAGCTATAGACAGCAAACTAGCTGTTACCAGTGGGGAGAAGGAAGTGGGGACAGGGAAGACAGAAGTAGGGAATTAAGAGGGACAAACTATTATGTATGAAATAAATAAGCTACAAGGATATACAATGCAACACAGAGAACGTAGCCAATACTTAATAATAACTATAAATAAACTATAACTTTTAAAAGTTGTGAATCTCTATACTGTACACTGGAAACATATAATATTGAACATCAACTCTACTGCAATTACTAATGTTTTCTGTTGTGTATCTTTTCGATATTTATTTATTTGGCAGTGCCAGGTCTTAGTTGCTGCACCCAGGATCTTGAACTCTTAGTGGCAGCGTGTGGAATCTAGTTTCCCGATGAGAAATCAAACCCAGCCTCCCGTAACGGGAGCACAGAGTCTTTGGATCATCATCAGGTCCCTCTACTGCAGTCTTAAAACTGAAATTAAAAGATCGGCGGCATGTCTACCTGTCTGCTTCAAAAGGGAAAAGTGTTTTGGCTCCTTTTATTGCTCTGGTAGTACCCAAACAGAAGGCAGTGGCACCCCCACTCCAGTACTCTCGCCTGGAAAATCCCATGAGGAGCCTGGTGGGCTGCAGTCCAGGGGGTTGCTAAGAGTCGGACACGACCGAGCGACTTCACTTTCACTTTTCACTTTCACGCATTGGAGAAGGAAATGGCAACCCACTCCAGTGTTCTTGCCTGGAGAATCCCAGGGATGGGGGAGCCTGGTGGGCTGCCGTCTATGGGGTTGCACAGAGTCGGACACGACGGAAGTGACTTAGCAGCAGCAGTATCCAAATAATTCTGTTGCCATATTCAAGGTACTGAAAGGCAAGTCTCTCTCTCTCTCTTTTCTCTAAGGGAAATAATAAGCAGTGTACGGCGTTCACCCACATGTTCTCCTACATTTCCCAGACTCCCTCACAGTTAGAGCAGACCCGTGTGATTCATTCTAGCCGATGGATTATCACCACCGGGCGGAGGCGGTTAACAGCTGGTACGCTCCCTCTATCCTTCTCCTCCCAGGGTAGCTTTGGAAGCCATGTGAGAGTTGGTGCTCCTGCTCAGTGGAGGAAGGTTGGGTCTCTGAGTCACTGCTTGGACGAGAGCCCTGCTAGCCAGCTTCACAGGAACAAGAAACAAACGAGCTCGGTGCAGCCATTAGTTTCCGGTTTCTTTGTTTTCACCACTGAACAGAGCCTTATACTGACTAGCAAGCCTACTTTCTGGACAAAGGGAGAATTCTCAGGAAAATTTTGCAGACATTACATGTCATTTTCCCTCAACTACAATTTGCATAATTCGTTTTCTAAATTATTATTTCACAAAACTTTGTGAAGAATTAAGATCAGTATGCAGCAGTTTGCTGATGGCCTTTGTTTTCATGAGAGAGGAGAAATCATTTATTACATAATGAACACCACTGAATCTCTTTAAAGGGACTATAGCCAAGAGCCCCTCCTAGAAGGAGTGCACATAAGTCACTTTGCCAATATGGCCCTCAGTTTCCCCATTTGGAAGGACGGCTAGGAAAGTCTCTGCAATCCATTCTTTCATTTAAAAATGTCCTTGATTTCAGGGCTTCCCTGGTGGTGTAGTGGTTAAGAGTTCCTCCTGCCAATTCAGGGAACTCTGGTTCAATTCCTGACCCGGGAAGATCCCACATGCATTGGAGCAGCTAAGCCGCTGTACCACAACTATTGAGTCTGAGCTGCAGAGCCAGGGAGCCACAGCTACCGAGCCCGTGTGCTGCCCCTGTTGAAGCCTACACGCCTCGAGCCCATGTTCCACAACAAGAGAAGCCACCGCAATGAGAAGCCTGAGCACCGCACCCAGGAGCAACACCTGTCAACACAACTAGAGAAAGCCCGCTTGCAGCAGTGAAGACCCAGTGCAGCCAAAAAGAAAATAAATAAAAATTCTTTTAATGTCTGTCTGAGTAACCCAGGGAAGGGGAGAAGAGAGGAAAAGAGGAAATTTGGAAATAATTCCCTCCAAGTAGCAACCCCCTGAAGATCACCAAAAAAAAAAAAAGGTTATAGTGAAAACGGGAGCAAGAATTCTAAAACTTCTCTACTCCTGAGGAACCTGCTGTCCTAAATTTAAACTTGGCAGAGACTTTGGCAACACCCTCAAGCCTCTTTCTGCCAAGAAACTCACTGAAATTAACAAATGGCTTGTTTGCTTATGTTTGGTCTGCCTCAGTGCCGTAACAGTTTTTCCGGCACGTAACTGATTGTACCCAAATTTACCTCCAGTTTTTCCTCTCCTTTCTGCTGTTGTGTTGTGTCCTCAGCTTCAAAGATCACGTTCATCAAATTAGAATATGACAGGTTGGCATGCAGACATTTCATGTAAATGCCTGAATGCCTGAGGCAGGATATGGAGGAAAAAAACTTTTGCAGAAGAAAAATAATTATAATAACAGCTTGGGCACAGTCCTCGAGTTTTACATATATTAAATTTAGCAATATTGGACTTTTTTAACCACCTGAGCTCCTTTGCAATACATACTTTCTTCTCCCCAGACCATTCCAATAAATCTGTAACACATAATAAGGCATCTATCATACAAAAATGCAAAAGGTGAAAAATAATGATCTAAAATAACACAAATTGGGACTTACCTGGTGGTCCAGTGGTTAGGACGCCACAGTTCCACTGCTGGGGGTGTGGGTTTGAGCCCTGGTTGGGGAACTAGGATCCTACATGCCATGGGCACAGCCTTAAAAATTAAACACACACACACACACACACACACACACATACACACACCAGTTGTTAACATCCTAGTCTGAGCCTCCATCATTTTCCACCTGGACCAGTGCTGTTGTTTCTGCCCAGGTCTCCCAGCTCCAGCCCTCACACATGATGGTCTGTTCCCTTTGCAGCCGCCAGAGGGCACCAGTGAGCACCTGAGTCGGGCCATGCCTCCCCTGCTCAGAACTTTACACATCTCCCATTTCTCTGGGGGTAAAAGCCTTAGTCCTTCCCACTTCCCCCAAAGCCTCACACAATCTGTCCCCAACACCTCCCTGCCTCACCTCCTCCCACTCACCCTCTCAGTCATTCTCTCCAATCACAATGGCTTCCTTGCTATTGCTCAGACAGCACTAGGCGCAGTCCCACCTCAGGGCCTTTGCACTTGCTGTTCCCGTGACTGGGAAAGCCCCTCCTCCCAGCTTCCTCCTTCACCTGCATCAAGTTTGCTCTGTTCCCACTCTCTTGATGAAGCTGGCTTCTGACCACTAGAAACTGGGGCTCACCTCCTAGCACCTCCAATCCACGTACCTTATTCTATATTCTTTCCCATAGTATTTACTACATTTTAACGTACTTTAACTGTGAAAAATTCTGAAAGAGATGGGAATATCAGACCACCTGACCTGCCTCTTGGAGAAACCTATATGCAGGTCAGGAAGCAACAGTTAGAACTGGACATGGAACAACAGACTGGTTCCAAATAGGAAAAGGAGTACGTCAAGGCTGTATATTGTCACCCTGCTTATTTAACTTCTATGCAGAGTTCATCATGAGAAACGCTGGGCTGGAAGAAACACAAGCTGGAATCAAGTTGCCGGGAGAAATATCAATAATCTCAGATATGCAGCTGACACCACCCTTATGGCAGAAAGTGAAGAGGAACTAAAAAGCCTCTTGATGAAAGTGAAAGAGGAGAGTGAAAAAGTTGGCTTAAAGCTCAACATTCAGAAAATGAAGATCATGGCATCTGGTCCCATCACTTCATGGGAAATAGATGGGGAAACAGTGGAAGCAGTGTCAGACTTTATTTGGGAGGGCTCCAAAATCACTGCAGATGGTGACTGCAGCCATGAAATTAAAAGATGCTTACTCCTTGGAAGGAAAGTTATGACCAACCTAGATAGCATATTCAAAAGCAGAGATTTTACTTTGCCAACAAAGGTCCGTCTAGTCAAGGCTATGGTTTTTCCAGTGGTCATGTATGGATGTGAGAGTTGAACTATGAAGAAAGCTGAGTGTCGAAGAATTGATGCTTTTGAACTGTGGTGTTGGAGAAGACTCTTGAGAGTCCCTTGGACTGCAAGGAGATCCACGCAACATACTTTATGTCTCATATTTATTGTCTACCACCTGCCCCCACTTGAATTGAAGTCCCATGAGGATAGCTTTGTTTAGTCACTCCACCCCACTCCAGTACTCTTGCCTGGGAAACCCCATGGACGGAGGAGCCTGGTGGGCTGCAGTCCATGGGGTCGCTAAGAGTCGGACACGACTGAGCGACTTCATTTGCACTTTTCACTTTCATACATTGGAGAAGGAAATGGCAACTCACTCCAGTGTTCTTGCCTGGAGAATCCCAGGGACGGGGGAGCCTGGTGGGCTGCCGTCTATGGGGTCGCACAGAGTCGGACACGACTGATACGATTTAGCAGCAGCAGCATAGCTTAGACATCTAGAAAGTACTTCACCCATATACACAACACACATTATTGAAGGAATGGATGGATGGATAAATGAATGACTTGCCATACAATATCTGGCTTATGGAATTTTTAGAATATCTAACTTTGGAACATCTCAGTGTTGGCTTTTTAAGAGGTTTTCATTTCCTCCCTATAGTATCCTGTTTGAGTTTGAATCCCATCCTTGGTCCTCTAGAATTCTCTCCATCCACAGACATCACAGTGTGGCTCTGACGGTAAAGAGTCTGCCTGCAGTGCAGAAGACCCAGGTTTGATCCCTGGGTCAGGAAGATCCCCTGGAGAAGGGAATGGCTACCCACTCCCGGTGTTCTCGCCTGGAGAATTCCATGGACAGAGGAACCTGGTGTGCTACATCCACAGTCAGACTTTATTTTGGGGGCTCCAAAATCACTGCAGATGGTGACTGCAGCCATGAAACTGAGCAACGATAACACTTTCAACGCAGATATACAACTGAACATTCCCACAAAAATGACTCTTAGTTAAAAACAACAGCACTAGTCCAGGTGGGAGATGATGGAGGCTCAGACCAGGGAGTTAACAGTTGGTGCTATTTTTACTTCTAAGGCTATGCCTCATGGCATTAATAAGGAGGAAACATCAGACAAACCCAAACTGAGGGGCATTCTACAAAGTACTCAACCTGCAGTGTTCAGAAGAATCAAGGTCAAAAAAAAAAAAAGAATCAAGGTCATGGAAGAAAAGGAATGACTAGGAGGCTGTCCCAGCCTGATCCCAGACTGTAGGGAGCCGGTGACTAAGTGCAACAATTGATGACTCTGAATGGCGCCCTTTGACCTAAAGCAGCAGTCCCCAACATTTTTGGCGATAGGGATGGGTTTCATGGAAGACAATTTTTCCATGGACAAGGGTGAGGGGATGGTTTCAGGATGATTCTCACAAGGAGCACGAAACCTAGATTCCTCGCATGTTCGGTTCAGAGCAGGGTTCACGCTCCCATGAGACTCTAATGCCACTAATGATCTGACGGAAGTGGAGCTCGAGGCTATAGACGCAGACTAAGCTCCCCTTGTGCGCTCGCTCGGCTGCTGCTCACCTCCTGCTGTGCCACCTGGTCTCTAACAGGGGCTTAGGGACCCCCTGCCCTAAAGGACATCGTCGGGGCCGGTAGTACACTAGTGCACAGACCATGGACAGGCCAGAGGGCACTGTGCAAAGTGGAGTAAGTCAGACAGAGAAAGTGGCAATCATTTCACAACACAGACATATATCAACCAACAGGGGCCTACTACCTACAGAGGGAATTGTACTCAATACTTTGTAGCAAAACCTATAAAGGAAAAGAACCGGAAAATAATTTATACATATACATGGATATATATATGATTGCATGTGTGCTAAGTCACTTCAGTTGTGTCCGACTCTTTCGAGACCCTGTAGACTGTGGCCTGCCAGGCTCCTCTGTCCATGGGATTCTCCAGGCAAGAATACTGGAGTGGGTTGCCATGCCCTCCTCCAAGGGATCTTCCCAGCCCAGGATAGACCCACATTGCCTGCATTGGCAGGAGGGTTCTTCACCACTAGCACCACCTAGGAAGCCCCAGATATATGATTATATATACATATATTTATATATAACTATATTATGTGCTGTGCTTAGTCGCTCAGTCATGTCCGACTCTTTGCAACCCCATGGGCTATATAGCCCACCAGGCTCCTCTGTCCATGGGATTCTCCATACAAGGATACTGGAGTAGGTTCCCTTCTCCAGGGACTGAACTTGCATCTCTTGCATTGGCAGGCAGATTCTTTACCACCGAGCCATCAGGGAAGTCCTTAAATATATATAGATACACACACACACATATATATAATTTGTACACCTGAAACTTATACAGTGTTATATGTCAATGAAACTGTAAAAATAAGTGTGTCCTGAGGAAACCAGAATTGAAACAGACACACGTACCCCAATGTTCATTGCAGCACTGTTTACAATAGCTAGGACATGGAAGCACCCTAGATGTACACTGGCAGATTAATGGATAAGAAAGTTGTGGTACATATACACAATGGAATATTCAGTTCAGTTCAGTTCAGTCGCTCAGTCATGTCTGACTCTTTGTGACCCCGTGAATCGCAGCACGCCAGGCCTCCCTGTCCATCACCATCTCTCAGAGTTCACTCAGACTCACGTCCATGGAGTCAGTGATGCCATCCAGCCATCTCATCCTCTGTCATCCTCTTCTCCTCCTGCCCCCCAATCCCTCCCAACATCAGGGTCTTTTCCAGTGAGTCAACTCTTCGCACGGGGTGGCCAAAACATTGGAGTTTCAGCCTCAGCATTAGTCCTTCCAATGAACACCCAGGACTGATCTCCTTTAGGATGGACTGGTTGGATCTCCTTGCAGTCCAAGGGACTCTCAAGAGTGTTATCCAACACCACAGTTCAAAAGCATCAATTTTTCAACACTCAGCTTTCTTCACAGTCCAACTCTCACATCCATACATGACCATTGGAAAAACCATAGCCTTGACTAGACAGACCTTTGTTGGCAAAGTAATATCTCTGCTTTTGAATATGCTATCTAGGTTGGTCATAACTTTCCTTCCAAGGAGTAAGCATCTTTTAATTTCATGGCTGCAATCACCATCTGCAGTGATTTTGGAGCCCCCCAAATAAAGTCTGACACTGTTTCCACTGTTTCCCCATTTTTTTCCCATGAAGTGATGGGACCAGATGCCATGATCTTCATTTCCTGAATGTTGAGCTTTAAGCCAACTTTTTCACTCTCCTCTTTCACTTTCATCAAGAGGCTTCTTCAGCTATAAAAAAGAACACATTTGAGTCAGTTCTAATGAGGTGGGTGAAACTGGAGCCTATTATACAGAGTGAAGTAAGTCAGAAAGAAAAACACCAATACAGTATCTTAACGCATATATATGGAATTTAGAAAGATGGTAACGACAACCCTGTATGCAGAACAGCAAAAGAGTCACAGATGTAAAGAATAGATTTTTGGACTCTGTGGGAGAAGGCAAGGGTGAGGTGATTTGAGAGAATAGCACTGAAACATGTATATTACCATATGTGAAATAGATGACCAGTCTGAGTTCAATGCATGAAACAGGGCACTCAAAGCCGGTGCACTGGGACGACCCAGAGGGATGGGCCGGGGGACACATGTACACCTGTGGCTGATTCAGGTCAATGTATGGCAAAAGCCACCACAATTTTGTAAAGTAATTAGCCTCCAATTAAAATAAATTTATTAATTTAAAACAAACAAACTCATAGAAAAAATACATATGTGTACATGTATATACATGCACACACATAGAAAGACACAGAGGTAAAGATGAAAGCAGTACAGAAATGTTAATAACTAGGGGTATGGGTGAAGAGTTTGTGGATGTTCATTGTACCATTCTTATAATTTTTCTGTATTTGAAAATTTGTGAACATTTCAAACAATAGGTTTGAACGTTTTCAAAATAAAGTATTAAGAAAACAAGTCACCTAATCTAGTGCCAGAGTCGGACACGATGGCTCAGAGGTTAAAGCGTCTGCCTCTAATGCGGGAGACCCGGGTTTGATTCCTGGGTCAGGAAGATCCCCTGGAGAAGGAAATGGCAATCCACTCCAGTGTTCTTGCCTGGAGAATCCCACGGACAGAAAAGCTTAGTAGGTTGCAGTCCACAGGGTCACAAAGAGTCGGACACGACTGAGTGACTTCACCATTTCACCTCTAATCTATTGCCAGAGTTTTAAAAATTTTATTTGTTGACTTGCTTATTTTTGGCTGTGCTGGGTCACTGTTGCTGCGTGTGGGCCTTTTCTAGCTGCAGCCAGGGGGGCTCCTCTGTAGCTGTGATGTGCAGGCTTCTCATTGTGATGCCTTCTCTTGGCATGGATCACAGGCTCTAGGGCACACGGACTCGGTGGCTGAGGCTCACAGGTTTTAGAGTGTGGGTTGGGTATGGTGGCACACAGGCTTAGTTGCTCAGTAGCATGTGCAGTCTTCCCAAACCTGGGATTGAACTCGTGTCCTCTTCACTGGCAGGTGGACTTTCAACACTGGACCACTGGGGAAGCCCTATGGCCAGAATTTTAATTAATTCAAGTAAAGGATTTATGTTTCAAAACGCTCCCTTGATTAGAGCTTTATAAAGGAAACAGAGGAAGAACACTGGAGATTTTCAGAAAATATTTGGTTATTGATACACATTTTTTCATCTCTACCTACAGGCATTTATTCAACAATATTGTGTGGTCCCGTTTAGAGAGCCCATTTCCTCCTCTGAAAGTCAGAATGCCTTCAAGATTTGCATAATCCATTTCGTGGCCAGGGAACATTAGGATAGATGCGAATCTTGGAGTGTGGGTTGTTAGACTATTTTGAAGCTGGTGAGAAAACACACACACACACAATATCTGCAAGACAAAATAGGTATCTGCAACTCCCGGTCAACAGACTGCACAAGTAGAAATGTCTCTGCCCTGGTGGGAACAGATTGAGTGGAGGGAGTTGATGGGTGGGAAGGCAATGCTGTCAAAATCTTGAAATAAAGATGTTCAAAACACCCTTTCACAGCATGTCAGGCAAATGTCACATAGGGGCCTCGACAGCCCAGAGTGATTGAATGTCAAGTGGAGATTTTGAGAAAATGAGAGAGGGTGGAAATGATGCATGAAAACATACCCTTTTTCTCTCTTTTCAAATCTGGCTCAAAAGGCCCAGCTGTGAAACCAGGACAGTTTCTCAGCTGTCTAAGAAAGCAATACTACCTTGTCCAAACTAACAGGGTACCAGAATAGTCAAGCTTCCTATGATTCGTTTGATTTACATTTATGTTCTAGGTGCTATGCTAAGCTTTGGAAAACAGAGGATTCTGCCAGTTCCTGCCCCTGAAGTCTTGTAGTCCAATGAGTGCGAGAAGTAGTTAAGTGTGGTGGATTGAACTACTGGTCTCATTCCTTTGTTCTTTCTCTCTCTCTCTCTCCTTGTATGACCAGACCCGGTCTTAGTTGTGGCATGCACAGTCTCCCATCTTCAGTCTTTGTTGCAGCACGCAGGATCTTTAGTTGCACCGTGTGAAATCTTAGTTGCAGCCTGTAGGATCTAGTTCCCTGACCAGGGATTGAACCCAGGCCCCCTGCATTTGGAGTGGGGAGTCTTAGTGAGAAAGTGTTACTCGTTCAGTCATGTCTGACTCTGTGCCCCCGTGGATTGCAGCCCACCAGGCTCCTCTGTCCATGGGATTCTCCAGGCAAGAGTACTGGAGGGATAGCCATTTCCTCCTCCAGGGGGCGTCCCAACTCAGAGATCAAACCCAGGTCTCCTGCATTCCAGGCAGATTCTTTATCATCTGAGCCACTAGACCACCAGGAAATGCCCTGATCTCACTTATTCCTCCCCAACCCATACCCTGCACCATGGAACTTTACTGTCATTCTCACTAGAGGCAGAGTTCTTGCCCCTTGAGTTTTAAAATATAGTGTGTTGCAGAAAGCTTGCCATATAGTCAGGCCGATAGATCTGAAAGTGATTTCCATTGACAAAATAGCTTATCTCCCAAAGTTCCCAGGAGGAAGGGGTTCATGCCAAGCCGAGCTTCCTTTGGAGGAAGCCCGTGAAGCAGAGTAAACGGACTTCAGATTGACGAGCTGGAGTAATTTCAGCAGTCTCTGGGCATAAGTGCTGCCCTTAGTTGTCCAGTACCTACACCTGGGTTGACTAGGACAGATGGATAGTGGCCCTGAGTGCTGGAGCCCAATAAAAGAGGTGGTTGGACTTCCCTCGTGGTCTAATGGTTGAGAGTCCATCTGCCAGTGCAGGGGACATGGGTCCGATCCCTGGTCTGGGAAGATACCACATGCTGTGGGACAGCTAACCCCGTATACCACAGCTCCTCAAGCCCACACGGCCTAGAGCCTGGCCGTGCCACAAGAGAATCCAGCTCAGTGAGAGGGCCCTGAACCACTAGGGAGTAGCCCCTGCTCCTTTCGCCTAGAGAAAAGCTAAGCACAGCGACAAAGATGCAGAGCAGCCAAATAAATAATTTGTTTAAACAAGAAGTAAAGGGGAAGTAAAAGACCTGTTTTTAAAATGTATTCATTTGTATTCTTTTTGGCTTCATTAGGCCTTCCTGGTTGCACAGGGGCTGCTCTTTGTTGACGGGCACAGGCTTCTCATCACAGTGGCTCCTGCCGTTGCAGAGCACGGGCTCTAGGCAGGCGGGCTCAGTAGTTCCCACTGGCGGGCTCTACAGTGCAGGCTCCGTAGTCATGACACACGGACTTAGTTGCTCCACAGCATGTGGAATCTTCCCAGATCAGGGATCGAACCTATGTCCCGTGCGTTGGCAGTCGGATTCCATTTTTTTTTCCAAGCTTATTTAAAGGAGCATTGCTAAGCCATTTGGCCTTTGCCATACCTCGACATGAGTCAGCCATAGACACACGTGTCCACTCCCTTTTTAACCTCCCTCCCCACTCCTTCCCACCCCTCTAGGTTATTACAGAGCCCGGTTTGAGTTCCTTGAGCCACACAGCAGATTCCCATTGGCTATCTGTTTTACACATGGTAGTGTATATGCTTCCGTGTTACTCTCTCCATTCGTCCCACCCACCCTCTCCTTCCCCCACCACCTCCATGCAGGCCTGCGCCCATAAGTCTTTTCTCTATGTCTGCATCTCTACTGTGGGCGGAAGGATTCTCAACCACTGAACAACCAAGGAATTTCAAGAACTCTTTCTGAGACAACGTCTAGTCCCTGGGGGTAGTGACAGGTTTGCTGTGCCCTCCTGTGGGTATGCTGCGCCGCAGTAGGCAATGCAGTTCAAAGGTGAGAAGCTCAAAAGTGAGGACGACAGGGGCTCTGTGCCTCTCACACACGGGGACATCCAAGCATCTGCTGTCAGAATTCCAGGCAGTGGTGAGGTGAGCAAGCTGGAAAGACACAGCAGGAGAGAACAAATGAAAAGCTGGATGAAGCGACTTAGAACACAGTGCCCTTTACACCAAAGATGTGAGCCTCTTAGAGGCTGGAAATGTCCTATCTCTGGGTCCTGGTAGTGGTTACTTTGTTGCTATTTAGTCCTCAGTTGTGTCTGACTTTTTTGCAACCCCCATGGAGCCACCAGGCTCCCCTGTCCATGGAATTCTCCAGGCAAGAATACTGGAGTGGGCTGTCATGTCCTTCTCCAAGTGGTTACTTGGGTGCATATAAATGTAAAAATTCATCAAGCTGTGTGCTTAAGATTTATTCATTTATGGACCTAAGTCTTATCATCAGCAAGCCTTTTATTTTTAACGGAATTCTTTTCTTTTTTTATTTGGCTGCACCAGGTCTTAATTTAGGCACATGGGAATCCTCTGTCTTTATTGCAACATTCGAGATCTTTAGTGGCAGCATGCTAATTGTTCCTTGTGGCATGTGGGATCTCATTCCCTGACCAGGAGCTGAACCTGTGTCCCCTCTATTGCAAGCATGGCGTCTTTGCCACTGGACCACCAGAGAAGTCCCACCAGCAAGCCTTTTTTTTCCAACTCCCGCAACCCTTCTCACCCCCAACTAACTGCCCTTCCTCAGTTTCCAAGGCTCTCTATCCACATTTTAAATCTGCCTTAATTATATATACCAAAGGTTGGCAAACCCAAAGGACCAGTAAGTAAATATTTTTAACTTTTCCGGTCAGATAGTCTCTTTCTAAATGACTCCGCTCTGCCCTTGTAGCATGAAAGTAACCATAGAAAATAAGTAAACAAATGGGTGTATCTGTGTTCCAATAAAACTTTATTTACAAACGCAGGTGGTGGGCCAGATTTGGCCTTGGGGCCATAGTTTGCCAGCCTCTGATATTTACCACGTTTGAATTGCTTCATCTCCTCTATCAAGTACAACTACCTTGAGGCAAGGGCAAGTTTTTCCATCCCTGTAGTTTCACCATCTGGTCCAGCACCTGACGCAAAATAAATGATTGTCCTCAAACAAATCAATGAGTGATTTAGTTAACTGTTTACTCAGCTCACACTTAAATAAGAAGAGGAAGAAAAGCAAAGCTGAGCAGCAGAAGGGTATGACAAAGGATGGAGCCCACCCACGAGGCATAAAAAACCCTTCCAAATAGCCCCCACACGATGGAGGTTCTGGCCATTGCATTCAATTTTGTGTGCAGAGTTTCCTTTTGGGTGATGAATTAGATAGAGGTGACGGTTGTGCAACCGCAAAACTGGGTGCCTCTTGGTGGGTGTTGAGTCAAAGGACACAATCAAGTCAAAGATTGGAAAAAGGAAGGATTTATTTCCTGCAGCAAGTAAAGAGAACACTGGGGATCTTTCCCAAATAGCAAAACTGAGGAAGTTTAAGCTAAGGGTACATGCGTATTCATGAAGTGACTTGAGCAGAGAAGAACTCAACATGGAATTGGAGGAAAGGTCAACAAAGTTCAAGCCTTGTGATTGAAGTCACAAGGGTCAATGTCATCACGCCATCCTCTACCTGGAGGGGGGCGCTTAGTTCCTACTGAACTTAAAGACATGTGTCAGATTGTTATATAAAATATATCCCTACAGGTAGAACTAGGACTCTGTTTTGTTGCTAACCTATTGTTTCTTGACTGCTTTTCCTGTGTTCCTGCATTCTCTCACTCATAACTGAGACCTGTTCAAAGTAAGCATTTCGACCAGGCTTAGATCCCCAAATGGCTTAGGCTAGAAAAGGCTTCACGTATGTCTAGAAAGCCATTCCCGGGGACTCCCTAGTGATCCAGTGGTTAAGAATCCTCCTTTCAATCCCTGGTAGGGGAACTAAGGTCCCTCATGCCACAAGACAGCTATGGAGCCGGTGGGTTCTCGAGCCCTCATGCTGCAACTAAGATCCAACAAGATCAAATAAATAAATTTGAAAGAAAGAAGGATATGTCTGGTCCTTTTTCTCCAGGGACTCCCTACCCTATCTGCTTACAGTTACACAACCCTGTGAATGTACTACATGTCACTGAATTGTTCATTTTTATATGGTTGATTTTATGTTTTGTGTATTTCAATCTTTAAAAGCAAAAAAAAAAAGAGAGAGAGATAAACAAATGTGAAACTTTGCTAAAAAGGAAAAACAAAGGCTCCCTCTGGCTGCTGAGTAGACTTACTACAAGGGTGGAACAGAAGTTGAAGTTAATTCTCCAGCTTTAGTCATTTTACTTTCATTGGTTCTATTATTTCGGAAATATTTCTTGAGGGACACAAAATGTTTGGTCTCAATGCTATTGGAACTACTTAAAACTTCTTCTCGGTCTTGGGAAATGCCAAGAAATAAAGATGCTGGGACTTCCCTGATGATCCAGTGGTTAAGACTCTGTGCTCCCAAGGCAAGGGGCTCAGGTTCAATCCCTACTCAGGGAATGAGATCTCACATGCCACAATAAAGACCCAGGACACCCAAATAAATTTTAAAAATAGGAAGAAAGATGTTGCCCCTGAGCAAACTGGTGGGGTTCACAGTTTGATGGTCTCAGACAGATACTGCCCCAGTGTTAGCGTCTTGGAGCAGTAGCTAACACCCTTGGAGATCTTGTTATGTACAAAGCGCCATATTAATATATTTACTTTTGAGTATATGCTTATGAGCTGATGCGCTGGTTTATTGCTGATGCAGCAATAAATCCGTGAGTGCTGCACATCCCTTTCCTTCGGCCTTTATGCTTTTAGCCTCCAGAGGCTGCAAGCTTCAAGTCACCTTCTACTGACTGTGTCCCATCTCAAGACTGTACCACACATCATTTCACTTTCTGCAGCCTTGGTTGGAGAAGAGTGTGGAGTTAAAGATCCCTGGGGTACAGTTGGTCATGATTAACATTGACACATCATATCACATGTTCTCTAGCAGGATATACTTAAAAGGGCTGCTGTAAACTGAAAGTTTGTGTCCTTCTAAATTTCATGTGTTAAGAGTCTAAGCCCCTGTTAATCAGCTATACCCCATATAAAATAAAAAGTTTAAAATTTTCTTTCTGAAAAGAATATATATGATGAAATATTTTATCAGTGTTTAAAAAAGCAATAAATCAGACATTAAAAACAAACAAAAAACCTAAGCCCCATAGAGAACAAATGTATGGACACCAAGGGTAGAAAGGGGGAGGAGGGTGGGATGAATTGGGAGATTGGGACATACATACACTATTATGTATAAAATAGATAACTAATGCGAACCTAGTGTATAGCACAGGGAACTCTGCTCAATGCTCTGTGATGACAAAGAGGGGAAACGTGTATACCTAAAGCTGTTTTACGCTGCAGTGCAGCAAAAACAGACACACCACAGTAAAGCAACTAAGCTCCAATTAAAAAAGAAAAGTTAACCCACAACCTGATGATTTGGGGAGGTGTGATTAGGTCATGAAGGTGGGGCCTTCATGAATAGAATGAGTGCCCTTACATTCAGGGAAGCTGGGTTAAGTGCATAAAACTCTCTGTACTCTTTTTGTAACTTTTCTATAAATCTAAAATCATTTCAAAATACAACTGAGAAGCTTAAGAAGAAAGATTTCAGGTTTTGACCTTCAACTGATTGAAGACATGATCCAGCGGATAAATGTTCCCACCTCCAGCTTTCAAACAGACATTGTTGGGAGAAATCTTTATTCTCTGGCCTGCAGCAGTGACCACAACACACCTCATCTTGGCTTTTCCTCTTTCTCGGTTATATTCTCCCAGCTCTCTCACTCCTCATCCCTGGGGTCACCTCTGACAAGGACCCGTCTCTTTGACCAAACTTTACTCAGGCTCCTCTGAGCTCTCTGGCCAGCCCTTGTTCTTGTCCTACTGAGTCCAGTTGAACAAGAATCTCCGGACGCTTGACACATAACCCAGTTCCTCTTAGTAACTTAGTAACTGATTCCCTCACCCCACCCATTGGCTATAAACTACCAGCTCTCCTCGCTGTATTAGGAGTTGAGGTCAATCTCTCTCCTCTGTTGCCATCAGTTCAGTTCAGTCACTCAGTCGTGTCCGACTCTTTGCGACCCCATGAATTGCAGCAAGCCAGGCCTCCCTGTCCATCACCATCTCCCGGAGTTCACTCAAACTCATGTCCATCGAGTCCGTGATGTCATCCAGCCATCTCATCCTCTGTTGTCCCTTTCTTCTCCTGCCCCTAATCCCTCCCAGCATCAGAATCTTTTACAATGAGTCAACTCTTCGCATGAGGTGGCCAAAGTACTGGAGTTTCAGCTTTAGCATCATTCCTTCCAAAGAAATCCCAGGGCTGATCTCCTTCAGAATGGACTGGTTGGATGTCCTTGCAGTCCAAGGGACTCTCAAGAGTCTTCTCCAACACCACAGTTCAAAAGCATCAATTCTTCGGTGCTCAGCCTTCTTCACAGTCCAACTCTCACATCCATACATGACCACAGAAAAAACCATAGCCTTGACTAGACGGACGTTAGTCGGCAAAGTAATGTCTCTGCTTTTGAATACGCTACCTAGGTTGGTCATAACGTTTCTTCCAAGGAGTAAGCGTCTTTTAATTTCATGGCTGCAATCACCATCTGCAGTGATTTTGGAGCCCTCCAAAATAAAGTCTGACACTGTTTCCACTATTTCCCCATCTATTTCCCATGAAGAGATGGGACCAGATGCCATGATCTTAGTTTTCTGAATGTTGAGCTGTAAGCCAACTTTTTCACTCTTCTCTCTTTTTTATTTTTTTAAAAATTACAATAATGTATTTGTTTTGCCATACATTGACACGAATCAGCCATAGGTGAACACAATCTCCCAATGCCGAAGCCCCCTCCCACCTCCCACCCCACATCCTCTACTTGAATCATCCTGTGCATCAGCCCCATGCATCTCACTCTTCTCTTTCACTTTTCATCAAGAGGCTTTTAGTTCCTCTTCACTTAGGGTGGTGTCATCTGCATATCTGAGGTTATTGATATTTCTCCCAGCAATCTTGATTCCAGCTTGTGCTTCATCCAGCCCATCATTTCTCATGATGTACTCTGCACAGAAGTTAAATAAGCAGGCTGACATTATACAGCCTTGACATACTCCTTTTCCTATTTGGAACCAGTCTGTTGTTCCATGTCCAGTTCTAACTGTTGCTTCCTGACCTGCATACAGATTTCTCAAGAGGCAGGTCAGGTGGTCTGGTATTCCCATCTCTCTCAGAATTTTCCACAGTTTATTGTGATCCACACAGTCAAAGGCTTTGGCATAGTCAATAAAGCAGAAATAGATGTTTTTCTGGAACTGTCTTGCTTTTTCCATGATCCAGCGGATGTTGGCAATTTGATCTCTGGTTCCTCTGCCTTTTCTAAAACTAGCTTGAACATCAGGAAGTTCACAGTTCACGTATTGCTGAAGCCTGGCTTGGAGAATTTTGAGCATTACTTTACTAGCATGTGAAATGAGTGTAACTGTGCGGTAGTTTGAGCATTCTTTGGTATTGCCTTTCTTTGGAATTGGAATGAAAACTGACCTTTTCCAGTCCTGTGGCCACTGCTGAGTTTTCCAAATTTGCTGGCACATTGAGTGCAGCACTTTCACAGCATCATCTTTCAGGATTTGAAATAGCTCTACTGGAATAAAGTCTTCCTTGCCTGTTTAACACTGTCCAGTGCAATTTTTCTTTGACATCTCCCCAATAAATACCTTGAGCCCAAGTCCTTGTCTCAAGGGGTCCTGAACTAAGAAAATCCCCACTAACATGAGGGGATGAGGAAAACGAGGCACATTGAAGTTAAAGTGTAATCTCAAGGTTTAACAGCCAGGAAATGGTAGAGATAAGATATAACAGACAGCCCAGCATCAGAGTCTGCCCTCTTGATGACCACACTATACTGCCTCTAAGAATTAAAGGATTTTTCCGGGACATTCCTGATGGTCCAGTGGCTAAAACTCCATGCCCTCAATGCAGGGGGCCTGGGTTCAATCCCTGCTGGTCCAGAAACTAGATTCCACATGCTGCAACTAAGAGTTCGCATGCTGCAACTAAAGATCCTACATGCTGAAACTAAGACCCGGTGCAGCCAAACAAGTAAATTAATTTTTAAAAAATAATTAAAGACTTTCTGTTTAAAATTTCACTAATTTAAACCCAGGTTTGTGTCCCCATGATTCCCCAACACAAACCTAAACACTGTTCTTCTGCCAACTTATTCAAATAATGTGTGTAAAGCAGAGAAAAGTGACAGCTTGAAACTACTCTAATTTTACTTACAAATAATTGGGTTGATTCATGCTGTATTCTCCAAAATCTACCCCCAAAACTGGTAATCTGATTGGTGTTACAGAGTGCCAAATTTGTCACATACATCTCTTACAATTTTTATAATTCTCCTTCAAAGGCAACACTCAAAAGCAGTCAGTCACAAAACTAGCGTAGTAAAGAAGAGATATTCCAAGATGGGAGAAAGTTAGTTTTTCAAAAGAGATGAAATGAGAAGAAAGAAAGAAAGGCAAGAAGGAGCAAAATGAAAGAGCAGCTCCTGGAAGAAAGAAAGCTCAGTGTTCCATGATGTAAAGACCATTAATACAGGTGGGATAGGATGGGAGGTAGGAGGGAGACTCAAGAGAAATTGTGTTAGTCGCTCAGTCATGACTCTTTGTGACCCCATGGACTGTAGCCCACCAGTCTTCTCTGTCCAGGGGATTCTCCAGGTAAGAACACTGTAATGGATAGCCATTCCCTTCTCCAGTGGATCTGCCCAACCCAGGGATTGAATCCAGGTCTTCTGCATTTCGGGTGGATTCTTTACTGTCTGAACCACAGGAGAAGGCCTGTAAAGATCATCAATAGGGTTAAAAAAATTAAATTGCTATAACAGATACTCAAAAATGTACCAGTTAAAAGAATGTAGAGGTATAGACTTTACTCAAGTAAGCGTCCTCAGATAAGTGGTCCAGCTGTACGTGCCGATGCTCTCTATTTGATTACTAGGGACACAGGTATTTTCCACTTCCTTTTCTCTGTTATTGCATCAGTTACCTGCTTGTGTGCTCAGTTGCTCCGGAGTCTTTGCAACCTCATGGACTATATCCCACCAGGCTCCTCTGCCAATGGGATTTTCCAGGCAAGAATACTGGAGTGGGTTGCCATTTCCTCCAGGGGATCTTCCCCACCCAGGGATCAAACCCCAAGTTGCCTGTGTCTCCTGCATTGGCAGGCAGATTCTTTACCACTGAACCACCTGGGAAGCCCCGTTCGTTTTCTAGGTCTGCTTTAACAAAGTGCCACAAATTGGGTGGCTTAAGACATCATTTACTCTCTGGTGGCCAAGAGTCCAAAATCAAGGTGTTGGCAGGGCTGTGCTTCTTGGCCCGTGGTGAAGTGAAGTATTATTCATGTCTGACTCTTTGCGACCCCATGGACTGTGGCCTGCCAGGCTCCTCTGTCCATGGGATTTTCCAGGCAAGAGTACTGGAAGTGGGTTGCCATTTCCTTCTCCAGGGGATCTTCCTGATCCAGGGATCAAACCCAAGTCTCCCATATTGCAGGCAGGTTCTTTACTGTCTGAGCCACCAGTGCCTGTGACAGTGTAGCTGAAAGTGAGGTCCAATTGCTCACTGCTCAAAAGCCATTAAAGAGGCCAGGTCGGTGGAAAGGAAAGTTTGCCTTATTTTGGATGCAAGAAACTGGGGCAGAAGGTGGAGCCCAAAGGCTGACTCCCCCCACCGTGAAAATCCGGGAGCAAGAGCATTCACAGGTGAAAGGAAGGGGCTACAATGCAGAAACTCTGCATTCACTTCTGCGTACAATGCTGTCAGCTCTGGCAGTCATCTTGAAACTGGTCACTAGTGAGCTGACCAGGGTCATCTTAATTGCTTTAGGTACAGAAAACCATCCCATGGTCTGTTTGTTCTCATTTCCTTGAGGCCAGTTCTCAGAATCGTGGCAACCTATGTCATGGCTACCCTGGAAAAGGAAATGGCAACCCACTCCAGTAATGTTGCCTGGAGAATCCCAAGGACAGAGGAGCCTGCTGGGCTACAGTCCATGGGGTCCCAAAGAGTTGGCCATGACTGAGCATACACACACATGTCCTGGCTATAGTCAGGTCATCATACAGGTAGCTTCTCCCACCTAGTCGGGATTTCAAAACCTATAAGACAGCTTACAGGATATGGCTCAGAATATTATCTATAGCCCTTGAGAAGGAGCTAAAGGTCCTTGACTATGCTTAATGACTAAATGACTATTATTCGGTCTTCTCTGACTGTTTTTCTTTGCTTCTGCATTTTCTCACTTCTCTGATTAGACTTATTCTTAAGATTTTTCCACAGACAAAAGGTTGGCAGAGGGCATAGAGACAAGGATCATAGGGGCTTATTCTGTTTCAATAGCATCACTTCAGTCTCTGCCCCTGTCTTCGTAGGGTCTTCTTTCATCTGTTTCTCTCTGTAGTATCCTCTTCTCATAAGAACACCAGTCATTAGAATAGAGCCCCCACCCCCTTAATGATCTCTTCTTAATGCAAAGACCGTATTTCCAAATACAGTCACTACTGAGATGTTTTTACTCACACTTTTGACACCAAATGCCTGCATTTTTTTCCACATCAATAACCTATTTTCCAACTCTCTGGACCTCAATTGGGTGTCCAAAATTCAATTCAATAATGACACTAACTACCCAAAGTTCATGCCAGACCTCAGAGGTTAAGGGCTCAATTCTACAAGACTGTCCGTCACGTCATATGCCAGTTACAAATCCTGGGCCTCCTGTACTTATGACCAGTTATCTATAAAGGGCCGCCATCATCACCTCCCTGGGTTCAGTAATTTGCTAGATCAGTTCACATAAGAAAGAAAAGTGAAAGTGAAGTCGCTCAGTCATGTCTGACCCTTTGTGACTCCATGGACTGTGGCCCACCTGGCTCCTCTGTCCATGGGATTTTCCTGGCAAGAGTACTGGAGTGGGTTGCCATTGCCTTCTCCAGGGGATCTTCCCACCCCAAGGATTAAACCCGGGTCTCCAACTCAAGGAAAATAGTTCAGTTACTGATTGTTGTTTAGTCACTAAGTCCTGTTTGACTCTTTTGCTTCCCCATGAACTGTAGCCCACCAGGCTCCTCTGTCCATGGGATTTCCCAGGCAAAAACACTGGAGTGGGTTGCCATTTCCTCCTTCAGGGGATCTTCCTGACCCAGGGATCAAACCCATGTCTCTTGCATTAGCGAGTGGATTCTTTGCCACTGAGCCACCAGAGAAGCCCTTAGTTACTATTACTCGTTTATTACAGAGAATATTATAAAGGATACTTTATATGCTTAGAATAACTGAGGTTAGATGATAATATAATTTGGTCAAGATCATACAGTCAGCAAATGGCACAGGGAAGATTGGAACCTCTGTTTCTCCCCTATGCAATGCTGTTCATCAAATATAATAGTACCCTTTCTCATCAGCCAAAAGTAAAACACCATATGTCTGCTTGTTTATTCAAAACACCTGATGAGCTAGTCCTTACCCTCAAGAGGTTTACAACTTCTTTAAAAAAAAACAACAACAACAACCCAGAATCCACTCCACTCTCCATTACTTTCAGTTCAGTTTAGTCACTCAGTCATGTCCGACTCTTTGCAACCCCATGGATGTCCATCACCAGCTCCTGGAGTTTACTCAAACTCATGGCCATTGAGTCGGTGATGCCATCTAACCATCTCATCCTGTGTTGTCCCCTTCTCCTCCCACTTTCAACCTTTCCCAGCATCAGAGTCTTTTCAAATGAGTCAGTTCTTTGCATCAGATGGCCAAAGTTTTGGAGTTCCAACTTCAACATCAGTCTTTCCAATGAATATTCAGGACTGATTTCCTTTAGGACTGACTGGTTGGATCTCCTTGCAGCCCAAGAGACTCTCAAGAGTCCTCTCCAACACCACCAACTGATGCTTTCAAAAGCATCAATTCTTTGGTGCTCAGCTTTCTTTATAGTCCAACTCTTGCATCCATACATTACTACTGGAAAAACATAGCCTTGACTAGACGAACCTTTGTCAGCAAAGTAATGTCTCTGCTTTTTAACATGCTGTCTAGGTTGGTGACATCTTTTCTTCCAAGGAGCAAGTGTCTTTTAATTTCATGGCTGCAGTGACCATCTGCAGTGATTTTGGAGCCCCCCCAAAAAAATAAAATCTGCCACTGTTTCCATTGTTTCCCCATCTCCTTGCCATGAAGTGATGGGAACGGATGCCATGATCTTCATTTTCTGAATGTTGAGCTTTAAGCCAACTTTTTCCCTCTCCTCTTTCACTTTCATCAAGAGGCTCTTTAGTTCTTCTTTACTTTCCGCCATAAGAGTGCTGTCATCTGCATATCTGAGGTTATTGATATTTCTCCCAGCAATCTTGATTCCAGCTGGTGCTTCATCCAGCCCAGTGTTTCTCATGATGTACTCTGCATAGAAGTTAAATAAGCAGGGTGACAATATACCATACAGTTTTGACGTACTCCTTTCCCTATTTGGAACCAGTCTGTTGTTCCATGTCCAGTTCTAACTGTTGTTTCTTGACCTGCATACAGATTTCTCAGGAGGCAAGTCAGGTGGTCTGGTATTCCCATCTCTTTAAGAATTTTCCAGTTTGCTGTGATCCACACAGTCAAAGGCTTTGGCATAGTCAATAAAGCAGAAGTAGATGTTTTTCCTTTAAGTAATAAAATCTCTTGAATTGTAGGGGAGTGTCACATGACCCCCATCTAGAAACTACATTTCCCAGGAGGACTTACTGCCAGGTGTGGCCATGTGACTATGTTGAATCCCAGTGGGATTCAAGCAATCCTCAGAGCAATTTGGGAGTCATCTCCTTAAAAACAAAACTACTCGCCTAGACCCCCTCCTCCTTCTGCTGGGAACTAGGCTATAGAGGCAAGACAGCTCCTACTGTGTATCTGAGGACAGACCCTAGGAGATGGAGAAGAAACAAGACAGAAGAAATCTGGGTTCCTGGATGACCTAATGGAGCACAGAAAAGAATTAATACCCAACCCTATGTGACCTTATTTGCCCGTGTTTAATTTTAATCAAGACTTGAGTCCACACAAAGTATGTAGCAAGAATGAAACGGAATGACTTACTATAAAAGCTTGTTATAAACATTCCATAAAGCTCAAAGCCATGCAACTAATTACAGTAAAATTATTATATGCAGGAAGGTTGTTGTGGTTTAGTCACTACATGGCATCCAGCTCCACTACCTGGTGGACTATAGCCCACCAGGCTCCTCTGTCCACAGGATTTCCCAGGCAAGAATAATGGAGTGGGTTGCCATTTCCTTCTTCAGGGGATCTTTCTGAGCCAGGGATCAAACCCTCATCTCCTGCATTGGCACACGGATTCTTTACCACTGAGCCAACTGCAGGAAGGTAACTGGCAACATTTGGAAACTTCAGGCAAATAGAAGAAGACATCTACTCTAATAGAATTAAGACAGGGTCCAGGATCCTTCAACTTGGGGAACACAGTCTGGGCAGGATTTCCAGCCTCTCAGCCAGTCACAGCATGAGCATACACAGCAGTTCACATCTATATGCAGAAAAACGAGGTGGGATCTTGTATCTAAATGAATTTTCTATAAAGTGAATCGTTTTCAGTGCCCCAAGGAAGTTTTCTATTTAAAGAAATCCTCCTGCAAATTCCTTGACAGAGAACGCTTTCCTAATGGAGTTAGTCACCAGTGAGTCATCTCTACAAAATTCAGATTCGTGATTTGGTCTTAGCCCGATTTGGCCAGAGACGTCAGATAAATTATAGATGGCGTTAATGAATTATAGAGCATTCAAAAGCAAAAGAGGAAAGAGAAAATGGCACGTGAATGTGAACCTATGGACACCAGGGGGTAGATCTTTAAAGTGGTCCCCGTGCGTGCTTGCTTAGTTGCTCAGTCTTGTTCCATTCTTTGCTACACTTTGGACTGTAGCCCACCAGGCCCTTCTGTCCATGGGATTCTCCAGGCAATAATACTGGAGTGGTTGCCTTGCCCTCCTCTTCCCACCCCAGGGATCGAACCCGCGTCTCTTGCATTGCGGGTTCTTTACTACTAGCGCCACCCAGCACCTAATCCTAGCCAAGATCCTACGCTATCCATAATTTCTTAGTTAACAAATGGTCCTGGGGACCGAAAATCAGCTTCTGTCCAATTGGAAAGTGAACGAACGAAGGGAAAGAAAGAGCAACTGGGAAAAGAGTCACCAAGATGAGGTTAAAAAGCAGTGGACGAACAAAAGAAGTCACCGCGGTCAAATTCTTGCAGCCCACCCTCCTCCCTGGGCCCGGTTGCCATGACAACCGAGGGGGCGTCAAGGTAGAGCCTGGAGCACTCCGGAGGCCTCCGCAGGCCCCCGCGCTGGTTGACGCTCGCGCAGACGCCCCGGAACCAGCGTCGTGCCGCGGAGGTTCCACCTTTTGAGTCCCATACTAGACCTCTGCTCCTCGCCGGATCCTTGCCGCGCGGGGAAGCAGGATCGCAGGGACTCAGGAAAAATAAGCAGCTCGTCTGGATGCCCCCTTAGTGCTGAGAGCCCTCTGGAGGACTCTGGAGAAGATCCCCAACTTCCAAGCCGGCACCTTCTTTCAAAGCTATGTGAGACTGCACTTCGGGTCCGTGTGGCTAGCCTCAGTCTCCCCATCTGTAGTGTGCGGGTTCACAGCTCCCTACCCCAGAGGCCAAAGTATATTCATAAAACTGCAAACAGGGCGAGCTCCGTGGTGGAAATGATGGGGTGAAGGCAGCCCTTCAACGGCCCGAGGAGGTGGGCATATTATTCTCATTTTACAGAGAAAGAAACTGAACCCAGAAAAGTAAAGTGAGACCCACTCATGAGGCTGAGGTAGTGCCTAGCAGGAGGAAGAGGGGAAGGTGCCCACCCTGGGGTAACCCCCACTGGAGGATCGGGGACGCCATGAACCTTGTGCCTTGGCAGGAGTGAAACTGAAAGTGACATCGCTCAGTAATGTCTGACTCTTTGCAACCCCATGGACTATACAGTCTATGGAATTCTCCAGGCGAGAATACTGGATTGGGTAGCGGGTCCCCTTCTCCAGGGGATCTTCCCAACCCAGGGTGGAACCCAGGTCTCCCGCACTGCAGAACCCAGCTCTTCTGATTTCAACGGCCAGACGAGGTGGGCGTATTATTCACATTTTACAGAGAAAGAAACAGCCCAGAAAAGTAGTGAGCCACCAGGGAGGAATGAGAGGGTTGTGTTACAATGTTGGGGGTGGGGAGACGGAGTGAAGGCACGAAATAACAACCCAGAGTGCCCCAAACACCATCTGGACTGTAAACAGGATGGGAAAAGTGTTGGATTTAGGAGCCCATATATGCTTACCTTTTGAAACAGTATCTTTGTTGGCAAATTCTTCAGCCCGCTTGGCATCTCCACCAGGGTCCAAATTCTAATCTGAGTTCCCACTTTGATTCCTGTGCCTCTGGGTTTCTCAACATCAGCACTTCTGACATTTGGGACTGGGTCATTCTTTGAGAGGCGGGCTGTTGTGTTCGCTGTAAGATGTTTCGTCTAGCAGCATACCCAGCCCCTACCCCTAGATGCCATGAATATGACTACCTCCAAATGTCACAACCAAATGTCCTCTGGGGGACAACTCTCCCCATTGAGAACCACTAGCCAGAGCCAAAACTGAAGACATTCTGTCTCTGGACTACCCTGATGGCGCAGTGGATAAGAATCCACCTGCCAGTGGACACAGATTCCATCCCTAGTCCAGGAAGATTCCACATGCTGCAGAGCAACTAAGCCCACTACACTGCAACTGCTGAACCCAGTGGGCCTACAGCCTGCGCTCCGCAACAAAAGAAGCCACAGCAATTAGAAGCCCAGGCACCGCTACGCAGAATAGCCCCCGCTCACCGTAACGAGAAAGCCCACACAAGACAGTGAAGATCCAGTGCAGTCAAAAATAAAGAAATAAATAATTTTTAAAAAAACAGATAAATCTACTCATTTTCATTAAATAAATTTTTAATTCTTGGATCATGCTCTATGCCCCAAAGTGGTGGTGGTGTTGCTGTTCGGTCACTAAGTCATGTCTGACTCTTCGCAACAGCGTGGACTGTAGCACGCCAGGCTCCTCTGTCCTCCACTCTCCCCCATAGTTTGCTCAGATTCTCGTCCATTGAGTCGGGGATGCTATCTAACCATCTCATCCTCTGCTGTCCCCTTCGCCTTTGGCCTTCAGTCTTTCCCAGCATCATTCATTCCAGTGAGTCAGCTCTTCACATCATCAAGTGGCCAAAGTATTGGAGCTTCAGTTTCAGCAACAGTCCTTCTAATGACTGTTCAGGGTTCATTTCCTGCCCCAAATTATGTATCATATTAATTCTCTCTCTCTCGAGATCCTTAAAATAGCCCGACTTTCTGGAAACTGGTTATCACAATTGGATTATATGGAACACAATGGATGATTGTAATGGATAGGTCAACTGTGGAATAAGCACTGGCTAAGAATCAGGAGAGCTGGGTTCTGTGCCAAGCTCTGCCATTACAAACTCTGTGGCCTTGTCACTTAAGCTCTCCGGACTGATTTTCCCATCTGTCAAATGAGGATAGTGAGATGATTTCTAAGGACTTGGAAACGCTCAGAGTCTAACAAGATAACTCTCCCCACCTTGAAGTTATTTAAGCCACCCAGCCCCCATCCTAGCACCCTCTTCACCCCTAAATGTCTTTCATTAACATTTTTCAGCCTCCTGGCCTGTCCCCTTAAATATATCTTACAGAGTCAGTTATTCCAGGCTCCTGTTACCACTCAGACAAACTCATTATTTTTCTTGATTCTAACAAGTAAATTATGGTGGCGTTTAACACAGCAGTGGCAGGGGTTTGTTTATAGGAAATTACGATGTTTAAGCACAAACACACCCTGATATTTGCATGAGGAAAAATAAAACTAAAAGTGGTCTTTTAAAATGCCCCCATGATGTACTGCTTAAATTACAGGAATGTCTCAAGCATCCAAATAAATTATGCTGACCTGTTTGGTCGTCACACAAAAAGCCATGTTTTGTTTAGTCACTCACTCAGTTGCCCAGACTCTGCAACTCCATGAACTGTAGGCTGCCAGGCTCCTCTGTCCATGGGATTTTTCAGGCAAGAATACTGGAGTGGGTTGTCATTTCCTTCTCCACGGGGTCTTCCCCACCCAGGAATTGAACCTGTGTCTCCTGCTTTGGTAGGTAGGTTCTTTGCCCCTAAGCCACCTGGGAAACCCACAGGTTTCCATAGATCATCCATTTAATTAATTCTCTTCAGCACCCACCTGCCTTTCCACATGCTCTGCAGTTGCCAGATTGGGGTAATGGGTCAGAAGATTCTACGTCCTGTCTTCAAAGAGCAGCAACTTGAAGTAAGGAATGAGATATCCTGCTCACAGAGAACCGTCTGCCCAAGATGATCCAACCTGAACCCACCAGTATGTAAGCTCAGGAGGGCAAACATCATCCGTTTTACTTATCGCTGCATCTCCCATGCTTGGAAAAATTCTAGACACCTAGTTGTGCGTGCATACTTAGTCGTGTCCAACTCTTTGCAACCTGACGGAATGCAGGCCACCAGGCTGCTCTGTCCATGGGATTTTCCAGGCAAGAATACTGCAGTGGGCTGCCATTTCCCCTCCAGGGGATCTTCCTGACCCAGGGATTGAACCCACATCTCCTATGTCTCTTGCATTGGTAGGTGGAGTCTTTACCACTGAGCCTCGTGGGAAGCCCCAGACACCTAGAAGTACTCAATAAATGAGTCAAATGAATGACTGAACAAGATACAGTTCAGTAAGTCATAAATAAAGTCAATCTAAATATTTTGCTTGAGGTTTAAGGTTGTGTTGCAACCCCCCCAGGAAGTATTGGCATAGTAGACAACATTTCTCTCTTTTCCCTCCTCCCTTTTTTCTGTTACCCTCACCAGTTCTCTCACTGACAAAGCATCTCCTCCCTAATCAGCACCCTTTTGGAGGGCAGCATTCATGCGCATTCCTTGTCACAGGAGGAGAAAGAATTTATGACCTAGGATGCATGCTGGGGGAAGAGGCTGGCACGTCTGTGTTCCCCAAGCATGATTCCTCTGCCCCAGTCTTATCCCCAAAGCTGGTTCCATACAGTTCTGGTTTGCTGTTTGAAAATGTCATCTTTAGGAAGGTGAATCAGACGGTGAATGCCACCTCCCTGGTGGTCCAGTGGTCAAGAATCCACCTTCCAATGCAGGGGACACAGGTTCTATCCCTGGTCAGGGAACTAACATCCCACATGCTGTAGCTAAGAGTTTGCAGGCCACAGCTAAAGATCCTACATGCCACAACTAAAACCCAGCACAGCCTAATTAAAAAAAAAAAATTTTTGTTTAAGAATATTTTTTTAAAAGAGAACAGGAAATGCCTTATTGCTGGTACCATTAATCATTCCTGGCCTCTTTCTTGCAGCCATACACCAAAATGCACCGAGTTATTCCTTCAAAGGCTTTTAGAAAGCCAGAAACGCTGGGAGTGTCTCTGTTTCTCCAGTTCTTTGCTCTCTTCCTAAATTTCAGGAACAATCGGTTCCAAGAGATTGTCAAACCCTTCCTATGGCACGCCAGGCTGACTAAAATAGCGAGCAGCAGAGCCAAGAATAGAACCCAAGAATCCAGTTTTCCTAAACCCATAAAAGTCCCAGGCCTCCTTTAAAAGTCCTTTGAACTTGGTGCAATAAAAGCAGCACCTGAATTAAGCATGTTATTCTTCTTGTGGAGGTAATTCACAGATGGCATTGAGCTCGTCAAGGTCCAGACCTCTTTCTTGTTCTTTCTTGCAGATTAAAGAGCCACAGTGCATGATGTGCCCTCGTGGCTTCTAGGTGCCCTTCCACCACTGGGAAGGGAGGCTCCCTGTCTCATTTAATCCAGTCCTACTTTCTTCCTTTTTAGAGACACAGTTCAGTTAAAGATCTCTCTTTACCCTGAAAAGCCCCTTGCATCGCTACACTCCTCTTGCCACACACAAAATATTTCTATGGCTCAGTGGTAAAGAATCCAGCTGCTAATGCAGGAGATGCAGGAGACGCAGGTTCAATCCCTGGGTCAGGAAGATCCCTGGGGAAGAAAATTAGAACCCACTCTAGTATTCTTGCCCGAGAAATCTCATGGACAGAGGAGCATGGCGGGCTACAGTCCTTGGGGTCGCAAAGAATTGGACACAACTGAGCATGCACACACATGGTTGATTTGCAATGCTGTGTTAATTTGCTGCTGTACAGCAAATGTGATTCAATTACACACAGATATACATCCTTTTTATATTCATTTCCATTATGGTTTATCCCACAATGGTGAATACAGTTCCCTGTGCTAGACAATAGGATCTTGCTGTTTATCCATCAGATGTTCTTTTTCAAGATTTTTGTTTCCCCCAAAGACTTTAGCCTCAGGGACTTACCTGAAAGCTCAGTGGTTAAGAACGTGCCTGTCAATGCAGGGGACTTGGGTTCGAACCGTGGTCAGGGACCTAAGATCCCACATGCTGTGGAGCAGCTAAGCCTACACACCACATAGAGCCCACATGGTCCAGAGCCCATGTGCTGCAACTGAGCCTGTGCACCTCAAAGAAAGATCCCAAAGGGTGCAACAGAGATCCCTGGCGCCACAGCTAAGACCCGATACAGCCAAATGAATAAATAATTTTAAAAAGCATGTCATCTCTGAATAAGGACAGTCGTTCTTTCGTTAAAAAAAAAAAAAGACTTTAGCTGCCGAATAAAGCAGGTGCAGCAGCTAACCAGTGGAGGTGCGGCACTGAACTTTCTAGCTCTGGAGGTCCTCTCCTGCCCCTCCTCTGGAGTTCATGGCGAGAGCACGAAGGCTCCCTGGGTGCCCCGTGTGCTCAGAGCCTGGCCTTGGAGGAGTGACTCATGCCGGACCTGGTCCTGTCCTTTCTGCCTTCCACCAGGAAGAGGATTTTCTAGAATCCGATGAGACACTTGAATGTTGTTCTGATCACACCAGGATCTTACAGAGGCAAAAGTATAGGCACTGAGGTTTCTGTTTTGTCTGGAAGTTGATTTGAAAACATGTCCAGCTGCATTTTCTGGAGTTCTTGATTCAACCTTTCATTTTCTCTCTGGACTCAGACCCCCCAACCACCAAATCATGAGCTCTGATAATGCTGGAAAATGGGTTAAGTGGCAAGGACAACATCACATTGAGAGATCCCTGATCCATTCCTTGTGCTGGCTTTGTAGGCCCCTGCATTTCAAATCTCATTACCTTGTTTTCCATAATCAAAGAGCTTGCACCATTGGCCAGCTTCAGTGCTCACCTGCAAAAGATGATTAACTTGGTTTTTCTGGTTTGCACTTTATTTTTACTGTTCTATAGTTATTTCATATTTTGCAGTTCTACCTATAAAGTGAATTGTTTAAGGCTCCCCCGTCTTGGGGTTGGTCCTCACAGAAAATGAAGTGACTCTGAAGTTTGTAAATTCCATGTGTAAAGTCCATGTCTTAAGGCACTCACACAGTTACAGTACTTTTGCTTGCAAGAAAGAGAAACTTGTTCAAATTAGCTTAGACAATGAGGAGAGTTTGTTACAGGGATAAAATACAGGGATATATCAAGGCACCTAAGAACTGAAAGTTCTCCAAAGATAAGGAAAATTTCTGTCTCTATCTCCTGCTCTTTTTCAAATTTTATATTTATTTATTTATTTATTTATTTTTGGCTGTGGTAGGTCTTCATTGATGTGCACAGGCTTTCTCTAGTGGTGGTGCCCAGTGTATCACTGCAGTGGTTTCTCTTGTTGTAAAGCATGGGTTCTAGGGCATATGGGCTTCAGTAGTTGGGGCTCGTGAGCCCAGTAGTTGCAGAGCATGGACTTAGTTGCCCCGAGGCACATGGAATCTTCCTGGACCAGGGATTGAACCCGTGTCCCCTGCAATGGCAGTAGATTCCGAACCACTGGACTACTAGGGGAAGATCCCCCCCCGCCCCCCTTCTCTCTCTCTTTCTCACCACATGGTTGCTTATCTCTGCTCTTCTCTGCTCCTGGCTAAAGATGGCTTCTCACTAAGTCCTAAAGTTCTATGTCCTCAGATCTAGCCACCAGCAGATTTCTGAGCCTCTCTGAATCCCGGCTAAATTCCCGGGAGCAAACCCCATTGGCCCAGCTTGAGTTAAATCCATACCCCTGATCCAATCAGCTGTGGCTAAGGATGGGCCATAAATGTTAGAAATGCTGCAGCGCCCTCTGGAGGTTGGATGTTCTCACACACAGGAAGAGGTGGGGGCCGCGCAGGCACCCCAACCCTGTGCCACAACTACTGAGCCCACGCACCTAGAGCCTGTGCTCCACAATAGGAGACGCCTGTGCGCGACAACAAAGAGCGGCCCCTGCTCACTGCAACTAGAGAAAGCCCACACGTAATAACGAAGGCAATGGCACCCTACTCCAGTACTCTTGCCTGGAAAATCCCATGGATGGAGGAACCTGGAAGGCTGCAGTTCATAGGTTCGCTGAGGGTCGGACACGACGGAGCGACTTCACTTTCACTTTTCACTTTCATGCATTGGAGAAGGAAATGGCAACCCACTCCAGTGTTCTTGCCTGGAGAATCCCAGGGACAGGGAGCCGGTGGGCTGCCATCTATGGGGTCGCTCAGAGTCGGACACGGCTGAAGCGACGCAGCAGCAGCAGCAGCAACAAAGACCCAATGCGGCCAAAATGAAAGACATTTTAAAAAATAAGTACATAAAATGTCTAACCTATTGGGCCTGCTTTCTGAGCTGGACTGGGCTGGGCTGAGCTGAGCTCTGACTGGGGGTGAAGACAGAGGTAGGGCTCCAACCACAGACTCTTAGAAGTGGGAGGGAGCTGGAGGACCGGCATGTGGAAGACAGGTCAGTCCTCTTTGACCCCCGAAGGCAGGAATAGAACCACATAGTCCGTGCCAATAGCAGGGGAAGTGGGTTTCAGTTTGATGTAAAGAACTTCCTGGTGCTTAGAGGTCTCCTTCTTCTCATTCTGCTTCAGTCCCCCAAAGCCACACCATGAGGAATGCCCTCCTCGGCCCACTGATTTCTTTCTTCCTATTCAAACTGTTTCCCAATTACATTTGTAGACATCTACTGCATTTGTTCCCATGGGTAGGCTGAGCTGTCCCACTTTACAGATGAGTAAACAGAGATGAGGTGACTTGGTCAGGGTCCCGCTCCAGAGCTAGAATTCAAGTCCCTTCCTGTCACCCTGCCCAGCCTGGCTAACTGTCTTTCTCCCCTGAATGGGTTCCCTAGCCTCACAGGAACTGGCCTGCCTTTGGCATCTTTATAGACAGTCTCTTGATATCTCAGGCTGATGTTTGTTTCCATCACCTGCCCCGTGTGGAAGTAATGAGTGAAGATCTACGTGTCCCTTGAAAGCCGATGGTTCTCACACTCCTCTTTCTGAAAAGAGTACTCACAAAGGGGGTATTTTGTGACTTTTTAGTCACTAGTTCTTCTTTCAGGTGCAAGACAAGGATTTAACCAAAATCCAGAGGTAATAAGCAAGATTACTGAGGTTGAGAGAGGCTCCATCTTGTTCCTCAGGATCTAGGAGCCTTCCTCTGCCCTGCCCACCCTCACACCTAGATTTTGTTTTGTTGGTGGTTTGGGGTGGCATGGTTTGGCCGCACCATGCAATATGCATGATCTTAGTTCCTTGACCAAGGATCAAACCTGGACCTCCAGCAATAGGAGTGCAGGGTCTTAACCACGGGACCGCCAGGGAAGTCCTTGCCTTGCTCCTCTTTATCTGGCTCAGGTGTCACCCCTCACAGGGGTCTCACTGATCCTCACTCATGCCCACTCCCAAACACCTTACTCTTGTTAAAGGTTCCTACTGGTTTCACACCCCTTATGTTTCATGCATACAAACCAAGGCAGTATAGCTCAGAGGTTAAGGGAACAAAGTTTAGCTCAACAGATGGAGGTCACATCTTCCACTCCTCACTAGCTGTGCAACCTAGGGGTAGTTACTTAACCTCTCTGGTCCTGTCTCCTCATTCATAAAATGAAAATGGTAGAGTATTCATCTCCTGGAATCAGCATTCCCGGGTGATATATGTGACAAGTGAGCACTGGTGAATGATGTCTGGTGAATAGTGAGCACTTTCTTTACAGCACTATGATTATAGATCTGACTTATGAGGGCTCTAGAACAGGGCCTGGCACCAAATAACAGTGTAATAATAGCAATCATAGTAGTAGGGTGCTTAGTTGCTCAGTCATGTCCAACTCTTTGCAACGCTATGGACTGTAGCCTGGCTCCAGTATTCTTGCTAGGCTCCTCTGTCTATGGCATTCTCCAGGCAAGAATACTGGAGTGGGTAGCCATTCCCTTCTGCAGGGGATCTTCCAGACCCAAGCATCAAACCTGGGTCTCCTTAATCGCAGGTGGATTCTTTACTGTCTGAGCCACCATTATAGGAGATTTGACTTATGAGAGCTTTAGAACAGAGCCTGGCACCAAATAACACAGTCGTAGTAGCAATCGTAGTGGTAGCGTCATTTTTCACACTGTCCATGATAAATTGTCAGTTGGCATGTCTGCATCAGTGAGAAATAGGTGTGTCCTTTGCTTTCAAATTCCCATGGTCTGACAAAGAGCAGACACCTAGTAAACAGCTATTGAATGAACAAATGAACAGATTCTGCTAGGCTCTACAAGGCACAAGAGTACATTCAAAAGCCATTGTCCCATGCAGAAGGCAAAATTAAGCTGGTCCGAATGACAACCCACTCCAGTGTTCTTGCCTGGAGAATCCCAGGGACGGGGGAGCCTGGTGGGCTGCGGTCTATGGGGTCACACAGAGTCGGACACAACTGAAGCGACTTAGCAGAAGGCCCTGAGACAAGGGCCAGACAGTACATTTTCAGGTTCCATGGCCCACAGACGTTCTGTGACAACCATTCAACTCTGCCGTTGTCATGGGAAAGCAGCTATAGACAACAGGTAAATGAATAGGCATAGCTGTACTCCAATAAAGTTTTATATATAGACATTAAAATTTGAACTTCATGAGGTCATACGGTGTTATCCTTTTGATTTCTTCCCACCCCCTCCCCCTCGTCAACTACTTTAAAAAATGGAAAAACAATTCTTATCTCACTAGGCACTCAAAAATAAGGGGCTGTGGAGAAGGAAATGCCAACCCGCTCCAGTATTCTTCCTGGAAAAGTCCATGGGCAGAGGAGCCTAGCGGGCTGCATTCTATGGGGTTACATGACTGAGCACTCGTGCATGAGGGTGGAGGGAGACGGGTTGGTAGCAATAAACTGGTAAAACTTAAAATATACATATATATATATATATATATATATATATATATATATATATATATATAAAATAGGCTAGTTCGATTCGGCCCGGGATATGGCAACCCACTCCAGTACTCTTGCCTGGAAAATCCCATGGACGGAGGAGCCTGGTAGGCTACAGTCCATGGGGTCGCAAAGAGTCGGACACGACTGAGCGACTTCACTTTCTTCACCTTATGGAGAGGCCCACCCTCGCCCCACGGATTAGGCGGGCTGGATCTGGCTCTGGGGAGCGCGCGGTCTGAAAGGCGGGCCCTGGGATGGGTCAGGCAAATGGGCGGGGCGAGGGTGGGGCATCGTGTCGGGCGTGCAGTTGGGAAGGGCAGGCCCGATTGGTCTGCTCCAGCGGCACAGGCGTGCTGGACATCCAGCCCATCAGCGCGGCGCTGCCGCCTCGCCCCGCCCCGCGCAGGCGTCTCAGTCAGCGGAGAGTGCGCCACGCCCCCTTGCGCGCCCGGAAGGGACTTCCGGGACGGGCTCGCCGTGACGTCAGCAGGAGGGCAGGTAAGTGCGGGAGGGCAGAGGGGCGGGCAGGCCCGGTTTGGCTAGGGGTCTGTCCATTTCCTCACCAGGCCTTGAGCCGCCCGAAGGGGGAGAAAGTGCCGGGTCCGCGGAGCTCTGCGGACGTGGGCCTGGTACTCAAAGCCGCCCGCGACCCAGCCTTAACCCCCGACCCCAAACCCCGGACCCCGGCCCATATCCGATACCTCTTCAGGTTTTCTTTAGGGACAGTAAGCCCTTACCTCGCTGCGTCGTGGTGAAGATTTTGTAAAATGACGCTTGTAAAATGGTTTGTCATGAGAAATAATCAAAACGACCATCGTTTAACTTTGCATCAGGCGCTGTTCTAGATCTTTATTTAACTCAACGAGTCTTGACAGTAGCCTTATCAGGTTGATACTTTTATAAACCCCACTTTACAAGTAAGAAAACTGAGGCTCAGAGAGAGAAGGAATTTGCCTGTGCTGCTAGAAAGCAGCAGAGTCAGGATCCAAGCCCCAGCATTGGCCCTGAGCCAATGGGATTTATCGTTATTCTTGACACCAAAAACCAGAGATTTCTATACATCCCCCATAGTCCAACCTGTGCCACTCACTGGGGGGATAAAACCACTGAGAGACCCAAATTCCTGTAAATGGAGTGCTCACTCTGGGCAGGCATTACCCAGTGTGTTATTTCGTTTACAGCAACCACAGAAAGTCTTCTTGCTGTCATCCACTGTTTACAGATGAGGAACTCTACACTCAGGGAGGCTCAGACAATGGTCAAGGTTCCCTAGCTAGTGAGGAATGGAGCTGGAGTTCCAGCCCAGGGAACTCTTTGTCCCTAAAGCTTGGGTCTTGAGAGTCCCTCAGGCTGCAAGGAGATCCAACCAATCCATCCTAAAGGAAATCAGTCCTGAGTATTCATTGGAAGGACTGAAGCTGAAACCAGTATTTTGGCCACCTAATGGGAAGAACTGACTCACTGGAAAAGACCTGATGCTGGGAAAGGTTGAAGGCAGGAGAACAGAACAACAGAGCTGGTTGGATGGCATCACCGACTTGATGGGCATGAGTTTGAGTAAGCTCTGGAGTTGGTGATGGACAGGGAAGCCAGGTGTGCTGCAGTCCATGAGGTTGCAAAGAGTCGGACACGACTGAGTGAACTGAACTGAAAGCTTGGGTGGGCACTTGCTGTTTTGTTAGTATTTTTAGTTTGGAAGTGACTTTAGGAGAATCTGGTCCAGGGGTACACATTACAGGTGGAGGATCTGAGGTGTAGAGGGGCTCAGGATGGGATGGTGGAAGACTTTATATCTGGGGCGTTTCACCCTGCCTCTGCCTTCTCGTTGGCTTCTGAACTCGGGCAAGTTATTTAAGCTCACAGATGCTCATTTGTCAGCTGGAGATAATAACATCAGTGGAGTGTGTGACACACTAACTATTAGAGAGCACACAGCTAAGTTGGCAGAAATTATTAGAGACTTTTCTGACTCCAGCACAGGGAGCCAGCAGACTCCACTCACAGGCCAAAATCAGACCACGGCCTGATTTTGTACAGCCTGCTGGCACAAAATGGTTTTAACTTCTTAAATGGTTGGAAGAAAAAAAGAATAATATTTTGTGACAGGTGACAGTCCTGCGAAATTCCAATTTCAGTGTCCATGAATAAAGTTTTGCTAGGATGCAGCTTCACCCATACATTAACATACTCTCGGCTACTTTCTGGCTGAGGCGGCTCAGTTGAGTCTTTGAGACAGAAATGCTGGCCCCTCAGTGGAGAAAATTTGCCAGTCCCCAATCTGGACTACACTTCAGTCCCTCGTAATGTCTATTCTCTCTTTTTTTAATTTCTTTTAGTTTTTTTAAATTGAAATACAGTTGATTTACAATGTTGTGTTAATTTCTGCTGTACAACAATGTGGTTTAGTTATACATTTTATATACATATATATATACACACATACACACACATTCTTCTTTAGATATTCTTTCCCGTTGCGGTTTATCATAGAACACTGAATAGAGCTTTCTGTGCTATACAGTGGGACCTTGTTGTCCATCCAGTCTGTAATAGTTAGCATCCGCTAACTCCACATTCTCATAGCGTTTCTCTTTAGCGTCAGGTTGAACTTCCTTCTGTTTGACTAGAAAGTCTCTCCTCTGGACAGGCAGGGGGAGGGACGTCTCCCCACCCCACATCAAAGGAGCCCGACATTTAACACCTGTGTCATTGACACTGGTTCTTATGGAACCTCAGTCAATTATCAGAGGTTCACACAGTCCGCATTTATCAGGAACTGTCCCGGGTGCCACAGACGTAGCACAGTGTGACCTCGCAGAGGAGACAGACTGTAAACAAGTAAACAGACACAGGGCGACATGATAGAAGGTCCAGGGAGGGAAGTGACTTGAGGTCACGTAGTCAGGTGAGGCCTCTCACTGAGGTGATGTCTGAGCTGAGATCCGTGGCTGCGGACTTCTGGTAGAATAGCACTTGAGGCAGTGGGCCTGCACCTACTGAGCCTTCTAAGGCAGGAAGCCAGCGTGACTGGAACAGGGAGAGGGAGCGGGGTAAGAGTTGGGCTTGGGGAGGCAAGCAGGGCCCCCGCAGGCCATGGAAAGGGACTCGACTTGATTCTCAAGGCCATGGGAATCCCCTGGAGGGTTGGGTGGGTGGTTGTTTGTTTGTTTGTTTGTTTTTTGGTTGTGCTGGGTCTTTGTTGCTGCACGAGCATTTCTCTGGTTACGGTGAGTGGGGGCTACTCTGTAGTTGCAGTGTGCCAGCTTCTTATTGTGGTGACTTCTCTAGTTGCAGAGTACAAGTTTTAGGACACTCAGGCTTCAGTAGTTGTGGCCCATGGGCTCAATAGTTGCCGCTCCTGGGCTCCAGAGAGTAGGCTCTATAGTCATGCCACAGGGGCTTAATTGTTCTATGTGGCCCTGGGCTCTTCCCAGACTGGAGATCGAACCGAGTCTCCTGCATTGGCAGGTGAATTCTTTACCCCTGAGCCACCAGGGGAAGTGTTTTAAGCCCCCTGGAGGCTTTTAAGCAGAAGAGCTGTAGTTCAGATTTATATTTGAAGAGATCCTTCTGGCCCTTATGAGGAGAACAGACCGTGAGAGTCAAGGCCAGAGCCAGGAGCCTAGCGAGGAGGTGACGGTACTCCTCCAGGTGAGCGATGATGGGGGCCATGGAGGGGTGAGAAGTGTCAGCTGGGAAATATATGTTGGATGGAGAGTGGACGGGACACTCCCTTTCCAAATAGCCAAACCACTCCATGGATGCCTCCTGCACCTAGGGGTAGGACTACCACACACAGCCCCCCGCATCTTCACAGGGAATCTGTGGACTGCTGAGCTGTCCAGAAGGGCAGCACTGAGCAGTGAGTCCACAAAGCAGTGTCTCATTGTCTTTTCAGATTGGCCAAGTGGAGGGCGAGGACCTGTAGGCAGCTACCAAGATGGTAAGTAGACGGGCTCACTGGGTTTCTCTTCTGGTCTTTGATACCGGGGGGCTAAGTAGCCTCCTCTCCCCACTAAAAGTCTCCTTCCCCATCCTTACCCCTGACCCCAAGCTCTAAGGTATTTTTAAACTCTGCATCATGGTCTTCTCAGTGGAGTGGTTTTCAGACTTTGTGTATGCGTGCACACTAAGTCGCTTCAGTCATGTCTGACTCTGCGCAACCCTATGGACTGTCACCTGCCAGGTCTGTCCATGGGGAATTCTCCAGGCAAGAATACTGGAGTGGGTTGCCATGCCCTCCTCCAGGGGATCTTCCCGACATAGGGATCGAACCCACATCTCTCATGTCTCCTGCATTGGCAGGCAGGTTCTTTACCACTGGAGCCCACCTGGGAAGCCCAAACTTCTGTGCGTGCTAAAATCACCCCAGAAGCTTTTTTGCTTTTCTTTCCTTTTTTAAAAAATGAGGTGAAATTCACATAACGTAACATGAACATTTTAAAGCATGTGATTCAGCAGCATTTAGTATATTCACAATATTTTGCAACAACCACCTCTCTCTAGTTCCAAAACATTTCCATCACCCACAGAAGGAAACCTTATACCCAATAGCAGTCACTCTCATCCCAACCACCCACACTCTCAGTCCCTGGCAACCCCCGGTCGGCTTCCTGTCTCTGTGGATTTGTCTATTCGGGACCTTTCATGTCAAGAGAATCCTGTACCATGTGTCCTTTTGTATCCAGTTTCTTTCACTTAGCAGGATGTTTTCAAGGTTTATCTGTTAAAACATTGTAGCAGGTATTAGAGCTTCCTTCCTTTTTATGGCTCAGTAATATCCCATCACATGGTTGGACTACAGTTTGTTTATCCATTCATCCATTAATGGACATCTGGGTTGCTTCCACCATTTGGTTATTGCAAACAAACATGTATGCACAAGGATGTGTAGAAACATGTTTTCCAGGTTGCTTACCTGTGTCCTGTGTAGAAACATGTTTTCCAGGTTGCTTTTGCAAAGTCCTGTGTCTTGTGTGACTTCCCTAGTCAGGGAACAAGATCTCAAGTGCTGCACCTAAGACCCAGTACAGCAAATAAATTTTTTTTTTTTTTTCTTCAAATGGGCTTCCCTGATGACTCAGTGGTAAAGAATTCTCCTGCCAATGCAGGAGACGCAGGTTCAATCCCTAGGTCAGGTAGATCCCCTGAAGAAGAAAACGACAACCCACTCCAGTATTCTCACCTGGAGAATCCCATGAACAGAGGAGCCCCATGGGGCCGCAAAGAGTCGGACATGACTTAGCAACTAAACAACAACCACCACCACACCAAAAAATAAAGAAAGGAAAAGCCCCGCTTCCGGGCGCCAGAGCAGGTGCCGTGTCAGGTGTCTGTGGTTTAGAAACTCCTCAGGGACTTCCCCGGTGGTCCAGTGGCTAAGATTTTGTGCTTCCAGTGCAGGAGGCCCAGGTTCGATCCCTGGTCAGGTAACTAGATCCCGGCAAATAAAACCCGGCACAGCCAAATAAATGTTAAAAATATATAAATGTATGGTTATAACGTGCAGCCAGGATTGAGACCCACTGCTTTGGTAGATCATTGAGTCAGTTCAGCGGGTGGCTGCTAGCAGTTACAAGAGAGACTCTCCCAGCTGGATGATCATTCTTTCCTGAAACCTGTGCTTCAATGGTATTACGTGTATATGTGGTGTTAAATGTGTCTTATTTTAAGTCACAGTCCCAAAATAACTGTGAAAGCCATTGTTCTAGGAGAGAGTGACCCTCGTGGAATTTTCCACAGCAGTGGTGGCGGAGCATGTTTTGGTTTGTTCTGTTCTGTTGGCGGAGCCGTGGAGCTTACAGGATCTTAGTTCCCTGACCAGGTGTTGAACCTGGGCCACGGCAGTGAAAGCACCAAGTCCTAAACACTGGACTGCCAGGGAAGTCCTGACAGTGGGGTTTTTTTCTCCCTAAGTCTCCAGTCCTCAGCCACACATCCTCCAGGAAGTCCCTGTCTCCCTCGTCCAGGTCTCGCCCTTGAGGCTACACAGGTAGGTCTCCTGCAGGACCCACCCTAAGTCATGTCTCTCTTCTGCTTTCCAGGGTGAAAGGAAAGGCGTAAACAAGTACTACCCTCCGGATTTCAACCCTGAGAAGGTAAGGGGCAGCCTTCCTTCTCCATGTCCACGATAGCAAAGCAACCCCTGGGCAGGGACCCAATACATCATTCCCTCCTGGAGTCAGACATCATCCCCTCCTGCACTCAGGACCACGGCTGCAGAAGCCCAGGCAGCCGGAGAAGCCTCCTGCCTTACGCTCATCCCCTGGGTCTCGGGGCAGCCTTCCCTCCTGGGCGGTCAGTATGGGCCTCAGCGGACCCACCATTGGGTGTGCCGTGTTTCCAGCGGAGCCAGGAGGAGATCCCCTCGCCCTTCCGGCTCCAGCTCCTCTGGCCTCCTCGTTGTTCCCTCTGCCCATTTAGACCCACAAGGCTGCTTTCCTTCCTTTAGGTCTCCTCACAGAGCGCCTCCCTGACCACCGCCTTCTGTTCTGTCTCATGACTGAGTGCTTTATTTCTCTCATAGCTCTCACAACTCCCTGGCACATAGTTTATTTCTTTGCATGTTGTCCATCTCTCCACCTGGAATGTCTGCTGCTCAAGGCCAGGGACACGCATCTGTCTCGTTCAGGCTGTGTCCCCATGCTGGGCGCTCAGAAGGGGCCTTTGAATGAGTCAGAGCATCCTGGCTGGTGGTCCCTGCTGACTCTGCTTTTCTATGCCACAGTCTCCCCATATATAGGTCCAAAGGGGAAACAAAACGACCTGGCCTCCCAGAAACATGGAGGGATTGAAGTGAGACGAGGCACATAAAGTGCCTGGCAGCCATTTGCCGGTCTTGTCGCCTCACTCAGTCCTCCCTACGACACCCGGAGGCAGTTATGATCCTTGTCGCCAACTGACTCGGAAAACCAGGCTCAGAAAGGCAAAAAGATGAGGTCACTGCCCAGGGTTGCACAGTTTATGTAGCTCTGCCCACTTCACCAAAGCCTCTGTGCCTCCCGTTTGCTGTTAACACTCCCAGTGGAGCATAAGAATGAGGCCTCTCTCAGCCTGTGGGATTGGGCCTGAGCTCCCCGACTCAGCAGTGCTAATCTGCTTCCTCTTCCTTACCACACAGCATGGCTCGCTCAACAGATACCACAACAGCCACCCGCTTCGGGAGCGGGCTCGGAAGCTGTCCCAGGGCATCCTCATCATCAGGTAAGGCCTTGATCATCACCATGCCCTTTGCAGCGTAACTGCAGCCAGAGTCTCAGGTATGGAGACCCAGAGAGAATCCACGCAGACAAGGACAAATGAGCTGTTCTCTGTTTGTATAGGTTTGAGATGCCCTATAACATCTGGTGCGATGGCTGCAAGAACCACATCGGCATGGGTGAGCTGCCTGTTCCCCACCCCGCCCCCACTATTCAGCCCCACGGCCAGTGAGCCCCTTAAGTTGCTAAGTGCTGTGAGAGACCATCTCGCTGACGCCCCAGTCGAGAGTCGAGGAGAAGATAGATCCCCCCCTTCACTACCCCCAGTAACTGGTGGGCTGTGGCCACATCATGGCAGAGCAGTTAGGAGGCTCTGGGTTCAGATCCCGTCCCTGCCACTCCCTAAGCTTAGCAGTCCTTAGCAGGCAACAGAGCCTCCATGCACCTTGGTTTACCCATCTCTGAATTCATATGATACGAGTACCCGCCTGCATGGCATACCAAGTGCTTAGTGCAGAGAAAGAAAGAAGGAAGGGTGGGCTTTTATTATTTTTCTAGAGAATATCTAGGTTTGGGGTTTTTTTTTCCCGCTAATTAGGTGATATATTCTGGGCTCTGATCTTGCTTTACTAAGTGAAAAAGGCTTAAACTACAAAAACAGTACTTGGGGTGGTGGATAGTGTGGCCCCACTGGTTTTCTTTCCCTGGGAGGCTGGGGGCTGCTCTGGTTCACAGCCTTGAGGGTCAAGCTGAGCCCTGCTCTTGGTGCCCTGAGAGCCACGTGGCCTTTGGAGCAGGTGTCCCTGGCTGGGTCTGATCAGGGGGATGTGTTAGAGGGGTCACTCGGCCTCCACAGTGGGGTGACCTGGCCCTTCCTTCTTGCACTGGTCCCTCCTCTGAAAGCCACCAGCTCCTATTTATAGAGCAGGCTCTCCCCTGGGCTGGGTGCTGTGGGATGGGCTGGGGATGTCTGCACTGCAGAGAAGGAAACGCAAGCCAGGAGGGCCGAGTCACCCACCGCAGGCCTCAGACCCCTGTTTCTGCATCCACCTGTGCGCCTGTGGGCACAGTCGGGTTCGAATGCTACAGGCAACAGTAAGGGCATGGGCGGCGGCAGGCCAAGCCTACAAGCCCTCATGCACGCCATGTGCTGTCCACTGAGGACTTTACTCGCTCATTTATTTTTGGCCACACTGTGTGGCTTGAGGGGTCTTAGTTCCCCCACCAGGGATCTGAATCCGCGCCCCCTGCAGTGGAATCGAGGAGTCCCAACCACTAGACTACCAGGGAAGTCCCAGAACCAGCCCTTTGGGGATGATCACTGGCACCCAGCCCTGTGTTAAGTGCTCCACGCGTGTTAACTAGCTTGCACATCAGCCCTGTGTGGTGGCCATCATAGTCCTCTCCGTCCAGTCCGGGCAGCTGGACTAAGGTCTCGCAGCTGGTAGGGCAGAGCCAGGATTTGAACCCAGGCCCTCTGGCTGCAACCCACCACCCTCTGTGGCTTGAGCACCTATCCCACAGCCCTGACGGCTCTTTTCCGCTTGAATCTCCAGAGGTGTCTCCCCTGCAGGCCAGTGGAATGCCACCACTCCTGTCTGCCCCATCACCATCCCAGGAAAAGATGCTGAGGGTGCGCCCTAGCCTCATTCTCTCCCTCTCCTCCCAGGTGTTCGTTACAATGCAGAGAAGAAGAAGGTTGGCAATTACTACACAACCCCGATCTACAGGTAGAGGCAATCTGGTGGGCCGAGGGGTGAGGGGCTACACAGAAGTCTAAGTGGGAGGGAGGCTTGTACCATCTGCCTGAAGATCACCCCCTGCCGGTCTCTCCTGGAAACCAGCATGGTCTGTCAGTCCGGGTGCATCCTGCCTAGACCCTTCCGTGGCTCCCTCCTTCCTCGGACTAAAAATCTCAGGTCTCCCCGTGGCCCACATAGCCCCCTCCCCTGCCTTCACCTCCTTCCACCCTCCCCATCACTCACTCTCCTCTAGCCACACAGCCTCCTCGTTGCTCCTCCATAATCCCTCTCTGGTGCCCTCTGCCTGGAACGTCTTCCCCAGACATCTGCAAGGCCCCCTTTCCCTCCTTAGATTTCTGCTCCAAAGTCGCCTCTCAGGGAGGCCTTTTCTAAAGCAGTGCTCTCCACCCAGCGCTGTGGTGGTTTGAGCATTCCCTGCCCACTCAGCTGCCACTAGAACATCAGCCCCGCCGAGAGCAGGTTGCCCTCCTTCACTGCTGTGTCCCCAGCAGCTGGCACCAAGCCTGCCGCAGAGCAGCCTGGCTTGGGAGGGTTTGTTGAATGAATGAGTGAACAAATGAATGAATGCATGGGATGAATACGTAAACTCCAGACAGAAGGTCAGTGCTGGGGTGATGGGCCCATATGTGTCACTCGCAGATGTGCCCCCAGACACAGACCAGCATGCAGCAGGCTCTCTGCAAATGCTAGTTGATGATGTAACGCACACAGATGGAGGGAAGCAGGCAGGGGTCGCAGGGTGTCCCAGGGCCGCCACAGTGTCCAGATTCCCGCCTGCCACCCTCCACCCTCCCAGGTTCAGGATGAAATGCCACCTCTGTGTCAACTACATCGAGATGCAGACGGACCCCGCCAACTGTGACTACGTGATTGTGAGCGGCGCCCAGCGCAAGGAGGAGCGCTGGGACATGGAGGACAACGAACAGGTGCTGACCACAGGTGAGCGCTGTGGGTGGGCTCGGCCCCCCAACCCTGGTCCTGCGCTGGGGCCCCGAAAGCCCAGCCCCGTGCTCACCCTTGCAGAGCACGAGAAGAAGCAGAAGCTGGAGATGGACGCCATGTTCCGCCTGGAGCACGGGCGAGGCTGACCGGAGCACGCTCAAGAAGGCCCTCCCCACCCTGAGCCACATCCAGGAGGCCCAGAGCGCCTGGAAGGACGACTTCGCCCTCAACAGCATGCTTCGGAAAAGGTTCCGGGTGAGTGAGGCTCCTGGCCCAGGGTTGGGACCACAGGCAGTGAGGTATCACCAACAGTGGAGCAGAGAAAGTAAACGTTAGTCACTCAGTCATGTCTTACCTTTGTGACTCCATGGACTGTAAGCCCACCAGGCTCCTCTCTCCATGGAACTCTCCAGGCAAGAATACTAGAGTGGGTAGCCAGTTGCCTTCTCCAGGGGATCTGCCTGACCCAGGGATTGAACCTGGGTCTCCTGCATTGCAGGCAGATTCTTGACCATCTGAGCCACCAAGGGAGTCCTAACAGTGGAGCAGGGAGAACGCAAAGTGGGCTGAGACCCAGGTCCAGCCTGTGCCCCATCGCTTCCTAACTATAGGCAGTCCTTTCCCTCAGTTTCCCCATCCACCATGTGGGGACCACCTCCCTACATCACAGCGCCCAGGGGGCATCTGGCCCAGCAGCTTTTTTAAAAACAATCTTTCTTTATTTTTGTCTGTGCCGGGTCTTCAGTGCTGTGCTGGCTTTTCTCTAGTTGTGGTGTGCATGCTTCTCACTGCTGTGGCTTCTCTGGTTGCAGAGCACAGGCTCTAGGCACTCGGGCTTCAGTAGTTGCAGCACACAGGCTCAGTAGTTGTGGCACATTGGCTTAGTTGCTCTGTGGCCTATGGGATCTTCCCAGACCAGGGATCAAACCCATGTCCCCTGCATTGGCAGGCAGACTCAACCACTAGACCATCACAGAAGCCCAAGGGTTTTCTTACTAATTATTTGTTACTAAAAGTGTGTCCCTATGGCCAGGACTATAGCCTGAATTGTGTGTCCCCTGCCTTCTGAGCAACCCTGAGTGGTGTCTGAGGCCCCCCAAACATAACATCCCAGGGAAACCCCATCAGTCCCTAGCCTGCCCTGCCTGCATCCTGCATCCTCCCTTTTTCAGTAATAGAAGCATCTTTGTTCTTCCAGGCACTCAGCCTTGTTCCTCTTGTTATAACCACCATTATTTCCCCACCTCTGCATCCATCAGCAAATTCTGGCAGACTCTGACAACATCCACAGCCTCCGTCGTCTCCCTCCTGGACTAGCACAATCTCTCCACCCTGGTCCTCAGTAGCTCCTAGCTTCGTGTCCCACAGCCTGTTCCCCTCACAGCCATCAGAGGGCACTCATGAGCACCTGAGCCCGATCACATTCCTGCTATGCTCAGAGCCCTCCATGGTTCCTCCCCATGGCCCACCAGGCCCCAATAATCTACCCTCTGCCCTTCCCACCCCCATCTCCACCTTCCCCTTGCTCATTCTGCTCCAGCCACATTGGCCACCTCACTGGCAAGTGCAGTTCTGCCTCAGGGCCTTTGCACAGGCTGTTCCCTCCCCCTTGGAACACCCTTCCACCTAATACCCACATGACTCCTTCACTTAGACATCTTTCCTTGAACATGATCTCTGGGAGACTGCCCCTGTCCCTCCGCTCCACCACGTGCCACATTTAAAGTTGAACCCCCTGCCAACCCTCACACGCTTCCCAGCATTCTTTTTCTCCTCATCATTTTGTCTCACTCACCCACTCGCACGTCAGCTTCAGCAGGGCAAGGGCTTTTTCCTGCTTACTGCTGTGTCCCTAGTGTCTAGAACAAGGCCTGACACTAGAGGGACATTTTGTAAATATTTGTGGAAAGAATGAATGACTGGGAACTTCGTTGGCAGTCTAGTTGTTAGGACTCCACACTTCCACTGCAGGAGGCGAGGGTTTGACCCCTGGTCAGAGAGCTAAAATCCTGCCTACCTTGAGTCACAGCCAAAAAAAATGAATGAGTGAAGGACCCAGTGGCACACATAGTAAAACAGTCGTGTCTCCTGTTTGTTGAACAAGTTCTATGTCCCAAGCACTGCGTGAGGCCCTTTCCTCACATAAACTTAAAGAGGAGGAAATGGGAGGAGAGTTAGAGGGGATGCTCATGCCAGCTCCCAGGTCAGAGGGCATGGAAGAGGCATGACTCTGACACCCACCGTCCCTCCCCATGGCTGCTCTGTAGAGCTCAGTGGTAAAGAATCTGCCTGCCAGTGCAGGAGATGCAGGAAACCTGGGTTGGGAAGCTCCCCTGGAGGAAGAAATGTCAACTCACTCCGGTATCCTTGCCTGCCCGGTGGGCTACAGTCAGTAGGGTTGCAAAGACTCGGACACAACTGAGTGAGTGAGCGCTGTCCCTCTCCACCCACTTCCATCCCGACACAGGAAAAGAAAAAAGCCATGCAGGAGGAGGAGGAGAGGGACGAGGCACTGCAGGCCAAGGCCAGCCTGGCCATCCCGCTGGTGCCGGAGACAGAGGATGACCGCAGACTGGCTGCCCTGCTGAAGTTCCACACCCTAGACTGTGCGTGGGGGCCAGTGGGTGTGGGGAGTCGGGTGGGGGGAGACGGGGGGTAGGCGCTCAGGCAGAGGGCGGCTCTGGACCTCCTTCTCCCCCCAGCGTACGAGGACAAGCAGAAGCTCAAGCGGACAGAGATCATCAGCCGCTCCTGGTTCCCCTCCACCCCGGGAGCCGGCACCAGCAGCAGCAGCAGCAGCAGCAGCAAAGCTAGCAGTGTCCTGAAGAAACTGGCACAGAACCGCAGAGCCACTCCCACCAGCTCCCCGTCACCATGGGGCACCTGGGCATCGTGCGGCGGCGGTCCCGGGAGGTCCCAGAGAGCCCCCAGCACCCGGCTGAAACCTTCAAGTCTGGGGAGCCACAGATGCCAGAGGGGGCCAACCAGAACAGGCCTGCATCTCCCCAAGACTGCTCTCTGGAGACAGCCGAGACCCCCAAGAACAGCAGGTCACTAAGGCAGGAGGAAAGCTGTCAGGACAGACCCCAGCCCCCGCCAGACAGCTCCCCTGAGGCAGCCACCCCCCAGGACACACGACAGCCCTGCAGCCTCGGCTCCTCCCTCGTGGCTGACTACTCCCGGTTCCGAGAGTGAGTGATCCCACGGTCCAGATTCACCCAGAGGCCCCTCCCAGGCTGCAGCCCCACTGGCCCACCAGCTCTTGGAGAGCTCAGTCCCCACCCCTGTGCACACCTCACTTTCTCGCGGTGATGGAGTTATTTATTTGGTCCTGGAGAGGGTGTCTGTGCCTTGTGGGACCCCAGACCTCCCAACATTAAAGCCTGCTTCTTTGCCCCTGCCTCAGATTACTAAATGGGCCCAGAAGCTCTGCCCCCACCCACCCAATGAAGCTTGCCCAGCGTCTCCTCACCCAGTGCAGATGCCCTGATCACAGCCTTGGTCCTCACCCAGCTTGATGAAGGTTTAAATGTAGTAGCCCAGGCTGGCCTGAAATCAGGGCTAACTTCCTGGAGGGGGTGGAACAACAGGCCGAGTTTGTGAGGGATGAAAAGGGGACTGGACAACGGGGCAGGCATGTGGGGTGCTCAGCATCCTGGCCCAAAGCGGCAAAGGATGGAGTGCACAGGTGAGGGCTGTTCATTATTCCCCTGCCCATGGGGACACCTTGGAAGGGTGTACTTCTTTTGAAGGAAACTAGTAAAGTGAGTAGAAAACAGCCTCCAAGCAGCAGAGCACCCACCAGGAGGCTCATGGCCCACCGCCTCCCCTGAACTCTGGAGAAGGATCATTGCTCAAACATTGACCGAGCGCTTGCAGTGCACCGGGTGCCGTCCGAGCCGTTGGAGATAGCAGCATGAACAATTAAGACGCGCGGCCCTCTTAAGGGCTGAGGTTCCGACTTAATCTCTCAGAACTTGTAATGTGCCGGTCCGGGAGGGGTGGTGGCCCCCAGCCCACTGGACTTTAACTCCCCCGCGGGGAAGGGACGGTCTCAGGGCAGCAGTACAGGTCTGTTCGATCTTAGGACCGCAACTGGGGCCTTGCTCTACATAAGACCACAGGCAGTAGGCGCTCCTGAGGGTGCCCACCAGGAACCTGGGGGTCGTGCTATATGGCTTGGGGTCGTTGCTCCCAAAATTGTGACGGGGCACTAACAGTGGAGGGGACTGCAAACGGCTCGGCTGGGAAGGTGGGGCAGGATCCGGCTGGGAAGGTGGGGCAGGATCCGACTCACGAATGGCGACTTCCGGGAGCCTGCGCGGCTACTGTGCGCATGCGCCTCTTTCGGGAAGGCTCCGCCCCCGGTGCGAGCGGACGCCGGACCCCGGAGAGAAGTGAGCGCGGCTGTGACAGCATGACTTTGGAGGCAATCCGCTACTCGCGGGGCTCACTGCAGATCCTCGACCAGCTGCTGCTGCCCCACCAGAGCCGCTATGAAGCGGTGGGCTCGGTGCGCCAGGCCTGGGAAGCCATCCGTGCTATGAAGGTGGAGTCGCGTGGCGGAGCTCAGGTTGGGGTGGGAGTGGTTCCCCTGACTGCTGTCCCTGACGCCCCCAATTACCCCCTCCAGGTGCGCGGCGCCCCAGCCATTGCCCTCGTGGGCTGCCTCAGCCTCGCCGTGGAGCTGCAGGCGGGCGCCGGGGGACCTGGCCTTGCCGCACTCGTGGCCTTCGTCCGGGACGCGCTGAGCTTCCTTGTCACCGCCCGGCCCACCGCCGTCAACATGGCCCGCGCGGCGCGGGACCTGGCCGACCTCGCGGCCCAGGAGGCAGAGCGGGAGGGCGCAACGGAGGAGGCGGTCCGAGAGAGGTAGAGGAGCCGTGTGCGCGGCATTGTTGTAACCCGAGGCTATTCATCCATTCACTGGTGGTGGTGGCGGCGGCGCACAGCTGCCAGTTCTACAGTTGGGGAAACTGAGGCAGGGTGCGCTTAATCCAGGGCCACACAGGCAGGCCTGGGACTCGACACTGGGCCGCCTGGCCCTAAGGTCCTTGAACTTAATCCCCTGACTGTGTCTTCTCTAAACGTCCCCAGCCCTATCTGCCCTTAGAGGTCCTTTTCAGTGCCACCTGGTTTACCTGGTTTTTGTTTTTGAGAAATTTTGTTTCCAGCCCTGGTCCTCTCCCTGCTATCTTCCCATTCTCTTCCTCCACATCTTCTACACAGGTATTCTCCACTAACCCCACCAGACTTGCTTCTGCCTCAAGGCCTTTGCACACTCTGTTTGCAAGCCAGCTGCTGCTGCTAAGTCGCTTCAGTCGTGTCTGACTCTGTGGGACTCAGATATCCACCTAAATCTCCTCTCCCTCAGGTCTCAGGTTTCTGCCTTCCCCATCCCCCATATAATACAATTCATCCCCCTACCCTCTGTCTTCTGACTGCTGCCTTTTCCCTCCCTTTATTGTCTCCTAATCATTTGCCTACCCAACCCCAGTGTCATCTCCCTAGCAGAGTTTTTTGTCTTTATTCACTGCTATGTTTCCCAGTGCCTGACACACAGGAGATGCCTGGTACAGTGTTTTGCAAGAGCGAATGGAGTTACAGTTAGGTGGTTGTAGAAAAGGGGACCAGCTGCACGCTGAGAGAGGCTTTCAGCAAGAGAACGCTAATAGAGCAGAGTTGGGCCGTGAGAAGAGGCTGGGGTGGGCCCTGAAGCCTGGCGGCTGGGGCTCAGAGCCCCTTGTCGGCCTCAGAGTGATCTGCTGGGCCGAGGACATGCTGGAAAAGACCTGCGGGACAATCGGAGCATCGGGGACCTGGGAGCCCACCACCTCCTCAAGCGGGCAGCCCCCCAGGGCGGCAAGGTGACCGTGCTGACCCACTGCAATACGGGTGCGCTGGCCACCGCTGGCTATGGCACAGCTCTAGGTGAGTGGGCATCCACAGCAACGGCGGAGGGCCCTTTTTGGATGAAAAAGAAAGACACCCAGATCACTTAATGCATCCCCCAGAAAGGTGAATTTCTTAGTTGTTGCACAGAAACACACTCAAGGGGTTGGCTTCCGGTATGGCTGGATCTGGGGACTCAGTAGCATCAGGATCTTCCTATGCCCATCCCTAAGGTCTGCCCTCCTCCACAGTGGCATCATCCTCACACTCGACTGCTTGGCCAGGATTCAGATCTTGAGGAAAAGAGTCAAGGATCTCTATTTCGACAGTGTCAAAAAAGTCTCCTTGTTTGGAGGCTGTGATGGAGTCACCTACCCATCTAGGATCAGTCACTCAACAGGCCTCGCCTGAGCCATGTGCCTAGAAAGTGGGTGGAATCTGGGCCCTAAGAGGACTGAGAGGAAGGGCGTAGCCCCGAAAGAACGATTAGAGTGGCTGTGACCAGGACTTGGGGGACTGAGTCCTGGCACTCAAGGCAACAGAGGCAACCTGATTCCTAATTCTCCTGGATGTTTCCCTGCCTGCCTCAGTCCCACCTTTGCACCTGGATACTAAGGCAATGCATTCATTCGTTACTCAGCAAATGCTTAGGGATTTCCCTGGTGGTTCAGTGGCTAAGACTTGACGCTCCGATGCAGGGGGCCCAGGTTCCGTCCTTGTTCAGGAGCTAGATCCCACATGCCACAACTATGAGTTCGGATGCTACAACTAAAGATTCCACATGCCTCAACTAAGATCTGACGCAACCAAATAAATAAATATTTAAAAAATAATAATACGCTTAATAAATGCTTATCTACCGTGTTCCTCATTATTCATCCATGCATCCATTCGTTCAATCAATCAACATTTATTAAGCACCTATGGTGTGTGCCATCATTTACTCATGTGTGCATTCCTTCATTCATTTATTTATTAGGCACCTACTATTTGCCAAGCACCATTCTAGCAGTTAGGGACCCAGCAGTGGAAAAAATAGAAGGAATAGACAAAGGCAAGTCAACAGATACCTATGATTCATTTCAAGGTGGTACATACTAAAGAGAAAGAGCAGGGGATGGCAGTGTGGGGGGTTGCTATGTAACATGGTGTAATCCTGGAAGGCCTCACAGAGAAGGCTTTCTCTAAGCACACGTGTACCAGGCAGAAGGGGACAGCCACTGCAAGGGCCTGGGGGTGGACTGCATGGTTTGGAGTACCATGCTGCTAGCCAGAGGGTCACCGTGCCCATCTATCCCTTTCTGTCTTATCTTCGCCTCTTTTGGTGGGCTGGGCCTCACAGGTGTGATCCGCTCACTGCATAACCTGGGCCGACTCGAGCACGCCTTCTGCACGGAGACCCGGCCCTACAACCAGGGAGCCCGGCTGACGGCCTTCGAGCTGGTCTACGAGCAGATCCCCGCCACCCTCATCACCGACAGCATGGCGGCAGCCGCCATGGCCCACCGAGGCGTGTCAGGTCAGCAGGCAGGGGCGCAGGTGGGCAGGGCTCCAGCATCCAGGGCCGGGTCCTGACTCCCAGCATCTCATTCCCCAGCTGTTGTTGTGGGAGCCGACCGTGTGGTTGCCAATGGCGACACCGCCAACAAAGTGGGCACCTACCAGCTAGCCATCGCGGCCAAGCACCACGGCATCCCTTTCTATGTGGCTGCCCCCAGCACCTCGTGTGACCTCCGCCTAGAGACAGGCGAGGAGATCGTCATTGAGGAGCGTCCCGGCCAGGAGCTGACCGATGTCAATGGGATCAGGATAGCTGCACCAGGTAAGCCCTCCACTCAGAGAAGGGTACACCACAGTGCCTGGGAACCTCTGCGTAGGCACCCTGACTCTGTCACGCGGCAGGTGGCATCTCGGTTATCATCAGCCTTCTAAGACAGAGGCAGATCCTTCAAGCCATGTTATTAGAGCAGACATGTCTTGGAGGTCAGAATCACTGGTGTGTGCTCAGTAGTATCTGACTCTTTGGGACTCCATGGACTGTAGCCTGCCCGGCTCATCTATCTGTGGGATTCTCCAGGCAAGAATACTGGAGTGGGTAGCCATTCCCTTTTCCAGGGGATCTTCCCAACCCAGGGGTCAAACCCACGTCTCCTACATTAACAGTCATAGTCTTTACCACTGTGCCACCTGGGAAGCCCCTTCCATGGTCAGAAGGTACAGTAATGAATCAGGAGACTTTGAGCAAATTGTCTTCTTCTTATCCACTTCTGTTTTCTCACTTGGATAAGAAGTAAGAATACCACCTGGTCAAGTGCTTCTGAAGAGAGATATTTCTCAGCTTCCCCACACTTCCTGTCTGTAGCCAGGTGCCTAAAATTCATCCATGAGGGCCCTATGAGCTACTGTTATGCCCTACCTCATACATGCAGGACATTCAACAAGTTAACCCAGGTGACATCGAGAACAGTGCCTGGCCCCTAGTTCAGTTCAGTTCAGTCACTCAGTCATGTCTGACTCTTTGTGACCCCATGAATCGCAGCACGCCAGGCCTCCCTGTCCATCACCATCTCCCGGAGTTCACTCAAACTCACATCCATGGAGTCGGTGATGCCATCCAGCCATCTCATCCTCTGTCGTCTCCTTCTCCTGCCCCCAATCCCTCCTAGCATCAAGGTCTTTTCCAAATGAGTCAACTCTTCACATGAGGTGGCCAAAGTACTGGAGTTTCAGCTTTAGCATCATTCCTTCCAAAGAAATCCCATGGCTGATGTCCTTCAGAATGAACTGGTTGGATGTCCTTGCAGTCCAAGGGACTCTCAAGAGTCTTCTCCAACACCACAGTTCAAAAGCATCAATTCTTTGGCACTCAATTTTCTTCACAGTCCAACTCTCACATCCATACATGACCACAGGAAAAACCATAGCCTTGACTAGACGGACCTTTGTTGGCAAAGTAAAATCTCTGCTTTTCAATATGCTATCTAGGTTGGTCATAACTTTCCTTCCAAGGAATAAGCGTCTTTTAATTTCATGGCTGCAATCACCATCCAATGATTTTGGAGCCCCCAAAATCTGACACTGTTTCCACTGTTTCTCCATCTATTTCCCATGAAGTGATGGGACCAGATGCCATGATCTTCATTTTCTGAATGTTGAGCTTTAAGCCAACTTGTTCACTCTCCTCTTTCACTTTCATCAAGAGGCTTTTTAGTTCCTCTTCACTTTCTTCCATAACAGTGGTGTCAGCTGCATATCTGAGGTTATTGATATTTCTCCCAGCAATTTTGATTCCAGCTTGTGCTTCTTCCAGCCCAGCGTTTCTCATGATGTACTCTGCATATAAGTTAAATAAGCAGGGTGACAATATACAGCCTTGACGTACTCCTTTTCCTATTTGGAACCAATCTGTTGTTCCATGTCCAGTTCTAACTGTTGCTTCCTGACCTGCATATAGGTTTCTCAAGAGGCAGGTCAGGTGGTCTGGTATTCCTATCTCTTGAAGAATTTTCCCTTAGTTGCTGCTGCTAAGTCGCTTCAGTCTTGTCCGACTCTGTGCGACCCCATAGATGGCAGCACACCAGGCTCCCCGTCCCTGGGATTCTCCAGGCAAGAAGATTGGAGTGGGTTGCCATTGCCTTCTCCATTGCATGAAAGTGAAAAGTGAAAGTGAAGTTGCTCAGTCGTGTCCGACTTAGCGACCCCATGGACTGCAGCCTACCAGGCTCCTCCATTCATGGGATCTTCCAGGCAAGAGTACTGGAGTGGGGTGCCATTGCCTTCCCTTAGTTAGTGCTCATTAAATAGAAACAGGTTATGATTGAAACCTTTCATAAAAAGGACCAGTTAGGGATAGTTAGGGAGTTTGGGATTGACATGTACACACTGGTATATTATTTATTTTTATATCTATATCCAGTCCCAATGGCTTGGAGGTAAAGAACCCACCTGCAATGCAGGAGATGCGAGTTCAATTCCCTAGGTTGGGAAGATCCCCTGGATGAGATGGCAACCCACTTCTGTCTTCTTGCCTAGAAAATTCCAAGGACAGAGGAGCTGAGTGGACTACAGTCCGTGGGGTTGCAAAGAGTCAGACATTATTGGACACATGATGGATGGATATCAAGTTATTCAATTTAACTCACGTTTCAGTTCAAAGATTCATGTACACTGCTATATTTAAAATGGATAACCAACAAGGACCTACCGTATAACACAGGGAACTCTGCTCAATATTATGTAACAACCTAAACGGAAAAAGAATTTTTAAAAAAGACCAGTTAAAACTCCTAAGCACTGAAAATACAATGAGGCCAGCATCCCTTACTCCAAATATGGAATGAGTGTAAAACAATACTGTACAGCTAAGCAGAGGGTTGGAGAAGGCAATGGCACCCCACTCTAGTACTCTTGCCTAGAAACTCCCATGGACGGAGGAGCCTAGTAGGCTGCAGTCCATGGGGTCACTGAGTCAGACGTGGGTGAGCGACTTCACTTTCACTTTTTACTTTCATGCATTAGAGAAGGAAATGGCAACCCACTCCAGTGTTCTTGCCTGGAGAATCCCAGGGATGGCGGAGCCCAATGGGCTGCCGTCTGTGGGGTCGCACAGAGTCGGACACGACTGAAGCGACTTAGCAGCAGCAGCAGCAAGCTGAGAGAAGTCCCAATATTCTGTTGTTTTCTGCTGCAATTCCTTATAGCTTTCTAAAAATAGGACACATTAGCAAACTATTATATATACAATGGGTTAACAACAAGGTCCTACTGTATAGCACAGGGAACTATTCAACACCCTGTGATAAATCATAATGGAAAAGACTATGAAAAGTAAATAAATAAAAAGATACATTAATTCTAAAAAAAATGTTCTCAGTGTTTTTTGATACCCCTGCCTTCCTAGGGGCTTAATTATTTAGCACTGCTCAAAATCCACAAGACCACGGAAAGCAGAATTGACAACCCAGCCTGCTTTTCCCTCCAAGAAAACTAGGTAACACGGACCAGGTGCAATCCAGCGCCCCCAGTACTCTGCTGTGGCCAAGGGTCACAGGAATGTAGGCCCCAGGGTAAGAGAAGCCTTACCACGAGAAGACTTGACATACGTTATATGGATAAAATCTCCCACATTTTGAAAACTGAAAGTGTTAGTTGCTCAGTCATATCCAACTCTGCGACGTCATGAACTGTAGCCCACCAGGCTCCTCTGGCCATGAGTTTCCAGGCAAGAATACTGGAGTGGGTAGCCATTCCCTTCTCCAGGGGATTTTTTGAAAGCCGACTGATAATTCGGTGGTCTTAAAAAAATAATTGAGGCCAAGAAAACAGTCTGCAGCCTCTTGTGTAAGAGGTTGTTATTCATTCACGAGGTATTTTGAGTGCCTGATCAATGCCAGCTGCCATGCTAGGGGCCAGGGATATAGGAGTGAAGAAAGACTTAAAAGCAGTCCAGTGGCTAAGACACGATGCTTCCATAGCAGAAGGCTTGGGTTTGATCCCTGGTCTGGGAACTGAGATCCCTCGTGCCTCTTGGCACAACCAAGAAAAAAAAAAAAAAGACATACAAGTCCCTACTCTCGTGGGGCTGACAGTCCAGTGGGGAGACAAATGACAGATGAGACAAAGAGTAAAATTCCAGTGTATGTTTTCAGAAGGGGATAAATAAACGAGGCACAGAAGGATACGGGAAGTGTCTCTTCAGAGAGTGGGTTAAACAGGATGATTAGCGAAGTTCTCACTGAGAAGGTGACATTTGAGCAAAGACCTGAAAGGAAATGAAACATTAAATCATATGCCTATCTGAGGGAAAGCATCCAGGCAGAGAGCACAGTCCATGCAAAAGCCCTGGGGTGGACTCTTGGAGGTTCCTAAAGAGATTCTTGGAGCAGGCACAAGTGGGGTAGACGTGCATAAGACTCTGAAGCCTTCTTAGCAACAATCTGGGAATGTCAGGGTGTCTAAACTTATAACTGGGTGTCAAAACCCATGCATTTGTATATTTTGGGGGTAAGGATCCCCAGATTCCCAAGGATTCCCCAATCCCTAGAACCACCATGAGGGAGACATGTGACAATAGCTTAAGTACATCCATTGACCAAATACCTGCCTTCTTGCTTCTCCTCTTCCCTGCAGGAATTGGAGTTTGGAATCCTGCCTTTGATGTCACTCCCCATGACCTCATCACTGGCGGCATCATCACAGAGCTGGGCGTCTTTGCCCCCAGGAGCTCCAGGCAGCCCTTAGTGCCACCATCTCCTGAGTGGAACACCCTAGATGGACCCCAGAAATAAGGAGCCTAGCTCTCCATAGCTTCCATATGCCCTCCATATCCCCATTATTTTTATAATAAACTTATTGAATGTTCTGCACAACTGCTGACCTTCTTCCCACAACCACAGTACTTCCCAGAGCAGGGACATCAGGCAGGATATGGGAAGAGCCTATGTGTGGCTCTTGAGAAGCCATCATCTGGAGCCCAGCTGCCTGAGTTCATATCCCAGCTCCACCTCTTTTTCTGCAGTGTGATCTTGGCCACATCACTTCATCTCTCCTATACTTTCTTTTCCTCATTTATAAAATGCAGATAATACTGGTACCTCCCTCTTAAATTGCTCTCAGCGCTGAAATGAAGGTGACATCTCCATTTTAAAGGATGCCATAAGAAGCTCAGCAATCAAGATAAATGGGCTTCCCTGATAGCTCAGTTGGTAAACAGTCCACCTGCAATGCAGGAGACCCCAATTTGATTCTTGGGTCAGGAGATCCCCTGGAGAAGGGATAGGCTACCCACTCCAGTTTTCTTGGGCTTCCCTTGTGGCTCAGCTGGTAAAGAATCCGCCCAAAATGCAGGAGACCTGGGTTGGGAAGATCCCCTGGAGAAGGGAAAGGCTACCCACTCCAGTATTCTGGCCTAGAGAATTCCATGGACTGTATAGTCTATGGGGTCACAAAGAGTCAGACACAACTGAGCGACTTTCATTTTCAATCTAAATAAATAACAGCTTCATGCATTTTTTTTAATCAAAATTAATGCAGGGAATTTCCTGGTGCTCCAGTGGTTAGAACGCTGCACTTCTGCTGCAGTGGGCACAGCTGGGGAACTAAGATCCAGCATGCCAGTGGCACAACCCCCCAAAAATTGGGACTTCCCACTCATGGCTCAGTGGTTAGGATTCTGCCCTTCCAATCCAGAAGGCACAGGTTCTATCCTGGTCAGGGATCTAAGATCCCATGTGCCTCATAGTGTGCTCCCCACCCCCCAAAAAAAGAACAGAAAAGAAAGAAAAATTAATGCAAAAAAAAAAAGACTTCCATGATGAACAAAATATCAAGCTATTCAATAGAACGAAACCCTGACCTTGCCTACCCTGACTTTTCTCTAAGTAACATTTATTTGCAGCATCAGACAGCCAGTCCACAGGCTGTAGTGGACAATTTGATTTTTTTAATATTAAAATATTACTTTTGAATGTTGAAAATATTTTTATCGTAGTTTCTGACATTTGGTGTGCTTAGTCTCTCAGTCGTGTCTGACTCGTTGTCATCCCATGGACTGTAGCCCACCAGGCTCCTCTGTCCATAGGATTCTCCAGAGAAGAATTCTGGAGTGGGTTGCCATTCTCTTCTCCAGGGGATCTTCCCAACCCAGGGATCGAACCTAGGTCTCCCACACTGTAGGTGGATTCTTTACCCTCTGAGAGACATCAGGGAAGCCCACTGAAGTGTGGGGCACCATTAATTATTTTTGTTTGTTTTAGGTAAACTGAATTTGACTAACAAAAAACGTAAGACAGTGTAAGTTTTACAAAACAAGTGAGCAATAAATGTTAGGCTATCATTATAACCCTTACTTCGAAATTTTTGCCAAATGCTGGCTATGATCAACTACCATTGTGAATAGCTCGGCCCTTTAACTTTGCCACGTTGTATCCCGTGAGTCATTGCGCCCTTCAGCCCCACTGTATCCCATCGTGCCCCGCGCCTTCCTTCTGCGACTTCCCCCTGTTCCGATGCGTGCCTGATCATGGCGCAGGGGCAGCGCAAGTTCCAGGCGCAGAAGCCAGCGAAGATCAAGGCGGCGGCGGCGGCCTCGGCGCGGAACCGGGGCCCGAGGAAGGGCGGTGAGAAGCGGGCGGGGGAGTCGGGGGTGAGGTGGGCCCTATATTCTCCAGCCTCACGAGAGCGCGTTTCTTCCCAGGTCGCGTTATCGCACCCAAGAAGGCACGCATCGTGCAGCAGCAGCAGCTCAAGAAGGTGAGTGCGGACGAGCAGCGGTCGGGGATGAAGTCCCAGTGCTGTGAGCCTCAATTTCCTCCTTTGTGCGGTGGGTACGGAAACATTATCTAGCAACCAACGGGCCTCCTAAAGCAGGGGTTGGCGCGCAGAAAAGTGTTTACATGTTAGCTGCTTTCGCTAAATTGTCTTCGTTAATCAGTTAAGTTCAGTCGCTCAGTCGTGTCCGACTCTTTGCGACCCCAGGCCTCCCTGTCCATCACCAACTCCCGGAGTTCACTCAAACTCATGTCCATCGAGTCGGTGATGCCATCCAGCCATCTCATCCTCTGTCGTCCCCTTCTCCTCCTGCCCCCAATCCCTCCCAGCATCAGAGTCTTTCTCAATGAGTCAACTCTTCGCATGAGGTGGCCAAAGTACTGGAGTTTCAGCTTTAGCATCATTCCTTCCAAAGAAATCCCAGGGTTGATCTCCTTCAGAATGGACTGGTTGGATGTCCTTGCAGTCCAAGGGACTCTCAAGAGTCTTCTCCAACACCACAGTTCAAAAGCATCAATTCTTTGGCGCTCAGCCTTCTTCACAGTCCAACTCTCACATCCATACATGACCACAGGAAAAACCATAGCCTTGACTAGACAGACCTTTGTTAGCAAAGTAATATCTCTGCTTTTCAATATGCTGTCTAGGTTGGTCATAACTTTTCTTCCAAAGAATAAGCAAGCGTCTTGTAATTTCATGGCTGCAGTCACCATCTGCAGTGATTTTGGAGCCCCCAAAATAAAGTCTGACACTATTTCCACTGTTTTTCCCATCTATTTCCCATGAAGTGATGGGACCAGATGCCGTGATCTTAGTTTTCTGAATGTTGAGCTTTAAGCCAACTTTTTCACTCTTCTCTTTCACTTTCATCAAGAGGCTCTTTAGTTCCTCTTCACTTTCTGCCATAACAGTGGTGTCAGCTGCATATCTGAGGTTATTGATATTTCTCCTGGCAATCTTGATTCCAGCTTGTGTTTCTTCCAGCCCAGCGTTTCTCATGATGAACTCTGCATAGAAGTTAAATAAGCAGGGTGACAATATACAGCCTTGACATACTCCTTTTACTATTTGGAACCAGTCTGTTGTTCCATGTCCAGTTCTAACTGTTGCTTCCTGACCTGCATACAGGTTTCTCAAGAGGCAGGTCAGGTGGTCTGATACTCCCATCTCTTTCAGAATTTTCCACAGTTTATTGTGATCCACACAAAGGCTTTGGCATAGTCAATGAAGCAGAAACAGATGTTTTTCTGGAACTCTCTTGCTTTTTCGATGATCCAGCGGATGTTGGAGATTTGATCTCTGGTTCCTCTGCCTTTTCTAAAACCAGCTTGAACATCAGGAAGTTCACGGTTCGTGTATTGCTGAAGCCTGGCTTGGAGAATTTTGAGCATTACTTTACTAGCATGTGAGATGAGTGCAGTTGTGCAGTAGTTTGAGCATTCTTTGGCATTGCCTTTTCTTTGGGATTGGAATGAAAACTGACCTTTTCCAGTCCTGTGGCCACTGCTGAGTTTTCCAAATTTGCTGGCATATTGAGTGCAGCACTTTCACAGCATCATCTTTCAGGGTTTAAAACAGCTCCACTGGAATGCCATCACCTCCACTAGCTTTGTTCGTAGTGATGTTTTCTAAGGCCCACTTGACTTCACATTCCAGGATGTCTGGCTCTACGTGAGTGATCACACCATCATGATTATCTGGGTCATTAAGATCTTTTTGTACAGTTCTTCTGTGTATTCTTGCCACCTCTTTTTAATATCTCTGCTTCTGTTAGGTCCATACCATTTCTGTCCTTTACCGAGCCCATCTTTGCATGAAATGTTCCCTTGGTATCTCTAATTTTCTTGAAGAGATCTCTAGTCTTTTCCATTCTGTTGTCCTCGTTAATAGACATCAAAAAAACAGGAAGCCTGGGAAAGGAGTTAAAAACCCCAGCCTTGCAAGAAGGATGTCCTGGATCAAAACGCAGTTCCGTTGACAGCAGTGTATCTACACCCCAAAGATCTTACCTGAAATAGTCCTAGTAATAGCACTTCTCTCCTAGAATTGTAGGGATTCAGGGCCATGGGAGTGCTTGTAGGTGAACAGGGTTAAATTTATAAAGAAGTTGTGGAAAGACTTGTTAAGATTGCAGAGAAGTTTCAGAGAGATCTGGTGGAGTCAGATCTGAATTCGAATTGTATTCTGCACAGTAATTCGCCCTTTGTAGTTGTTCAGTCGCTAAGTCGTTTCAGACTCTTTGTGATCCTGTGGACTGCAGCATGCCAGGATTTCCTGTCCTTCACTATCTCCCAGAGTTGTTCAAACTCATGTCCATTGAGTAGGTGATGCCATCCAACCATCTCTTCACCTGTCCCTCCTTCTCCTGCCTTCAATCTTTCCCAGCATCCGGGTCTTTTCCAGTGAGTCAGTTCTTTGTATCAGGTGGCCAAAATATTGGAGCTTCAACTTTAGTGTCAGTCCTTCCAATGAATATTCAGGGTTGATTTCCTTTAGGATTGACAGGTTTGATCTCTTTGCAGTCCAAGGGACTCTCAAGAGTCTTCCAACACCGCAGTTCAAAAGCATCAACTCTTCAGTCCTTCACTCTACAATCTTGAGCATATTGTTCAGAGCCTCAGTTTTTTGTCTTTTGGTTTTTGCTGAAGCATGCAGCTTGCAGGATCTAAGTGCCCCAACCAGGGATTGAACCGTTGCCCTCTGCAGGGGAAGCACAGAGTCTTAACACCAGGATGTGAGAGCCTCGGTTTTCTTAGACCTGGGTACCCTGCTTACCTCCACCTGGTAGTTGGAGGAGGGAAGTGTCTCTTGGGCAGCTCAAGCTCCGTATGTCCAAAACCAGGCACTCCCACTCTGCTCCATCACCCCAGCATGATCCTACCGGTCTCTCCTTCCAGATACTCAGAATTCCCCCTTTCTCTCTCATCCAGGTTGGACCTCATCCTTTTGCCTTTTTTTTTAATTGGGCTGTGCTGGGTCTCAGTTGCGGCAGACAAACTGTTAGTTGTGGCATGTGGGATCTAGTTCCCTGACTAGGGATAAACCTGAGCCCCTGCATTGGGAGCGCAGAGTCTTAGCCACTGGACCACCAGGGAAATCCCTGCCTTCAGGATTAATCTAGAATACACTCACTTTTGACCTCCTTGACCCCCCCTCCCACCTGGCCCCATCCCATCATCTAAAAGCACCTGGACTAGAGCAGTCGCATCCTCCCAGATCTCCTTCCCCTGCCCCTCCAGTAATAGCCACAGGCTGCCATTGACCATCTGAGAGCTCCTGAATAAGGACACCTCTGCTCAGAACCCTGCATGACTCCCACCTCGCTCAGGAAGAGCCTAAGTTCTCTGCATAGGACCTGGCACTTTCTACCCCTGTCTTTTCCCTGCCCTCACCCCCTCCCTCTTCTTTCCTCCTGGCTCACTCCCTCTAGCATAACTGGCCCCTTAACTGCCCCTTGACCCACCTGGGAATGTTGGCACTAATTTTTTGCTCCACCTGGATTCTTTCCCAGAAATCCTCACTGCTTCCTTCCTCCAGGTCAAGGCTGGCAGCCAGCGTTGCTTCTGAGCAGCCATCCCTGCTGGTAACCTCACCACTGCAACTCTGGCTCATTATCCTTTCTCTTTTCTCCACAATGGCGCTTATTATCCGCCATCATTCAACAGTTTACTGGAGTGTCATTGAAGGTTACACACACACACATGCTCTCTCTCTGATTGTCAGCTCTGTGTCTTTGCTGTTGTGTCCCCTGACACCCGTGGTCACCAAGGTCACTGAACTCATAGAGCAAGGGAGCAGTTTAGGTAATAGGATTAAACTGTCAGTTTTGGACCCAAACACTTGGGCTCTGATTGCTATGCCTTTATTTGTTCCACTCCATATCTCTCAGAGCCACAGTTCACCGTTTGCCAAGCAGAGATGATGGGACAAGAAGGGGCTGGAGTTTTAAGCCAGGCTTAAAACTGGGTTGGGCTGGGTTCCAGTTTCCCATCACTCAACATAGTTTGGGAGCTGTGGCCAAGTGCCTCCTCCCTGCAGGTGCCTCTGTTTCTCCATCTATAAAATGAGGATGAGCAGAAGTTTAGAAGCTGAGGTCCAGAGATGAGAAGGGGTGTTTTGTGTGCGTCCAGTGTTCTCAGAGGGTGGGGCAGAATTAGGACTTAAGCGCCAGCCACCAGACTCTTGGGTGCTTTTTCAGGGAGAGGGTTGCTGATCTAGCCCCTGGTGAGCTCACAGAACAAAAGGCAGCAGGCCAGGCCCTCCTTCCCACCTCAGGTCCCAGTCTGATTGCTCCATGCTTGCTCCCCCAGAACCTGGAGGTGGGGATCCGGAAGAAGATTGAGCATGATGTGGTGATGAAAGCCAGCACCAGCCTGCCCAAAAAGCTGGCGCTTTTGAAGGCCAGCACCAAGAAGAAGGAGGCCTCTTCCTCCACCAAGATGCCTGCCTAAGGATGCGCCCCAGCAGTAACCACCACTGCAGCCCCCGCCTCCGTGCTCAGACCTGTGCGGGTAACCCCACGGGAAGGAGGAACTGTGCTCTCCAAAGACTTGAATTGCACCTCGAACTTGACTGGGGCTTGGCCCATGCGCCAGTGACTAACAGGTCAGAAGCATACTGACTGGCTGGCTTCCCAGGTGCCGAGATGCCAGCACAGGCCAAGGCCAAGGGGATGTCTTCACCAACTTCCTGTGTCCCCACTACCCCCTCCCACATCCTGTCTGGATAACTTGGAGCAAGACACCTGACTTTGTCATTCCTCCTGTGGTCACGTGCTCCTGTGAGCAGGCCATGCTGGGGCCTCAGGCCTGGTGCCCAGACCCCCCGGCCAGCCCCAGTTTACACACGAGCCGCATGCCCAGGGATGGGTGGACAAGCTTCTGCACCTCCAGCCTGGGGGGCTGGGGGTAGAGTCTTTTGTTTCTTCCTACCTTGGGTGACTCGCCTGCTTGCCCTCCACAGATATCCCTGTGTCTTCCCGTCTGCCAGGGACAGGCCAGACAGCCTAGGGAGCCACCTTCCCATCCTCGGGGCAGACACTGACACCACCTTGTAGAGTCAAAATGCTGATTAAACCAGAAGCGCTTTCGAACTTCTCTGTGCCACCGTTATCTTTTTATAAAAAGTCATAACAGTGAGTACGTAGCAGTGCCTGTGGCCCACACGCTGTTCAGGTGCTTCCCACACATCTCATCTCAGTCCTCACGATGCCCAGGTCAGGTCACGAAATTCATGGCCCGGAGCAAGTACTTGAACCCAGCACTGACAGAATCGCAGTGCACTCTCAGCTGCCAAACCACTGCCTCCCTTCACAGACCACGTTTCTGACCTTTTCCATCCTGGGCTCCCCCTCTAAATCTGTCATCTTGAAGACCAACCAATTAGAGTTTTGAGATCAATGTGGCCAGTTCTGATGAAACTGGTAGAAAATCCTACTTAAAGAGTGTTGGTGCCATATCCTAGTGGCTTGCCCAGTGGCTCGGTGGGTAAAGAGTCCGCCTGCAATGCATGAGACACTGGAGATGCAGGCTTGATCAGGGACCTGGGGAGCAGGGACCAGGACAGGCGATAGTCTGGGGGATGCTAAGCTGCTGTCTTTGGAGGGAGGTGGCCATGTGGTGGCTGATCCTCCCAGGTGAGTGACGAATGCCCAGGTGGCCCAGCCTTTCCCAGCCAGTCTCACCCACCCCACATGGGTTTCCTTTGTCCCAAGGAAATGGCAATCCACTCCAGTATTCTTGCCTGGAGAATCCCATGGACGGAGAAGCCTAGTAGGTTACAGTCCATGGGGTCGCAAAGAGTTGGACACGACTGAGCGACTTCACCTTCATATAGTAGTGGTCAACATTTTTTGAACACCCAACATTTTTCTAAAAGCAGGGAATAGGGACTTCCCTGGCAGTCCAGTGGCTAAGACCCCACATTCCCAGTGCAGGGGCCACGGGCAATCCCTAGTCTGGAAGATGTCAGGTGGCTCAGCCAAGTAACAAAAGCAGGGGACAACCGCTGTGGCAAGCAGTCTGGTGGCTCCTCACTAAATTCAGTCCAGAGTCGCCGCCACGTGACCCAGCCCTTCTCCCAGGCACACACCTTGGGGACTGAACTCAAGACAGCATCTCACACAATACATTCACAGCAGCACCGGTCACAGTCACCCAAAGGCGGCAGCAACCAAATGCCCAGCAGATGACTGGATAAACCAGATGTAGATCATCCACACAATGGAATAGTTATTATTTGACCATGTAAAAACCGAATGGCCTCTGGTGACTCATTGGTAAAGAATCCACCTGTAATGCAGGAGACAGGTTTGATCCCTGGGGTCAGGAAGATCCCCTGGAGGAGCAAATGGCAACCCTGTCCAGTATTCTTGCCTGGAGAATCCCTGTGGACAGAGGAGCCTGGTGGGCTACAGTCCATGGGGTTGCAGAGTCAGATAGGACTAAGTGACTAAGCTGTCAGTCACCATAAGACAGAACGATACAGGCTACACCATGGGTGAACCTCAAAAACATTCTGAAAGAAGACAGACACAAAAGGCCACATAACGTGATTCCATATATGTGAAATGTCCAGAAGAGGCAAATCCACAGACTGGTTCACTATGGGGTGCCTGGAAATGGGGAGGGTCAGCTAATGGGTATGGCCTCATCTTTGGGGGTAAGGCAGTGATAAGATTTTGCAGCTTGATAGAGGTTGCAAACATTGTGGAGGTGCTAAATGCCAGTGAATTATATGGTTCTACATGATAAATGTTCCTTGTGGGTTTTAACCACTGGGAAAAAAAAAGGCAGGAAGGGAAATTTCACATACACACCCCCAAAAATCCTAATTTACATCTCAAAAAACAAGAATTGTGGCAGCAGAGCCCTAATTTGTTGATAGAGACTTCACAGTTTGGGGTTACCTGGAGCCCAGGGCTCAGGATTTCTGTTGGGGAGGGTGGAACTGGTGAATGCCTCACAGACCCTTAACGAGAGGGCAGGGCCGCTGCTGGGCTCTGTGACACCCCCAGGGCACACCCTTCTTTGAACCCCACCTGGCGGCCTGGACCTCCTGCCATCTGCCCACCTCACAGCAGTTTTCTACCCTAAGCAGGTAGCAAGTGACTTCTGCCCTTGAAATGGAGTTGCTTTGCACAGTGGGGATTTTTTTCTCAAATTATTTATTTATGGCTGCGTTGACTCTTTGTTACTGTGCTCAGGCTTTCTCTAGTTGCAGCAAGCAGGGGCCTACTGTTTATTACAGTGTGCGGGCTTCTCATTGCGGTGACTTCACAGGCTCTGGGGCAAACGGGCTCAGTAAATGCATCGCACTAGCTCTGTTGCTCTGCAGCTTGTGGGATCTTCCCTGATCTGGGATCAAATCTGTGTCTCCTGCATTGGCAAGTGGATTCTTAGCCAGTGGACCGCCAGCGAAGTCCATGATGGGCATTTATTGTGTGCCTACTGCATACCAACCTCTGGGCTAGGTAGAACTGAGCTGACATTCTAGTGGGGAGAACAGGGAACAGGAAGTCCCAGGCCACCCCCTCCGGACCTCAACCTCCTCCCTGAGCCGCCTCCTGGCCTTTTTCAGCCCTTGTTCCTCTGCTCCCAGGGGTCCCCACAGAGAACCTCCTCTGTCCCCTGCTCCGGGAGGTGGTCACTGTGCCACTCTCCTCCGTTTTCTCTTCTACACCTTTGTTATGTCTTGAGCACCCGGAACAGTGGACGGCAGTTGCTTCACGAACAAGTGTTTGTTGAATGAAGGAAGGAAGGAATTATTTCATCTTTTTGCAAGGAACATTTTGCGTCTCAGTGAATCAGTTCTGACCATTCCAAGCACCATCTCCATACAACACGTGCTTCCCTTCCAGGTGAGCTGATTCCTAACAGCCTCTTTGAACTTCACAGCTCCGTGAATTGTCAGCAGCTGATAGCAATTCAAAACCACTCTTACCTGCTCCTTCCGGCTCATCCAGCCGAGGTCCCATTGACAAGCTCCTCCCCTGTGGAAAAACCAATTTGCCTCCATTCACACATTTGTTTACTCGAACAGTTTGAATAGTCTGATCTGTCCTTAAGAGTGCCTGTTTTTCTAGACTCTTTTGAACCTCGTGGAACATCTGCCTGGTTCGCATAGGAGTTCAATAGAAAAAAAAATCTTAATACGTGTCCTTTATTTGTCGGTGAGAGCCATGATTACAACCGCTTTTGAAAATTATCTTTTAACCTTTCTATGTGGAATCTCGAAAGGGCGAGGGCTGAGACTGTCTGGGCTCTGGGTGCCACCTGACGCGTCCCTCGGCCACCAGGGGGCGCCTTCAACCCTGGGCCAAGCCCATGACGCAGGGCAGGCGGAGGACTCTTGTAAACTGGCTCCCTTTGTCCCTCTGACCCCAGCCCCTTTGAGGGGGACCCCAGGGGTGAGGAAAGGCATTCAGATGTGACAGGTATGGGATCTGGACTGTCAACCCATCTGTTTCCTCTTCACCCCATTCCCTCAGCCTCCTGAAACAGCCTCATTTCCCCCAGCTGCCCCCACCCTCCACCCTGTCACTGCCACGAGTGACTCCTCTCCTTCCTAGCACGTGGGTCCTGCCCACAAACCCCTTTTAGTGTTGCCGCCGAGAACCCCAAAGTTTGGCAAATCCCCATACCTCTTATTCTCTTCAGTCCCTCTCGGAGCCTCGGTTTCCACATCTGTTAAATGGAAAGCCTGACACCTCTTCTTGGGTGTGGAGAATTCGCTGAACCTGAAGGCTGTGAGAGCTGCCTTTGTGTCCTGGGTGGGGTGGGAAGCCCCGTTCCAGCCACTCGTCCTGTCTTCTTTCCCTGCTTCCCCCACCCCTCACCCCTCTGCCCGCCCCCCACCCCTCCCCGCAGTCATGAAATGTGGCTTTTTCAGACAATTATTCCTGCACGACCCTTTTCCTCTCTTGTCTCCACCTTCCCCCTCTGCCTGGAATGCCAATTTTTCCTGGCAGGGCCCTGACTCCCTGCCCATGAGTTTGTGTTCCAAAGGGAAGAAAAGAAATGTAAGAAGCAGATCTTGCCATCTGGACAGGCCAGAGAGGCTGCATCCAGACCAGGAAGCAAAACTGCCCTGTCTCAGGAGCCTCGGAGTGCTGGGGGAGGTGGGTGGGGGGCACCTGCTGGCAGAGGGAGGGACCCTTGGAAAGTTAGAATGGGGTGGTCACAGAGTTGTGGGGCACAGCCCCCCCTCATCTGAGACTGCAGGGTTGCCCCGTTTCTCATGGGTCTCAAGGACATGTGGGTTTGGGGTCTGGAGTTGTGGATGCCTAGACAGTGAGCTCACAGCAGGGCGGGCAGGATAAATGTGCTTCCATTCCCTGAAGCCCAAACTAACTGTCTACGCTGAGAGGACTTGCCCGTGGCTGCAAACCAACCCCCTAAACTTCTCCTTTTTTAAAAGTGTTGCTGGGTTTAAAATAGGCTTGGACACTGCATCCCGGAGGTGACACATTTCCTAGGTGTCTTTCTGATTTCTCACATTCTCCTGGAATTGCTATGTGGCCTTGGACAACTTTCTTACCCCTTCTGGGCCTCATTCCCTTCATCAGGGATCAGAATGGCATGCTGGTGTGTCCCAAACTGTGCATTTGATCCCCATCTGATGTGATAAGACCAGCCCTCTCATCAAGGTAGGGCTTGAATGCTGGCCCTACCCTTTCCTGCTATGGATCTTGATTAAGTCACCTGACCTGTCTGTGCCTCAGTTTTCTCATCCATGAGATGGGGATGATGGCACTATTAGTATCTCTTGTTAGAGAATAAACCTCCTCACCTTGTGATGCCCCATTCTCTGTTCCTCTACACATCCTGTTCCACTGGCCTGGAGTGTCTTCTCTGGTTCAGCATCTTGGGGCACCCACTGAAGCATCGTCAGGGCAAGGACCAGCCATACTAGATGCTGAAGGTAGCCGCTTGGAACAGCTGGACCGTGGGTCCTGTTTGCCAGGGGAGTAGCTGAAAGACTTGTTTTGCTAAAGTTCTGCCTGCTTCTCTCCTTACCCATTACCCCTTCCCCATGCATCTATCTCTGCCTCAAGTCCTTGTAAGAAAGACACACTTTAATAAGTCTAGGGCTTCCCAGGCAGGCAAAGACTCCACCCCTCTAAGCCTCAGTTTCCCCATCTGAGAAATGGAGATGACATTCCCATTTTGCAGCACTGTCAGAAAGCTTAAACTTGATTATGTGTCTGAACAGCTACAGCACACCATAAACAATCAGTATAGTATTATTATTGTTTCTTTTGTTGTCATTGTGGTCAGCTGTGGTTTCTCAAGACCCACAGAAATTATAGTGCAGTGCTGTCCCATAGAAATGACCATGCAAGTTGCATACGTAACTTGACATGCCCTGAGACCCCACAGAATAAAATACACAATGAAACCGGTGGAGTTAATTTTAATAATGTATTTTACTTAACACAAACTTATCTAAGATAGCATCATTTCAACATGTAATCAATATAAAAAGTTCTTAAGTTATTTTGCCTTCTTTTTTCTTACTAAGTCTCTGAAATCCAATGTGTTTACATTGACACGGTTAGTCACTCGGTCGTGTCCAACTCTTTGCCCCCATGGACTGTAGCCCACCAGGCTCCTCTGTCCATGGGATTCTCCAGGCAAGAATACTGGAGTGGGTAGCCATTCTCTTCTCCAGGGCATCTTCTTGACCCAACAATCAAACCTGTGTCTCCTGCATTGTAGGCAGATTCTTTACTGTCTGAGCCACCAGGAAGTCCACAGCACAGCCTAATTCAGGCTGACCCCATTTCAAGGACTCAAAAGCCCATTTGTGGCCAGTCGTGACCATATTGGACAGTGCAGGTCAGAGAGAGTTTGCTGAATGGTGGGTTGGGGACTGGCCAGAACGTACAGCTGTGAAACTGGAAATTCCTGGAAGGAAAAAGCCAGTTTACATATGGGGAGGGGCAGGGGGCAGCAATTAGACCAATTAAGAGCTAGCTTGAGTTTTTCCTGCTCTGTACATCATTTCAGTGGAATGGGAACAGGCATGAGTTGGTTTAGTCAACAAGTTATATATAGACTGAGCCACTGCTCTATGTCCTGAGGTGTTCAGGTGCTGGTCTTAAAGCAGTGCATCAGCTGGACAAACTACCGCCTCTTGGAGCTCGCCATGGAGCAGGGAGAGACAGAAGTTAAACAACTGCTGAAATGATAACGAAACGTGATGATGACGGAGAGAAGTGTGGCAAAGGGGAAATGCAGGGTTCTCTGAGGACATGGAGCTGGCAGGGGCCGCGGTGGGCGGAGGCCGTGGGCGCGGGTTGGGCTGGGGAACTGCAGTGAGCACCGCCGACTGCTTCAAGGTCAGAGATGTGGCCCAGACAAGTTGAATCAGAAAAAATAATCAGAAGTGGTCAGATTTAACATCTATTACTTTGAACTTTACGAGACTGTCATTTCGTGTATGATTGAAAATCAATAATTTCATATGACTCAACATAATACATGGAAAAGGAAATGACAACCCACTCCAGTATTCCTGTCTGAGAAATCCCATGGACAGAAGAGCCTGGCGGGCTAGTCCATGGGGTCACAAAGAGTGGGACACGACTTAGTAACTAAACAACAACAACAATATATGAGGCATAGAATGGACTGGGGGTACTTATCTTGGGGCTCAAGGACGGATTTGAATTTGGCTCTATTTCTAGAGAGGGGGTCCGCAGCCCCCATAAGCTCTACCGAGCGACCTGTGATCCCTCCATTCCGCAAAGCATCAAAACTTGACCTGGCGCCCAGAGAGGCTGTTTCTCACGCCACACAGCCCAGAGGGAGGATGGGCTGAGAGGTTGCCCGGGGATCCCGCCGCTCTGTCTCGCTCCCGGGCCGAGCAGTGTTGATTGTCCCCTCGCGGCGCCCGGAAGCGACCCTCAGTAAACAAAGCCGTGTGTGGGCGCAGCCCCAGCAGCCCTGGGAGCGCTGTCCAGCCCGAGGGGGGGCGGGGGAGGAATGTTGTGAATGAACCCAAGACCCGCCCCGAAACTCGGCTTAAGGCCGGCGCTGCAGGGTCTCCTCCCACTGTGATTGGTCTTCGGCTCTTCGTGATTGACAGCCCAGCTCGCTGAGCGTCCTGATTGAGTAGTCCCGAAAAGACGGGCAGTGCATGTAACGAATGAACAGCGGCGACTTGGATACGGATCTGGTGGTGCAGCCAACGGCGGGGGAGGGCCTTGGCGGCCGAAGGGGGGCCAATGGGGACGGGCGGCGGGGGCGGGACAACGGTGTAGGATAAAGCTGCGGCCGAGGCGGCTTCATTGTTGTGAAGCTTCTTAAAGGGGCCGCATCACCCTGCTGGCCCGGGGGTGGGTGCGGCGCGAGTCCCGGGGCGACCGAGCACAGACCGAGGTCAGCAAGGTGGGCAGGAGTCGTGGGAGCCGGCGAGGAGGAGCGAGCTTCGGCAGAACCCCCTCAACAGGCCCCGCCCCGGCCCCGGGCCCCGGCCGGGCCGGATGGACCCCCCGCGGCCAAGCGGAGCCGGGGCTGCCCCGCAGGACCGGAGGAGCGCGACGCCGGGGCCGGGGCCGTGCGCTGCCGGGGCCGGCCCGAAGCTCTGCTGGACCTCAGCGCCAAGCGAGTAGCCGAGAGCTGGGCCTTTGAGCAGGTGAGCGGGAGGTGGGGTGGGGAGGAACCCACTCCTAGCCTCTTCCTAGACATATCTTTTCCACCTCCTGCCCAGACCCCAGCCTCCAGACCTGTCCCCATCGAAGACACCTCCAGAGATCTCCAAAATCCTTAATTCTGCCCAAGACATCCCCTCATTCACCCATTTCACTCCTTCCACCCCCATCCCTTCCTGGGACAACTCTGCTCTTCAGCCCACAAGACCCAGGAATACCTGAGTGCCCCAGATCCAATTCGGGACCCTTTTTTCTCCTCTTGTCCCGTGGTCCTCTTACAACACCGCGTACCGCTCTTGTCCCACCTTATCCTCATCCCCAGTTAGGGCACCCCATTCAATCCTCTCTCCAACTCTTACGACCGCCCCCACTTGGGAACAGGCCAGATTTCAGGACCTAGAGACCTAACATTTCTGACCTACACCCCCTTAGAAGACTCTCCCATATATATAGATCCCAGGCCCAAGACACCCCTTTCTGTCTCCGATCCCTGCCTCTGGCCTCCACAACCCACTTATCCCATGGGGACACCTTCTTCTCTTGTGAATCCTTCACTCTGGCCCTGTTACACAACCCCCTGTCATTCTGGGACCACCTCCCACCTGGGGCTGCCCCTCCTGACTGACTGGCTGCAGAGATTACTCCATTGTCAGAGTCCTCCCTCCCATTACTTGATGCCTACCCTCCCCTTTTCCCCACCCTGCCACTCTCAACCATCTCAGTCCTTCCAGAGTTTGGCAGCAAGTGCGGGGCCAGGGTCTTGCTACCTGGACAGGTGCACCTGGAACCCTACCCCTATGGTCTCTGGGGGCCCTGCCAGGATGGCCCCAGGGCAGAAGCTATTAGAGTCAACTTTCCCAGCCTCAGTGGAGTTGTGGCTAGGACCTGACCAAGCCTTCCTCAGCCCCGACAGGTTCTGTCCTCTCTTTGGCTTTGGGTGGCTTTCTTTGCTCCCTGGCCTCAAAAGAATTAGGGAGTCTGCCTCGACCAATGGGTCTGGGCCAAGTGTGGATGGGGCGGGCTCTGATTCATGGCCTGGAAAATCCCTCCTTAGTCATCTGCCAACTGTCCCCAAGGCCCCCGGCGAATCACTGGTCCTCCCACTTCCCTTTGAAATCCAGGACTGGGAACTCTGAAGGGTCCCTGCTCCTTCATTGTCTGTGAGACCCCCAGGACAATCTTAAAACCTTCTCCAGGGCTCCCATGTACCCGCCTCAGGCAGGTCTGGCCCTAGTAAAGATCTTACCCCGCAGAAGCAGCTCTTTGGAAGTTGGTCTCCTTCTTACTTTGAGGAAACGAGGGCACAGAGAGGTTGAGAAACTTGCCCAAGGACACCCAGCCAGTGAGTAGCAAGCCTGGACTGGAATGTAGGCTCAACCAGCTCAGTTCATTGCCCAGAGCCCCCAGGGGTAGGCAGGACATTCATCCCTTCCTGGGGACCCTTAGAAGCTGGAACAGAGAGCCTGTCTTGGAACCTGGAGTTCATCAGCTGTGGGATCCTGAACAAATTAATTCACCTTACTTCTGAGCTTAGAATCCCCAGGCTGCCAAAGTATTGGGTTGTTGCTGGTAGAATTAAGAGTATTTAAATACATAAAACATTTAGCACAATGTAGGCTAAGACTGTGTAGGCCTGATCACTTGTCTTCTGATCACTTTTGTCTTCTTTCCTCCTGACTCACCCCAACCCCGCAAGCCTGAGGGGTGAGACTACCTTCCATTAGGGATCCTGGGACCTGACATTCAAGAGGGAAGTGACAGAAAGTTCTAGAAAACTAACAATGGGCCAGGTGTTATTGTAAGTGCTATACATATTAACACATATGTAATACTCATGACACCCAGAAGGCGGGTGCTCTTAACATCTTCTTACACTTGAGAAGAACTGAAGCTCAGAGAAGCAAAGTGGCTTGTCCAAGGTCATGCTACTTGTTTTATTTCGTTATTTTGGGCTTATGTCAGGTCTTAATTGTGGCAGGTAGGATCTTCACTGTGGCATCTTTTGTTGCAGTGGGTGGGCTTAGTTGCCCCACAGCATGTGGGATCCTAGTTCCTGGACCAGGGCTTGAACCCACATCCCCTGCATTAGAAGGCAGATTCCCAGCCCCTGGGCTGCCAGGGAAGTCATGGTACTTGTAAGCAGCAAAGTCAGGTTCCAGCACCCGGGTCTCTAACACAGGCAGCCCTTCCCACAGGTTGAGGAGCGGTTCTCCCGTGTGCCTGAGCCAGTCCAGAGGCGCATCGTGTTCTGGTCATTTCCACGCAGCGAGCGGGGAGATATGTATGTACTCATCACTGGGGTACCAGCCCCCGGAAGGCGAGCACGATGCCCGGGTGCCCTTCACCCGCGGGCTGCACCTGCTGCAGAGTGGGGCCGTAGATCGTGTGCTGCAAGTAGGTGAGTGCCTGTCCCTCCAGCCCTGCCAGGGAGGCCAAGGGTCCAAAGCACGTGTGGAGGAGCAGGGAGCTGGCAGATTCCAAAAGGCAGGCTTTGATGCCCAGAGAGGGTTGTACAAAATATTCTGAGCTCAGGGTCAGGGATCTGCCTCGACCTGAGTCAGCTTAGTTGGAGGGTGAAGTTAGAAGTATGGGACAGGGAGGAGGCAATGGTTTTGAGGAGCGATTATAAACCTGAAGTGAGGGGAGGTTCCGGGCCTCAGGCAGTGGGACCCAGGAGTTCTGTTCTCTGGGGCCAGGATTTAGAGCCAGAGGTAAGAATGATCCTAGACTTCAGGCAGCAGGGTCCTTGGTAAGAGTTGGAGGCAAAGTTTGTTTGTTTTTAATTTATTTATCTTTTGTTGGGGCATGTGGACTTCTCTCTGGTTGTGGCACACGAGCTTAGTTGCCCCAAAGCAGGCAGGATCTTAGTTCCTCGACACCAGAGATCGAACTCATGTCCCATACACTGACTGGAAGAAGGATTCCTAACCACTGGACCAGGGAAGTGGTGAAGTTTTAGAGCCAGTGGTGAGAGACAGACTTAGACCTCAGGCAGAGAGATTCAGGTGGATGTTGGGTTCATAGTTTTAGGGATGGTCTTGGACCTAAGGCAATGAGGATTTGGTGGGGTCTGGGGTGAATGTTCACCAGCTCAGGGAGATGGTGAAGGATAGGGAAGCCTGGTGTGCTACTGTCCCTGGGGTCCCAAAGAGTCGGACACAACTGAGCAACTGAACAAAGGGTGAAAGTTGAGGATCATCAGTAAGGAGTACTCTTAAATCCCAGACAGCAGGGTCCAGGGAAGGGAAGGAGTGGAAGTGTAGCTAGAGATGAAGGATGAATCTAGACCTCAGGGAGCAGGGCTCAGATGGGAACCAGTGGAGACTGAGCCAGAAGGCAGATGAGCCTTGGAATGCCACACTTCACATGGGGGCAGGTCACGTCATCTCCCGGCTGGAGGCAGGGACTCAGCCAAGATGACCCTCTCTGAACCATGTCAGCCTGGGGGCCCCTTGCCTGGACATGACCCAGCCAGCCACAGGCTCGGCCACCTCCAACTGGTATGAGGAAGCTGCTGTGTCCCTGCATGACACAGACAAGACCGGCTGGAGCCTGAGCTGCCCAACCAGTCGGATGAGCCTGGCATCTGGGCTCCCCAGGGGCCAGGGAGGGGCAGGGGGTAATGGGGTGACCTGGGCCTTAGCTGGCCCCCAAAATTCAACCCCTTGCCCCCAAGATTCTTTGGTATCTTTTCAGAAAGTTCCAGGGTGCCTGGAGCCTGGGCAGTATCCACAATGATCCAAGGGCTTGTAGTAATATTATTCAGAATTAGAATAAGAACAAGCATTTATTTAGCACTTACCATCTGCAGTGTTCTACATTAACCCATTTCATCCTCATTACAAACGCATGAGGAGGATACCACCTCCACATTTATTCATTAGTATTCCCATCTCACAGATGCAGACACTGAGGCCCAGCAAGGTTAGGTTACTTGCGCCAGGTTACTCAGCTGGAATTTGCACCTGGTCTTGCTGTGCATCATTGTTAAGCACAACCCATCTCTGGGGTGACACAGCAGTGACAGCTTGGTTTTGGTCTTAGGGTTCCACCTGAGTGGAAACGTCCGGGAGTCAGGGGGCCCCCGGAGAGCCTGAGCGGCTTTACCACGTCTCCATCAGCTTTGACCGCTGCAAGATCACGTCTGTGAGCTGCGGCTGCGACAACCGCGATCTCTTCTACTGTGCCCACGTGGTGGCCCTGTCGCTGCACCGCATTCGGCACGCCCACCAGGTGGAGTTGAGACTGCCCATCTCTGAGACACTCTCTCAGATGAACCGGGACCAGCTGCAGAAGTTCGTGCAGTACCTCATCAGTGCCCACCACACCGAGGTGCTGCCCACTGCCCAGCGCCTGGCAGACGAGATCCTCCTCCTGGGCTCTGAGATCAACCTGGTGCATGGTAAGGGTGCCCCAAGGCCTGATGGGAGAGGTGAGGCCCCAGCTCAAAGCCACCTTGCTCGCTGTGTGGCAGGCATGTATCACAGCATCCAGAGATAGCCTTGATCTAGGAATGAGGGTGGAGTACCACCACCTGAGGCCAAGTTCACACACCTAGGAAGTGGCAGAACCTGGATTTGATCTGGCCCTGGGTAGATGAATAGTCGGAAATCAGCCAATGGGAAGATCCAGCCCCAGCGGATGGGTGTTCCAAGATCACAGGAGCAGGTCTGGGATCATGGATGGGTGCAGGTCATGAGGAGTATGTGTGGACCTTAGGGGGTGTCAGAGGTGGGATATGGTTAGGAGACAGACATGGAGGTGTTATGAATTCTGGGGTGGTTTGGAGCTACAAGTGTTGCTTAACTATATGGTGGGAGGATGGAATAAGATGGAGAGTGAATAGATGGATGAGTAGCAGGTAGAGGCATGAATGGATATTTGAGGGTAGCGATGGGTGGCCAGAAATTGTTCATGATGGAGTGCTGGGGTGACCTGATGGTGTGGGAAAATGAATGGAATGAGTGGATGGGTGATTTACTGGGACAGTAGGTGAATGGGGAGTTGGTGGTACTTGGCAGTGGAGCTGGATGGGATGTGCTTTGATTGGGGAGTTTGAGGTAGTGGACAGATGGGGTTGGTGGAAGTTTGGAAGGACCAAGGGGTACATGGATTGGGGGTGAGTTGATGGGTGCATGAATGTTGTTATATATAGACTGACCTGGTGGATGGATCAAGTATTTGGATGGATGGATGGACTAATGGATTGGTGGGTGTTTGGAGAGATACAAATGAATGGATGGTTGGTTGAAAAAGATAGATGGGAAGTTAGGGTTAACTGGATGGATGGATAGCATGGTTGTGTGGGTCAGTGGATGAATAGGTCGGTAGTGTTTTGAGTGGTTGGTACAGATGAGTTGGAAAGACAGATAGGGTTGGGTAGATGGATGGATGGATGGACTGATGGGATGGGTATGTAGATCAGTGAACAGATGGAAGTTATGGGTAGGGTGGATGATGGACTGATGGGGTACAGGTAGGTGTGCTAAGGGTTATGATGTGTGGATGGAAGGAGGCATGGCATGACATGGGGGTGTGGATAGACCGGTGAGTGGTTTGAATGCATGGGTATGTGATGCTTTGGGTAGGATGAGGATGGATGGGTGGGTGAATGGGTTTTCAGGTGGGATGGATGGAATTTGGGGATGGGTTGGGTGATTTGGAGGACTGGCTGACATACTCCTTTCCCCAGCCCACACCTGTTTTCCCTCCCTTCCCACAGGTGCCCCAGACCCCACAGCAGGCGCAGGCATCGAGGATGCCAACTGCTGGCACCTGGACGAGGAGCAGATCCAGGAGCAGGTGAAACAGCTGCTGTCCAATGGCGGCTACTACGGCGCCAGCCAGCAGCTGCGCCGATGTTCTGCAAGGTGCTGCGTGGGCACGCACGGGGGGCGGGGCTAGGCTCCGGAGTCAGAGCCCCGCCCCTTCTCACCACCGGGTCTTGGCACAGGTGCGCGAGATGCTGCGGATGCGTGATTCCAATGGGGCGCGCATGCTGATCCTCATGACTGAGCAGTTCCTACAGGACCCGCGCCTGGCCCTGTGGCGGCAGCAGGGCGCCGGCATGACAGACAAGTGCCGCCAGCTGTGGGACGAGCTGGGTGAGTCCCAGACCCCAAAAGCGGAAGCGCGGCAAGCACCTGGGCTCGACCACCCTGAATCCGTCCTCATTCCGTCCTGTACTGAGCGCTGGGGCTACCACAGGCAACAAAAGAGATTAAATACCTGCCCTCAGGGCTTCCCTGATAGCTCAGTTGGTAAAGAATCCGCCTGCAATGCAGGAGACCCCGGTTTGATTCCTGGGTCTGCAAGATGCACTGGAGAAAGGATAGGCTACCCACTCCAGTATTCTGGCCTGGAGAATTCCATGGACTATATACTCCATGAGGTCACAAAGAGTCGGACTCTGAACGACTTGAGCGACTTTCATTTCTTCTTCTCAGAGAGCTGACACCTAGTAGGGCAGACAGAGAGGAGAAAATCCCACAAGCCCATTAGGCCAGGGGTCAACAAACGTTTTCCACAGGGCCAGATAGTTAATAGTTTTGACTTTTTAGGCTATTTGGGTTTTGTCCCAACTATTTGATTTCATCTGTTGTAGCAAAAAAGCAACCACAAACACATAACAAAGTAGGCATGGTAGCATTCCAATAAACTGTATTTATGGACACTTTATTTATTTGAATTTCATATCATTTTCACAAATCACAAAATATTTTATTTATTCCCCACCCCCCTCCGCCATTTAAAAATGTAAAAATGAATCTTAGCTCAAAGGCCATTCAAAAACAGGTGGTGGGGGACTTTCCTGGTGATCCAGTGGTTAAGACTTTGTGCTTCCAAGGCAGGGGTGCAGGTTTGATCCCTGGTTGGGGAACTAAGATCCCACATGCAGTGCAGCTCCCCCCAAAAGATGGCAGGTTTTATTTTCTCCACGGGTGGTAGTTTGCTGACCCCTGGGATTGATAGTGATAAGTACTATAGAGAAAAAAAGATTGCAAGAGGACTCTGGCAGCCAGGGTTTGAGTCCTGACTTCTGTCTTCCCAGCTGTGTGACTTTGAGCAAGTGACTTTACCTCTCTGAGCCATAAAGTGAAGAGAGGATGAATTACAACCTCAGAGGCCCAAGGTGAGAGTTAGGCAGAGACCAGTGCCCAGCACACAGCAGGCACTCCATAAGTGTGTGCTGCCCCTGCTGGCATGAGTGCTGAGCCTCCTCCATGCCCACATTGGCTACCCCTCCCTCCCCAGGGGCCCTGTGGGTGTGCGTCATCTTGAGTCCCCACTGCAAACCAGAGGAGCGGACGAGCTGGCTCCAACTGCTTAGCAAGTGGGACAAGCTGGACGTGTGCCCGCTGGAGGAGGGCAATTACTCTTTTGATGGGCCCAGCCTGCAGCCCACTGCAGCCCTCATCCCAGGTAGGAGAGGGGTCCCTGCCATTCCCCCAACAAACCATCCCTATTGCCTGTGGCCTAGCCTCCCCATCATGGGGCTCTGGGGGAAATGGAGGCAGGGCGGAGGGGACGAGCCCTTACCTGCCTCCTAGCCAGGAGACAGTGAGTGTCCAGGGCAGGGGCAGCAAGCAGCCTGAGGGACAGTGATGTGAAATACTTAAGATACCTGTAGTTCTGGGCTGACTCAGTCTCCTCCTGGCCATGGAGGCAGAAATTGGGTGGGGGAAGGGGAAACAGAAAAGGAAACAGGTATTGAGAAGAGAAAGACAAGTAAAGACAGGCAGGGAGGGAGGGAGAGAAATAAAGGAGAGAGAAAGAAATTAAGTATGGAGGGAGAAAGATGGACAGACCCAGTTGTTATTTGTGGTGGCTCAGATAGTAAAGAATCCACTGCAAAGCAGAGACCTAGGTTCGATCCCTGGGTCAAAAAGATCCCCTGGAGAAGGGAATGGCTACCCACTCCAGTATTCCTGCCTGGAGAATTCCATGGACAGAGGAGCCTGGCGGGCTATAGTCCATGGGGTGGCAAAGAATCAGACACGACTTTTTCGTGTCGGACACTTTAACTTTCATTAAGGACTGTGATAGCTCCCCTGACACACACACAACTTTAAGTCTTCTGAAAAAATTGGGGGCAATGATGGCACACTTCATCACTGTATCCAGAGTCTAGGCCCAAGCTGGCACTTGGTGGGATAGAACTGTCCACTGCCTAACTGCTAGGGCCCCCCCTCATGGGGCCACATTTGGGCACCTCTCCGACAGGCCCAGAGGAGGAGGAGGAGGTGATGGCGATGGCTGCAGGTTCCCGCCACACCGTGTTTGGCCGCGCCTTGCAGGCTGGGTCACTGCATTGGAGTGATGACCATCTGCAGAGGATCCTGGCCAGTGACTCCTACAGCCCCAACCTCACAGGCAACGGGGCCGGTGACAAACCAAGCTCGACCCCCAGGGCCGCCCGCTCTGGCTGGGCGAGCCCTTTCCCACTACCTGTGCTCGTGTGGACACCCTGAGGGCCCATGGATACCCCCGCCAGGCCCTGCGGCTGGCAAGTGCCATAGTCAACACCCTCCGGCTGCAGCAGCGACATCAGCTACAGATTTACAAGCAGCAAAAAAAGGTGGGCACCAATCTTAGCATCATGTCCTGGGGCTAAAGACAAATGCTAACTGCTGGGGGCTGTGGCAACCTGGAGGGTCTGTGGGTACAACAGGAAAACAGACCACTCAAGGTGTGTTGAGCAGAAAGGAATTTAATACAGGGGACTGAGGGCTCACAGAACCAGTGAAAGGGCTGCCAGATTGAAAGTTAGGGAAGCCACTGCCTGGGTTCACAAACTTGAACTTCAGAAGCACAGAGAGTTCAGCTGCCTCACTGGGGGCACAGTTCCCAAGAGGACAGCCCAGAACCTGCTGGCAAACCTTACATCTCTGCCCTAGACAGCCACACACACACCTAATCACAGCTGCTGCAGAAGAGTAATGGGCTCATTTTCTCCCACCTTTCACACTTTACACAAAGGGGTCTGGGAAATGTAGTTTCTATGCATCCAGCCACATGCCTTTCAAGAACATGGACCCAGCATGCCAGATTAGATTTTTCCAAGAGAGGCCAGAAATCTGGATTCTTTGATGTGTAATTTCCTGTTTTATTTTTTTTTCCAATATGGGCAACAAATTCAAAATTGTATTCCATGTTGTATGACCCAAAAAAAAGAACATGTTTGTAGACTAGATATGGGGAGCAGGAGGGAGCCACCAGTCGCATACTCTGGGTGATGAGGTTGGGTTGATGGGTTAGTTTCCAGGAAATTGAACACAAGGTTTAATGAGGGAAAATGGGGCTTTGGTATCTGAGCAGAACTCTAAACTAGCCTGGAAGCATAGGGAAAGCCCCCACCCTTCCCCAGGACCAGAGGAGGTGAGAGCTAAGCTTAGATCCTAAGGTTGTACATGAGGTTCCCAGGAAAAAGAGAGGGAGCAACTGTATTCCAGGTAGAAGAAACATCATGGGCTGGAACCCAGAGGCAAGGGAGAGCTCAGCTTGTGTGAGAAGATGAGAGGATGTGCTTCCAGATGGGGTGGGTGCATGACAGTCACGGGGAAGCATTCATATCCGTCCTTGAGAGTGCTGAAAGCTGGTTGAACCTGAGAGAAGTGAGGATTAAGGGTTATATGGAGAGGAATGAGACTGGTTGGATGATTTAAAAGCACCCAGTTTAGCCACGCCTCAGCCTGGGTGTGGGACAGGAGGCCAAGGAGGTGAGCGCTACTGCAGAGCTCAAGGGGGCAGAGGCGAAGGTGCTGGATGGGCATCTGGAGGCTGGGCTCGGGGTTTGGGAAGAGAAAGCCCTCCTGGAGGGTTGGTAGAGGGTGGGCCTTGAGCCTTTTTTTTCTACCTTCAGAGCTACTGCAGAAAGGTTCCACCTGCATCACCAACATGGAAGGATGGGTGGGCCATCCCTTGGACCCCATTGGCTGCCTCTGCAGGGCACTTTTGGAGGCCTGTCGTCTAGAGGAGGAGACCCTCGCCATTTACCCAGGTATCCACACGGGGGACCCCTGGAGGAGGCGGGAGAATCACCACCCCTTGGTCGTACTCCTTTGCCTAGTATTCCTATTACTTGGCCATGCCCCTACACTTGGCCTGCCCTTTGGCCAGTACCAGGTGTCAAGAAGCTTAGCTTCTGAAAGGGAGGCCACCATAGGCCTACCTGCTGTTGGAAGGTGGGTGCTACCTCCTGGTATGTGCAGAAACAGCTGGCTCTCCATAAATCTCCCCAACCCCTACAGTATCCATGTTTAAGGTAAGGGACCACTAGAGTCCCACGAAACGGGTTCCTCCCCAGTAGCCTTGGTGCCCTTCTCCCACAGACTCGGGCCTTGAGAAGAGGAAGGTGGCCTACCAGCACGTCCCCGTGCCGGGGAGCCCTGGGGAGTCCTATTTGGCAATGGCGCTAGAGGTGGCCCTGCTGGGCCTGGGACAGCAGCGGGCCCTGCCCGAGGGGCTGTATGCCCAGGACAAGGTGGTACGCAGTGAGGAACAGCTGCTGGCCCTGCTGGAGGAAGTGGAGCTGGACGAGCGGTTGGTGCAGGTCCTGCGCAAGCAGGCGGGACAGCTGCTGGAAGGTAAGGCCACACTCCTAAGCTGGGTTGTTCCTGAAACGTAGGGTCCAGTCCACTGCAGTTGTCTGGTTGCTGCTGGGTTGGGAGACCCAGCCTCTACCTCCAACTCCGGTACTTATTGTCTTACCTTATTGGTCAGTCGCTAAGTTGCGTCCTACTCTTTGCGACCTCATGACTACAGCACACCAGGCTTCCTGGTTCTTCACTATCTCTCTGAGTTTGCTCAAACTCATGTCCATTGAGTCAGTGATAACCATCCCATCATTACATACCTTGGCAGTTCCCTAAACGGGAGATCCAAATTTTGGCCCCACCCCCAGAAAGCCTGCCAGCCAATAACGGCTGCTATTGATGAGTTTCCCCCAATCCTTGTGAGGCCCCGCCCCTACCACTTAGGGAAGCTGGTTTGGCCACGCCCCCAGAATAAGTGCAGCCCGGCCTTCACTCTGGCAACACCCTGCGTTTGAGTCCTACCCCTACCCAGAGGTCCCAAAGGTCTCTTTCCTTTGGATTTTCCAGTACTTGTCTTAGTTTCAGCCCTGCTTCCCCACCCTGGGCCTCTCTAGCCTCAACCACTCTATCTTGGGCGGCCCCATACCCCACTGGAATGTGGGGACCCCTGGGGAGAGGTGATACACGCCCACACCTGGGGGTTGAGCTTGGGTTGCCCCCGCAGGGGGTCCTTTCAGTGGCTTTGGAGAAGTGCTGTTCCGGGAGAGCGCACCCATGCACACCTGTGCCCGCTACCTGTTTACTGCACTGCTGCCTCACGACCCAGACCTGGCCTACCGCCTCGCACTGCGAGCCATGAGGTGAGAAAATGCAGCGGGGGACTCCCCGGGCGAGAGGGATTAGGGGATGGGAGGCTACTGGGAGCCCTATCCTTCCGCCTGCACTCGCAACTTAGTTCATGCAGTCTCCTTCTTGCTGGCATTCCAGGCTGCTCTGTGCTCTTGATGATTAAATATAAATATGTCATATTATTTTGAATTTGAGAAATCTCCACATGACACAGAATTCAGAGTCCTTTTCTAGATAAGTTTATCCCAACCTACCCAGAGCTCTCTGGAGGCAAGCAGTGTTACCACTTTCTTATCTGTACTACAAGAGTCCAGATTTCTACAAACTTGTAATCTGAAAATTGAAACTTGGTTCTCCTTTACACCCATGATACATCCTGTTGTTTAGTCGCTAAGTCATGTCTGACTCTTTTTGCGACCCCATGGACTGTAGCCCACCAGGCTCCTCTGTCCATGGGATTTCCCAGGCAAGAATACTGGAGTGGGTTGCCATTTCCTTCTCCAGGGGATCCTCCTGACCCAGGGATCAAACCTCAGTCTCCTGCATTGGCAGGCAGATTCTTTACCACTGAGCCACCAGGGAAGCCCCATACCTCCAGTACTTATTCTTTTTTCTATGTTAATAACCTAATGGTTTCTTACGATGGTTAATCTTTTTTAATATTTAGTTATTTAGCTGCACTCAATCTTAGTTGCCGTACTCAGGATCTTTAGTTGAGGCATGAGGGACCCTTAGCTGCGGCATGCAGGATCTTTTAGCTGCAGCATGTGAATTCTTAGTTGCAGCATGTGGGATCTAGTTCCCTGACCAGGGATGGAACCCAGGCCCCCTGCATTGGAAGCACAAAGTCTTAGCCACTGGACCACCAAAGAAGTCTCCTGTACCTATTTTTTGTACCTTGTTTTCACTGACCTTTTGCATTTTAAAGGCTCTATCCTGTCACATAACAGGTGAACCACTGTAGGGTGGTACCACGAAAATCCCAGTGTGAAACTGATAGACATTTAGATGTTGCAGTGAATGACCAGGTCACCCATTTCCCAGGCGCACCAGCAGATCATAGAAGCAGAATAGTAAAAGGGCTCGTCCATAGTAAACCCTGCCCAGCCAATTAAGTGAAATCCGCCTCCCACCCTCTGACCTATCCTCCAGAGATACCTGTTAACCATCTGAGAGCTTCCCTGGCTCTCCAGTGGGTAAGACTCTGCTTCCAATACAGGGGGATCGGGTTCAATCCCCAACTGGGGAACTAGGATCCTATATGCCACATGGCCTGGCCAAAAAAAAAAAAAAAAGTTTGAGGCGCATTTTCCAGAATATTTGAAAAGAAGAATCTGTTAAGAGCCAGGATTTAGAGAACACTTTTATGTGTTAGACTCTTTTTCTAAACCAGTGCTAGCAAATTACAACCCATGGGCCAACTTTGGCCAGCTGCCTGCTTTTGTGCAGCCCCTGAGATAAGAATGGTTTGTATATTTTTAGACGGTTGGGAAGAAATAAAAACAATATTCTGTGACACATGAAAAATACGTGAAACCCAAATTTCAGTTTCTAGAAATAAAGTTTTATTGGCCCAGAGCACCGCTCACGCGTTTGTGTATCGTCTGTGTCCGCTTTTACACAAGTGACGGTTGGGACAGAGACCAATTGGCCTACAAAGCTGAAAATACGGGCTGTCCAACCCCGTGCAGAAGAAAACGTGCCAACTTCTGAGCTAAATCTGACTCACATTATCCCATATGATCTTCTAAACACCCCAGCAAAATACGTAGATTTACACCCATTTTACACATAGGCAGGCTGAAGGTGTGCCCCAAGTCACGTAGCAAAGTCATTTATTTACTTTTTAAATTTTTATTTATTTATTTTATTTTGTGGGGTGCTAAGGTCTTCATTGCTTCCCACGGGCTTTCTCTAGTTGCAGAGAGTGGGGCCTACTCTTTGTGGTGTTGCTCAGACTTCTCACTGCAGTGACTGCTTTTTCACGGAGCAGAGGCTCTCTAGTGCTCGGGCTTCGGCAGCTGTGGGCTTAGCTACCTGGTGGCGCATGGGGGATCTTCATGGACCAGGGATTGAACTTGTGTCTCCTGCATTGGCAGGTGGATTATTAACCACTAGACCACCAGGGAAGTACAGCAAAGTCATTTTAGATATTTGGAACCAGAACAGTCTTGACTCCTTTTGCATGCTTTGATTACATTTAACAGCTTTGTAGAACTTTCTTAACACAAAATGCATGTAAACAGTGAGCTGAGGATCAAAATATCTTACGGGGCCCCTCATTGAGTCATTCAGCAAACATGTGTTGTTTACCTGTTGTATGGCAGGCATTGTTCTGGTGCTGGAGATGCAATGGTGACCCAAATAGTCAAAAATTCCTGCCCTCATGGAGCTGACATTGTAGTGAGGGAGAGACAGTAAGCACATTTATAGCTAAACTATGTTGTATGGCAGATGGTGACATGCAAGAAAGGGGTAGAAGGGGTTGGGAGGGGAAGTTGCACTCTCCCATGTGTTGGGCATGTCAGGAAAGAATTCACTGAAAATATTTTAAAAATAAATTTATTGATTGATTAATTTTTGGCTATGCTGGGTCTTCATTGCTGCATAGGCTTTTCTCTAGTTGCTATATGTGGGCCTCTCGTTTCATCAGCTTCTCTTGTTATAGAGCACAGCCTCTAGGCAAGCTGGCTTCAGTTGTGGTAGCATGAAAACTCAGTAGCTGCAGCTCACAGACTCTAGAGCACAGGCGCAGTAGTTATAGTGCAGTGAAGTGAAGTCGCTCAGTTGTGTCCGACTCTTTGCGACCCCGTGGACTGTAGCCCACCAGGCTTCTCTGTCCATGGGATTCTCCAGGCAAGAATACTGGAGTGGGTTACCATCTCCTTCTCCAGGAGATCTTCCTGACCCAGGGATCGAACCCGGGTCTCCCGCATCGGAGGCAGACGCTTTAACCTCTGAGCCACCAGGGAAGCACACAAGCTTAGTTGCTCTGCACCATGTGGAATCTTCCTTGACCAGAAATCAAACCCGTGTTCCCTTCATTGGCAGGTGGATTCTTATCCACTGCACCACCAGGGAAGCCCCGATGAGAGTGTTTTTAACAGTGGGTCAAAACTACGGTCTCTGACAAGATCAGGGTGTGAGCAGGGGTTGCAGACCCTTCATCTCAGGTGGTCGGGTCTCCTAATCTTGGTGAGTTTCTCCAGCCCCTTTAATCTTGCCTCAGGTGGTGTCTTGGCTGTTCCTCCCTTGATTAGCAACTGTTGGAATCCATCCTTTGGAACGCAGGGAAGTTCCTGGAGACTGGAGTCTTTACTTCAAGAAATGCCAGACAGAAAGGCCTCTGTGCCTGGGATTCCCACAGGGCCCTGCTCAGTTTCAACTGCAGTGAACATCTCTGTCTTTTTAATTTTTACTGGAGTAGAGTTGATTTAGAATGTTGTGTTACTTTCAAGTGTACAGCAAAGTGAATTAATTATACATATACCTATGTGTGGGGCCTCCCAGGTGCCACTAGTGGCGGGAACCCACCTGCCAATGCAGGAGACAAAGAGACATGTTTCGATCCCTGGGTCGAGGAGATCCCCTGGAGGAGAGCATGGCAAGCCACTCCAGTATTCTTGCCTGGAGAATCCTACAGACCAGAGGAGCCTGGAGGGCTACAGTCAATGGGGCTGCAGAGAGTTGGAGATGACTGAAGCGACTTAGCAGCAAGAGCAGCACACCTATGTGCCTCTGTGTTAAGTCACGTCAGTCGTGTCTGACTCTGTGACCCCATGGACTTTAGCCCGCCAGGCTCCTCTGTCCATGCGATTTCCCAGGCAAGAACACTGGAGTGGGTGGCCATGCCCTCTTCCAGGGGATCCTCCCGACCTAGGGATCGAAACATGTCTCTTATGTCTCCCACATTAACAAGTGGGTTCTTTACCAGTAGTGCCACCGGGGAAGGCCCACATATACATATACCCACTCTTTTTGAGATTCTTTCCCCATAGAGGTCATTGCAGAGTACTTGAGTACAGTTCCCGGTGCTATACAGTATGTATTCTATGCGTGCATGCGTGCTGAGTTGCTTCAGTCGTGTCCATCTCTTCGCAGCCCTATGGACTATAGCCCGCCAGGCTTCTCTGTCCATGGGATTCTCCAGGCAAGAATACTGGAGTGGGTTGCCATGCCTTCCTCCATGGGATCTTCCCGACCCAGGGATTGAACCCGGGTCTCGTGTCTCCTGCATTGGCAGACGGGTTTGTGGGAAGCCCCACATATTTTATACATGCAGTAAACATCTTCAGCACACATCCTCCATCTTCCTAGGTGCCCAGGGCTTTGCTGACTCTGGAGGGTAGGTTCTGGCTGAGGCAAGAGGCGTCTCCTAGAGAGGATGGAGGGTCCAGCCTTGTCTCACAGCAGGCTTGCTTCTCTTCCCACCCCAGGCTGCCCGTCCTGGAGACAGCGTTTCCAGCTGGAGAACCTCCCAGCAACCCACTGGACTCCATCATGAGCAACCGCTTCCCCGCTGGTTCATCCTCGGCCACCTGGAGACCCGCCAGTGTGAGCTGGCCTCTGCCATGCTGACCGCTGCCAAGGGTGAGGACCGTGGCTGCCCCCACCCCCCGTCCCCCTGCCCTCCACATTACTCCCCTCCCTCCTTACCCTCATTTCATTCCCCCACTTACTTTTACTTATCCCACAGTTTTCCTCGGGGCTTCCCAGATGTTGCTAGTGATAAAGAACCTGTCTGCCAATGCCGGAGACATAAGAGATATGGGTTCGACCCCTGGGTCAGGAAGATCCCCTGGAGGAGAGCTTGGCAACCCACTCTAGTATTCTTGCCTGGAGAATCCCATGGACAGAGGAGCCTGGGGAGCTATAGTCCATGGGTTACAAAGAGTCGAACGTGATTTAGCATGCACTTCCACAGTTTTCCTTGAGCACATTCTTTTTTTCTTTTGACCTGCAGGATCTTAGTTTCCCAACCAGGGATCAAACCCACACCCCCTGCAGAGGAAGTGTGGATTCTTAACCATTGGACCACCAGGGAAGTCCCTTCTTGAGCACTTTCTTTATATACCAGGCACTGTCCCAGATGCTGAGCCCCAGTAGCAAACAAAACTGTCCCAAATCCATGCTCTGTGGTGTTATTCCTAGGGAGGGCAGACAGACAATAAATAAGGTAAAGAAGATAGTTATGCAATGGGAGGTAATAAGTGCTATGAAGAGGCATACAGCAAGTTGACATTTAAGCCACAACGTGAAGGTGAAGGTGGAGTAATGCCAGTACCTGGTGTCTTAGCTCAGCTGCCGTAACAAACTACCACAGATGCGGTGGTTTAAACAACAGAGAGTTATTTTCTTACAGTTCTAGAGGCTGGAAGTTCAAGATCAGGGAGCCAGGACAGTCAGCTCCTGGTGAGGGCTCTCTTCCTGGCTTACAGATGACTGCCTTCTCACTGTCCTTACATGACAGAGAGAGATCTCTGGTTTCCTCCTGTCCGTATAAGAACTCTGATCTCATCCTGGGGCCACTAGCCTCATAACTTCATCTAAACCAAATTACCTTCCAAAGGTCTGCCTCTAAATACAATCACTCTAGAGAGTTAGGGCTTCAGTGTATGAATTTTGGGAGGCACAGTTCAGTCCACAGCATCTGGGAAGAGTATTCCAGGCAGAAGGAACAGCACAGAGTGCCTGGTTATATTTAAGAAGCAAAGAGGAAGCTGGTGTGGCTGGAGCTGAGTAACAGAATTGCAGGATCTAGGTGGACAATAATAACAGTCATAAAAGTTCACATATGTGCACGTGTTTGCATGCTCCATCAACCAGTCATGCTAGACTCTTTGTGACCCCGCGGACTAGCCCTCCAGGCTCCTCTGTCCATGGGATTATCCCAGCAACAATACTGGAGTGGGTTGCCATTTCCTCCTCCAAGGGATTTTCCTGACCCGTGGACTGAACCTGTGTCCCCTGCAGCTCTAGCAATGGTGGGTGGATTCTTTACCACTGAGCCACCTGGAAGCTACTCGCATATATAGGTCTTGCCATATTAAGGCCTTTACAAATATGGGCTCACTGCAGCCCTGTGTGACATGTACCATGGCATTAGTATTATCCATTGTACAAATGGGGGAGCCAAGGCACGGGGAGGTGAAGTGACTTGCTCAAGAGCACTCAGCTTGTGTGAGTTGAACCCTGGCATCTGGCATCTGCTGGGTCCAGAACTGGTGCCCTTGACAGTTAGGGGTCCAGTGGCTTCCTCCCACAGAAAGGGAAGGGGCAGAGGAGAGATAAAGAGGAGTGCCAAGAGTGGTCTAGGTCTTCATAGAACCATCGCCAGGTGATCACCATATACATTCACACACTTGGACGTGTGTGGAAGAAGTTGTGTGAGCAGGTCCGGCAGCATCCGGCTGGTGCGGGGCATGCCCATGATATCTTCTGTCCCTCTCCCAACTCTAGGAGACCCCAAGTGGCTACACGCAGTACTAGGTTCCATCCAGCAGAACATCCACTCTCCAGCCTTGCTTTTCAAGCTGGCGCAGGATGCCTGCAAGACTGCCACCCGGCCAGCGCCCCACCGGACACCACACTGTTGGGCATTGCGCTGGAGCTGGGCCTTCAGGTGAGAGCCACAGGAGCGAGCATGGGGGCGAGGCTGGGTGGGCATGAGGGGAAGCCAAGGGCCCACTTGGGGGCGGGGCCTGAGTGCAAGGTTTTTCTGGAGGCAGAACCTAAGGGTAAGCCTCGCATCCTTTAGGGGCAGGGCCTGGATGTGAGTGGCATCTCTGGGCGGGGCTCCAGAGGAACTGGATCTGAGAGAGGAGTCCTGAGAGTGAGGGCCTGAAGTCACCAGTGAGGATGGGGCCTATGAGTACTCAGTTGCAGAACCTGAAGGTGAGAAACTTCTTCTGGAGGTGTGGCTGAGGACGCGAAGGGGATCACAGAGCATGCAGGTGGCCACAAGAGGGAGCAGAACCTACGTGTGTTGGCCTGGGGTTGATGTGCCTTAAGGACCAAGAGTGGGCGGGGCTGAAACTGAAGAGCCTGCCTACTAGAAGCTTTCTTTGGGAAAGGGCCTGCAGGGGACTGCAGCGAGAAGGAGGCGGCACTACTGAGGGGCGGGGCTTAGGGAAGGTCCTGTGAGTGAAGAGCCACCTCTGAGGGTGGAGTCTGTGGTTGAAAGTCATGGAGGTAGGACCTGCAGGTGAGTGTCCAGGTCCTCCTCAGGGACCCGGACAGGGAGAGTGCTGTAAGGGCAACGCAGAGGCATGGACGCAGCTTGAGGGCATAGACAAGTATGGGGCTCATGGGGGCAGTGGCAAAAGCAAAATAAGAGAATAAGGTACAGATTCAGGTGACATCTTCCCAGTGTAGAACTGGCCAGCAAAGGGCGACAAGTGGCAGAACTGGCCTCTGAACAACGCCGTGAAGGGGGTGGCACTCTTGTGGGGAATGTGGAGGTTGAGATAAGGGCAGTGTTTTGGGGGGTGGTTTTGGCTGTATCAGGTCTTAGTCATAGCACACAGGATCTTCGATCTTTGTTGCTCCATACAGGATCTTTAGTTGCAGCATGCAGGATTTTTTGGATTTTTTTTTTTTTTTTTAGTTGCAGCATGTGAGATCTAGTTCCCTGACCAGGGATTGAACCGGGGCCCCGTGCATTGGGAGCATGGAGTCTTAGCCACTGGACCATCAGGGAAGTCCCCAAGGGTGGTGCTTTAGGGTGGTGACCTCATTGTTTAGGAGTTTCCAGGCAAGACCTGGGCTTGGGGCCTCAGGAGAAAGGCCAGCAAGGATGGTGCTTATTGGGGGTGGGACCTGAAGAAGGTGGGACCTGTAATGGCAGGTGCTTTGGATGGGGCCTCAGGAGGAAATCTGACAGGAAGCACAGAAGTTTCCAGAGAAAAGTGACAGGTTGGTTAGTTGTGCCAGATAGGATCCACGGGACCTTAGAATAACACTAACAGTAACGGCTGGTGTCAGCTGAGCACGTTGAAACAGTAGGCACTGAACAAAAAGCTTTACTTACTACACACTTTCGCTTGAGTCTCACAACTGGGTGAAGTAGGTACTATTTTTATCTCCATTTTACAGATGAGGAAGCTGAGGTCCAGACAGGTGAAGCCCCTCGCCCACACTGTATGGCTTTGATTCAGTCCTTGACTTCTGAGTTTCCTGGGGCCCCTCAGAATCTTCCACCCCCTCTCGTAGGCCTCCCTTGGGTGACCCCCTTCTCTCCCTGTGTCGTGCTGCAGGTGATGCGGATGACCCTGAATACCATGACCTGGCGTCGGAGGGAGATGGTGCGCTGGCTGGTCAGCTGTGCCACAGAAATCGGTGAGAGCCCCCAAGGGGACTCACAACTCACCTCCATGCAGAACCAGGAAGGCAGGAGGGAGAAGCAGGGCCATTTCCCGGACCCCAGCCCGTGCTCTGAGCTGGGCCAGGAGGGAATGATGGTCATGGGGGAGGGCAGGGTGTGTCCAGCTGAGCCTGGAGGCTGGCCAGGCTAAAGAGGCTTGGAGAACGGACAATCCCTCCAATGCTTAGCACCCACCTTCCCAGTTCCTACCCAGCCTGGCTGCCTTCTGCTCCCTGAGAAAAGTAAAGTGAAGTTTCTATCAAGCCTGGAGTGGAGGTAGAGGGGATACAGCTTTATTCCTGCCTGGTGGGAACTGTAGGTCAGGGTAAACTTATACACATAGGTACACCCATGCACAGATAAACCCCTAGAAAACCCATGCACACAGGGTAAATCCATTCACTCACGGTAACCCCACACACGCAGGGTAAACCCACGCACGCAGGGTAAACCCACGCACGCATGGTAAATCCACACACACAAGGTAAACCCATGCACACACGGTAAACCCATGCACACACGGTAAACCCATGCACAGGTGAATCCCTGCCCCGTGCCCAGCCAGTGTCACCCTCTCGTTTCCCGCAGGCCCGCAAGCTCTGATGAACATCATGCAGAACTGGTACTCCTTATTCACCCCAGTGGAGGCGGCCACCATCGTGGCAGTAACAGGCACCACCCATGCCACGCTATTGCGGCTGCAGCTGGATGCAGCCCGGCGGGAGGAGCTCTGGGCCTGCGCACGCACCCTGGCGTTGCAGTGCGCCATGAAAGACCCGCAGAACTGCGCCCTGCCCGCCCTCACCCTGTGCGAGAAGAACCAGGCGGCCTTCGAGGCGGCCTACCAGATTGTGCTGGATGCGGCCGCCGGCGGCCTGGGCCATGCCCACCTCTTCACCATGGCGCGCTACATGGAGCACCGCGGCCTGCCGCTGCGGGCCTACAAGCTGGCAACACTGGCCCTGGCGCAGCTCAGCATCGCCTTCAACCAGGACAGCCACCCGGCGGTCAATGACGTGCTCTGGGCCTGCTCGCTCAGCCACTCGCTGGGCCGGCACGAGCTCTCGGCCATCGTCCCCCTCATCATCCGCAGCATCCACTGCGCCCCCATGCTCTCCGACATCCTGCGCCGCTGGACCCTCTCTGCGCCCGGCCTGGGGCCCCTTGGGGCTCGCCGGGCTGCCAAGCCTCTGGGTGCCGACCGGGCACCGCTGTGCCAGCTGCTGGATGCGGCCGTGGCAGCCTACATCACCACCAGCCACTCGCGCCTGACGCACATCAGCCCGCGTCACTACAGCGACTTCATCGAGTTCTTGGGCAAAGCTCGTGAGACTTTCCTGCTGGCGCCCGATGGACACCTGCAGTTCGCCCAGTTCCTGGAGAACCTCAAACAGACCTACAAGGGCAAGAAGAAGCTCATGCTCCTGGTGCGGGAGCGTTTCGGCTGAGGGTCAAGAGGCAGACGGTGGGGGCATCCTCCCTTCACCCCTGCCCGTGGCACTCGCTCTCCATCAGGGGCTTCAACGCTGAAGGCCCGTGTGGCGTTTCAGTATTAAGTCAGGGGAAGGAGCCCAGCTGAAGCTGGGTGGTCTTGCCTGCCATCCCCCACCCCCCAAGCCCAAAAGGAGGTGGGAAGCAGGAGGTGACACCCTGCCACCTGCGTGCCTAGGAGCGGGCAAGCGAGTGTGCGAGACGTGAGGATCAGAAGCCATACCAGCACCCAGAGGCCTGGAAGGGGGTGTGTGCTTGTGCAGCTGGTATGACCCATTGTGAGCACCCAGAAGCAATAGTCAAGCTTTCCCTTCCCAAAGCTACAGCTCTGTCTGTAGCTGAGGGGGCAGCCAGGAGTGCTGGGAAGCAAGACTCTCCAGACGCTGGTTTTCGAAGTCAAAGTAGCAGACAGACCCTCCCTGTGCCCAACTCTAGGTGGATGGAGGGCTTGTGTTAGGGCATCTAAACTCCTTTTGTAATACCCCCTCAGCCCCCACCCCCCTCCTCAGGGGCCCCACTGGCAGCCCTATACCCTCACCAGGCTGCCCAATGGGAACCAATGGTTCACCCCCACTGAAGGATTTGAAGAGGCTTCAGGCCTCAGCCACATACCTCACCCCCTCATCCTACCAGGACTCTGTTGAGTGCCAGGGTCCCAGGGCAGGCTGGGGGATCATCATTATTGCCCCTCCCCCTACCTAGTAGTCACTGGACTTACAACTCAGGAACCGAGCCAGACTCACACTGTCCTCCAAACCTGGTGTGGGGGAGACAAGCACAGGCAAGCCAGAGACCCCCCCAATCTAGAAAGGGGCCAACATCTTAGCATTTTTTGGCTGGCTGTGTGTCTCTCCTTTTCTCCTCTGCTTCCCTGCTCTGTCCTTCATCTTATTCCGTCTTCCCATATTTCCAGCTAGCCTGTCTTTCTATTTGCATTCCCAGTTGCTGTCTGTTTGGCCTCCCTCCCCCCACCGTGGCCTAGGGAGAAGAAAGAGTCCCGCTCCCAATCACCTGCCTCTGTCTTTTCTCCTCTTGTAATTAAGGACAAAGATCACCGAATTTTGTAATTTTTTTTTCTATTTATTGAACCACATATTGTATTTACTTTTTTTTTTTTTTAAGATTGAACACAGCTTGTTCTTTTAAATTTTAGTTTGAGACTAAAGTGTGTTCTCCTCCCCGAGTGCGGCCCCTGCCTGGGCACCCTTTTCCCCCCGTAGAAAATCTCCAGCCTCTTCTCTGGGAATAGCTTCAAGCAACGGGTGCAGTGGGAGCCACTGTTGGTTGCATCCAGTGGTAAGAGTTGGAGAAGGCGATGGCACCCCACTCCAGCACTCTTGCCTGGAAAATCCCATGGATAGAGGAGCCTGGTAGGCTTCAGTCCATGGGATCGCCAAGAGTCGGACACAACTGAGTGACTTCACTTTCACTTTTCACTTTCATGCATTGGAGAAGGAAATGGCAACCCACTCCAGTGTTCTTGCTTGGGGAATCCCAGGGATGGGGGAGCCTGGTGGGCTGCCGTCTATGGGGTCGCACAGAGTCAGACACGACTGAAGTGACTTAGCAGCAGCAGTGGTAAGAGTATGGATGATAGTAGACAGGGATGGAGAGCTCACTGTGAGCAAGCCTAGTGTTTATATCTGTGCTTTACACCTGTCATCTGTTACGACACCTGTCTGAGGAGAAAGCTGAGGCTCCAAAGTTTAAGGAAAGGGCATGGAATTTTAGAAAGTGACGGCTCTAGATTTAGTATCTTGCTGGGCTGGGGACACTGCTCACCGCAAGCTTCTTGGCCCATGCAATGCTGGGAATGGCCACTAGAGGGTGCCCTGGCTCCAGGCACTCGCTATTGAGGTTCCCTGTGTGCGTTCTCGGTTGCTCAGTCCTGTCCGACTCTGCGACCCCATTGACTGTAGCCGTCAGGGCTCCTCTGTCCGTGGGACTTCCTGGCAAGAAGACTGGAGTGGGTTGCCAATTCTTACTCTAGAGGATTTTTCTCAACTAGGATCAAACCCAAGTCTGCATTGACAGGTGGATTGTTTGCCACCGGGGAAGCCTCGCTATCGGGGTTGTTTGCAAGCTTCTAAGCACATGGCAGGGGTGGGAAGGTGCCTGTCAGATGCTGGGTGCAGCTGGGTGGGAAAGGCACAAGCCCCCAAAAGTGGGAACGCGGTTTAGACTAGGCCTTGGTGGGCGAGGTTCTTGCCGAGATGACGTGGGCATGGTCAATACTGGGCGCGCCTAGGGCGTGTCTGGACTCCTACCCTGCGGATGCAGGACCTGAGGGATGGCAGGAAGGCCGTTAGTTGCCTTTACTGGTTTCCTGCCTTTAGAGACCGACGGACAGAGGGACTGACTGACTGGGTCAGCGTCAGGGCCGGGGCAGGCGAGGACAGAGGCTTCCGGGACGGGCGGGGTTCAGAGCGAGGCTGGGCGGGGCCAGCAGCTGGAGGACACCAAGGTCCTGCGCGCAGGCGTGGGCGGGCCTTCCCTGGCGCTGGGCAAGGCGATTGGCTCTTGGCACCGCCCTGCGCTGGAGGGAACCAGTTGGAGGTGACCCCACCTTCTGCCCCGCCTCACACATTCCCGCAGGTATTTGAGAGGAGACCCCAGCGAACCCACAAGCTCCTTAGCGCCGCCTGGAGGCCCGGCAGGGTAGAGGCGGCAGTCCTGAGGCCTCTATCTCAGCTTTGGCCCTTCGGGTTCCCGGCTACCTTCAAATGTTCTCAGACTTTGAGGCACCCGTTACTTTGCCCCTCGGCTCTTCAAGTCATCTGCAGATGTCCCCACAGACCTAGGGTGCCACTCAGGTCCCAGTTACAGCCAAATGTCCCCCTTGGGCCCACATACACAATTTCCCCACCAACGTTCTCAGATAGCAGACATCAATTCTTACCCCCAATCCAAGTTGTCCCTATTTATGTCTAAGTCACCCCTAAATGTCATTCGATCAACACTATCTGGTACCAGTTATCTTCAAATGTCCAGTGTTTTCTTCTGGGTCACCCTCAACCACTAGCTTAGATTGGGTCCCATTCCCTTCCACCTCACCCCTGAACATGGGGAACATTCCTTATCACTCTCCCGTCTAGGTTCCAGTTCTTGTCACCACACCGACCCTGAATGTCTGTCCCTCCAGCCCACCCCTGAGCCCCAGGACACTCAAGTTCACCTTTCCGTGATAAGGGCACCCTTTCCACCCCAAATGACTAAACTGTCATCTTCTCCAGAATGGGCAGGGTAGGGCTGGGGATCCTGTGAGGTCAGGAGCCCAGGAGGACAGGACAATAAATTCAGACCCATCAACCCTCCCCAGACAAAAAGCCAGGACTCTAGGGTTGCAGACTAGAATACATCACAAACCACCAGACCAGGCATAAGGCAGGGGGCAGCTTTTATTTAACTGGACAGCAGGCTCAAGACACAGCAGACTTCCCCAAGCTTCGATGGAGGAGGGGTACACTGAGCTAACTCCTGACAGCTTGCGGGGCTTCACTCTACATCCCTAGTTTCACCCCTAGAAGAGCCCTGTTCCATCTGATGATGGATACAGTCTTAACTCTTCCATGCCCTGGACCCACCCAAGGACTGAGCAGGCCTGCTTCCGTCCTCTGGGCCCACAGGGACCTCATTCCCCACCCCATGTGCCAGGAGGGTGCCATGCCTCCTCCCCCCAAGTTAGGAAGCCACAGGGCCCAGGGAGAAGGGGCCAGGCAGGTTCAGGTCAGGCTAGCCTGGTTCCGGAAGCCCGGAGTTGGCATTTAACGGTCTGGGGGCCCAAGGCAGCTTCCTCTTGGGTAACTGGCTGCTGGGAAGATGCAGGCCAGCCAGGCCCCCACCAGACTTGGATGAGGAGGGGCCGAGGGTCGGCCAGGCAAGGACACATCTGGCTTCCTTTCTTCATGGAAGGGCCAGCCAGCCACCCGCCTGTCTGCTTATCCTCCCTGGGAGCACAGCCCAGTCTTGAGTTGGGACTGGCGGGGGGGAGGGTGCGGGGGCAGTCCTCAAGTGCAGAAATTGGAGGGGGGCCCTGCAGCAGACAGCTGGGTTCACCCACCGCATCCCAGGCTCCACCCATTTCCAGGTTCCTCCTCCAGACCCAGGTCCCAGGCCGGCAGGGTCCTCATTTCTTCCCCCAGGCAGCGACTGGCCCACCCAAGGAGGGCAGGGGCCACAGCAGACTCAAGGGGGCTTGACTCCTGTTCCTGCTGAACTGAGCCAGTGTGCACAAATCAACTGTGTTTCAGCTCAGTAGGCACGGGAGGCAGAGCCCAGGGAGGCCCCGAGGTTGGCCAGGCAGCAGAGGGGGCCAGGCAGCAGGGCCAGGCGGCAGGGCCCTGGGGGGCGGAACTTAGCCACTGTGAACACGACGTGACATGGACCTGCTCACAAGCAGCTAAGCCCTGCTCCCCAGGCCAGACGTGAGCAGTGGGGGCCTCTCTGCCACCCCATCCCCATCCCCAGGCTCAGCGTCCTCAGCGGTGGCAGTGACAGTGGCGGCCACGGGAGGCAGGGCTCAGGGTCGGTTGGAAATCCCTGGCAATGTGATTTGTGACAGGCAGCAAATCCCATCCCCAGGAACCCCAGCCGGCCGTGGCACCAGGGTCGAGGGGCAGGGCACCGGGCAGGGCCAGCAGCTGGCACCTAGGAGAGACGAAAGGAGGTCGTGAGATTTGAGGACACCTGCCCTCCATGTCCCCCCTTGCCGCCATCCATGTGCGTTCATGCTGTCGCTTCAGTCGTGTCTGACGCTTGTGACCCCCGTGGGCTGTAGCCCGTCAGGCTCCCCTGTCCATGGGATTCTCCAGGCAAGAATACTGGAGTGGGTTGCCATGCCCTCCTCCAGGGGATCTTCGCCACCCAGGGATTGAACCCTCGTTCTCATTGGCAGGCGGGCTCTTTACCACCAGCGCTACCTGGGAAGCCCTTCCGCAAGTGCTGCTGCTGCTGCTAAGTTGCTTCAGTTGTGTCCGACTCTGTGCGACCCCATAGACGGCAGCCCACCAGGCTCCCCCGTCCCTGGGTGCGGCAACAGCTAAAGATACCACCAGGCTGGACAACCCCAGCCATGCTTCCCAGTCCCAGAGAGGTGGAGATACCCAGAGGGTCACTTTCAGCCAAGGAGGCTGTAGGAACTCCCAGAGCCAGCACCCCCTTCTTTCCTTGGCCGAGCCCCCACCCCCGCCCCGGCCGCAACACGGAGCCCTGGGCAGGCTAAATGGGGCCATGGGGAGAGGAAGCTGAGGGGGTGGCGGGCAGGCGGCTGAGGAAGTGATCTCACCCCAGCTGGCGCCACTTCCTAGAAGCCTGAAGGGCAGGAGGAAACCACTAGGGCCTCCCCCATGGTCCCGTCTCCTCAGTAGCCAGGCCTCAGCCCGCGCCCCCACCAGAGCGGATGCCGACAGCGGGCGCCCCGCTCCTCCCCCAGGCACGCACCCACCCAGAGGACCAGACCCAGGCTCCGGGTGCAAATCCCAGCTCCACGGTTTCCTAAATACCATCCTAGCCTCAATCTCTCCATCTGTACAGTGGAGCCACACTGGGTAACACAGTGAGGTTTCACCGACAGTACATAGCAACTATCCAGCACCAGGAGCCCCCTACAGAATTTATGGGACTCAGTGCAAAATGAATACTCAGGTGGGGGAAGAATTAATATTCGGGGTCCTTCTCCGTGGGGAAACACCCTGTGAACCACACAGGCCACCAGCCGGTGAAGCCAGCCCTGTGTTCAGTCAACAGAGACCTCCCGGAGGATGAGAGCCCTGTGGCTAGGAGCCCTAACTCTGGAGCCAGTCCAGCTGCATTTGAACCCTGGCTATGCAGGGTACCAGCTGGGCGACCCTGGGCAGGGAACTACTCAACCTCTCTGAGCCTCCGTTTCCCCATCAGCAAAGCAGGGGCAATGCTGTGGTGAGGAACTCGTGAGTGCGGAGTATAATTGGGACGGGGCTATGCTGTCATCATTCCTCAGGCAGAAATAGGAAGGAGGATGGCATTTAGGAACTGCACACGGGTAGGACCTCGGCACCCAGATATGATAGGGGTGGCCACCCCCGGGAGACAGGTGGAGGGAGGTGAACTGCTCTGCACCAGCCCCACCATACACACATTACATACGTTGGCCACCCGCTTTACAGCAGGGCCACAGCCCAGCCCTGACTCCTCAAGGTCTAGGGGCACCAACCAGGAGCAGACGAGGCCCCGCAGGGCGGCCGGCCTCCCTGGGCCGCCTCCGGAAGTGAGACAGCACATTCGTGTCCCAGGGACGAAACGGGAAGGGCGGCCATTTGGCCGGGCCCGTTTCCTGTGGGGTTTCCCCTGCACAGAGCCTCGGGCTGGGGCCAAGGCCACTCCCCAATCCCCGCAGGCACAAAAGGCCTGGGTCTCCAGTGGAGGGGGCACTACCAGGCAGGTGCCCAGGAGCAGGATGACCCCCACTACCTTAGGTGTGCCCCTCAGCCTCAGGGGAGACGGTGTCCAGGGAGGGCCAAGCTCCTGGCAGCTGGAGGCATTTGGGGGGTGGGGGGGCGGGCGGAGAGCCTTTGGGCCAGGGGAGTAAGGCAGGCCCCAGGTCACCCCATGGATGGATGGATGGATGGGTATCTAAGTCTGCTTTGCAGATAGGGCGTGGACTTGAGAGACATGCTCTGTAAGCCTACCCCCCCCAAAACCCCATGCTCCAAGAATGAATCAGGGGCAGCTTCCGCCGGGGGCGCCACCACCGCTGCCGCCGCCGCCGCCCCCAAGCCTGGTCCCCAAATACTTTCCACCCTCTCAGAGCAGCTGGGATCGGAAAATACCAAGGGCCGCTGGCCCCGCCCTCCCAGCCTGTCACTAACGCTTTGCCTAATGGGCCCAGACTCTCCGCAGAGGCTCCCTGGGCCAGCCCTGAGCCAGCCGCTAACCTGGGCCTTCCAGCCAAGTGCTGCCTGACCACCAGGGCCACCCGCCCCCTCACCCGTCACCCCCATTCCAACGAGGCCACCATCACCACCAGCCCAACCAACAGGGCAGTCCTCGGAGGTCGGCACCCAGCTGAAGGACGGCAGGCCACTGGCAAGTGGGTGGGCCCCCACTGCCCACCCAAGACTGAGGGGAAGGGGAGAGGCTCAGGAAGGGGTGAGTAAGTGAGGAGTGAATCACTTGTTATAAATAGGGGAACCATGCAAGTAACATCTGAGCCCCCATGGTACCCAGCTACACCACGTTCCAGCCCCTGCCTTCAACTCTGATGACCCTCAGACAGATTACAGAATTCCCAGGGGACCCCTAATGTCCACACAGTGAGCCCTTCACTGAGGGGTACATGCCAGACCACATTCACCTCTGCCTTATCCCCAGACAGGTCCCTGTCCCGGCCATCTAGCCTGCATTTTGGGGGCCGCTGGCCTCGAGGATAGTCACTGGCTTCCAGGCCCTGTCCCCCTCCTACGGCACCCTGACAATTCCCAGGCCCAAAGCTCTAGGTTCCTGGGCTCCTCAAGCCATTCCCAAGGTATGGGTGACCACAGTCCTGGACTCTAACACCAGACCAAGGACAGGAGGAGGCTGAGGGGCTTAGCATCGCCCAAGTCAGTTCCCTGGCTCAACCCAGGACCCCAACCCAGACCACCCAGGCCTGCTCTGCCCAAGGCCACAGCTTGGTGACCACACCCAGGGTGGCGCCAGCTCCAGCACCCTGGGGCAAGGCGCCGCTAGAGCATGACTCAGCCATGCCCAGTATGGCGGCGTCCTTCTCTGCCCAAGGATTCTCACACGCCCACACCCACTGGCTTCCGAGTACGTCCTTCCCAGGGGACCAGTCTTCCCCAGACACATCTCCATGATCACCCAGGACACCCGATGGCAGGAGGGAAGGTGGTCAGAGGGCCACCCCCAAAGGATCTGAAGGCAAAGGCCTTGGACAGGGAGCGGAAGCGGTCACATCTCTCTGCTCGCTTTCCCAATGCTTCCCATATACAGATGGAGAAGCTGAGACCCAGAGGATTCAGAGCCAGGCCCAAGGTCATGCGAGAACTCTAAGGAAAAGCAAAAATTATCCTGATCCTGGCTTCAAGTGCATGCAGAGCGGGAAAGGGCTGGCCAGCCAGCCCAGAGAGGGGCCGGAAGGAATTTTCTCCGGACCGCCCAGGGTTCCTGGCGGCGTCCTTCACTTCGAACTGACTCCCCCACCCAGCCTCCCAAGGTAAAGGGCAAGCGGTGAAAAATCTTACAGTATATCAAAGAATCACCTGCCCTTGGTGAGCAGGTCCTCCCACTGCACCCTTTGGGCCAGTGTCCCTCAGACTTCCAGGGAACAGGGGTCTGCCCCGCAGCTGCGGCCCGCTGCACACATTTGGCCTTCACTTGCACCAGGTAGGGGTTGGTGGGGGGCTCCCGCGGAGGACCCTTGGAGCATCCGTCCCTGTTGTTTCTTTCCACTGAGCAAGGGTCTGCGGAGAGTCAGAGGCCGGGCCAGCACCGACAGGCCCGACCCCCTGGACACGCCCTGTCACGCATGTGCTCCGCGTGCCAGCCCAGAGCCAGGCCAGCAGCTACTTCGGGGGCCCTCTCCAGACCCACAGAGACAAGGCTCACCCACTGGGGTCTTGAGGGAGCTCCCAGAGGACATCCTGCAAGGACAGAGGGCAGTGGGTGCCCCTGGGGCGCTAGAAGAGAGCTGGCACGGAGCCCTAGGGCCTGTGCCTTCCCAGGACGGCGGCATGTGAACACATGCGCATGGGCTGGCCCAGGCATGGTGCGTGGGTGAGCGGACAGGGTGTGCCCTCCATCACCTCGCCTCTAAGCTCGGGCACCTGTTGGGGACTGCCCTCCGGCTCGGGCTGGCATTGGCAGGGCTGCCAAAGGACAACTTTATGCCAAGGGTCCCAGCTTCCCCCTCAAAGACCACCCATCAGGAGCAGGCAGTTGGTTGGGGCTGGGCAGAAAGGATAGGTGACACAGAGCCAAATGCACCTCCATTCAGGAAGCCACTGGGTCTGGGCCTGGCTGGCGTGCACCGGACAGGCAGCGCAGGGCTGAGGCGCTTTGGTAGCCGTGGAGCGCAGCACTGGGGGCAGAGGTCAGTCTAGCACTAGGATGAAGGGGGTCTGGGTTCAGTCTGAGCCCTTTCACCCTCTTCTTGCACCCCAAGGGCACGGGAACCCCAAGCTACACAGGGCAGAGGAGTCAGCCCTCCAGGAATCTCCCAGATGTGGTCCCCCTTTCTATGAATGAGCCTTCTTAGTTGGACCAGAAGGAGTGAGAAGGGAGGAGAGGGGTCCCCCTAGTCCTCTTTTAAACCCAGGCTGGACTGCTGGGTCCCCACTTCTCTCCTCTGGAAGGCCTCCCCACCCCCACACTGGCTGACATGTCAAGAACTCGAAGCACTGTCCTCCACTCGCATCCACATAACTCTGGGAGACCCTCACTCACACAGCCCAGACAGGCACCTACCTTCCCACTTCCGGGGCTGAGACATCATGTCCATTCCCTCCACCCCAAGGGGGCGCATACCCTCCCACCTTGCGCCCAACTCCGACCCACCTTGACCTGCCCCGATTCGCGTTGGGACCCCCCCTCCCCCAGCACGCTCTCACGAATCTCCTGGGTCGGGGGAGTGGCTGGGGGGTCGTGGTGGGCCCTTGGGGACCGGGCAGAGGTGGGCCGCCCTTCCCCCGCTCCGCAGGGGGCGCCGCGGGACTCCGCGGCCGCCACCATCTGACCGGCCCCGCCGTCCCCCAACCACCGGCATCGGGGCGGCGCCCTCCCCCTCGCCTAGGGCTGGGGGACACGCCAGGCGCACCCCCACTCCGCCCACGAGTCCAGCGCGGAAAAGTTGTCGCCGCCACCACGGCGCCGCAGTCTCCTCCCGGTTGCTTCCCCGACTCACCCGCGGGGGAGGGGAGCCGGCACTCGGGGCTCCGGCCGCCGCCCCGGCCCGGCCGACCGACACCCGGCCGGGCGGGCGGGCGGCGGGCCCGAGATGGGCCGGGGGCGGTCGCCGGCCGCGCTCCATCCCACTCACTGGCCGGCCCGCGGCGGGGCCGAATCGCTTTTAAAACCTCCTCGTCTCCTCCCCTCCCGGGCCGGGCAGGGGGGGGGGCGGGCACGGGGCGGGGCGGGCGCTGCCATCATGTGCCCCCGGAGCCGGTCCGCCCCCACTTTTTCTCTCCGGTCCCCCAACTCGCTCCCTTCCCCAACTCAGCCCTAACTTTTTCCTCCCTTGTCCTAACTCTTCCTGAGCCTGAGACTTAGCTCAGCTTCCCCCTCTGGGTCCTGGGCTCGGGGATCCAACCCCAGTTCTTCAACGAACGCCCTTCCTGCTGGGATGGGGGCGGTTTCCCAATCCATATCGCACCCGAAACCCCTCTTGGTCTAAGTTCTGCTCCACTGCGCAGGGAGAGAAACCCAGGGGGCCATGGACAAGGAGAGGGTAGATGGTGGGGCACAGTGCCACACTGCCGCTGTAGACCCCTCCCTGCCCTGTGGGGCATGGGCCCGGGGAATTCTGGGGTCCGGCCAATTACGAATCCCCACTCTATGCATTTACACAGTGCGTTCTTTAGCCTCAGGAAGTCCCTCCTTTTATCCCACCCAATCCTCTCCTGCTGCCATTGAAGACTTGCTGACCCCAGTCCAGGTGGTCCCTGGTCTGGGTCCCCTCCCTCCCCCTCCCCGCCAGGTTCCCGGCATCCCCACCCCCATCTACCCGGGGCCTCTGGGAAACTCCCAGCTCCAGGAGTATCCCTGGGAGAGAGCCCCTCCCTGCATCCCTACCGCCTTCCCTGCGAGCCTGTCTGTCCCACCTCATCCTCCGCGGACCTCCCCTCAACCGGGAGGAGGAACACCGAGGCATTGTTCACCAGGACGGGGCCCTGCCTTGGGGCCTGGCCCCGTGCCCAGGTGGGGGGCCGGGAACAAAACTCAGCGAAGGAGGGGCGGGGGTGCCCTGTGCCGCCAAGCCAGACTCCTTGGGCAGGCCCGGATGCCACTTTGCCCTCTCCAAGATGGGATGGGAGCCAGTGGCCCGCAGAACACCATCACCACCACCATGATGCCACAGCAAGGTTCTACAGCCTGAGGACCCTTCCCAGACCTGTGTGGGCATTGCTTTGGAAGACAGGTTTCCTCCCACCCACCTGCAATATTTCCAAAGTCATATAATTGGGGCTGGGGGAGTGCAGATTCTTCATAACCCACCTCCTAGGCAATAAGACTAAAGCTGGGATGGGGGGTACCAGGTGGGAGGGCCCAGGCAGAAGACTGGAGGGGCTGGTTGGATGCCTGTGGGTCACCTTGCTCTCCTAGAATTCTTCCAGGCTCCCTCATTTCCCCAGTTCAGCTCAACAGGTTCCTCACTTTGGATCTCGGTGGGACTGGGGAGAGAGGGCAGAAGCCACACCTAGCTACTATCCCATGGGGCCCAGCCCTGGGGGCTCCCAGGTCTTCCTTCTCTGTGGGGCCCAAGGGGCAGGCTGGCCCAGGCTGCAGGATCTGGCAGGTCGGGGCAGGAGGGGGCAGAGCCGCCTGTGGGGCCCCAGGGGAAGATTTGGGGTGGCACAGAATTCCCCGACTCAGGGCGGGGGCCTGGAGGGGGTGGGGCAATCACCACAGGACCTCCTGAGCAGCTACAAACAGGGGAATGTAGTTCCCAGGGTCCAGGGTCTTACTGTGGACACATTCGTGCACATGCATTCTTACATACACACACACACACACAACCCATTCTAGAACTATAAAGTGACCAAATTACAATAAGGCACTTTCTTCATGCCACCTCTCCAGAACACTCCCTTTATGCCCTGGGACAAAGTCTCCATCCAGAACCATCCTCCTGTTCTTATTAGTCCAATCAGGCATATATGTGGGGAAATGCCTCCTCCAGGCTGGCCTCCAGGGATAACTATGCCAACTGTGCCTTCTGCCATTACCCTGCATGTAGTTTGGACCACAGCAGCTCAGCATCCCTCAGCCCAAACTTGGGAGGGTCCTCCCAGTGTCCTCAGCCCTCCATCTGGATTCTGAACATTTGCCCCCACCAACTCCCTCCACCCTGGTCCTAAGCTGGCCAATTTACCCAGGGACAGCAGCCAAGAGGGATCAGAGCTCTCCAAACCGGCCAACTGATTCTTTGTAATGATGGGGACGGGTGAGAGGACAGGGTCAGGGGTGAGACCAGGCCAAGCGGTCAAGTGGCACAGGGCATACACACACACCCATTTGTTCATTCTTCAAACATTCATTGAGTGCCTGCTGGGTGCCAGGTGCTGTTCTGGGCACTGGGGACATAGCAGAGAACAAGCCAGAAAAAAACCTTGCCCTCATGGAGTCCACATCAATGGGGGAAATACAGGCAGTAAACAGGTATAAAGATATAGAATGTGTTGGGTGGTATGTATTAGGGGAGACTAGAAGGGGGCTAAGAAGATGAGGGGAGGGGGCTTCGCAGGTGCACTAGTAGTAAAGAACCTGCCTGCCAATGCAGTAGATATAAGAGACGCAGGTTGGATCCGTGGGTTGCAAAGATCCCCTAGGAGAAAATGGCAACCCATTCCAGTATTCTTGCCTGGAGAATCCCATGAACAGAGGAGGCTTGTGGGCTACAATCCATAGGGTCGCAGAGTCTGACACAATTGAAACGTAGTATGCAGGGAGATGAGGAGTGAGGGGTTGGGGGCCAGATCAAGAAAGGCTACCCTGAGGAGGAGGAGGTGACATTTGAACAAAGATTATAAGAGGTGGGGAGAAGCCACGCAGACAGCTAGAGGAAGAGAGTTTCGGTAGAGAGGGAACAGCCAGTACAAAGGCCCTGAGGCAGGAAGTTCCTGGCGTATTTGAGAAACAGCAAGGAACCAGTGTGGTAGAGTGGGGAGGGGAGCAGAGTGGCAGAACTGAGTTTCCAATTCTCATTCCCCAATTCCCAGCTGAATAACTTTTGCTAAGTGATCACACCTCTCTGAGCTTCAGTTTCTTCATTCATGGAATGGACCTGAAAATTTTCAGGGTTACGAGATTCTGAGATGAGCTGCGCTTTGTCCCAGCCCAGGGCTTGAGGCAGGGTAGCGGCTGGACAAGCGTTAAGGACATAGGTACACCACTTTACGTAGCCATTCAGACTTGGGATGGAGGATGGGTCAAGGGACCCTGACGGACTCAGTCGCCCTGTAGGTCACCCCTGGCTCATATGCAGGGCCGCCTGCCGGGCCCCATGGCAACGCGGCACACAGAGACATCAAACAGGCCCTGCCGAGGAAGTCCCACGTCACTGTGGTTAGGGTGGCTCCTCCCAGCCCAGCCCCCGGCTGGCGCTGCACTCCTCCTTGCCAGTCAGGGCCCCTACCTCCTGTCACCCTGGTGACAGGCTGTGTTATGGACTGAGCTGGGATCCCACCACCTGCCCCCTCACTAGGGCACTAGTCACTCCCCACATCCGGAGGACATTATGCAGTAGCCCCAGTTCACTGCCACTAACCCTTTCATTCAAGCGCCCCAAACTGGCATTGGGAGCAGCAGGAAAGCTCTGGTCAATCCACCTACAGTTCAGAGGGCCAGAGAGGCCCCAGGGACCTATGGGGTCCCCCAGCCGGGGGCCTGAAATCCCTAGGGCAAGGTCCATCAGGGTACCTGCCAGCTCCTGGGGCGGCGGGGGGGGGGGTGTGAGTCAGGAATAGCCCCCAAGCCTCAGCCCAGCCCCCACCCGGGAACTGATTCACCACCTACCCAGCACCAGATGACATCAGGGTCTGGCGGACCACCCTCACTTGGCACCAGGCCAGAATGGGGGTGCCCCAGAGGTGTCACAGAAGACTGCCTTCTCCCCCTGTGACTGGGGCCTGGCAGGCGCAGGGTTAAGGAGGGGCCCTCCTGGGGGTCTCCCCCATCCACCCCCCCTTTTCCCGGGGATTTCGGGCCCCAGCCCCTCTGACGTCACTGGGGGTTGCTATGGCAACTGCCCGAAGTTCCCAAATAAAATTACCGCGGGCGGGTTAAGTTTCCTAGGAGGCAGCAGACGGGTAAACAATGGCGGTGGCAGGCGGGGCCGGCGAGGGGCTGTCTCCCCCTCCCACTCCTCATTCTGCTGGGACAAGGGGGGTGGTCCCCAGGGTGAGGAGAAGGGTCCCCTCCCCGACCGGGTCCCGAGAGCCCACGAGCACCCGGGGCACTGGCGCACAGACGGGGGACAGCGGGGCCACCGCCAAGAGGAGCAAGGGGGACCTCAGAAGGGAGGCTGGGGCGGCGGGGAACAAAGGAGGGACCTGAGGCCTGGGCTCCGCCCTCTGCACACCCTGCCTTCCCCCCAACCCCCAGCCGGCCGCCAGTCCAGCTGTGGCTGCTCCCAGCTGCCTGGCTCCCCACATCTGGCGGGCTGCGCGCTCACTTCCTGTCGCCCTGGCTGCCTGGAGGGAGGTAAAAATAACCGTCCCCTCCCCCTGCCGGCGGGCGCAGACGACGGATCCTCCTGGCTTGGAGGAGGCCGAGGCCGAGGCCGAGCCGCAGCGGGGGAGAGGAGCCCCCTGAGGCCAACTCCCGTCCCTCCCACTGCCTCGGTGTCCTGGGAGGAGGGGCGCAAAGGAGGTGGCACAGATCCCAGGCTGCAAAAGAGGGCTGAGGAGTCTATTGCCTTAAGAAGGCCCTCACCTGGGCCACCAAGAAACCGAGGAAACCCTGCCCTCTAAGTCCCATCCCCTACCCCATTACAAGTCACCTCTATTCCTCCGCAGAACTGTAAGCAACATGCTTAGGTTCCAACTGGGGGACACCCACTTATTAACTGTACAGATATGTTCAGTTCAGTTCAGTCCAGTTGCTCAGTTGTGTCCGACTGTTTGTGACCCCATGAACTGCAGCACACCAGGCCTCCCTGTCCATCACCAACTCCAGGAGTTTACTCAAACTCCTGTCAGTGATGCTACCCAACCATAAAAAGTAAAAAGTAAAGTTGCTCAGTTGTGTCTGACTCTTTGCGACACCATGGACTGTAGCCTATCAGGCTCCTCTGTCCATGGGATTTTCCAGGCAAGAGTACTGGAGTGGGTTGCCATTTCCTCCTCCAACCCAACCATAGAGGGAGAGAAAGAAAAAAAACCTCTAGGCCTCAGTTTACCTGTCTGTAGAACAGGGATGATAGTAGTACCTACTTTGAAGGGTATTTGCTCCATCTTTGTTATATTATCATTTCCCTATGCCCAGAGTCCCCTAAAACCCTCAAGTACTCTTGCCAGATAAAATAAATACAGGACACCCAATAAATCTGATTTTCTTTGAATCATTTCATATCAGTATGTCCCATGCAATAGTTGGGCCATCTTTCTAAAAAAAATTTCTTTTTACTTGCTCTATAACTGAAAATCAAATCTAACTGGATCTCCTGTATTTTTATTTGCTAAATCTGGCAACTGTATTTCTGAGCCATCATCATCTCTGGCATGAAAACACTCCAACTCTGGTCTCCCTTGTCTCCTTGCTTCCAGCCTTACTCCATCCATTCTCCAGAGAGAGCCAAATTAAATCCAATCACATTTCCCTACCATCCACTGCGAAAAGTTCCTCTGTGGTCCCCCCTTGTCACCTACAAGACCTTGCTTGTCAGGTTCCCACCTTCTTTCCAACCTGCCTTTCACACCCACTTGTCAACGGCCAACTTGTTGAGATCCTAGGCCACCACCCCCTCCAGGAATCCTTTATCACCTCCTGCCATGACCCTCTGACTACTCTGACTCTAAACACTTCTGTCTTCCCCACTCAACCATTTGAATGATACAATCAAGAAAACAAACGTTTCTTAAATGATACCAAGGTAACAAGGGGTTGGGGTGGGGAATGTACCTGTCCACCCGGCCTCAGTGTTGTTACCTACTCTTTTCCCCACCCCATGGGATCTGGGCCCTAGGAACCCCTCAAGCAGCTCCCTTAGGGGTCCTGTGGGCAGCTGGATGGCGGCTAGTATGGGTCCTAGGAGCCTAGAGTTAAGTGATGCTGGCTCTTGGGGGACTCTCTCCTGCCCTCAAGTAGCCTGGAAGCCTGGAAGGGCACCTGGCACAGCCTTGCATCAACAGCCCCCAAGGAGCCCACCTGGCCCATCTAAGCTCCAGTGTGGACTCATAGCCTTGCTGGAAACTCCCACAGATATGACCACCCCCAAGAGGAGGCATGCACCCCCTGAGAGGAGCGTAGGAGCCCAAGTCACCCTGCCTGGTTTCAAGCTTGGTGCCCTGCCTCCTCTGGCGAAGGATTGTGCCTCTCTGTGACTCAGTTTCCCCATGTATCAAATGGGAATACCAATGGACTGTCAGAGGGCTATTGTGAACATTAGGTAATGTCCATAGTGGTAAAGAATCTACCTGCCAATGCAGGAGATGCAAGAGACACCAGTTCCATCCCTGAGTCAGGAAGATACCCTGGAGGAAGAAATGGCAATCTACTCCAGTATTCTTGCTTGGAAAATTCCATGGACAGAGGAGCCTGGAGGGCTATAGTCCATGGAATCACAAAAAGTCAGACACCACTTTATGACTGAGCACATGTGTAGAACACAGCTTGGAACATAGAATGTGCTCACTGTTAGCTACTCTGGGGATGGAGGAGGGGATGGTGAAAAGTCAGAAGCCTTGATCACAGCCCTCCTGACCCCCACCCCCAGGTCGGCTCCCCAAATCCCTAGGAAAATGGTTTCAACCTCCTGACAGTAGCTCTAACCTAACTTCTCAGGGTTCATCTCACTCCACAGAGAGTCCCTAGTGCCATCACCTGGCTCTGGCATCGGCCTCCTGAGAACCAGAGACAGGTCTGCCTTGAGAACCCTCTGTTCTCCCGCATCCCCAACCCCTGCTGCCAGTGAACCATCATCTTCTTCACCCTCATCTCTGTGTCAACCAGGACTGTAGACCTGATCTGAATCCCTAGTCTGAGTAAAGCCACCGGGTCCCGGAGCCTCTCACCGCTCCCAACCGGCTGGAGGCTCGAACCCATGTCCTTGAGCGCAGACCTGGCGGGGAACCAGCGGCAGTTGCCTGGCAACGCGCTGTTTGTTGGCGCGGGGGGCGGGGCCGGCGCGCACGGTGACTCACAGCGGCGTGATGCTGGCGGGCGCGGCGCCCGGCAGCCTGGAGGGCGGCCCGGCCCAGGCTGGCCCCGGCGGCTGGAGGGGCCGGGCGGCGGGGGCGCCCCAGCCTCCAACTGGGCGCCCAAGGCCGGTTGGGAAGTGGCAGAACAAGACCCGGCTGCCGACGTCGGTTCGATTTTCTGCCCAGCCTCTCACTCTCGGGTGTGACTTAAGCGCTCCTTGCCTCAGTTTGGTCATCAGTAAAATGCAGTAACCCATTACTGGGCTACAAAGCAGCTGGGGTCATTACATATTTACACTGTCGGGCATCAATTTGTGCTCTGATTCGGTTTGATCTTGTATCTTTGAGCAAACTTCATAATCTCACCGAGACTCAGTTTCCGCTCTGTTAAAGTAACAAGGACGTCTCACCTCTCCGGTGGTTTGGAGATTCCACGAATCAGTAGTGAGACAATAGCTGGCGTATCTCAGCACCAGGGGTCTGCCCTCCGCCCACCAAGGACCAGAGAGACTGGGGGAAGTTTTCTTCGTGGCCTGAACCATGTAGGGTGGGGAGGGCAGGCGCCCCTGGAAATATATGAGTGTGAATCACAGGCTCAGGGTAGGGGTGGCATGAACCTGGCTGCTGGGGCCCCAATCCTGAAGTTGGCGCTGGCAGCACCTGCTGCAAGGGGGCAGGAGGGAGGCCTGAGCGTGAGTCACTGCCCAGCAATGAGGAGTGAGTCACGCAGGGCGTGGTCCCCCGGCAGCCCCCCCACCCCAGCGTCCCAGCCGCTCCCACAAAGGCCCTTTGAGAAAGTTCCCCACCCCCTCCCCCAGACCTCGGCCCTCTGGGGGAGACTGTGCTGTGGGGCCAAGGCCCTAGTGGGCTGCCCCCAGGACCCCCGCTGGGCCGGGGAGGCGCCAGCCTGCTTCTGCAATGTCTGTGAAGAGTCACCGTGGGCAGCAGAGCGTCCCTAGAGAGGGGGCTTTTAGGTTGCCTGAGTCACTAGGGGGGACAGTGAAGGGTCACACGCATACAGTGGGTAAAGTTGAGTCAGGCTGTCTGGTTGGGCGTGTGGGCCAGGGCCCTTGGAATCAGGCTTTGAAGGCATCATTCTTCCCACCCTGGGAGAGCCTGCAACTCAGGGAAGCCCATGACTTCTGGTAGGAAACAAGGGTACTGGAGAAACGTCTCGGCTTATCTCCCTGACTTTGCTAGCCCTCCACCTAGGCATCCTCTCCTTGCTGTCCCTCTGATTTTTGGGGGGTGGGGTGGGGGGATAGGAGGGTGGGGTTTGGCCACATAGTGTGGCATCCAGGGTCTTAGTTCCCGGACCAGAGATTGAACCTGCCCCTCCTGCAGAAGGAGTGCAAAGTCTTAACCACTGAATGGCCAGGGAAGTCCCAGTTGTCCTTCTTAAGCTTGGTGTGGGAAGGACAGCAGGGCCTTGACTAGGCTGAGAGCAGAGATCCACTTGGGGCAAAATCTATAGGGACACCAAAACACTCAGCGTGTGGGTGCTCAGTTGCCCTGTCGTGTCCGACTCTTTGCGACCCCATGGACTATAGTCTGGCAGGCTCCTCTGTCCATGGGGATTCTCTAGGCAAGAATACTGGAGTGGGTTGCTGTGCCCTCCTCCAGAGGGTCTTAACCCAGGGATTGAATACATATCTCTTCTGTCTCCTGCACTGGCAAGCAGGTTCTTTACCAGTAGTGCCACCTACTTACTACAACATCAAGATTAAATATTTTTTATAACAACTTTATTGAGATAAAATTCACATACCATACAATGAACCTTTTTTTTATGTACCATTTTTATTATTTTTTGTCCACGATGCTTGGTTTGCAGGATCTTTGTTCCCCAATCAGAGATTGAACCCATACCCCCTGCAGTGGAAGCATGGAGTCTCAAACCACTGATCTGCCAGAGCAGTCCTCAATGAACCTATTTAAAGTAAATAATTCAATGTTTTTAGTATATTCATAGAATTGTGTAACCTTCACATTTTCATTAACCCCCCAAAGAAACTCAGTACCCATACACGATCACTCCCCAGATGCCCCCATCTCCCCCACGCCCTGTACCCCTACACTCCTTTCTGTCTATATATGAATGGACTCATACAATGTGACTTAATCACTAGCTTCATTCGCTTTTCAAGATGTGTTCAAGTTGTGGCATGTATTGCAACTTCATTCCTATTGATTGCCAAATCATATGTGGTATAGATACGCCACATTTTTTAAAATCCATTCATCAGTTAATGGACATTTGGGTGTTTTTCACTTTTTAGCAAACAGGAATAATGTTGCTATGAACATTCGGGTATACACTTTTGTGTGGGAAATCAAATAATAGACAGGGTTTGATAGGGTGGGGATTAGGGAAATGTGAGTGAGGTGAGTCATCAGAGGACAAAATTGAGTCCTGTCTAGATCTGTGCTTTACCAGTGAGGTTGCCACTTGTCACTTGGCTACTGGGCAGCTGAAACCTGGCTATTCCAGACTGAGATATGTTGTAAATATAAAGCTTGTTTTCAAGAATGTGAAATATCTCAAGAATTTTTAAAAATCTTGATTACATGTTGAAACCATGCTATTTTGGATATGTCAGGTTAAATCGCATATATTATCAACATTCATTTCACCTGTTTCTTTTTACTTTTTGAAATGAGGCTACTAGGGGACTTTTCTGGTGGTCTAGCAGCAAAGATTCTGAGCTTCCACTTCAGGGGATACTAGTTCGATACCAGGTTGGGGAACTAAGATGCCACATGCCACTCACTGTGGCCCTAAGACACCCCCCCCCCCCCGCCGCCCAAAGCAAAAACAAGCAAACCTGTAATGGGGCTACTAAAAATTGTTTCATTCCACACGTGGCAGCTCACATGTGTGGCTCTGTTGTCATTGTTTAGTCGCTAAGTCGTGTCTGACTCCGTTGCAACCCCATAGACAGTAGCCCACCAGGCTCTTCTGTCACTGGGATTTCCCAGGCTCAGGAGTACTGGAGCGGGTTGCTATTTCCTCCTCCAGGGGATCTTCCCAAAGTTTGACTCAGGGATCAAACCCAAAGCTCCTGCATTGGCAGGTGGATTCTTTACTGCTGAACCACCAGGGAAGCCCATTCGTGGCTTTAAACGTATACAGCACTTTTGTTGGAGAGCTGGGCTTGTTGCCTGTTTCTTTCTCTCCTTACTTCTCAAGGGGGTGCCTGATCACACTGAGTGGTGAGTCAGCCCAACACTCCCAGTCACCTCTGTCCTCGACCTCTATACAGAATCTGTCACCTTTGGGGAGCTCCCTTGCAGTCCAGTGGTTAGGACTCCATGCTTCCACCGCAGGGGGCACAGGTTGGATCCCAGGTTAGGGCACTAATATCCCATATGACGCACGGTGTGGCAAAAAACCCACACACACACACACAAAAGAATCTGTTACCTTTGCCTACTTCCTCCTTGGCCGCAGGACACTACGTTCTCCTGGTGGCCTTTCTCCTCCTCCTCCTCCTCAGTCTTTTGAAATGCCTCTCAAACGCTCTCCTCCCCAGGCATAGCTTTGGTCACCACGTGTTGATGACCTTCCTCTCCAATCATCTCCTCGAGGGGGCCCTCAGGTGTCTCTGGACTCCGTCTGCTCATCTTTCATCTGTGGTTCCTCGGCCCCCACACCTGGTCCACCCCTGAGACCTGTCTGCCTCCTGAAGCTGCCTGTTTCCACCTGTTCCCCGGGGCCTCCGTCCTAATTCAAGCCGGTGGACAGCCAGCCACACGGGTCTCCCAGTTGGCCCTCTGCTTCCACTCATGTCCTTGTTGCTGTGTGCTTGCCCTGGTGGACCTGCTGATCACCTCCCACTAAATCTGCTACATCATGATTTCAGACAATGGTTACACAACTTGTATGCATATGTCAAAACTCAGAGAACCATGTAAAGGCAGAATTTTACTCTATGTAAATAATACCTCAATATATTTAACTAAAAATAGAAACCCAGACTTCCCTGGTGATCCAAAGATAAAGAATCTGCCTGCAAATGCAGGGGACACGAGTTCAGTCCCTGATCAGGGTGTATTCCACATGCTGCAGGGCAACTAAGCCCGTGTGCCGAAACCACTGAAGACCACGTGCCATAGGGCCAGGGCTCTCTAACAAGAGAAGCCACTGCAATAAGAAGCTCGAGCACTGCAACTGGAGGGTAGCCCCCACTCACCACAGCTGCAGAAAGCCCATGCACAGCAATGAAGACCCAGCACATCCATAAAAAATAAAATTAAATTTAAAAAAGTCTTCCAAATCTTCCCACCCTATACTTATATCCAAACCCCTCATTGACCACCAAGGCCCTGCATGACCTCACCCCCTCCAGAAGCCTTCCCTGATTGCACCTCATCCTCCAGATTGGCCCCACGCCTCCCCAACACTCCCTTATCCTTCCGGCTTTCAGCACTGAAAACTTCATTGCAGTTGGCTAGCTATGTGACTGTCTGCCCCATCTCACAGTGGCAGGCAGGTGCGTGCCACGTCATTTTGTTCTCCAACATGTCAGAAATGTAGTGATCATCAATACGTCCAGACAACAGTCTGAGACTCTCCTCTCAGTGCTCCAACATATAATGTTCAAAGGTGATAGGGTGGACTTCCCTGGTAGTACAGTGGCTGAGAATCCACCTTGCAATGCAAGAGACATGGGTTCAATCCCTGGAAGATTCCACATGCTATGGGGCAACTAAGCCCACGTGCCACAACAAATGAGCTTGAGCTCCAGTAGCCCTTGAGCCACAGCTACTGAGACCACATGCTGCAACTACTAAAGCCTGTGCACCTAGAGCCTGCGCTCTGCAACAAGAGAAGCCACTGCAATGAGAGGCCCGCACACCACCCACCACAAAGAGTAGCCCCTGCTTGCCGCAGCTAGTGAAAGCCTGTGCATAGCAATGAAGACACAGCACAACCCAAAAATTAAAAAAAAATAGAGTGATGAAAAAAAAGAACAAGATAAAGCAAGGGGGTGGGATTTTAACGAGGGGCATCTGGGAAGGTCTCACTGAGGACATGATATTTAAGAGAGGCCTGAAGGAAATGAGGGCGGCAGCCTTGTGGGTACCTGGGGGAAGAGAGTCCTGAGCAGAGGGAATGGCCAGTGCAAAGGTCCTGAGGCTGGACAATACCCTGTGTGTTTGTGCAACGGTGAGAAGGCCCATGTGGCTGGAGCAGAGGGAGTAAGGGGAAGGAGGAGAGGAGGTGAGGCAGGGAGGGGACAAGAAAGATATAGTGTGCAGGGCTGTGGGGAGGACTTGGGGTTTTGGTATGAATGAAATGGGAGCCATGGAAAGTTTTGAGCGAGAAGGGACTAAGGCTGGTGCCGTTGGGCCATGGTGGAACAGACTGTGTGAGGTTGGAGCACAGGGAGAAGGAGGTGGCAACTGCATAGGTCCAGGGAGAGATTAAGGTGGGGTGGTCCTGGGTGGGAGCTCTGGAGAGGGTAGGATGCCTTTAGAAGAGACAGTAACTGAACTTGTTAATGGATTGCATTTGTTAAGAAGGGTTTTGGCCGGAGCAGCTGGAAGAATGGAGCTGCCATTTCCGGAGACAGGGAACATGGCTGGAGAAGCCAGTTTGTGGTTGAGTGAACTAGCTCCCAGCCCAGGCCTCGCATGGACCTGGAGAGTCGCTGCCTGGACTCTAGTGGGATGCGGAGGAAGGTGTGTTCACAGCCTGAGCCTTGCCCTAGGCACACATCTGGGCACATATGGACACCGCCCAAGACCCCCACAGCCCGGCAGACCCAGTCATGGCCACAACCTTGCAGGGGGTCCTTGGGGACTGGGGCTCAGGGACTGATGGAGTTGAGAAGACCCTTCCGGTTGACACAGCCACCAGGGCTACATCTGGGTCCCTGAGGCTACCCCCCCACACACAGGGGACAGGAGGTGACATGGGGTGGAAAATCTCTCAGGGAGAGGTTCAGGAAGGACCGCTGGCTGAGTCACAGCCGTGGGTCCCCTATGAGTCAGCACTGGCAGGGGCCCCAGAACTAGGGTCTGGGGTGGGGCAGGCAGTTCCCACGCCAGAAGGAACCAGGCAGCTTGGGCACTGGGGCTTCCCCCTCTGCCCCTCCCATCCTGCAATGGGCTCCGAGGGATATTCAGAGGACTTTGGGGTAGAGGGTGGGACTAACCACTGGGCCAGGATCCAGGAGTCCTCTCTCCTGATCTGACCCAGCTCAGGAATGTCGAGGCTGCCCACCCAGCTTGTGTTGCAGCAAGAAGGAGCAGAGCTAGACCTTAAGAGGGACACCGTGCGAGTAAGACACTGCTTGGGACATCAGTTCTAGAAGGCTTTATTTAAGAAAAGTTTGTTTCTGCAGGGGCCCCTTCATTTTGGCAGTAGCGATTCCAGCCTGGGGGCGGGGTTGGGGGGCCGGTCTATGCAGAGTCCTCAGCGGCTAGGGGAAGAGGGGAGTGAGAGCCAGCGCGCTCCCGCAGCCGGAGGGCTCTGGAGTCTGCTGCCCCCTGCTGCTGGCTGTGGGAAGTTCAGCGGGCTGAGGGCTTCTTCAAAAGGATCCTGGGAGATAGGGAAAGACCTTGCACGGAATCCCAGCTCTGCAGCCTACAGGCTGTGCCTCACTGGGCAAACAGCAGTCCCTCCCTGGTCCTCAGTTGCCCGTATGTAAAAATCACAATATTCACTTCATGGGCTTGCTGGGAAGAGTCTGCGATAACTAGGATTGAATGAAGACATTATTTCAATGCAATATTTTTCAGTTAGAATGGGGAGGGTACATAAGGGACATCCACAAAGCTGTCTCCACCTACTGAGGCCCAATTACTGTTTACTCGAATTCTCTTCCTTCTCCTCCAGGGAATTAGTCCCTATTTGCAGGGAAGTCAGGTACAGAGTAGGGCTGAACCCCAAAGGCCTCTGGGGGACTCCCAAGGGAATATCCACCCTCCTGGGCCTGCTGGAGCTTGGCTTTCTGGGCTGAGACCTGAGGAAAGAAGGCAGGTGTGGGAAAAGAAGACTTATCAAGGAGAAACTGAGGCAGGACATTGAGGGGGCTGGAAGGGGAGGGCCGTTGCCTGGTGGAGCAGGGCCCTAGCCCCACAAGGGTTAAGGCCTGGATTTTGGGGAGGTGAAGGGCTCGAAGGTTTCCTTTACCCCGTCTTAGGCTGGAGCAGGGAAGAAATACACAGAATGAGAAATTGGTCAGCTCAGTCCTGGGCCATGAAGTTCAGCTGGCACCACAGACTGCCCTGAGGTGACCTCTTTCTGCCAGTCGAGGCAGCCATGGCAGGCCAGCATTGTGTGTATTGATGGGAAGTATAAGAGGGGACCTGTGTGCAAATTCCTGGAGGGATCCTCCAGCAGTGTACTGTTGCTGCTGGTTGTGCCCATGTACCTGGTGTGTGTGTGTAACCACGGGGGCTCCCTGTAAGCATCTCAGGGGGATCAGGGGAGCCTCACCCCATGCACAACTTCTGAGTGCATCTCCTGTATATGACCTCTGTACCTGGCCTGTCTGTGTATTTACATTGGATGGTCCCAGGCACACATGGCCCCAAGCATCCCTGTATTTTGTGTGTCTTTATGGATCCTGTGGGCTTCCCGGGTGGCACCAGTGGTGAAGAACTTGCCTGCCAATGCAGAGATATAAGAGATGCAAGTGTGATCCCATGGTTGGGAGGATCCTCTGGAGGAGGGCACGGCAACCCACTCCAGTATTCGTCTGGAGAATCCCAAGGACAGAGGAGACTGGCAGGCTATGGTCCATAGGATCACGCTTCATTCAAACATGACTGCACGTGTGCGACTTAGCACGCACACATGGACCCTGTAACCCTAGGACCTGCCTGGGGAAGGGGGGACTTTGTGGGTATGTGTGTTGGTTCTGTGAATTCCTGTATGGCAGGAATTGTGCATATATTTATGCCCAGTTTGTACAAGAGGGATTGTGCATATATTTGTATCTCTGTGAACTTTGTGTGTCTGTGTACCCCTGAGATTGTGTACCTGACATGTCTTATGGGTGTATTTCTGTTCTGTGCTGAACTGTTGTGTGTCAGGGTGTTCCCATGGCTGTGCACTTGATGAGTGGGGAGCTGTGTGGGTTCTGTTTACACTGGTATGTCTGTGTACCTTGTGTGAGCCCCTGGGCGTGTGTGTGCGCGTTTTGGGGCCTTTCCTGCGAGTCTATTTCTGTGCCTATACTGTCTGTGTACTCCCCTGGGATGCTCTGTGTGCTCTACTTCAGTTCTGAAGACATTCTTCTTGCCCCTTGGATGTGGTGCGTGTCCGTATCTTGCATGTCTCTGTGTGGCCCCAGGTGTCCCTATGTGTGTAGTGGGTTTTATGAACGAGGTTGTGAGGAGGGTACCCCTGCGTCCTACCATTCCCTCCGGTGAGTTTGTGTCTGGAAGTCCCTTGCACACCCTTCCCTGTGTTTGTGGTCCGCGTGCCTTTGTGCGCGTCTGTTCCCTGTGCGCCTTTGAGGTTTGCGTGCATCTGGGCTCCAGCGTGTGCCGCTCGCGCCCCCGTGTCCCCGTGTCCCCTGCGCGGAGCCCGGGAGCTGCGTCCTGGAGTCCCGTGGGCATCCCCGCTTGCATCCTGGTGCGCCTGGCGGGAGGCCTCGGGGCGCACACGGCCGCGGCTGGACCCACCGCCCGGCAGGAGCGGGGAGGTGGGAGGGGGCGGTGGCGGCGGGGAGCGCGGGCACGTCACCGAGACAGGCGGGCGGGCGGGCGGGTGGGAGGCGGCGGCCGCGGGTTCGAGCCGGCGCCGGAGCCCCGCGGTCCCCTCCCCTGCCCGCGGCCTGGGGAGCCCCGCCCAGCCCCGGAGTCGCCAAAATGCAATTTCCCGTGCCGGCGTCTCGCGGCTCGGGGGGCTTTTTCCGGGCGGGTTTTGGACAGAAGAGGGGGAAACAAGGCGGCGGCCCCAAAACGAGGTGAGCGCGGGCGCCGGGCGGGCCCGGGGCGCGAGCGGGGCGGGGGCCGCCCGCGAGGAGGGGGGCGCGGCGGGGCGGGGCGGCAGCGGGACCCGCCGCAGCCCCCTCGCGCACCTGCTCGCGGCCGGGGGCGGGCGCCCCGGCCTCTGCAGCCCGGCCCTCCATTGTTGCGGCGGCTGGGGAAGGGGGGCGGGGAGGCCCTGGCGGCTTCTCTGTGTCTCGCCTTCCCCGAGAGGGGCCCCCGGAGGACCAGACCCACCCCCCACTCCACAGGGGACGGACCCAGAAGTCCCAGGCCAGCCGGGGGCCGCCGGGGGGAGGGCGGGCCGAGATGCCCCCTGCGGGGCGGGGACGCAGGCTGAGGGTCGGAGGGGCAGGGGTGCCGGGCCTCCTGACACCTGACCGTAGGAGGCCTTGGGGCCGGGCGGCGGCCAGCTTTGTTCTTGGGGAGCAGGGCGGACGGGGGCCTCGGATATCCCGGACCGGGGAGGCTCCGAGCCGGCGCGCGCGTTCGAGAAGGCGCTCCCGGCCAAGTTCACGGGCGTGCAGGCCTGTGCGGGCCCTGCGGAGACGGATCCCGGCGGGGGCTTCCCGCTCGGGCCTGGCTGCGGCGGCGGGCCAGGGGCGACAGCGGCGCCGCCTGCCGGAGCCCCGGGGCCCTCCGCAGCCACCCCCTCGCCGCTGCCCCCGCTTGTCATTACCGCCGGCTGCAGAGTATTTACCGGGGCCAAGGTTTGCTCACAAGAACACGCCCTCAAAAAGTGGCCGTAAAAAGGAAAAATTGGCCGGGAATCCCACTGCTGGGGGAACCCTTTTAAAGCGACAAGGCGCCTTTCACAGAGACCTCGCCCTGGAGGACATGCATTGGGGGGCGGGGGGGAGGAGGGGTCGGAGAAGACCCCTCATTGGCTGATGGGATCTGAGATGTACCCTGCATCCCACTACACTTCAGTTCCATCTCCTTTCCCACGGATTCTCCACCTCCCTGGACTCAGATACACTTACAGAGTCACAATTAGATGAAGACCCCAAATCTACACCCTATACTCCCACATAAATCACCCCCATTGTTACTCACATCACCTGCCAGAACGCTGATGTACACACACAGTCACCCATCATAACACTGCCACGTGGGCACACATCATCCACAATGACAGGAACACCCAAGGCTGACACCTGGGAAAATGTTGCCACAGAGAAATGAAGCTGCCACCGACGGTGGTAGACATATCCTTGCACATAACACTGACACACATATAGCTTTCTATTGCACACACAGACACTCCTATGCTCATTGTCCCATGGGCACCCACAGGGTGTCATCAGAGTAATCTGACAACCGAAGCTAGGTAAATGCCCCAACACAGGGACAGGTGGACACCATTATTCTCATGTACTTGGACATGCACACATAGATGTCTGTGTGCTCGCCCAGGCAAGGACACACCCAGTCACCCAGGCAAACTGACACACACAGATGGTAAAGGCCTGCATAGATGATGGACATTTTGACATCAGGTTACAGTAATCTTAATCTACACACATACAGTTAAACTGACCCTCCTAGACAACCATTGTAACACTGTCACCCACAGACACATATGAGCAGTCCAATCATACCTACACCCATAGTCACCCACCCTGACACTTGATTATATCCTTAGACACCCCTGGGACTTCCCTGGTGCTCCTTCGGCTAAGAATCCATGCTCCCAATGCAGGGGGACCTGGGTTCAATCCCTGGTCAGGGAAATAGATCCCGCACGCTGAAATGAAAGATCCCGCAACAAAGACTGAAAATCCCACGTCACAAATAAGATCCGGCACAGCCAAAAAAAAAAAAAACACACTGACCCACAGACACAGTAACACATTTGCAGTGAAAATGACATACAGGAAAAGGTCATAGAGACATGTAGAAACCCACAGTCACCTGAATGCCCACAAATCCAGCACTTGTTTACTGAGCATCTGTTATGTACTGGGGACTGTTCTCTACTGGGGTTATAAGAGATGAAGATCCCTATCCTCCTGGAGCTGAATTTTTAGTGAGGAGAGGTCAGGGGGGCACCGTCATCAGATGACACAGACCACAGTCACACATTGACAGACACCAGACACCCATGTACACCAGCTCACACATCGAGCTGCAATTACCCACAATCACACTGACATCCACACACAAACAGAAGTCCATGGGAGTGCCAACACACACTGGCTGGCGTAGAGACAGCCAGCCATTATGGCACATGCCTACCTGAACTAACGGACACCCACAGATCCCCTAAAATAGCCCACCAAAGTAGCTCTTGGACCCTCAAGCCCATCACAGCCCCCCAAGTAACACGCCTATAGGCTGTCGCTGCCTACATTGTTGCAGATGGGGCCCATCCTGACCCAGACCCAGGGTCACTCTGCACTACAGGCCTTGGTAGAAGTGTCTGAATTCCTCACTAGCCTGTCCCAGGCCCCTCCAGGGCCCCCAACCCCAACTCCAGGGAGGCTTCTCGCCTCCCCCAAGCTACATCTGGTGGGCTTGAGAAGGAAACTCAGGTTCCTGGCTCAACTGGCTGCCCTAAGGGTCCTGAGCAGGACAGACAAGCCCCTTGTCTCAGGACGTGGAGTCAAAAGCCTGAGCAGCCAGCAAGTGGAGAGGAAGCCTGGGGGAGGGCAGGGTGGCAACCTGAGAGGCCGTGTAGGTATCATGGAAATGAGGGGGACCCCTGCCTGCCAGTCTAGACAGCCTGGGCCACCAACAAGACCCCACATGGGGACTCCTGTGTACACTGCCACTGCACATTCCATAATGGGCTCTTTGTCTGCCAGGCTCTGAGTACCTCCTCCTCCGCGTGTTCCCCGCCCCCAGGTCCTGTGCACACACACACACAAGGGCACAGACACAGGGACATAAGCACACTGGGACACAGGAGGGGCACACAAGCCACTAGATACCCTTGGAAGCCCTGCATCTCTAACCTTGTGCTCCTCCCTGCTCCCACCTCCACACCAGCACCTTGTTCTTCAACTTGACAGCAGAGCTGCCTCCACCCATTGCCTGCCCATCTGGCTCCACGGGGACCTCTCACCTCTGACCCCCGACCCCCAGGCCCCATGCCAGCTGCTCTGCCTTCCTGAGCTTAGGATGAGGGTTGGGGTGGGGGTAGGGCTCTGTGTCAGCTTGGCTGCTGAAAGGCTGCCCCCCACCCAGTCATTCCCAGCCCAGACAGGCCCTCCCAGCTGCGGTGTGGGGTCCCAGGGATAAGGAGGAGAAAGAGGCAGGGCCCCTGGGTTGGGGGTGGGAGGAGACGGCTCCCTGCCTCCAACCCTGCTGGACTTCAAAGTCAGATGGAGGCCCCTTCGGCCCTCGAGAAGGCCTCAGGACACTTGGCGGGAGGAACACTCAGCCGCCTGCTGAAGGGCCCCAGGTGCAGACAGAGAGAAGGAGACAGACCCAAGGCTGCCTTTCACCAAAGGGCAGCTCCAGACGTGGAGGGGACAGGCGGACGGACATAGGGGAGATCGGGTGGCAAGGACCAGACACAGATGACCCCAGACAGCCAGGGATGGGCGCACACAGCAGGGCTGGGGACCCAGACTGATACCAGCCTGCGAGGGGCACAGTCAGACCCAGACAGGAGGACCCAGACAGACAGCAAGGGCGGGAAGCCTATCTATACGCACCACGACCGACGCGAAGGGAGACCGCCAGACCCCAGGTTATGCCCGGCCAGCCCCTCCCCCATACGGTGGGGCTGGGGGCTGCAGGCCTGGGACACCTCTCTTTGATCCCAAGGCTCATCCTCTGGCCCCAGCCCTGCCTTCCTGAGCTGGGGAGACACGTCACTAGGACCTGCCTGAAGTAGGTCAAAGTCAAACCCCTCAGGGAAAGGGGCAGTGGGGTCCCGGGAGGCCCCCTCTCCCACCCCCAGCGCACTGTGGCCGCGGTGCCTCTCTATGACCTGGCATTCCAACTTCTTGGTCGTTCAGAACCGCTGAGAGAGTTCTGGTCCAAACTCTCAGACCCTCACCTTCCTGATTGATAAAACCTCACCCTCCTGATTGATAAAACCTCACCTCCCTCATTGCATCCTAATAGCAGGGTGATTCTGTAAAGCATCATTGTTAGAATCACTGTCGTTGCTGTTGTTGCCCTGGCCTCCTAACCTGCCCTCCTTTCCCGGCATCCCGCCTGTTAGGACCACTGTCCTCCCTGCGGGAGGTCGCCTCTCCCCACACGCGCCCTAAGGAAGGCCTGGGTGCCCTGTGCCTGAATGGGGGAGGGCTCTGCAGGGCGGGTGGATGGTCCTCGGGAGAGGAGGCTCCACGCGGAGCTCCAGACGGGTGGGAACCGGACTGGTCCCGGGTGGGCGAGAGGGCGGGCTCTGGGGAACGCGATCCAGGTCGGGGGCGGGTCTTACAGGAGTCGGGCTCCGAGGGGGTCCCCGGCGGACCTTCGCGGAGTTGAGATCCCTGGGAACGACCTTGGGGACGCGTAGGGACGCGGTCTCTGGGGGTCTGGGCAGGAGGATTTGAGAGGTCCTATAGGGCGGGGGGCTCCCGGAGACAGCTGTAGATGGGAGGCCAGTGGAGGTGGGCTCAGAGGGCGAGGCCCCGGGGCGGGCCTTAGAGGAGCTGGGTGGGCTCTTGAAGACCGGCTTAGGAGGCGTGTTTTATGGAGATTGATTTTGGGGGCGGGGCTACATGGGAGTCTATCTGGGCGGGCTCTAGAGGGAGGGTCCTAGGGACGTGCGATTTGTGGGTGGGCTCTGAGGGGGCGGGCCTTGGGGGTGGGACTGGAGTCGGTGGCTTGCGAGGGGCAGGTCTCTGGAGGCTGGCTACTAGGTGGGCATCTCGAGGGTGGGGGCCGCGCTGCCTCTGGCCGCCTCCGCGGAAGGTCATTTTTGGGTTCACTCAAGCTCAGCACACCTGGAGGCTCTGGTTTGCCTTAAGTGTTACGACAAGCGGTTCATCCTTTGGGGCTCGATATTGCCCTCAGTGAAATGGAAGGGGACTGGAAATTTGAAGTCCAGGCCATTTTCTGGCGAGGGGGTGGGTCCCAGACCTCCCAGACCCAGGGAGGTGGGGAGCAGCCTCCCCTGAGACTGCGCGTGGGGGCACCCGAGGGGGTGGGCGGCTAACTCTACAGCGGCCCCTGGAGGAAGGGTCTGGGGACCGGGTTTGAGGGTGAAGAAATGGGGAAGGGCATTAACGGGGCAACCCTCGCGTGGTTATGCGCTTGGGCCTAAGTTTGGAAGCCCGGGACCCTCTGCGATCCTCTAGCTTCGCCCTTGTCCAGCCCGGCAGTTGGCCCCACAGGCGAGCTAGGCAGCGGCCCCACCTCGGGCTCGAATTTGCAAAGTGCAGACTCCTGACAACCCAACGCCCCCCACCACCAAGGGTTGTTGTGATCATAAACCGTTGTGTCCGGAACACGGTGAAGCTCACTGAAGGTATTACATTGTATTAAAATGACTTGTTTATCTCTCCGTTGCATCCATGCCCCCGGGGCCAGAACCACTTGGCCTCCAGACCTCTTGGGGCCACTTGGAATCCCTCCTCTGCCTCTCGCTAAGGGTGCCCTCTGGCCTGTTTCCTAAACTGACAATTGGAAGAAATAAGCACCTTTGAGAGCCCTTTTGAGAATGCTTTGACTAAACGGGTTAGAAGCCCAGCGCCCACTGCTGCTATATTTGCATAGCAAAGGTGACAGAAGTCTCTGCTGTTATTATTTAGATTTATCTCCTTTTTCCGTGTCCTGGAGCAGGGAGTTGGCTCCTGCTACCTGTTTTCTGACTTAATAGATTCTCTAAGTCTCTTGTTCGCTTCCCCTCTTCTCCTTCACCCTACCCGGTTCCTTGACCCCCTCAGCCTCCACTCCCCGCCCCCAAGGAGTTGCCAAGGGTTTGGGGGAACATTCAACCTGTCGGTGAGTTTGGGCAGCTCAGGCAAACCATCGACCGTTGAGTGGACCCCGAGGCCTGGAACTGCCGTCCACCCACCCATCACAACCCCCAACTTTCAGATCTGGGGCAGGGGCAGGGAATCCCAGACACATCCCCTCCCTTAGGCCACAGCGAAGGTCACAATCAACATTCATTGTTGTCGGTGGGTTGTGACGGAGACCAGACCCACCGAGGGATGAATGTCACTGTGGCTGGGCCAGACACAGCCTTGGGGGAATGGGATAGAGGATACAACCCACCCCAGACTCCCCCTCCTCCCACCCCCCAAACTGCTCAGCCAGAACCTGACCCTGACCCTGGCCTCTCACCCGTCAAGGAAGGCTGGTGTCTGGAATCCTTACAGACACAGGCTGGATTTGGGGGAATCAGTCCTGGGGGGCTGTGGACAGGAATTACAAGTTTAGGACTGGGCAGCTGAAAAACCTTTCTGAAAGGGATTAGGGGACCCTGCTTCCAGAAGGCTCAGTGAAGCTTTCTTGAATGAATGAATGAATGAGGTGTGTAGGCGGCACATCACCTCTTCTGAGTTCCAGTCTCCGGCCCTGCTTTCTCACCCTCCTTACCTTCAGACCCCTGCAGACTCCTCCTCTACCTTCAGTTGCCCACCTAGCCCCTGATGCCCGTTGATCACCTGCCAGTCTGTGTCCCACCTGGGTGACTCGGGGGCACACTGCATCCTCCTGAGATGGAGTGCAGGTCTCATTTGAGAGGGTGATCAAGGTGCTGGCGAATGCTAGGGGTCTCCCCTCTGCCCCGTTAACCCCACCTGTGCCTGTGCTCTCTTCTTCCCCATAATTCTCAGTCTCAAACCCTTTTCCACCCCAGGACCAGGAGAGACTGACCCCACAACACCTAAGGCTCCTGTAACTGGTGGGGAGGCAGGCTTTGTGTTTGTCTTTGTGAATAACCCCAGGGCAGGTGGCTTCAAACCCCAGTTTGTTCTTTAGTTAAAAGGAGGTTCCACTGACAAGGGATGTGAAAGCTCCTTGAGGGTGACCAGAGCTAGGGGCCTTGGTCCTTGTCCCCTGACCCCATACCATAAGTCAAGCCCATCCTCCTTCCAAAGACAGCTGGAACATCAGCAGCTCCCCCTCCCCCCCTCCCCCAGTCCAGGAGAAGGAAGAAAGAAGTTACTAAGTTACTGGCTACAGCAATGCTAGTCTTTGGGGTGGGGCTTCCAAAGCCCCCACCTGCATCACTCTTGGTTCTCCAGCAGAGGTAGACAAGGGTAGCCCTCTCAATGCCCTCTGGGTGGGGTGTGTGGCTGCTTCTTGCTGGTGCCCCCCCTGCAGCCTGTGTCTTGTCACGCCCCCTCACCCCTGGCCTACCCAGAGGCCATGCAGCCCCGTGGCAGGTGCACTTCTGGGGGAGCTGCAGCAAGCCCCCTGTGACTCGGGAACCTCCTACAGCCTGCTCCTCCCTCTTCACACCCCCTTGGAGTATAAGGAGGGAACTGACAGCCCAGACTCCTAGGCTCCAGAGAGGGAAGGGAAGGGAGAGGAGGCAGGGGTAGAGAGACCAGCTTGGAGGCGGCTGGGTTTCTCCTCTCTTCTGCCCCTCCACTTGGCACACGGGGCCCAGCCATGGGGACCTTCAACCTGTGGACAGACTACTTGGGTTTGGCACGCCTGGTGGGGGCTCATCGTGAGGAGGACGAGCCGGAGACCAGGCTGGACCGGCAGCCAGAAGCACTGCCAGAACCGGGCGGTCAGCGACCCAGCCCTGAATCCTCACCAGCTCCTGAACGCCTGTGCTCTTTCTGCAAACACAACGGCGAGTCCCGGGCCATCTACCAGTCCCACGTGCTCAAGGATGAAGCGGGCCGGGTACTGTGCCCCATCCTCCGCGACTACGTGTGCCCCCAATGCGGGGCCACCCGCGAGCGCGCCCACACCCGCCGCTTCTGCCCGCTCACCGGCCAGGGCTACACCTCCGTCTACAGCTACACCACCCGGAACTCGGCCGGCAAGAAGCTGGTCCGCTCCGACAAGGCGAGGACGCAGGACCCTGGACACGGATCGCGCCGAGGAGGCAGCGGCGGCGGCGGAGGTGCCTGTGCAGGTGGCTGGGGGGACTCGCTGCAGAGGGGAATCTGCCCTGAGCTGACTTAGAGCCTCTGAGAAGTGGGTTAACCCCTGGGCTGACCCACTTCAGAGGGTTGGGTGGGGGACAGAATCCATATATAATCGAAAGCTTAGAACTATGTTCTGGAACTGTTGCCCCAGTATGTAAGCTGGGGCTGAGGTTCCCTGTGTGGCCTTGGGCAAGACACTCTCCTTCTCTGGGCCCATAGAGGGAACGTTTTTTTCAGGTGCAGGGTGATCTTAGCAGGGAGGCCGTGGGGACTAGTGATGGGGTCTGGCAACAGGTACAGCAGGGGCTGCAATCTTGTGCGGAATGTAGGTGCTATGTGACCAGAGGGAAACAGCCTCACTTGTCCACTCATTCGCCAGGTGGTTTGTGAGGCTTGTCCTGTGCCAAGCACTGTGAGCTGCGCTTGGCCCTCAGTGGTAGATAGGAGAGTGACAGTTATAACAGAAACGGGAGTCTAAAGGGAGCACCCGAGCTAGACAAAGCAGTCCAGGAGGGCTTCCTGGAGGAAGGGATGCCTGGAAACCTCATTCAGTTTGTTGAAGTGCTGAAGGGGGTCTGGGCACTGGGGCTCATTAGGGAACTTGGTCAAATTCCGTGCGTCTGGGATGGGAATATGCGTGCCTGTAGGGTGGAGGGAAAGGTGCCAGAAATTTCGGGTAAGGGCTCCTTGCTGATCGCATTGAAGAGTTTGGACCTGGATACTAGGGAGCTGAGAAAGAGACAAGAGCAGGTTTGTGTATTAAGCGTGTGTTAGACTGTGCCTGTATTAGACCGTGGCTAATGGGTTGGGCTGTGGGGGTGGATTTGGGGGTTGAAAGAAATTGGTCCTCCAGGCAGAAGTGTCTGAGTTGGCATCAGTTTGGAAGGAAAGAACCATGAGTTTGCTGTGTGGGGGTCACCCCTGGGAGGGTGGCTGGAGGTTCCCTAAGGTCTGCACAGCCACAGAGCATTCCCTCCATCTTGCTCATCAAATTTGGATTCCAGTTATGCAGGTCTGCCTGAGGCCAGAGCATCTGTACACTTCTAACTACATCCCCTTGACCTCCGTAGCTGGCAGGGTTTGAGTAGCTAAACGTACATTTCAGCAGTTACTATTACAGACTCGAAAGACCTCCGCTTCTGCAAATTTTTAAGAGAGAAATCCGTTTTAGCAACCTTGGGGAAGTCAGCCAACAGAGGGACTGGTTTGATGGGGCGGTACCCCCAGTACTGCCTCTCTCATCAGACTGGGGGCCCCTCAGGAATTCACCAGAAGGGAGGACCCCTTCCCATCCCGGCGGCTGTGCGGGGAACACGTTAGAAGGGTTGTGAGACTGCCCGCGGGGAGAGGGTAGTATTCCCGCGAGGTCTGACAAGGTACAACTGGGAGAGGGAGGCAGTGGAAGGGACACAGAGACGATGGTCTCAGAATCTTCCTTTTTCCCCTTATGCCCGAGGGAACAGGAAAACTTGACTCCTTGGGGGAGGAGTGGGGTCGGGGGAGCCCTCACCACGAAAGGCTGCCTGAGGCTGTCCTCCCGGGAAACTCTTGAGTGTAACAAATCCGGGGTTCCCGGAGCCCTGCGGCCGCGAGGGGGCAGCACGGCAGGACAGAGTTGGGAGTTTCCGTTGCTTTGTGTCTGGCTCTGGGTCCCACCTGGGACTGCCCGGGCTGGGAATAGCACAGGGGTGCTAGTCCAGAAAGAGCCTGCAGGTGGCGCCAGACCCCGGCAGCTCTGCAGGTTGAGTCGGAACTTCCGGATCATCGAATCATCCCTATTACTAAATGCTTTTCTCCTCCCCCACCAACTCTGCTTTTAAAATCTAGGTTCCAAAGGTGCCAGGAAATCTTCTGGAACTCCTCCCTCTTCCTGCTGCCCCTCTACATCTGCCTAAGGAGAGTGGCGCGGGCAGGATGACGCCTTCACCTGGGGATGGGGACCCAGCCGGGGTTTCAGGGAAGAACCACCGAGGATCCGCCCCTAGACGGTGCCTTCAGCTTGGGGGCTTGGCGAAGGAGCTGGGTCTGGGACCACCGCCCAAAGCGCGCCCGACCCCGTCACTGAAGGGAGTGGTCCTCAGGCACCCCTGCCCTTCTTCCCCAGCGCTGGGCACCCAGTCAGCGCTCAATAAATGTTTCATGAATGGATCAGCGTCATACGAAGCCCGGTCTTGGGACAAGGTATCGTGAACTGCGCCGCTGGGGCTGTCGCGTCCCTCAGCCTCCACATCTTACTCTGATCTCCGGGTTTCCCCAACTGCTATTTGGATTTCTTTTCGCCCTGGGGCGCTGGGCTGAGGTGCTTTGGTCCGAGAAATGGCAGCTGTGGGGTCCTGGGGGATCGCCCCAGCCCGGCACTTCTGAGCAGACACTTGCAGCGGAGTTAGTGACATGAATCTCGTTCCCGTGACTTTTGTGTTTGCAAACTTTTCTGGCCACCTCTTGCATGTCAGATGGGTAGAGTCCACCACACTGCAGGTTGGGAGCCTGATTTGAGGGGGCAATGGAGAAACAATTAGAAGTTCCCCCCATCGTTGTCTTCACGTCGGAAACCCTCAATGAATGTTTAGGTTACCATCGATGCCCCAGAAACTGGGGGCCAGAGTCACGTGCCAGGCCTTTCAGAGCAAGGGAAGGACTTCTGGATTGGGGCAGGGTGAGGGTTGGGGGCCATAAGGAATGGGAATATGTCCTGGTTGGCTGTGCCAGACAACGCCTTGGGCAAGGGGCACTGGGGAGGCTGTACGTGTTCAGGAGTAGGAGGGGACAGAGGTCCAGCCCCCACCCAGGGAGTGTGATCTGGTTCTCCTGGGGGGCTTGGCTTGGGGGATCCCCACCCTGTGTCTGCTTCCTCCACCCCAAGATCTGTTCCACCAGCCTCGAGGGGGCAGCAGGTGAGAAGTGCCAGTCCACATTCCTTCCCCAATCTGAGGGATGGCCTGAGCCTGGTCTCCACCCCCCAGCCTACCAGGTCTTCTAGGGGTTGAGTCAGGGCAGAATTTGGACTTCCCAGAATTTGCCCTTGGCTTTGCCACTTGATCCGGGACCTGAGGCCACCTGAGGAGGCCTGCGGTGAGCCAGGGATCAGAGAATGCCCTTGAAGACAGCCTACTCCCCAGGCTTGGAGAGAAAAGGGAAGGAAAAGAAGGCAGGCATGAGGCCTCCTTAGCAGTGCCAAGGGTTTCACTGTGGAGTCAGGGGACACAGTAGCCCAGCCACTCTCAGCTACCTACAAATGCTAATTGTATAGGCCAGAGCCACTGGGGCTTGAGACCCAGGGAACGGGTAACTGGGCACATTTGGTGGGTTCAAGGGAGGGGCTGTCCATTCTGCAGGGTGTAAAGGCTGGGGGACTCTGAGCCACCTGAATGGGATGTCCCAGGTATAAGAAGGTGGTGGCAGGAGGGCCCTCCCTGCCTTGGCCCTAGGAATTAGGGTGCAGGACCCACTGACCGGCAGAGCAACAAATTAGTCTTGGGTCTGGTCCACCTAGTGGTGACCTACTTAACAGAAGCAATGTCTTCTGCAAAACGGGTTTGACAGCAGCACTTGGGACTGCTAGTGGCAATGTGACCTCACTGGGGCTGTGGTGAGGCTTGGTGGGGCAAGGTGTGCACGCGCTTGCCCTCGGCACCCTCCAGGCATTAGCTGTGTCTGCATCAGTAATAGTTCCCACCCAGGGTTGCCTCCTAGACCAGGGCTTCTCGGCAGCTTATCCCACAGAGAGGCAAGGCCGACTCAGCACTGAACTCCAGCTTGGACAGTCCAGATGTCTCAGTGGGCTGACTGGTCCACAGATACTTGAGTGCTGGAATTTGTACACATGCACATCTCTGCACATATCCACCTGCTCCAGGAGAGTCTGACATGTGCTAACACGTGGGGACCCCTGGACTCCATCTGGGAGTGGGGGCCCCCCGGCAGTATACCAGCTTGTCTTCGCAAGGAGCATGAGAAGCAGAAGGAGAAAGAGGTGGTTAGGGAGGTTTGTGGGCAGGCCATCAAGGAACTGAAAACGCCTCCAACTGCAAACAACAGGTCACACGGTCTGAGGTCTGGCTAAGGCATCATTTATTAATGGGCTTCCCAGAAGAAATAAAATGGAAATCCGGTGAAAAACAAGGGTATGACCAACAAAGCAAGCCCTTTTCTCCTCCAGGAAAGAAACAAATTCTGAACCTCCAGTAACCTTAGCTAAGGAGCTGAAATTTGCAAACTCAGATAAACATCTGGGCGGCCCTGGGCCCCTGGCTCAGAAGCAGCTGGCTTCCTGGGGCCCCAGAAGGCCTGTCACAGGGAGGAGCAGGTTCCCGCCCCATGCAGCTCCCAGGGGAGGCCAATGACAGAGGCAGAGCCTCTTGTGTTTTCCGTGGGAAGCTGACTTCCGGGTCAGCTGAGGGAAGGTTTCTGGGGCCCCCAGGACCGGCATGTCAGAAGGTCAAGATAGCAGGGTTGGGGGAGCACACAGGGTCTGCAGAGGGACTGTTCCCCACTGTTCGGCAGGACATTTCTGGGGGCCAGGGAGCTTGCAGGAACACACACCACAACCCTAGGCAGTTTGGAACCAGCTACAGATCCCTCCAGGACTGCTCCCCTCGGGGGAGGGTCCCCGCCCCCTTTGCTGTGTAGGGTGTGGGGGCCTTCCCAGTGGCTTCGCTTTCCGGTAGCAGTTGAGGCGCTTGAAGGTTTCCAGGTCCCGGTGGGCACTCATAATCAGCCGGCTGGGTGGAAACAGGCCTGGGCTGTGCCCCACCTCACACTCGGGCACACTGGCCTGCTCACATCGGCTCACTCACTCATGGGTACTTGGGTCACACCCACATAAGCACAGGCATGTGCACAGTCTGCATCAGCCTGCTGGAGGCAGGCTGTGACCCTTCTAGTCCCTCCTCAGAGCCTGACAACTCTGAAGGAGAAGCTTCCCAGAGGCCCCTTACTGGGGGGCCAGGCCCAGCCTGGTGCCCCTGGATCACTGGTGCACCCGGGCCCTCCATCACCCACCCCCGGCCCCATCCCCTCTGCCCGTCCCAGGGACTGTGGGTCCACAGGGCCCAGCCCAGCCCTTACTTCAGGTTGGAGAGCTCCATGACGAGGCCCCGCACGGTGTCTGTCGCGTCCTCTATGCTGGTGGCCTCGCACGTCTTGATCCCCACTCGTGTCCTGGCAGGAAGGGAGGCAGGTGGAGAGGCCTGAGCTCACTGGAGAGCCCCGTCTTCTCCAGAGATGAACACCCTTGACAGCTATGACAGCCCCCCTCCCTGTTGCCTCACCCCCCGCCCAGGCAGGGCTCTGATGGCCAACCCCATGGCTCTACTGCTGAAAGCACAGCCGGAGTCCAGCCCCTTGCCCCACCAGGTGGCTCCTGTGGGGCCGCTGCCACACCCGCCTTAGCCCCCACCTCCTGCCCTTATATCCTGTCCCCTCAAGTGAATTGGGAGGGGCTGTGGAAATGGAAACCCAGCCCAAATCTCTCCCCGCAGCCCTACATCCTCCGCCGTGCCTCCAGACCCACCCACTCCCTCTTGTCCCTCTTCCCCCTGTTCCAGCCACACGGAATTCCTGGCCATTCCCGTAGCACCTCTTAGGGCTCTGGAATGTTCTTTCCAGAATGTCTCCTCCGTGGGGGTGGGGGAGGGAAAATGGGAGGGGGACCCTCCCTCTCCCTCCCCATCCACCACAGGTTAAAATCTTAACCCCTTCCCTGCTATCTTTTTCTTCCTACCACTGACCAGCTAATAATTTGTCTGCCATCTGACCAGCTAATAATTTGTTTGTTGCTCACCATCACCCCCAGCTCCCACCCAACTAGGGAGAAGCTGTGTTTCTCCCCAGTGCCCAGAGCAGGTCCAGGAAGACCTGGCATTGGAGGGCATCAGTGCCTATAGAAGGGGTAGACATGTGGGGCACCGCCGTGTCTAATAGGTATAGCCTGTGGGGGAGGGGGTGCGAAGGGTCACACAGCTTAGCAGATCTCCTGGCTGTCACCAGAGGAACTGTGGTTCTGCTCTACCTGCTTTAGTCACCCTGGGATGACTGGTCAGCCTGGGCCTCAGTTTCCTGCCTTTTCTCTCTTGGCCAAGGGCCACAGAAGCAGATCCCAGGACCCACCTGGGGGCTCCCAGCCATCCATGTGGGGTTGCATCGAGGCTGTCGGAGATTCACACACGAATCTGCCTCCTCTTTGCTTAAACAATAGTAGGGGCCTTCTCTGGTGGTTCAGAGGCTAAGAATCCACCTGCCAATGCAGGGGACATGGGTTTGATCCCTGGTCTGGGAAGATTCTACATGCTGCGTGGCCACTAAGCCCCTGCTTTAGAGCCTGTTAGAGCCTGTGCTCTGCAATCAGAGAAGCCGCCAGAGTGAGAAGCCTGTGCACTGCAACAAAAAGGAGCCCCTGCTCTCTGCAACTAGAGAAAATCTGTGAGCAGCAGCAAGGACCCAGCACAACAAAAATAAATGTTTAAAAAAAACAATAGTGGGGCCACGTTGATTAAACTGCCTCTGGTCCCCATGCAGGGAGCAGGTGTGTGTGTCTGTCAGGGGAAGTAACGTGTTGTACCACAGCTACTATACACAGATGTGTGCAAGGGCAGGGGGTGGGAGGCCTCCCTCTTCCCTGAGGAGGAGGAGCAGGAGGAAGAGAAAGGAGACACATTCCACCAAGGGTTGCATCCTTCATCTCTCCTCCACACCTGCCAGATACAGAAACTTGGCCATGAATAATCAATTGGCCACCGCTCTGCAGTTTAAGTTCAAGGTAACAGGAGAGGACTGTCGCCCAGTGCCGGCAGTCAGCAAGGCTGGGAGAAAGGACAGGAAAGGAGGTGATGGACTGTGAGAGGAAAGTTCTGGGGTGCGGGGAGAGGACCCTCGCAACACACACCTCCATAGCTGGAGGAACACACCTGGTGCCTGTAGGAGGGAGAGAAGCTGGCTGCCTTGGGGAACAGAACCAAGCAGGAAAGAAGATGGGGCAGACTTGGGGACTCTGGAGGGCCCAAGGGTGCCGGAGCAGGGGTGGCCCTGAGGTCGCCCAGGCCAGTGGCTCCGAGCTCTGACTGGGTCCCCGCTCCCTCCATGGAGATTCAAGGAAAGCTCTAGACTGTCTCTCCAAGAAAACACACCACGTGCATTCAAACACCACAGAGGTGGGGGCACCATCCCAACAAGGGACCTAGGGAGAGATGCTAGCTTTGGTACAGGGTGCTGACTGGGAGTTCTCCACTCCCAGGAGCAGGGGTCATGGGAAGTTTGCAAGTGAGAGTGGGAACCTTCCTGGTGGTCCAGTGATTAAGAGTTTGCACTGCAATGCAGGGGTCCTGGCTTCGATCCCTGGTGAGGACTAGGATCCCATGCAGGGTGGCATGGCTGAAAAACGAAAATGAAAAACTTGGGGACTTCCCTAGTGGCCCAGTGGTTAAGACTCTGTGCTCCCAGTGCACGGGTCCTGGACTTGATCCCTGCTCAGGGAACTAGATCCAGCATGCTGCAACTACAACCTGGCGCAGCCACATAAACAAGTTAGAAATTCAGGGCTTAGCAACCTTATTGGACAGAAAAAGTGAGGCCCCTCGAGGGAGAGCCAGGGTCACCTCCAAAACCCTCATTCACAAAGTGGGAGCTCAAAAGGCTGGGGTGGGGGAGGGGTGGGGGCTCCAGTCCCAGGGAAAGCAGCCACGGCCCCGCTTCCAGAGACAAGAGGAGGACTCCTGCCAAGGCAAGGTCCCACGGTGCCTCCCACTCTGCCTACCTCAGCTGGGCCTCAGCACTGGGGCCTCTGTCTGCACACCAGCCGATGCCGGGCCAGCAGGGGTCCAGCTTGCCTCCTGCAGGAAACAACTGGAAAACGAGAGTGTGCACACATGTGAGTGACCTGGCTAGGAGAAGGGGAGAGGAGCCATGCAGGTTTGGCTTCTCCTGAGCCACACTCGGAAGGCCGAGGCATGCTTTCCTCCTGCAGAGGGAAAGTGGTGTGGGGGACAGACGCCGTAACAGCCAGACCTGCAGGCCACCAGTCCAGCTGCTCTCACCACTGGGCCTGACCCCGGGGGCCTCTCCTGGGCCCCAGCCTTTGGACAAGTTGATCTGATCCACCGGTGGGTGGTTCCATCCCATATTCTCTGTCCCTGACAGCTGAGGCCTGGTGTGGTCTCAGGCCTGTCCTACGGTATCTAGGAGGGGTCAGAGAAGACCCTGGGGGTGCTGACTGTGGTGAAGTGGGCGGCTGGCATGGAGGGGCAGAGGTCGGCCAGATAAGCCCCGAGTTTCATGTCAAGGAAAAGATTTTGCAAATATATTTTGAAGGGAACATTCATAATTAATGAGGGAGAGAGAGCCAGATAACCCTGAGAAGCTTAAATTTCTAAAGGTCAACGGTGGTTTAATTTTCATGGAAAATGTCAGGCTCAGTGGCTCAGTGGCACAGGTGACGGCTCTTTGCCTCTCTGGAGTGGCTGGCCCAGGGCTGTCTATTCTGAGGAGACCCAAGTCCTGGGTGGGGGATGCGGTGAAGGGTTTGAGCTCAACCTGCCAAGGGTCCAAGGATACAAAGGGATGGACGTGAAGAACTGTCTGCAGCCCAGCGGCTTTCACTCAGGGATGACTCCATCCCCAAGACACATCATAGTGTCTGCAAACATTTTGGGTTGTCACGCCTTTGGAGGAGGGTGCTCCTTGTTCAGAGGGTGGGGGCTGGAGGCCAGGGATGCTGTTCAGCCCCCTTCCATGTACAGGACGGCGGCCAGGGCCCCAAGGCCAGCAGTACCAAGGTTGGCACGACTGTTCTAGGCAGTGGTTTCTCCCATGAGCCCGGCCAACTCTCACGGAGGCAACTCTGTGACTTAAAATACAATTCAGGGACTTTCCTGGTGGTCCAGAGGTTAAGACTTTGCTCCCAAAGCAGGGGGTCCCGGGTTCGATCCCTGGTCAGGGAACCAGATTCTGCATGGCGCAACCAAGACTCGGCACAGCCAAATTAAAAAAAAAAAATTCGATGCCACAGATTCAGCTAAGTTTGGTCATAAGGAATGTTCTTCCCAACAAGGACCACAGCTCCCACCAGGGCTGTGTAAAAGTTTGCCATAACAAAGGTAGTGCTTGTCCTGAAGGCACAGTAGTGCACCTTCCCCCTTCGGAGGCCACCCATGGGGGCCACGAGAGGGACCTGGGAGTCAGGGTTTTAAATGAGGCCCTCTTTATAAAGAGGGGGCTCCACCGGCCCTGGGGTGAGCATCAGGTCCCAAGGGAGCCACGATAAGAAGGCAGCTGGGTTTGCAGCCAGCCTGTCACTGCTGTGAGTCCCCAGGGGTCCCCCTCAGCAGTGGAGCTCACAGCTGAGCCCGGTGAGGTCGTGGGCCGAGACGCCATCCACCAGCACTCTTTTCCCATAGGGCCTTCCTGCCAGGGAGGGTTCCTGCCTTCTGGAACCTCCCCATGGGAACATGTGCTCAGGTCGCCCGACTTGTTCAGGAAGGCCCGGTGTCAAAACAGAGCACGCTGGGCGTCTGCGGCCCTGCCGGGCAGTGCCTCCTGCAGCGGGCCTGTCCACCCTGGGCGCTGCTGGGTTCCTGGCGCTCCTGGCTCGGTGGTGATTTGAGTGTGCTTGCTGGCAGCACGTCTAGCAAGGCTCTCCTTGGCCGGCTAGACACCGCCCAAGGTTCCAGCTGCTTCCTCAACCCTCTCCCTCAACCACGGCCCGAGATACGAGAGACTGGGGACGACCAAGCTCCTCTTTCCAAGAGAGGGTGTGCATTTTTAAGGGCTGGGGCTCTAATTACAACGTTTCAGCTCTGTCCAGAACCTGAGTGCCTTCCTTTTCCCGGGCGTCTGTGTTTAAAGGCTACGATCTAGCCACACTGTGACTCGCTTTCTGTAATCTTGCTTGTCTGGTGATCACAGCAACGTGTGATGCATAGTACAAAGAACTGGAGCCAGGGCAGGGAAGCCCGTGTCACAGATGATCCCTGGCCATCCCTTGGGAAGGCGGTGCCGGAGACCCACATTTCCTTGACCCAGATATGGTTTCCCTCCACGGCGGGAACAGCTGGCTTCCTCCAGCTGGGCACCAGATGACGTCCTTTGCTTGTTTGGGGGCTGCGTCTTAGGAAGAGACTCTTTGAGGGCAGAAATGACAGGGTACAAAGTGCTCACTCTGGGATAGGCAGATGGAATGGCGCTACTGAAAACCTCTGGGGGCAGAGATCTGTTCACCATCCAGATCTGTTCACTCCTGCCACAGAGCAGACTCTCAAACCTCAAAAACATTTTCAAACAGGGGACTTCCCTGGTAGTCTGGAGGATAAGACTCCACGCTCCCAATGCAGGGGGCCCAGGTTCAATCCCTGGTTGGGGAACTAAGATCCCACATGCTGCAACTAAACCCGAGCACCCCAACTGGAGAGCCCGTGTGCCACAACAAAGACCCAGAGCAACCAAAATAAAGAATAAATTAATAAAAGTTGAAAAAAATTTTTCAAACACCCCAAAAATAAAGTTTTAAAACAGGGATGGCCAAAGAGACAGAGGCCACGTTTGTGAGGTGACATGGGCTCTGTGTTGGTTCCAGGTCAGAACGGTTGAGGAACAGCCACAGAATCAGGCCACCTGGAGGTGAGTCCCTCCAGGCTGCCTCATCGCGGGCAGGTGCTCAGCCTTCCTCAGCCTCTCAGTGCACCCAGTGTGTGGAAGAGAACCGCCCACCTCTGAGCGTGAGGCCACAAGGCACTTAGGCTCAGATGGGCCAGCTGCTGCCAGGGATGTGGTGCCTACTGTGGGGTGGGGCCAAAGTGGGGTTGCCACCTGCCCAGACAGATGACCGCCCATGGCCAGCACAGGCTCAGCAGGCAGATCCCCGAAGGAAAGCCCTTGCAAATGCCAGCAGACAGGACTTCCCTGTTGGATAAGAATCTGCCTGCCAATGCAGGGAACATGGGTTCGATCCCTGGTCCAGGAAGATCCCACATGCCCTGGGGCAGCTGAGCCCCTGCTCCACAACTACTGAAGCCCTCCAGCCCTACAGCCCATGCTCTGCAACAAGAGAAATGACCGCAGTGAGAAGCCCTCACACTGCAACAGCAAAAAAGTAGCCCCAACTCGCTGAGAACTAGAGAAAGGCTGCACAAAAGCAGAAAAGACCCAGTGCGGCAAAATATATAAATAAATAAAAAGATGCTAATCATCATTTGACAGCAGAGTTGCCCCAAATCTTCAATTTGTAAAAGAAAAAACAAAAAACCAACTGCAAGCACAGTAAGTGAAAAACAAACAAAAACTCCAGCAGACAAATGAAAGTCCATGTATATGTTTGAAAAAGAATGGTATCAGGTGACCCTAAGGATGGACAGAGGTTCTTCCCAGCAGGGGAGTAAGGTCCCCTCCCAAAGGCCCAGTTCTGAGGTCCCTTGCTTATTCAGGTAGCCCCTTTTGGTCTGGCGCCCTCTAGACACCCCTAAGCAATCTCCAGGCAGAGCCGGGCACTGAGGTGTGCAGGACACAGGTACACCGGGGCTCTGCCTGGGCTGACAAAATGTGTGTATCACGCCCTGGGGCTCCTCAGCTCCCAGACGGACAGGCCCCCTCAGAGAAAGGCAGGTCCAACCTTCCCAGGACATCACTGGCTCCACACCCACTGAAGCTGTGACTCAGACCCCAGGACTCATCTGTTGTATAAACAGGTCACCACGTACCCCTCTTCCCCTGACTACTGGACGGTTTGGGAGGGCTCGTGGCCGTCTGGAGCCTGCCCTGGGGCATGTGGCTGTAAACTCGGGGAAGTTCTTACCTGCTCAGGTGGGGCTTCAAAGCCAGGGGCTTCCAGGGCATCCTGTATTTGGCTGTCTGGCAGGAAGTCGAGTTCCATGGCTGGTGACTCCTCCCAGATGGCCTGCTTGGAAGAGTCAGCGGGCGCCAGGGCTGGCCTACGGGGCCTGTGGGGGTATCTGGGCTGCCCCGGCCTGCCCCAGCATCCGGGGGAGGGCCACCCGCTGCTTCTTGGTACATCGGTGCAGCAGAGGCTCTGAGGGACAAACTGAGCCCCTGGAGGTCTTGCTTGAGGCTCAGGCTCCCTAGCTCAGCTGCCTTTTCACCTGCAGGTTGTGACAGCTGAGGCTGCGAGCACACACCTCCCAACCCTTCCTGATCCGGGCCTGGCACCTGGGTCTGACCAACATCTGGGCCCATTTCTAAGGCTGAAGGGCTGGGATCCCCAGCTCCTAGTGTGGGTTTTTGGGTCTCATGGGGCAGAGGCAGGGAGGCTACAAAGCACCCCAGGATGTCACCAGGGGGCTCGTCTTCCCGCTGTGCCTCCCCTCTGCCTCCACTGGTCACCCCAGTGAGAGGTGCGCAGCTGAGCAGGGCCCTGCTGCGGCCTGCGTCGGGGAGCCTTCCCACTGGGAGAGGCGGGCACCCTGGAGCTGACCTCCCTGTCTGGCGTGGCCACCCTCAGAGCCTTGTGTTCTGGCTCAGCGGGGTCTGTGTTCACATCTGCGATAACAATAGCCCCAAGTGGCGGGCACCGAGGGCAGCTCCAGCTCCACTCTGCTTCCCTGCCAAGGGTTTGCAGGGGGTGAGGAGGGCCCAGGGCTGCAGATAGGGGCTCTGGGCCCAGGAGGCTACCTCTTTCCTCCCGGAGCCCCTCAAGCAGGTTAGCACCAGCTGGCCCTCGGGCACTTCCCGCTGGGGGGCTCCCTGCTCTGGCTCCATCTCTCCAGGGTCACTGCCCGGCAGGGGCCCCTTTCTGGCCATGAGTGCCTGGAGCCCAACCCTCCTCCGTGCTTCCACCCTTGGGCACACTGGTCCCAGGCTCTGATAGGTAGTCCTGGTCCGCCCTCTCTGAGGCCGAGGGCACTGTCCCTGACTCTGGGGAGGTGTTGGTGGAGTCAGAGGGCTGAGGATCCGCATCACTGGGCCCAGGGATCACGGGGCTTAGGTCACTGGGCTCGGTGCAGGTGCCATCTGCCTGGGTCTGGTGCCCTGGGTCCCTGGCCTCCTGGAGGGCAAGTCCTGGGGACTCTTCCTGAGGCTGGCTCCTGGTCTGCTGTGCACTGGGTTCTGGCAGTGTTCCCTGTGGAGAGAGAAAGACTTTGCCTTGGGCCTTCAATAATCAACTGCTCTGAAGACTTTTCTAGTCATCACTGCCCCTATATGAAGCCTCAGAAGCCACGAGGATGACAGTGCACCCAAACAGGGATCTGTGCAGATCCTGGGTGGGTTTCCCTGGTGGCTCAGTGGTAAAGAATCTGCCTGCCAATGCAGGAGACGTGAGTTCAAGGTGAATAATGCTGCAATGAAGATGGATACACAAATATCTGTTCTGTTTATGGATGTTACCCATGTTTTGTTTAATTCATTCATCCATCGACAGAAACTTGTGGCCATATGGTTTTTACAACTTCCTCTGAGTCTACTTAATGCCCTGGAGATCCATCCAAGTGGTTATGTGTATCACACTAGTTTGCTCATTTTTTTGGAAATTGTGTTCTGTGGTGTGAATAGACCACGATTTGTTCAACCATTCACCCACTGAAAGATACGTGGGGTGTTTCTGGTCTGGGAAATTACAAACACAGCTACTGGGAACTCCCACCAATCACTTTTAGGGAGTGTGTTCCAGAGACAGCGATCGTGACCCCTGGAGCTGACAGAGGTAAGGACAAGACAGCATGCTGTAAGAGGCCCCTCGGCTCATGCAACAGCTTCTGAGAAGCAAAGGGGTTAAGGGACAGAAATGTGGGCTACCTTTCTTAATTTACTTTTAATTGGAAGATAATTACTTTATAATATCGTGGTGGTTTCTGCCGTACAACAATGTGAATCAGCTGTAAATATATATATATATATATCCCCTCCCTCCTCCCTCGTCCCCCACCCCAGCCTCTAGGCCATCACAGAACACCGAGGTGAGTTCCCTGTGCTATGCTCGGGCTGCCTCTCTGAGTTTCGCGACTTTCACCCAGTTTGGGGCACAGAGCTCTGTGCAGTCTCTACAGTCTCAGCGCAGGTGCGCTGCCCTGAGCGCCTCTCACAGGCCTGCAGGCTGCTGACACAGCCCCTGCTGTCCACAGATGCCTTTAGGGCTAAATATGGTGGTGGGGGGGTGTGGAGAGGGGCAGGGCTGCGTGCACGCTCAATTGTGTCTGACTCCTTGCGACCCCATGAGACTGTAGCCCTCCAGGCTTCTCTGGCCATAGGATTTCCCAGGCAAGAATACTGAAGTGGGTTGCCATTTCCTTCTCCAGGAGATCTTCCTGACCCAGGAATCAAACATGTATCTCCTGTATCTCCTGTGCTGGCAGGCAGGTTCTTTACCACTGAGCCACCTGGGAAGCCTAGTCACTGTCAAAGGAAACCAAGATTGAACTTGGCTGCTAAGGTGGGGCCAAGAGGTGATACATCTACAGAGCTCAGCCTGGCTGATGGTAGGACCTTACCGAGTTGAACACCCCCATCGCGAGGCCCTCTTCCCTCCTCTCTGCTTGTCTCGTCACTGTCTTCCTGGGTTTTGCAAATTGGGGGACGAACTTCCCCACTGAGTTCTGTGAACCAGATACAACAAGAAAAAAACAGCAGTAAAGATAAAGGAGGAGTGAGGTCTTGGAAATCAAGCATGAAAACCCCAAAACCGGTTTCTGTCTTGCAGTCTGTGCCTTTCAGCCCCAGCACACACTCCCACCAGCGGCTGCTGCTGCTGGACACAGACAAGCTCCCCAGCATCTTCTGTGCCTATGGGAGGCTACAGAGCAGGCTCACCTGGGAAGGAGGAAGGGAAACTGGCTCCTTCTGTGGCTGCCCAAGGAGCCTGGAGGGAGCGTCTGCCTCATTATCAGGAGAGCTGGAAGGAGAAAGACAAAACAGGGGAGGTTCTCAAGTCCTCCTACACTGTTAACTTGTGTAGTGAGACAAACAATGGAATCCAAAGGCAGAGGAGTGCTCAGAGTCTCTGAAGAGGGCGGCCCTGGAGCACCTGCTGAGAAAGGGCGGGGTGGAGAAGGGGACATATGACTGCCAAGAAGCATTCGGAGTCCCATGCCTAGAAGCCAAGCTGCCTTCTCTGGCAGCACTTTACTCTTACAATCCCAGTAACTGGCTCCTGGAATAAGAATAGGGATTCTCATTTGGACAGACATCCCTGCCCCTAATTCTACAAATGCTAAAAGTTGCAGATACAAAAAAAAGCAGTGTCTAAAAACACAAGTGTATTCATAATTGCCAAAAAGTGGAAGCAATTGAGAGGCCCTCAGCAGGTGAGTGGATAACTAAGTTGTGGTAGGCCTTTCCTGATGGTCCAGTGGTAAAGAATCTGCCTGCCAATGCAGGGGACACCGGTTCGAGTTGTGGTCTGCAAAGATCTCACATACCGAAGGGGACAAGAAGCCCATGTGCCATAGCTACTGAGCCCCTGATTTAAAGCCGTGATTACTGAGCCCATGGGTCCCAGAGCCTGTGCTCTGCAAAAAGAGAAGCCACTGCAATGAAAAGCCCACACCACGACTAGAGAGGAGGCCCTGCTCTCCACAACCAGAGAACGTCCACGCACAGTAACAAAGACCCAACCCAGCATGGCCAAAGATAGATAAATAAATAAAATAATTTTCAAAATAAATAAACTCTGGTACGTGAAGTGGGACAGCATGCAGTGTAAGAGGAAACAAGCGCTCCTCTACTCAGTGCTCTGTAATGGCCAGTATGGCAAAAGAACCTAAAAAGAGAGGACGTGTGCACAACTGATTCACCTTGCTGTACACCGGAAACTAACACAACACTGTAAATCAATTAGACTCCAATAAAAAAATTTGAATTAATTTTTGACCACACCCCAAGGAACGTAGAACTTCCTAAACTAAGGATCGAACCGGTATCCCCTGTACTGGAAGGGTGGAGTCTTAACCACTGGACCACCAGACAAGTCCAAACTTTTTAAAAATAAATAAACAAAATTATGCCATCTGCTTTATAAAATAAAATTTAAAAAAAAAGACCTCTCAAGCCATGAAGACAGGTGGAGACACCTTAAATGCATGTTACCATGTGAAAGAAGCCGATATGAAAAGGCTATGTACTGTATGACTCCAATTATATAATATTCTGGAAAGGGCAAGCTATGAAGACAGTGAAAAAGATCAGTGGTTACCCAGGGTGTGGTGAAGGGAAAATGAATAGACTAAGACTTTTATGGTTGTGAAAGAACTCTACAATGATGTTGTATTGATATATGTTATTATTCCTCTAGTTAAACCCACAGAGTGTACCACACACAGAATGTAAACCTGGGGCTTCTCTGCTGGTCCAGTGGATAAGAATCCACCTGTCAATGCAGGAGACCCGGGATCAATCCCTGGTCCAGGAAAATCCCACATGCTGCGTGGCAACTAAGTCTGTGTGCCGCAGCTTCTGAGCCTGTGCTCTAGAGCTGGGGAGCTGCAACTACAGGAGCCGGCATGCCTCAGAGAGCATGCTCTGCAACAAGAGAAGCCACTGCAATGAGAAGCCCACGCACTGCAGCTACAGAGGGGCCTCTACTCGCCACAACTAGCAAAAACAGCCTGGGCAGCAACAAAGATCCAGCACAGCCAAAATGAAGCGATAAAGAGAAACTGAAGTAAACAAGGCGCTGTGGGTGATTAACATGTGTCAGTGCAGGTTCAGTTCAGTCTAGTCATTCAGTCGTGTCTGACTCTTTGCGACCCCATGGACTGCAACATGCCAGGCTTCCCTGTCCACATGTTAAAGCAGCTTCATCCTTGGTAAAAAAAAAAAAAAAAAAAAAAAGTACCATTCTAGTGAGTGATGGCGGTCACGAGGGATGTGGGAGGGCAGAGGGTATATCAGAAATCACTGTACCTTCCTCTCAATTTTATTGTAAACCTAAAACTGCTCTAAAAAAATAAAGTCTTTTTTAAAAACTGGTGAGACTTATGGTTATACCAAACAAATGTGGATATATATATTGTTTAAAAGAAAAAAACAAACACAGAACCTGGAACTGAATCTTCATGATTTCAACTTTAGAAGTGGAGCAGGATAAAACATGAAGCTACGCTAATGGGCTTGGATCGTGCCAAGGGAGGTTATGGAGACAGAATAAGTCTAGATACTGATGGCAACCGTCTGCTTGAAATTTTTTAATTGGGATGGGTTGTTTGGGTGGCTTCTGGGGTACTGGCAAGACTTCATTTCTCAACGTAAATGTGCTAGGCTGATTGATTTATGCTGCTTTTTTCTGCTCCATTTCCGCACAGGCGGTATTTCTTAATAAAACATTAAAAAAACAGAACAAAGGGGTGGGAACCCACTTCTGCGGGTTCTGATTATTCTTGTGGACTCAGACAGCAGGGTGGGCAGCGGCCATGACCCCATCAGACCTGATGGCCTCTCTGGGGTGAGGGACATGGTGACACTGTCGTGTCTGGGAGGGTGGCTTAGCTGTGGCACGTGGCCCCTCTCTTCCCTACCACACATGCAGCTTAGCCCTAAGACTGCCAAGACCTGAGAGCAGACACGCACCCCAGAAAATGGGCCTGTCAGCTGGGCCACACGCCTTACTTTTTCATGCAGAAAATGTGCTACACCAATCCACAGTGCTTTCTCTGAAGACTTCGGACAGCAGGAATTATCCTTCTCCCAACTCCTAATAACCCTTTCTACTTTGCTGCAGTTACATATGGCTTACCCCCATGGAGACTAAATGGTTCTCCTGAGATTTCCTTTCTTCCCACCGTGTTTAATTACATATTTTTTGAAAATATATGGGAACTGGGAAGCCATAGTAGTGAAGAGCACAGGAACAGGATGAAGCCAGAACTGCCGCCCATCCTGTACGAGCTTAGTGGCCCTGGGTGAGTCATTCGATTGCTCGAACCCTCAGAGTCCTCATCAGTCAAATGGGGTTAAAAACTGTGTCACAGTGCCATGAGGATTAAATAAGCAGATGACTGTAAAGTATTTATTATTAGCACACTGCCTGGAACATAAAGATACTTAATCCTCTCTTACGGGTTGTTATTTCACAGACCTACAACTCCTTCAGTCCCCTCTTCATTAAGAAGAAATGTGGGAGGACTTCCCTGGTGGCACACTGGATAAGAATTTGCCTGCCAGTGCAGGGGACACAGGTTCAACCTCTGGTCCACGAAGATTTCACATGCCATGGGGCAAGTAAGCTTGTGCACCACAAATACTGAGCCTGTGTGCTACAGCTACTTATGCCCACATGCCCAGAGCCTGTGCTCCACAACAAGAAAAGGCACTGCAGTGAAAACCCTATGTACTGCAACGAAGTGTAGCTTCCGCTGTCTGCAACTGGAGAAAGCTCATACGCAGCAACAAAGACTCGATTCAGCCAAAAAAAAAAAAAAGTAAACAACAAATAAATACAATTTAATTAAATATATATATACACACATACATATAGACTTTTCTCACTAGAGACAAGTCTCTAGAGCAGAACTTCAAGGACCTCAATCCAAGGGCCCTGACCCTTGTGGGGGAGGCACAGCACTGGCCGGGTCATGTTGGCTGGTCCCCCATCCTTTGCATCCTGTCCACTAGGTCACTGTGCTGTGCCCACTGTCAGCAGAGAGCCTTGCTGGATGTTCTGAGCCACCTACCTGGAGGCTGCCTGTCCTGGTTCCTCCCCACTCTGCTCTGCAGAAAGAGTGAGTCCTGATCCACCTTCTGATTCTTCAGGGTGATGCAAAGAGTCTAACAGGGAACTCTGGCTGGTGGCCCCACCAGAGTCTTCTATCCTTGGGTTCTTTGGAAGTTTCGGAAGATGGAGTCCTTCCTTTCCTGGTTTGGAGAAAAAGATTAAGGCGGCTTCCCTTCATGGTGGTCCAGTGGTTAAGAATCCGCCTGCTAATGAGGGGGACACAGGTTCAATTCCTGCTTTGGGAAGATCCTACATGTCTCGTGGCCACTACTGACAGAATTAGGATAAATTACAGGAAAGTCAGTGTGGTCTAGTGGAACCCAACAAGAGAAGCCACCACAATGACAAGCCTGTGCACTGCAATGAAGAGCAGATGCCGCTTGCTGCAACTAGACAAAGCCCTCATGCAGCAGTGAAGCCCCAGCACAGCCAAAAATAAACAAATGAAAAGAAAAAAAAGAATTGAAGGGGTGGGGGACAGTGGGAGCACACACTGCCATGACCAACAGCCAAACACATCTGGGTTGCTAATGCAGCATGAGCAGGCTTGTGCAAAGGGCAGGAAACTCCTGCTCTGACGCTTGCTTGGAGAGTGAGAGACGGGATGGACTGTCATCCAGGTGGGACCCACGAACTTATGGGGCCATGGGATTCAAAGGCTTTTAACTTGTGGTCTGGTCATGACGGACGCTGAATCCTGAGGTGACTTGGCCTGGCTCAGAAGCACAAGACAACCTGTCCAGCTGACTGTTTCTCTGGGGAAGTGGTGAGAGGTGTGTGCTGGTTCCCTTGGATCTCAGCTCAAATTGTCCCTACATAGGGGCCTTTTTTTTTTTTTTTTTTTTTTTTTTGGTGAGAGAGCATGCGAGATCTTAGTTCCCTAACCAGGGATCAAATCTATGCTTCCTGTGGAAACAGAGTCTTAACTACTAGACCACCAGAGAAGTCCCTAGAGGAGCCATTCTTGCCCTTTCTACACAGCAACTCCTCTAGGACCCATGCTCTGTTGTATTCACTTTACATCTTTTCTGCAAGTGTCTGATGTACTGGGTCGTTTACTGTCTCCTCCACTACAATGTGTCCATGCAAGGAGGGGCCTCATTTATCTCACTCTCTGCTGGGTCTCAAGTGGCTAGATGAGCGTCTAATGAACTGTTGGTGCTCAATAAATGGGGCTTCCCTGACAGATCAGTTGGTAAAGAATCCACCTGCAATACAGGAGACCTTGGTTTCATTTCTGGGTCGAGAACCGCTCAATAAATACTTGGAAGATGACTGAATAAACGCATGAGAAAATCCAGATCACATCCCAGAAAATGCAGATGACATTAAATTTTCCGTACCACTCTGGTTTTCCATGTCCCTTGCAGAATATCCAAGCCGGGAAAACTGGGACCCAGAGTCACCAAGCGGTAAGGAGGTGAATTCTCAGCTCGGTTGCCTCTTGATCCCTGCTACGTTCCTAAAAATACTTCTCCCATCACTGAAAGTTATTCAGACCCTAAAGGTGCTTATTAACTTCTATTTGTTTAATGAAGGAATTCCCTTATATAGAAATTGCCAATAGTGGCTGACTTGTCAGAATGCTCCAAAATCTGGCCCCAAATGAACCATTTATTCAATGAACAAATAATAAGGGTTGACTCTAGTTCAGTTCCATGCCAGACACTGTCTTGAGGACTCAGGTATGTTATGATAAAACTTCGAGGTAGAGTCTTCATGTTATGCCATGTTACGGATGAGCAAGCTGAGGCCTGGAGAGATCAGACTCTGAAATGGGATTCAGGCAGTCCAGCTCCAGAGCTTTCACACTTAAGTGTATCTGAACATTTACTGAACACCTACTATATACTGCATCTCTGACCAGGGAGTAAGAACAAACAGATAAACCAAACCCAGGTCTGATTTTTCTGGAGGTTGTCACAAAGACCTTTCAAACTCAGCTCCTTATATTGTTCTTCAGTTGTTCAGTTGTGTCTGACTCTTTGTGACCCCATGGACTGGAGCATGCCAGGTTTCCTTGTCCTTCACCATCTCCTGGAGCTTGCGCAAACCCATGTCCATTGATTCAGTCATGCCATCCAACCATCTTGTCCTCTGTTGTCCCCTTATCCTTGTTATATATCTTGAAGTAAACCCACTGAGAGTTTCCCAGGTAGCTCAGTGGTAAAGCATCCGCCTGCCAATGCAGGAGATGCTGGTTTGATCCCTGGATCAGGAAGATCCCCTAGAGAAGGAAATGGCAACCCACTCAAGTATTTCTTGCCTGGGAAATCTCATGGACAGAAGAGGCTGGAGGGCTACAGTCCACGAGGTTGCAAAGAGTCAGACACAACTAAAACAACAACAAATCCATTGAACGAGCTCCTTTCCTCCAACACTGAAAGCTAGCGTCCTCCTCAGCGTCCATTTGGCTTTTGGGTTCCACTAGACCACACTGACTTTCCTGTAATTTCTCCTAATTCTGTCAGTTAAAGTTCACATGGGCCCATTTAGAACTTTACCCCATTGCTGTGTATTTGATTAGCTCCCTTGGTGAGAAGCATTTTTCCTTTCCCCCTGATTAGACTTTGAAGGTATCAACTGCAGGATCTAAATCTCATCTTGATCTCATCTTCACTGTGCTTCCCACCTCCTGCTCACTTTATGGACCCACCTTGGCACTGCACCCAAAGCAAAGCTCCAATGAATATTTCTTACACAAACACATTTCCACTTTGTGGTCTGCCAGGAAATGCAAAAATATACTGGCTTCATTTGTTTAGTTTCTTAAGAAACCCAAACACTAGCTTGCTTTGCTCATCCAATGGACACTTATTAGTACCAAATAAAAAGCAAAAATACCAACAGGAGTGAAGAGGCTCCCATTTTCTTCCTGTGATCCATCCCCACAGGATTAATTTACGAAAAACGAAAGCAGAACCTTGTGTTCAACACGAAAGGCCAAAGACATCAGGAGGGAAAGGGTTCTTTCACCACCTGCCAGAATCGTTTTCTTTTTCCCCACCCATCCAGGACACACAGAAAGAACTTTCCTGGGCCAGCCCAGGGTCCACTGAGATGAGGAGTCCACTGCCAAGAGAGGCCCGAATGACCTGCTGTGGGTGGGCCTGGCTGGCCCCAGCTTCCCCCCTCCAAGGTCACAGAAATTCCTGTGCCTCCAAGCAGCTTGTTACTCATCTCTGCAGAAACATTTTTTAAAAATAATTCTATTTATTTATTTTTGGCTGTGCTGGGTCTTTGTCCCAGCTCAAGCTTTCTCTATCTGTGGTATGAAAGCATCTCACTGCAGTGGCTTCCCTTTTTGTGAAGCACAAGCTCTAGGGTACACAGGCTGCAGTAGTTTCAACTCCGAGGCTCTAGAGTGCAGGTTCAACAGTTCCAGTGCAGGGGCTTACTTGCTCCATGGCATGTGAGATCTTCCCAGACCAGGGCTCGAACCCGTCTCTTGCACTGACAGGCGGATTCTTTACCACTGAGCCACCAGGGAAGCCCTTACACCAAATATCTTTGACCTGTTGATTTCTTTCCTGCCCTACAGCCTACCCTTGAAGTTCATTAGCCACTAGGTGACAGGGTCATTTTTAAATTTTTAAGAAATTTAAATTCCTTAGCCAATGACAGGGGAATGGAGCTATACCACATAATACTGGATGTTTTCCTTCTGAACGAGGCAATTCTCTATGTATATTGAGAGGTAAAGATGATCTTGAAAACCCATGAAGTTGAAAATCAGAGTTTGCATATCAGTATGTTGATGATTATATTTATCCAATAAAAACACTGTATTTGTGTATATAAAGAAAAAGTCTGGAAGAAGTAGGGTACTGAGATTTATTTCTTGTTTTTTATGCTACATGATGTGGTTGATCCAAGCTTCCCTAGTGGCTCAAGTGGTAAAGAATCCAAATGCCAATGCACAAGGCACCAGTTTGATCCCTGGATCAGGAAGATCCCCTGGAGAAGGAAATGGCAACCCACTCCAGCATTCTTGCCTGAGAAATCTCATGGACAGAGGAACCTGCGGGGCTACAGTCCACGGGGTCGCAAAACAGTCAGACACAACTGAGTGACTAAACAACCACACGGTTGACCGTCATCCTATGGTTGTGGGTTAACATTAGCAGAAGGTGAGGAAAGGGTAGACTGAACTCTGAAATATTTTTACAACTTTTCTGTAAGCTCAAGGTAAGGTAAGGTAAGGTAAGGTAAGGTGAAGTCGCTCAGTCGTGTCCGACTCTGCGACCCTGTGGACTATAACCTACTAGGCTTCTCCGTCCATAGGATTCTCCAGGCAAGAATACTGGAGTGGATTGCCATTTCCTTCTCCATCTGTAAGCTCAAAATTGTTTCAAAATAAAAAAAAAAAATCTGAAAAGACAGTCATAACAGCAGCATATATTTGTGTCCTGCCGTGTGTCTACTTTAAGTGCTTTACAAATGCTAATTCACATGTGAGCTCTAAGGCAAAGTTCTCAGCTTTGGCACTATTGACATTTGGGGTACTACTGACATTTGGGGCCAGGTCATTCTGGGCTGTGGGGGCTGTCCTTTGTGTGCTATAATTTTGAGAAGCCAGCTCTGCTCTTGACCCATGAAATGCCAGTACCTCCCACCCACCCAAACAAACACACAGCTGTAAAACCCCACAGTGTCTCTAGGGACTTCCCTGGTGGTCCAGTGGTTAAGACTCCTGCTCCCAATGCAGGGGGTTCAATCTCTGGCCAGAGAACTAGATCCCATAGGCCACAACTGAAAGATTTCACATGCCACACTTAGGACTTGGCACAGCCAAATAAATGAATAAAAAATACTTAAAAAAAAAGTCTCTAGACATTGCCAAATGTCCTCTGGAATCAAACTGCTCCCTGCAACAGGTTGAGAATCACTGTTCTAAAGGACAGGGTAGGGAGGTGGGAGGGAGGTTCAAGAGGGAGGGGACATACTTATGGCTGACTCATGTTGATATGTTGCAGAAACTAACACAATATTGTAAAGCAATTATCCTCCAATTAAAGATAAATTTTTAAATATTTTTAAAAGAAAATAAAGGAAATGGTATGTGCTCTTTGTTATCCCCTTCTTACAGGAGGAAAGTGAGACAAAGAGTAAGTTATCTGCCATCACGCAGGGAGATGAACCTAGGTTTTTGCTCAAGCCACATACCAGTACATCAAGCTCTATTCACAGGTCATCTCTGAGAGTGGACCTGAGTAGAAGCTGCACCCCTCCCTGAAGCCTGCAGGCCTCCCCTAGGCTGTGGGATCCCACTACAGGCTGGAGGAAGCTCCACAAAGCTTTCACTTTTTACTATAAGCACTTCTCCATAACTTACACTTGCACTAAGTCATCGTGTGTATTAAATCATTGTTGTTATTTTAAGGAGCTTGGTGTGGTCACCTTAGCATTTCTGCAATAAGCCCACATTCCTCCTAAAAGCAGAAGCAGCAATAAAGATGTGTCAACTTGACCGTCCAAATACCTGAGGTCCGAAGCTTCTTCCTCTTACTCATTTTCTCTCTCCCTAGAGAAATCTGAAAACAAGGAGCAAATCTCATCACTACAAGCAGTTCCTATCTCTCGGTTACAGGACGCAATGGCCTTGGCTGAGGCCACCCCTCCCCCCACCTAGGCCTATCTGGCCGCCCCAGGGGTCAACAGAGGCCCAGTAGGGCAGAGGATGGAATCATAGCTACCTTGGGCTATCTCCGCCTGAGAATTTAAACTCCTCCACGCTGCAGACAGGGAATTGCCTATTTTCTGCCCAGGATCCGAGAGCACCTGGGCCGGGGTATGTCCCCTCTAGTCTCTAAGATGGGGCAGCCTATGTGAAGCTCCCTTCCTCCAGGCTAGGGTACTTGGGACCCTTCCAGGGACACCCCAGGATTTTCGAGGTGACACATGGGGCCCTGCAGGGTCATCTGAGGGCTTTAGAGGGGAGACCTGGGGACCTTTCAAGGGATGGGGCGGCCCTTTGGAGGATGCCTGGGCCTTGGGGGAGGCCAGAGTCGCCACCACAGGTCCATTCCTTTCAGCCTAGGAGCCAGACAAGCCCAATCTGACCTGGGCCAGAGAAGTTGTTGAGGTCCCTCTGTCGTTACCAGGAACTAGGAAGGTCTACCTGGATCTGCTGGGGGATAATTCGGTTATTTCCGTAAGTTTTTTTTTCAAACAAAGGCAAAGTTGTCCCTCACGGAGGCCTGAGTGCTGCGGACCTTGCTTCTGGTGACCAGGCCCATCCTAACCCCACCCTGGGCGCCGAAAGTGAGAACGGCCTAAACCAGGAAAGACCAGAATTCGCAGGTGAACCAGCCACACCGTGAACCCAAGGGACGCCACCAGCCCTCACACCTGCAGTCACTCCGCCTTTCCCGCGCACTACGAGGCCCTGCGGCGCACGCGCTATGCCGGAACCTCCCTTCTCCACTTGCGCGCTCCGCCTCTTTCCCGCGCAACCTGCGGCACCGCCCATCGCCAGCAACGCGCCTGCGCGCTCGCGCACTGCCTGCCGGGAACTGTAGTTTCTGTGTTGTGGGGCCCGGCAAGTCCAGTGGCTGAGCTCCGGTGCCGCGGCGCCAGAGGGCCGAGGCGGAAGTGGGGCAGCCACCTGGGGGCCGAGGGCGTGGGGTCGGCGGTCTCGGGGCGCCGACAAGGGGCGTGGGACTCAGGAAGGGCGCGTGCGCTGCCATAGGCCCCGGGGGAGGAGGCAGGGCAAGGCCAGGCCAGGGGTCCAGTGGTCCGAGTAGCCAACCTGGAAGATGCACAAGAGGAAGGGACCCCGGGACCCCCGGGCCGAGGCGCCGCCGCCGCCCGCCAGGTGAGTCTGTATCCCATGGCCCCGCCGAGGTATCCCATCCCACCCTTGTCACACGTTCAAGGGAGGGCCCCACCCCCAGGGGAACCGGCTCTCCACTCCCAGGTGAGCCCACATCCCCGCCCCCTAGGTTAGGTTTGACCCCCACAGTAAGGCCTGTTGGCCCGGGCTCCCCCAGCTCCTGGCGCCCCGCCCAGGGCTCAGGGCCACCTGTTGCAGTAGCAGCTCCAGTCGGGGAGGAGAAGGCCTCCAACCTGGGATAAGAAAGACAGTTACGGCTTTCCTGGACTGAGCATTGTGGAACCCTGGCATCAGCTTGGCCAGGTCGTACTTTTTTATCCCCATTGTACAGATGAGGACACTGAGGCCCAGAGAGGTGAAGACAACTGTCCAGGGTCACAGGGATCACCCGCCTGGTCAGACATAAGGGCAAATCCAGACTCTTTGCTGTGAGCCCACAGAATTGTGGTTGGGCCCCGTCTCCCTCCCTCATTACCTTTTTCCTAGGCACTGGGAGAGTTTGATTTTTCTCAGCTTTGATGGCAGGAGCTCAGGCCAAAACTTAGTGCCCAGGTATTAGTTTGGCTGACCTGAAGTTCCCTCTGGGCTTCTCCATATTGGATACTTGGCTTCACGCCTCTAAGCCTGAGTCTTTTCATCTGTACAATGGAGACCTTAAGAGTGTATGTCACAGGATAGCTGTGAAAATTCACGGCTATCTGTGATAGTTTACAGAGAGTGCTAGAACATAGTGCTCAATAAATGGTGTCATCATTGATACTATTAGATGGAGCTGTTGTATGATTCCTGATACTTGGCCATTTTTGACCCAAAGAAAAGGGGGTAATTTGTGTACTTCAGCCTAATGTTATCACATCATGGTTGCTCATTAACAAGGATAGGACAGCCAAGACCTCACTTCCAACTTCAGTGCTGTCTGTGCTTCCTTTTACTCTTGACACCTCCAGCCTTCCTGCACAGCTCCCTTTGCTGAAGATGCTGGAATGGAAAAACCCAGTTGTGCAGAGTGACTTTGCTTTGGGGCAGGGTGTAGGGCCTTATTTCACCACTGAACTTGGCTGGCAACCCATCATGGGTGTGGGCTCAGAGCAGGCAGTTGGGTCTCTCTCTGCCTGCCCTTTGCCCCATGTTGATCTGTGCCAGAGTAGTGACTTGGCCCATCTTGGACACCTGTTGTGTCCAGGGCCTGTTCCAGCTGACTGGCTTTCCCCAGGAGCCCTGAGTTCCTCCCCAGGGGACTCCAGGTCCATCATAGCTCCCTCTACCTAGCCGGGTGCATCCCATGGTATGACAGAAGCCCCATTGTTTCCACAGCTGGGCCTGCTAGTTGACCTCTCACCAGACGGCCTGATGATCCCTGAAGATGGAGTTAACGATGAGGAACTGGAGGCTGAGTTCTTGGCCTTGGTGGGAGGCCAGCCCCAAGCCTTGGAGAAGCTTAAAGGCAAAGGTGAGACTCTCAGTCACCCCTGAACATTTTCTGAGTTCCTGTTTGGAGCTGGGCACTGAGGCGATGAGAATATGCAGACAGAGAAGGTCCCTGTCCGCCTGGCAACCTAATTCTGGGGAAGAATTAAGCGATCGGCTCTGGCCCCAAAATGAGGATTCAAGTCCCACTTCTGCAACTAACTGGCTGTGTGACTTGCTGAGTTTCGGCAACTATATGGGGCTCAGTTTCCCTGTCTGTAAAATGGGAATAATCACCAATAATGGATGTGGCATGTCCTCCAACCCATGGTTCTGTGATCAGGGCTGGGATCTGGGGAGACCTGTGGGCTGGACTGGGATTCCAGGAGGAGGCACCTGCAATGGGGAGGGCCAGGTGAAGAGTGGGGGAGGGGGAGTCACAGTTTGTGCACAGGTCCTGGAAGAGGTGGCAGGGGGCAGAGGACTCTGCAGGGGTCAAGTGGGGCTGGAGCTTGGGCACATGGAACCTTTACACTTTATAGCTAATGCAGCTGATCCTTGTTAGCTACAGATTCCGAATTTGTAAATTCATCTATTGGTTTAAATTTATTTGTAACCTCCAAATCAGTTGCTTGTCGCACTTTTGCAGTCACTCACAGACATGCACAGAGCTGCCAAAAGTTTGAGTCACCCAGTGTGCCTGTTCCCTGCTGAGGCGACACTCTGCCTTCTTGTCTCAGCACATAAATAGTGTCCTTTTGTTGGTCTATTGAATGTCACGCTTTTCTCATGTTTGTGCTTTTTGTTGATTTTGCGGATCCACACGGCCCCAAGCATAGTGCCAGAGTGCTGTCTCCTATTCCTTAGCGTGAGAAGACTAGGATGTACCTTGTAGATAAGCTTCATTCAGGCATCAGTTATAGTGCTGTTGGCTTCAAGTTCCGTGTTAATGAATCAACAATATATATTAAAGAAGGTGTCTTTAAGTAGAAACACACATAAAACAAGGATATATATTGCCCGTTTGACAACAGTGTTGTGCCCAGAGGCTCATGGGAGCCTAATGCTGTATTTCTTTCAGGGTCAGTTTGTTCATTATTCACTAATTCCAGCTTTATAGAACATGGGTGCCGTGAGTAACAAGAGTTACATGAACAACAAAATGCTGACAGTGTGCTGTTCTAAGAGCTGCATTTACCTTTAGTCCCTGCAGTCTACGGTGAGGGAGAAACTGTTATTGTCCCCATCTAACAGATGGGAAGACTAAGCCCCAGGGAGGTGAAGCGACTTGCCCATGGTCCCACAGTGAGAAAGTTGCAGATCTGGGGTTCCAACTCAGGCTTGTCAAGGAAGAGATGAGGCCAGGGAGATCGACAGGGAACAGGATCATGCCTGCTGGCCCAAGGACAATGGGGTGCCATGGAAGAGCCAGGAGAGGGAGACATACTGCCCACTGTCTGCTACCCTAATTTTCATGGCCATGGGTGAATGGGACAGGAGGCCGGGGACTCTTGAAGGATCGTGGTTCAACTGGGGCCTCCCGTTGCCTCCAGGTCCCCTGCCCATGGAAGCCATTGAGAAGATGGCCAGCTTATGCATGAGAGACCCAGATGAGGATGAAGAGGAGGGAACAGACGAGGAGGACGTGGAGGCTGATGATGACCTGCTGGTGAGCACCTGGGGCGGAGCGGGAGACCTCCCTCCCATTGTTGTCCACCCAGCAGGCCCTCACGACTGGCCCCTGGCCGTGTGTCCCTGCAGGCAGAACTGAATGAGGTCCTTGGGGAGGAGCAGAAGGCTTCAGAGTCCCACCCTCCTGTAGCCCAGGTATACCCCTGACAACACTGGTCTGTGCAGCTCAGGGTTCAAGGGCTTCCTCCTCCCCTCTCAACCACGGAACCTCGCACAGGTGGTGGGGTGCCTCTGATCCCCAGTTTTCCACCCTGGGAGATGGGTGATGATTTCTGCCCCTTTGGGGTTAGAGGGGCAACACACCTGGTATACAGTAGGTACTCAACCCAGGAAGCTGTTGGGGTGGATCTGAGAGAGAGGTCACCACCCAGCCTGTGCACCTGGCCCCTCCCGTAGCCAAAGGCCACAACCCCAGCCCAGGGCTGGAGGCCACCTTGCAGGAGAGGCTGGCCCTCTACCAGACTGCGATCGAGCGCTAGGCAAGCCGGAGACAGTGCCAAGATGCGGCGCTACGACCGGGGGCTTAAGGTGAGTGGGCAGACCAGAGGGTGACCAGGTCCTCACCACTGCCCCCTGCACCCAGCTCCAGGCTCCTCCCAAACCTACGTTCACACCTTCTCCCAGACACTTGAAAACCTGCTGGCCTCGGTCCGGAAGGGCAAAGCCATCGATGAAGGGGACATCCCACCGCCTGTGGCTGTGGGGAAGGGTCCAGTGGCCACGCCCAGCCACACGCCTACACCCACCCAGCCGGCCCCTCTGAACCCGCTGGCCCCAGATCCCCGGGTTGTCGTGGAGAATCCTCCTTCTGCTGCTCCATCCTCGTCCCTGGCCTCAGCTAAGCCCCCAGCCGCCCCCAGGTAGGCCACAGGCAGGGCTGGCTGATGTGGGCTGATGAGGGGGTATCCATTTAGTGGCTGGCCCTTTGTTGGGGGCGGGGGTTACAGGGCCTGCACTGATTTTTAGATATTTTTTAACACCTTTCCCTCCACAGATCCTACTTTCCAAGGGGAACACAGGCTCACAGGAGAGGTTTTCTGTCTGTGGTAGCTGTAAAATATATTTACAAAACATTTGCCATTTAACTACTTTTCAACATGCAGCTGAGTGATATTTATCACTTTCACAATATTGTACAACCACCACCTCTATCAGTTTCCAAAACTTTTTCATCTCCCCTATTCAGCATTAACTCCCCGTTCGCCCTTGCCTAGTCTCTAGGAACCTCTGTTCTACTTTCTGTCTCTGGATTTGCTTCTTACAGATATTTCATGTAAATAGAATCATCCACTATTTGTCCTCCTGTGTCTGGCTTCCTTCACTTAGCAAAATGCTGCAGCATGTGTCAGAACGCCATTCCTTTTTAGAACTGAACAACATCATGGTTTTTTGGCTTTGTTTTGGTTTGGGTGTGCCATGTGGCTTGCAGAATCTTAGTTCCTGACTGGAAACTGAACCCAGGTCCCGGCAGTGAAAGTGCAAAGTCTCAACCACTGGACCGCCAGGAATTCCCCATAGAGTTTTCTCCTTTTTTGAGATTTATTTTTATTTATTTATGGCTGCGTTGGGTCTTCATTGCTGCTCGCAGGCTTTCTCTAGTTGCGACGAGGGCTACTCTTCATTGTGGTGCACAGACTTCTTATTGTGGTGGCTTCTTTTGTTGCAGAGGATGGGCTCTGAGTGCACAGGCTCAGTAGTCGCACCTCGAGGACTCTCAGACACAGGCTCCATAGTTGTGGCTCACAGGCGTAGTTGCTCCATGGCACGTGGGATCTTCCCAAGACTGGGGATCGACCCCAAGTCTCCTGCACTGGCAGGCAGATTCTCAACCACCGGATGACCAGGGAAGGCCCCCACCCATAGAGTATTAAGTGAATAGTTCCCAAGCCCTCAGCTTGTCCATTGTTCCTAAAACTCACTTGCTGGAGAACACACCTCCCAAGAACTTTTCTTTCCCCTAACTGCCCCTTCCCCCGCCTTAAGAAAAGAAAATGGGGCAAACCAAAGGGAGATACTCCAAATGCTGGCCTGAGGTTCAGAAAGTGAACCCCTAGTCTCTGAGTGCTTCAGCCAAGCTGGTTTCCCAGCTTTTGTTTTTAGTAAAGCTCAAGGATGACTTGGAAATCATGACCTGAGATTCTTAGCTGAAATCACCAGCAGTTTTTCATAATGGGGTTTTTGTATATAGCTGCGTGGGGACCCTGAGAATCATGTGACATCTGTAAGACTCTGCCTCTTCCCATCTATTTGATGATGTGAAGCAGGTTTCTTTGCACGTTAAAAACAAAAAAGGAAAGTAGGCAAAGGATGAACAAGCAAAGAGGAGCTAAGTGCTAGTGGGTGGACCTGGTCCCCACCTTGTCAACAAGATCTGCTTCACCAATACAATTTTACTCTTAGTATATCAAAATTATTTATCAGAAAAGCTTAATATAGTTAAACTTTGCTGAGTTTTGTGCAAAAAATAATTCCAACAGTAATTCTGCCCCAAAATAAAAAAATTTTAACACTGAGAGGGACTTTCAATGGCAGGAGATAAAGCCAATGAAATGTCAGGGTGTTACAGGACTTCCGTGGCAGTCCAGTGGTTAAGACTTTGCCTTCCAATGCAGGGGGTGCAGGTTCAATCTCAGCTCGGGGATCTAAGGTCCCACATATCTCAGGACCAAAAAACTAAAACATAAAACAGAAGCAATATTGTAACAAATTCAGTAAAGACTTTAAAAATGGTCCACATTAAGAAATGTCAAGATATTGGGCAGGGGGAGATAAATTAGGAATTTGGGATTAACAGATACACCTTGCTGCTGCTAAGTCACTTCAGTTGTGTCCGACTCTGTGTGACCCCATAGACGGCAGCCCACCAGGCTCCCCCGTCCCTGGGATTCTCTAGGCAAGAACACTGGAGTGGGTTGCCATTTCCTTCTCCAATGCAGGAAAATGAAAAGTGAAAGTGAAGTTGCTCAGTCGTGTCCGACTCTTAGCAACCCCATGGACTGCAGACCACCAGGCTCCTCTGTCCATGGGATTTTCCAGGCAAGAGTACTGGAGTGGGGTGCCATTGCCTTCTCCGAGATACACCTTACTATATATTAAATAGTTCCAAAAAGCCAAGGATCTACTGTATAGCCCAGGGAACTTATGCTATACAGTAGGTATATACATTATATATATAGTTCCAGAAAACTAAGGATCTACTAGTTATGCCCAGGAACTTATGCTATATGGTAGATTTATACACTATATATATAATGGAAAAGAATCTGAGAAAGAACATTTATTTATATATGTACATAAATGAATCAGGTTTCTATACACCTGAAATTAACACAACATTGTAAATTAATTGTACCTCAATTTAAAAAAATGTCAAGTTGTTTTGCTTCAAGTTGGACACCTTCTCAGGTAAGTCCACCAAAACAAAGCAGTGAGTCCAGTTATCAATCTGAAAAAGTACAACAGGTACTTTGTACTGTTTTCCAGGTATTTCTAGGATGTATATCTGGGTGGTGAGTGGTATATCTATTGTATTTTATTTTTAATACCAATAATTGTACTTATTGATTTCAATTTAAGAATACTTCTCCTAAGAACATAGGCATATTATTTGAAGCTGTATCTAATATAGTATTTAAAAGCCATTTAATCCTGTTTCCCAGCTTTGCTGATACACTGCAGAAAGGTACATTTAAATGTACAATAAGGTGTTAAAAAAGACTCTCAAGTACCCAAATGCATCATGTTAGGATACAATTCTGCCAGGAACTTATATGTAAGTAAGGGAAGATCTGAAGTTCCCAATTGCTCACTGTGAACCCTGGCATATATTTAAAAAGTAGGACTTCATGGTCCTGTGGTTGGAAATCTGTTGGCCTATGGCAGAGGACACGTGTTCAATCCCTGGTCGATCCCAGAAGCTTCCACGTGTCCAGTTTCTGTTGACAGATAAAGCACAGCTGGATTTCTTCAGCTTTGCTTTATTGCAATTCACAGATTACTATGATTTTTCTTTTTACAAATCAGTTTGTGATAACTGTACTCTGAGCAAGTCTGTTGGCACCATTTTTCCAACAGCGTTTGCTGTCTGTCACATTTCGGCAATTCTCGAAGGATTTCAAGGGTTTTCATTATTATTATTCTTGTTATGGGGATCTGTGATCAGTGATTTTCAGTGTTACTGCTACAGTTTGCTGAAGGCTCACGTGGCAGTTAGCCCAAGGAAATGGCAATCCACTCCAGCGCTCTTGCCTGGAAAATCCCATGGACGGGGGAGCCTGGAAGGCTGCAGTCCATGGGGTCGCTGAGGGCTGGACACGACTGAGCGACTTCACTTCACTTATTTTAACCTAATGAGTATTTATCTTTGGCTGCCTTCTTTGTTGCACGTGGGCTTTCTCTAGTTGCGGTGAGCAGGTTTCTCGTTGCAGTGGCGACTCTTCTTGCAGAGCATGGGCTGTAGGGTGTTCAGGCTCAGTAGTTGCAGTGCATGAGCTTAGGTACCCTGTGGAACAATGAAATTTTCTTATGTTAAAGTATGTACATTGTTTTTTAGTCATAATGCTATTGTATGCTTCATAGACTACAGTATAGTATAGTAACTTTTATATGTACCGGGACACCAAAAACCTAAGTGACTCAGTTTGTTACAATATTTGCTTTATTGAGATGATCTGGAATCAGACCTATACTAAGAAGTATGCCTGAAAATGGATAAATAAATGTGGTCCATCCATATAATGGAATATTATTCACTCTGAAAAGGGAAGGAAATTCTGACACACGCTACAGCACAGATGAACCTTGAAGCCATTATGCTGTGTGAAATAAGCAACAAAGGGACAGATACTGTATGATTTCACTTATAGGGCGTCCCTAGCGGCGTCAGATTCCCAGAGACAAAAAGTAGACCAGTGGGTGCCAGGGGCTGGGGGAGGGGGATGGGGAGTGAGTGTTTAATGAGGACAGAGTTTCAGCTGGGAAAGATGGAAAGAGTGCTGGAGTTGGATGGTGGTGATGGTTGTACAACAGTGTGAATGTCCTTGATGCCATTGAACTGTATACTTATAAAGGGTTAAGATGGTAAATTTTATCTTGTATTTTACCACAATCTGAAAAAAAAAAGGGAAATATCGATGAGTTTCAGATCACTATGGTAGTTAGGATACATTTGATTTAAAAGAGTAGTGTGATGATTTTCTTTATCAAATGTCAGTATTTGAAGACACTAGGAACAACAGCCATTGCCACTTTCTCAACTCAAAATGAAAAGGTTTAGATGTCAACTTAAAAATGTGTAAGAGTACAGAAAGTTTTCCAGAATTCTTTTGGGGGCAAAATAGCATTGGCTCTAGAGACTGACAGTCACAGGGTTGAGTCCTCACTATGCCTTCTTCAGGCTGTGTGATTTGGGGAAACAGCATCCCCTCTCTGGGCCTCAGTTCTCAAATCTCTAAGGTGGGCCTTTGTTGTGAGAATTAAGTAGAAATAGTCTGTGCACCATCCCCATTCCCAGGTCCTGGCAGCCCTGGCCCCCTGGCTCAGTTGCAGAACCGCCAGCGAGTACAAGCTGGCTGCTCTCCACGCCAAGCAGCGGGGAGACACCACCACTGCCGCCAAACACTTCCGTGTGGCCAAGGTGCGTCCAGAGGGGTCAGCGTTGGGGGTAGAGGACAGGATGCTTCTAACATTGTGTGATAGCAAAGAACAGGAGCTCTGGAGTCAAGACAGACCCAGATTTGAATCCTGGTCACTCCGTGACTCTAGTTTGCTGCACTTCCTGAAGCCTCAGTTTACCCTCTGTGAAATGGGCATAAATGTCTGGAGGAGGCTTGAGCAAAATACCACAAAGGACTTCCCTGGTGGTCCAGAGACTGACCATCAGGTCAATGCAAGGGGAGTAGGTTCAATCCCTGGTCACAGAACAGCCAAAAATAAAAATTTTAAAAAGATGCTTGCTGCGAAGGAAGGGACAGAGTGGGGAGTCATCTGCCATGTGGCAGGTCGTGGAGGCTCCCCATGGGGTTCTAGGCCCCAGCTGCAGCCTCCTGCCCCGATCTTCCTTCTCCCAGAGCTTTGATGCTGTCTTGGAGGCCCTGAGCCGGGGGAGCCTGTGGACCTGTCACGCCTGCCCCCTCCACCTGGTGAGGACCCCACCCTGCCCATCCTCCAGGACTGCTGGAGGTCTCCAGGACGTTCTTGCTGATGCTGCCGCCCCTTTGGTCAGGGGGACCCCAGAGACCCCAGCCTCAGGCCAGACTAGCCTGGTTGGGGGAAGGGCGGTCACAAGTAAGCCCCCCCACTGGACTGGACCTCTCTACCCCTAGACCAGCTACCCCAGGGCCCACCATCATCACCTGTGCAGCCTCCAACTCCTGCTGTGGTGCCCTCCACGCCAGGTAGGCTCCTGGGACCCTGTTGGGTGGGCCGGCCGGAGCAAGACAGTCTCCTCTCACCGAGACCCTTAACTCTACCGTCTGGTCTGACCCAGAGGCTCCTCCACCCCCGAAGACTCTCCTGGAGGCACTAGAGCAGCGGATGGAGCGGTACCACGTGGCTGCGGCTCAAGCCAAGACCAAGGGGGACCAGCGGAAGGCTCGCATGCATGAGCGCATCGTCAAGGTGCGTGGGGGAGCCAAGCAGGCGGGTCGGCCACCCCTAGAGACCTTGCCCAGGAAGCCCTGACACCTGTGCTCCCTGCAGCAATACCAAGACGCCATTCGGGCCCACAAGGCCGGCCGAGCGGTGGACGTGGCGGAGCTGCCTGTGCCTCCAGGTAGGCCCTGCCCCCGGCCCCACCCCACCGCCCTCGGAGCCTCTGCAGGTGCTGTTCCCTCCCGCTCTCCAGGCCCAGGGAGCTGATGGCTGCACCTTCAGAAATTCTGCAAGCTTGTTAGACAGTGGGTACCTTAAAATCATTTACCATGGGAATGTTTATAGGACAGAAATTGGCAAACACTACAAATTAGGAGGTCTTTACCTGAAGAGTCTGTTCACCAGCCCACCACTGTCTGGTCATTTATTTATTTTAAAACATTATATATTTATTTTTGACTGTGCTGGGTCTTTATTGCCGCATAGGCTTTTCTCTAGTTGCAGCGAGCAGAGGCTACTCTCTAGTTGTGGTACATAGGGCTCATTGCGGTCACTTCTCCTGTTGCAGAGCACAGACTCTAAGGCACGTGGGCTTCAGTAGTTGCGGCTTGAGCTCTAGAACCCAGGCTCAGACACTGTGGCATTGGGGCTTTCTTCGCAGCATGTGGCATCTTCCCAGATCAGGGATCAAACCCATGTCTTTTGCTTTGGCAGATGGATTCTTTACCACTGAGTCACCAGGGAAGCCCCTGGTCATTTCTTCTTTGACTCACTCCTTCCTAGTCATCAGCTCTCAGATCTCCCCAGCCTCCCATCACCACTGCCAGTGGGTTGGAGATGTCTTCTGGGATCTCAGAGCTGCCTGTGTGTCCACCATGAGAGCAATTACAGCTCTGCACGTTGGTCCCCTGGGAGTCCCTCCAGGCCCAGGGCCACCTCTTATGCCCAGCATGCCACTTCACATGGTTCTTGCTTATTGGAGTCTGGTCAGGACCCGGCCAGGGTCAGGCAAAAGGAGCCAAGAGCAAAGAGGGAGGTTAGAATGGTCTGACATCTCCACCAAACCAGCAGCAGCTCCTTCCTTGCATTCAAAATAGATTCAGGGACTTCTTCGCAGTCCAGTGGTTAAGGCTCCGTGCTTCCCCTGCAGGGGGCGTGGGTTCGATCCCCTGGTTAGGGAAGTAAGATCCCACATGCCTTGCGGTGCAGCCCACCCAGCCCTTCCACAAAGAAAAGAAAGAACCAAGAAAACGCAAAAGTATTGTGTTGGCCAAAAAGTTCGTTCAGGGTTTAAAAATCAGAACAGACTTTTGGCCAACCCACGTAGATTCAAAGGCCTGAAGCTCCTTAGCAGGGGAAGAACCTGTGTCTCAACCATTATAGTGTGGGCCTCATCCTCCTGACTGGGGTCCCAACTGGCCACCTAGGCTTTCCCCCGATCCAGGGCCTGGAGGCCACCGAGCCCACCCAGCAGAGCCTGGTGGGGGTCCTGGAGACCGCCATGAAGCTGGCCAACCAGGATGAAGGCCCTGAGGACGAAGAGGACGAGGAGCCTAAGAAGGTGTGAGGGGCCAGGGCCTTGGGATGAGGCAGGGGAGTGGCATGGCAGCAAAGCAAAGTCCCAGTAGTCCTGACCTTGAGCCAGGAAGAACCAGCTGCACATCAGGGCCTGCTACTTCCTGGCCATGAGGCCACGGGCAAGTCATCTTGCCCTCTGAACTTTGGGCTCCTCTGAGCACAGTACTAGTCCCTGCCTCCTGGGGCTGTTGCCAAGGTTTAGTGTGAACAAGATCGTATGTTGTATTCAGTGCTGAAGAAATAGAAACTGAGATGGTCAGTGTTGTCGCTGTCAGGCCTCAACCCTGTGGGCAGCAGACTCATCACAGGCGCTGGGGGAGCTCTGACTTGCTCTCCAACCCTCTGCAGCTCAGCAGCCCTGCAGCCCCCACAGCCCAGCCCAAAGCCCCACCTTCAAAGGCACCCCTGTCAGGATCCGCCCCCATTGCCAAAGCAGCACCCAAAGGCACATCCACCAGAGGTAGGTACGCCCCTCCCCACCTGGGCAGCCAATTGCCTGGCTGTGGGTGGGGCAGCACCCGCAAACACCCCTGTACCCACAGCCCAGCAGCAGCTGGCCTTCCTGGAGGGCCGCAAGAAGCAGCTCCTGCAGGCTGCGCTGCGAGCCAAGCAGAAGAACGACGTGGAGGGCGCCAAGATGCACCTGCGCCAGGCCAAGGGGCTGGAGCCCATGCTGGAGGCCTCACGCAATGGGCTGCCTGTGGACATCACCAAGGTGAACCCTCCTGGCCTTCTGGACCTTCCCAGGCACTCACCCTTCGGACTTCTGCCGCTTAGCAGTCACATGACTTGGAATGTATTCATCAGGGTCCAGGTTAAACTGCTGTAACAAACCCCTCTTCCTGGCCCAAGACAGTGGCTGAAATAAGACAGACATTTATGTTTCCTGTATGTAACACTCAGGGCATTCTGGTCTCTAAAAGAGACCTCTAAAAAAGCCCTTCAGGGCCCAGATTCTTTCCATCTTGCTACTTTGTGACACCCTAGGAGGTCATTCTTGTCCTTGTGGTCAAAGTGGATTGACCTTTGACCAGATAAGGGGTTGCCTTATCTGCATCCAGGCTATGGACAGTGATGTGGAGTTGCTGTCACTTCTACTTGCCTCCCATTGGCCAGAATTGAGTCATGTGGCCACACTTAGCTGCAGGGGAGGCTGGGACATGTAGTCTCTTGCTGGGCTGCTGTGTGTCCAGCCAGAGCTCCATTACTAGGGAAGAGGGGTTGGAGATCGGGGTAACAAATTGTGCCATGTGGGACAGACCATCCACTTCTCTTTGAGGATTACTTTTCTCCTTGGGAAAGCAGAACAGGGCCTGCGGATGAAGCTGTAGTCAGGGAAGGCCTCTTGAAGGAGGTGTGATGTTTCCACAGAGCCCTGGGTGGGTCTGCTCATGGTTGTCCAGCAGGCCCCTCCCTCACAAGCCTTGTCCTGCCCAGGTGCCACCTGCCCCCGTCAACAAGGATGACTTTGCCCTGGTCCAGCGTCCTGGCCCAGGCCTGTCTCAGGAGTCTGCCCGACGCTACGGTGAACTCACCAAGCTCATAAGGCAGCAGCACGAGGTGAAGGGGGCTTCCCTGCCCCGGTCACCAGGCACACGGCGCCCCTCCAGCCCTCCCCTCACTGTCTTCTGCTCCCCCAGATGTGCCTGAACCACTCTAACCAGTTCACTCAGCTAGGCAACATCGCTGAAACCAGCAAGTAAGAAGCCCAGCCCCCATGCCCCACCAACTTCTGTACCCCGCAGCCTGTCCCTGGGACCAGGGACCTGAGCAGGGCCCTCTCCCTGGCAGATTTGAGAAGCTGGCAGAGGACTGTAAGCGGAGCATGGAGATTCTGAAGCAGGCCTTTGCCCGGGGTCTCCCCACACCCACTGCTCGCTTTGAACAGAGAACCTTCAGCGTCATCAAGTAAGGCCCCCTATACCCTGCCACTGGTCCTTTCAGAGAGAGGGGTTCACACTCCCCCAGAAGCCAGCAGAGGACTTGCTTCTGGAGGAGAGTTTGGGTGGTCTGCTGGGAGCAGAGCATGTGCACGTGTCCTGAGGCAGACGTGCCGTGTAAGTAAAGGATGGCAATGGAGTGTTGACAGTGACCTGTTTGGAAATGGGGACAGTCTAGTGAATGCAGAGGGCTGGGCAAGCTCATGGAGTGTTGATTTGGGTCCTGCTCCTGTTACATCATCTCACACTCCAGGGAGTCGGGATCATTTTTCCCACTTGTACACGAGGTTAGGGGTGGCCACTGGGGTAACCTAACATCACCACTTAGGATAACCTGCACCCCTCACCCTGGCTCCCCCACATCTGCAGAGCCTGGCTCCCTGTCACCCCCTCATCTCCTCTCAGTGACCCCACTTCTCTCACCCCCAGCCACACAGACTTGTTTTTGGTCAGCCAGGCACACCAGCCGTGTGCCACTCAGGACCTTTGCGCCAGCTGTCTCCTCTGCTTAGACCCTCTGATGCAGATCACCATGTAGCAGCCTCTTCTTTTTCTGTTTTAAAAGTTTTCTTTTGGCTGCACTGCATGGCCTGTAGAATCCTAATTCCGTGACCAGGGATCAAACCCATGCCCCCTGCAGTGGAAACTCGAAGTCTTAACCACTGGACTGTTAGGAAGTCCCTGCAGCAGCCTCTTCTTCACATTCAGAGTCACCTATGATGTTACCTCTCCTGAGAAGCCCTCCTTGATGGCCCTGTCCAGAGCAGCACCTCACAAGCACACGCCAGTGTTTTAATCCTCTGCAGAGCTGTTTTTGTTTTGTTTGTTTATATATTCAAGGGTCATCTGTTCACTCAGCTAGCCAGGGCTCTCTGAACACAGGTGCAGTCTGCCTCATTTACCTCTGTATTTTCAGCAGTGAGGACACTGGCTGGCATATAGTAGATGCTCAAAAACCTTGTCATAGAGAAGGCCCCACAGCAGCTAGGGCACTTGGTGAATTCTAGAAGATTCCAGAAAATTCTAGAAGGTTCCAGAAATCTTATGCAAGGAAAGAGGTCCCACAGAGGTGAGGCCACTGACTGGTGCAGAGCTGGTTGGTTCCAAATAAATATGTGCAAATTTATGAAAGGACTAAACAAGTAGCCAGTGGCAGACCTTGATAGAGAACTGTAGTCTGTCTGGCTCTAAAACTCAAGCCTAGGACCTGAGATACCCTCAAGAGACTGGGGGAGGGCCAAGAAGGCAGGCAGGGCGGTGGCACTGAGGCGCCTGTCTCCCACCCTCCCTCCCGGAAGGATCTTCCCTGACCTCAGCAGCAACGACATGCTCCTGTTCATCGTGAAGGGCATCAGCTTGCCCACACCGCCAGGTGAGGGGGCACCAGGCAAGGGGCAGGGCTGTGGGGTCCACCCACCTGCCCAACTCTAACCCTTGTCTTCCCGCAGGGCTGTCTCCTGGTGACCTGGATGTCTTTGTTCGGTTTGACTTCCCCTATCCCAACGTGGTACATGGGGAGCTGAGGGGGGATGGGTTCCAGCCCCTTCAGGTCTGGAGGGTGTGGGTCTGGCAAGGGTTCAAGGGCAGGCCCCAGCCCCTGAGCTTCTTCACCTGCTGTCTGGTCACAGGAAGAAGCTCAGAAAGATAAGACCAGCGTGATCAAAAACACAGACTCCCCTGGTGAGCCCTGGCAGGAAGCAGTCCCCCACCTCCCATCCCCGCAGAAAGCCCATGAGACCATAAGCTGACCCTGCCCCTCTTCTCTCCCTCCTTCCCCTGGCAGAGTTCAAGGAGCAGTTCAAGCTTTGCATCAACCGCAGCCACCGTGGCTTCCGAAGGGCCGTTCAGACCAAAGGCATCAAGTTCGAAGTGGTCCACAAGGGGTGAGCTGGGGCCACAGGTGCTTTCTGGGCCTCCAGAGGGGGGGAGCTGCCCAGGGCCAACTATTCTGTCCCCTCTCACACACACAGGGGCCTCTTCAAGACCGACCGGGTCCTGGGCACAGCTCAGCTAAAACTGGATGCCCTGGAGACGGCATGCGAGGTCCGAGAGGTCCTTGAGGTAAGAAGGGAATATTGGCCTGAACACCTGGGTATAGCCATGCCACTCACGAACACCAACCAGATGCTCCCTGCCCTGAGCCTCCCAAAGGTCCTCTCTGCTGGCACAGCCCCTCCCCGGAAATACCAGGCTTCCCCACTACCCAGCCCTAAGTATCCTCTGCACCCTGCTCCATTAAGAGCAGCTGGTGTCTCAGCCATACCCAGGGGCTCATATTTTAGAAATTTCTCTGGTTGTCCTGGAGCCCAGCCTGAGCCTCCAGCCACAGCCTGCTTCTTCTTTTATTTATTTATTTTGGGGGGAATTTTATTTATTTAGGCTGTGCTGGGTCTTCGTTGCTGCGCGGGCTTTCCTCTAGTTGTGGCAAGCGGGGGCCGCTCTCTAGTTGTGGTGCGCAAGTTTCCCGTTGCAGTAGCTCCTTTTGTTGTGAGCGCAGGCTCTAGGGCACGCAGGCTTCGGTGGTTTCGGCACAGGGCCTCAGCAGTTGCAGCTCCCGGGCTCTAGAGCACAGGCTCTATAGCTGTGGCACACGGGCTCAGTGGCTCAGCAGCATGTGGGAAGATCCCGCCCCAGGGATCGAACCCACATCTCCTGCATTGGCAGGCAGATTCTTTACCACTGAGCCACCAGGGAAGGAAGCCCCACTGCCTGCTTCTTAACAGCTTCCCCTCACTGCCCCCAGGTCCTGGATGGTCGCAGGCCCACAGGGGGCGGCTGGAGGTGATGGTTCGGATTCGTGAGCCACTGACAGCCCAGCAGTTGGAGACCACGACTGAGAGGTGGCTGGTCATCGACCCTGTGCCAGCATCCATGCCCACAGTGAGACCTCAGCCCGTCAGCAGCCCTGGGGGAAGGGAGGGCTTGGTTCAAGGTGGCCAAGACTCACCAGACTAGTTCTGTCCTCTGAAGCAGGTTGCTGGCCCCAAAGGGAAGGCTCCTCCCATGCCTGCTCCTACGAGGGAGCCAGGGAACAGGTACGTGGCTGGGCCCAGCTGTGCTGGAGAGAATGCCCCTCTTCTTATCTCAGCCTCTCCTGGACAACTTACCATTAGGCACAGATTAAAGCATGTCTCTCCCCTGCTTCAAAACCTTTCCTGGCTCCTCTTCTCCTGGAGCATCTAGTTTAAACTCCTCAGCTTGATCTTTAAGACCTTTTGTGATCAGACCATTGTCAATATCCAGCCTTCTTCCTGTTGGTTCATGGCTACATTTAGTTTTCATGAGTCTCTTGGCTATTCTGTGTTAAAATATCCTGAGCACCCCTATTGCCACACTTGCTCCTTGCTCCTCTGCCCAACTCTGACTCCTTTGATGCCCAGCTTGGCTGTCACCTCTTCCAGGAAGCCCTCCCTGACACCTGGCATCACAGTTGCCTGGGTGTATACCCCTTGTCCCTGTCAGGTTGTGGATTTAGCAACACAGGGGTGGGCCTGGCTTGTCTCCCACTGTCCCCCTGGGCCCAGTATGTTTGTTGAATTAACAGGGTTGGGGATGGGAGTTCTCTGCAGCCCCTTCCTCTCCCCAACCCCATAGATCAGCACGGCCCCTGCATAGTCTCAGCGTGCTGGCCTTCGACCAAGAGCGTCTGGAGCGGAAGGTGGGTGCCACCCTGAGAGGCTCAGTGGGGCAGGGCTGGGGGTCCGCAGGTCCCTCACAGCTCCCTCTGCATCCTTTCCCCCGACCCCAGATCCTGGCCCTCAGGCAGGCGCGGCGGCCGGTGCCCCCTGAGGTGGCGCAACAGTACCAGGACATCATGCAGCGCAGCCAGTGGCAGCGGGCGCAGCTGGAGCAGGGAGGCCCGGGCATGCGGCGGGGTAGGAGCTCAGGGATGGGTGTGGGGGAAGGGTGGGGGTGAAGGGCCCCATCCTGATGGCCCCCCACCTCCATCCCTCAGAGTACATGGCCCAGCTGGAGCGCCAGCTACAGTTCTACACGGAGGCCGCCCGGCGTCTGGGCAATGATGGCAGCAGGGTGAGCTGGGCAGGCGTGGGGGGCATGGCCAGGGCCACCAGGGTCTGCCCGCTGACTCCTTCTTCACCCCCTAGGAGGCCGCCAAGGAGGCACTGTATAGACGGAACCTGGTCGAGAGTGAGGTGAGCAGCTTGGGCATTGAGAGCCAGGTGGGCAAGGGGGTCATGTCCCCCATCCTGACCCAGGCCAGTTCCCCCTGCAGCTGCAGCGGCTCCGCCGATGAGGGGCAAAGGACAGGTGGCCCCCGGAGAGCTGGGAGCAGTCCTGCGGCCCATATACTGCCGCAACCTCGGATCAGACAAGAAGACAATCAGTGGACAGTCAACTCTGGATGGACACATCCCCCACTGGGCCCACCTGGCCCGGCTGGAGCCTCCCTCAGCAGGGGGCATTGGCAGAGTCTGCCAGCCTGTGTGTGCCCCTCACCCATGTCCAGCTGGGTGGGCCCCAGAAAGTCCGTTTGCACAGCCCAGGGGTGCCACAGCCCCTTGCCGGCCTCCAAAGGAGGAGGATGGCTGGGACCAAGCCCCCAGGGCCCTTGCAAGCACTTTACTTCCTGTCCCTCCCCAGCCTTAACCCTGATGCCCACCCACACCCCAAAGAAGCCGCTGAGGTGAGCCAGGGTCAGCCAGGCTCCCCGGAGGGTTGCCCTGGCCCAGCTGGCCCCCCAGGGCAGACACATGAAATAAACAGCCAGGGCCACACTTGGCTTACTCTGTCCTGCCCTTGTTTCTTGTTCCTGGCCCCAGTGCCCGGGCTGGGCTGCCCCACCGCAGGGGGCTGATGAAGAGGTGCCTGTGAGAGGAGCAGGGAGCATACCCATGAAGGACATGGTCTGTGCACACACTCTTTGCAGGAATGTGTGTGAAGGCCCATGCGTGTGTCCTTGGGGTCTGTAATGCACCTGAGGGCATCTGTGTGTGTCTCTCCAGCTGGTGGCCTTGGGTGTATCTGGGTTTACACACAAGGTCAGGTCATATGTGGTGGTGCTTTGTGACCCACGTATGTCTCAGGGCCTTGCAAGGCAGCCCTGCCGCTCGTGGGCCCCAGGACCTGGACTAGACTGCCGGACGCACTTAGCATCCGAGAGCTTCAGCTTCCACTGCTGGATACGGCACGATGAGAGCCCCTGCCACAAGCGGAAGGGCACCTGGTCTGCGGTGAGCACTTGCAAGGGCTAGGGGTGTTTTTCTGTTTGTTTTTTGGTCACGTTGCAAGGCATGCACAGGATCATAGTTCCCCAAGCAAGGATTGAACCCACACCTCCTGCAGTGGAAGCATGGAATCTTGACCACTGGACCACCAGGAAAGGCCGGAGCTAGGCTTTATTGTTGTCTCCATCTGCACAGGCAGTGGGGGAGCGTCCAGCAGGGCCCGAGTTGCCTGTGCACCCAATGTGCGCGTGGTCTGCTCCAGTCTCCTGGGCTCCCTGGGGATCTAGGTGGTGGCCAGTCCCAGTGTCCCCGCCAGCACAGGATGGGCAGGCCCAGCCCTCCAGGCCCAGGAGAGCCAGGTCGAGGCCCAGGTGGGCGCTGTCTCCTTAGTCCATAGCCCAGCAGAGCCCCGGGGATCTGGGCTGCTCTACCAGGCTCCTCAAGGCTCAGGGGCCTGCTGCCCGTGGCCGACGTGGGGCTGTGGGCGGCAGGTGGACCAAGACTGGCTCAGGGTTCTCCGTTGTGTCCACTACACGCAGGTGCAGGAGGCCCAGGAAGGCCTCAGGTGCGATGCTGGTCATGTGAAGCCTGTTGGCCCTGGACCGAGAGACGGGTGTGAGGGCACGTTCCTGGGGAGAGGCCCACCTAGGCCTGCCCACAGCCCTGCCCTGTCTACCTGGAGTTGCCTAACCCGGCCACCCGCAGGGTACCTGAGGAAGAGGGCACGCAGGCGTGGTGTGCTGAGAAAGGCTTCAGGGCCCACGTGGCCGATGCGGTTGCCCTGCAGGTGCAGCTCCTCCAGGGCCTCGGGTAGGTCAGGGGGCACGAAGGACAGCTCATTGTGGCTGAGGTCCAGCACCTGGGCAGGCAAGCAGAGATGGTGCCGTGGTGGCCCCAGGCCCTGAGCCACCTGTTCAGCCAAGCCCCAACTGCTCCCCTCCCGGGCCCTCATGTACACCCAGCCTGGTTCTTCCGCCCCCTCCCCCCACCTACTCCGTGGCTGCCAAGTCCTACCTTCCACAGAGATAAACTGAGCCCCTTCTGGGGCAGGCCTCATTCTAGGTGATGGGGGCCCAGACAGGGTCCCTGCCATGGGAGCCACTGATGTAGCTGATTACTCACAAAGACAGTATTGGGTTGACCCAAAAGTTCTTTTGGGTTTTGCTGTAACATCTTACGGAAAAGCCTAATGAACTTTGGGGCCAACTCCATTCTTCCCTGGTGGCTCAGACAATAAGAATCTGCCTGCAATGCAGGAGACCCGGGTTCCATCCCTGGGCCAGGAATATCTCCTGGAGGAGGGCGTGGCATCCCAGGGCTGGCCTACATACAGTGGAGGCTCTCTTTCTAGTATCTCAAGGCTTTCCAGGGGAGGAGCTGGCCAAGCAGGCAGAGGGGTGAAGGAGCTGCCCTGTGGATAGTATGGCCAACCAGCCTGCCCCTGACCTGCAGGGCTTGCAGCTCATGCCAGGTGCCAGGCCCAATGCCACCCACACGCAGTCGGTTATGTGCCAAACTGAGCTCCTGAAGCTGGTGCAGGCCAGCCAGCGGCTCCCGGCTCGAGGGCCCGCAGCTGGTTGCGCTCCAGCCGAAGTGTGTGCAGGCCAGCGGGCAGGCCAGAGGGCAGCTGGGTCAGCTGGTTGCCAGCCAGGTCGAGGCTGCGTAGGGGCCCGCAGCCGGCGGAAAGCCCGGAGGTGCACGCGGGCGCTGGCCAGGCAGTTGTAGGCCAGGTTGAGCTCGGCCAGTCGGGGTGTGGAGGCCAGGTCCCGGGCGCCCAGCGCGGCCACACGGTTGTGGGGCAGCACCAGGGCCCGCAGGCGGCGGGGCAGCGCCTGGGGCACTCGGCCCAGCCTGTTGCCATAGAGGTGCAGTGTGTGTAGGCCCCGCAGTGGCCGCAGTGCCCCGGCCGGCAGCCCCGTGGCCCCCAGTTGGTTGTGCTGCAGCAGCAGGTAGCGCAGGCCTCGCAGGCCACGCAGCCGGGCCGCCTCCACCCAGCGGATGCGATTGCGGCCCAGATGCAGCACAGCCAGGGTGCGGGGCAGGCCCGCGGGCACCGCAGTCAGCTGGTTGTGGGACAGGTCCAGGTACTCCAGGTGGTGCAGCTTGCTGACAGGAGAGAGAAAGGTGGCGTCAGGCTGGGCATCCAGAGTGGAGGCCCCAGATGGACACTGCAGGGCAGGTTGGGGCAGGGGAGTTAAGGAGCTGTCCTGAGATGTCGGGGCTTTCCAGGTAGCTCAGTGGTCAGGAACCTGCCTGCCAGGGGAGGAGGAGATGCAGGTTCAATCTCTGGGTCAGGAAGATCCCCTGGAGAAGGAAATGGCAACCTACTCTAGTATTCTTGTCTGGGAGATCCCATGGACAGAGGAGCCTGGTGAGCTCACTCCACAGGGTTGCAAAGAGTCAGACATGACCGAGCATGCAAGCACACACCTGAGAGATGTAAAGTGGAGATTTCAATTTGGGGGATGAGCTGAGAGATCTGGGCAGGAAGTAAGTCTGGGGTGAGGTGACTAGGTCAGAGTTCTAGGTCTGAGATCTTCATGTGGCAGCTGTGAGGTTGGGTAATAAGACCAAGGCACGAGCTGGTTGGAGGCCAGGTGCTTGGCCAAGCCTGGTACACGGTAGGCACACACCAGATGAGGCCTTGAATTGGCTATAAGTGGGGGTGGTGAAATGGAGGGCTGGGGCTCCCAGATTCTAAGTCCTCAGGCCCTACTACCAGCATGAGCCTACACCCCCAAACCCCTGTTCCAGGCCCCACCTGAACGTGGTAGCATCCAGGCCACTGTCTGTCAGCTGGTTGTGCTGAAGGTAAAGCTCACGGAGGTGGGTCTGGCGGCTCAGGGCTCCTCGGGGCACCTTTGAAATGACGTTGTTCTGGGGGAGGGAGGAGAGAATGAGACGGGCCAGGGCAGAGGGCAATAGGGAGCCACGGGGCTCCTGAGCAAGGCACAAGGTGTTCTTTTGATCACGGCTGCTCAGAGAGAGCCCGTGAGCACCCATGCCAGAAGAAAGGACCCAAAGACACTTTTGACTGCTGGGATGACAAGGGGTCGCCCAGGACAGAGGTGTGGGGCCCTGAGGGGAGTGGGGACATCGGGGTGGTCGGGCAGAGGGGGGCACCAGCAGAGACTGCTGGGATGACAAGGAGCCCCCCAGGACGGAGGTGTGGGGCCCTGAGGGGAGTGGGGACGTGGGGGTGGCCGGGCGGAGAGGGGCACCTGTAGATGGAGCCGCTCCAGCGAGGGCGGCAGGCTGGGCGGCACGTAGCTGAGTTGGTTGCTGGAGAGACTGAGGGTGGCCACCGCCTCAGAGCCGCGGAAGGCGTCAGGGGGCAGGCCGGCGTTGCTTAGCTGGTTGTTGTGGAGGTACACGGACCTGAGGGGAGCCAGGCTCCTGCCACCAGCCCGGCCCCGGCCTCCCCGCGCACCCCGCCCCCCGCCGCCCGTGCCCCAGCTCAGGGCAGGCTTCAGAGTGTGTGTGTGTGTGTGTGTGTGTGTGTGTGGGTGTGGGGGGTGTGTGTGACTGTGTGAGTGAATGTTGAGTGTACATGTGAGTTTGAGTGTGTGAATGTTGTGTGTGGGGGGGAGTGGTATGGGTGTGATTTGTGTGGGTGGGTGGGTGTGGCTGTGAGTGTATGTGTGTGTTGAGTATGTGTGAGTTTGTATGTGAGTGTGTGTGTGTGTTGAGTGTATGGTGTGTGTGAGTGGGTGGGTGGGTTGAGTGAATGTGTGTGAATGTGTGAGTGTAGGTATGTGAGAGTGTGTGTGTGTGTGTGTGTGTGTGTGTGGAGTGTATGTGTGAGTATGTGCACTCTCCTCCAGTCTCACATTCTCCAGACACAGCATCCAGGGCCCTGTCTCCCCGGCCACCCAGAGCCTCCCCAGGGTTGGCTCATGACCCCAGTCAGACTCCAGGGTGCAGAGTGACCCCAGCCCTATGCAAGTCCCGGCGGGGCCTGGGCTGGGCCAGGGGCTATACCTGAGTGCCGGCTTCTCCCCAAATGTGAGCGGGAAGATCTCAGTCACTTCGTTGGCAGCCAGATCAGCGACCCGGAGGGAGCGGGGCAGAAACTGGGGGCCACAGAGAGCTGCGGGAGCACAGCCGAAGTGGTCCCGGCAGCAGGCCCGTCCTGCCCCTCCCCTGCCTGCCGCCCACCTCCACTCAGCATGTGTGACCCAGCTGGCTGCACCCTTGCTGGGCCCCACCTGGGGCGGCGTGGGGGCACGGTGGGGTGCTCACCTTGTTGTGGGCCACATAGATGTGCTGCAGCTGTGTGAGCGACTCAAAGGCCTCGTCAGGCAGGCCTGTGCGTGAGGTGGGCAGTGAGGGGACTCTCCTGGCGAGGGCAGGGGCAGCCTGTGTTCCCATCCAGCCTGGAGGCTGGGAGAGGCTCCTCCAGGCCCTGCCCCCGCTGTGTCCTCAAAAGCCACAGCCCCCGCCCGCCATTCCCTGAGTTTCCATCCTGCTCAGCAAAGGGCAGTTCTGGGAACTGCCACAGAGCTGCCCACAGACCCAGCTGGGGAGGGAGAGGGCAGCAGGGACCGGGCTGTGGAGGGCCTCCTCCCATTGTCCCCCCAACTCACCCTCAGAGGAGATGAGGTTGTTGTGGAGATTGAGGGTCCGCAGCCCGCTGAGACGTGACAGCTCGTTGTAGGGGAGCTCCTGGAGCTGGTTGTTCTGCAGGGCAGGCCGGGATGGGGGGTGACATTCACACCCTGACTCCCATGACCCTGGGCCCTCAACAGATGGCCCTTGCAAGCCCTGCTTCTCAGCTTCCCGTCAGCCTAAGCAGGAAGCCTCGACACCCTTTCACCCTGTTGTTTGTTGTTGTTGAGTCACTCAGTCATATCCGACTTTTTTTCTGAGCCCATGGACTACTCCACCAAGTCCTTCTGTCCCTCTGTCCGTGGGTTTCTCCAGGCAAGAATACGGGAGTGGGTTGCCATGCCCTCCTCCAGGGGATCTTCCTGACCCAGGGATTGAACTCCCCGTCTCTTGTACCACTGAACCTTCACCCTGTACTTGATCCCAAAGGCATTACTTTGTAACAACCCTGTAACAAAAAGACACTGACCCCCATTGCCCCATCCACCCCCTACAATTGACCCCGGATGCCTCATTACACTTGACCTCAAGCAGCCCCTTAATCAGCAGACATTGACCCCTCAGACACCCCTTAGCCCCTCCCACTTTCGGCATCTGTGCCCCCCACCTCCTCTCACCTGACTCCTGCAAGACCCCTACGTGCTCATCAAGACCAACTCCCATCTGTGTCACGACCCACATGCTCAGCTCCTCACCCCTGCACAGGGACCCCGCACCCCCTACCCCAACACTCTGCAGGCTCCCCCGTCCACCCTGGGAGCCGCCCTGCACCCAACACGCCAGCCCCACCTGCAGGGAGAGGTGCTGAGCAGCCCTGGTGATGTTGTCCGGGAACACCCGGAGGTCCAGGCCGTCGCAGTCCACCGTGTCGGGCCGGGGGGCAGGAGCAGCGCGGGGGGCAGGCCCGGGGTGGGGGGCTGGGAGCCCTCCCCAGGTGGGGGGAAGGAGGCGTCATCTTCCATGCCAAGGGTGGGTGGGGGGCCAGGCAGCAGCAGGAGCAGCAGCAATAGACTCAGTCGCTGGGAGTTGAGGGACAGGTCAGGGTGTCCCCAGACTGGGCACCGGGTCACCATGGCAATGGAAGCATCCCCGCCTGGTGGGGGTGTGTAGCAGACGGGCAGGCCCCACCCTCAGACCCACCCCCGCCCCACCTTACCATAGCCAGCCCCACTCTGCCGTCTCGCCCGAACTGCTGACCAGGGCTCCTTAATGGAAACCAGGCGGTCACCTCTGGAGGTTGTGCTGTGGCCGCCACCGCCCCCCATCTCACACAAACCCCCTCCTCCCCCGCTAGCCTGTTCCCTCAGGGGCTCAGGGGAGCTGGCCCACCCTTTCCCCGCCCTGCGGAGGGCGGGCAGGCGCCGGATGGGGTGGTGAGGACCGGCCAGCCCATCCCCTTGGTCCCACCCGCCTCCCCCAACCACCCCAGCTCCGCTTGCGTAACCTCGGCCAGCCTGGGCTGGGCCACAGGAGCGAGGAATGCTTGGGGGAAAGCTGAGATTCGCCCTGTCTGGTATTTGGGCCAACCACAGGAGTAGGGGGTGGGGGCAGAGGAGTGGAGGACACTTCAGGGCACAGGAGGGTCCCCAAGGAGCAAGGGCCAGGGCAGGCCCGGGATCAGCCTGCCGGTCCAGACACCAGCCTGGGGCGCTCCCAGTCAGGCCTGCCATCTGGGCCCCTCCTCCCCTCTGCCAGCTGGACTCACTGGCAGCTAGACTCCCCCTGTACCCAAATGGCCACAGCCGCCGAGGCCAAGAGGAAATTACAAGTATTGAGGCACCAGCCATGTGGTTAAGGATGTGCGCTCAGTGGCAGCCTGCCTGGGCTTGAACCTGGGCTCTGCTGCCTCTCCTGGCCTTGGTTTCCCACTCTGCAAAGTGGGGGGAGTGGTTGTCTTGCCCTCCTGAGTGGGGTAAGGATACAATAAGATAATGCATAAGAAGGAGATGAGAGAGGTGACTTCCCTGGTGGTCCAGTGGCTAAGATTCTGTGCTGTCAACGCAGGGGGCGGGCTCGATTACCAGTCAAGGAGCTAGATCCCATGTGCCGCAACTGAGACCCAGCACAGCCAAACAAATGCTTGAATGTGTTTGCATGCTTGGTCGCTTGGGCATGTCCGACTCTTTGTGACTCTGCGAACTGGAGCCTGCCAGGCTCCTCTGTCCATGGGATTCTCCAGGCAAGAATACTGGGGATCTTCCCAACCCAGGGATCGAACCTGCGTCTCCTGCATTGGCTACTCTTTGCCACTGAGCCACCAGGGAAATCCAAATGCATGAATTTTTTTTAAAAAGACAAAGGTAAGATAGCACCTAGCACATACCAGGCCCTCAACAGCAGAGTGGCAGCGTGTGCTGAGGGGTGAGGAAGCCCATCTCTGTCCCAGGTCCCATCCCCCAAGACATGCCACTTAATGGCAAGACTTCAGACAAGTCATTTCCCTGTCCAAACCTCTGCTTTCCCACACATGACATAAAGATGACAGAAGGTCCTTTTTCAAAAGACTGTCACCAGACAGGGACTTCCCTAGCAGTCCAGTGTCTGAGACTCAGCTCCCATTGCATGGAACCCACATTTGCTTTCTGATTGGGAAACTGGGTCCCATCCCGCAACTGAGAGTTCACATGCCACAACTAAGACCTAGAGCAGCCAAATAAATAAAACTTATTTATTTACTTATTTTTAAGAAAAGAGGCTGTCACAAGATGAAAACCAGATAGTGGGAAGGGAAAAACTAAGCAACTGACCCAAAAGTGCTCAGCTTGGGTGGGAGTGGCTGATGGTCTGCTTAAAGGGCCTGATGGAGGTTGGGGTCTCTCCAAAACAGACGGAGATAAAGATTTAGGTGCCATTGCCTCAGAGACAGCAGCTGTAGGGGAGCAGGGATGTGGCAGAGGGAAGGAAGGAAGCAGTCAGTCATAGATGAGATATCACTGGAGTAAGCGACTTGTCCTGGAACTTGTCAATGTTAGCTCTCAAAATCCTGCATCCCAGGAACACTCAGTCCTGGGCACACTGGGATGGTTGGTCATTCTCATAATCAAGCAAATTTTTACAGCAGGCAGCTGGAGCTCAGTCCTGCAAGGGAGCCCGGGAGATCAGAGTCATCCCACACCAGGGGTGAGAGAGCTGAGGTATTGATCCTCCAGCTCCCTGCATTGGTCGCTGGTTGAGGGCTACCCCCAAGGGGCCTGAATTCCCTGGCGGTTTGGGTAGAGCAGGTTCCACCCCTAAAGAGATATTAGGGACTTCTCTGGGGATCTGGTGGTTAAGAATCCGCCTTGCAATGCAGGGGACATAGGTTCAATCCCTGGTCAGGGTACTAAGATCCCACATGCCACGGGGCAGCCAAGCCAATGAGCCGGAACTACTGAGCACAAGTACTCGGGCCATGAGGAGCGATCCCACATGACACAGTGAAACTCCCTGTGGGACAACAAGATCCAGAGCAGCCAAATATAAATAAATATTTCTTAAAGAGATATGAGATGTTTGCCAGTGTGGCCCGAGGAGGGCATGGTAAGCCCCAGACAGAACCAGCTACAGAGGATTCGGGGGCAGGGGTCGTCAGGTCATGGGGTGATGGAAGTGAAGCGCATCAGGTCAGTGGGAAGAAAGGACCATGATGTGGAAGAATGATGGACACAGAGGGTGTCTGTATTATTAATCCCCCTTTTACAGAAGAAGAAACTTGGACCCAAAGAGGTAGTCATTTAAGCATGTTTCCTAGAACTGCGTGGACTCCGGAAATGGGACGCTCAAGGCTAGGATAGAAGACAAGATTTAGCTTCAACCAGAAGAGAACAGGCCTCCAAGTTCTCCATGTGGGACTGACAAGCACTAGCTTGGACGATGTGTACCATCCCCATAACAGTAATTAGTAATATCGTAAATAAAGCCCCAGGGAGTTAACTACTGAACTGATCCTAGCCACAGGGACGTGACAATGAGGACCAAACTATTAATATGTGAGCTTCTGTTAGGAAACTCTTAAAGATGCAAAGGAATAGGGAATCAAGCCAAACTAACGAATACAAACCAGGGTATTTATTAACTCATGAATAGAAATGTTGAAGGGGTGTCCTTCAGGCATAGCTGGGTCCAGGTGCTAGGGGAAGCACACTGATGGAAACTGCCCACCCTGGTAAGGCACCATAGTAACCATTTGCATGAGTTGTTTTATAACAGGAGATCCTGATAAGGAATACGGAACTAATAAGCCACCACCAACTGGAAGAGTTTGGGAAAGGTCGAAAGGAGACACCGTGTGTCCGTCCACTTCCCAGAATCCCTCTCATTAGCATCCATCTTGGCTGAGCGATGCATGGGCCACCAGGAAAGACCCTGAATTAGAATGATTGGCCAAAGACCACCCGGAAACTAATCCCATCACCATAAAACCCGAGACTGTGAGCCACGCAGCAGAGCAGTTCTCCTGGGTTCCCTTACCCTACTGCTCTCCACCCGGGTGCCCTTTCCAATAAAATCTCTTGCTTTGTCATCACGTGTCTCCTCAGACAATTCTTTTCCGAGTGTTAGACAAGAGCCCACTCTTTGGGCCCTGTAGGGGGCCCTCCTCCTTCCTACAACAACTGGCGACCATGAAGGGACACCCCCAGTTTTACTGGGGCTGGCATCCAGACGCTCGGGGTACTCCAGGACCAGCTGGCCTGCCAATGGATCTGACCCAGCAAATGGGACTCATTTGTCCCTGGTCTCTTGACGCAGACAACTGCCCAGGGTGCCCTGACTGGGTAAGGAACAACAGATTTTGTTGACCCTTTTTATCTCACCCCTCCTTTCAACCTATCCTATCCTATCCTATCCTATTTTTCCTGTCTCCCGGTCCTGGATGCAGGAATGTGGTCAAAGGGCCTCAGCCTGAGTTGAGGATTGGAGACTGATCACCTTCTCTTGGCAGAGAACTCGAATTTTGGCTCTGGTAGGGCCGAGTTCCATTCCTCCCCTTCTCTGGAGGCCAAGGGAAAAGTCCCATAGTGCCTGGGTATCTGCAGGTGGCAGGAGACGTCTGTAAGGCCACCCCTTTTTTTTTCTTCTTTCTCTCCCCCACTCTCAGACCTTTTGTCTCTTCCCACTCCTTCTCTCTCTCAACCTGGCCTCTTTTCCTCTCTTTGAAGACCCAAGTTATTTCCATTTACTCTGTCAATACTGGGACCTGAAGTTCTGGGTCTTTGCAAGAGATTTTCTGAGAGGCTACGCTCTCTTCTTCCCATCAATTGTGCTTTCTGTTCTTGGGGAGACAATCGGGCATTAGAAGCCCTCCATCGGGTGCCCTGTTTCTATAAATTCAGCCGTTTAATTGAACATTTGGCTGAGTGCTTCCACGTGGAAGTGATTGACGGGGTTCAGTATAGTCACCCCTGGTCTTGGGTGAAAATTAACACCCTAGGACACGTCCTTAGGGGTTAATTCACCTTTTGGGACCAGCCCTACAGCCCCATTGATTGTGCTTACTACTGTTTAACATTTCCTTTGGCGCATATACAATCAGGCAATTTGGGACCAGGAAAGAGCTTATAATCTCTCTAGAGTCAGATATAGGGGCATTCACCCCAATACTGGTCTCCTGGGAACCAGATATAAACTATACTGTCTCTAAAATGGGAAATAAGCCTAGCTTCCCTTTAGACACCCCGCTGGGTTGTCTTTTGGGCCACTGGGAGGGATACCAACTGGAAGGGCTAAAAAAGAAAAAAACTTATCAAATACTGTACTCAATACTGGCCTACTTACTCCCTGGGAGGAGGGGAAAAATGGCCCCAGTCGGGATCATTTGGATACAACACCATTTTACAGCCCAGTCTATACTGCAATCGCGAGGGTAAATACAAGGAGGTTCCCTATGTCCAGCCCTTTATAGCCTTCTACCAGGATTCCCAAAAAAAGGGAAAATACAATCTTGAGGACTTTGATAAATGCTCTTCCAAAATCCCTTTAGCAAGGTCTGAAACAGATCCCTTGACCGTCTTGACCTTGCTTCAGCAGAGGAGGTCAAGGGGAAAGGAGGGTCAGACACGCCCAGAGGTCACGACCCTGGGCCCGGAAGTCAGGAGGCTAGGCCCAGAATCACGAGGCTGGACCTGGAAGTTATGCGATCTGAAGGGAAGTCACTCACAATCACCTCGGCCCCTCCCTCCATATGTCCCCTCCCCCATGGGGTTACAATCAGGAAGTAAGCTTTGTCCTCCACAGAAGGAAAGATCATCCTCAGACAAAATCTGCCCCCTAAGAGAGGTACTGGACGGGGGGGGAAGCTACGCACGTTCATGTTCCGTTCTCTATGCAAGACATTACCCAATGCAAGGAACAACTGGGCTCATATTCTGAGAACCCCCAAAATTTAAGGATAAATTTGAGCGTCTTAGCCTTAACTTCTTCCTCACCTGGAGGGATATAATGGTCATCCTCACCTGGTGTTGCAATAATGAGGAAAAAGCTCGAATCCTAGATCAGGCTAGAAAAGTGGCTGATGAAAGACAGCGGGTAGATGTCAGTCTGGTCCCTGCCGAAGAAGCAATTCCCTCTACAGAGCCAAACTGGGATCCTAATACAAGGGCAGGAAAGGAATCTTTAAGACACCTCATTACTTGCCTACTACAGGAAATGACCCAGGGTGTCCGAGAGGTTGTTAATTATAATAAGATAAAAGAGGTTACACAGGAAGAAAATGAAATCCAGCTCTTTTTTGGGGGCAGAGTCACAGACAGAAGCCTTTAAAAACGTTACAAAGACATCTAAAAAGTATGGAAGGAAGAGTTGTGTTGGCCCATTCCTTCATAACCCAGGCAGCCACAGACAAGGAGAAAATTACGTAAACTAGGAAAAGGACCAGAGACCCCAATTTCTGGTTTGGTGGAGGAGGCAAATAAGGTGTATTTGAACAGGGACCGGAAGGAGGAAGCAAAAAGGGAGCAAAAGGAAGCCCGAAAAGATAGGAGAATAGAGAGGCAGACCCAGGCCTTGGCCCCAAAACAGGCTATAATCCTGGCCTTGATTCATCCTGCCACTATGCGAGAGTCCTGGGGAAAGTAAAGAAGAAAAAAGGATCTTAACAATCCTCTGAGGCTGAGACGCATCCAGTGTGCCTATTGCAAAGAGGATGGGCATTGGGAAAGAGAATGCCCATATCACCCTAAGGGAAGGCATATGGAGACCCCTACGCCTGCTCCCTCCCTGTTAGTCCTGGGTGACCAGACTGAGGGTGCCCAGTGGCTGGAGAAACTCCCGCAAATGGTGAGGTCCAGATCACTCCTCTTGACCAATGGATGACTACAAACAGAAGGTAAGGATGTGAACTTTCTTTTAGACATGGGGGCTGGCTTCTCTGTTCTTCCTTTCCGATTAGAACCTTTAGACTCCCAGACTAAAATGGTGATGGGGTAGATAGAAAACCCCAAAGCCAAAGTTTTACTAAGCCCCTCCATTGTAAGGTGGGCAACTGGCAAGGAACCCACCCCTTCTTATACATCCCTGGTTGCCCTGCTCCCCTACTGGGGAGAGACCTTCTTTGCCGCTTCCAGACCAGAGTGACTTGCTAGAAGTCGATAATTTCCTTTGCGTAGTGTCTGAATATTTACAGTCAGATGTAGAAAAGGCAGAGTCTGTCCCTTCCTTAGATGAGGTCAACCCCCAGGTGTGGGATGTCTCCAGCCCTGGTCTAGCCATAAATGTTTCACCAGTAAAGATTCTTCTGAGGCCAAATGATCCTACCCCTGGAAAAGACAATATCCCTTACACCCAGAAGCTCTTGAGGGTCTTAGACCATTAGTTAACAAATACCGAGATACCGGAATTTTAATCACCTGTGAGCCTCTCTGCAATACTCCAGTCTTGCCTGTTAAAAAACCAGATGGATCTTGTCAATTCGTCCAGGATCTAAGAGCTGTTCTCCTGGGTTCCCTTACCCTACTGCTCTCCACCCGGGTGCCCTTTCCAATAAAATCTCTTGCTTTGTCAGCACGTGTCTCCTCAGACAATTCTTTTCTGAGTGTTAGACAAGAGCCTGCTCTTGGGGCCCTGTAGGGGGGCCTCCCCCTTCCTACAACACAGGCGCTCAAATGATATCTTCAGTATGGAAACTCTCTCTACCTCTCAGCTCTACCAGCAGGCTCCTCTGTGTAGTGCCAAGATATCCCCAGCTTTAGTCCAGCTGACAGCCCAAGGTTACATGTCATTGGCCTAGCATTGGTCACATGTCCATCTGGAATCAATCCCTGTGGCTAGACAGATGGAATGTGATGATTGGTGGGGAATATAACCACTACTCTTGTAAATGACCCACAGGCCTTATCTTCCTGCAACAAACCCCCCTTCTCTGTAATGTGCTGTGCCCAGCCTGGTTCAGCCCATCCCAGCTCCGCCCCTGCCCAAGAGGGAGTTCTACAGGGGTGATAAAGGAGTATGGTCTACCAATGTGGAGCCTGGCAGAATCAAAATGCATGTAGGATTGTGTCTGTATTTGCGGGGATGTTTGCATGAGGAGAGGGTGTTGGTGTCTCTTGGTTTTCCTGGGGCTGTGATCTCAGAGTAAGAAGGACTGTGAGATCAGGGGCACAAAAGATAGTTGCAGGAACACCGTGGGAGATAGGGCAGCAATCTGATCTCATTTTGTTTCCCAACATTTTTTTAAATTAAAAAATTATTTATTTGTTTATTATTTGGCTGTGCCAGGTCTCAGGGGCAGTACTTGAGATTTCCAGTTGCAGCATACAGGATCCTTTAGTCGTGGCATGTGGGATCAAGTTCCCCAGCCAGGGATTGAACCCTGGCCCCCTGCCCTGGGAGCATAGAATCTTAGGCACTGGACCACCAGGGAAGTCTTGATCTGGTGTCATTTTGGGTTGAGGGGAAGAAGGGGTAGGGTTGCTGTGGGAGGGAGCAAGAAACTGATGGAAAATGTAGTTTCCCAATGAGAAGAGAAAAGGAGGGGGGTCTTAACTCAGGTGGCTCAGAGGTTAAAGCATCTGCCTGCAATGCAGAAGACCTGGGTTCGATCCCTGGATCGGGAAGATCCCCTGGAGAAGGAAATGGCAACCCACTCCAGTATTCTTGCCTGGAGAATCCCACGGATGGAGCCTGGTGGGCTACAGTCCATGGGGTCGCAAAGAGTCGGACACGACTGAGCGACTTCACTTTCACTTTCACTCAGTACCAGTTAACGATCCCAAGGCATACCTTGCGCCTGCCCCTCCTCACCCTCTAGTGGCATCCAGTCTTGACTCACAGGCTAAGGCCAAACTCCTCGATCAGCCTTCATCGGATTGATAAGCCCCTCAGGATCTGGACCCCATCCATAAAACTAACTGGTACTTAGCCAGGCCTTGTGGCTGCCTGGAATAAAATACTACATTTCCCGGGTTCCCTTGCAGGTAGACAAGGCCTTGCTGCTGTACTGAACTCAGTCGTGTCTGACTTTGCGACCCCATGGACCGCAGTCAGCCAGGCTCCTCTGCCCATGGGGTTTCCCGGGCAAGAATACTGGAATGGGTTGCCATTTCCTCCCCATAGGATCTTCCCAACCAGGGATTGAACCTGAGTCTCTTGCATCCCCTGCATTGGCAGGTGGATTATTTACCTCTGCCACCACCTGGGAAGCCCTAGACATGGCCATATGGCTATGTAAGCAGAAGTGATATGTACAGCTTTGGGGAAAGGATGGTGCCTTCTTATTTTCAGATGGAACATAAACGTGATGGCTGGAATGCCATCAGCTATCTTGGGCCATGACACTGCCTTGGGACTAGAAGCCTCAAATGGTGTTGCAACAAGATATTGAGAAGGAAACTGGATCTCACATACCATGGAAGACTGTGCTGTCCGTGAATTGACCAATGTTTTAATCCCCTCCTAGTGGCCCTGTTGGAGAAAGAGGGATCACATGCCCTAAATAGTGCAAACACATGAGAGCCCAGCACATGATACCCAACAGGATAGATGAGCTCATCCTTAGTTAATTGGTCACACATACTCACAGGCCGGAAGTGGAGGAAGACACTGAGCCACCAGGTGGGGGTGCACTCAGGAGCAGAGTCAAGAAGCAGGGGCTGCAAGGAGACAACCGTGGTAGTGACAAAAGAGTGGGCTAACCTCTGGTTCCCTTCCGAGGATGTGATTGGCTTGTTTGAAGAATTTCTGACTGCCAAAGAGGTAAAATGCATTAGGGCAAGGACCAGACAGGGGACGGCTGCTCTGGCTGATAGAGAAACAAGTCAGGTGGTTGGGGTGGGAGTGCATATCTGAGAAAAGTGGAGAAATTTACACTGAAGTCTTAGAGGGGGCCCTGTGAGGGTCAAGAAGGTCAAAACAGCCCGTGGAATTTCAGGCCTTTCCACATAAGCAACACCAGTTATCTTGACCAGGAGAGAAAAATAGATCTCTCTCTTGGTTAGCCATTTTTATTTTGGATTTTAAATTTTCTTTATATTTCTTTTTTATTTTGTCTCCCTCTCAACCCCCACCCCTTTTGGCAGGGAGGAAGGGACGCGACCTGAGATTTGCGGCATCTTAGGTCTCTGACCAGGGATGGAGTCTGTGCTACCTGCAGTGGAAGAGCAGAGTCCTAACCACTGGGCCACCAGGGTCTAACATTTCCTCCGAGGTTCTATGTTGGTTGCATTTCACAAGTTTTCACATGTAATGTTTTTATCATCATTTAGTTTTGTGTTCTTGAAATTCCACATATATATGTGTGTGTGTATATATATATTTTTGGTTTCACAGGTGACTTAGAATTGTGTCCCCTACCCACTCACCCATCCTTTTTAAAAAAAAATATTTATTTGGCTGCACGGCATGTGGAACCTTAATTCCTGACCGGGGCTTGAACTTGCACCCCTGCATTGGAAGTACAGCATCTGAACCGCTGGACTGCCAGGAAGTCCCCCTCCCCCAACACACACTTTTAATAACTGAACTGAATCCTAGTGGACACAGGAGATATCTACAGAGGTGAGAATTGGAGACATAGCATGGATGCTGTTCTCCAGGAAGAACACGTAGAAGGAGAAGAGAAGGGAGTCAAAGGGAGGACCTTGAAGGATGCTTAGGTCTGAGGTGTGGGTGAAAGAGAAGCCCTCGACGGCCATGGAGAAGGAGGGTCAGAAAGGAACCTGAAAGTATCTGGTAAAACGGAAGATACTGGACTTCCCTGATGGTCCAGTGATCAAAGAATCTGCCTGCCAATGCAGGGGACATGGGTTTGATCCCTGGTCCAGGAAGATCCCACTTGCTGTGGGGTAAATGAGCCTGTACTACCACGACTACTAAGCCTGTGCTCTAGAGCCCGAGAGCCACAATTATTGCACCCACGTGCCATGACTACTGAAGCCTGTGCACCCTAGCCCATGCTCTCCAACAAGAGAAGCCCCCACAGTGAGAAGCCCATGAAATGTAACTAGAGAAAGTCTGGGTGTGGCTATGAAGACCCAGCACAGACAAAGATAAATCATGTAATTAATTAAAAAAAAACACCTGAAGATGTGCCTGCCATGTGCTGGTTGGTGATGGTTCATTGTAGGTATCAAATATAAAATCACATGATAGCATTTTATTGGGTCATGGGACACCCAGATTAAATATTCTTGCTGCGCACATCTGTGAGGGTGTTTCCAGAGGAGCTTAGTGTTGGAATCAGTGGACTCAGGAAACCTGATGACCCTCCCCACTCTGCCTGGGCATCATTCATTCTACAGCATCCCTGAGCAGAACAAAAGATGGAGGAAGGAGACAACCATGGGTTTTCTCTCATCCTGCCTGCTTGAGCTAGGACATTGGTCTTCTCTTGCCCCAGGACTGGGAGGTGCGCCATCAGCTTCCCTAGTCCTCAGGACTCAAGCTGGAATAATGCCACCAGCTTTCCTGGGTCCTCAGCTTCCGGACCACAGCTTGGGGGCTTCTTATCCTCCATAATCACATAAGTCAACTCCTGAAGGAAATGCCAACCTACTCCAGTGTTCTTGCCTGGAGAATCCTAGGGATGGGGGAGCCTGGTGGGCTGCCATCTCTGGGGTCACACAGAGTCAGACCCGACTGAAGCGACTTAGCAGTAGCAGCAGCAGCAGCGTGCTAAATCTCCTCTTATTCATATAGATTTTACATACATAAAATGATATGTATATATGAAAAAATATATATAGTAACTGTATTATATATACACAAGCACTATATATACACATATGAACACATACAATATTTTCTATACACAAAATATTATATAGACACATTATATATAATCTATATATACACAAACATATACATATATATGGGCTTCCCTGGTAGCTCAGCTGGTAAAGAATCCACCTGCAATGCAGGAGACCCCAGTTCAATTCCTGGGTTGGGAAGGTCCCCTGGAGAAGGGACAGGCTACCCACTCCAGTATTCTTGGGCTTCCCTGGTGGCTCAGTTGGTGAAGAATCCATCTGCTGTGTGGGAGACCTAGGTTCAATCCCTGGATTGGGAAGATCCCCTGGAGAAGGGCATGGCAACCCACTCCAGTACTCTTGCCTGGACAATCCCCATGGACCGAGGAGCCTGCTGGGCTGCAGTCCAGGGGGTCACAAAGGGTCGAATACAACTGAGCGACTGAGAACAATGCACAATACATATATATGTGTGTGTGCGCGCACGTGCTGTGCTTAGTCCTTCAGGCATGTCCAACTCTTTGCAACACCATGGACTGCAGCATGCCAAGCTTCCCTGTCCTTCACCATCTCCTGGAGCTTGCTCAAACTCATGTCCATTGAGTCAGTGATGCCATCCAACCATCTCCTCCTCTGTCACCCCCTTCTCCCCCTGCCTTCAATCTTTCCCAGCATCAGGGTCTTTTCCAATGAGTCCACTCTTCACATCAGGTGGCCAAAGTATTGGAGATTCAGCTTCAGCATCAGTCCTTCCAATGAATCGTGTCCAACTCTTTGCAACCCCATGGACTATACAGTCCGTGGAATTCTCCAGGCCAGAATACTGGAGTGGGTAGCCTATCCTTTCTCCAGTAGATCTTCCCAATTCAGGAATTGAACCAGGATCTCCTGCATTGCAGGCAGGTTCTTTATCAACTGAGCTATCAGGGAAACCCAGTGAATATTCAGGACTGATTTCCTTTAGTATTGACTGGTTTGATCTCCTTGCAGTCCAAGAGACTCTCAGTCTTCTCCAACACCACAGTTTGAAAACATCAGTTCTTTGGCACTCAGCCTTTTTATGGTCCGACTCTCACATCCACATGACTACTGGAAAAATCATAGCTTTTACAGACCTTTGTTGGCAAAGTAATGTCTTTGCTTTTCAATACACTGTCTACGTTTGTCATAGCTTTTCTTCCAAGGAGAAAGCGTCTTTTAATTCTATGGCTGCAGTCACCATCAGTAGTGATTGGGGAGCCCGAGAAAATAGTCTGTCATTGTTTCCATTGTTTCCCCCTCTATTTGCCATGAAGTGATGGGACTGGATGCCATGATCGTTATTTTAATATTGAGTTTTAAGCCGGTTTTTTTCACTCTCCTCTTTCATTTTCATCAAGAGACTCTTTAGTTTCTCTTCACTTTCTGCCATAAGGGTGGTGTCATCTGAATATCTGAGGTTATGGATATTTCTCCAGGCAATCTTGATTCCAGCTTGTGCTTCCTCCAGTCCAGCATTTTGCATGATGTACTCTGCATATAAGTTAAATAAACTGGGTGACGGTATACAGCCTTGATGTACTCCTTTCCCAATTTGGAATCGACTCTAACTGTTGCTTCTTGACCTGCATACAGGTTTCTTTACATACACACACACACACACACGCTATATACATGGGTCCACTTATATGTGGATTTTTTTCCACTGAATTTCTTCAACAGTGTCACACCATGATGGGCCGAATCTGCAGATCCAGAACCTCAAATCTGAAGGGTCAACTGTAAACTTACACACGGATTTTTGGCTCTGCAGAGGTATGGCTTCCAACCCCACAGTATTCAAGGGTCATATATATAGAGAGAGAGAAACAGAGAGAGAGGTGGGGGCAGGCAAGACCATGCTACATAACAAATGACTGCAAAGATCAATGACTAAACAACACAGTCTCCACAGGTCAGCAGCAGGGTGTCAGAGCCATAGTCCTTCTGGGATCCAGTCCAACAGAGGCCACATGGACCCGAACAGCAGTCTGTGCACAGCTGGAGCAGCTGAAGAAAAAGACTCCCTATCACTTTTTCAGTGCCTCCACTCAGAAGGACCATCTACCTTCCCGCTCCTGTCTCACTGGTGAGGATTCATCACCTGGTCCTGCCTGAATGCAAGGAAGGGAGAAATGGGGTGAGGAGGTGGGGGTAGGGGGGTGGTAATTGGGTGGAGGGAGAGGAGCAAGTGGAATATTTGCAGTATTATCCTCTCTATGACACACAAGGACCAGCCTTCTCTTCTTACATAGCCCTCAACACGTCCACACAAAAACTGTTCCCTGCAGAGTCATTAAACAGAGTAAAAACTCTCTGTCGCCCTCCATCCCACAAAGCTAGCAATTTCACATCACTTCCTCAGAGAACCCCCTCACCAAATCCCCTGATCAGAAGCAGGTTTGTTTTTTTTCCTTCCTCTGTTTCTTCTTCCTTGCCTCATTTTTCTTCCTGGCATTTCTCACATCCTTATTTATATATTTGCCCACTGTCCATCTCCCCCACCTGAGTATCAGCTCTACAGAGGTGGGCACTTGGCCACAGTCACTGCTGTGTCCCCAGACCGAGAAGAGGGCCTCTTACATACCAGGTGGTCAGTGGAAAAAGTCTGGCTAAGAGGGGAATAGCAGGACTTTCTTGCGGTCCACTAGTTAGAGTCTGCCTGCCAATGCAGGGTACATAAGTTCCGGAGGACTTCACATGCCCAGGGGCAACTAAGTCAGTGAGCCACAAATATGGAGACCCAGCTCAAGAGCCTGCGCTCCACAACAAGAGTATGTGTGTGCTTAGTCACTCAGTCGTGTCTGGCTCTTTGCGACCCCATGGACTGTAGCCTGTCAGGCTCTTTTGTCCATGAGATTTCCCAGGCAAGAATACTGGAGTGGGTTGCCATTTCCTTCTCCAGGGGATCTTCCTGACCCAGGTATCAAACCTGTGTCTCCAGTGACTCCTCTGTCAGTAGGCAGATTCTTTACCACGGCACCATGTGAGGCCCGAGCACCGCAACTAGAAAGTAGTCCCTCTGCTTGCCGCAATCAGAGAAAGCCCACTCACAGCATGAAAGACCTAGCACAGCCCTAAATGAATAAATAGAAAAAAAGAGGGGAATAGATAAATAGACCAAAAAAAAAAAAATTTCCTACTGAAATAATAGGCAAACAGATCTTGGGTCCACCACGGACTTTATCTACACATACTTTATTCATTTCTCCCCGGGGCTGTTGTAACCAAGGATCACAAAACTGGATGGCTTTAAACAGCAGCAGTGGATTCATTTCAGAAGTCCAAATTATTTATTTGGACTTGTGGAGGCTAGAAGTCCGAAGTCAAGGTGTTGGCAGGCTTGGTTCGTTTTGGAAACTACTTGTTTGTCTCTCTTCCAGTTTCTAGTGGTTTCTGGCAATCTTTGCCATTCTTAGTGTTTCTAGCTCTGTCTCCCAAGTCCCTGCCTTGGTTTCCACGTGGCCTTTTCCTCTCTATTTGTGTGTGTCTGTCTATGCTTCTCCTCTTCTGTCTCTTTTAAGGACACTGGTCACTGGATTTACGGCTAATCCAGGATAACCTCAAGATCCTTAATTTAATTACATCTCTGTTCTCTCTTTTTTTTTCCACAATAAAGTCATGGTCACATGTTCTGGGGTTAGGATGTCAGCACATCTGTTTGTGGATCACCATTCAAACCACGACATGGATTAGAGTGAGGAGAGCTAACAGGAAGACCAAAAGTTGCAGAGTGAGGCTAACAATCACAGTCATTTTCATAAACAAAATATCTTCATGAGTTGGTTGTCTCAGAGGGGGCAACTGGGTGGCTGGGGCTGAGAGGAGAGCTGGGCCTTGCCATGTTATATACTCGTATATCTGTTGAATTAAAAATGTGACTGAAGGTTTCCCTGGTGGCTCAGTGATAAAGAATCTGCCTTCCAATGCAGGAGACATGGGTTCAATCCCCGGTCCAGGAAGATCCCACGTGCTGCTGAGCAACTAAGCCCTGCACCACAACTACTGGGCCTGTGCTGTAGACCTGGGAGCTGCAACTACTGAAGCCCATGAGCCTGGAGCCTGTGCTCCCAAGGGAAGCCACAGCAACAAGAAGCCCGTGCGTGGCACCTGGAGAGCAGCTCTGCTTGCCACAGCCAGAGAAAAGCCATGCAGCCTGAAGACCCAGCACAGCCAAAAGTAAACAAGAAAGTCATGCTAAGTCACTTCAGTCGTATCGACTCCTTGTGAACCCAGGGACTGTAGTCCGCCAGGCTCCTCTGACCATAGGATTCTCCAGGCAAGAGTCCTGGAGTATTTTCTTCTCCAAATAAAGTCAATACATCTTAAAAGTTTGATTGAGGTATGTATGACATATAATAAAAATGAAAATATGGAAAACATATATGAATCAGAACTCATTTCTGAAACTGGAGATTATACTAAGTGAAATAAGTCAGAAAGAGAAAGACAAATAGCATATGATATTACTTAAATGTGGAGTCTAAAATATGATGCAAATAAACCCATCTATGAAACAGAATGGTCTATGTGACCATTCAATATCACAGTAATCCAAGTCTATGCCCCCAATCAGTAATGCTGGAGAAGAGACTGGAAAAGCTTAAAGTGAACAGTTCTATGAAGACCTGCAAGAGCTAGAACTAAAACCCAAAAAGATGTCCTTCTCATGATAGGGGACTGGAATACAAACACAGGAAGTCAAGAGACACCTGGAGTAACAAACAAATTTGGCCTTGGAGTACAAAATGAAGCAGGGCAGAGGCTAACAGAGTTTTGCCAATAGGACACCCTGCTCATAGCAAACACCCTCTTCCAACAACACAAGACTCTACACATGGACATCACCAGAAAGTCAATATAGAAATCAGATTGATTATCTTTGCAGTCAAAGATGGAGAAGCTCTATACAGTCAGCAAAAACAAGACCAGGAACTGACTGTGGCTCAGATCATGGACTCCTTATTGCCAAATTCAGACTTAAACTGAAGAAAGTAGGTAAAACCACTAGATCATTCAGGTGTAACGTAAATCAAATCCCTTACGATTATACAGTGGAATTGACAAATAGATTCAAGGGGATAGACCTGAGAGAGTGCCTGAAGAACTAGAGGGAGGGTCATGACATTGTACAGGAGACAGGGATCAAGATTATCCCCAAGAAAAAGAAATGCAAAAGGCAAAATGGTTGTCTGACGATGTCTTACAAACAGCTGAGAAAGAAGAGAAGCTAAAGGCAAAGGAGAAAAGGAAAGATATACATATTTGAATGCAGAGTTCCAAAGGATAGCAAGGAGAGGTAAGAAAGCCTTCCTCAGTGATCAATGCAAAGAAATAGAGGAAAACAATAAATGGAAAAGACTAGAGATCTCTTCAAGAAAATTAGAAATACCAAGGGAACATTTCATGCAAAGACGGGCACAATAAAGGATGGAAATGTATGGACCTAACAGAAGCAAGCTTTAGGAAGCATCACTACGAACAAAGCTAGTGGAGGTGATGGAATTCCAGTTAAGCTATTTCAAATCCTGAAAGATGATGCTGTGAAAGTGCTGCACTCAATATGCCAGCAAATTTGGAAAACTCAGCAGTGGCCACAGGACTACAAAAGGTCAGTTTTCATTCCAATCCCCAAAAAAGGCAATGCCAAAGAATGCTCAAACTACCGCACAATTGCACATATCTCACATGCTAGTAAATAATGCTCAAAATTCTCCAAGCCAGGCTTCAACAACACGTGAACCATGAACTTCCAGATGTTCAAGCTGGTTTTAGAAAAGGCAGAGGAACCAGAGATCACATTGCCAACATCCGCTGGATCATGGAAAAAGCAAGAGAGTTGCCGAAAAACATCTATTTCTGCTTTATTGACTATGCCAAAGCCTTTGACTGTGTGGATCACAATAAACTGTGGAAAATTCTGAGAGAGATAGGAATACCAGACCACCTGACCTGCCTCTGGAGAAATCTGTATGCAGGTCAGGAAGCAACAGTTAGAATTGTACATGGAACAGACTGGTTCCAAATAGGAAAAGAAGTACGTCAAGACTATATATTGTCACCCTGCTTATTTAACTTAAGAGTACATCATGAAAAATGCTGGGCTGGAAGAAGCACAAGCTGGAATCAAGATTGCTGGGAGAAATATCAATAATCTCAGATATGCAGATGACACCACCCTTATGGCAGAAAGTGAAGAGGAACTAAAGAGCCTCTTGATGAAAGTGAAAGAGGAGAGTGAAAAAGTTGGCTTAAAGCTCAACATTCAGAAAACTAAGATCATGGAATCCGGTCACATCACTTCATGGGAAACAGATGGGGAAACAGTGGAAACGGTGTCAGACTTTATTTGGGGGCTCCAAAATCACTGCAGATGGTGATTGCAGCCATGAAATTGAAAGATGCTTACTCCTTGGAAGGAAAGTTATGAACAACCTGGACAGAATATTAGAAAGCAGAGACATTACTTTGCCAACAAAGGTCTGTCTCATCAAGGCTATGGTTTTTCCAGTGGTCATGTATGGATGTGAGAGTTGAACCATAAAGAAAGCTGAGCACTGAAGAACTGATGCTTTTGAACTGTGGTGTTGGAGAAGACTCTTGAGAGTTCCTTGGACTGCAAGGAGATCCAACCAGTCCATCCTAAAGGAGATCAATCCTGAGTGTTCATTGAAAGGACTGATGTTGAAGCTGAAACTCCAATACTTTGGCCACCTGATGTGAAGAGCTGACTCATTTGAAAAGACCCTGATGCTGGGCAAGATTGAGGGCAGGAGGAGAAGGGGACGACAGAAGATGAGATGGGTGGATGGCATCATCAACTCAATGGAACTGAGTTTGAGTAAACTCTGGGAGTTGGTGATGGACAGGGAGATCTGGTGTGCTGCGGTCCATGGTGTCATGAAGAGTCAGACACAACTGGGTGACTGAACTGAACTGTATGCAATATGCACACGAATTGTTCATATTTATTAAAAACTGTATTAGTTCATATACAGATTTGGTCACAGTGAATTATAGTGACTTCCTTTAAGGTGGGAAGCTGCTCTGGGTCTTCACTGTGGCACACAGGCTTTCTCTAGTGTGAGGGGGCTTCTCTAGCTGTGCAGCACAGGCTCTAGAGTGAGCACACTCAGCAGTTGTAGCATGTGGGCTTAGCTGCTCAGTGGCATGTGGACTCCTAGTTCCTGATCAGGAGTTGAACCTGAGTCCCCTGTATTAGAAGGTGGTTCTTAACCACTGGACCTCCAGGAATTCCCAACAGTGGCTTCTAAGGTCATCTTCTATCCTTTCGATCCCATGCTTGTCTCTGTCCCAAGAGATGGACCCCTACTCAGAACCTACCACATCTTTCTGTAGGTCTACATATACAGTAGAATCTACATATCTTAAGCATGTGTCAACCACAAGTCCATGGAAGCTGTAACACTGCCATGTTGGGAGAAGGAGACACAGAGAGGGTACCAAGCTTTGGGCAGGAGGCTTCCCAGGGGAGGTTACATCTTTTTAACTAGAATACGGTTACCTTTCTTGGCTGGGGTACTCCCAGCATGAATGAATGACACCAGACTGCTGTGTTTGTTACCTGGTAAAGGACACATGTGAAGCAGTCTGACAATGTCAAGTGTTGGTAAGGATGTGGAGCAACTGGAATGCTCACACATTGTTACGGGTGTAGATGGTCACAACCACTTTGGGAAAACAATTTGACACATACCAGCAATTCCATTCCAATGTATGACCTCAGATAAACTCTTGCACAGGTTCTCTGGGAGATATGTACAAGGGGGCTCAGAGAAGCACTGATCATGCTTTGATGATCAAGCATTGATCATTGATGGTTTCCTCAGACTGGAAACAGCTGCACTTTCTACTGACAGGACAGTAGAGAACTATGGTGCACTCACTACACGGCAGTGAAAACAGGGCTTCCCAAGTGGCTGGTGCTAATGGTGAAGAACCTGCCTGCCAACGCAGGACACATAAGAGACACAGGTTTAATCCCTGGGTTGGGAAGATCCTCTGGAGAAGGAAACGGCACCCCACTCAGTATTCTTGCCTGGATACTCCCATAGACAGAGAAGCCTGGTGGGCTATAGTCTGTGGGGTCATAAAGAGTTAGACATGACTGAAGCAACTTTGCACAGTGAAAACAAACACATCCCCAACTACAGACAATATGGATGAATCACAGGAGCATATAGTAGAGCGAAAAAGCAAATCACAAGAGAGCCCCACCATTATGAATTCATTTGTATAAAAGTACAAAGCAGGCAAAATAAACACTGTGTTCTTTAGGGATATAAACATAATGAGAATGGTAGGACAAAATTCTAGGATGTTGTTACCTTGACAGGGAATAAAGAGAATGGGATTGTTAATGATATTGACAGTATTTTTATTTTTGTACAAGGCATATGTATGTACTAAGTCCACATGTATGGCTAAGTCAACTCCAACCTCAGGACATCATCTGAATGGAATGCATGAATGAATTCAAGTGAGAACTTCCCAGCTGAATCCAGCCAACTCTTAGGATTGTAAGAGATAGTAATGCTAAATGAGTAGGACTTCCCTGGTGGTCTAGTAGTTACGAATCTGCCATGTGATGCAGGAGACACGGGTTCCATCCCTGGCCTGGGAGGATCTCATGGGCCTTGGAACAACCAAGTTTGTGCACCACAACTATTGAGTCAGTGCTCTAGATCCCAAGAACTGCAACTACTAAGCCCTCTCACCTTAGAACCTGTGCTCAACAACAAGAGAAGCCACCGTGATGAGAAGCCCGTGCATTGCAACTAAAGAGCAGCTCCCACTTGCCACAACTAGAGAAAAGCCTGCACATGAACAGAGATACGTATATATGAGTCCACCTTGCAATGCAAGGGACGCGAGTTCAATGCCTGGCTAGGGAACTAGGATCCCACATGCTGTGGAGCAGCTAAGGCTGCGCGCCACAGCTACTGAAGCCTGCATGCTCTGGAGCTCACATGCCACAACTAGACAGTCCGTGTGCTGCAAAGAAAGACCCTGCATGATGCAGCGATGAAGAGGCTGCGTGCCACAGCTAAGACCTGACCCAGTCAAATACATACATATACAAAAAGTGGTTAAAAATTGTTGTAATTTTACACCACTGGGTTTGGTGGTGTTTATTATACAACAGTGGATAACTGATACAAGATCTCTTCCACTGGGGTAAGTGGGGCTCTGGAAAGGGGATGAGGGGGACTCCTGTCCGGTGTCCTTCATCCTACTGAAGGAGGTCACTGTCTTCCTTTCTTGCCTCCATCCCAATATGACCTTTGCATACGATCACTTTTCGCTTTCTACTGCTATTATCTGAATTCCAGGCACTATCACCTCCCTCTCTAGCCTCTCTGAGGCCATTCTTGCACTTAATCCCTTTAACTATCCTCCACACAGCAATGACTTGCCCCCCAACTCTTAAAAAACTTTTTATTTTGGAATACTTTTTGATTTACAGACGACTTGTCCTATAGGCTGTGCTTGGGTCTCCCTGAAATTCAAAGTTTGAAGCCCTAAACCCCAGTTTGATGGTATTAGGAGATGGGGGTCTTTGGGAAATAATTAGGTCAAGCAGGTGGAGCCTTCATGAATGGGATTAGTGCCCTTATAGGTAAAGAACCTGCTTGACAATATAGGAGATGTTAGAAATGTAAGTTTGATCCCTGGTTCAGGAAAATTTTCTGGAGGAGGGCAAGGCAACCACCTCCAGTATTCTACCCTGGAGAATCCCATGGACAGAGGGGCCTGGCGGACTAGAGTTCACAGGGTAGCAAAGAGTCGCACACAAGTGAAGCGACAGTACTGCACAGCACATAGTGCCCTTAGAAGGCAACTGTTGAGCTCTCTGCCTCTCTCTCTTCCTCCCTCCTTCCTATCTCTGTTTCTATCGCCATGTCTCTCTCTCTCCGCCATATGGGGTACAGCAAGGAGATGCGGTCCACAATAAAGGAAGTGGGCCCTCACCAAATACCAGATCTGCCAGAACCTAGATCTTGGATTTCCCAGACTCCAGGACTGTGAGAAATACGTGTTGCAAACCCACCCAGTCTGTAGTATTTTTGCTATAGCAGCTTGACCAGACTATAATTTGCAAAGGTGGTTGGTACAAAGAATTCTTGTCTACCTGCTGCCCAACTGCCCCGAATGTTAATATACTGCCTAACCAGGCATATTTGTCACAATTAAGAGATTAACTAATGTTGATATAACACTACTTACTAAACTACAGACATAAGGTCAGTTTCCCCAGGTTTTACTCTGACATCCTTTGGTGGTTCAGGATCACACCTAACGTTTCATTTGATTATCACTTCATCTTCTTCAGTTCAGTTCAGTTCAATCGCTCAGTCATGTCTGACTCTTTGCAACACCATGAACTTCAGCACGCCAGGTCTCCCTGTCCATCACCAACTCCCGGAGTTCACTCAAACTCACGTCCATCGAGTCGGGTGATGCCATCCATCCATCTCATCTTCTGTCATCCCTTTCTCCTCCTGCCCCTAATCCCTCCCAGCATCAGAGTCTTTTCCAATAAGTCAACTCTTGGCATGAGGTGGCTAAAGTATTAGTTTCAGCTTTAGCATCACTCCTTCCAAGGAACACCCAGGACTGATCTCCTTTAGAATGGACTGGTTGGATCTCCCCTGCAGTCCAAGGGACTCTCAAGAGTCTTCTCCAACACCACAGCTCAAAAGCATCAATTCTTCGGTGCTCAGCTTTCTCCACAACTCTCACATCCATACATGACTACTGAAAAAACCATAGCCTTCACTAGATAGACCTTTGTTGGCAAAGTAATGTCTGTGCTTTTAACTATGCTATCTAGGTTGGTCATAACTTTCCTTCCAAGGAGTAAGTGTCTTTTAATTTCATGGCTGCAGTCACCATCTGCAGTGATTTTGGAGCCCCCAAAATAAAGTCTGACACTGTTTCCACTGTTTCCCCATCTATTTCCCATGAAGTGATGGGACCGGATGCCATGATCTTAGTTTTCTGAATGTTGAGTTTTAGGCCAACTTTTTCACTCTCCACTTTCACTTTCATCAAGAGGCTCTTTAGTTCCTCTTCTCTTTCTGCCATAAGGATGCTGTCATCTGCATATCTGAGGTTATTGATATTTCTTCTGGCAATCTTGATTCCAGCTCGAGCTTCTTCCAGCCCAGTGTTTCCCATGATGTACTCTGCATATAAGTTAAATAAGCAGGGTGACAAGATACAGCCTTGATGTACTCCTTTTCCTGTTTGGAACCAGTCTGTTCCATGTCCAGTTCTAACTGTTGCTTCCTGACCTGCATATAGGTTTCTCAAGAGGCAGGTCGGGCAGTTTGGTATTCCCATCTCTTTCAGAATTTTCCACAGTTCATTGTGATCCACACAGTCAAAGGCTTTGGCATAGTCAATCAAGCAGAAATAGATGTTTTTCTGCAACTCTCTTGCTTTTTCCATGATCCAGCGGATGTTGGCAATGTGATCTCTGGTTCCTCTGCCTTTTCTAAAACCAGCTTGAACATCTGGAAGTTCATGGTTCACGTATTGTTGAAGCCTGGCTTGGAGAATTTTGAGCATTATTTACTAGCATGTGAGATGAGTACAATTGTGTGGTAGTTAGAGCATTTTTTGGCATTGCCTTTTTTGGGATTGGAATGAAAACTGACCTTTTCCAGTCCTGTGGCCACTGCTGAGTTTTCCAAATTTGCTGGCATATTGAGTGCAGCACTTTCAAAGCATCATCTTTCAGGATTTGAAATAGCTTAACTGGAATTCCATCACCTCCACTAGCTTTGTTCATAGTGATGCTTTCTAAGGCCCACTTGTCTTCACATTCCAGGATGTCTGGCTCTAGGTGAGTGATAACACCATCGTGATTATCTGGGTCATGAAGGTCTTTTTTGTACAGTTCTTCTGTGTATTCTTGCCACCTCTTCTTAATATCTTCTGCTTCTGTTAAGTCCACACCATTTCTGTCCTTTATCAAGCCTATTTTTGCATGAAATGTTCCCTTGGTATCTCTAATATACTGCGGCAGGAATCCCTTAGAAGAAATGGAGTAGCCATCATGGTCAACAAAAGAGTCCAAAATGCAGTACTTGGATGCAATCTCAAAAATGACAGAATGATCTCTGTTCGTTTCCAAGGCAGACCATTCACTATCACAGTAATCCAAGTCTATGCCTCAACCAGTAATGCTGAAGAAGCTGAAGTTGAACAGTTCTATGAAGACCTAAAAGACCTTTTAGAACGAACACCCAAAAAGATGTCCTTCTCATTATAGGGGACTGGAATGCAAAAGTAGGAAGTCAAGAAACACCTGGGGTAACAGGCAAATTTGGCCTTTGAATATGGAATGAAGCAGGGCAAAGGCTAATAGAATTTTGCCAATAGAATGCACTGGTCATAGCAAACACCCTCTTTCAACAACACAAGAGAAGACTCTACACATGGACATCACCAGATGGTCAACACCGAAATCAGATTGATTATATTCTTTGCAGCCAAAGATGGAGAAGCTCTATACAGTCAGCAAAAACAAGACCAGGAGCTGACTGTGACTCAGATCATGACCTCCTTATTGCCAAATTCAGACTTAAGTTGAAGAAAGTAGGGAAAACCACTAGACCATTCAGGTATGACCTAAATCAAATCCCTTATGATTATACAGTGGAAGTGAGAAATAGATTTAAGGGATCAGATCTGATAGAGTTCCTGATGAACTATGGACTAAGGTTCATGACATTGTACAGGAGACAGGGATCAAGGCCATCCCCATGGAAAAGAAATGCAAAAAAGCAAAATGGCTGTCTGGGGAGGCCTTACAAATAACTGTGAAAAGAAGAGAAGTGAAAAGCAAAGGAGAAAAGGAAAGATAAGTATCTGAATGCAGAGTTCCAAAGAATAGCAAGAAGAGATAAGAAAGCCTTTCTCAGCGATCAATGCAAAGAAATAGAGGAAAACAACAGAATGGGAAAGACTAGAGATCTCTTCAAGAAAATTAGAGATACCAAGGGAATATTTCATGCAAAGATGGGCTCGATAAAGGTCATCTTCTTAGATTCCTTTAAACCGTGCCAGTTTCTTGGTCATGCTTTCTCATGACCTTGACACTTTTGAAGTATACTGGTTAGGACTTTTGTAGAAAGTCCTGTTCTTCCATTTGGGACAGTCATCTGATGTTTTCTCATTAGATGGAGGTTATGGGTTTTGGAGCGAATACCAGACAAGTGCAAGTGTCCGCACATCACATCAAGTGCCCATGACATGCACACAACTTATCACTATAAGGATAAACTTGACCACTTGATTGAGGTGTTATCTGCCAAGTTTCTTCACTGCCAGACTACATTTTCCCTTTCCATTCTTTTTTCTAAAAATGAGTCACTAGGGACCTCCCTGGTGGTCCAGAGGTTAAGAATCTGCCTTGAAAGGCAGGGGATACTGGTTTGATCTCTGGTGGGGGAACTAAAATCCCACATGCCATGAGGCATCTAAGCCCACCAGCTGCAACTACTGAGCCCGTGCACTCTGGAGTCTACTCACCACAACTAGAGAGTCTGTGTGCTGCAATCAACAAAAGATCTCCCATGATGGAACTAAGAATTGATACACACATAAATAAATAAGCCCTGTCTTATTCACTGAACATAGTAGGTGCTCAGTAAGTATTTATTGAGTAAACAAAGACAGAGGTTGGAAGAATATGAAAGCCAGATCCATTCTATTCTTCTCTAATTATGGTCACAACACTCACGCATCTGAGGTGTATATGAGCCAGGTGTTCAGGAGCAGTACACTGTAAGCCTCAGTTTCACCACGTTTAAAAATGAAGATAATAAAAGGGTCCATCCGCAAAACGGCTTTGAAAGTTAAATAAGCTAAAGCACAGGAAGATGATACTCATATCTGACATGAAACAACTGTTATTACTATTATCTATAAAATGGGCATAACAGTGATCTACATAGGATTCTAAGTGCAGAACTGTTTCTGGTAAGTATAAAGTACTATATACGTGATTAATGTTGTTGTTATTACCATCATGATGTGGTCAGGCCGCCCGCCAGTCCATCTGAATTTGTTTTTTTCTCATGTCCCTCTGCACCGTGGGATCTTAGTCCCTGGACCAGGGATGGAACCCATACCTCCTGCAGTTGAAGTCAGGAGGAAGCCCTGAAACCACTGGACCGCCAGGGAAGTCCTGAAAGATGTTTTAATCAATTTCATCCTTTTATTTTGTAAATCCTTTCCTCAGCCCGGCCGGTGGCCCCAGGATGTTTGCCAGGGTCCGCTGTACCCAGACTGGGCGCGGATATCCTTGGGCTGGGGATTATGAGCCTTCGGGACCACAGGCTCTCATCGCCCCGCCCACAGGCCAGGACCGCCTGGATCTCCATGGAAACCCACCAGCCACAAGGGGGCGTGACGCCCTGGAGACGGATAGGGTCCTCTGCCTATTGGGTCAAAGTCATCTCAGCGAGGGGCGCAAACGGGGCCTCTGACGGGTGCGTCCTTGCGGGAAGGCGGGAATACGGCAACGGTCCGCCGGGACTGTACCGTCTCTACCAATCAAGGGTCGAGATGGCAGTGATGGACAGGCGTAGCGGGAAAAAGCCCAGAGTGCAGGCTTTCACCCAACCGGCGGGCCGCAGTGTCGAGCAACGGCCAATGAGGAGGCGGCGGGGGTGGGGCGAAGAGGCCGGTTGCTCCGGAAGTGGAGGGAGGGGTGAAAATGGCGCCCAGCTCGAAATCGGAGCGGAACAGCGGGGCCGGGAGCGGCGGCGGCGGCGGCCCTGGGGGCGCCGGGGGAAAGCGAGCAGCGGGGCGGCGGCGGAGCACGTCCTCAAGCAGCTGGAGCGGGTCAAGGTGAGGCCTGGAGTCTCGGAGGAGCGCGTCGAAGGGAAGGGAGGAGGAACGAGGGAGGCAGCGGGGGAGGGAGGGCGTTTGCGGGGTGAGGGGTTGGGGGCGGAGCCCCGGGGGAGGGGGCTTGGAGGAAGGGGGTTGGGCGGGGCCCCGGGGAGAGAGCTTAGATTGGGGGGCTGCGGCGGGAGTTTGGATGGAGGGAGTTGGGGGCGGGGTCCCTGAGAGGGGGCTTGGATGGAGGGGCTGGGGGCGGGGTCCCGAGGACGGGCTTGGATGAAGGGGGCCTTACAGGCCGCTGGAGGAGTGAGGAGAAAGGGGGCGACGCAGGATCAGACTCGTTTTTCAAAACCCTGCTCCCCCGGCCACTCCGTTATGGAGCCTTATCGCCCCCTTGGCACTGTCTCTGCTACCGGCTTTGGGATTCCTCCCCTGGGGTTCCTCTCTCCTGTCCAGCTCTGACCACAGGAGAGCTGGGAGTTCTGTAACTGTCTCCCCCATTGAATGGGAGGGAGCTCCCTGGAGAGGGCCTGATCTTCAGCTACCTGAGCAAGGCTCTGTCTCCCCATGAGACTAAACTCTCAGCGTGCTGGAATCTTTTTCCCCTTCGGGTTGCCAGCTCTGGGAGGGCAGCGTGTAAATCTGCTGTCAGGTCAGCAGCAAGCCGGGGCAGGTCTGTGTCTCCGTGGGTCAGGAGTTGTGCCGTCTTCTCCATCAGGCTGGGAACTCTGTGAGGGCAGGGCTGTGTCTTCTCCTTTTGACTAGAACTTCTGGAGCAGGGACAGTCCCCACCCTCAGCCTGATTGCTCCCTGGGTTGGGCTGTGGCTCCGCCCTTAGCTTGGAAGCTCCGTGGCTGGGGACTGTGTCTCCCGGTCAGCCTGGGCCTCGTTAACAGGGTTATTCCACTCTGGGATCTCCTCGAGGGCTGGGCTGCATCTCCCCCATTAGACTGGGTAGCAGGATCCGAGGTGCCCTGATACTTCAATGCTCAACTTGGGCCTGCTCCCCACCCAAAACCTTCCTTGAAGTTTTGGGATGAGAGAGTCAGTTGGAGGGCAGCTGTTAATTGAGAAGGGGGACTCGGGCAGGAGATAGACAGTCACTGGTCAGGCTTACCCCCAGGGACCTAAGCGCCCCGTGTATAGGCTGGTGGGTTGGGAACAGGTGAGTGGAGTTGGTCAAGCCCCCATCTCAGCCTCCTTAGTGATCCTCAGTGTCCACAGCTCATTGTGCCTTCAAGTAGCCTTCAGGAAGACAGCTAGGTGGCCCAGTGTGGGCCAGGGGTGACTGGGGGAAGCAATGCCAGTGATAGTCCTCATAGCCTGGTAAGAGGAACGTGTGAAAATGTCAATTACTCAGTCGTGTCCAACTCTTTGTGACTCCATGGACTATAGCCTGCCAGCCTCCTCTGTCCATGGAATTGTCCAGGCAAGAATACTGGAATGGGTTGCCATTCCCTTCTCCAGGGGATCTTCCTGATCCAGGGATTGAACCATGTCTCTTATGTCTCCTGCATTTGCAGGGAGGTTCTTTACCATCTGAGCCACCAGGAAACCGCAGGCAAGAGGAACCCTTAAGCTGTGGAGTTGGGAGGGTGGCATGAGGCCCTGGTGGAGAGACAGGCTCAAGCCATTCACAACTTGCAGAGCTTGGACCACCCTGAACCGTTATGGTTGGTAGGAAGTAGGCCTGTGTGGCTGGGCTGGACCCAAAGGTGTCGCTCTGCCTTGGGTGAGGGGAATGGGGGGCTGCAGGCCGCTTCTACCACATGGTGTCTCAGAGCCCTGGCTGCCCCTTCCCCAGATCAGTGGGCAGCTCTCTCCTCGCCTGTTCCGGGAAGCTGCCACCCAGGGTCTGCGTCTCTCTCAAGAACATTGTGGATGAAGACTTCCTCTACGCAGGGTGAGGCAGGGCCCAGGCAGGGGTTGGTGGGGTGGGATGGTCGGCCAGCCCTGACCTGGCCATTGGCCCTTCCCTGCCATCCCCACAGACACATCTTCCTGGGCTTTTCCAAGTGCGGCCGTTACGTTCTCTCCTACACGAGCAGCAGTGGGGATGACGACTTCTCTTTCTACATCTACCACCTGTACTGGTGGGAGTTCAATGTGCACAGCAAGCTCAAGCTGGTAGGGCCAGGCCACTTCCCGTTCTGACCGCATGACCCCACTCTGAGCCTCAGTTTCCATGGCCACAAATTGAAGATAGTACTCGCAGGGCCGTTGTCAGGACTCCAAGTGTTAGCTCAAACTGTAGGAAATTGCCATCTTCAGAGCCCAAAGTGGGTAAATGGCAGGATTTCCTATGTTCTGACGGCTCAGGGCAGGAGGGACCCATTAGGTCTGTTAGAACCAAGCAGGCTGCCATGCCTGGTTTAGCCCTGACCTTGACTCCTCGGATGTCCCACCCCAGGAGGTGAGTGCCGTTACCCCAGTTTCCACGTGAGTTCAGAGAGGTGAACCGGTCTCAGGGTGGGTTGGGCTTGGAACTGACGGGTCTGCTGGGTCCTATCCTAGGCCTGGCCTCCCTGTGTCCCCCTTCCTGTGAGGGGAAATTCTTATGCGCCTCCTCAGCGTGTTCTCAGGATGGGACAGGGGGTGGGGTGAAGGCCGCTTGGGGCTCCCTGGCCCGAGACTGCTGGCAGGTGCAGCCTCAGGTTGGCCCTGGCCCGCTCGGACCCCACCCCCACGAGAACCTGCTGCTCAGGTCCGCCAGGTGCGGCTCTTCCAGGACGAGGAGATCTACAGTGACCTATACCTGACCGTGTGCGAGTGGCCCAGTGATGCCTCCAAGGTCATTGTCTTCGGCTTCAAGTGAGACTTGGGGATAGAGTGGGGGAATGGGTGGGTCGGGCGCCCAGGCCAGGCTCTGAGGCTCTGCCGGCCCCCAGCACCCGCTCAGCCAACGGCATGCTCATGAACATGATGGTGATGAGTGACGAGAACCATCGGGACATCTACATCAGCACTGTGGCTGTGCCGCCGCCGGGCCGCTGTGCTGCCTGCCGGGACGCCAGCCGCGCCCACCCAGGTGAGGGGCTGGGGGCCTGGGGCGCCGGGCGGCCTGCTTCCCTGCCCCACGGCCACAGCTGAGCCCGCGTGGCCTGTGTCGCTGCAGGTGACCCGAGTGCGCAGTGCCTGCGGCATGGCTTCATGCTGCACACCAAGTACCAGGTGGTCTACCCCCTTCCCCACTTTCCAGCCCGCCTTCCAGCTCAAGAAGGACCAGGTGGTGCTGCTCAACACCAGCTACTCTCTAGTGGCCTGCGCCGTCTCGGTGCACTCGGCAGGTAGGCTCCCGGGTCTGCCTGTAGGCTCTGCGTGCGCACTCCCAGCCTCAGGGCCCTGTACCCAATGACTTAGTCAAGCAGCCCCTTGACGTCGGTGCCATCACTACCCCGCATCACAGATGAGGTGACTGAGACCCCGGAGAGGTGAGGTCCCTTGTTCAGGAAGTGGCAATGTGGGCTTCAAACGCAGCCACTCTGTCCCCCAACACCCGCCCCAGCACTGCCTACTGGAACTTTCCATGGGGCTAACAGGGTCCATATCTGGGGAATCTGCCACAGCTGCCACCAGTAGCCACTTGACAGTGGCTCATGTAACCAAGGAACTGAGTTGTTAAATTTAATTTTAGTGATGTCGAGTTCAAATAGTCACATGCCCACCATGCTGGACAGTGCAGTGCGTCTTTCTATTCGAAAAGAGAAAGGTTGATTAAAAACGTAAGGGAGTGGCTAGTGGATAGAGGGCCGTCTCGTGGTTTTGGCTGTTGCTGACATGGGGCTGGGGGCGGGGGGCTCCTGCTCTCCCAGGGCCTTATGGCAACAGAGGGTGCATGTGGCCCAGTAGCAGCCCTGCACCCAAGCGTGCCCGAGGCTTTAGTGGCAGCAGCTGGGGCCCGCCTGGCATTTTGGAAGGTAGGACTGGGTGGTCACCTCCCTGGATCATCAGGGAGTGCCCCAGCATGCCTGTCTGTGGAGAGTGTGCCTTAAAGACGTGTTCATGTGCAAAAGAAACACATGGAGATCTGTAACCTGTTCCTGATGCCGTTTATATATGAGTTTAAAATGGGTTCCCATTATGCCAAAACCCAGTCCAATAAAGATGACCACTGGGACTTCAGGGGTCTGGTGGTTAGGAATTCTCACTGCGAGGGCCCAGGTTCAGTCCCTGGATGGGGAGGACCTAAGATCCTGCACATTGAGTAGCATGGCCAGAAAAAGATATCAACTACCTGCATTTAAAAGACTGCCCCTTGGGGAGGGAGGGGATGGACATGAGAAAAGGATTCTGTATATGTGCTCATGTGTGTGTGCCCAGGTGCTTCAGTCATGTACAACTATGACCCCATGGACTGCGGCCCGCCAGGCTCCTCTGTCCATGGGGATTCTCCAGGCAAGAATACTGGCGTGGGTGGCCACTTCCTCCTTTAGGGGATCTTCCCAGCCCAGGGATTGAACCTGGGTCTGCTGCATGGGCAGGTGGATTCCTTGCCTCTGAGTCACTGGGGCAGCCATGGGTGTGTTATATATGTATATATAACTGAGCCCACAGACCAGCAAGGGGCAGTGCGCCTTGTCCTCGAGCTCTTCCAGGGGCCTCCCACCCTGCCCTGGCCACCTGTATCAGCATGGGCAAGGCTGTGCTTCTCACCAAACCGTGATCCCCCAACAAGCTAGGCCTGCCCCCCACCCCATTAGGAAGGACTGCACGGGACAGGATGTGGCAGTGTGCACACGGCCCAGGTGAGGGGCACTGTCAGTGGAGTCGACACTCCTCTCACCCCAGGATGGTATTTACACAGAGGGGAGTTTGACGCGAACATTTTCCACTCATCCGCCTCCTCTCCAGAAGTGCCACCGCCCTGGCAGACAGCAGTGTGTTGGCATACTTGTATTATTTCTCAGTGTGACCTTGGACAAGTTCCTCTGAGCCTTGGCCCCGAGTCTCTGAACTGAGAGGACAGCTCCCCTCTACAACGGCTGCTTCTAGGGGGCCCCAGTGGAGCAGAGCAGGCAGAGCCCAGGGCCCGGTGGTGGTGCTGCTTGGCGGATGCATTGGATTCTCCACACTGAGATTCTCCACAGGGAGATCTGGCCCCGTCAGGTGGAGCCACACAGAGGCCTGGGATTGGGCCAGGCTGTGCCTGTGCTGGTCTGTCTCGAGTTGAAAAGGACAGAAGACAGTGTGGTGAACTGTCAGCCTTCTGTGGCTTATGTATTTTACTATGCTGGGTCTTCACTGCCATGCGGGCTTCTTGCTAGTTGTGGAGAGCAGGGACTGCTCTCCAGTTGTGGTGCATGGGCTTCTCATGGGGTGGCTTCTCTCGTTGCAGAGCAGAGCCTCCAGGTGTGCGGGCTTCAGTAGTTGTGGCTCGAGAGCACAGGTTCCGTTGTGGCGCGCAGCCTTGGTTGCTCCTGGGCATGTGGGATTGTCCCAGATCAGAGATTGAACCTGTGTCTCCTGCATTGGCAGGCAGATTCTTTACCCCTGAGCCACCAGGGAAGCCCTTATGTAGCTTTTACCTTCTGTCATCATCATAGACTCTCAGCTCCCCAGTTCAGTTCAGTCACTCCATCTTGTCTAACTCTTTGTGACCCATGGACTGCAGCACGCCAGGCTTCCCTGTTCATCACCAACTCCCAGAGTTTGCTCAAACTCATGTCTGTCGAGTCGGTGATGGTATCCAATCAGCTCATCCTCTCTTTCCCTTCTTTTTCTGCCTTCAATCTTTCCCAGCATCAGGGTCTTTTCTAATGAGTCAGTTCTTCAAATCAGATGGCCACAGTATTGGAGTTTCAGCTTCAGCATCAGTCCTTCCAATGAATATTCAGGACTGATTTCCTTTAGGATTGACTTGTTTGATCTCCTTGCAGTCCAAGGGACTCTCGAGTCTTGTCTAGCACTACAGGTGCTGAATGCTTTCTTTATGGTCCAACTCTCACATCCATACATGACTGCTGTTATCCATACATGTCAGCTCCCAAGGGCAGGGAATTTTGTCTTGTTCGCTCCTGTGTCCTCAGTATGGGGCATATGGCAGATGCTTAAGAGGAAGGTTTGAATGAACACGTGTGTGTGAGTCCTTTTTCCATTTTGGTTGGTTTGGACTGTCAGCATATGTAAGTCTTCTAGAAGGGCCTCCTCTTGGATTTCTAAGATCCATGCCACCCCACCCCCCACCCCTGCAGGGTAATGAGGGAAGTCAGGAGAGTGTTCTCACCTAAACTCATTATTAACTTTTTCTATCTCCTTCACTTTTTATTTTTATGTTCCAGGAGACAGCAGCTTCTGCCAGATCCTATACGACCACACCACCTACCCCCCAGCCCCTCCCAGCCCCCTGGACCCCAGAGCCCAGAGTTGCTCCCTGTTCTCCCCAGCCTCTGCCCTGAAGCGGCCCCAGCCTGGCCCTCTGGGACCCCCAATCCCTCACCCGCCATTGCCAAAGCCAAGGAGTTTGTGGCTGACATCTTCCGCCGGGCCAAAGAGGCCAAGGGTGGGACCTCAGAGGAAGTCCGGCCACCCCCCTTGCCCAGGGCCCTCAGGCAGCCGCTGCCGCCTGCCCTCTGAGCCCCTTGGCCCAGGTGGGGAGACGGTGGTGGTGCCCCGGGACAGCCCCCCTGCAGCAGAGGCACCCGCCCGGAGCCTGGATACATCAACTACACTAAGCTCTATTACGTGCTGGGGTCCGGTGAGGGGACGGAGCCAGAGGATGGTGAGCAGGGAGCCCCTCTGGTGGGCAGGGCCCCAAGCATGGGAGGTTGGCCTTGAGAGCCTGTAGGCCTCCCACCGCCATCCCTACCCCCTTGTCCTGCCCACTCAGAGTTCGAGGATGACAAGATCTCCCTGCCCTTCGTGGTGACTGATCTCCGTGGTCGCAACCTGCGGCCCATGCGGGAGCAGGCCGCTGTCCAGGTGGGTGTGGGTGATGGGGAGGCCAAAGGGCAGCTCCTGGGGCACCTCCTGGGATGTGGTGGGCGCAGTTCACCCCCTGCCCTTGTCCACAGGGTCAGTACCTGATAGTCGAGCAGCTCACACTGGACTTCGAGTATGTCATCAACGAAGTGATCCGCCACGACGCCACTTGGGGTCACCAGTTCTGTTCCTTTAGCGACTATGACATTGTCATCCTGGAGGTGGGTACAGGTGTCAGGCAGGGCAGTCCAGGGCCTCCCCTGGTCTTGGTGGCACTCTCAGTAGCTGTCACATCCAACCCCCCGCCCCCCAGGTCTGCCCAGAAACCAACCAGGTCCTCATCAACATTGGCCTGCTGCTCCTGGCGTTCCCATCCCCCACCGAGGAAGGCCAGCTCCGGTGAGTGGGCAAGGACCCGCCCTCACCCTTGCCCAGCAGAGCCTGCTCTTACGATAGCTCAGTGCAGGGAGCCACATATGATAAAGCTCCCCTTGACTCCCCAAAGCTTGGATAGGCTATTCCATTATTGTTCCAAAGATGAAAGCCCCCTAGGGTAGCCGGGGTTCAAGCTCAGGGACCTTGTAGTCCCCCACTTTTTCCTGTGCTCACCAGCTTTCCTTCCTGTAGACCAAAGACCTACCACACCAGTCTCAAGGTGGCATGGGATCTCAACACAGGCATCTTCATGACAGTCAGCGTGGGCGACCTCACTGAGGTCAAAGGGCAGACCAGGTGAGTCAGGGTCCAGGTGGGGCAGGGCTGGGTTGGGCCCAGGGCTGGGAGAGTTGTTCATATCCTCTTCCGCAGCGGCAGCGTCTGGAGCTCATATCGCAAGAGCTGTGTGGACATGGTCATGAAGTGGCTGGTGCCTGAGAGCAGCGGCCGATACGTCAACAGGATGACCAATGAGGCCCTGCACAAAGGTGGGGCACTGCCCTGACGACAGCTGGGGACTGGGGTCCTGATCCTGGGGCTGGGCAGGGCCTGGATTGGGTGCTGATTGCTAAATGTTGCTGAATGAAGGAGCTCGTTGACTGAGCAGTAGCATGGGGGTGAAGGCGAGGGCAGCCCAGGCCAGGTCCAGGGGGCAGCTTGGATGTGGCACCTGGCGGCCCCCAACCATTCATTCATTTATTCAGCAGACATTAATTGAATGGCTGCAGGCCCGAGGCAGAGGTGGCTTGCACCTGCCTTGCTAGAGCCTTCTGGGCTGCCATCAGGTCAAGGAAAGAGAGAAGCCTCTCCTGTAGACTGGGCCAGCTACAGGTTCCAAGGCCTTGTCCCCATCTTCCCCTGCAGGGTGCTCACTGAAAGTTTTGGCAGACAGCGAGCGATACACGTGGATTGTGCTGTGAGGGCCCGGCCGCCCTGGACACTGACTCCAACTACCTCCGCGGCCTGGGAGCTGGCCGCCTTCCTGGTAGCCGCCGGCCGGGCGGGCCAACCAACCGACCAAGCGATGACCGGCACTAGTGTTAGGCTGCGGGAAGGGGGCTAGGCCGGGCAGCCCCTGGTGGCCTGAGAGTCTGGACGCTTCTTATTTATGCCTATTTAAGTGGGGAAGGGGCAGAGGGAGGAGAGCCCCCTGCCCCGCCTGCCTTGAGTGCCCGCCTTCACCCTAAGCAGGGCATGGGTGCTCGTTCCTCGAGAGTTTGCCCCTTTCCTCAGTTACAGGTGTGGACATGGCCCCCACACAGCCCAGGGAGGCCAGATGGATCCCAGACCCCTGCCCTGACCACCCTCCGTCTCCCCCACCTGAGGTGGAGAACCTAGTGGCCGTCACACCTACCCCTCCTGGCCCTGTTGTTCCTCTTCACATAATAAATGTTTTATTTCTGAACCTCACCAGTTCCCTTCATTGCCTGCTACTCATGAGCTTGGGGCCCAGCTGGCCCCCTCCACCCCCAGGCTCCCACCAAAGCCCGGCAAGTCAGCAGTAGCCAAATATGACAGTGGAATTTATTGTGTTTTAAGAAAGACTACAAAAAGATAGAAAACAGCTCGGCACACTAGACTACCACACGTGTGGACACTTTCACCGCCAGAAGGGAGGCCCAGAGGAGTGGGAGAGGGAGTGGGCAAACCACTCCCAAAAGCTGTAGCACGCGGAGCACACAAAATAGTGATTTTTATACAATAGGTCAGGTTCTTTTTTTTTTCCTTTTTTCACTTTTTGCCATAAACATCTCACAGGTTGAAAACACTGAGAAAACCGGAACAGATAAGGCCATGATGGTTGGAAAAAACCCAACAAGTTACCGACTCCGCTCACAAATCGCACAATAGTCATGTGGGGGGGCAGGGGGCAGAGGTCCCACACACAGAGGAGAAGCACAGTCTCCAGGAGCGGAGGTGGGGTTGTGTAGGAGCGTGGAGATTCCATTACAAACCAGCGGCAAGGGGGCTTGGGGGCTTGGATACGAGCAAGCGGAGCACCCAGCCCCGGCTGGGGCAGGCGTGGACACTTCTGGGCACGCTGCCTGCAGCAGGCCCCTCCGGGCTCATTGCCCGGCCCAGCCTGCTGCTCTTTGGAAGCCAGAGATGGTGCCCCTTCTGCCCTCCCCCTCTGTCCAGGCTGGGCAGTGCCCCCTTCTGGGGCTGTGGGGCACAGGAGGGTCCAGCGCTGGAGAAGATGCGACACCCACGGCTTTAATTGCACTTATACCAAGGAGGGGAAGCAGTGGGGTTACTGAGGGAGGGGTCCTGGGGCTGCTGCCGCCGACAGTGGTGGGTCCCCAGGTGATGCCCACCTGCGCCCACCCGGGGCTCAGGGCTGGGCCCAGGACAGGCTGTGCAAAGCCAGCGAGCTGAATAAGTTAACAGTTCTGCAAGGTAGGGGGCCTGCCTGCCTGCCCCCTGGGGTGGTAGGGGTGGGGCTGGGGGAGGGAGGGAGATGATGCAGCCTTTGGGGCCAAGCTGGCTGCCCCAGGGGGCACCTGGGCACGGCGGCGGGTTCCTTAAGGCACGTCTTTTGTGTCAGAGTTTGCAGCTGCGGCTCCGCCCAGCCCTGTGATTGTGCGGGCCCCAATTGGGGGGGGGTGGTACCCCCTAGCCTTCCCTGTCTTGGAGGCCCCCTCCTGGCCCTGGCCGAAGCTGGAGCGGTGACAGCGAAGCCACAGAAGCTGTGAGGGACCCTGGCGAGGAGGGGCGGACGGGGAGGGTGGACAGGGAGGGGAAGGCCGCGGGCTTAGCTGGAGGGCAGTGCCTGCACGAAGAGGCCACGCGCATCTGTCCGCGCCAGCTTGGCTGGTGGCTCCAGAGCCTCGGGGCCCAGCGCGGGCGACTCGCCGCCAGCCGCGAGCGAGATGTCCTGCGGCAGCTCATCCTCGCTCTCCTCTTCTTCCTCCTCCTCCTCGTCTGGGGCACACGGAACGGGCCTGGCTCAGTGCGGGGTGGCCGCGCCACCAGGCCCCTACGCGGTGGCCCAACTGGCGCCTCCTCCATCCCAGGCCCCTGTACCGACCTCCGGACTCAGGTCCTGGCTTTACCTACCTTTGTCCGGGTCCAGGGGGTTGGAGAGGTGGCCAGATTGGCGAACTGGAAAGTGGGGGAGAGGAAAAGGGGTGAGGGTCCCGCCCAGGGGCGCCCCGCCCCGTGCCCTCAGCGTCCATCTGCGCGCACCTCGCCCATGACGGCGATGGGGGTCTCGCCCTTAGCCTGGGCCACACGATGTTCGATCAGGTAGTACATGTACTCATCGTAGAGCAGCCTGATGAGATGGAAGGAGCCGAAGCTGGCGGCGCTGCGCAGGGTCAGGTCCCGGATCACCATGGAGCTGGAGGCGGCGACAGGAGACCCTCAGGCCCAGACCCACCTCTCGCCCCACTTCCCTGTCATAAGAACCAGGCTAGAGCAAACGCAGCTACCACCACCCAGCCCTGAACAAGTTTCCCCGGAGCTTCCGTCAGAGACGGGCAGGGCCCTAGACGCACCCACTTCCAGCAGAGTCCTGGCCTTCTTAAAAGGTATCCGAGTCCCTCAGGGAGGCGGGGCTTTCTCTGGCCCCACCCTCAAGGAGATGGTCCTCGTTTAGCCCCACCCTCCTCGAAGAGGCGGGGCCTTCTCTGGCCCTCTTTTGCCCTGCCTGCAAGCGAGCGCTTCCCGCCCAGCCGGGGCTTACCTGTAAAACGACCACTTGAGGAGGAAGAGCTTGGCGGCCTTGGGGAAGCCGGTGCTGCCCTGGTAGGGCTTGAGCACCTGGCTCACGACGCCGTCCAGCCAGGCCGCCCACTGCTCCAGTGAGTTCTGCTGCTGCAGCGTCACTTTGAAGTCCTGCTCCAGCCGCTGCACCACGCGGTCCTCGCAGCGGCACACCCACGAGGCCTGCTCCTGGGACAGAGCAGGAAGGCGGGTGCCCGCGACTCAGCGGCCACCCCCGGGGCCCACCCCGCCCGGGCCACCCCACGCTCGTTGCATGCCCCGCCGGCGCTCACCTGCACATTGGCGAAGTCCACACGGTTGAGATCGCTCAGCATCTGGTTGATCTGCGCAGTGTTCTGCAGCACAGCGCGCGCCGCCTGTGCCAAGTGGTTGAGCGACGTGTAGCGACGCAGGGTCTGCGCGAAGGCGCCGGCCGCTGCCACCTGTGGGGGCCCGGGCTTGTGGTTTTCTTGGAATTCACCCACTCAGGTCCCTTCCCCCAGCCACTGTGACCTCTCCGAGCCTTTCTTTCTCCAAAAGGGAGTAAAAACCTTGTTGCTTTTGTTGGGAGATAAAAGGGTCAGGATTTTTAAACTTTGGGTCATCAACCACACAAATAATGCGTCAAAAAAAAAAAAAAATCAATGTATCTCAACACTATTATTTTTCATCAAAGCACACAAGAAGATCTGGGAGGACACTGCCCAGAAAGGGCAACGCTTCCATAACCTGCTTCATTCTGTTTGGATTATTATTCCCTTAAATGTCAGTTCTGGGAGGGCTGGAGTTTTGTCCACCTTGGTCACTGCTGTGCTCCCAGCACTTAGAACCAGGCCGAGCACACAGCAGGCGCTCAATAAATGTGTGTGTAATAAGTGAATGAATACATAAGTCTTGCTAGTTCCGAAGGACTCCCCCTGGATCCAGCTTTTAGTTTCTCCACAGACCAAGCCCAGACTTCTGTCCAGCAGACCCCAGGGGTCATTCTTCTGACATCCAGTCTTGTTAGCATTTTCAGGACTTTAAAAGCTTTTTTTTCTTTTTCCTTTTGCCAAAGAGCAAGCCCATCCCATCTGTCTCCAAACATCTTGGTAGTTAGTGACGGTGTAGCACTGATGGAGACGGCCATTATTCTGTTTCCTTATAGGTGTGGTTTTTTTTACATTTTATCTCTTTCTGAACATCTAAAGCGCTTTCTGCTGAAGCTTTCTGAAGAGAACTACCTCAAGTTTGCATTTGGTTTTTAAGATGATGGGTTGCATACAGAAATACCACAAATGGGTTGTGTCAGAAGTGGGCACCTGAGGAAGCTGGCTTGTGAAGACAACACCCAGAGCTCACTTTGAGGGGACAAAAATGGGGACGCATCTCATAGCCTTGGTCAGGAGAGGAGGCTGAGGTCCCCAGCCCCCCTAACCAGGAGGGAGGACCCGAAGCTGTGGGCCCAAGCTGGCCCCTCCGTCCCCCACCTCACACCCTCACCTTCACCCGCAGCATCTCTTCGGGGATGTTCACCATGGCGTGGGTGAGCCAGCTCTCCAGGCTCTTGGCAAAGTTCCGGATCGCTTGGGTCAAGGCACCTGGGGGCGGCAGGGGGCTGGTGGGGACTCGGAGGGAGGTGGGGCATGGGGAGCAGGGGCGGGGCGGGGCGGAGGTGGACACTCACTGGGGATGGGCCGCAGCACGTCGGGGATGAGGATCTCCACCAGGCCCTGGTACAGCACATTGTCACAGTGCTTGGTCCACTGCAGCACGGGCTCGAACTTGGAAAGGAGCACCAGGCTGGCCTTGGGCAGCCGCTTCTCAGCCTCATCGTGCCTGTGGGCACCCACCCGGCCCGGGGCATTACGAGGCTGTTCCATAGTCCTGTACCCAGGGTCAGAAAGGCCCAGCACCCTCACCCCACCCTGGGCTCAGGCAGGTACCCCCTGCCTCCTGAAGATCCCGGGGTCAGGCTGATACAGGCCTCACTGCCCCCAGGATCAGAGAGGGATCTCAGCATCCTGCACATGGGGACCCAGGCACCTAGACACTGCAGGGAGGAAATGGCTGGGTGGGGCCCGCCATCCCACACACAGAGCACCAGACTGGTACCCAGGCACACTGTGGAGGCGGCCTCAGAAGGCCACAGGGCCCCCACGAACTGTGGGGGGTCAGAAAGGAGCCCCCCACCCCCGCATGGTCTGGCCACCCCAGCCTTGAGGTCAGAGGCGCAGGTACCCAACTTCCTCCCTTCCTCCCCCGGGGGGCACTCACACGGCCAGCGGTGGCGCCTCGCTGGGCTGGCTCAGGTTGTACCTCCAGAAGGTTTTCCAGAGCGTTTCCACCAGTGTGAACTGCAGGTTCACCATGACATCAACGATGGCCTGTTGGGGAGGCCAGATGCTTGAGAGGGTGGGGCGGCAGCATGGTGCCCCCTCACCCCTGCCTGCTGCCCAGATGTCCTACCTCACAGTGTTCCCGGTATAGGACCTGGAAGGCCTTGATGTCCCCAGGTCCAATGCCCTCAGGCAGCACTTTGCCCTGGAGATCAAGCTCTGAGAAGTCAGGGAGGCTTCTTGAGGCATCTGGGGGGCAGAGAAGAAACCGTGAGCCCCTTCCAGTCCCACCTGCCCACCCCTTTCAGCCTCATCCTGAGATCCTGTTAAGTTGGCACCACTTGGCTACCAAGCTCCCCCATGACCAGCTGGGGTGATGAGGTTCAGGGAGGGCAGCTGAACCATCTTCTGGCTCTCTGCACAGCCTGCCCTGGGCCCCACCTCAGAGTCCAGGGAGCCCTCACCCAGAAACTGCTGGTACTGCTGGACCTGGGCACTGATGTCTGAGAGTCCAGTGGCCTGCTGTGGCCCCACAGCCACACCGTTGGTCATGCCCTCCATCTTCTGGATGGGTTTCAGCCTGGAGAAGGGATGGGTAGGCAATGGGATGGTGAGTTAGGCCGCCATGTCCTTCCCTGCCTGCCAGCACCCAGCCAGCCCCGCCTTCCTACCTCTGTTTTTGGGAGAAGGGCTGGCCCCGCATGGCCATGTGCTGCTGGTCCTCCATCAGCCGCAGCAGGGGCGAGCTGGCCTTGATGCGTAGGCCATAGTAGTGGTACTTGGAGTTGCCCCTGGGAAGGAGGCAGAGGGTGAGGGCTGGGCTGGGGGTGGCCCCCAATCATCCACTGGGAACTTTACATCGCACACACCTCCTCTCTCCTAGGGGGCCAAACAGAGCCCAGGGGGTGAGACCCATGTTCCACAGAGCTGGAGGTGCTGGGCTGGGAAAGCCATGAGGACTATGGGGGCCAGGAGGGGCCCCCACCTGCAGACTGAGCTCTGTGAAGATAGGACCAAAGTCGGGGGCAGGCACTTAGCAGGTCTTTGCTGACTGCTAGTTGTAACAATTTGCCAGGCACTGTTCTGAGCACTGAGCACGTGCAAAACCATGTGTTCCTCATCTCTACCCTGTGAAGGGTACTCCTAGCATCCTAGACTGACAGCTGAGGACACGGAGGCACAGAAAGATGAGGTACTCTGCCCAAGGTTCTACATGCATGCCTGCCTGCATGAGGTGACACGAAGGCCTGAACTAGGAGCTGGAACCAAGAGAAGAGCAGGGCTCAGCCCAGAAAGGTGTAGGGGATCGCAAAGGAGAGGCAGAGAAGGGTGGGCTCACAGGAGGGCTCCTTGCTCCTTCCTCCGTGAATTCACTGACTCTCAGGCCATGATTAAGCAATAACTCTGTGCAGCCCCCACACTCTCAAGGGGTGTGCATTTCAGCATCAGGAGACAGATCAGAAATGAGAAGTAACATGAAAGGCATACTGGATGGGTGCTCAGGAGAAAAACTAAGTGAGATGGGTGCCATGGAGGTAGAGGAAAGCTGATGTTTTAGTTAAGAGGGCCGGGGATATTTGAGTCAGGAGACGGGGAAAGGCATAGACAATGCAAAGGCCCTGGGGCAGGAGCATGTGAGTGTCAGAGGAACTATGAAGAGGCCAGTGGGGCTGGAGAGGAGTGAAGGGACAAGCAGAGCGGAGGACTTCAAAAACTTAGGGTGAGGGGGCGGGCCTCGCGGCCACTCGGGGCTATCAGGGGCAGGTGGCCCCACCTGGTGCCCAGCCGGGCGGGTGCGCAGGCCCATGAAGATGGAGCGGATGAGCTTGCCAAAGGAGGCGGCGTTGACGGGCTCCAGCTTCTGTTCCTGGCAGTGCAGCAGGTAGTGGCAGTACAGGGTGCTCCGTGGCAGGCTCACGCCTCGGCCGTCTCATAGTTGTCCAGGAGCCACTGGACCTGGGGCCCGAGGGGCATGCAAGAATCGGAAGAATGCTAAGAATGGCTTCCATTTCTCAAGTGCTTGTCGCTAAGTGCTCTATTTATTTCTAATTGTGGTCTTGACAACCATGCTGGCGAGGGTGTCCTGTCAACCTCGCCCATGGGAACTAAATCCAGCAGAACTCCCTAGAACTGTGCTGTCCCAGGCCGTCACCACTAGCTGCAGAGAGCTGTTAAATGAATGTGGGCGGAATGGAAAAAGCCAGTGTCAAAAGGTCACGTCAAGTATGAGTCCATTCACAGAACATTCAAGAAATGACAGTGTTAGAGAAATGGGGAACAGATTCGTGATGGCCAGGGATCAGGAATGCTGGAAGAGAAGAGGGTAAGGGAGACTTTAAAAGGTTAGCACCAGGGAGATCTTTGTGGGGACAGGACAGTTCTGCATTCTGAGTTTGATGGTGTTTTCCCAAATCTACCCATGTGATAAAAAGACACAGAAGTAGATACCCCCATATAAGACCAATTGTCAGTTTTCGAGTTAGATACTGTATTACAGTTACGTAAATTGTAACAAGTGGGGTAACTTAGGTGAGGGATCCATGGGGATATCTGCAGCTTCTGTGACCATAATTCTTTCAAGATCTTTTTTTAAAAAAAAAAAAACAACTTGGTGACTTCCTGGTGGTCCAGTGGTTAAGGATCCACCTGCCAATGCAGGGGACACGGGTTTGATCCCTGTTCTGGGAAGATCCCATGTGCTATGAGGCAACCAAGCCCGTGCACCACAACTACTGAAGCCCACACGCTCTAGAGTTCGTGCTCCACAACAAGAGAAGCCAGTGAGCTCAGAAGTCTGTGCCCCGCAACACAGACTAGGCAAAAGTCCAAGCACAGCAACGAAGACCCAGTAGAGCCAAAAATAAATAATTTTTTAAAATTCTAAAATAAAAAAATAACAACAATTCTGTTTCTGGGACTGTGAAACTCACGTTTCCAGCACTCAATAGCCTCATGTGTCCTGAGGCCTGTATACTAAGCAGCAGGCAAAGAACATATCCATCACTGGAGGATGTTCTATCAGACAGCACGGGTCTAGGGGAGCACATTTTCAGAACCCACTCGGAGGTCATGAAGTCAGTTATGGGGGTCATGACCAGCATTAAAAATTCAAACTAGAAGCCAGGCTGCTTGGGTGCATGAGGGAGGTCCTGTCTTCTGAGAAAGCTTCGGTCTTGGTAATGATGTCCACAATGGGTGGCCGTGGGAGAGGGCGGGAGTTAAACATGAGGGGAAGCCATCGCTCAGACCTCAAGCTCCTGGAGGACAAGGACCATGCCAGGACACCCCACCCACATTCACAGAGCTGATGACAAGCCCCATCAGGATTAGGCCCTAGGGCTGTTCCACAGAGCTGCCCTGAGCACAGGAAGGTTATCTCACTGCCTTCCGGATAGACACAGATCCTTGCTCCGGGTAGCTCCTGGCATGGTGGTGCCTGCATCTCCCACCCCATGCTATCTATCTGCCATCGCCAGTTACTATCAGACTCGATGACACTTCCTTGGGTAATAGCTCCAAGAGCTTCGGGCATATTAGCTGAGGCCCAGAGAGGCTGAGGAACTTGCCTGAGGCCACACAGTGAGGAGTCAACCTCTTCACCTGAGCGCCCTGGCACCAGGCTGCCCAGACTCCTGGGGATGGTGGCCGACACCCATCGCCCGGCGCCCCTGCCCAGGGCCCTCCCCACCCCTGCCTCCCCTGGGGCTGGGTGGGCACTTACGGTGGCTGGTGAGGCACGGGTGGTGTGCGAGTAGGACTGACTGGCACCGCCCAGCATGTAGCCGCCTTGGATCACATAGGTGCCTGCTCCGCCACCGCTGCCGCCACCGCCGCCCCCCACCCCCACCACTCCCGCCTCCGCTGCCGCCGCCGCCGCCGCTGCTGCCACCGCCGCCGCCGCCGCCACTGCTGCTGCTGGCTCCATTCCCACTGCTGGTGGAGCTGGCGACAACCTGGCTGCCAGACACGTACATGGGCACAGAGCCGCTGCTGGCCACCGCCTGGGAAGTGGCAGGGGTGCTGACCTGGGCAGCTGTGCCCGCGGCCTCATAGTAGCTAGTGCCTGCCGTCTGCGGGTACAGAGGCGTCTCAGGGTAGGAGTAGGTACTGGAGCGACTACAAAAGAAGTAGAGGGCGGGAGACAGGGGATAAGAGCTGGGTGGCCCAGGGGCATAAGGAGGGGGGGCCTGCAGTGGGGGGAAGGGGGAGCAGGGCAGCAAATAGCTCCATGCACTGCACACCCCCTCAGTGCCTGATGGGCAATTCTTCACTGAATCCTCAAAGCAGTCCCGTGACTTGGGAGTCGCCGCTTCAGCCGTGAGGAACTGAGACTAGAAGACCTGAGTAACTTGCAACGGGCTAAACACTTCAGTCGCTCAGAAAACAAACTATTGAGAGAATTCCCTGGCAGTCCAAGGGTTAGGACTCCTTGCTCCCACTGCTGGGGGGCCTGGTTGGGGAACTAAAATTGCTCAAGCCTGGTGGTGCAGCCAAAAAAAAAAAAGACCAGCAACTATTGAAGGCCTGCTTGGGCACTGTTCTAGGTATGCTGGACCCAACAGAGGACACGAGAGAAAAGGCCCCACCCTGGAGTCCGGGGGAGGTTAATGTCCTAGCAAGGGAGCCAAGGGAGAAGCCAAGTGCAAAGGTAAACTGAGGGCACTGTGGAAGGTGGCACATATCAAGGGACACGAGGCGCAGAAGTGGGTGGGAAAAGTGAGAGCTCTACTTCCAAATCCACTGGCTGCCACCGTGAGGGGCTGGTCAGTGACGACTATTAAGGCGCACATGTGTTTCGCTTTGACCCAGCGACCCATCCTGCCCTGGAGAGGTCTCCAACTATTCGGTCATATGAACTCAAGGCTGCAAATCGTAGCAAGAATAACATGGATGGATGGGGAGGTGGGGGTGGGGTGTTGTCTATCTTTACTGGGATGTCAAGTTAAAAGCTGATGAAATCCTACGTGGGGGTGAGAGAGGAGGAAGGTCTTGAGGTCCCACCAAAGAACAAGGTCCAGAATGTTCCATTAGGTGAACAAAAGAGGCAGGGAGGAGTATGGATGATACTTTGGGAAGAAGGGAGAGCTCGCATGGCATTTCATTATCTGTATCTGCCATTCATCGGGGTGGAGGGTGTGTGGACAGGGGGCAGCCACCTCACTAAACATGGTTGGATACAGGCTTGGTTTTTGAGCCCTCTCAATCCCCTGGAGAAGGAAACGGCAACCCACTCCAGTATTTTTGCCTGGAGAATCCCATAGACAGAGGAGCCAGGTGAGCTACGGTCTGTGGGGTCGCAATGAGACATACAACTAAAGCAACTTGGCTCGCACGCACAATGTACTAGTCATTTGAAAACATAAGCTGGGCTTCCCTGGTGGCTCAGTGTATAAAGATCTGCCTGCCAATACAGGAGACATGGGTTTGATCCCTGGTCTGGGAAGATCCCAATACAGGAGACATGGGTTTGATACCTGGTCTGGGAAGATCCCTTAGTTGCTGTGGAGCAACTAAGCCCATGTATCACAACTCCTGAGCCTGTGCTCTGGAGCTCAGGAGCTCTAGAGCATGCTCCACAAGAGAAGCTACTGCAACGAGAAGCCTGTGCATCGCAACCAGAGTAGCCCCCTCTTGGCACAGCTAGAGTAAGCCCAAGCAGCAATGAAGACCCAGTGCAGCCAAAAATAAAGAAATAAAAGTAATTATTAAAAACATAAGCTAAAATGTTAAAATCCAGAAAGGGAGGGAGGCCCGTCAGGAGTGTCCTTGGCCCAGAAGGTGCTGAAGGATGCTGGGGAAGGGAGTACCACGGGCCTCCCAGGGCAGCAAGAAGAGCAACTAGGGTGGGGGTGGGGGGCATGGCCACTCCTGGTGTACAGCATCACCCATTAGACCCCAGGATGCAGCTCTTGTTCACTGTGTACTGGTTCACACATCTATGTAGTCAACATCCATGGCACGAGTGACTGCAGAAGTGTGTGGCCTGAGCCAGTACTGCTAAGTGTCCCAGCCACCCCTCTGGCAGGAACCAAAACCAGCCCAGCACCCTACCTGCAACACTGTGCTCTCAGAAAATGTTGCTATGGCAACTGTTTGCTGAATGACTACAGGAATGAATGTCTGTTTCTTTATCTACCTCGATCACCTGATACGAAGAGCCGACTCACTGGAAAAAACCCTGATGCTGGGAAAGATTGAGGGCAGGAGGATATGGGGATAACAGAGATTAAGTAGATTAGACAGCATCACTGACTCAGTGGACATGAGTTTGAGCAAACTCCGGAAGACAGTGAAGGACAGGGAAGCCTGAAGTGCTGCAGTTCATGAGTTTGCAAAGAGTCAGACACGACTTAGCAACTGAACGACCACAACTGGACACAAGCTAAACAGGGCCAAGGATAGAAGCCCAGGGGGTGTGGCTTTAGTCAGAGCAGGAATCCAGACCAGCAAAGGGCTGGAAACGTGGAAACGACCCACTGTGAGGGAGAGAGAGAAGATATGATGCCCTCAAGGAAGTCATACAGTGGAAGAATCTGATGGTAACAGCAGACTCTGTGTGATCACTCACACACTATAGTCACAGAGGGAAGAATTGAATCAGAAGCCAAACAGACCAGGGAGAGGCAGAAGAGCCCTTGGGGGACCCTCAGGAGCTAGGCTCCTCTCTGGAATGTCCTCTGTGGCCCCCGCCAGCACTGGTCACCTGCACAGATGAGAGCCAGGCAGTGCGGGAAATAAATCAGCAGAACCATGAGGTCTCTGGATGCTGTAGACCATGACTCAGGGGCCAGAGCCCCACACCCACAGCAACAGGACCCAGGGATCAAGTCATTCCATGAGCTAATCCACCCCCAGAGTCATGCCCACAGGGACAGGTGGTTGGGACATGAGAAAGACATCAGGCAAATGCAAAGAAAGTCAGTGAAACTTCTCAAAACTCAAACAACTCGCGTGTCCCTGGGATTCTCCAGGCAAGAATACTGGAGTGGATTGTCATGCCCTTCTCCAGCAGATCTTCCCAACCCGGGGATCAAACCCGTGTCTCCTGCGTCTCCTGCCTTGGCAGGCGGGTTCTTCAGCACTAGCGCCCCCTGGGAAGCTGAATGGACAACTAGAATAACTCTAAGTCCTGAATTATTACTGTGGAGAAGGGGAGACAGAAGGTGGTGGTGTGTGGAAGATCCCCAGCAGGGAGCCAGAGCCAAGGTTAGGGCAGGCCTGGGGCTGACATATGCCTGATATGGCAGGTACTGAGGCTGAGCTGTGTACAGCACCAGAGAGTGGAAGTCATCTACGTGCTAGCTAGGGGTGACTGGCCATATGACATTCATGCTGCGACTGAGCAGTGGAGTTACACATGGTGATTAAAGAAGGTAACCGAGACCCACACGAAGAGCTCCAAGCTATGTGGCAGGGGAAGAAATAGGGGACAGAACACGCTGCTTCTATTTCTCAACACACAAAGCAGGTAACTTCTATTCTCAGAGTATCTCAGGGAGGAAACAAAGAAATGGGGTGCAGCATCTCCTCTGGGGCAGGGTTGGGGATCAGGAGTAAAGATTCTTTTTCACTGTTTAACGGTCCCTACTCATTAAAAATTTTATCTTGTAAAATTAAACTTCTTTTCCTTTTTGCAATTTCTTTTCGGGCCATGTCTTGTGACATGTCAGATCTTAGTTCCCTGATCAGGGATCAAACCTGTGCCCCTGGCATTGGAAGCGCAGAGTCTCGACCATTGGACTGCCAGGGAAGTCCATGTTTTTTGTTTTTCGCAAAGAACCAGGCCCCCTCCCTGACTCCAAAGCCTGACGCTATGCTGGAATGCCTTTCCCAACATGCCAGGGTCCCCTCTGCTTCACTGTTATCGCCTGTTTTCACCTTGAAGGCTAGCTGGTCTGCCAGAGACTGGGGGCTTCAAGTTCTGGGAAGGGATCCTGAGCAGACCCATGCTCCTCCTTCTGTCCCTCCCCCACCCCCCACCCCACTCACATGGCACTCGCCGTGTAGCTGTTATCGCCACCCTCCACGTACTGCACTTGGCTGGGGTACACGTGTGGGACCGGCACCTGCTGGAGCTGCTGCACCTGGCGTGGGAGGAAGGGGACACAGAGGGTCAGGGGTGGGCTGGCTCCCCCACCTCCCTGCTTCTCAAAGTCTGGCAGCTGGCCAAGCTCACGGGGACTCCCAGGTCTCCGGCTGGGAGGCTGTACTTTGGGGCTCTCTCAACACCCTGGACAGGGCCAGGGCTGGGAAGGAGGCACAGCAGTGTCAGGAAAAGCCAGGTCTCTCTGCTTGGACTGGGGACAGCAAGGGTAGGGTTGAGGTGAGGTAGGTGGAAGGGACCCCAGACAGGGCCCTACGACGGACATGAAAGCTGAACCCCAGCGGCAGAGCCAAGTTCTGGTACAAGCCTGACGTTCAGGCCGGAGCAGGGAACTAGCCATTGCTGCAGGCGCCTGCAACAGGGAGGTACCCCTGCCTATGGGGGCGGGGCCTAGGTGCACAGGATGCAACGGGCGGAGCCGGGACGAGGGCTGGGGCCCCATTGGTGGGAAAGAATTTGGAACTACTGACAAAGCAGGGCGGGGGCGGGGCCTGGTTCCCCACCCATCCCCCATCCCAGTCGGTAGGGGCAGAGCCTGGGACCAGGGGCCCGCTTTGGTAGGGGGCGGAGGGGGGCTAATCAGAGATGGGTCCCCAGGCTGTTTGGGTGGAGGTGGGGTCTAAAGGGCCTGCGGGGCCGGGCGCGGGCCGGGGCCGGCGGATCCCGCCCCCGCCCGCCCCTCGCACCCCCCGCCCGTGCGTCCGCCACCTACTTTGAGGGCCGTGGCGGCCGTGCCGAACACTAGCACCTGGGGGACTCTCTGGATCCTGACCCTCTGGTCGGGGCTGGCTCGGGCCGGCAGCCCGGGTAGTGGCTCGAGGACCACTTTCTGCTGCGGCAGGAGCAGGTGCGGGGGCAGGAAGCCCACCAGCTCCACCCACTGCTCGGCGCCCGGCTCGTAATGGGGCGGCAGCGGCTCGGGGCTGCCTAGCTGCGGGGCCTCCCCGCGGCAAGCTGGCGGTTCCGGGGCCAGCGCACCCGGCCCGGGCCCAGGCGTGGGCGGCCGGGGGCGGCGGCGGCTCCGGTGGCGGCGTGGGCCAGGGCTCTTGCTGCTCTGCCTTCCTAGCGGGAAACTGACTGCCTGAGCACTGGAGGACAAACAGAGACACTGCGGGGTCACCGGGCCGGCAGCGGGCGGGTCTCCAGGCCTCCACCGCCCACCGGGCTGCTGACACTAGGCAGCAACCCGACCAGAAGACCCCCACCCGGTGTCAGGGAAGGGACAATCCAGAGCTCTCTCTTAGCAAAGCCTGGGCCCTGAACTGCCCGGTGCTGGCAAAGAGGAAGGCTTGAGGCCCATGGTTGGAATTGGAGTCCAGGGTGGGGCTGGGTTTCTCAAGGTTCCAACTGCCTCCCCCACCCAGACCCCCAAGGGGGCTCCATTCCCCTCCCTGCGGCCTGAGGGGCCTGCACCTTTCCCCACCCCACCCCGCGACTGAGCCCCAGTTTACCCGGAGGCATGTGGGGGAGACACACACCTCTTGAGCCACATGGACCGGCTGGAGTCCTTGCACCGTAAGCTGCTGCACGGGGCCAGCTTTGGGCACCTGTGGAGTGGCCTGAACCACCGACCTCTGCGGGGAGGGAAAGGCAAGTCAGACTGAGACAGCCATGGCCAGCATGGCTGCCCGCTTGTCCTCAAGCGCCACCCCCTGTCCCCAGCACTGGCATCAGTCTTTCTCCAGCTTTTCACTGCTGGCCCCACACCATGTGGCTTCCAGGTTCCTTACCAGGTTGACTCTGGGCGCCATGGAGAACCCAGGCTCTACCAGGTGAGGCTGACAGGAAGTAGGACTGAGAGCTGAACTTGGAGCTGACCGAGGTGGGTCCCTGCTCTCCACCCCCACTGCCTACATGGTCAGCCGGCAGGTCCTCACTTCCAGGCTATGGCGAGGACGCCAGCATTACCCTCAGGACAGAGTGAGGGACAGAAGCTGGGAGGCGGGGGAGCAGCTAAGTGATGAACCCAGGGCTAGATTCCGAGGGGCTGTGGTGCCTGGCTGGAGAATATCTGTTGAGTCCCTTCAGGGTGGCGTTTCTGCTTTCCTCCAGGGAGAGGATCTTTGGCTTTCATCTGGTTTTCTGAGGGGGCTGGGAACCACCCCCCAGATGACAGACAACCCTTGCCTTATAACCTGCTCTGGCCACGGTGGCTGGCAGCTCAGAGTGAGGCCTCCTCTGGAAGATGGGGCATGGACTTAACAGGTTGAGGCCTCTTCCTGAGCCCCTTTGGGGGCAAGCCAGGACTTGGCCTTGGGATTGCCTCCAGGCAAATGGGCCTGGTGATACCAAGGTTGTTTCTTGAAGCTGTTTCCAGTGCCTATTCAGTCTGAGGTGCTTTCCACAGCAGCCCCAACCACCTAGCTCCCTGGCCCTCAGGGCAGAAGCCAGTATTGAGATGAGAAGGTAGAGTCTGGAGACAAGCAGAGCTGCTTGCCGCAGGCCCCGGTGGCCAGCTAGGGCTCTACCCCCACCGGCTTCCCCACCACCACCCCAACAAACAGCTGTAGGAGGATGCAGAGGCCGCTGGGCCGGCACCCTTGCCCCTGACACTGCCCGCCTTGGCCTGGCACCTCTTGGGTGACGGGGACACTCTGCTGGACACCATGGACTTGCAGCTGCTGTGGCACTGTGCCCGTGGGGGCCCCGGCTGTCTTGCTGGAGGAGCTGTTGGCCTGCACTGGTGACCGCTGCAAGGGAAGGAGAAACAGAGTGTGTGGGGCAGCCGGGCCCTGACAAAAACCCTGTCCCAAGAGCTATTCGGGAAGGACAATGGCCGGGGGAACGTCTCCCAGCCACCTAAGCTGATAACTGTCCTGGGCGTCCAGACGCCTGGTCCCTCCCACAGCCCAAGGGATCCCACGGCAAGGCTCAGAGTTCAGCCCAAAGATGCTGGGGAGGCCCATCTTCCCCAGCAAGAAGGGTGGGGACTTTGGCCTCCGCTCAGCGGCCCCCAGCGGCCTCCATCAGCAGCTGGACTGCAGCCCTGAGGTGAGAAAGGCTAGGTCTGGGCGTCCCCACTTTCCAGATGAGTTGTGAAGGCGCAGAAGGGAAGGGACGTGTGCAGGGCCACACAGCTGTGAGTGGTGGCACCAAGTGCTGACCCTGAGTGGGCCGGCTGCAGAGCCCCCATCAGCTCTGTGTTATAGTAGATGAGGGGTAGATATTATTACTTGTTTCATGCCTAGAAAACTCTGGGCTCAGAAGGCTCTGAGGGCCTCCCCAGAGTCCCCAGGACTGGGACCTCAAAGTCTGACTGCTGACACCCATGCTCCCAGCCATCCACGGCTCGCCTGCCTCCACACCCACGTGGAAATTAGGGGTCCTAAGTATTCACGCTATGGTTGGAAGAGGGCCACTTTGCTTCCTGGGATGCAGGGCCCAGAGCTGGAACTTTGAGATCCATTCTGGCCCAGGAGAGAAGGTGCCTCCTCCTGGAGCCAACTCAGCTCAGAGCCAGCAGAGCAGAGTCCAGCGGCCGAGCCCTCCTCACCCAGGCTCAATGGGGACTTCAGAGGAGAGAGTCCTCATTCCTTTGGGGAGGGGGCGGGGAGGATGGCTGAAGGAGCCACCACCTACCTCGGGGGGTGAGTGCACTTGCTGGGTGCCGTGCACGGTCAGGGGAAACCTGGCCGCCCTTGCCGCCCGGGGCTGTGCTCTGCACCACCAGACGCTGCGTGGGGGAGAGCCTGGAGCGAGAAGAGAGAAGGACCATAGTTCACTGACAGTGACCTGTGTGCATGGAGGTTTTTTTTTGCTCTTCTCGAGGCATGTGGGATCTGAGTTCCCGGACGAGGGATCGAGTTCCTTGCATTAGAAGTGCAGAGTCTTAACCACTGGACCACCAAGGAAATCCCCTGGCCTGTGTGTTTTTAATGTACACCTGTGCTGTGCCAGGGGCTTCCTGGTGGCTCAGTGGCAAGAGCCCACCTGCCAATGCAGGAGATGTGGGTTCGTTCAATCCCTGGTTCGGGAAGATCCCCAGGAGAAGGAAATGGCAACTCACTGTTCTTGCCTGGGAAATCCCACGGACAGAGGAGCCTAGTGGGCTACAGTCCACGGGGTCGCAAAAGAGTGGGACATGACTGAGCGACTCAACAACATGCTGAGCCAGGTGCTGTCTTAGCGCTGCCTGCTTCCTGGCCCCTGGACTTGCCCAGACAGTCCCAATGCATGGTGGCTCCCACATTCCAGAGGGTTACAGCGAGGCTTAGGGCAGCAGAAGCACTTGCCCAAGGTCCTGGAGCCCATACTCAGCAGAGCTGCACTTTTTCCCAGGGAGCCTGGCTCCACGGGCCTCAAAATGTGCTCCCACCCTGGAGACTGGGCAGGACTTTGTCCCAGTCCGTGCCAGACCCCAGCAACCGCTGTGCGGCCTTGCAACCCACAGATCACCGTGCACTTGCTCCTGGTGCTGGGCTCTTGGTTCCTAACTGGCTTTGGGTTCTCTGCTCTGGAACATCAGGGTTGGACCCACCAGCCGTGTTCCTGTCAATCCTCAGGTCTCTCTGTTAAGATGACTCCTGTACCTCCTTCTTGCCCCATGGGCCCCTGACTGACACGGGGCCTCACTAGCCACCCCAGGATAGGCCCCGCATCCTCGAGGCTGGTGCGGGCAGATCTGAACAGGCTACGGGGGTTGGTTCTATACCCTGGGGAGGCTCTGAGAGCAGGGCGTAGGGGCCAGAGGCGGGGAGCTTACCTGCTGGGGCACCGGGATGTTGGTGAGCTGGAGGGGTGACACGTGGCCCGGCTTGGCCTGCACACTTGTCTGGACCAGTAGCCGCTGTGGGGAAAGGAGGAAAGACCTGAACCGGGCTGGTTTCTCCAGGGAGGCCTGGCTGGGGTGGGGGAAAGGCAGGGTGGAGGGGTAGTGATTTTTTTTTTTTTTAGCAGTGAGTATCTTGATAAGAACAGGTGAGCAGATGGTTCCAGCAGCAGGACTAGGGGGTGGGGGGAAGCAAGGTCGCTACGGCCACAGCCTCACTGCCTGTGTGGCGTGCTCTCTGTCCACCCCGGGGGCAAGGCGTGTCCTACCTGCGGGGTGTCCTACCTGCTGGGTGCCCTGCACCTGCTGAACCACCTGAGTGGGGACTCCGGTCTGGCTAGCCGTGGAGCCCGGGCTGGCCTCTGACACAGTCTCGCTGGCCCGCATGGCACCCTCTGTAGGGAAAGGTCACCAGGTCAGCTCTGCCTGCTGCCTCCAACTCCACCCTGAGCCTGAGACCATCGAGATGGATGCTGCTGCCTGAAGCCAGCTCCAGATGAGGCTAGGCCTCTCCAGGAATCCTGCCTGGCCCCCGGCCAGCCCCAAGACTGCCCATTGGAGTGGGCTGTGGGCCACAAGGACCTATAATCTTTAACACCCATTAGCAGCCATCCCCCCTCCCTTCATTGTCCTGAAGTTAGTGTCCAGAAGGGTTGATTGACAAGCCTTGACTAGTGTCCAGAAGGGTTGACTGACTCCAGATGCAGTGGAGACTTGGGGAGATGAACTCCTTTGCCCAGCAGGCAGGACTGTGGACCATCACCGACCCCATCAACCCCACCTCCCAGGGGTTCCACAGCCCTGGAAAGCATGAGGACCACCTGCCTTGAGGTGACCCCTGGCTTCCCAGGAACGGAAGCTGGTCAGAGGAGTGACCCCAGAAAGTTTCACCGCCCTGCTGTCAAACACCTCCTCCTCCCTTGCCACTGTTAGAGCCTCCCTGTCCTCCATGGGGGTGGGGCACGAGATGGGGGGTGGGAAAGGGGCAGCAGAGGGCTTAGAGCTAGGCGGGCAGGTACTCACGCTGACAGGCAGCAGAGAAGAGGCAGTCATAGAACATGGTGCCCCCCTCCCGCCCCCAGGCCCTGCCCGTCCGTCCCCAGGAGCCTGCCCAGCACTCCTTGATCCTTGCCACCTCTCCAGGAACAGCAGGGTGCGCGGGCGGCTTTATACCTGCAGCCTTGGGGAGCTAATCCCCCAGCGCTCCTGGCAGTCCTCTTGGGATAAACATACTTCCCTCCCAGCCCAAGTGGGGCCTTTGAGGGGCTGGGGCTATGCTCTGGGGTCAAGAGGGAGGCTGGTACCCAAAGATGCTATCAGGAAGGTGCAGGTCGGGTTTCATGCACATTTTGCTAAGTGATTAGCAGGGGAGAAGAGGGGGAGGGGCATGGGGCGAGTGTCCCCAGAGGCATTGTTTAGGAGACCCTTATCCCAGCTGGGTCACCAGCCACCCCCACCCCTTTTGTCGCCTGGTTATTCCCAGTAGTTTCAGAGGTGGGGTGCGGCTGGGACCAGAGTCACAGGCCAGGCCTAGGCTGAGGCCCCAAAGGCAGGGGGATGCAGACTCAGGCATGTGGGTAAAGAGGCATGTGTCTGAGCTGGGGGCCTATGGAGAAACCCAAGAAAGCACCCAGTCCCCATGGGGACCCCGGCACACCTGGGTGTCCATGGCCCAAGGGACAGTGCCTGACCCAGGAGGCCCATGGCAGGTTCAGCCTGGCTCAGGGTGGGCAGTGAGTTGGGGGCTTCTCCCGCCCCCTCCAACACCCTGGTACTCTAATGAAAAGGACAAGGTTGGTCCTTGAGTGGGGATCTGGAGTAGCTGGAGGCCTGGGGACTTGCTGGGATCCAGCATCACCTGGGACAAGGAAGCTCCGGGAGGCAGTCTTGCCCATCTCCTGCCTCAGGGGTGGCCCTCAAGGCTGGAACCCCCATCCTGGCCAGGCTGCACCACAAGGATGAGCAGGTGAGATTCTACAGTCTACTCTTTAGACGAAGGGCTTCCTGTGGCCAAGGTGGGACCCTGCCACAGTGTCTTACCCTGGCTGTGTGTGTGCTCGTGTGTGCCTGGGGGACCCTGAGTCCACGAGCATCAGCATCTGTCTGCAAGCTCCACTTTGCACATGCGCACAGGCCAGAGAGGGCCCTGCCATCTCAAATCTCTAGCCAGGAAGCGGCAGCTGATTTCCTGTGCCTCGATCTGATGAGTGTCTCTTCCTCCCTGGCCCCTGCACTTACTTCCTCACTGAGACCTACTCTGGCCTCACAGGCCACTTTGAGCTGCTTGGGAGAGGATGGAGGGAAGCCTGAGAGGCTGGACTCCAAGACGGGACCCAGGTCACCACGGACCACAGATGGGGCCGTCTGTTCCTCTTCCTCCTGATCCTTCACTCCTGTCCTGCCAATGATTTCAGTCAAAGGCTCACTGGGAGGGGAGCCTGTAGATTCCTGATGCCCCCAGGGCCTTGGGTCCCTTGTCTGTCCCGACCTCAGTTTCCCCATCTATGCTTGGGGACACTGATAAACACCTTCCGGGTCCCTCTTCTTGATGCAAGTCTTGGACTTCCGGGGCTTCAAGTGAGACAGAACCAGGGAAGAGAGGCTGGACATGATCCCTTCTTCAGTCCAGCCCTACCTCCTTCCACCGGCTTAGTCTCATCTTTCTAGGGATGGCCGGCAGGACTCACAAGGTCTTCCTTCCACTTGGGTTTCGGGTGATAGCCTGGTGGCCTCTGAGGATGGGGACTTCTGGATCTAGAGGATTGTTCCTAAGCTGGAAATGTGAGCTTCCTTCCCATCACCTCCAAAGTCACCTTAGGGCAGAGCTCCTGAGGACTGGGCGAGAGGAGCTGCTTCTACAGCGGCGGCGCTCCTGGCTGGCTTCCAGTCTGGGCTCCAGGTCTGGCTCCCGGGCCCCGCCCTGCCTCCTGCCTGCAACTCCCTGGGTCCCTGCTCAGCTCACATTGCTTCTGGCTCGGGAGGAGCCCCAGGCACCTTGCTGCAGCCTTTGCTGGTGTTAGTTACACCCCCACCTCCACCCCCAGGACCGGTTCACGTGGCCCAGAGGCCACCCTTAGATAAAAGGGACACTAAGGGCTACAGAGGAACCCTCAGAACTCACTGCCAGGGGTGGGGGAGGGGTCAGCCAAGCCACAGGAGTCCTCACAGTACAAATCGAGGAAGCAGTGCCCGGTAACCATTCCAGGGACAGGCCTGCTGCTAGCAGAACCAGGAGCAGAAGGGACAGGCAGTTCCCCAGGGCCACTGGGAAAGATAATGAGGCCACTGCCTGACCAAAGAAGAGATTCACACCCACAACTGGTCACATCACCACCGCAACCCATCCACACTGAATGCCCCACAGCACAATGGGGACCAGGAGAGGGGGTAACGAAGGCTTTGACCAGTAGGCACTGGGGCCTCCCTGAGGGTGGAGGAGGGGGGTGCTGGGAGGAGCTGGAGAAGACAAGGGAAGAACGGAGACGGGCTGGGACTTGGGGGATGCTGGGGTCTGCAGTCGTGCGTCCATTCCAGACCCTTGTTCTGGGGACCCCAGACATGGCAAGCAGCAAAAGCCAGCACTCAGGAGGTCCAAGGCCAATAAGATGCCGTGGAGGCTGTGAAAAGTCCTCTAGCAGCGACAGGCAATCCCTCCTGCCTGCTCTCGGCTGCCCAGAGGCCCCGAGATGGGATGGGAGCGCTGAGTTGGGTCAGGTCAGCATTCATGAGGGATGAGCCACCAGAAGGTCTGGGGTGGGAGAGCTCCAGGCAGAGGGCAATGAGAGTGCCAAGGCCCAGAGATGAATTGAGCCAGGAAGGTTTGTGGAGCCACAGGAAGGCCAGTGGGGCTGAAGCAGGAATGTGGGGGGAAGGTTGATACACAGGTGGGGCTGGGTGGCCAGCAGGCCTGGATGGCCAGAGTCAGGAGGTTGGATATTTGTCAGTAGCGGCGCAGGGAGTGTGGAGCTGGTCCCTATCACAGGAATCCAGATCTCCTAGGGGCAAGAAAGGCCAGGCCAGGCTTTCCCAGAGGGTGTCCCCAGGGACCCCTGCTTTGGAATAATCCAGGTTGAGCTGGGACATGATGGAATCAAATCAACAGTTATCAAGAGGCTCCCTCTGGTTGCTGTTGGGGAGGACTGTGAAGGGTGGGTCTGAACAGAGGCTGGAGCCAGGGAGGTGGGAGAGGTGGTGGGTTCTGGTTGAATTTAGGACAGGGAGCCAAGGATGGGTAAGACAGAGGACCTCCCTGGTAGTCCAGTGGTTACGACTCTGCACTCCCACTGCAGGGGCAGCATGGTTTCGATCCCTGGTTGGGGAACTAGGATCCTGCATGGCACGCCATGTGGCCAGGAAAAAAAAAAGTATGGGTAAGATAGGAGTCAAGACTGACCCAGGCCTGGGGTTGGGGGAGAGAGAGGGTGATATTTACTAGGACAAGGAAGTCTCTAAGGAGGCCAGATTTGAAGAAGGAAAGAAATTCCAGACTGCCATCAGGCCATGCTGGTTTGAGAGGTCTGTGGAACCACGTGGATGGGTCACAGGTGGCAAGGACTCAGGGCCAGGTCCCTGGGTACTGATCTCAATGTGGGCATTGTCGTACAGAGGTGGCATCAGAGGCTGAGGGACAGGACAAGGCCCTAGAGCAGAGAGGAGGCCTCAGCTGATGAGGTCGTGGTGCACAAGGTCAGGGACATGAGGAGGAAGGAGCAAGGGGGAACAGAGATGGGGAGGCAGGGAGGTGGGCAGAGACCAAAGCAGGAGGGCATCTCTTGAGGGGCAGGGGGAGGGGGAGAAACTGTCACGTGCTGCCCAGAGGCCAAGGAAGAGGAGAATTGAGGGTGACCATTGGATTGACAAGATGGGGGCCATGGGTGATCCTGCCTGGGACTCTGGGGTTAAGGAGACAGAGCTCTGCGTGAAGGGGCAGAGACTAAGGAAGGGCGGATGAATTCTTTGAGGAATTCTGACTTAAAGGGAGGGCTTCCTGGGTGGCTCAGTGGTAAAGAATCCACCTGCCAATGCAGGAGATGCAGAAGACACGAGTTCAATCACTGGGCTGGGAAGATCCCTTGGAGAAGGAAATGGCGACCCATTTCCGTATTCTTCCCTGGGAATGCCATGGACAGAGGAGCCTGGTGGGCTATAGTCCATGGGGTTGTAAAGGGTCAGACATGAGTTAGTAACTAAACAAACAACTAAGGGAAGAAAAAGGGGCAACAGCAGTAGGAGGTGCAGGGCCTGGGGGCCCTGGTTAAAGTGGGAGCTGCTGTATTTTTACAAGCAGGTAGAAAAGATCTACCAGAGAGGGACTAAGTGATGAGGCTGGGACGGCAGAAGTCCTGGAGGGGGCAGCCTGGAACTGCCATGGGGCCACTTCCCCCTTCCAGCAGCAGGAAAGCAGAGCTGGTGGGTGCAGATGGACCCTGGGCGCTGGGAGGCCGGGTGGGTGGGAGATGGGGTCCTTCTTGTCACCTGATGATGCCTTGTGCGCAGGGAGGTCGGGGAGCAGGGTGGGGGGTTAAGAACATGGAATGAGAGGGAGCTGCTAGAGGTGAGGGTGCAGCCGGGGGCCTGGGTTTTTCAGAGTGGGGAGGATGCTGGTGAGGATACTGGGCAGCGCTGAGAACCCCCTGTAGATGTGGCCCGGCGACCCTGGCCACATCCTGGGCCTGGCCTCTCTCTGTACTTAGCTGACTCTCATATGCCAGCCCTCCTCCACACCAGTCTGTGTTGCAAAGAGTCACTGTCCCAACCCCCCGCCCTCCGCCTCGTGCCCCCTGCCCCGTGCCCCCTGCCCTCCCTGGGGACCCTGACACTGCCGGGAGCCTCCAGGACACTGCCGGGGCCCAGCTGCTTCCATCGTGGTCCCACGGGCCATGACAGTTGCCACCAGTTTTGACTCATTGTCCTAGGGTCAAGTTAATTGACCTGCACCTTCCACAGCCTCCCAGAATGCCCTTAGGGTCCCCACCACTTCCTTTTCCACTGCGGAAAGACCGGGGCCAGCCTCCCCTCTACACAGGGAACATCAGAAACCACTAAAGACGCCCAGTCCTGTCCTGAAAGCTGCCTGTTGTTGTTGGGTTTTTGGCCGCACCATGCAGCATGTGCGATATTAGGATCTTAGTTCCTCAACTAAGGATGGAAGCTGTGTTCCCTGTAGCAGAAGCGCAGAGTCCTAACCACTGGACCGCCAGGGAAGTTCATCTGAGCTCCACCTTCTCCCTCAGGAGAGTGACCACCTGTCCTGCCTCTCTGCTTCTACTTCCCTCTGCTCAGCCCGTCCCCATTCTAGAGGAAGCGGCAGAGGGAAGAGGCTCTGAGGCAGGAACCATGGGTACCAAGGCCCAAGCTTCCTGGTCATTTGCTCCACAGCCTTGGGGGGTGGCTGCAGCAACAAACAGGATCCCCTGGCCACATCACACACTCACAAACTCACCCAACCAAGAGCCCTGCTTGGCCCAAGTCTTGTCAAAAATGAACCGGAAGGGAGGGGGAGCAGCCCCTCCAGACCTCCCAGTGGACCTCCCTGAACTGCAGCTGGGACCAGCTCACAGGCAGCCCCTGAGATCAAAACTGTTACTTGTTTTTAAAAATTTTGACTGTGTTGGGTCTTGGTTGTACTGGCTGCGCAGGCTCCAGAGTGCTCAGGCTTAGCTGCCCTGCTACCTGTGGGATCTTAGTTCCCCGACCAGGGCTCGAACCTGGGTCCCCTGCATTGTAAGGTGGATTCTTAACCACTGGACCACCAAGGAAGTCACTTGAAGTTGTTACGGTCCCTTTATAGATGATAGCTGAATGCTCCCCCTCCAGTTCCAGCAGGCGTTTGCAAACTAACTCCACTGCCCAAGTCTTTCATTGAGTGGCATCTTACTTGAGGACAGAGACAGAACCAGCTCAAAGAGCTGCCCTGGCGGGGAGGATTTGGGGGTACAGAGTCCTCCCTGCTTGCTGTGACTACTTCTTCCCCAGAAAGTGAAAAAGTCAACGTGTTAGTCGCTCAGTCGTGTCCGACTCTTTGGCGACCCCATGGACTGCAGCCCGCCAGGCTCCTCTGTCCATGGGCTTCTCTAGGCAAGAAGACTGGAATGGGTGCCCATGCTCTCCTCAGGTCTTCCGACCCAGGGATCAAACCCGGGTCTCCCACACTGCAGGTAGACCGTTTACTGTCCTGAGCCACCAGGGAAGCCTTCCCCAGAGACATCCCGCAAATCCCACCTGTGAACCTGAGATAGTCAAAAGCTGCCTTCCAGGTGATCAGCACAGTAAGTGATGATGAGAGGGCTCCGGGATGCCCCCACATCCAGAAGGCTAGGCTCCCACAAACTCCTGCTGGAGTTGTTCACAGGGTGCCCTGGCTCCGAGCACGCGTCCACTTACCGGAGACGGTGACCACGATGTACTGCTGGGACGCCGGGGACGGGGTGGGTGCGCCCGGCCGGTTGCGAGGGCGTGGGGGCAGCCGGGAGCTCTGTCACATACGGCTTCTGGCTGCCCGGTGGCTGTGCCTGGGGCTGCGGATTCTGCAGCTCGGTGACATACTGGGGCTGGGGGTGGCGGCGGTGGCGGGGGGCTGGGGGGCTGGGGTGCCGCAGAGGGCGGTGGTGGCGGCTGGGCTTGTGGCGGAGCCTGTGGTGGCTGGGATGGTTGCGGGGCCGCCTGTAACTCAGTAACGTATGCTTGTGTTGCCATGCCAACAGTGGGGAAAATGATAATAAATAAGGCTTTTTTTTTTTTTTTTTTTGCTTGCTTGGGAAGAAGGAGGGAGGGAGGAGAGAGAAGAGGAGGGAGAAAAAGAAGGAAAAACAAGAATTAATCTACAGGCAGAGGAAACCAGGGACAGCTCCTGGCTCCCCAGAGACACGTTTGGGTTCATCAGCAACTTAATTACATCCCGAGGCTGGTGGAAAGATCTAACCAACCCGTTGCTGCATGGCAACTGAGGATGGACCAGGGCTGGTCTGCGCCTCTTCCACTCACCCCGACCCAGGATTCCTGCCTTCTTCCTTCACAGGATTGAGCACCTGGGGGACCGCTGGGCTGGGAGACCTCCGACTTTTGCCCAGAAACAAATAATACAGTTCTCCTGAGGGTGCCTGCAGGCACTGTTCTGCATACTTTCTTTACAATTAACTTTAATTTTTTAATTTTGGGGGCATGGCTGGATGACATGTGGGATCTTAGTTCCCTGGCCAGGGATCAAACCCCTACTCCAGGCAGTGGAAGCACACAGAATCTAGTCTCTACATTACTTAATTTAAAACTCTGCAACAATCGCGTCCGTGCTTGAGACTCAGAGAGGTTAAGGAGCTTGCCCCAGCCCACAAAGCAGGGAAGAGGTGGGACTGAGTCTGAACCCTGGGCACTCTGAGCACTGGACTAGTGGGCTAACTGCTGGGAAGGAAGGTCATGGGGAAAGCTGTCTCCCAGCCAGCCTCTTCCAGTCCCCTCCTTGCCTGCCATCTGGGCTTGGATTCTTGGCTGAGCGTCATTCCCCAAGGCAGGTGGGGGAGGGGGGGCGACGGAATGCCAGACACAGGGAAGGTGTTTTGAGTCCCAAAAGCCCCTGAGCTGCTTGTGGCCATAGAAACGAGGGCATTTGAGCCAGACGTGAGCTCCTCCCTGAACAGTGGCCTTCTAGGGCTTAGGGCGACTGGGCTGGGAGCAGGCCCTGGCCACAGAGCAGGCCTGGTAGGCCCTGCTGACTTCAGAACGGGGCCCACCTGACCATGCAGAGGCAGCTTTTCTGGCTGCTAACTGTCTGTGGTGCCTCTCTCAGGCGCTGGGTTTGAGGCAAGTACTGTGGGTGAGGCACATAGTCCCGGCTAAACCCCGCCCCTCGCTAAGCCCCGCCTCAGCAGGGAGTGGGCCGCCGGTTTCCTGGCTCCTTCACTAAGGAGCTTCTAGGGACAGTGGAACAAATGCACGAGTGGTTAAGAGAAGCTCCACCCCTCACAGTTACGTGGTCCCTGGTGGCCCTAGACGAATCTCAGTGTAAGAGCTTTGCCTGCGGTCGCGGTGACCTGTGGCCTTCAGCAGCATGGCGCTGCAGGGCTGAGCCAGAGGCCCTTCTGCATTAATCCTCCAGCACCTGTGTGCCATGGCCAGCCAGCTGCAGGGTGACTATAAGAGATTTTTCAAGGGGAAGAGAAAAACAACTGCTACTTGGTGATCAGAAACCCCAGGTAATCACTGTGATTACCTCCTCACAGAAGGCTGGCAAGGGAGGAGCCACTGTGCCCATTTCACACATGAACAAAACAAGGCTCAGGAGTGACCTGTGCACAGGCCTGCGGCGGCAACCAGAGAGGAAAGGGATTTGAAGCCAGGTCTCTCTGACCCCTAGATATGTGCTGTTAGCCCCAGCCCTACTCAGGGAGCCAGGCCCAGGGCTCACAGTCAGTAGATGGCATCTTCCCTGTTTTTCAGATGGAGACACCTAAGGCCCACCCACAGAGGTAATGCCACCTACCCAAGGCTCTGGTTGGAGCAGCAGAACTCAGGGGCGGGGAGCCCACCAGAGCAGCCCAAGGGAGACCACAGGCCAGGCAGCCCCGTGGTGCCTGTGTTCTTCACACCTCCCTGTATCTCGCTCTCTGGGGATCTGGACTCTGCCCCTGGATGCCAAACCCAAGGAGAATCCAGGTCAGCAGGGGGCAAGGCAAGTGAGTCACAAACCCTGGATGGGCCTGTGCACGACTTGAAGTTGACTACCTCCCCGCTGTGTGACTTGCGGGGAGGGGTATCCCCTCCCTGGGCCTCCACTGCCCCATCTGTGCAATGGGAGGGTAGCAGGCCTACAGTGCAAGGATGCTGCAGAGCTCCATCTGATGGTGCGGGCAGTGTTTGGCCAAGTTCCTGGTGCAGCCTGAGCACTTAAGAAATGGCTCTGTTTCCCCTCATTGCCCAGGGCCCTTGAACAAGGCTCTAGGCAAGACTATAAGCCTCCAGGCCCTGCCTCCCTGCTTTAGGCTGCTAAGTACAAAGGAAACAAGGGTTGCTGCCTGCACTCGGGTGGGCGTGCTGGGCTTGGGGTATGCCAGGCTCCGATGGCTGGTGTGAACAGAGCTGGCAGAGCCCTGAGGCCACCCTCCCTGCCAAGCCTGGTCATTACAGAGACAGGGAAGGCAACAAGGGCCCTGGCCCAGGTCTGAGGGAGTGGTTCTGGGCTTGCCCACTGGGCAGGATGGAAAGGTGGCCTGCCAGGGACTCAGGTAGCAGGGAGAACTTGCTCACCTGGAGAGGGAGAGGCTACTGCCTGCCAAGCACACAGGGAAAACATCTTCCACCAGCCCCTGCCCTCCCCAAACTCCTTCCTGCCAGCATTAGAGTGGCCTACCTCCTCAGACTTCCTCCCACTACTGGGTCCAAACCCTGGTCCAGATCGGATGCTCAAGTCACTGCTGCTGATCAGCGCCTGTCTACCAGTATCAGACCCACTTCCACTTGAACCCTGGCCTGTATCTTAATTCATGAACATGTAACTGATTTTCCTCTGGGCCTCAGTTTCCCCATCTTTCGAGTGGGGATGATAACACCTGATTCACAGGGCTGTTGCAAAGATCCAATGTGATCAGCAGAGCACCAAATAAGCACTGAGAAGTGGAAGTTGCTATTATCATTATTCACTCAACAAGCATCCATGGCGTTGGAGGGGAAAGGAGAGAGATACAATCCTCAAGCTCTCGGAAATAGGCACCAAGCAGAGATTCTGACTCTGGTGTTCATCAGCCTCACCTGGGGAGTCAGCTAGATGCAGGTGCCTAGACCCACTGACCAGAGTCTGGGATGACGCTGCTTGAGCTAGTCGCCTGGACAATTCTGGGGCAGGTTGTACTGGGGGCACTGAGAAGCCTTGGCCCGGACTTTCCCAGCCTTAGGAGAGAGGCCCCTTGTGGCCCCCTCGCACCACAAAAGTGCTTTAAAACCTCCACACTTGCTGGTGCTTTCTCCCCATCAAGGTACAAACCCTGCAGGTTTCCGCTCAAGGACAGGGGGAGGTGGCATTGACACAACTGAGCTCAAAATGGGGAAGGGGAGATAGATAAAACAGCTAAGCCAGCTTCTCTACTGGAGACCTTCTCAGCACGGTCATTGTAGTCTCCAGGAAGAATGATACCAAATGCCAAATTTCCCATAATTATTTCACCAGGGAACCTCCCTTTTTTTTTTCCCAATTGTGGAGGGCTAGGTTAAGCAGAGCTCGGGAGGGTGTTCCCTGGAGAGGAATAAGTCACAAATATCTATACAGGATGAGATGTGTTCTCCATCTATTTGAGCATGACTCAGTAAATCTGTTCTTTAGCAATGAAAATGCCAAAAAATGCACCAATGGCTGCACCTATCTTCAAAGCCAAGACCTGTTTTTGGAGAATGTTTGAATCCATTCCTTAGGACAGGGGCCGGCATATTTCTGTGAAGGGCCAGCCAGAAGTCAAGATTTTTGACTCAAGGACAGACAAGTCTATTCCAGTGACTCAGCTCTGCCACTGGAGTGTGAAAGCAGCCGTAGTCAATATGTAAGCAAGCAGTTGTGTGGCTGTGTGCCAATAAAAGTCTATTTCTAGACACTGAGATTTGAATTTTACATAATTTTCACCTATCACGATATATTATTCATGTCACAAAATGTCCTTAAAAATGTAAAAACATTCTCAGATCACAGGCTGTAAAAAACAGGTGAAGGTTTAGCTGTAATGGTTTACATCTTGGACAAGGCCCTCCCAAGGAAATGAAAGAAAACCTCACTTTCCTCACCTGTAGACTGGCTTCAAAAATGAACTTTTGGGGGAATGGAGAAATTAAATATAACATTGTGAGTTTCTCTCATCCTCTATATCCAGTTTGGTTGTTTTTTTTTTTTTTTGGTGGGGGTCTGGGGGTGTTTTGTTTGTTTGTTTGCCACACCACGTGACTTGCAGGATCTTAGTTCCCCAGCCAGGGGTTGAACCTGGGCCCCAGCCGTGAAAGCACAGAGTCCTAACCACTAGACGTTTATTTATTTATTTGGCTGTGCAGGTCTTAGTTGCAGCACACAGGATTGGCAGCATGTGGGACCTAGTTCCCTGACCAGGGGTCAAATCTGGGCCCCCTGCATTGGGAGCACAGAGTCTTAGCCACTGGACCAGTAGAGAAGTCCCACCAGTTAGTTTTTAAGACTTATCAATAATTCCTCCAGAACAGATCCTAAGGCTGGGCTTTTCCCTCCATCTTTATCAATACCATGCTAGTATTGATGGTTACCATCATCTCTTGCCTGGACCCACTCACTCATCACTGGCTCCTGGCTTCACTCTTGCTTTTATAAGAGTCTTTGAAACACAAACCCTATTGTGTCACTCCTCTGTTGAAAAGGTTCCAATGTTCTCCATAACAGAGAATAAATAAAACCAGAGCCCCTCCCATGACCTACTGTTCTAGCCACAATATCGCTCCTTCCCAAACGCTCCAGGCCTCCCCTGCCTCAGGACTTTTGCCCCAGCTCTTCCATCCACTGGCATGCTCTCCTCATCTCCACCTACTGGCTCCTTATCACTCATGTCTCAACTCAGAGGTCACCTTGTCAGGTCTCAAGCACCCCCCTTTACAAGCCCTCTTGAGCATATACTCCTGTTTCATTTTTTTCCTGACCCTGTGTCCTGTTTGGTTATTTTCTTCTTCCCTCCACAACCAGAAAGGTAAGGGTGCCCATCACTCTATTCCCAGCTACGAGAACACTGACAAGCACACAGCTGGGACTCCGCTCCACTTTCACTGCCAAATAAGTGTCCACAATGCTGGGAACAACACACTGCTAGTGAGTGTCAAAGACGGTTGAAATCTACCGACTGGTGAGAGAGGCTTGCGGGAAAGTTACTGCCTCCTGCAGCTGAGCTACAGGGGCAGGTGATGCCTCCGAATCCAGAACAGGCCCTTTAGGCCAGGAAGACTGTGCACCAAGCAGTTGCTCTCTGGAGGTGGTGTCCCTGGCAGGTGGAGGAGTGGGGAAGAGTCCTGTCTGGCCCAACCCTTGTCTTCAGCCCCAAGATGCTGGAGTGTGTGGCAGGAGGGGAGGGTGAGCCACAACTCCAGGGACACCTTTCCCAGGTCCCCACTTTTCCATGACACCCAGTGCCCCAGCTTATCCAGCTGCTTCTCAGAAGGCTGAGTCTGAGCTTGGGCCCAAGGACAAACTTTCTCTCTGGGTCTTCTCCTAAGGCTAGAGAAGGGCCTTAGGAGAGTGACACCTTCCCACTAGAAACTGGAGTCCTAGGACCCGGCTTCCCAGGATCCCTGTCATCGGCCTACACGGACCAGCAAGTGAGTCAAGCTTTAAACCCACTAGGCTGTCACCCGATTTGAGATGATAAAAATAAATGCGAGAGGTATAATTCCAAGGGCTGAGCAGGAAGTGACAATCGTCATAATAACAGTAGCAGTCAACTTAGTCTGAGCAATTACTGTGTATCTGATGCTCAACATGTATTCTTTTATGGGATCCACAGTACCGTAACATGAGATTAAAAGCGTGACCGATGATCACTGGCCCTAGTTTAGATGGGAGGAAACTAAGGCCCAGAGAAGTTAACTTACTTGCCCAGGAGCACACAGCTAGAGAGCAGTTGATTGTTTCAAAGACAAGCAACCAAAGCCAGTATTCCCTTCTGGAGTCTAATAACTGCTCTGGGCTTGGGCCTTTCAAATGCCTAAGATATGGGGGGGTAGGGGTGGGGAAGGAGGGGTCACAGAGAGTGGAGAAAGCAGTCAATGAGACTAGATCATCAGTAACACCACTTTCTGCCTCAGAATTTGCCTTTCTAACAGGTGCTGATGATCTGACAACCTGGTTATTTCTAGATCTTTACTGAAAAATTAAATCTCTCCCTTTCTTAAATTTCAAGAGGTTCTGACCTGGGAAAAGTCCCTGGAGAAGTGACATCCCTTCTCCAGCCTTATCTCAAACTTCTGGGGGAAAGCTTTAGGTAAACCTGGAACATTTCTTGAAGTTTATTGATTGATTTTAAAAGAAAACGGCTGCAGTCTGCCCTCAGCCCTGCTGATGCCAAGCTCCAAAGCAAAATGGAGAATAAGCACAGTGGACTTGGCTTGGCTGGCTATTAAAAAAAAATCTTCCTCAAGCTGGCAGATCTTGTTGCCCAGTAAAGCAGTCACTCAGATTCTCCTCTAACAAAGTAGAGCACTTCCCCTTGTCTCTGACCTCAGTGTCCCCGCTCCCTCCTCACATGGCTCTGGAGGCTGGTACCTCTTCAGTGACATGTGATCCAGCTGACACCAACTTGATTGACACAAAAACATGTGTCTGACCAAGAGAAGCTGCTTCAGAAACTTCCTCAGGAACCATTTACTCCCCATGCCCAGAGAGGAAGCCCAGCATAGGCAGAAAAACTAGGAATGGCCCAATCTCCAGGAATAAGCCCCCTGTCCAGGGACAACAGGAAGGAGATCTTAGAGCTGCCCAGAGAAGCAATCAAGTTTCAGTTCCTCTAACTCAGCCACCCAAGATCATGTCTCTCAGCCAAGGCCTTCGCTCTCTGCAAACCAAATCATCGATATGACTAAAGTCATATCCCTAGCCCGTGGCTTCAAAAAACTCTCCACCCTCACCTCCTCTCAAAGAGAAGGTAGATTTAGGAGGGAATAGCAACGTTGGCATCAAGACCAACAGTTAATCTATAAAACACTTTCAGAAACAGTAGATAGGAGTAAACAATTCAAGGATGAGCCTAGAGAAATTTCTGAAAGGAATTAGGAGGCCTGAAATGCAAAAAAAGGGAGAGATGGCAATGACTGAACCCACTTTACAGGATGGAAAACTGAGGCCTAGGTGTGGCAAGCACTGAGTACTGGCAGGTTCTAAAGTGACGAGGAACAGGTGGCCTCCATTGCTTCAGGGAGCAGGAAGGCCTAAGCGCAGCTACCCAACCCCGTTCCCGGGGCACCGGCCCGCCCCCAACCACACCTTACGGGCTGGCCCCGCCCATCCACCTAGATCCCGCCTCGCCCCTCCCTCACTCCCATTGGCCCAACCCTCCAAGTCCCGCCCCCTCGTACCTCCCGACATATAAAAGCCCCCCGCCCGGGACGGCCGACCTCCACTCGCAGCCGGCTTGCGAACGCCCGCCCCTCGCGGGGGCCGGGCCGCGGGGCCCGGGGGCGGGTGGTGTCGCCCCAGCTGGGCCCCAGCCCCCTCCCCCACGGCCCCGACGGTCGCCGCCGCCATTTTGACCGCCCGCCCCTTCCCCCAAGACTCTGACCACAGCGACACCCGCCGCCCGTGCCCCACCGCCCTCCCCGGCCCGGCCTGCCACCCTGGGGCCGCCCGGGTTACCTCGGCTTCTTCCCACTTCTCTCTGCGGAAGGGCTTTCCAGAGGTCTCGGAGGCGATGTTGGGAGGGGGACAGAACGTGCCGGGGTCCCCGGGCCGGGCCGGGGGTGGGGGGGTGGGGGTCGGCCGGGCGGTTGTTGTTGTTGACTCGCGTTGCCGGGTTGCTTGGTCGCCACGACTACCGTGGCTATGGCGCCTCCGTTTCCCTCACCGGGGCAACTGTTGCTACCCACCCTACTTACGTCACGCTCGGGGGCGGTGTCCAGGGTGATTGGCGACACCGGGAAAAGTGATTGGACGGCGCCAGGCCCTGCCGCTAACCTATTGGCCCCAAGGCACGCTTTTCAACACCCTCTCGACTTCCCGACGCTCTGATTCACCGGTGTTAATGTCCATCAAAGGAAACTGAGCCTTCAAAGGCCGTGGAGCCCGTCACTCCCCGAAGGAAGCGTCGGGATAAGAATAAAGGGGTGGGGTCTGTGAGGTCGGGATTGGTTTGCTGCCTTAAAGCCTGTCTTCTGGTTAGACTAAACGGATGTCAATCTAACCCAAAGGTTTACCGCGCTCTCTAGCTGGCACCTATACGCATGCGCGCCACGCAACGCCCCCTGGGAGTGGTAGTCCGTTCTTGCGAACTTTAAACGCCTTACCAAATGTAAAGAGCGAGAAAAGAAAGATCTCTTCCTTCAGACTTCTCCCTTTCCCGGTGGGCCAGTTCTTGGTCTCGCGCGCTGACGTCAGGGAGGAATACGGTGACGCAGCGCTGCTTGTCTGTGACGTTGGTGGCGGAGGCCGGGCTCCGGGTTCGATGACGTCACCGGGCGCTCTTTTCCGCCCCCCACGCCGTTGCCCTATGGCGGTGGGATGAAGGTGGGGACACGAGACCAGGGTTCGATCCCAGGCCCCAGTCACAGAGCGACCCCCCGCCACCGCTTCCGCTTAGGCTCGTCCGGCTGTCTCCCGCCTCCCTGCCGCCTCGGGCCGGGAAAGGTTACGGCTGCCGGGGCGACCGCGGCTATCTCGGCCCCGCAGGAGGTGCGGGCCGCCCTGCGAAAGGTCTCTCACAGGCGGGGGACTTAATTAGCTGCTTCCACCGTGAGCGATAAGCAAAGGTCAGCGTCCAGCCCTTCCCGGGGCAGCTCGGATTGCTCAATCAGGCTCCACACGCTTTCCCGCCCCTCCCCCGTTGCTGCCCCACTCCAGCCCTCCTACGTGCCTCAGTTTCTCTAGGGAAGGAGAAGAGACAGAAGCGGGATCTGTATTAGTTTGAGCATCTTTGGTACAAAAATTCGACCATCAAGATGAATAATATTCTAATGCAATATTGCAGTTATGTTTTAAATATCAAATTTAATGGGGAAAAAATAAATCCATAGTGAACAAAATAGCAAAATTTTAAATAAACACAGAATCCGTCAGGACTGGGATTAGGGAGAAGTGCAATCATGCAAGTATAGGGTAGAATCTTACCTTTTACTTTTTTTTTTTTTTGGCATGAGTTTTGACCTTTAAAAATATCTTGTTGACAGTTTTTTAACACTTTAAATTTTGTGCTCCAACTCCCACCAGAGACCAAGGAAAAGAAAGCAGAGACTCAGAACTTGATGTTCTAATTCAGATTCTGCTGTGTGACACTGAGAAAGTGGCTCCACCTCTCTGAGCTGCTGTTTCCTAGTTCGGCCAACATTACACTTTTTTCTGCAAGGCCCTGGTAGTAAAAGTGAAAAAAGAAGGCAAATCCCTAGATTCTGTGGTCTACTACAAATAAGAGACATAAGAGAATTACCTGGTGGTCCAGTGGTTGGGACTCTGAGCTCCCACTGCCTGAGGCCTAAGTTCTATCTTTGCAAAGGGCATTAAAATAACTTCCTGCAGGGTGTGGAGTTGTAGTCCCCCTTCCCCACTAAATGACACAGTAATTAACACTTAAGAGTCTAGGATGGAACTTCGCCTTCCAATGCAGGGGGTGTAGACTCCATCCCTGGTCAAAATCCGCCTTCCAGTGCAGGGGGTGCAGACTCCATCCCTGGTCAAGATCCCACATGGCAAAAAACCCAAAACATAAGATAGAAACAATATTGTAACAGATTCAATAAAGACTTTAAAAATGGTCTGCATTTTTAAAAAAATCTGTAAAAAGGTTCATAAGAGCTGTGAGGTGCTACTAACTATAAAACAGATAATCAGCAAGGACTGATTATATAACACAGGAAACTGTATTCAACATTTTGTAATAACCTATAAGGGCAAATAATCTGAGAAAGAATATGTAGGTGGCTGAGTAGTAGTGAATCTGCCTGCTAATGCAGGAGACACAAGTTCAATCCCTCGGTCAGGAAGATCTCCTGAATGAGGAACTGGCAACCCACTCTGGTATTCTTGCCTGGAAAAATCCCACGGACAGAGAAGCCTGGCAGGCTACAGTCCATGGGGTCACAAAGTGTCAGACATGACTGAGCAACTGGGCATGCACACACTCACATAAATTATATATATAGAGAGAGAGAAAGAGCGCGTGCAAGAGAGAGATCTAGAATATATATAGATATATCTGAATCACTCTTGTCGTACACCTGAAACAAATACAACATTGTCAATCAACTATACTTTAAAAAACAGCAACAGAGACTCTTAAGAAAAAATGAAAAGCTGTGAGAGCAACATTAGACTGTGTGATAAGAGTGATGCTGGAACCCATGTAACCTGAGGAGTTACATGGGTTCCATTTGAACAGAGCCTGAGTGGTAAGAAGCAGCAAGCAAGCTACCCAAAAACAGATGAAAGGAACTGCAGGAGCAGACATCTGAGGACAGGACCACACATCTGGCTGGAGAGGGATGAGCAGAGAGGAAAGCGCCAGGAGGTGAGTTCAGAAATGTAAAGGTAGTCAGATTCTGCAGAAATCCTCCCCAAGAACCCAGCAAAGTGGAATATTCCCCCCACTTGCCAGGTGAGCAAACAAAGGCTCAGGAGGGAAAGGAGAATCCTCTGGGATCATGTAACGGAAGGCAGCAGCAGGCAGACAGGCTGTCTTCTTTTCTGGGACTTCCCAGTGTGCTTTGCTGCCCCTGGGTGTGACCCTAGATGGAAGACAAGAAGCAGCAGTCTGCTTGGAAATGTTCGCTGAGCCTCAAGAATTAATGAGACTTCCAGGAAGGAGTGCCCAGAATAAGTCCTGGTTGGCAAAGCAAGTCACTCAACCCGTTCAGCTAATTCTGTGAGACAGTTTTGGGTGTCAGAGCCAGCCATGTTGAGTGGTGAGGTGCAAGAAGCCCTATTTTTACTTCCCACCCATTTCCCCACCTTCCTGAACCCCAAGGAAGTCCTTGAATCCCAAGTTGGGTCCAACCAAACCTGGAAATCATTTCTTCAATAAAAACTACTCATTATATAACTTAATGGGATTGGGCAGAGTTTGGGGTGGGAGGGCTTCCCTGATGGCTCAGTGGTAAAGAATCCACCTCCCAGTGCAGGAGACATGGGTTCAGTCCTTGATCCAGGAAGATCTCACATGCAAGGGAGCGACTAAGCCTGTGCATCACAACTACTAAGCCCAGGTGCTGCAGCTACTGAAGCCCATGCACCTAGAGCCTGTGCTCCACAGCTGGTGAAACCACCACAACAAGAAGCACACACACACACACACACAAGAAGCATGCACGCTGCAACTAACGTAGCCTCTACTTGCTGCAACGAGAGAAAGGCTGCTCATAGCAACGAAGACCCAGCACAACAACAAGAAAAAAAAAGGCAAATATCTTTCAATTAAAAAAAAAAAGCTGGCAAGGAAGGCAGTGTGGGATTAGAAATGCTCTATATTTTTATCTGGTGGCAGTTGCACAAGTATATAGATGTTAAAATTCCCTGAGGTCTCTATTTAAGATCTGTGCACTTTGGGAATTCCCTGGCAGTCCAGTGGTTTGGACTCAACACTTTCACCACCAGGCTGAGTTCAATCCCTGGTCAGAGAACTAAGATCCTGCTGCTGAGCCAAAAAAGAAAAAGGTCTGAGCACTTAGTATACATTATACCTCACTTTGGAAGTTAAAACATACGCACATTGACCCATTGGAAGTAGCTCTTAACTAACTCCTTCCTGGAAACGTTACTTATGAAAAGTAAGGAATTAGCATGATCTGGCCTTCCCAATAGTAGCTTTCCTTGATCACCAAAGAGCCCAAGAATGCCAGCTAAAAATGTGGAAGGAAGGAGAGAACTGGAGGAAAAAAAAAAAATCACCATTTTTCAAAAGCCAATGCAGTAATTAATTTCGAGGGTAATCATCAATGGGTATTCCAAATACCAGGTGAGGACTTTCCTGGTGGCACAGTGGATTACAATCTGCCTACCTGGTGCAGGGAACAAGGGTTTGATCTTGGTCCAGGAAGATGCACATGCCTTTGGAGCAGCTGAGACTGTACACCAAAACTACTGAGCCCATGCTCTAGAGACCTACGAGCCGCAACTTCTGAGCCCACATGCTGCAGCTACTGGAGCCCGTGAACCTTAGGGCCTGTGCTCTGCACCAAAAGAAGTCACCGCAGTGAGAAGCCCACTCACTGCAAGGAAGAACAGAAAGTGGAGAAAGCACCCCCAGCCCCCCATCGCAACACACACACACAAGCGGTGAAGACCCAGCACAGGCAGAAGAAAAAAATTACTAAGATGATGGAGTGAGATATGCACAGGGTTTCAGAGGCTTCACTAGGTGTGTGGGTGCAGACTTCATCACGGAGGCCAGACTGTCACCAGCATTAGCTGCAGTGAAGCTCACGGGAGAGGGACCCTCCGGCCTCCTGGGCCTCCTGATTCTCTACCAAAGGAAGTTTATAGCTTCTCCCGGGACACCCCTTGTCAAAACATTAAACTTGACTCTGATCAAATCTCTCCACCCAACGTCCAATTTGCAGGAAATAGGAAGCATAGAAGAACAAGCTAAACAACATTAGGAAACAGCTGAGCGTGGCGTGTGCTGCAGGACAACTGTCCCGGTCTCTTCCACGTGTCAGTCTTGACAAAACGGAGTGGGGACTATTCTAGGGCGGGTGATGTCATTTATATTTAAAGCCAAATTGTGCTTTGTCCCCTGGGTACGTTCTGTGCACTGTGGAGAACTGAGCCACTTTCCTGGCCACCACTCTCTACTGCCAGTAGTACACGACCCTTCTCCATTCGCCAGATGTGACAACCAGAGATTCCGGGTGTATGTGCGTGCATGCATGCTAAGTCACTTCAGTTGTGTCCAACTCTTTTCGACCCTTTGATCCGTAGCCCACTAGGCGCCTCTGTCCATGAGATTCTCCAGGCAAGAATATTGAAGTGGGTTGCCATTTCCTCCTCCTGGGGATCCTCCTGATCCAGGGATCAAACCCGTGTCTCTTACATCTCCTGCACTGGCAGACAGGTTCTTTAACACCAGCACCACCTGGGAAGCCCCAAAGATGTCTCCAGACACAGGCAAGTGTCCTTGAAGAGACAGCTCTAGAGGATGGTGGAGCAACTGACCAAAGGACCCAGGATCGCTAGACTGTCTGCCAGCAGAGACAAACAGTCTCTCGTTTAAACTAGCCGTTGTATTGAGAGCTGTTAAACTGAGAGAACTACAACTTTGCTAATTCTGTTCCAAGTTTTATTTTATTTTATTTTTGGCTCTGCAGGGTTTTTGTTGCTTCTGAGGCTTTTTCTCTAGTTGCGGTGAGCAGGGGCTACGCTCTTGTTGCAGCGCACAGGCTTCTCATTGCGGTGGCTTGTTGCGGAGCACACGCTCTAGGGCACCTGGGTTTCAGAAGTTGCTGCACATGGGCTTAGCAGTTGTGACTCCCGGGCTCTAGAGCACAGGCTCAATAGTTGTGCTGCAGAGGCTTAGCTGCTTTCCCACATGTGGGATCTTCCGGGACCAGGGATTGAACCCATGTCTCCTGCATTGGCAGGCGAGTTCTTTACCACTGAGCCACCAGGAAAGCTCAGTGGTAAAGCAACTGTCCCAAGTTTTTATATTCACTGAGTTTTGCGCCAGATAAGAATGCACACTGAAAGGAAGTTGGAAGCAATGAAGGTGTCCGTCCCTAGGGGACTAGAAAGATGAAATAAGAACTGCGTGATACAGAATACTAAACCAACACTGAAAGCAATGAAGTAGCTCTCTAACATTGTGGTGCTGAAACTCAGACACTCCAGCATTTTAAAATAAAGCAACATCTGACACAAGTGGCAAGAGTGAGAAGTCTCCATCAAATTTTGCTAAAAAAAGAGAGAGAAAAAAAAATTAAGAGCCATCCACTAAAGTGCCAGCAATAATGAAATAAGAATCTGCCACTTGGTACATTGAAATACAAACAAGATGTCCTTCTGTTACACTGGAAATTCATCTCAAACGCATGTGCATTTCTGCTTGTTAAACATGAGGTGTAGTGAATGATTAGCAAGCTGGTTCTTCTAACTTTCCAAACTATGTACACAATAGGTGTGTGTGTATGTGTGTATATATATATATATATATATATATATATATTTGATATATAAACACTGTGCAGATATATGCATGAATACAATGGAGTCTAATGTCAGGAACAGTGAACAGTGAAAGTTGCTCAGTCTCGTCCGACTCTTTTCAACCCCATGGACTATTAGCCTGTCAGGCTCTTCAATTCATGGAATTCTCCAGGCAAGAATACTGGAGTGGATTGCTGTTTCCTTCTCCAGGGCATCTTCCCAAACTGGGATCAAAACCAGGTCTCCTACATGGCAGGCAGATTCTTTACTGAGTCACGAGGGAAGCACAATGTCAGAAACACACAATCAGGTTTGGGGAAACATATTGGAAGCAGGATTTTGACACACGAAGACAGTCTTGTGACTGAAAGGAAGGAAGACCTGTGAAATGGACTGAGCTTTGAAAATAAAAACATAGATCTAAGAGCCGGTGCCCTAAATCTACATGAACCAGTGTCAACCTATCCCCCATCCCTCCATACTCCCACTCCTAGCAGAAATACATCTTTTTGTGGGGAGGAAGCTGAAAGAAAGAAGTTAATAAAAATGCTTTCTATGTGCTTTTTTTTTTAAAAAAGACAAAACAAAATAAAAAATCCCACAGTGTATCACTGAAAAAGATACAGATGGAGATCTAGTACACAGCATCACTGTGCAAATTACAACACATTTGTATAAACATGCAAAATAAACTGTAGAAACATACAAACCGATACATCCTATTAATTTAAGAATATTTACCAGTGCTTCTCTGGTGGCTCAGAGGTTAAAGCATCTGCCTCCAATGCCAGAGACCTGGGTTCGATCCCTGGGTCGGGAGATCCCCTGGAGAAGGAAATGGTAACCCACTCCAGTATTCTTGCCTGGAGAATCCCATGGATGGAGAAGCCTGGTAGGCTACAGTCCACAGGGTCACAAAGAGTCGGACATGACTGAGCGACTTCACTTCACTTCACCAGTTCAAGAACATGTAGCAAAGGCTTTACAGATGCTGGCAGTGGTTTGGAAAGGGCAAGGAACGGGGCGTCTGGGATGGAAGTGAAAGTCGCTCAGTCATGTCAGACTCTTTGCAACCATGGGCTATACAGGCTATGGAATCCTCCAGACCAGAATACCGGAGTGGGTAGCCTTTCCCATCTCCAGGGGATCTTCCCAACCCAGCGATCGAACTCAGGTCTCCCTCATTGCAGGCAGATTCTTTACCAGCTGAGCCACAGGGGAAGCCCTCTGGGATGAAGGAGGCAGAAATAAAACTAGTAAGAGCTTTGCGTGATGAAGGTATGACAGAGTTGAGGAAGAGGCAGAGATGGCTGAGACCTGGGTTCATTGACATTTGTAGGGGCAGGGGCACAGCTGTAGTCTGCAAAAGGCTGAGGGCCAAGTGGGACGGGGAGGAATGGAGACAGTGCCTACAATTGAGATATATTTGGGTGAGGAAGTCAGATTCTAAACCTGCACTGTCTCACGTGGTAGTTGCTAGTCCTGTGTGGCTATTTTTACAGGGAGGGAATGCCTTTTATTTCTTTTTTCCTGCTTAATTGCTCTGGCTATGGCTTTCAGTGCTTTATTGAATAAAAGCAGTAAGACTGGGCCCCCTTATCTTGCTCCTAATCTTAGAGGAAAAGTTTTCAGTGTTGAATATATTAGCTGTGGGTTTGTCACATATGGCCTTTGTTACACTAAGTGTATTTCCTCTAAGTAGCAGTTTGTTGAGAGGTTTTTTTTTTCATCATGAAAGGATGTTGAAATTTGTCAGACGTTTTTTCTGCGTCTATTGATCTTTTATTCCGGGTTTCAGTGTTTTAATCAAAGTTAGCAAGGTTTTGGGTGGGGGTGTGGTTTACGAAAACAAAGTCAGCATTTTCTGTAGACCATCAAGGGCAGGGTTACAAGGTTCTTGATTTTTCATCATGATTGGAAGATTGTTTTGATGTGATTTTTGATATGATTTTTGCCCATATCATTAATGTGGTATATCAAATTGATTAATTTGCAGATGTTGAACTTGCTTGCATCCTTAGACTAAATCCCACTTGATCCTTTTAATGTATTGTTGAGTTTGATTTGCTAATTTTTTTTTGACTGTGCCACAGGGCATGTGGGATCTTAGTTCCCCAGGCAGGGATCAAACCCAAGCCGCCTGCAGTGGAAATGCAGAGTCTTAACCACCAAGTCCCTGATTTGCTAATATTTTGTTTACATTTCACATTTAACTTCACCTGGCATATTGGCCTGTAATTTTCCAAGTAGCTATTAAAACTTAAAGAGCTAAAATAAAATACAGTGAAGAATTCTGTTCCTCAGTCTCACTGGATACATTTTTTTTTTTTTTTTGCTGTGCTGGGTCTTCGTTGCTGTGCATGGGCGTTCACTAGTTGTAGAGAGCAGGGGCTACTCTGTAGCTGTGCGAGGGCCTCTTGTTGCAGCGGCTTCTCTTGTAGAGCATGCTGTATGGCGTGTGGGCTTCAGTAGTTGTGACACGCAGGCTCAGGGGCTTAGTTGCCCGCAGCATGTGGGATCTTCCCAGACCCAGGGCTGAATCAGCGTCCCCTGCCTTGCAAGGCAGATTCTTAACCACTGGACCACCAGGGAAGCCCTCACGGGACACATTTAAAGCACTCAACAACCAAATGTATCAATAACTAGTGGCTACTGTATTGGAAAACACATTCTTATCAGAGAACATTCAATTGGCCATCATTGCTCTAAAGTATCTCTAAAAAGACATTTCAGAGATTTGGGGAAATGTTGATATTTGCTCTGGTGTTAGATGATACTGACGAATGATCGAATATTTTATTAGGTGTGAAAGTGTCCTTATATGATATAGGAAAACGTCCTTATTTTTCAGAACTTTGTGTTGTAGTATTTAGAGATGAAAGACAGTGGTAGACGACTGAAAAGAGATGATGTGGGGACTCACATGGTGGTCCAGTGGCTAGGACTTTACATTCCCAATGCAGGGGGCCTGGGTTCAAATTCTGGTCAGGGAACTAGCTCCCACATGCCGTGAATAAGACCTGATGCAGCCAAATAAATAAATATTTTTAAAAGGAAAGAAAAAGGGAGATAGTGTCTTTAAAGTGTGTGAGACAAAACCAGACTTACAGGAAATCCTCAATAAATGTTAGTGGTCAGTAACTTAAAAGTTTGGAGGAAGGACAAATTGGGAAAAAATATTTGGTACACATTTCGTAACCATATGGTAAGCTTCCTTAGTATATAAAGAGCTCACAGGGGAGTTCCCAGGTGGTCTAGTAGTTAGTGTCCAGTCCTGCCCCCAAGGCCACAGGTACAAGGCCTTGCACCAACGCCGTGAAAACGGAGCCCAGAACAGAGGTCACCTTTGAAGCTGATTGAGCCCTTTTGTAACCATTGCCAAAAGCCCCCCGATATCACTAACAAGCTGATATCAGTTAAGCAAAGATGTCCACTGCAGTTAGCACCCTATAGCACCCTGACCAGTCATCTAACGCCACCCTTCCAGCAGGAATTTTCTTTGCCTTGAGTCAATGAAAGCTGTCAACTCTCCCTGGTCTGTCAGGAGTTTGGCCCTCTGTGCTCACAGGGCCCACATTTTCTCTGCTCTTTGTTCTTAATAAAAGCTCACTCCCTTCTCAAATGCTCGGTGTCTGGAAATTCTTTTCCAACCCGCGCTCGGACTGCCTCGATAGTTGGGATTCTGAGCCTTCACTGTCACGGCTCAGGTTCAGTCCCTGAGAAGGGACTCAGATCCTGCAAGCCATGTGGAGCAGCCAAAAGACATTTTTAAATGAACAGCATAACAACAACAATTAAAAAAAAAAAAACACAAAACCCTCCTATAAATCAGGAAGGAAAAGGTCAACAGAGAATAATGGGCAAGGAAGGTGACCAGAATGGAAAAAGAAAACTATAAATAGCTCTTAACTACATGGAACTATGAAAATATGTTCTGCCTCACTTGTGGTAAGGGAAATGCAAATTTTCTCTGTTCTGAGATAACATTCTTTGCTGGTCCTGTTGGCAAACATCCAAAGTTTGATGATACTCTCTCCGTAAAGCTGAAGGGAAACAGGACTCTTACCTGTGTCTGGAGGGAGTATGAGTTAACCTAACCCTCAAAGGGGGAAGTTTGGTAATATCTGTGAAAATTACAAATGCACATAATCTTCGAGCCAGAAATCTCACTTTTCAGAATTTATCTACAGCTACACTAGTGGGTGTGTGAAATGATGTTTGTATAAGAGTCTTCAATGCAGTGTTAACCTAAGATGAAAATATGTTTGTCTCCAGCTGTAAAATTAACTGTGGGGCGTCGAAGTGGCAGAATACTTTGTGGTTTACAGAAAATGACGACTGCATAAAGACAGCTTTAGAAAGGAGAGATGGCCAGCATTTGTTGTTAAGTGTGTGGGGGAGGTGGGGGAGGAAGAAGGTATCGAAGAATATGTAAAACCTGCTGCCTTCAACTGAAATTCTGACACATTCTACCACATGGACAAACCTTGAACTATTATGCTGAATGCAGGAAGCTACACACAAAAGGGCAAATACTATTTGGTTTTAATTTGTAAAGTACCTAGAATAAGTAAATTCAGAGACAAAGGTAGAATGGTGGTGACCAGAAATGGGAGGTGGGGGCAGAGAATCACTGCTTAATTGGGTACAGAGTGTCAGCTGGGGAAAGTGAAAAAGTTCTGGAGCTGGATGATGGTGATAGTTACACGACAATGTAAATGTGCTTAATGTCGCGGAACTGTATACTTTAAAATGGCAAAAATGGTAAATTTTTATGTTTATATATATATTTATATAACCACAACGATGTGAGAGTTGAACTGTGAAGAAGGCTGAGCGTGAAGAATTGATGCTTTTGAACTGTGATGTTGGAGAAGACTCTTGAGAGTCCCTTGGACTGCAAGGAGATCCAACCAGTCCATTGTGAAGGAGATCAACCCTGGGATTTCTTTAGAAGGAATGATGCTAAAGCTGAAACTCCAGTACTTTGGCCACCTCATGCGAAGAATTGACTCATTGGAAAAGACTCTGATGCTGGGAGGGATTGGGGGCAGGAGGAGAAGGGGACGACAGAGGATGAGATGTCTGGATGGCATCACGGACTCGATGGACGTGAGTGTGAGTGAACTCCGAGAGATGGTGATGGACAGGGAGGCCTGGTGGTGCTGCGATTCATGGGGTCGCAAAGAGTCGGACACGACTAAGCGACTGAACTGAACTGAACTGAACCACAATAAAAAGAAACTTTTTAATGCTACCTTTAACATAAAAGCAGGTGTGTGGGAGAGACTTCCCTGGTGGTCCTGTGGCTAAGACTCTGCGTTTCCAATGTATAGGGAGGGCCTGGGTTCCATTCCTGGTGGAGGAACTGGATTCCACATGCCTGCTGCAACTAAAGACCCCACTTTGCAACAAAGATCAAAGATTCTGAGTGCCTCCTCTACTAAGATCTGGAGCAACCAAATAAATAAATAAAAGCAGGTGTGTGTGAGTGGGTGGGGGGGGATAAGCACTCAAATTTGGATTCTCTTTTATATACGCCCAGAAATTCTGGAAAGATACTTAGGAAATCAAGAGCAGTGAGTTACCTGTGGGGGAAGGGAGGGTAACTAAGGCTTGAGAGGAAGATCCTGCAACATAACCTTACACTCTTTGCTGAAGCATGGGAATGTGTTAACAGTTCGAGAATAAAATCAGTTTACAAATCTGGAGAATGGTTCTATTTAGGATTGGTGAGATTTTATTTTATTTATTTTTTAAAAGTCTTTATTGAATTTGTTACAATAGTTTTCTTTTTTTTTTAATTTTTTTGGCCACGAGGCACGTGGGGTCTTAGCTCCCTGCTGTTGTTCAGTGACTCAGTCGTGTTCGACTCTGCGACCCCTGGACAGCAGCACAGCAGGGTTCCCTGTCCTTCACTATCTCCCTGATCAGGTATCCACTGCTGTGGAAGGTTAAATCTTATCCACTGGACCGCCAGGGAACTCCCTGTTTTATTAATTTATTTTTACTTCACATCCACATGGCATGTAAGATCTTAGTATTCTGACCAGGGATTGAACCCTTGACCCCTGCATTGGAAGTGTGGAGTCTTAGCCACCAGACCACTAGGGAAGGCCCCAGGATTGGAAAGATTTGAGTGCGGTTTTGTGCTGACCATGATAATGATGATGATGATAACAATAATGATATTGGTGTGTGCATGTTCAGTCTCTCACTTGTGTCCGACTCTTTTGCTACCCCACGCACCATAGCCCACCAGCCTCCTCTGTCCTTGGGATTTCCTAGGCAAGCATCCTGGAGCGGGTTGCCCTTTCCTACTCCAGGGGATCTTCCCAACCCAGGGATCAAACCCGCATCTCCTGGGTCTCCCACATTGCAGGCAGATTCTTGCCTGTTGAGCCACCAGGGAAGCCTACAGTGAGATTGCTAGCAGATTACCTTTTGAAATTCTTCTGTAGTTTCCTATGGCTGCTGTGACGGTTCATCATAACCAGATGCCTCCAACAATGCAGATTTATTCCCTCACAGCTCTAGAGGCCAGTAGTTCAAAATCAGCAAGGTGTCAGCAGAGTCGTGGCTCTCTCCGAAGCCTCTTTTGATTGCCGTTTTAGTCACTGAGTTGTGTCTGACTCTTTCAGGGGTTTCGCAGGCAAGACTATTGGAGTGGGTTGCCATGTCCTTCTCCAGCAGATCTTCCCAACTCACGGGTCGAACCTGGGTTTCCTGCAGTGGCAGGTGAGTTCTTTACCGATAAACCATCAGGGAAGCTCGAAGGGCCTAGGGAGGATCTTTCCTTGTCTCTTCCAGCTTCTGTGGCTCCTGGCATGACTTGGGCCTCTTTTGACTACATCGCTCCAATCTCTGCCTCTAGCTCCACTTGGCCTAATCTCTTCTGATGTAGGGCCCACCCAGATAATCCAGGATGATGTCATTTCAAAGTTCTTTACATCTGTAAAGACTCTTTTTTTCCTGGGACTTCCCCCAGTGGCTAAGACTCCGAGCTCCCAATGCAGGGAGCACTGGTTCCATCCCTGATCAGGGAACCAGATTCCACAAGCCACAGCTAAGAGTTCAAATGCTGCAGCTGAAGATCCTGAGTGCTGCAAGAAGAGTGAAGGTCTTGTGTAATGCAACTGGGCTTCCCAGGTGGCGATAGTGGTAAAGAACCCGCCTGCCAATTCAGGGGACATAAACCTGTGACAAACCTAGACAGCGTGTTGAAAGGCAGAGACATCACTTTGCCAACAAAGGTCGGTGTAGTCAAAGCTATGGTTTTTCCAGTAGTCATGTATGGATGTGAGAGGTGGACCATAAAGAAGGCTGAGCGCCGAAGAATTGATGCTTTCAAACTGTGGTGTTGATGGGGAGATCCAACCAGTCAATCCTAAAGGAAATCAGTCCTGAATAGTCATTGGAAGGACTGATGCTGAAACTGAAGCTCCAATACTTTGGCCACCTGATGGAAGGAGCTGACTCATGGGTAAAGACCCTGGTGCTCGGAAAGATTGAAGGCAAGAAGAGAAGGGGCAGCAGAGGATGAATTGGTTGGATGGCATCACCGACTCATTGGACAGGAGTTTGAGCAAATTCTGGGAGACAGTGAAGGACTGGGAAGCCTGATGTGCTGCAGTTTGTGGTGTCACAGAGTTAGACACAACTGACCGATTGAACAACAACAACAAAGAGACGAGGGTTCGATCCCTGGGTCAGGAAGATCCCCTGGAGGAGGGCATGGCAACCCATTCCAGTGTTCTTGCCTGGAGAATTCTATGGACAGAGAAGCCTGGCATGCTACGACTGACTTAGCATGCACGCACGCACGTACAGCAACCTGGCACAGCCAAATAAATAATACTTTTTTAAAAACCCTTTTTTTCCCAAATAAGATCACATTACAAGTCCTGGGGGTTATTAGGACATGGATATATCTTTCTGCAGTTTAGCATTCAACCTGCTTCCCTTACTGGTTGCTATGCCCACTGGTAAGCATTTACATCACTTCACCCAAGTCCTCAAAGAAAGTGAAGTCGCTCAGTCGTGTCCGACTCTGCGACCCCATGGACTGTAGCCTACCAGGTTCCTCTGTCCATGGGATTCTCCAGGCAATAGTACTGGAGTGGATTGCCATTCCCTTCTCCAGGGGATCTTCCCAACCTGGGGATCGAACCCGGGTCTTCCGCATTGTAGACAGGCGCTTTACCGTCTGAGCCACCAGGGAAGTCCTCAAACAGTCTCATAAAGTAACATATGCTTATTATCTCCATCTTCCCAGTGAACTCAGAGAGGCGCTGTACCTTGCTCATGGGAAGTGGGATCTGAACTCAGCTCTGTTGGGCTCAAAACCCTGATTCTATGTGAGGCACAGAAAGAGGCTTCTGGTCTTGGGACAGTCCATTAAAGGCAAACAGTCAGAGAGCAAATATTTTCTGGTGTGTTTGTTCATCAGCAACCCCTGGGCCAAGATCAGGGATATGGAGAAAAGGGCAGAAGGGTGTGGCCCTAGAGAGTAGCTGGGAAAAGAAGAGGCAGAGGAGGGGTGAGGATTATTCATCAGACCTTTGGAAGCAGTACAGTCAGCTCTGACTCCTGCCTTCTGGAGTGTTGCCCTTGGCTTTGAGGGCAACTGAGGCCAGGAGTTTGTCATGAAGAAAGGACAAAGGAATAAAGTTAGAATCCAAAGGGGATGTGTTAAGTAGAAATAACATTTAATTAAGCAGCACTTACTGCGTGCCACAGACTTTTACAAGAATTTGACGCACTCATTGAATCTTCCTTGTTTTGCCAATGAGGAAACTGAGGCCCAGAGAGGTTAAGTGACTTGTCAAAGCAGGACCTAGGACTTGTCACACAGCAGGACCTAGGCAGAGATGGGATTCGAACTCAGCTCTGCCCATCACCAGAGCCCCTACGGATGATTTTTTTAAATAGAGGTGAAATTAAAAATAAATAAATTGAGGTGAAACTGCCATAATAAAAATTAATAGTGTTAAAGGGAACAATTCAGTGGTATTTAGTAGAATCCTAATGTTGTGAAACCATTAGCTCTAAAATGGTTTCTAGTTCTAGTTCTAAAATGGTTTCATCATCCTAAGATATACCTGGTAACAGTCACTCTTGATTCCTGCCTCCTCCCAACCCTTGGCAACCACAGTCTGCCTCCTGCATCTGTGGGTGTGCCTCTTCTGGACATTTTCTATGCCTGGGGTCATATATGATTCGACCTCTGATATCTGTCTTCTTTCACTCAGCATTATGCTCATTGCTTCGTCCTTTTAATGACTGTGTGATATTCCATTGTTTGGGATGGACCACGTTTTGTTTATCCATTCATCTCTTGATGGGAATCTGGGTTGTTTTCACTCTTTGGCTGTGTGACCAGTGAGACTCTGAACATGTGTGTACATGTAACATTAAAATGGTCAATGTGGGGACTTCCTAGTGGTCCAATGGCTAAGACTCCATGTTCCCACTTCAGGGGGCCCGGGTTCAATCCCTGCTCGGGGAACTAGACACCACGTGTGGCAACTAAAGATCCCAGATGCCGCGACAAAGATCAAAGATCTCGAATGCTCCAACTAAGACTCAGTGCAGCCAAATAAATATTTTTTGTGAAAGGTGGTCCATTTTATTTCATGGGAATTGTGCCTCAATGTTTGTTTATTTTTGGCTCTGCTGGGTCCTCGCTGCTGTGTGGGCTCTGTCCAGCGGTGACAAGCGGGGGCTACTTTCTAGATTCTGTGTGTGGGCTTCTCTCGCTGCGGGCTCTAGGGCATGTGGGCTTCAGTAGTTACAGCCCCCCGGACTCTAGAGCACAGGCTCAGTGGTTGTGGCCCACGGATTTAGGTGTCCCACGGATTTAGGTGTCCCATGGCATGTGCAGTCTTCCAGGACCAGGGATTAAATCTGTGGCCCCTGCACTGGCAGGTGAATTCTTAACCACTAGACCACCCAGGAAGTCCAATATTTCTCTCCTTTTTTTAAGTAATGCTATCAGCAGAGAGGGCCCAGAAGCAGCAACATCAACCTCTACCCCCAGTAGCCACAGGCAGACTCAACATCCCGATCTTGACTTCTCAATCTTGCCAGCACTCTCCAGTAAAGGAAACCCAGGAAAGGAATTCCCAGATCTTTGGGAAAATGGCTGATTCTAGGACTGGGGCAGGGAAAATGTAAGATGAGCCTGGAACATCGTGCGATGCCAGAAAGTAAGGAAGTACTCAAAAGAAATACGGAATCATGTCAAAAGAGCAGTGCCTGAGAGAAAACGCTCAGAGCAGGGGCCAACTGAAAGAGCTCCCCATGGCCAAAGCTGGAACAATTTGGGTGGAGAAATAAACAATAATAGTATTCGATTTTCACCCAAAGAATAAAAAACTCTTCATGAGTCCATATTGGTATAAATAAATGATGGTGCAAGTAAATAAATGGAGATGAATCAGCTCTTCCTTACAGAAAAATTCCAAAGAATAATAACAAATGCAGAAGGAGAGAGGTAAATGGAAACTTACTAGTAAACAAATAGCACAGTAATAATTTCTGCACACATAATCCAACTAAACTCAGTGGATGGAATGGGAAACAGGATCTTTGCATCACCTCAAAGCATCTCGCACCAAGTATTTCCTGGCTAGTTGTTCAGTCTCTAAGTCGTGTCCAACTCCTTGTGACCCCACGGACTGCAGCATGCCAGGCTCTGCTGTCCATCATCTCCCAAAGTTTGCTCAAATTCTTGTCCATTGAGTCAGTGATGCTATCCAACCACCTCATCCTCTGTTTAACATATGTCCACAAATTCTACCATACTCCTCCTCCAGACAGTGGAGCTTAACTCCCTCACTCTGGGTGAAGACTGGGAATGTTCTGTTTCTGGACCTAAGTAATGGATGCAGAAGTGTGTTCTGTTTGTGAAAGTCCTTCTGATATCCACTTTTCTGTATGCATATCATGTTTGATAGAAAGTGCAACTCTCTGGAATGGAGGGGGGGAAAGGAAAAAAAAAGAAACAGATTCAGTTTTGATTCAGAGATTCAGTTATCTTTTTCAGAGATGTTCTGTTGGCGTAAAAACTAATGAAAACCAGGACTTCCCTGTGGTTGAGCGGTTAAAAATCCTCCTGCCAATGTAGGGGACACAGGTTAGATCCTCGCCCTGGAAGATTCTACATGCTGAGGGGCAACTAAGCCCATGGGCTACAACTACTGAGCCCCTGTTCCGCAACAAGAAAAGCTACCACAATGAGAAGCCATGCACCACAACTAGAGTGTATCCCCACTTGCTACAACTAGAGAAAGCCCAAGAGCAGCAACAAAGACTCAGCACAGCCAAAAATAAAATAAAAAATAAACTAATGAAAAGCAGGGAATTCCCTGGCAGGCCAGTGGTTAGTACTCTCACTGTCAAGGGTCTGGGTTCAGTCCCTGGTTGGGGATTGAAGAGTCCACAAGCCAGTAGCCAGGGGAAAACCAAACAAACGAAAAGCAGAGAAATGATGACAGCTGAAGTCAGGATGATGGTTAGCTGGGCATGGAAGAAGGACTTGTGATTGGGGGGCGGGCATCAGTGGAGACAGCACGGTCCTCCTGATCTGGGTAATGACGACACGAGTGTTAAAAAATCATGGCTTAAAATAATATATTCATTTATTTGGTTGTGCAAGGTCTTAGTCACAGCATGCGGAATCTTTCAGTTTCAGCATGCGACCTCTCAGTTGCAACAGCTGGGATCTATTTCCCTGACCAGGGATCAAACCCGGCCTCTCTGCATCCGGGAGGCTGGAGTTCTAGCCACTGGACCACCAGGAAAGTCTTTGAATTATTATTTTTTAATTGCACAAATCGAGAATTTTTTTTCATATTTCAGTGGTGTCCTAAAGCCGGTTTATACTGACTCATGAGAACAGATTAATAACTTTTCATGAAATTGGCTATATCACACTAACATCATGTTGGTAGCTTGAAATTGGCCAGAAACTTGTAACTGCTACAAATCAGGACCTTTTTATTTCTGGAGAGGCCCTTGAGTTTTTCTTTTTTTTTTTTTGCCTTGTTGTTTTTCATATTTTAAAAAATTGAACTATAGTTGATGTACAGTGTTGTGTTAGTTTTAGGGGTACATACATATATACACACGTGCATATACTTATGTGTGCTGTGCTTAGTTGCTCAGTCATGTCCGACCCTTTGTGACCCCTTGGACTGTAGCCTGCCAGACTCCTCTGTCCATGGGGATTCTCCAGGCAAGAACACTGGAGTGGGTTGCCATGCTCTCCTCCAGGGAATCTTCCTGACCCAAGATCAAACCCAGATCTCCGGCACTGGAAGCGGATTCTTTACCATCTAAGCCACCAGGGAAGCCCATATATAATATACATTCTTTTTCATATTCTTTTCCCTTGTAGGTTATTACTAAATATTGAGCCTAGTTCCCTCTATGTAGTGGGTCCTTGTTGGTTATCTATTTTACGTACAGTAGTGTATATATGTTCCCTGGAGGAGGGCATGGCAACCCTCTCCAGTATTCCTGCCTAGAGCATCCCATGGACCGAGGAGCCTGGCGGGCCACAGTCCATGGGGTTGCAAAGAGTCGGACATGACTGAAGTGACTTAGCACGCATGCATTCGGGCTGTAAATATTAACCCCAGCCTCCTAATTTATCTCTCCCCTACTCCTTGGATGACCGTAAGTGTGTCTTCTATTTCTGTGTGTCTATTTCCATTTTGTAAGTTCCTTTGTATCTGGAGAGCCCACTGCTAAGCATTGCCCCGCACAGGACAGTTCATCTCTGAATGGAGTGGGTAGCCTTTCCCTTCTCCAAGGTATCTTCCTGACCCATGGTTCAAATCTGGGTCTCCTGCATTGCAGGCAGATTCTTTACCATCTGAGCCACCAGGAAGCCCACATATAATATTAAACGTATAAAAATTATTTTTTAAATTATGGTAACCTACACATAACATGAAATGTATCATAGTAACCGTTTTAAGTGTCCAGTTCAATGAACAGTTCATTCACATGGCTGTGTAACCATCACTGCTCTCCATCTTCAGAATAATTCATCCTGTGAAACTGAAACTCTGTCCCTATTATTTTTAAAAATTCTTTACAAATTTTCCCTGGAGGGAGAGATAAACTAGGAGGTCGGGACTGACATAAACACCTAAATAAAAGAGATAACTAATAAGAACCTGCTGTATAGCACAGGGAACTCTACTCAACGCTCTGTAGTGACCTGTATGAGGAAAGAATCCAAAAAAGCAGTGGATATATATATATATATGTATAACTGATTCAGTTTGCTGTACACCTGAAACTAACACAACATTGTAAATCAACTATACTCCAATAAAGACTTTTTAAAACTTTTTTTCCCCTTTTGGAGAGCATGGGCTCTGGAGCCAGAGGCTCTGTTTAAACTTCAATCTCCACTTTCACCTGCTAGCTAACCTTGGACACCTTATGTCACTGTTGTTTCCTCATCTGTAACGTGGAGACAATCTTAGTCCTGATCTCACAGTCCAGTGGTTCTCTAAAGTGTGGTTTCTGGAGACTTCCTTGATGGTCCAGGGGATAAAACTCCACACTCGCAAGGCAGGGGTCCCAGGTTCGATCCCTGGTCAGGGAACTAGATCCCATATTCACAATTAAGAGTTCAGAGGCCACAACTATCAGTAAAAGATCCTGCGTGCTGCAGCTAAGTCCCAGGGCAGCCAAATAAATAAACTTTTTAAAAACTGTGCTTTCTGGACCAGAAGGATCTGCCTGGCCCAGAAATGTGTTGCCAGTGCAGATTCTCAATGGGGCTTCCCAAGTGGGCCAGTGGTGAATAACCCACCTGCCAACGCAGGACAGGCAGGACATGTGAGTTCGACTCCTTGGTTTGGGAAGATCCCCTGGAGGAGGAAATGGCAAACCCACTCTGAAGGAAAGCTACACGGCTCAAAATAGCCTGGAGTTAAAACTTCCCTCCAGGTCCTCCCCACCATTCTCTACAGAATAAAGAACAGTCTCCCCCAGAGAAAGGAATGGACATTAATACTGATTATGTTCAGCTCCCAGCTGATCCCAGTCTCCGGCCCGTCTCAGGAATTCCTTACCCCAGTTGCTGAAAGCTGCTGCTAAGTCCCTTCAGTCGTGTCCGACTCTGTGTGATCCCATAGATGGCAGCCCACCAGGCTCCCCCAATTCTTGGGATTCTCCAGGCAAGAACACTGGAGTGGGTTGCCATTTCCTTCTCCAATGCATGAAACTGAAAAGTGAAAGGAAAGTCGCTCAGTCGTGTCCAACTCTTAGCAACCCCATGGACTGCGGCCTACCAGGCTTCCCCGTCCATGGGATTTTCCAGGCAAGAGTACTGGAGTGGGGTGCCATTGCCTTCTCCAGCTGAAAGCCAACTAATCAAAAATAATCATGAGGAAAAACAGACCCCCTCAAAACGATGCACCCCTGCATACATATGTTTTTATATATAGCTCCTCTCTTCTCCACTTAGTGCAGCAGCCCACTAACCTGACTGCTGCCCCTTCTCGCCTCATTAAAGGTGATCTGTTCCTGTAAAGTGCTGTCTTTTTTTTCTCGAATCTCGTCTTCTCTAACTCCCTTTCCTTACACACTCCAGTATTCTTGCCTGGAGAATCCCATGGACAGAGAAACCTGGCCGGCTACAGTCCATGGGGTTGCGAGAGTCAGACACAACTGAGCACACGCACACACACAGATTCTCAGATGCTCTGCAAATGGTGCCCAGCAATCTGTATTTTAACAAGCCCTCCAGATTCTGGAGGCTGGCTCAGATTTTGAGAACCATTATCATAGGTTATGGAGAGGATTAAATTGATTAAACAATATCTGAAATATTTAGAGCAGTGCCTGGCCCCATAACCCACACAGTGTAAGCGCTCACTATTGTTATTACAGAAGAGGCCCAGGACCCTAGCAGCAAGGTGGTAATGAGGGGCTGGTCGTGCCCTCCCCTCCTGGTCTGGTGGGGGTCTGGTTCCTGCTGATAGCTTACGGTGACCGGTGTCGGATTCATGACCTCCAAAGATTTAGTTTCGGGACCAGGTACCAGCTTTGTCACTAAGACCTGTTGCATAGCAGAGTTTTATTAAAGTGAAAAAGAGACAGAGAAAGCTTCTGACATAGACATCGGAAGGGGGACAGAGACTGCCTCATTCGCTAGTCTTAGCAAGGGAGCTATATGCTTTTCAGTTGGTTATTAACAATAAATCAAAAGAATGTCTCAAGGTTGTAAAGGTCTTACTAGACCCACTCCGACAATATACATTTTATAAAATGATAGGATTAGTCAGAAGGTTCTCAAGAAGGAGAAACATATCCTCAAGCAGGATACATTGTTGTTATATAGTCATTGGTATAGAATTAAAGGAAAAACATATCCTTGAGCAAGATGAGTTGTTCTGTTGTGCAATCATCAGCTCAGGAAATGGCAACCCACTCCAGTATTCTTGCCTGGAGAATCCCAGGGACAGAGGAGCCTGGTGGGCTGCCTTCTATGGGGTCGCACAGAGTCGGACACAACTGAAGTGGCAGTTCAGTTCACAACTTAGCAGCAGCAGCAGCAGCTCAGGGCTTAAAGAAAAAAAATGTTTGTCTTTTTCTCCTCCTTGAGAACTCCAGACCCCTATCTCACCTTTAAAAACTCCAGACCCCTTTCTCCTCCTTGGGGACCCCGGACTTCTTATCAACCTACCCAAGAATTGATTCCCTCACTGGTCTTTGCTGAGCAGAGGCCTTCTCACCTATCTCCATTGAAGATGACAGCCGATGATGACAGCTGAGCCACCTCACCTTATTCCTTCTAAAGGTTATCGCTTGGTCCAGAAAACAGGAAAGGTCAGGGTTGGGGGGAGCGTGCCCGCCTCCCCTCTGCTGATGGAGATAAAGGAGGTCACTCAGGTCCTACAGGACAGGAGGGGGAAGCTAAGATGTATAAATGAGGGGCCAGGAGGCTGTAGAGGCACCAATCACCAAGAAGCTGCCTTGCCGTGCCCACTCTCGCGTCTCAGGCAGCCCCGTCCAGCATGGTCAGACACCTGGTCCTGCTACTGCTGGCCCTGGGGGTGCTGGCTGGGGAGCTGTTGCCGAGGACCGAGGCCCGGGCAACATCCTACGGAGTGAAACTTTGTGGCCGTGAATTCATCCGAGCAGTCATCTTCACCTGTGGGGGCTCCCGGTGGAGACGTGCCCTCGACGCTGTGGGTAAGGCTGGGGAGGTAGTGTGTGTGGCCACGGGATTGATGGGACATGAGGTGGGTCCCAGAAACCAGAGATGGAGGTGAGGTGAGATGAGTGGCTGGGACGGGAAGGTCCCTCCCTTCACCACATGCAGCTGGGGAGATGGGCCAGGCCCTTGAAGCTGTGCCAAGGCTGAGGGAGCCAGTTGGCAGAGCTGCAGAGCTGAGATGGGATGGGGTGGGCAGCAAGCCATCTGAACCAGCTAGAAGTCTGGGACACTTGCTACGTGTGAGCCCTGTGTTACGTAAGGCTGCTGTTTGCCCAACCCTGGTCAGTGCCATTCAGAAGCCAAAACTAAAGTGTTTTCCAAGCCTCAGAGAAGGGAGTAAGAGGAGTGTGGTGAGGACAAGGCTAGATTTACCACCTAACAGGTGACCCTCTGTCTATGGGGTTGCACAGAGTCGAACACGACTGAAGTGACTTAGCAGCAGCAGCAGCAGCAGCAGCAGCAGGTGATCCTCTACCAAGTTGCTTTTCTTCCCTGATCAGCTTTATCTACAAATAGGAGGCACAGCTCCTGTATCTTGCACATTTGTTAAGTGGCAAAATTGAGTCTAAACTGATTAGGACAAAACTGAGTGCCTTCAGTATATCAGATGCTATTTTAAGGTTTTTTTTTTTTTAATGCATATTAGTTAAGTCATCTACTTGGTATAAAACTCTACAAGGTAGAAGCTTTTTAAAATTTTTTGATGTAGACCATTTTTAAAGTCTTTATTGAATTTGTTACAATCCTGCTTCTGTTTCAAGAAGCATGTGGGATCTTAGCTTTCTGACCAGGGATCAAACCTGCCTTCCCTGCATTGGAAGGCAAAGTCGTAACCGCTGGACTGCCAGGGAAGTCCCAGGAGTTATTATTATCCCCACTTCGCAAGCAAGGAAACTGCAGATCAAGGATGCTAACTGGACTAGGGCTCAGTCAGTTCAGCTGCCAGACACGTGTTTTTCACCATCAGGTCCTCAATAACTAAATAGGAGGGGGAAAGCTGGGCTTCCCAGGTGGCAGTAGTGGTACCCAAACCTGCCTGACCATCCCTGGGTCATGAATGTCCTCTGGAGGAGGGCATGGTAACCCACTCCAGTATTCTTGCCTGGGGAATTCCATGGACTGAGGAGCCTGGTGCTATGGTCTATAAGGTTGAAAAGAGTCAGACACAACTGAAATGACTTAGCACGCAGGGCAAAACCTATGACAGAAGAGGAAAGTCAAGCTCAGTGGGGTTAGGCTGCGCATCAAAGAAGGAACCCACGTCTGAGCAGAATCAAAGTCTATACTCACGAGGCTTATTCACACTCAAGAACAGAGAAGTAGCTGGGCCAGCCCGGAGCTGGGACTCTGGATGTGACACAGTCCCGAGCACTAACTCTTCTCATCTTTTGCAGAAGATGCCTTCCCAGAGGTGGACACTGACTCAGAGAGTGAGCTGGATGAGGCAGTGGCCTCCAGCGAGTGGCTGGCCCTGACCAAGTCCCCTCAGGCCTTCTATGGGGCCGGACAGGGCTGGCAGGGAACCCCAGGGTCTCTGCGGGGCAGACGCGACGTCCTGGCTGGCCTATCGAGCAACTGCTGCAAGCGGGGATGCAGCAAGAGCGAAATCGGCAGACTCTGCTAGAAGCGGAACTGGGCGGCAGGGGGCCGCCGGGGTGAATGCCCCAGCCTTGCCATCCACCTGACCGGTGTCTGGCTGGGCACTTGTTTCTGGTCCCTCGCGCATTCATTCATCAGCAATTCACAGAGGTCCGGCACTGTGGGCTCAGAGTCCCCCCACCCAACCCCAGTCTTTGAGCAGTCCATCCCACCCCTGAGCAAGCTATGCCACAACCCGGCCAGATGGGGACCCTCACGTCTGAGCAGCCCATACGATGCCTTTCCTGGCCTGTTCTGTCTCCTATTGTCCCTACTTACTCAAGCTGGCCACACTCAGACCCTTGCCCAAGCTGCGACTCTCTCGTGTCCCAACTGTGACTCTCTCCTGTCCCACCTGTGGCCGTTCGCCAGCCCAAATTATGCCCCCACCCCATTCCAGCCTTCCTGCCTGCCAGCCCCTCTCCCTCCAACCCAGCCCCCTGGGGAGGGTTCTAAAGCTGTAGACCCCAGGGTTGGTGGAAGGACTCCTAGGTTTTCTTCATATCCTGGGATGGGAAGCTCAGTGTGTGTGTGGTGGGAAAGGATCAGAACCTTCTCTAGCCCCTCAAAATAAAACGTTGCAAAACACTTGGCAGTGTGTGATGTTTGGGGAGGGAAGGGGCAGGTATGAAGGGAGCTTCGGCCACGCCCTCAGCGCAGCCCCCCACCCCCTCCTCAGCCCCTGCGAGTCCTGCCGGGAACTTTCCGGTGCAGATAAGGGGCGGGGACCCGCAGCGCAAGGTGCGGAGGCGGCCGGGAGGGGTGGCTCTGCTTCCCGTCGCCGCTCAGGCGTTGGTCTCCGAGAGCGAGGCGGGCGGCGCGGCCGCGCTGGGCCGGGAAAGGCCGGGCCAGACTGGGGGCGGGGGGGCGCGGGAGTGCCATGCGGGGGCCCCCGGCCGCCCCCCTTCCCACCGCGGCCGAAGCCGCTGCTGCTGCTGCTGCTGCTGCTTCTATTGTTGCTGTTCAGCCGGACTCGGCCCCAGGGTGAGTTCTGGAGCGAGCTCGTGTCTCACGCTCGCGAACGTGCCCATCAGCCTCTAGGGTGACCCTCAAGTTTGCGGAATGAATGGGAGAGGTCCAGAAGTCCTGCTCTCCCAGGCCCCGGAGTAGGGGCCGGGCCATGCGAGGGGTTGGGGAATGGGCGGTAGCGAGTTGGGTAGCGAGGCCGGGGTTTGAAGCGCGGGGGGATGGGGGGTAGGGTAAGGGCTTTTGTCCGGGAGTGGGGGGGTGGTTAACAGGATGTGGCTGGTGGGAGGGGAGGAGTTAAGCCCAAAGCCTGGGGAGCGGTGGCCAGCGCCCCCTTCCTGCTGCTCGCTTCAGTAAGGAACCCTGGATCGCCCTCCACAGTTGTCAGAAGTTCTGGGGTGTGCCCGAGGCTGGGGAACTGACCCCCTTCCCTGGAACCTTCCTGCCTCCCTCTCCAGGCAGCCCGGGGCCACTGCAGTGCTATGGAGTTGGACCCTTGGGGGACCTGAACTGCTCCTGGGAGCCTCATAAGGGCCTGGGAGCCCCCTCCGCGCTGTATGTCCAGAGCCAGAAGTAGTGAGTACCGTGGGGTAACTTGGGACGCTGAAGCCTTCTCAGAGGACGCGTTGGTCCTGCCCGCCCTCACCTCCCAGCCCGACCCCACTCTCTAGCCCTTCAGTTCCAGATTCCCTCATTTCCTTGCTGTGTTACCATGAACCAGTCACTTTCCCTCTCTGAGCCTCTGTTTCTTTCTCTATCAAATGCTGATAATAATGGAACCTGGTTCCCAGCGTTGGTTCTGAGAATTCAGCTAGTTTAGGCACTTGGCAAAGAGAAAATGCTTAATGATTAGAAGTTGTTTTTATTGCTGTGTGACCTTAGGCAAGTAGCTTAACCTCTCAGAGAACATTTGATCTGGTGCTGGGGATGCAACAGTGAAAGAGACACAGAAAGCCTCATGGAGCCCACAGTCTGAGGGGGTGACTGATACTGCCTCATGATGAATCACACTTGGAAATTCAAATTCATTTCAAATTTGGCTGTGAGAGGAGAGGAAAAGGAGCATTTAAAGATGGGAACTGGCATGGGAGGTTGCTTTTTTTTTTTAATGGTGATAAAGTACACATAAAATTTACCGCCTTTTTTCTCGGTCTTTTTCTTTTGGCTGTGCTGGATTTTCTTCTCAGCTCCGACTCTCTAGTTGCGGCTTGAAGGATTCTCACTAGTTACGGTGCATGGGCTTAGTTGCCTCTAGGGCATGTAGGATTCCAGTTCCTTGACCAGGAATCCATCCTGCATCCCCTGCCCTGACAGGCAGATTCTGAACCAATGGACCACCAGGGAAGTCCCCTCAATCTTTTTAAAACTGTCCAGTTCAGTGGCATTGAATACAGTCACACTGTTGTGCAGCCATCACACCATCCATGTCCAGAAGGGCTTTAATTTGTAGAGAACAAGAAAGTAAGAGGGCTTCCCAGGTGGCGCTGATGGTAAAGAACCCACGTGCCAGTGCAGGAGATGGAAGAGACATGGGTTCCATCCCTGGGTTGGGGGCAATCCCATGAGGAGGGCAGAGCAACCCGCTCCAGTATTCTTTCACTCCCGTATTCTTGCCTGGAGGGTCCCAAGAACAGAAGAGCCTGGTGGGCTGCAGTACACAGGGCTGCAAATCAACTTAGCATGCATGCTTGCCCGAGGGAATAAGAGAAAGTCGCTTTTTGTTTGGTTTTGAAGAATAAACAGTCAATTTTATTGGGGTCAGATTAGGAATCCATGAGTCTTGAGGACCTCTGTGAATCTGTCCGTTTTCTTCTCGAGGTTCTCTTCTGCCTGCTTTGGTAGCCTCATGAGCAGCTGCTTTTTCCGATAGTGGATCTTGGCTTTCTCCTTTCTCTTCTCGTCCAGGGTGGCCATTACTGCCTGGCCCTTCCAGCCAACCTCACGAGCCAGGCGCCCTAGGCAGGCAAACTTCCAAGTAGGCTTCGTACGCACAACATTGAGGGCAGCGGGAACCACCATTCGCTTCCTCTTGTTATAGGTTGGTGGGATCCCATCAAGCACCTCGAGGCGCTCCAGAGCAGCCTGACCTCTCTTGGTCTTTTGGGGCAAGATGTCTCTCACCGTCCGCCAGAAGATGCGGCTGGGGGCTCGGAAGTGGTAGGGGTCATGGGAGGGGTTGGTATTCATCTGCTTGCGGAAAAAGGCCAGGTACTTTAACTTATTTCTGTAGAAATTGCCAGAAATGTTAATGCCCTCACCGCACGACCACACCCTTCCTGCCTAGAAGCACCTGCTTGGCCGCGATGCCTGCCAGGCAGCCCAGGAGATGGCCTTGGCCGTCAGGCACCAGGACCTGCCCCTCCGTCGTCAGCAGCCTCCAGGGAAAGCTTTTTTTTTTTAAATGAGGTGAAATTTGCATAAGGTGATATTAATCATTTGCAAGTGAACAGTTCAGTAGCTATTAGTACTTCACACTGTTGTGCAACCGATGTCTCTATCACATTCCAGAACATGTCCATTACCCCCAAAAGGAAGTTTCGTCCGTAACAGCAGTCAATCCCTGTCCCCTGACAACTACTGATCTACTTTCCATCCTTTTGATTTGCCTGTCCTGGACGTTTCTCATAAGTGGACTCGTGCCTTATGTGGTCTTTGATATCTATATACATTCACTCAGCATGGTTTTCAGGTTCATCATGCTGTAGCTTGAACCAGAACGTCATTCCTTTTTTTCGCAGCTGAGCAATATTCTATGTAATGGATATACTGCGTTCATCTACTCATCGGTGGACTCATCTGTTTCCACCGTTGAGCAATTGCATTGAGTGGTTGTGACTAGCGCTACTGAGAATGTGTGTGTGCACGTTTTTGAGTCCTTTTCAGTTCTTTGGGGGTATATGCCTAGGAGTAAAATTGCGGGGTCATATGGCGATTCTGTTTAACTCTTTGAGGAACCAACTGTTTTCTGCAACAGCTGCACCATTTTATGTTCCTACCAGCAATGTAAGAGGGCCCCAATTTCTCCACACCTTTGCCAGCATATGTGTTTTTGTCTTTGTTTTAATGAAGGCCTTGCTTTGAACCTTTGAAATCCAATCCTTTGGGACATCCTCAACTCCTCTCTCTCTAACCCGCGTTTTATCCATCAGCAGGCCTTGCCAACATCATCTAGAATCTGCCACTCCTTGCTTCCTGAGCACCCTGCCATGATCCTGTCCCCATCATCGCTGGCCTGGACCCCATAGTCACCTCCTCCCAGGACTCAGGTTTCCATCCTCAGCCCCACAGTCTCTTCTCTGCCATGGCATCCAGTGGGTGCCTGTGAACTTCTACATCAGAGCACTTCCCTCCCTTGCGCATAGCACCCCAGGGCTCCCTGCTCACTCAAGGTAAAAGCCAGAATCCTTCTTGCTGTCATCTGATCAATGTGCTATCACCTCCCTGTCCTCGCCTCCTCCCACCTCCGCCGTACTCACTCTATTCCAGGGTGCAAGCCTCCTCCTCACTGTTTCGCAGAAAACACCAGGCACAGGGGCTTCCCTGCGGTCATTGTTGTTCAGTCGCTAAGTCATGTCCAACTCTGCCACCCCATGGACTGCAGCACGCCAGGCTTCCCTGTCCTTCGCTATCTCCCAGAGTTTGCATGTCCATTGAGTCAGGAGTGGGTGATGTTATCTAACCATCTCTTCCCTGGTGGCTCAGTGCTAAAGAATCCACCTGCCAATGCAGGAGACGCGGGTTCGATCCCCTGGTCTGGGGAGATCCCACATGCCACAAAGCTGCTAGGCCTGTGTGCCACAACTATCGAGCCTGTGCCTGCGTGTGCTGAGTTGCTTCAGTCGTGTCCGACTCTTTGCGGCCCCATGGACGGTAGCCTGCCAGTCTCCTCTATCCGTGGGATTCTCCAGGCAAGAATACTGGAGTGGGGTGCCATGCCTTCCTCCAGAGGGTTTGCTCAACCCAGGGATCAAACCTGCATCTCTTGTGTCTCCTGCGTTAGCAGGCGGGTTCTTACCACTAGCGCCACCTGGGAAGCCCCACTGAGCCTGTGCTCTGGAGCAGCTACTGAGCCCACACACCACAGCTACTGAAGCCGGCGCCCCAGAGCCCGTGCTCCACAACAAGAGGAGCCACGACGATGTGAAGCCCGCACACCGCAACCTCGAGAGTAGCCCCCACTTGCTGCAACTAGAGAAGAGCCCGTGTGCAGCAACAAAGACCTAGCACAGCCAAAAATAAATAAATAAAATTATAAAAGAAAAAAAAGAAAAAGCACCAGGCACAGTCTGGCCTCGGGACCCTTGCCTTGGCTGCTGTTCCTTCTTAAAATGCTCTTTGTTTAGGAAGATCCTTCACAAACTGTGCACGCACCTCCTTCAGGCCTTTATTCACATGTCTCACCAGAGAGCTTTCCTGACCACGTTTACTAAAACAGCACTGTCACTCTTCATCTCAGCATGCCTCATCTTCCTCATCCCGCTTGATCTTTTTTAAAAAAGTTAATTATTTCTGTATTTTGGGCCTCACTGGGAGGCTTGTGGGATCTTAGTTCCCCTATCAGAGATTGAACCCCGTGCCCCCTGCAATGGAAATGTTGAGTCCTATCCTCTGGACAGCCAGGGAACGCCCTTGATTGTTCTTTACATTGCTTTTACCACCATCAATTATATATTTATATGTGTTTCATCTGCCTCCTCCACTGAAATACCAGCTCTGGAGAGTGGATCCTTGCCTGCTTTGGTCATAGTCCTATTCTCAGCTTCCGCAGCAGGGCCTGGCACAAAATATGTATTAGCTGACTGAATAGTTGTTTTTGTTGTTGTTCAGTTACTAAGATGTGTTCGAATCTTGTTGACCCCATGGACGCCAGGCTCCTCTGTCTTCCACTACCTCCTGGAGTTTGCTCAGATTCATGTCCATTGAGTAGGTGATACTATCTAACCATCTCATCCTCTGCTGCCCTCTTCTTCTCTTGCCCTCAATTTTTCCCAGCATTAGAGTCTTTTCCAGTGAGTTGGCCCTTTGCATCAGGTGGCCAAAATATTGTGGCTTCAGCTTCAGCACCAGTCCTTTCAATGGGTATTCAGGGTTGATTTCCTTTAGGATTGACTCGTTTGATCTCCTTGCTGTCCAGAGGACTCTGAAGAGTCTTCTTCACCACCACACTTTGAAAGGATCAATTCTTTGGAACTCCGTCTTCTTTATGGTCCAACACTCACAGCCGCACATGTTAATACTAGAAAAACTACAGCTTTGACCGTAGGGACCTTTGTCAGCAAAGTGATGTCTGCTTTTTAAACACTGTCTGGGTTTGTCATAGCTGTCATTCTTTCCTTACGAAAAGCAAGCATCTTTTAATTTCATAGCTGCGGTCACCACAGTGATTTTGGAGCCCAAGAAAATATAGAAGTAAATGTGGATATATATATAATAGGTGCCCAATAAGTAAAATAACCAGTGCTTACATAACATGTATGTGCCCCTGATGCTTGCTATTATTTTCTTTAATGTTTTAATTTGGTTGCATGGACTTTCTAGTTGTGGCATGAGAGCTCAGTAGTTGCTGCGCTCGGGCTGAGTTACTCCACAGCCCTTGGGATCTTAGTTCCCCATCCGGGGATGGAACCTGCATCCCTTGCATTGCAAGGTGGATTTTTAATCACTGGACCAGAGGAAGGGCTTCCCAGGTGGCTCAGTGGTAAAGAATCCACCTGCCAATGCAGAAGACACAAGAGAATCAGATTTGACCCTGGATCGGGAAGTTCCTCTGGAGGAGGAAATGGCAACCCACTCCTGTCTTCTTGCTTGGAAAATCTCATGGACAGGGCAGCCTGGCGGGCTACAGCAGTCCACGGGGTCGCCAAGAATCAGACAGGACGGAGCAGCTGAGCACGCATGCGTGGGCCATCAGGGAGGTCCTGCTGGCTGTTCTAAAGGCATTTCAGATCTCATCTCATTGATTCCCCTCCCCTGTTCAGCCCTTTTCGCAGGCACTTTTATCACTCTCATTTTGTAGGGCAAGAAACTGAGGCACAGAGAAGTTGCTTGCTCAAGGTCACACAGTTCTTAAGCAGAGCTAGGACTTGAGCTAGGCAGAGCACATGTTATCATTAAAGACTCGAGGCCCAGCCTGTTGTCTATCGTCTCTGGTTCCCCGTCTCTCTTCGCAGCCATTCCAACAAAACCTGGACCGTGGCGGTGCCCACCGGACAGAACTGGGTGACCATCCCACGGGAACAGCTCACCACGTCTGACGAACTCCTTGTCTGGGTGGCCAAGGCCGGCCAGCCTCTCTGGCCCCCAGTGTTTGTGAACCTCGAAACCCGAAGTAATGGGCGGGAGTGTTGGGGATGCGCTGTGTGTGGGGTGGGTGATCCCGGAGGCCCCTGCTCAATGCATTTCCCCTTCTTCAGTGAAGCCAGATGCCCCCCACCTATACCCTGACGTGGACTTCTCAGACGATGACCCCCTGGAGGCCATTGTCCAGTGGGCCCCCTCCAACATGGCCACCCCACAGGGTCTTGGTCTGCCAGTTTTACTACCGAAGGTGCCAGATGACCTGGGTGCTGGTGAGTGTCAGGGAACCTTTCCCCCACCCTACTCTGGTGGGGCCTGGGACATCATTTCCAAATCAGAGATCTAGCCCAGAACTTGTTCCTCACCTGCCCCTGGAGTCTGTCCACATCCCTCACAAAAGGTCTGTACGTGCATCTTGTTCAGCTAAAAAATGTACCCCCACCAAGATAATCTATAAATTCCATGCAGTCCCGCTTGGATTTTTTTTTTTTTTCTTTTGGCCATGCCATGCTCGTTGCAGGATCTTAGTTCCCTGAACAGGAATTGAACTCTGGCTGTCAGCAGTGAAGGCACAGAGTCCTAACCATTGGACAGCTGGGGAATTAATTCCCTTCACTTGGAATTCTTGAGAAACTCAGTAAACTTCCTCAAACACTTTCATTTAATGAATTGTTGTTTAGTCACTAAGTTGTATCCAACTCTTTTTGACTCCATGGACTGCAGCACCCCAGGTTTCCCTGTCCTTCACCATCTCCCAGAGTTTGCTCAAACTCATGTCCATTGACTTGATGATGCCATCCAACCATCTCATCATCTGTCATCCCCTTCTCCTCCTGCCTTCAATCTTTCCCAGCATCAGGGTCTTTTCCAGTGAGTCGGCTCTTCGCATCAGATGGCCAAAGTATTGGAGCTTCAGCTTCAGCATCAGTCCTTCCAATGGGTATTCATGGTTGATTTCCTTTAGAATAGACTGGTTTGATCTCCTTGCTGTCTCCTCAGATAACTTACATGAACCTTAAAGTAAGAGGTTAATAGCAGGGGACTTCCCTGGTGGTCCAGTGGCTAAGATTCCATGCTCCTGATGTAGTGTTCAATCTCTGGGCAGGGAATTAGATCCCACATATTGCAACTAAGACACAGTGCAGCCAAATAAAAAAAAGGAACAGTAAAAAAAAAGAGATTTATAGCAGATACTACTTAGCACCTGCTGTGTGCCACACAGTGTTGGAGGCTCTTTATCAAATCCTTACAAGAACTCTTTGAGGTAGATGTGTTTTGTGCCTACCCATTTTACAGATGAGGAACAGAGCCTGGTTTTCAATGAACACTTGAAAGTGTTAATAACAAAAGAAGCTCATATTTCCAAGCACCAGCCATGCATCAGGTAGCAAGCTAAGCAATCTGCATGGATGATCTTAATGAGGACTGTACTCCTGACCTCCTTATATAGAGATTATTTTATGATCTCTGTTTCATAGTTGGGGAAGCTGAATCTCAAGAGAGGTTAAGCAACTTTCCCAAGCTCACACACAGCAAAAAAAAAAAAAGGACGAAAGCTCCAGAGCAATGGGACCCCAGGAGTTGGGGAGCCTGCCCAAACACTTTAAGAGCACAACCCCAAAGTTGCATGTATCTTTCATCTCATATCTCATTGGTCAAAACGTAGTCACATGGTCTCACCTGATTGCAAGGGAGACTGGGAAATGTGGTCTTTATTCTTGATACACTGTCCTGACAGATACTCAGGGTTTCCAAAAGAAGCAGCCGAGAATGGATATTGGGGATAGCCAACTATCTCAGTCACAGCTTGGGGTGCAAAACACCACAAGGTAGGATAGACTTGTTTTCATTGGGAATATTCATGCTGTTCATAATGGTGCTAAGATACAGACGTTGAAATCCTAACTGCCTGGGAATGAATCTCAGCTGTAGTACTCACCAGCTCTGTGACCTTGGGTATGTCACTTACCCTCATTTGACCTTAGTTTTCCTCATCTGTAAAATGAGAACAATAATGGAATTTCCCACCTACTGCTATAGCTGGCACAAAGGATAATCAAATTGTCTCTTTTTGCCAGGGATTATCCCAGTTTTAAAACTGAAAGCCCTGTGTCCTGAGAACCCGCTCTGTCTCCCAGGCAAAGGAAGACAGTACTGGTCATCCGATTGGCAGCTAAGGGCTTCCCAGCTGGCTCGGTGGTAAAAAACGTGTGTGTAATGCAGGAGATGCAGGAGACATGGGTTCTATCCCTGGGTCAGGAAGATTCCCTGGAGAAGGGCATGGCAACTCACTCCAGTATTCTTGCCAGAAAAATCACATGGACAGAGGAACCTGGTGGGCTACAGTCCAGGAGATCCCAGAGTCAGACAGGAGTGAAGTGACTGAACACATACATTGACATATAAAAGGTCAACTTTCAATTCAGCCTTCAGCCTCATCACTCACATGTCACTCCCCCAGCTGGAACCGGAAGTGAAGTCTATACCTCTGATGCCCATTGAGATCCAGGACCTGGAACTGGCCACTGGCTACGAGATGTTCGGCCGCTGCCAAGTGGACAAAGAAGAGGATCTGTGGGGCGAGTGGAGCCCCATTCTGCCCTTCCAGACACCACCCTCTGGTGAGGATCTCTGGGCTTCCCATCTTTTCCTCTCCTGGAAGTCTGGCCATCATGCCATTCCCATTTGTCTCTTCTCTTTCCATCCTTACCAGCTCCAAAAGATGTGTGGATCATGGGGAACATCTGCGGGGCACCGGGTAGACAGGAACCCCTGCTTCTGTGGAAGGTGAGTTGTGAAGACCCATTTCTCTGCCCATGTCAGGAAACCCTGGATAACAATGATGCAGTGACTTACTTGGTGGCCCAGCGGTTAGGACCCCGAGATTTCACTCCCAAGGTCGTGGGTTCAGTCCCTGATCGAGGGACTAAGATCCCACAAGCTGCCTGCTGCTGCAAAATCAAAAACACTCCCAAACCAAAAAAACGATGATGTAAACAAAACAGAGGCTGCTATGCTGCCCTCTTGAGGCTGCTTCAGGGCTTCAAGGAGGGGGATCATCAGGGAGGTCCTGGCATGGTGCTGGGCTCAGAGCAAGACTCCACCAATGGTGGCTGAAAGTGGGGGATCTGAGCTGAGACTTGAAGATGGGTACGAGTGTTCCAGGCAAGGGGGGACGTTGGGTGCAAAGATTTAGAAGCAATACAAGGCTCAGCTCCACAAAGTATAGATGGGTATGCTAAGGGCTTTGATGTTTGTATCAAAGGGCGTTGTAGGGACTTCTCTCATGGTTCCAGTAGCTAAGAATCTGCCTATCAATGCAGGACATGAGTTCAGTCCCTGGGCTGGGAAGGCCCCACATACCCTGGGGCAACTAAGCCCAGGTGTCCAACTGCTGAAGCCTTCATGCCCTTGATCCCGTGCTCTGCAGTAAGAGAAGCCACCACAGTGAGGAACCCGAGCTCCGCAACTAGAGTGGTCCCCGCTCGTAGCAACTGGAAAAAGCCAGAGTCCAGGAACAAAGATCCAGAACAGCCAAAAATAAAATAGATAAATAAAAATTTTAAAAGGTGGGAGGGGGGCATAGCAGGGATTTCCTGGTGGTCCAGTGGCTAAGACTCTGAGCTCCCAATGCAAGGCACCTGGGTTCGATCCCTGATCAGGGAACTAGATCCTGTATGCTAAAAGACCCCACTTACTGCAGTGAAAACTGAAGGTTCCGTGTGCCTCAACTAAGACCTGGTGCAGCCAAATAAATAAATATTTAAAAAAAAAAAAACAGGGCTTGTGAAATGACAGACAAGAATTAAACCGTTCTTACTGACCCAAGTCTGTTAAGCACCTAGTCGGTTCCATGCATTGCAAGGCCCTGACTCACAGTAAACATGGCAAGAAACCAGATAACAGGGCTCTCACTTTTCTTGGGCCACACGATCTAATAATATCACTAACTTTAACCATGCATAATATTTCCAGAGCTCTTACTGTGTGCCAGGTCCTGGCCTATACACTTATTTATATTAAACTTGACATTACTTTGCCGATTAAGGTCCGTCTAGTCAAGGCTATGGTTTTTCCTGTGGTCATGTATGGATGTGAGAGTTGGACTGTGAAGAAGGCTGAGGGCTGAAGAATTGATGCTTTTGAACTGTGATGTTGGAGAAGACTCTTGAGAGTCCCTTGGACTGCAAGGAGATCCAACCAGTCTGTTCTGAAGGAGATCAACCCTGGGATTTCTTTGGAAGGAATGATGCTAAAGCTGAAACTCCAGTACTTTGGCCACCTGATGCGAAGAGTTGACTCACTGGAAAAAACTCTGATGCTGGGAGGGATTGGGGGCAGGAGGAGAAGGGGACGACAGAGGATGAGATGGCTGGATGGCATCATGGACTCGATGGACGTGACTCTGAGTGAACTCTGAGAGATGGTGATGAACAGGGAGGCCTGGCGTGCTGCGATTCATGGGGTCACAAAGAGTCGGACACGACTGAGCAACTGAACTGAACTGAACTGAACTTCCAGATAAGAAAATGAGATGTAGAGAGGTTGCCCCAAACCATAACTGGTACATGGCAGAGCTGATGTTTATTGGCTTTCAAAGCATAATTCACAGTTTCACTACCTTTATTTTATTTATTTAATTTTTTTTTCACTTTTTTTGGCCATGCTGCAGGGCCTGTGGGGTCTTAGCGCCCTGATGAAGGGTCAAACCTGTGCTCCTTGCATTGGAAACATGGAATGTTAATCACTGGCCCACCAGCGATGTCCCTCAGTGCCTCTGTTCTATGACACATACCTTGTAATGCCCCTTTACTCTACTGAAATGAAGTGCATAGCTCAGGGCTTCCCTGGTGGCTCAGTGGTAAAGAATCTGCCTGCCAATGCAGGAGAAAGGGATTCAGTCCCCCATCTGGGAAGATCCCACATGCAACTGGGCAACTAAGCCTGTGTGCCACAACCGTTTAGCCGGTACTCTAGAGCCCGAGAGCCGCAGCTGAGCCCGTGTGCCGCAGCTGCTGAAGCCTGTGTGCCTAGAGCCTGTGCTCCAGAGAAGCCACCGCGGTGAGGAGCCCAAGCGCCACAACTAGCAGGCCCCACTCTCTGCAGCTAGAGAAAAGCCCGTGAAGCAGCGGAGCTCCGTTACAGCCCCAATAAATAATACATAAATAAAAGTATAAAAAGAAATATAGTTCGTATAACCCATATAGATATACATTTTAAAACGTATAAACACCGTGTATTGTGTCGTAATGTACAGTGTACAGTGTATTGTAACATTCAGTAGGAAATAAAGAGGAAACAAGGCTACTACATAATGGCAGAGTGTTCGGTTCACCAGTGTGACATGCGTACTAAATCTGTACCTACCTGATAGGGTTGTGTTAGTCCCTTAGTGCTGTCCGACTCTTTGTGGGCCCAGGGACTGTAGTCCGCCAGGCATCTCTGTCCATGGTATTCTCCAGGCAAGAATACGGAAACGGGTTGCTATGCCCTCCTCTGGGGAATCTCACCCAAGGATCGAACCCGGGTCTCCTGCATTGCAGGCAGATTCATTACCGTCTGAGCCACCAGGGAAGCTCCATGTACCTCACAACATAGCTTTAAAATACATAAAGTAAGAGCTGACAGAACTACAAGGAGAGCTCTATGAATTCACAACCATTGTGGGAGGTTTTACCATACTCCTCTAAGGAATTCCATAACAAGCAGATGGAAAACAAGTCAAGATCTAGACAATCTGAACATGTGAGTAGCAGACAACCAAGTGGACTCACATAGGAAACATCCAAACATCTGGCATTCTTTCCATACCAAAGAGGACATTCACCAGAGTCGTTCACATGCCAGGCTGTTGAGCCACTTTCCCGGGACTTCAAAGGGAAGAGACAAGGCAAGACACGTTGAGAAATTCTCTGATCAGAACACAGATCGTGCTGGAAATTGATAATCACAACTGCCTGGAAAATCCCTATATGTTCAGAATATTTTAACATTCAGTGAATATTAAAACCAGGTCCCCAAAAGTTTTGTATTTATACGTCAAATGGTGTTTGGTCTTAGGATAAGCTAAAATTGCTAGATTTTTTATATCTACAGAAGTTTCCAGTTGGGATGACATTCTAAAGTCACAGGGAGGTGGGACAACTTTTTGTTTCTAGGAGAGGGTAGTGTCCCTGGCTCTTGAGTATCAAATACCAATCATTGAGGCAACCAGATATTCCCACAAGTTTCCCCAAGGACTCTGGAAGGTACCATCCTCTTTGCTATACATAACCACTCCTCTGTACAACAGTGGGAAATTTGCAGTCCCTAAGAACCACACAGGACAGAATGGGGTAAGGTGAGTGAGGCAGGGTTATATAAGTGCGTGGCCAGATTTTGTCTTTACTTAAAATATTTTTTTAGAAATCACTTTATTTCCTCTTGTTTAAAAAAATTTATTTTTGGCTGCACTGGGTCTTTGTTGCTGCATGCGGGCTTTGTCTAGTTGCAGAGAGCGGGGCTGCTCTCCTAGTTGCCCTGCGTGAGCATCTCCCTGCAGTGGCTTCTCTTCTGGTGGTGCACAGGCTACAGACAGCTTGAGTAGCTGCAGCTCGGGAGCTCAGCAGCTGGCAGCTTGCTGGCTCTAGGGTGAGCAGGCTTCAGTAGTTTGGCCCATGGGTTTAGTTGCTTCACGGCATGTGGAATTATCCCGGACTAGGAACCGAATCCACGTTCTCCCTGTTGGCAGGCAGATTCTTATTTACTGCTCCACCAGGGAAGTCCCTTACTTAAAATCTTGATAATTTGTTTGTCATGGGTTTTTTTGCATTAATTTTGATTGATTAAAATACTATGTTACAACAAGGTCCTACTGTAGAACAGATAATTATAGTCAATATCCTGTGATAAACCATTATAGAAAAGAGTGTGAAAAGAATGTGTATATATATAAATATATATATATGTGGGGGGGTCACTTTGCTTACAGCAGCAATTAACACAGCTTCATAAATCAACTATATATACTTCAGTAAAAATAAAATTTAAAAATATTGCATTAAAATATAATTTATCTTGATTGGCTTTTTGGTATCTTTTCTTGTTTTGCACCCTAGTTCTGACTCACGAGCTGTACTCTAGTCTCAGTTCTGCTGTTGAGCCCCTCTGAGACTTGGTTTCCTCACCTGTACCATGAAATCAGGGCTTCCTTGGTGACTTAGCGGTAAAGAATCCACCTGCCAGTGCAGGAGATGCAGGTTCGATCGATCCCTGGGTGAGGAGGATCGGCCTGGAGAAGGAAACGGCAACCCACTCCAGTATTCTTGCCTGGAAAAGTCCCATGGACAGAGGAACCTGGCGGGCTACACTCCATGGGGTCACAAAAGAATCGGACACAACTTCGGGACTAAACAACAGTAAAACCAACAGAAATGTTTCACTGCTGGGTTTATCCAGTGACCTCACAGTCACAGTATGTGCCTGATAAGGAGAGAGAGTCACCCCTCCTTCCCCCGCATCCTTCAGGCTTCAGGGCTCTGCATGCAGGTGACCTACAGAGTCTGGATCCAGGTTAAAGATCAGGAGGTGATCCAGGAGGAGACCCCCTACTGCAACTTCTCCATCCCCACCCAAGCGGAGTGGGTGGGGGTGTCTGCCGTGAATGCCACAAGCTGGGAGCCTCCTACCAACCTCTCTTTGACCTGCTTGGGTAAGAGGCTGTGAACTTCCTTTGTGAGACGCCCTGGAGGTGCAAGTGGAGGCTTCCCAAGTAGACAGCTGAGATTTCTCCTCCCCATCCTCCAGGTCCAGACTTTGCCCCCCATGGCGTGGTGGTCAGGAGCATCTCTGGAAACACAGAGCTGCTGGTGACTTGGCAACAGGAGCCTGGGGAGCTGCAGGAGCATGTGGTGGACTGGATTCGCGACGGCGACCCCTCGGAGGACCTCAACTGGGTCCGGATTCCTCCTGGGAACTTCAGTGCGGTGTTACCAGGTGAGGCCAAAGGACACCTGGGTTCCCGTTTCAGCTGCTGGAGAACAGAGGAGAGGCTGGATTTGCAGAGGAGTGGTCAAGTATTATTAAGTCATGCAAGAAATATTCATTGACTACCCACTGTGTGCCAAGCCCTGTTCTAGACACTGGTACACAATGATGGGCTTCCCAGGTGGCTCAGCAGTAAAGAATCGCCTGCAGTGAAGGAGATGCAGGTTCAGTCCCCAGGTTGGGACGATCTTCTGGAGAAGGAAATGGCTACCCACTCCAATATTCTTGCCTGGGAAATCCCCTGGACAGAGGATCCTGGAGAGCTACAGTCCGTGGGGTCACAAGAGTTGGACACGACTTAGCAACTAAAGGAACTTACACAGTGACGGCAGCTGATGTGTATTGGCCTTTCCATCAGCATGAAATCATTCAATCTTCCTTATAAAGCAGGTTTCTGCTATTATCATGAAGATAAAGGCTCAGAGAGGTTAAGCAACTCCCTGAGGCCATACAGCAAGTATGTGGTGGAACCAAGATTTGAACCACGTAGTCAGGTTCCTAAAGCCAAACCCTGTACGTAGTCAGGTTCCTAAAGCCAAACCCTGAACTATCACTGTACTCTCCTCTCAATAGCATCCCTACCCTCATCCCCACCAACATCTCCATCCTCATCTTGTAGGGCCGGCAACTGGTGGAACAAAAACCAAATTCCTCTGTGATGCAATTTGTTGTTGAGTTGCTAAGTTGTGTCCAACTCTGCCAGGCTCCTCTGTCCACGGGATTTTCCAGGCCAGAATACTGGCATGGGTTGCCATTTCCTTCTCTAGGGGATCTTCCTGACGCAGGGATCGAACTTGCGTCTCCTGCATTGCAGGAGGGTTCTTTGTCACTGAGCCACCAGGGAAACCCTTGGGATGTAATTGGGGCAAAGTAAATCAGGGTAAAGGGGAGGCGGGAAGTATTTATTTTAGGGGAAAAAAAAAAAGAAAAAGTCTCCCTGGGAAAGTGGCATTTAAACTAAGACCTGAAGGATCCATGAGGATGTCTAAGGGAAAAACAAGAGGGGACAAACAGTGCAAAGGCTCTGAGGCAGAAATGTGCCTTATGTGCTGGAGTGACAGAGGGAGGCCAGTGTGGCTGGAGTAGAATGAGCAAAGGGGAAAGTGGGAGGAGGTGAGGGCAGGGAGGGGACAGGGCAGAATGTGCAAAGCCATGGAGAAGACTGATTTTTTTCTGCTGGTGAGGAGGGAGCCACACAGGGTTCTAAGCAGAGAAAGGGTGTGTCCTGACTCAGTTGCTCACGGGTGCCCCCTGGCGGCTGTGGGAGGAACAGACTGGGAGAGTGAGGGGGTGGAATTAGGGAACCCAGAAGAGACTGTGGGCTTGCCAGGTGGCTTAGACAGGGAAGAATCTGCCTGCAGTGCAGGAGACCTGGGCTTAGTCTCTGGGTCTGGAAGATTCCCTGGAGAAGGGAATGCTGACCCACTCCAGGATTCTACCCCGGACAATTCCGTGGACACAGAAGCCTGGCGGGTTACAGTCCATGGGGTTGCAAAGAGTCGGACACGACTGAGGGAGTAACACTTTCCCTTTCAGAAAGGACTGTATTTGCTCCTCCTGGGAGGGAACAGAGGAAGGGAGAGAAGGAGGCAGGTTCTTGTTGGGGAGTCTTACAGCAGAGTTTTGGGGGCCTATTTGGATTTGTTGCACCTGACCTGCTCCTCCAAGTGGGATTGTCCATGGGACTGTCGGATACTCAAGTCTCAAATCTAGCAATAAGTTCTAGGCTGAGATTTAACACTGGAGAGTCTGTCCTTGGTGTATAGAATTTGGGATAGCCTGAGAAGGTGTCCAGTGAGAGATTTAGGATAAAGTCCCAAGACTATAAGTATATATGGACAGAAGAGGAGCCCCAGTTTTGGAAAATTCCCAGTTGAGGAAGGCTATACGGCACCACAGGTTTTGAGAAGAGATTTCAGGAGCCTTATTTACTGTGATGGATGATGTCAGGGCCCCACTCAGAGCCCAGAGTTTATCTCCCAGTCTCTGGCACCTGCATTTCTGGCCTGAGGGCTTTTTCTGGCCTGAAGCATCTTGCCTGCCTAGACAGCTGAAGTGCCTGGGAATCAAGGCCCCTCAGATGCAGCCCTTCACCAATGACTGATAATGGTCGATGGATAAATACCCCAACTCTCCTTCCTTGGGTGGGATGGAATTCAGGATTGTCAGCTCTTCTGCCACCCAGAGGGCACCAGTGGGACTGAGCCTTGGTTAGTCATATCAGGAACTTGTTCTCTAATGCAGCTGCCTGGGTGTCTTTCCTTCCCTGCTTCATTTCCCCACTGCCCTATTGGTGTTTTCTATGGTTACCTCCCAGATAAATTACTTTTCCTCAAAACCCTTGTAGCAGAGTGTCCCTCTGGAGACACAAATGAAGATTGCTTACAAAATAAGAAACGCGTTGGGGAGGGGAGCCAGCTCTAACTGGTCTTTGCTCCTGCCCTACTCAGTGGATTTCAAGGAAGGGGTCCCTTACCGAATCACGGTGACCGCGATCTCTCCTTGGGGCTTGGCCCCGGCCCCCTCCGTCTGGAAGTTCAGAGAGGAGCTAGGTAAGTGGTGGGCTTGGAGGACGGAGGGTTCTGAAATCCTGGCAGAACTTGACCCACTGACTTTCTCTCACCAGTACCATTATCGGGGCCAGTGGTTTGGCGAATCCAGGATACCCCCTCAGGGACCCCTGCGGTAGCGTGGGAAGAGGTCCCAAGGCAGCAACTCGGGGCCATCTCACCCACTACACCCTGTGTACACAGAGTGGAACCAGGCCTTCTGTCTGCAAGAACGGTGAGCTCCACTGCCTCTGCCTCGGCTCCCATCAGACCCACCCATCAGTCTACCCCTCCCCTTGCCCCCAGATGGGACCTTTTGGGTCCCTCTCAGCCCCTATGAGAAAACCTGATATCATGGGTTCCCTAGTGGGTAATAACCCTGGTGGCTATCAGTGTAATAGACTGTCATGTGGCCATTTAAAATGAAGAGTCCGATCTATATTTATTGACATTGAAAGATGCCTGTCATATTTCATTAAATGAAAAAAGATAAAAGGATTATAAAACTCTGTGGGATGGTTCCACTTTTATACAATAAACCCAGCACTGAGCAAAGCAGAGACACAACTATGAAAAGAAATGCCTCCACAGCATCAATAGGGATTTTAGAATTACATATGATTTTTATTTCTTTTTATACCTTTGAATGTAGGCTAAATTTTTCCTCTGAGCACAAATTCCTTTTAAAAGTACCTTTCTTATCTTTGGCTACTCTGGGTCTTCGTCGCTGCTTGCTAGCTTTCTCTAGCTGCAGCAGTTCACGGGCTCCTCGTCACAGTGGCTCCTCTTGGTGTGGAGCACAGGCTGTAAGGTGCTCAGGCTTCAGTTGTTGTGGAGCATGGACTTAGTTACTCTGCAGCATGTGGGATCTTCCTGGACCAGGGATCAAACCTGTGTCCCCTGCTTTGGCAGGCAGATTCTTAACCACTGGACCACCAGGGAAGTCCCTAAATTATCTTTATTACCCTTTCCCCCATAGTCACATTGAGATACAATTGACAAACACTCTGTGTATGTTTAAGGTGTACATTGTAATGGTTTGACTTATAAATATTGTGAAATAATTCCCAATATAAATTTCGTTAACATCCCTCATCTCACATACATACCATAAAAAGTTAAAAAGTAATAAACATTCAAAATATTCTTTTCTTCTGATTACAAAAGTTATCTGTTCTTGTTTTGAAAACTGACCCACTGGGGCTTCCCTAGTGGCTCAGTGGTGAAGAATCCACCTGCCAATGCAGGAGGCAAGGGTTCGATCCCTGATCCGGGAAGATCCCACATGCCTTGGAGCAACTCAGTCTGTGTGCCACAGCTATGAGCCTGTCCTCTAGAAGCAGAGAGCCTCAACTTCTGAGCCCGTGTGCTGCGACTGCTGAAGCCCGATTACCTAGAGCCCACGCTCTGCAACAAGAGGAGCCACCACAGTGAGAAGTCTGTGCTCCACAGCTAGAGAGTGGCCCCTGCTCACCACGACTAGAGAAAACCCGCTCAGCAGCAAAGACCCAGCACAGCCAAAAATAAATAAAGAAAAGCATTTTAAACATCAACACATTAAAGGAGTATGTATACTCAAATGTATCAGCGTTCTCATCACTTCAGTGATACTGATCACACAGCTTCCATATTTTGCCCTGTGTACGTTAACACAGAGATGGATGTTGTGTTTTTTTGTGTGTTGCTTTAGTTGTGTTGTCTGAATATTTTAAACTTCTTTACTATAGAAAATTTCAAGCGAAAGTAGGAAAAGCAGTGTAGCAAACCCTTATGCACCCATCATCCGGTTTCAGTAGTGAACCGCATTTAATCATTCTTCATTCAGTGTATCCCCTCACACTTTTTACCTAGTGTGTCTTTGGTATCCTTTCACTCTTAAATAATTTGGTACTTCTGCCTTTGTCTCTAACTGATAAAGCCTATTTTTTTAAACAGTTACTTTGCCATAACTGCACTTGGCATGAGTACATAGATATCACTGGGTTAAAAATCATATGTATTTATGTGTTGTTCAGTTGCTAAATTATGTCTGATTCTTTGTAACCCCACGGACTGCAGCATGCCAGGCTCCCCTGTCCTTCATATCTCCCGGAGTTTGCGCAGATTCCTGTCTGTTGAGTGGGTGATGCCATCTAACCGTCTCATCCTCTGCTCCCCTTTCTCCTTTAATGAGTACATGTACCTATTATTATTATTAAAAGAGAACCGTTATAGGCCCCTAAAGTTTATGACTGGTGTTTTGCAGCTCTCTTTTTCTACTCGATGTTTTAGCTTGGATATCTTTATATGGCATATTCAGTTAAAAAGCACACAAAAACAGGGAATTCCCTGGCAGTCCAGTAGTAAGGACTTTAGAGAAGAATTTGGGGGACCCGTTTGGATTTGTTGCACGTGACATGCTCATCCAAGTGGGATTGTCCATGAGATGGTCAGATACTCAAGTTTCAGATCTAGCAATAAGTTCTAGGCTGAGATTTAACACTGCAGTCTGTCCTTGGTATAAAGAACTTGAGACAGCCTGAGAAGGGCGTCAAGTGAGATTAAGGATGGAGTTCTAAGACCATAAGAATAGGAGTCCCAATTCTGGAAAATTCACAGTTGGGGAAGGCTATACGGCACCACAGATTTTGAGAAAGGATTTCAGGAGCCTTATTTACTGTGATGGGTGGCATCAGGGCCCCACTCAGAGCCCAGAGTTTATCTCCCAGTCTCTGGCACCTGCATTCCCGGCCTGAGGGCTTTTTCTGGTCTGAAACATTTTGCCTGCCTCAACAGCTGGAAGTGCTGGGGAATCAAGGCCCTTCAGTTCCAGCCCTTTATCAATGACTGATAATAGTTGATGGACAGGTGGTTAGAACTCTTACAGCTGAAGGTCTAGGTTCAATCCCTGGTAGGGGAACGAGAATCCCACAACTGTAAGGCATGGTCGAAGAAGTAAACAAAAACAGTTCTGGGAGGTGCAGATGTGTTCCCCCGGCCTGACACAAATTTCCCTTCACTGGATCCTGTGCATTCTGAGGGATGTGATATTCATGGCATTCTTTTATTTATTCCAGTATACACTTGACCCTTGAACAACACAGGTTTGAACTGTGCGGGTCTAGTTATACATGACTTTTTCCGTAGTAAATTTTAACAGTACTATCTATGGTTGGTTGAATCTGCTGATGTGGAACTAGGAATTACAGAGTGTGTGTTAGCTGCTCAGTTGTGTCTGACTCTGCGACCCCATGGACTATAGCCCACCAGGCTTCTCCGTCCATGGAATTCTCCAGGGAAGAATACTGGAGTGGGTAGCTATTCCCTTCTCCAGGGGATTTTCCCCACCCAGAGACCAAACCCAGGTCTCCTGCACTGCAGGCGGATTTTTTTGCCATCTGAGCCACCAGGGAAGCCCCTATTGAGGAACCACAGATAAGGAGGGCATCCCTGGTGACTCAGTGGTAAAGAACCTGCCTGCCAGTGCAAGGGATGCAGGAGGTCCGAGTTCAGTCCGTGGGTCGGGAAGATCCCCTGGAGGAGGCCATGATTACCCACTCCAATATTCTTGCCTGGAGAATTCCATGGACAGAGGAACCAGGTGGGCTACAGTCCATGGGGTCGCAGAGATTCAGACTTGACTCAGCAGCAGCAGCAGCAGCACAGACAAGGAGGGCAGACTATAAATTATACTGTGCTTGGATTTTTAACAGAGTTAAGAGTTGACGCCCCTAACCCCTGCCTTGTTCCAAGGTCAACTGTGTATCATTTTTTAGTGCTTTCTATGTGCCAGGCACTGACTAGAGTTGGACACGTCTCTAGGAAGATGGCTCTCGTGGCCCTAGCTTTCTCGTGAGGGGACATGCAGGCATAGATAAAGTAAATACTATCTATGCAGTGTGTCAGGTGATGGTAAGTGCTGGGCAGAGGAATAACGCAGGGAAGATGAATGGAGAGCAAGTGCTGTTTTAAGTGGTTGGGGTGGCGGGGGCAGTCAGAAAAGTTCTCACTGAATAGGTGACCTGTGAGCAAAGAGCTGAAGGAGGGGAGGAGGGAACCATGTGGCTATCTGGGAGAGGGTGTTGCACACGGCACGGCACGTGCAAAGTTCCTGAGGCAGGACTTCACTGCCTCCCTCACCTCTCTGGGTCTGTCCTTCAGTGACTGGCGGCACCCGAACCATCACCCTGCCTGACCTTCACTGGGGTCCCTGCAAGCTGTGGATGACTGCCTCCACCATCGCAGGACAGGGCCCACCTGGTCCAAGCCTCCAGTTTCACATACCAGGTAGGGGTCTGGGGTGGGACTGCTGTGGGAGGGGGCCCTGTTCCACTGGAGGGGGTTACATAATCCTTACTGAACTTCATTGGGTAGACAACCTTTTGACTTGGGGATGTTGATGATGCATTTTGATGCTGCTAAATACTGCTGTGGGTTAACAGGCAATGTGTGTCTTTGACCCTTTCACCCATCCCTGACCTTGACCTTCTCACAAGTCCCACTCTTACTCTGAGACTCCCCTACCGATTCATGTGTGCGTGCTCAGTCGCTGAGTCATGTCTGACTCTTAGTGACCCCATGGACTGTAGCCCACCAGGCTCCTCTGTCCATGGGATTCTCCAGCACGAATACTGGAGTGGGTTGTCATTTCCTACTCCAGGCGATCTTCTCAATCCAGGGATCGAAACAGAGTCTTCTACATCTCCTGCATTGGCAGGCAGATTCTTTACCACTGGGTCGCCTGAGAAGCCCTCACCCCTTCATGAGTCCTGCCCATTTATCCACTTCCTTACCTGTTCCCTGCCCCATCCCTAAGCCTTCCCTGAGCCCTCCCCAGCCTTCTTGGTGTCCAAATGTTCTTCTGCCCCTCCCCATTGCCCTCCAGATAACACCCTGAATTGGAAAGTTCTGTCAGTTGTCTTTCTGCTGTGGGGTTTGCTCCTGACCGGCTGTGGTGTGAGCCTGGCCACCTGCGGAAGGTGAGGCTGTCAGACACACAGGTCTCTGCCCAGGTGGGGAGGGCAGCTGGGCATCACTGATCTTGGCTTGGCGGGGGGAGGGGGGGCGTGGGGGTGGGGGCTTCGGGGGATAAGGGGATGATGCTTCAGAGCTCTGGGACATTCCTGGACCTTGCCATCTTGGCATGGGTATCTAGCCACCTGGCTTCCCTGCCCTGACTCCTAACCTGCTTGCCAGGTGTGTCCACCTGCGGCACAAGGTACTGCCCCACTGGGTCTGGGAGAAGATCCCTGACCCTGCCAATAGCAACTTCAGCCTGCCACACATGAAGGTGAGTGAAAAGCCTGGCTTCTTGGGGCCCTCTAGGGGGTTGAAGAAAGCTGGACAGTGGGGAATAGTTGAGAACTAGGGTAGGGGGTATGAGGGGAAGGGGCTTCCCAGGATTTAGTGGTAAAGCATCCACCTGCCAATGCAGGAGACGTGGGTTTGTTCCCTGGGTTGGGAAGATCCCTGGAGGAGGGCATGGCAACCCACTCCAGTATTCTTGCCTGGAGAATCCCATGGACAGAGGAGCCTGGCAGTCCATAGAGTCACAGAGTGAGACACAACTGAAGCAACTTAGCACACACACTCACAGGTACAAGGGGAACAATCTCGGCCTCTTTTCTCCCCAGGAGGTGCCCCAGGCCCAGCCCCTGGTGACTCACCCATCCTGGAAGTGGAGGAAATAGAGCAGGTTCCAGTTAAGGAGCCCCCCAGCCCTTGGCACCACTGGACTCTGGGTATGAGAAACACTTCCTGCCCACACCTGAGGAGCTGGGCCTTCTGGGCCCCACTGCAGGCTCCAGGCTACGGCCTGAACCGACCTCAGGAGAGGAGAGGGGACCTCCTTTGACAGATGAAGACATAGAGGCTCAGAGCTGAGTCATTTGCCTGAGGACACCCAGCCAAGGAGGAGCTGAGAGTAAAGGACCCCTACAGAGAAGGGCCTGGCCCTACAGGGAAAATGTGGATGGATGAGGGAGCAAAGGGAAAATACGTGATATCCAGAGTGGCAGCTACTCCCCAGATCTGTCCTGCTGCTATAACACAACTGTAGTCGGACTCACTCCCAGCCTCCCTTGCAGCTAGGTGTAACCACAGACTGAGTTCTCACTGGTGAAACATAAGCAGAGGTGATGTGCCAACGCTGGGTCTCGGTGGGGGCTCTTCCACATTCCTTTCCTTTCCCATGAGCTGGAGCGTTGATGATGCCCCGTGATACAGCTTTGACCACACCCAAGATGAAGGCAGCACAAGATACAAAGAAAACAAGAGTTTCCAAGTGATCCCAGAGAAGTGTCCAAAGAAATAAATTTTTCTTCTTTTGATAGCTACTGTAGCTTGAGGTCTTTTTGTTAGAGCAGCCATAGCTATTTAACTCTGACTGAATCTTTGCTTCTAGCAGAGTCAAGCCCTCCACTTCCCACCAGCAGACAGTCAGGTGGTCGTGGGCCAACAACACACACACTCACGCTGTCCGAATGCTTAACATTTTATTTTCAAGTATAAAAGGCTTTGTCACAGAAGAGGGCCAGGGTCACAGGCAGCGGGTGGGGGGGTCCGGAAGCCCAGGTGAAGGTGGGACATGTAGACCAACTGGCTCCCAGGTGCCACGGTCAGTCCCTTGGTGCCCCATCTGCGCCTGGGACTGCCTGCTGGATGCCAAGAGGCCGAGGTAGCTGTGAGAGGAGCTGGGAGGCGGTGGAGGGCATGGGCTCACATGACCGCACAACACTGGCACGTCTTCTGCTTAGGGCCACTTGCCTCTTCACCTTCTGGAGGGGCAGATGGCTCCGGCTGCCGGGCAGGTGCGTAGGTGGGCATGGGGCGGGCCCTGGGGTTGGCCCTGGGCCCCTCCATCTGCAGCAGTGGCTGGCACTCAGCGGGCTGATCCTGAGCTGACGTCTCTGCCAGGAGTGGAGTGGCGTCTCCAGTGGGGTCCTGGCCCTCAGCAGGAGTTTGGGGCTTCACTGCTTCCACTTCTGCTTCTGGGGAGCCTTCCTGCTTCTCCTGGGGCTGCTGTCCTTCATCCTCTGGCCTTGGCACCTCCTTGGCTTCTGGGGAGCCCCTGCCTCACTCACATCCTCTGCCTGACATTCCTTTTCTTCTTCTGACTCTATGTGCTCTTCCTTGTCTTTCTCTGTCTGCAACAGCTCTTCACCTTCCATTCTCTCTACCTTCAGTGAGTCCTCGTCTTCATTTTCCTCTGCCTCTGATGGCTCCTCACCTTCGGTTCTCTCTGCCTTCTGTGATTTCTCATCTCTTGTCTTTTCTGCCTCCAGTGGCTCTTCACCTCCTGTTCCCTCTACCTTCGGTGGTTTCTCATCTCCGGTTTTCTCTGCCTCGGAGGGCTCCTCATCTCCCATTCTCTCTACCCTCTGTGATTTCTCATCTCCTCTTTCCTTTTCCCCCAATGGCTTCTCACCTCCTATTCTTTCTGCCACCAGTGACTCCTCCCCTTCTTTTCTCTCTGGTTCTTGGATTGCCTCTAGCTTTCCCTCACCTCCTTTCTGCTCTGCTTCCAGTGGCCTCTCATCTCTTCCCCTCTCTGCCCCCGGAGGTCCCTCAGCTTCTTTTCTTTCGGCCGACAGTGGTTCGTCACCGCCCCGATCTCTGTTGCCACGCACACCTCGCCTCTTCTCTCTGGCTCCACGGAGTCCGGGCTTCCTTTCCTCTCTAGCGCCAGTGACGTCCCTGCTCCCTCTGGCTCCGTGCCTGCCCTCCCCTCACTGCCTCTCTCCTCTGCGCCCTCAGGTCCCTCCACCCCCCCCCTCCGCCCGCCGTGCTCCCCCTCGCCCCCGCCCTCCACCCGCAACGGGCTCTCATCCCCTTCCTCCCTTCCCAGCGCCTTCGGTCCTTCCAACCCCTCCACCTCCAGCTCCTCCCATTCCTCACTGAGGGTCACTCTCTCCACCCAGATGAAGGACCCCTCCTCTCCAAAGACCCCCTGCCCATCACCATCAGGGCTGCTCCTGGGGGCACCTTCTCGAGGAGCTGCTCCCTCCGATCCCTCCCGGAGCCCCAGGGATCTGGTCTGCACAGCCTCTGGGCCCCTGCCTGCCTCCACCATGGCTTCCAAGCCACTGCCCTCTGTGCCCCCCACCCCCTCCCAGACCACCTCCACGACGGCCCTGTCCTCCTTGACCCACGAGGGGCGCTCTGGACGGCTGGCTTCCTGTCTGTCCCCGATGGCCTTCAGCACCATTTCCTCCACCTTAGCCTCCAGCTCCAGGCCTGTGGCCTCGATGGCACGGTCCTCCGTGGGCCTCAACCCCTCCCACACCACCTTCACCATGCCTCCCCCTCTGGCCTCATTCACTGCCCCCTCAGGTGCTACCACCCCCTGACTCGGCTCCTGCTCCAGAGGGGGCTGGATCCAGGGCAGGGGCCATTGGCTTCTGAGGAGGTGTCTGCTGCCCCAGGGACCCGCCTTGGGGCTGCTGGAACCCCGGCAGCCTCAGTTCTGGGCTCGGATGGGGACTCCGGGTATGTGCCCACCGGTCCGGCTGGTAAGGAGGCTCTCTTTTTAGATCAGTCTGGCCTGGGGGAGTCAGGGAAGAGGAGAGATGGGGCAACAGAGTGAGAGTCAGGCCCTTCCTCTTGCAACCCCCAGACCTCAAAACACCCACCTGCAGGACATGACTCCACGTTGGGCTGGGAGAGAGGACGGTGACCCTGCAGGGATGGCAGAAACAAGGTCAGGGCAGCCCCCATCTCACTTCCAGCCTCCAGCATGCCAGCACCCCTACCCTGCTCAAACTCCCTGATGGCTCCCCATTACTTCAGGACCAAAGCATGAGTCTTCCCCACCTGTCTTATCTCCCTCTGCTGCACTGTCTTGCACATCATATGTACCCAGTCAATCCTGTGTCCATGCAGCCACTCCCTCTATTGGGGATCTACTCTGCCAGCTACTGAGGTTACTTAAGAGACCTGCATGCGTGCTCAGTCATGTCAGACTCTTTGTGACCCCATGAACTGTAGCCCGCCAGGCTCCTCTGCCCATGGAATTTTCCAGGCAAGAATATGAGATCGGGTTGCCATTTCCTACTCCAAGGGATCGTCCCGACCCAGGGATCAAACTCACATCTCCTGCACCAGCAGGCGGATTCTTTACAACTGAGTCACCTAGGAAATCCCACTTAAGGGATACTTAAGACTTTTGCTACTAGAACTTAAATTCCAGTGGGAGGAAGCAGGTAATAAACATAAAATACAAATCTATAATTCAGGAAGTGAGAAGGGCTGTAATAGCAGGGGGAACAGGGGCTAAGAAATGCCTGGGAGGTGATGGGGTGCCTCCTGTAGGTATAAAATGCAGGAGGAGGACTTTCCCGGTGGTCCAGTGGCTAGGACTCCATGCTCCCAACTCAGGGGCATGGGTTCAGCCCTGGTCAGGGAACTAGATCCCACATGCTGCAACTAAGATCTGATGCAGCCAAATAAATATTAAAAAAAAAAAAGATGAAAGATGCAGGAGGGCCTCTCGGAGGTGGTGACATTGAATAAAGGCCTGAAAGGTGAGAAGAGCCAGCCTTGAGTCAAGAGGTGGGAAAGGGTATTCCAGGAAGAAGGGAAAGGCAAGAGCAAAGCCCTGGGGCTATAATGAATTAGGCAAGTTCAAGGGATAGAAAAGGATCAGGATCAGGAGTGCAGTGAGGAAGGGATGGAGGGAAAGATGAGCTCAGGGAGGGGAGCTGGGGACCTGGTCATGCAAGCCACCGTAAGCAAACCCCACAGATCTCACAGGTCTCAATCCCACCCTCCTCTGTCCAGAGTTCTCTCCCCTTCTGTCCTGAGACAGGCACGTGGGAGCCAAAGTTAGGCATCAGGGAGAGGTGGGGGCTGTGGAAAACCCACAGCTTACTGTGGCCAGGTGCATCAGTCACTGGATCTATGGTATGGACTTCAAGGCCAACATTTTAAGTGAAGTTGTATCGTCTTGGTTTTCAAAGACCCATATGTTGTACGGCATGTGGATTATATCTTAATAGAGGCATTACCAAAACAAAACCCCTCAAATCATGGAGATGCCTCAAATCATTAGACCATCTCATGGGGACCCTTTTCCCATTTTGGGGGCTAAATTCTGAGACCACATCCCCACATTTTCTTTTCTTTCTTTTTTTCTTTTTTTTGGCCAAACTGTGTGGTTTGTGGGATCATTTTAGTAGTCCCAACCAGGGATTGAACCCAGACCACTATAGTGAAAGCACCAAGTCCTAACTGCCAGGGAACTCCCAGCCCCAGCCCCCCAGCCCCAACCCTGCCCCACAACATTTTCTGACTACTTTCCTCATTTAGGTCATATTGGCAATCAAAGATCAAAATAGGGCTTCCCTGGTGGCTCAGATGATAAAAATCTGCCTGCAATGCAGGAGACCCCAGTTCAATCCCTGGATCAGGAAGATCCCCTAGAGAAGGAAATAGCAACTCTAGTATTCTTGCCTGGAGAATTCCACGAACAGAGGAGCCTGGCGGGCTACAGTCCATGGGGTCGCAAAGAGACATGACTGAGCGATTAACACAACAGGACAGCATATCAAAACATTCCGTTGTGCCTGCTTCCTGTACCAAGCTATGATCTCACTGGCCTTCTCTCACGCCTCTTCCAGCAGTGTGCTATTGTTATATATCCCCATTTTAGGGATGAGGAAACTGAGGCTTAGGCATGGAAAGCAACTTGCCCAAGACCACAAGAGGACCCAACATCTAAACTGTGCTTGGGTACTTCCCTGGCAGTCCAGTGGTTAAGACCTGCACGTCCATTGCAGGGAGCACAGGTTCGATCCCTGGTCAGGGAATTAAGACAGCCACATGGCAGGATCACAAAAAACACAACTATGCTTGGAGAGGTACTGCTTTGAGCTCCGCTGGTCACATCCCCTAGCTCCTCACCTGTCGTCGCCAGGTGGGCCTGCCTGAGGGCTTGTGCTGGGCACCTGTGGACGCACTCTGCAGCAGCTGCAGCTGGGATTGGAGTCTGGGGAAGAGAAGGGGCTGCTGGGAGCCTGGACCCCAGGCTCAGTGGGCCACCCCCACCGGAAATCTCAGCGTAGTGGGCAGAGGGCCCTGGCCTAGTCAGACGGGCAAAGCCGCCAGGAAGGGGGCCCTACTCACGTGAACAAGCTGTCTTCCAGGTTCCGGATGCGGGCCTGAGCTTGGTCTTCAGGTGACTGGGGGTCCTGTGAGGTGGGGTCCTGGGGCCGCTCTGGCTCCTCAGCTGCCCCGTCCATTAGCCAGCGTTCCCGGAGAGACTTCCTCTGGCCATGGGAAGGGGCATGTGGACGGACATACATTTCTGCCTCAGGCTGGGATACGTGCCCTAATAATGCCAGGTGGGAAGCCACCCCGTTCCCAGCCGACAGCTTTCCCAGGCTGGAAGAAACACCCATCAATCTCCCCAACTTTTCCAGAATGGGACAGACACCCCCAAAGGGGAAATCAACGTCCCTCTTAGGCCCTCTCTACCCCAAAGCGGAACAAACACGTTCCCAAGATCTTCCCAAAGGTGAAACAAACGTCCCGCATCAACCACCAACCACTCTTTCCAAGCTGGGGAAGACGCCCATCCTCGTAGCTGGAAGCAACTCCCTCAACCCCGTGTCTAAAGAGAGGCTCCTCTGGTTCCCAGAACTGACTCTCAGAGACATCCCCACTGCATTGCCCGGGCCAAGCAGGCTCCCCCGGCCGCCCCCAACCTTGAGCCGCTCCACGCGGAGTTTCTCTTCCTCTAGCTCGCGGCGCGCCGCGCGTATCTCCTCTTGTAACCGCCGCTTCTCCTGCGCACAGAAGACCCTGAGCTGCCCGCTGGCCGGGTGGGGCCGGGGTGGGGGGCCGCCGCCTCCCCTTCCACCCTCCCTCCTCCGCCGGGTTAGCCGGGGCTCCCGGGGCTCCCGGGACTCCCGGGGCTGCAAGCCGCACCGGGTAGCGGAACACACGTCGGGGCCCCGGGCGGGGAAGAGGTTTGGGGGCGGAGGCGCTGAGTCAGCAGCTGGTAGGGGCGGGGCCGGCGGGGGCGGGGCTGGCCGCGCCCCAGATGCTGCGGAGGTCTCGCCCCGGCAGGAAGGCGGGGTCTGTGGATGGGGAGGGCCCCGGAATGGGAATCCAGAGGGGGAGGGATCTGAGATATGTGATTGATTAAGACGGATGCGATTCAGAGAGATGAGGGTCCAGATATGAGGATCCAGTAGAGGGGGCTAATGAGGTGGGGGGAGTCGGAAATGGAGGTGCAGTCGTGAGGATCCAGCGAGACTAGGATGTAGAGATGGTCCAGAGAGATGCGAGTGCAGCAGTGGAGGACCAGAGAGATGAGGATTAGTGAGATGGGGATTCAGAGATGGAGCTTCGGAGAGATGAGGTCCAGATATGGGGGTCTGAGAAAGGGGGCTTCAGACATGGTGTATTTGGGAGACGGGGTTCAAGAATGGAGCAGATGCTGCAAATTTGAGAGTGCGGAGTCAGAGCTCCATTCTGGGGATGTTGATGATCATACAAAAGAACTGAGGAGCAGAAGGGACTGAGGATTTTGGTGGGGCGCCCCAGGCACACCTGGAGCTGAGGGTGCTTCCCGCACGTTCAGAGCGCTAGGCCTGCTCCTGTGATAGGAAAGAAGTGAGAAAGAGGCCTGGGTATGGCGAGGGGTGCCCAGGGTTCAGGGCGCCGCGCACTACTGGTAGGGCGTCACTTACCGCGATGACCTCTAGGCGCTGCCGATAGAGGGAGCTCTCCGCCATGGGCCTGCAGGGAGGAGGCGGGGGGTTGAGGGGGAGCGGGGTTGAGGGGAGGCCGGCTTGGGCTGCGAAAGGAGCCTCCTGGGGGCCCAACCCTCGGCAGACCCATCTCTTTAACACCCATCTTTGAGCCAAGATCCCTGAGCTGCTTGGAAATCAACCAAACCCAGTACTTTTCTCTATTTCCCCTTTGCACCTGGGAAGAGTCGGGGCAGAGAGCAGGGGAGAGAGCCCAGGCCGTGACAGGCTGAGCTAAGTCCCTTCTGAGGCTTGACATCACCCCTGTGAGCCTCAGTTTCCCCATCTGTAAAATGGACCAGAATAGCTTGACCCTTCCTCACCTTGCAGAGGGAGATTCCCTTGCAGGGAAGTATCTATCCATGCAGGAAAATCTTAGGACATTGTGCCCCCAAAACAGCAGCATAGTTTATATTAATAATAATTTTAGGGAATTCCCTGACGGTCCAGTGGTTAGGACTGGGCTCTTACTGCTGAGGGCAGGGATTCAGTCCCTGATAAGGAAACTAAGATCCCACAAGTCAAAAAGAAAAATAATGATAATTTAAATAATTCCCATGACTAATAATACTTTTAGTTAATTATAATAACCATTCCCAGAAGCTTGGATCCCACCAGGCAGGAACATGCTCTGTATTTTTTCCCAAACCCACACCCTCTCTGGACCTTGGCTGTTACCCAGCATCCCTTACATGCGGGTTGAGGGAGGCGGTGAGAATCTGGGAGAGAAGTGTCCATCTCGCTGTGGACACATGCCATTGCCATAGTAACTCCAGAGCTGCCTCTTCCACTTGCAAACCACCCTCCCAAGGGGCAAGGATCACCAGGTCATACTGCCTAGTGCTGGACTTCAAACTGGGGGAGGGGGCTTGCCGTTTAAGGTTTAACCTGCAATTCCCCCATCGTTGTCCTCCTCAAAGCACCCCAGGATCCCCAATTCTCAGCCTCCGGGGCACCCCTAGTCCATCTGGGCTTCCCCTGGAAGCTGGAGACTGGTTGGTACTGCAGTGCACGTCGGGGACAGTCATCATCACGACAACTTACCATCACAGAGATGCACTGAGTGCCAGCTACATGGAGGTACTTCCAATATCTAGAAGGATATATCTGTCTGCCTATTGGCCCTGACATGTAGCCCAAGGTGGGCACAGAGCAAGCCCACAAACATTTATTAATTTGAGCACTATCCTATCAGATGAGCTTAAACTTCATTGCCCAGACTCTGGTGGGGCCTCCCGGATCTTCTCTGGCTTCACCATGAAGGCATAAAAGTGAACTGGCATTTAACACTTACTATATATAGCTCTCTAAGTGCTCTACGGGGCTTCCGCTAGGCTCCCGCAGCCATCTCTGCCTCCTCCTCCCTGCCCTGATCTTGAGACACTGTAGTCAACTTTTTGCTGAGTTGACGTTCCAACTGAGAAGAAAATCAGCCAGCCATTAGCCAGTGCACACCGTGTGCTGGGAACTGTTAAATGCTTGACTCCTAGTAACTCACTTGGGGCTTCCTGATGGCTCAGATGGTAAAGAATCCACCTGCAGTGTGGGAGATCTGGGTTCAATACCTGGGTTGGGAAGATCCACTGGAGAAGGCAACAGCTACCTACTCCAGGATTCTTGCCTGGAAAATTCCATGGAGAGAGGAGCCTGGCAGGCTATAGTCCATGGGGTCGCAAAGAGTCAGACATGACTGAGCACCTTTCACTTTCAAAAACTTTAGTAACTCATTTAACCCTCTCGACCATCCTAAAAGGTAAATAGTACTACTGTCCCCATTTTACAGAAAAAGAAACTGAGGCTCTGAGAAGTGGCAGAAGACTTGTGTAAGGTCATTGAATCAGGATTGGAACTCAAGGCTCTTAGAGCCCAAATACTGGGAACACTGTTGAGAAATGGAAGTTCAGGCATCTTCATCTTGACAGCCAGGGGACCAGAGATCAGCTTGGGGAGGTGGGTCTTCGATTCCAGTTAGGGCAGGATGCTGAAGTTCATGCTTTAAAGGGTGTCCCAAAGGAAGCTCAGATCCCCTGCTAATAGGTTTGCCCTCGGGGGAGGCTAAAGTACCCCCTCTGTTCTCCCCCGCCCAAGATGTAATCACCCTGCCTCTTCCTTGCTGGGGGGTGGGGGGAGATCAGATTCCCATTGCTAGGCAACCAGGTTTGTAGTTGGTGAATAATGCAACGGGGAACCCAAAAGAGTGAGGGACCCAATTGGGGTCCCTGGAGGGAGCCCCTTTTCCAGAAGTCTCTACAAACCTCTGGAACTCCCTCCATCTTCTGACTTTCAAAGGCCTTCACATCTCAAATATTAAAACAATCTGCACACCTTGTTCAATGTTGCTTGTCTCTAAATCTTCAGCTTTTGCCCTGCCAGGGACAGTTGGTGGTCATTTCATTAACTAGGTAATCATTTCCCTGTTGAAATCCTCTTTTTCAGTTTGGGAACTGTTTTTTCCCTTTTGGATCTCAAGCATTTCTTCCCACCCCAGACACCAAAGGATGAATTTAGAGGCAAAATATGAGTGAGAGACCCTGACATTCCCCATCCCCCATTCAACTAATAGCCCCACCCCTCCTCTAGCTGGACTTTGGGCTTGAAGCCTGCCGGTGGAAAATACCAAAAAAACAAGGGGGTGAGAATTCACATCTCCCACCCGACTTTCTGGGGAGGGGGTCATTGAAGAGGCTGCAGGGTTGGCTGTCAGCCGCCCTTCGCTCTTCCTGGCCCCCTTAAGAAAGGCTAGCTGGAGCTCTAACCAGCAACAACCCCCACCCCGCCGTCCCCCATAGGAAGGCCAGCGTCTTCCATGAGCCCCTCCCAGGCCCTGCCCACTGGCCCCCTGACCCCAGACACTTACGTGGGTGTGGCCAGAGACCACACATGGCTCTGCAGGGCCATCTCTGCCCAGAAGCCCACGTTCTGATTTCCGAATTCCAGACCTACCACCCCGGGTGCTTGCCGAAAGTGCCCCGGAGGCTGTGACTTGGCTGTCGGAGTTGAGGGGGGGGTGGTGCAGCAGGCGGGCACTGGGAGAGCTGGTCCAGCTGGTTTGGGCCAGGAGGCGGGAGACGCCTGGGCCGGGCTGAGGGGGCTGGGGGCTGGCGGGCAGTTCTGGGGAGGTACTATCAGCTGTCCTGATCAATTATTTACCAGCCACTGGCCTCCTTGCTGCACTCGGCTGCCTCCTGGCAAACACACTCTCACATGCCTGGTCAAGCCTGTGGACTAGGGCTGGTTCTCCCCTAACTCCCTCAGACAAGGGCACCTTTACTTGGCACCCTAGACATTTCAAGTCCGGCTGCCCTCAAAGGTAACCTGCGTTTGAATACTGTTGCTTTTACATACTACTGCCCTCCCTTCTTGGACCCTGATCTCTGGGGTGAGGAGGAAGGGCTGATCCCACCAGAAGATTCTGGAGACCAGAGCCTGTGCCTCATGAGCACCAGAAGGCTTGAGCTCTGGACAACTCAGGGCAAATTCCCTTTCTGGACCTCAGTTTCCCCTTTCGGAAAATGAGAGAATTCAATCAAATAACCTCCAGGACACTGGACGCCCCTTAGATGTGATAACTATCCGGGGAGTGTGGTGATAAGAAATGTCTAGAGAACTTCTTACCCAAGTCTTGAAGGTCCCTATTCAATCCTCCCACCATCCCTTTCTTAAAGGAGCAGCGCCCCTTTTCTCAGCTGATCATGTTTTATCCAACCATCCTCTTGGGGAAATCATCCACTCTCCAGGGTGGTCTGCTGCAGCCCCCAGCACTCTTGCGGTCGAGGTGTACAGCATGCAGGGTCTTAGTTCACCCACCCGACCTGGGACTGCACACATGGCCCCTTCAGTCGTAACCACTGGGCTGCCAGGGAAGTCCCCTAGGCCCCTTCCTTGTTTCAGAGGGTCTGCTCCCCATGGAACAAAGGGAATGTGCCCAGCTAAATCCTTCCTCCCTGCTCTAGATCCTACCCAGGATGGCCAAAAAGTGGCAGAGGAGCAAGGAAAGAGCTTGGGTACATGGGACGGGGTCCCTAGCTACATGTACAAGGCCCCTCATTGTGTAGGACAGACTTAGGGGTGTGAAACAAACAGGGCCGGACTGAGGCCTGGGGTTTTCCTATGCCAAGTACAAAACTCCTGGGGATTCAAAATAGTTTCAGTTGAACCTGGTCTTCTATTGGGCTAGTCAAAATGTTCCTTTGGGACTTTTTTTCATAACAACAACCCGAAGATAACAATACCCGAAGATGGTATGGCAAAACCCTAGTGAACTTTTTGGTGAACCCAACAGATCCTCCTAAAAGCATATTTGGGGGACTTCCATGGTGGTTCAGTGGTTAAGAAACCCTCGCCTTGCCATGATGGGAACATGAGTTTGATTCCTGGCCTGGAAACTAAGATATCACATGCTGTGGGGCAACTAAGCCCACACGCCACAACGAAAGATCCCACATGAGGCACAAAGATCTCTTGTGCCACAACTAAGACCCAAGTCAGCCAAATTTTTCTTTTTTAATAAAAGCTTATTTGCCATGATATAATAGAGAACACATTTTTAAAAATTAGTTTTTAGTTGTGGTAAAATACACAAAATTTACCATTGGTAGCATTTAATACATTCACAAGGTTGTGCAACTTGCCACTATCTAGGTCCAGAACCTTTTCATTATCCCCAGAGGAAATTCTGTACCCATTAAACAGACACTCCTTCCCCAAGACCCTGGCAACCACTGATCTGCAGCTGTCTCTGTAGATTTACCTATTCTGGATATTTTTTTAATCAGTGGAATCATACAATATGTGGCCTGTTCTGTCTGGCTTCTTTCACTGAGCATAATTTTTTCAAAAGAGAGAGTGTTAGTTGCTGAGTAGTGTCTGACTCTTCAAGACCCTATGAACTGTAGCCCACTAGGCTCCTCTGTCCATGGGGTTTCCCAGGCAAGAATACTGGAGTGGGTTGCCATTCCCTTCTCCATAATGTTGTCAAGGTTCATCCATATTTTAGCCTGAATCAGTGCTTCATTCCTTTTTCATGGCTGAATAATATTCCATTGTATGAATGGATCACATTTTGCTTATCCATTCATTTGTTGATGGACATTTGGGTTGTTCCCACCTTTTGGAGGAGAGTGTATATTTTTCTTCATTGCTTGTAGCTTGATTTTATAACTTAGCTATTTAGATAAACACTTATATAGGCTTCCCTTTATACTCTTGTCCTGGGTTCCACCTTGAGGCAAGATTGTTCTGTTTATAATTGTGTCTGTCTCTTAAACTCAATGGCAACTTCCAAGTCTATTTCTTTGTTCCCAAATTTGGGAACATTCTTTAGTAAGTGTTATGTGTTAGGCACTGTTCTAGGCGTGAGAGAGCTGGGTGAAGATGACAAACGGAAAATGCTGTAATACCACTCACTCTCCAGCTGAGGTGGGGGGTGGGCAGAGATGGATAATATACAAATAAAGCAACAAAGGTAATTGATGATAACTAGAGTATTGTGAAAGTGTTAGTCGTGTCCAACTCTTTGTGATCCCAGGCTCCTCTGCCCATGGCATTCTCCAGGCAAGACTACTGGAGTAGGTAGCCATTCCCCTCTCCTGGGGATCTTCCCAACTCACGGATCAAACCTGGTTCTCCTGCATTGCAGGCAGATTCTTTACCGTCTGAGCCACAAGGGAAGCCCAACTGTAGTACTGGGTTAATTACAAAAAATAAAAAGGCAGGGATAGTTAAGGAGAAGAGCTGTGTTTGAGGTAGGCTGGGTGATCAGAGACCACTTTCTCTGAAGCAGTGACATCTGAATCAAGTGACATCTGAATAGCAGAAGCCAGCCATATGCTGAGTCATTCCAAGCAGAGAGAAAGGCCAGTACAAAGGCCCTGGGGTGGGAATGCAATCGCAGAGTTTGAGGAAAGCATAAAGGTTCAGATGGAGGAGGGATCAAGGGAGAGGGTGTCAGGAAATGAGATCTGAGAAGTGGGAAGGGGTTTTGAGCCAGGGTAGGAAATCTGGATTTTTCTCCTAAGTTTGGTGGAGAGACATTGGAGGGCAATGAATGGCTGGGAAAAGGGTGGAGAGAAGTGGACGACTTCATAATATGTGTTGGAGGTAGAGCAAACAGCAACTTGATACATGAATGGACTGGGGGTGGGTAGGGAAAAAAAAGAAATTGAGGCTGAGTTCTACATTTTGGGACATGAAAAACAGAATGAGTGAGTTGCTATATGTAGTAAAGAGAAGTAGAGTTGGGGGAGACCAAGAATTCAGTTTTGAAAGTGTTCAGTTTGACCTATCTATTGGACTGTGGACTGTTGGATATGAGTTAAAACTCAGAGGAGAAATTAGAGCTAGAGATATAAATTTGGGAGACATCTGTATAGAGATGGTGTTTAAAGTGTGAAATTGGAGTTTGTCAAGGTCTGAGTGTTGGCAAGAAAGAGATTGTATACTTAAACTGAGTAACTGATCAGAACTCAATAGAAGGAAATAAGCAAGGCATAGTGCACTCACTGGGTTAGCATCAGCTGGGAGCTCTTACCACCCCATAGTCCTGGAGAGAGAGAGCTGTTTGGAGCTGCTGCCGGCAGTGGAGGGACACAGCCAACAAAGCTTGGAAGAAGAACACAGGGGATAAATATCTGATCTCTCATTCCCCTCTCTCCCATCAGCCAAACCCAATGGAAGCCAGAGGGGAAAGAACCCCATTGATGCAGGTGAACCAGAAGTCTGAAAACAGGCACCTGGGAGGTCAGAGGACAACCATAAGTGGGTAGCGTTCTCCAAGACTAAGGAGCTGGTGGAAAGGAACTCGGGGCAAAGCCAGTGACCAGGTCTGGTAAATGGAGGTCAGGTCACGGAGGTCCTTGGACAGAGAAGGGTCAGTGGTGTGGTGGAACCAAGAGCACAGTGTGCATGGCAAGAAGAGAGATGCACATACTCATGTGAAGTTGTTTTTGACTCTGTGACCCTTTGGACAGTATCCCGCCAGGCTCCTCTGTCCATGGCGATTTTTCAGGCAAGAATACTGGAGTGGGTTGCTATTTGCTCCTCCAGGAGAACTTCCTGACCCAGGGGTTGAACCCGTGTCTCCTGCATTGTAGGCGGATTCTTTACCACTGAGCCATCTGGGAAGAAGAGGAACAGGAGGTGATAAAGTGGAGAGTCCACTGTAGAGACAACCATTCCAGAAGTAGAGTTTTCATCATCATCACCTCCCAAAGGGGTAAGTACTACCATCCCCATTTTACAGATAAAGAAAGTAAGTCTTGGAGAAGGCTGACACTTAGCTCAGGTTCTCAGTGGGATGGAACCCAGGTGGGCCCAATTCCAATTGGGCCAATAGAGTCAGAGGGAGGAGGGTAGCAGCTTGAGATTGGGATCCAGGAGAGAGTGGAGTGAGAGGGTGGATGGAAAAGGGAGTCACCAGGGTAGGCAGAGAGTTGAGGGATTACTGGCACTCCTGAGACTGTAGCCGCCCCCCACCCTTTCTTCAGGTAACTATCTTTTTCACTGGTCATCCCAAAATGGAAGGGGGAGGGGTGGAGGCAGGTTTTGGCGAAAGCCCAGTGGAAGAGAGTGGAAAATGTCCCTGGGAATAGGTCGCCTGTTCCTGGCATCAACCCTGGCCAAGAACACCACAATCTGGCCCCAGCTTCAGAGAGCTACTTCCCCAAGCCTGGATATTTCCCTGGGTCTCCCAGTCGCCTGGGCCCAAGGTGACCGCCTTTCCAACCTTAGCTGCTCTTCTGGGTCTTGGGCGCGCTGTGTGTGCATGCCTGCCTCGTCCCTCGGTCTGGGAGTGCTTTTGGCAGCGGCCGGCTCGCGAACTTTTCCGGGTGGGGTGAGGGGAAGCGCCCTATGAGCCTGGCGCGGGCGCTGGCGCTCGTGTGAGCCGAGGCACTGGGAGACAGACTGGGACGAGCGGAGAGGCGGTTCCTGGCGCCCCTCCAGCCCGAACTCCTCGCTGCAGGGGTGGAACTTGAAAGGACAGCCCGGAGCCCGTTGCTGTCGCTGCCAGCCGGCTGACACAGGATTGGCGGGCCAGGCCAGGCCCCGGAAAGATGATTTCAGAGGACACCCCATCAGAGAACAGTGGTTCAGAGGTTCAGCCAGGCGTGCAGCTGGGTGGGACCAAGCCCCCTGGTAATGCCGGGGACGTGAGCCCGAAAAGGTGCCAAGGTGGCGCCCATTGAGTGAACACTGCCTCTAGACTGGCGCCCCCAGGTAGCAGGCTAGGTCTAGGGAAGCTCTCTTCTAAAACATCCAATGCCCCGAGCTGACAGGCGCGTCAGTGGATCAAACCCAGTGCCCAGCTGAGGCGCCCCCCTCGGGGGCGGGGCCAGGGCGGGGCCCCGAGTCTGGTCGGCAGGTGCAGGGGGCGGTGCCCGGCCCTGCCCCCGAGGGCAGTTCTTGGAGGCCAGGGGCGGGTCAGAGAAGTGGCCCGTGCGGGCGACGCCTTGGAACCCGCGGACGGCAATTGCAACCACAGGTGCTGCGCAGAGCAGGGTGTCCCAGCTCTAGGCATCAAAACTCCAGCGCTGGGAGCTAAGGCTTCCGAGCTCTGCCCCCAACCCTGGACACCTAGGCCCCTGGGCGGCAGAACGGAGCCCTGGGGTCGTCCGAAGCTCGTGGGCCTGAACCCCCGGCTTAGATAGCGAAATTCCCAAGCCTGCCGCAGAGCTGAATACCGACGTCCTCGTGCCCTCCCGCGACCAGGGCGCGGAGACCCCGAGCAAGAGAGGGAAGTCCTCGGACCATCAGCGAGGGAGGACGCAGAGCGTCCTGGGCCAGACCGCAGCTGGGGGCTTTGAGAGTCCTGGGCAAGGAAGCGAAGACCCTGAACCGTCTGAAGCGCTAGGCACGGGGCTCCTGGAGCAGTGTCTCTTTCAAGGTCCGGAAACCTCCTCTGAGTCGAACTCGGAAGCCCTCCTTTGCGTTCCGAGACCCCACAACATCCCCTAGAGGAGCCACTCATGGAGACGCCCATCGAGCGCGAAATTCGCCGCAGCTGCGAACGCGAGGAAAGCTTGCGCCGGAGCCGGGGCCTGAGCCCAGGTCGCGCGGGCAGTGAACTCATTGAACTGCGCGTGCGGCCGGTGCTTAGCCTGCCGGGCCCCAGCCCCGCGCTCCCGCGCGCTTTGGAGCGCGCTCGGGCGGGCGCGCAGATGCAGCGAGACATCGAGCGGGAGGCCTATCGGCAGGCTGGCGCTGGCGCGCCCCGAAGTCCCGAAGCAGAGCGCCCGGCCGCCGCCGCAGCCCCTAGGCGAGCTCAAGCGCTTTTTCGAGGCTGCTGGCGGGTGCTCCTCCTCACCCGCGGCGGAGGGCAGCGCAGACACTCAGCGGCTGCCCGAGCCCGGAGGCCGGCCGCATTCAGTCGTACAGGGCCGGTGTTCGGTGCTGGCTCGCGCCCCGCCGCCCATCGCACCGTCGCTGCTGGAGCAGGAGGTGCGCGAGGTGAATGAGCGCGAGCGGGAGCTGCAGCGCCAGCGGCTGAGCCTCTACGGCAGCGCCGAGTTCAAGGAGCCCGCGCCCAGCCTAACGGGTAAGCCACCGGCGTCCCAACCCTGGGGATTCCCAGGGCTCCAAACGCTTTCACCGACTCCCCTACTGCAGTGGCCCTCTAATCCTCAGGGTCCCGCTTCCTGGCTCTCAAACTCCCCGGACACCCCTGTCAACTCTTCTCTCTCTGCCCACCCTTTCTGGACTGACCGTCCCTATGCTCCACCCCCCAACCCCGTCGGACTCCCAGACACAACCCACCTAGGCTTGTGGTGGGGGAAGGGAGGAGGATCCCAGATGTCTTTGTCGGGTTCCCAGGGACCCTCCCTGAGTTCTGGCACACCTGGATCTCCCTCTCTGAATTTTCTGGTTCCTACCTCCTCACTCTGGGTTTGTTCGCCCTCCCCCTCCCTGGGGTTCCTCCCTCCTCCCTCTGGACGGAGGCCTCGGCGGGGAGGAGGGGGGTGAACGCCTGTGTGTGTTTAAGGGGTGCGGCCGCTCTCCTTCGTCCTGGCTGCCTCCTGCTGGTAAGGCGTGGGGGGTGCTGTGTGTGCAATCCCAGCTCAGCGCCCCTTCCTCCGCAGTGAGCAGGGGCGACGGAAAGCTGGCGGTGATCTGGCCTCCTCGCAGAAAGGCTTCGGAGAACGGTCTGGAACAGGTGGGAACCCCTTTCCCCTCCTGCCCGTACCCCAACCCTCTGCGTGGGAGAAAACTGGGCTAGCGAAAGGGCTCCCTGGGAAGTCACCGGGCTAGGACCCCAAGTCCCGGGCGTGGCCCGCGAGTGAGAAGGACGCGGTGGTCTTGGGGCCCACACTGCCCCATCCGGCGCCTGGGTGTCCCCATTCGCGGTGCGCTCGCCGCTAAGATTTGCCTTTGGTCTGGCCCCTCCCCCTGGCAGGAGGAGCCTTGAGGTTCCGGCCCTCTGGGGTCGCCCGAGGAAAGTAACATGCCCTGCAGACCCTCAGGCCCGGGCGCTCAGGAGTGCCCTCCGGATCCGCGGAAGGCCTGAAGAAGGGCCACAGGTCTGTGCCGGGGAAGACGCAATCGATCAGCTTCCTTGAACCTGACTTTGTGAAACTGACCAGAATCTTCTATAAAACTGTTAGTCCCCATTGGGAAACACCGCCGTCACCACCCCGCCAGTAAAACTGCCCAGCCCTTCTCCGCTAACTGCAAACGGCACTTAGCCTCTCCTGGCCTTGTCTGTTAAGAGGACGGGGTCCTCGGCTGTCCCTGCTCTCCAATAAAGCCCTTTCTTTCTGGACAGTGCAGGCTGTTTTCTTCTGGGTTCTCTTCTCCTGGGGTGGGGCAGGAGCGCGGCGAGACGAGGAAAGCCTGAGACACACGGGAGGCGCCAGCCGGAATGCAGAATGTCCCCTTGTCGCCGGGTTCCGTGGCCGCTGGTCTCCCCGGCCCTGCCGGGGTCCTAGTGCCCCCTAGCGATGCGGGCGCGAACTGCGGCTTTGGGACAAACGAACTCATGCCCTCCCTTTATTGGTGCCAAACGACGTGCCCCGCGCATGGTGCTGGCTAGACAGAAGTGATAAGAGGTTGTTCCCGCCCTGGGGATATAAACAATAGCTACCAAAAAAAAAAAAAAAGTGGTGTTGGTAGTTCAAGCTCCTTAGCAGGGCATGTAAGGCCATTTATAATCTGCCTACAATTGTAAACCTCACAAGCTTACAAACCCCAGTGTGTGTGTGTTAGCTGCTCAGTCGTTTCCGACTCTTTGAGATCCCATGAACTGTAGCTCGCCAGGCTCCTCAATCCATGGAATTCTCCAGGCGAGAATACTGAGTCCGTTGCCTCCCAACCCAGGGATGGAACCCGGGTCTCCAAAATTGCACGCAGATTCTTTACCGTCTTAGCCACCAGGGACGCTCTTACAGACCCCAGACAGATATTAAAAGAGAGAGAGGTTCTGCTGTAAAACAAAGACCTTGTTTCAACAGGAAGGAGGTAGGGGTTCCTCCGTATTACCAGTGCTTTGAGTGAGTGAGCTCAATGGTGTCAAGTCTCTGTTTTCCAAAAGCAACTGGAGGGGATTCCCTGGCAGTCCAGTGGTTAGGCCTTCGTGATTTCATTACCGAAGGAAGGCCCTCGTTCAATCTCAGTTTTGGGAACTAAGATCCCACAACCCCTGTGGTGCAGCCAAAAAATCTGAAATAAAACAACAAAACCAAAAAGCCCCAAAGTAACTGGAAATCATCTTTAAAAGAGAAATCTACTGAACTTTAAATAATTGTGGATATTTAGAAAACTTTAATTGGTGGGAGGTAGGAGCAGACAGTAAACAATACCTGTTGCAATAGGGCTTGTGGCTCAGTTGGCAAGCCCTTCTTAACTTCCCTTGGTCCCAAGACAAGGAGTCCAAGGCCACCCGATGGGGTTCAAGATAAGCTGTAAAGCTGCATCGGTGCAGTATATTCTCAAGTTTTAATGTATCAAATTCTTAGAGGTGTGCTGAGACCCAGAAAAGACTGTTTTAGAATCATTGTTTAAACTCTTGGATTTATGCCTGGGTCTAGCTCACACAGCATTGTGCCCCAAAATTAGCTCAGCCCAAGGACCCACCCCCGACCCCATCATCAGCACGCTGACCACATGCTTGACTGTGGGAGGAATGGAGAGAAAGGCAAGAAAGAGCCAGCATTTATTGTTCAGTTGCTCAGTCATCTCTGACTCTTTGCAACCCCATGGACTGCAGCACGCCAGGCTTCCCTGTCCTTCCCCATCTCCTTGAGCTTGCTCAAACTCATGTCCATTGAGTTGGTGATGCCATCCAGTCATCTCATCCTCTGTTGTCCCCTTCTCTTGCCTTCAATCTTTCCCAGCATCGGGATCTTTTCTAATGAGTCAGCTCTTTGCATCAGGGGGCCTAAGGATTGGAGCATCAGTCCTTCCAATGAATATTCAGGATTGGTCTCCTTTAGGATTGACTGGTTTGATCTTTCAGTTTGAGGAACTCTCAAGCCTTCAACACTGCAGTTGAGAGCCAGCAGTGCCAAGGTGGAAAATGGAAACACCAAGAACCTGCAGAGGAGCTAAGAGCTAAGGATGTTGAGTTGACAGAACTTAAGTGTAGACCTGGGTTCATGAACTTTCTTGAAGTTACCTGAGGCATGCTTATGTCAAATAAATCAGATTCTGATAGAGGCTTTGGCATCAATAAAGTTCCTCAGGTGTTTCTAACATGGAGCCAAGTTTGAGAGCCACGAGGTCGATGTAGGCTCGATATAGGTTGATACAGGCTCAAAGTGTGGTGTCTGGACGAGCAACATCAGCATCACTTGGGATCTTGTAAGAAAAAAGTTCCAGCCCAGATTTAGTGATCAAACCCTCCAGTGATTCTAAAGTTAGAGAATCTTGGGTGTAGACAGTTCCTGAGCAACTACTGGTTGCTTAGTTGCTAAGTTGTGCCCGACTCTTTTACAACCGTATGGATTATACATCTCACCAGGCTCATCTGTCCATGGGATTTTCCCAGGCAAGAATACTGGAGTGGGTTGCCATTTCCTTCTCCAGATCTTCCCCACTCAGGGATGGAAACCCCACGCCCCCATCTCCTGCATTGGCAGGCAGGTTATCACTGAACCACCAGGGCTTCCTCCTGACCAATAGGACCAGGAAATCAAACCTGTTTCCTTCTCCCAGTACTGCCACCACCCACCAGAAATCTAGTTTTAAGTGGCCTGTGGATTTGTCTTAAGGGAAGATAAAGCCGCATGTGGCTAGCCCAAATTGAGATGTGCTTTAAGTGCAAAATACACAGATTTTAAAAACCTACTGCAAAAAAAGGGGGGATACTTCAATTTCTTACATGGATTACATGTTGCAAAAATATTTTGGACATGTGGGGTTAAATAAAAATATCAATAAAAGTTTGACCTCTTTATTAATATAGCTCTTAAAAATTTGCAGTTACATAGCTGACTCGCATTTGTGGCTCAAATTTCTGTTGGACTGGAAACAGAACAGTTTTCCAGTAGTCATGTTATGGATGTGAGAGTTGGACCATAAAGAAAGCTGAGCTCCGAAGAATTGATGCTTTTGAACTGTGGTGTTGGAGAAGATTCTTGAGAGTCCCTTGGACTGAGAGGAGATCCAACCAGTCCATCCTAAAGGAGATCAATCCTGGGTGTTCATTGGAAGGACTGATGTTGAAGCTGAAACTCCAATACTTTGGCCACCTGGTGTGAAGAGCTGACTCATTTGAAAAGACCCTGATGCTGGGAGGGATTGGGGGCAGGAGAAGGGGATGACAGAGGATGAGATGGTTGGATGGCATCACCGACTCAATGGACATGAGTTTGGGTAGGCTACGTGAGGCCGTGATGGAGAGGGAGGCCTGGTGTGCTGCAATTCACGGGGTCGCAAAGAGTCGGACATGACTGAGCGACTGAACTGAACTGAGTCTAAACAGTGGTGGTGGTGATCTCAGAGGGGCCTTGACTCAGTATTAGGGGACTTCAGAACCCGTTTGGACTCATTCAAACTCCTGGGTTGTGGACTAAAAATCCTTGGTGCAGTCAGAAATTGTCACCAAAAGCCTCTACTCCCACTCCAAAAAGACAAGGGTTTTGGTTAATCATGATTCACTTCACGTTTCTATTTTTATAATTTGTAAACTGGGATAATCATAACACATGATAATACTATGTGTCAGGGACTATTAGGTAAGCAGGGCTCCAAGTCTCCCCTCCAACTCTGAAAATGCTGCTGCTGCTGCTAAGTCGCTTCAGTCGTGTCCGACTCTGTGCGAACCCATAGACAGCAGCCCACCAGGCTCCACCGTCCTTGGGATTCTGCAGGCAGAACACTGGGGTGGGTTGCCATTTCCTTCTCCAATGCATGAAAGTGAAAAGTGAAAGTGAAGTCGCTCAGTCGTGTCCGACTCTTAGCGACCCCACGGACTGCAGCCTAAAAGGCTCCTCCGTCCATGGGATTTTCCAGGCAAGAGTACTGGAGTGGGGTGCCATTGCCTTCTCTCTGAAAATGCTAGAGGGAATCAAAAGGAGTCCGTTAGTTTAAGAGGAGAGGGGTGGGTAACTCGCAGGTGAGTGACAGCCAAATGAGGACACTCCTCCCCTGGCAAGCGACCAGTTGCTCCTCCACTTGGCCTCTGAAGCTCTAGGTAGGCGGGCTCACCTCTCAACCCGGTCTCCTTTTCAGTCCAAGGCTAGGGTGAAGCTTAGCGTTCCCAAGTTGGAGTGCCTCACCGCTCTCCCACCAGCCCGCGCCCCGGACACCTCAGGAGGGTACAGCGACCTGCCCAAGCCATGACCCAAAAGCTGGAAGAGAAAGACTAGGAAACTGACCGGCGCTTAGGAAACTGATTGCTGGCCCTTTCCTGGGGCACGTCGGGAAATAGAGTCTTTTTGCTACAAGGAAATAAGTTCCGGGTCAAAACATGAGAGTGGGCGTAGCTCTGCGTTCCTTCTCACAGTGGGCGTTGAATTTCCTCGCTACCCGAAACTTGCGGTTATCTGGGTTCCGGTTGTTGACAGGAGCCGCTACTTCCCTTTTTGCTCCGTTCCAGCCCCTACGCATGCTCTGAGCTCCAGTCGGCCTGTCAGCGGACCACAGTTTTGTTTTCGTAAGACTACATTACCCAGAAGGCCACAGCGAGTGGGCGGGGCCTCCTCTCCCCGGGAGGGAGGGGAGCGGCGCACCGAGCGGACGCTGAGCCTGTGACCTCTTTCTTTCTTTTATTTAACACAAAACTGGTGTGTTCACAAGCAAGGCTCCGCGGCAGGGCCAGATCCAGTGCGGACGGGCCAGCTCAGCCTGGCCTCTTGCAAGGCAGGCCGAGCCGCACTAGGATAACGAGTGAGCCCCTCCCCTACCCCCTCTTCTGGAGTTTGGAACTGTCAAGCTCCAGCTCCCACCCTCTCTCCAGGTTCAAGACTCCTGCGCGGCCCACGCCGCGGGCCCGGCGGCGCTCGGGGGCCGAGCCATGCCTGCCTGGCCCGTGAGGATCTGCACCAGCAGGTCGGTGGCCAGCATGTGCGACGGCTCCTCGAAGCCGATGGTTAGCAGCTGCTGGTAGTCCCCAGGCGGCTGCGGGCACAAAATCCTGGGGGCCAGGGACAGACAGGCCGGGACGTGAGCGTCCCCTGCTACTCGGGAGCCCCTCCCCTTGAGCTAAAGGCTGTGGCTGAAAGAGGCTTTGTTTCAGCTGGGAGTGGGAAAGTGGTTTCCTTGTTGATGAGAAACCTAGAGGGTAAGGCTCTGGGAGTATGAGCAATTTTATCCCTGACCTGGCTGATGGCTCAACGAGCTGTGTGTCCTTCGGCAGGTAACTTAACCTCTCTGAACACCTGTTTCCTTTGTAAAATGGGGCTAGTAGTGTAGACCTCAGAGGGTTGTTACATAAGTCTGCATAAACGCTTTTCAGTGCACAATAAAATTCATTATCATCAATGGTAACAGTGTTGAGGGAAGCAGATGGTCTCTGGTTGGTTTCTGTCCCTCCCTCCAGACTCCACCCACCTTACCATTGCCCTGGCTCCTACCATGAATAAAGGTCATCCTCGGCTGGTCCTAGGGGCACCCATCGGCCGATGGACCACAGCTTCTGAATCTGGGGGCAGGAATTGGCCGGACTCTTGCCTGTGTCTTCCCATGTATCTCTATAGCACAGGAAGTAGCTGGGAGGGAAGGGGCAACAATTTAAAGTGAGCAGTGAGTAGTTTCTTAGTTCTGTTTGAGGGCTCTAATTTTGGAGGTAAAGTGGAAACTCATCAAAAGTTGCCTTCAGGTTCTCAGGTAGGCACGTGACAATACTGAGGCCTTATCAATCAGCCTACTTTTTAAGATAAGTACTTCTATTTTGATGGGGGCATCTACGTACATATGTATATTTAAGGTGAGGATGACCTTGCAAAGGTTCTTGAATTCCTGCTTGGCTTTCCACTTTGGTGGTGGTTCAGTGGCCCAAACTGGCATTCTCCCATAGCGAGGGGGACTTGGATTCTGGTAAGGGGACTCACTAATCCACGTGGGAATCTTGCTCCCGGCTGCTGGGCTCTGGGGTGGTTTCCAAGTTCCAGCGCATCTTCTTATAGAGGTATCGGGGGAAGTGGCTGGCGGTGTAGGCAGCAGGGGCACAGTATCTGAAGATGGACACTTCGTGGGAAGGACTGATGGAGAACCTCCCGCAGAAGAAACAGGAGATGCTGGCAGGAGATTAGAGTAGGGGATGAGGCTGTGCTCTGGGCTCCTCCACCCCTGACTCCAAGCCAAATCTCTTAGGCTTTTACCTTAGGGGGTCAGTCTCCTCCAAGTTCACGAACCCAAAAGAGGCATACATTAGGACCAGCTGTTCCAGGCGAGTAGTGAGTTGTTGGGAGATCTCCAGCAGCTATACGGAAGATGGAGCATAACGAGATTAGTTGGCCTTCCAGGAGCATCCTCCCCATCCCCCAGGCCTGAGGGATGCAGAAAGGGGCATTAGGGTCTAGGAAACCTGCTCCACACACACACCCCCTTTCGGATCAGCTCCTGCAGGGCTCCATAGATGGGGGGCACGCTCCGAGCAGCTGCCTCCAGGTACAGGAAGTAGGGCTCACACATCCGCAAGAAGGTGGGCATGGCCTTTGCCAACTGTTGCTTCTGCACTCGGTCCCTGCTGAAGGGAGAAGCAGGCCTTTGCCTGAGTCCTTGGTTCCCCCACCAATTTCTCTCATTCTACTCACCCCTCCCACCTGTATCCCTGGCCTGGATTCCCACTACAAACAAACTCCTGCAGTGTCAGGCCTTTCGCAGAGGACCTTTCAGGACCACCATCATCAAAGACATGTGAAACACTTGTTAAAATGCAGACACCTGAGTCCCACGTCTGACTTTGACCTACTACTATTCCCTGGGTGAAGCTCAGAAATCTAGGATTTAAACAACCTCCCAAGGGATTCCAATGGACCTTGATCTGTGAGCACCACAGTCCCCCTTCCCTCGGTCTGGGAATCATATTAGCCTCTGAGGTCTCAAACTAGTAGCCAGCAGGCCAAATCTGGCCCAGATAGGTTTGTTTAGCCTGCCCAAGGTTCGAAACTTAAGCCAACAGTTGAAAAGTGGGAGAAAAGTTCTAGAAGTTTGGCATTCTCAAGAGCCCACATAGCAGTCCACCCTCCCTAACCCCAAATTTCTACACAGTTCTCATAACTCTGAAATTGGGTGGCTAAACAGCTAGTGCCATTTACTTCGTCTAGCTCCCAATGCAAACCTAGTGTATTTTGCCCATTTTGTTAAACCCTCCTCTGTCTCCTCCCATGGTAGAATCTAGGATCCCGTCGAGCATCACCTGTAGAGCAAGTAGCTCTGGAAATCATCTGCCTTCTTAAGCAGGTAGCAGAGTTGTTCGGTGATGGGGCTGAACATGGTGTCCAACGGCAGGCGAGGAGGGGTGGGCCGGGGGCCTGGGGCCAGACGCTCCGGGGAGGCGTAGAGGTGGAGGCCTCGGGCATCTGTCCCTGAACACTGTTCTCGGGCTCCGCCTCGGGTGAGTTCCCAGGTCCGCCAAGGGGAGGCGACCACGAGGGGTCTTCGCAGGGCTGTGCCCCAGATTCCAAGTCGTCCAGGGACGGCGTTTCCCCAGAGCCCGCGGGGAGCGGCCCCACAAACCACTGTTCGGTTGCCATCGTGCGGCAAGAGGCGGGGACCACCGGAGCTCTTTAAGCCTCCGCTGCTCACATTGGCCGCGGGTTCGACCCCGCCCAGGGTACCTCGGACCTGCTTGGCCTGGGGCGCGTCCCTCCTCCCGTTCACCCCAGCCTCGACCTCCCTGCTGGCGCCGCGTGGAGGGAGTTCGCCTTATTTGAATTTCAACACGCCGGAGCGGCACGCCGCTCCAGCCCGCGCTGCGCGGCAGCGGCGCCTCGCGCACACGCGCGCTCCCGGAACCTGACAGTGGGGTGCGCCTCCGGGGGAGGTGACCTGGGCGGCTGCTAGTGCGGCGGTGTCCTGCGGGCGCAGCCTGGGGCCAGCGCATCTAACTCTCGGAGGCGGTTTCCTAGGAGGAGGGATCTTCACCGCTCATCAAACCCGCGGGGTTTCAAGTATAGAAATCAAGGAAGGCCCCGCCCCGCTCGCTGACTCTGACCCCGAGGCCCTGGAATCTGTATTAACAACAAAAAAACCCAATGGAATTGAGAAACTGCATTGGAACTTACTAGGCTCTTGTGATGCAGTAGTTGTCACTATTACTAACAATAAACATCTTCACTTGGAAAAGATTTTCCCATCTCATGATCTCATCTGATGGCCCAGTCCCTCCTGTCTCTTTTATGAAAAAGACCTTGAGGATTGGGGACCCTACCATGGGCCCAGAACAGACTTCTGCCCACCCCCCACCCCCAAGTTGTAGGCTGGATTCTTTGTTAACATGCATGCAAAGGTTGTCAGATACAGAAGTCTGAAGCCAAATATATTAATTATACTTAAAGACGCTTGGTAAAGAATGACAGGTGTCCGACCCCACCCTGTGTGACACTGAGCCAGCATCTTTGCAGTGATGAGCCAGTTGCCAGGTCTATAAATTTTTTTTTTTTTTTTTTTAATGAGCTTTGCCTCATGGGCTCTGGTGAGAACCCAGAGAATGCTCATAAAACCTAGAGTTAACTGCTAGTCACTTAACAAATATTTGAGCACCTACTGTGTGCCCAGGGACTATTCTGGGAAAGGAGAGATGGCAGAAGAAACAAATAATCCTGTTCTCCTGGAACAGTTACTGTCAAAATTACAGCCAGCTCTGAGGCAGCACCACTCACTAGCCAGTCTCCCTCCTCACACAGCTTTGTCCTAAACCCAAGACTCCCAGGGGCCACGGTGGCTCTTTTCCTCCCGGACTACTTTCATGAAATGGACTCCATTGCAGTTTCTTCTCTCTTTTTTAAAATTTTATTTAAAAACCTTCGGTGCAATATTAAAAAGCAATACAGCCAGCTGGAGCGACAATGAACAGAAAGAAAAGGGGAGGACGGATAGGGAAGATCCAGGGACCCCTTCCCTTTCCCAGCTTCTTCCAGGGGCTGGAGGCCACGGCCAGACTGGGGAGGGGCCTGGGTGGTGGGGGAGAGAGGAAAGGCCACCCACCAAAATGAACAGGCAGAATAAAACACTGATATAGGAAATATCCGGCTGAACTGAAGAGGATCTAGGGAAGATGGGAAGGCCCCATTTTCTTCCCCCAAAATGTCCTAGACTGGGTTGGGGGTGGGGAAGGGTTGGCCTCCTGGGGTGAAAGGAATAGGCCCTGTTCCACCCCATACTCCTTTGTCAGGAGTACAGGATGCGCCCGGGGGAGCCAGAGGTGTGTATATTGGGGGAGAGGTGAGTAGGAATGCCCCCTCACTAGAATCTGTTACGAGGGCTCAGGGTGTTCCCGGTCCAGCTCCCAGACTCTTGGGGGTCTTGGGTAAGATGGAGACTGGAGTGGGTCGGGGCAGGGGTGTGAGGCTGGGTGCTCAGCCTAGAAAGCCGTCAGGGTCGTCCTCCTCAAAGTGGCCTTGTTGCAGCACCTTGATGTGGTGCTCGTAGATTTTCAGGGCTGGGCCGAGGCGGATGGACAGGCCTGTCCAGCACGTCTGTGCGTTGCATGAGCAGCAAAGACTTGCCATCGATTTCCTGGGTGGGACAGAGGAGAAAGGGAGAGAGAGCAGGGTCAGAATACATGCCCACTGAGACCCTGAAACCCTGGGGCTAAGTTGAGGGGGGTGGAACCCACCTGTTCTTGGAAAGCTGTGGCCTGCTCCGGGAAGCCAGCCTCGGTGAAGTACTCTACCACATCTGTCACCGTCCACTCCACAGGATCAGCCGGCTTCTCCTTGCGCCCCGAACTGCGTTGGGACAGAGGAAACCAGGGAGCAGTGACACTCCTGTGGTTCTGTCACACACACCTGGGCAGCACCCCGACTCCCCCACCCTGCGTCTCAAACACTGCAACTTACGGACAGCCAAAGGGGTCCCATCAGCCCCAGGTAGGGCTGGTTTTCCTGGGGGCAAAGGCACGGGGGGATGGGGAGTCTGGCCCAGTGGCAGCAGAGGCTGGGAAATAAAAACAGATGCCTGTGGTTTTGTCTTGGGGCTCGGTTCATTCCCACCAGCCACCCTCCCCCATCCAGAGGGATCCTTACCTGATCCCCCTTCCTTATTCATGGCGGCCATCGAGAACACTTGACGGGTGCCACTGCCTGGCGCTGGCCCGCGTCCTTCATCCTGGCCCTGGTGGGGTCCACAGGGCGTCCACTCCTTGACCCTCTCCTTGGCACTCTGAGGGCCGCGCCGCCATTAAGCTGGTGGTGTTGGGCACCTGCAGGACGGTCTCCTTCGGGCACCTCGGAGCCCTCAGACACTTCATCTTCATCATCTTCATCTTCGTCATCTTCATCCTCCTCTTCCTTCTCAAGCACTCGCTCTTCTCCACCCCTCTGGTGCAAGAGAAGGAGGCCCGTAAGGGCACTAGCTGTTCTAGCCCTGGGCCCGACCTGGGGATCCAGGACCAAGCGGACTGCCTCACTACCACCTTTAATACCAACACGGACTAACTTTTACATATCCACTCCGTGCCAGGCTCTGTGTTAATAAAGCTCTCAGTAGCCAAATCTCACTAAACTCGCTCAACAACCCCAAGAGGTCGCTACTGTTTTTAAGTCGCGTTTTACAGCGGAGGAAACTGAGGCTGGAGATGATCAAGTCACTTGCCAAGGTCACCCCCCCCCCCCGAGCCCACAGGGAAGAAGCGCAAAGCCCCGGCCGCCCGCGGCCCGCTTCCCTCCTGGGACTCTCGCCCGCCACCAACTTCGCCAGCACCTGCCCACCGCACGGCGCCCCCCTCCGCGGCGCGCTCACCTTGCTCCGCGACGCGCGGGCGCTGGCGGCCGGGGGCGCCCGCCCGGGCCTGTCCCCGCGGGGCAGCGCAAGCGCTCCGAGACGAGTGCGCTCCAGGCGGCCCCGAGCCGCCGCCTCCTCCTCTAGCAAACCCTGCACGCGGCCGCGGGTCAGGCGGCCGCCGGCGCCGCCGCTACCCCCGAGGTAGCGCACGACTTCCCGCAGGCTCACGGGCCGAGCCGGGCCGCCGGCCCGCGCCGCGCCCCCCCTCCGGCGGCTGCTGTGGCTGCGGCGGCGGCGGTGGCGGCTGCTGCTGTGGCTGTGGCGCCGGCGGCAGCGGCGGCTCCCGGGCGGCGACGGCGGGCGGGGGGCGCGGCGCGGGCCGGCCGGGGGGCGCCACTGCCGGAGGAGCGGCGGGCGCGGGCGGCGGCGCGGCCAGGGGCGCGGCCCGCTGCGCGCGGGGGCCCGGTTGCGCGGGGCCGGGCGAGGGGGGCGCTGTGGCGGCAGCAGCGGCGGCCGCGCGGGGCGCCCGGGCCGGGGCGGCGGCGGCGGCGACGGGCGCGGGCGGTGGCGGCGGGGCGGGCGTGGGCGGCGGCGCGGCGGCGGCAGCGGGGCCCCCGCGGGGGGCGCGCGGCGGGGCCGGCGGGGTGGCTCCGCGCCGGGGCGGCTGGACGCGCGCCGCGTTGCGGTACGAGATGCTCCCCTTGTAGCTGACCCGGAGCACGGCGCGTTGCTGGATCAGTTTCTCTAGCTCGGCGCGCGTGCGCTCCGGCTCCGGGCCGTGCCGCCGCCGCACCATCCGGCAGATGCGCTCCAGGTCCGGCCGCGCCTTGCGCGAGCGCAGCGAGTCGATGGTGTCCAGGATCCACTCTTGGTAGTGCGGGAAGCGGCGGACGACGAGGCAGCGGCCGCCGTGGTGGCGGCCGCCGCCGTCTCCGGCGGGGGTAGGGCCGGGGCCCCCGCCATGCCTCCCGCCCGGCCCGGCTGCACCGTGCGCGCTGCCTCCCTCCCAGCGCGGCGCCCCCCTCCCCCGGCACCCCTCCCTCCGCCGCTGCCCGCCTCCTCCGCCTCCCCGGGGGCGCAGCGCCTCGGCGGAGCGGCGGCGGCGCTGCTGTTTCTTTGCAAAAAAAAAAAAAAGGAACGAGAGAGAGAGAGAGGGAGCGAGAGAGAGAGAGAAAAACAGTGAGAGAGAAAGAAAAGAGAGGAAAAATATGCACACACTCACTCACTCGCACGCACGCACACACAGACCCGCTTCTGCTGGGCGCGCGCGGGGCCGGGGATGCGAGGAGGGAGGAGGGGAGCGCGGCGCGGCCGGCCCCTCCCCGCCGCCGCCGCCGCCGCCGCACGCGCGCCCTGCGCCCGGGACACTCCGGCCCCCCTTCCTTCCCTCCCTCCCTCCTCCCCGCCGCCCGCCTTCCTCCCTCCCACCCCCACGCGCCCGCTTTTAAAGGTGGAGCCCGGGCCCCCCGCCCGCCCCCTTTACCCTGCGCTCTCGCTCACTCCGGCTCGCCCCGGCCCCCCTTACAACTCCCGCGCGCTTTTAAGGAGGCGCCGCGGAGTTGGCGCCGGGGCGGGGGCGGGGGAAAGCGGCGGGCGGGGGAGGGGGAGGGAGCGCCGGGGGAGGGGGAGAGGGGGCGGGCGGGGCGGGCGGGCGGTGCTCGGCCGCCCTCCAGCCATTGGGCGCGGGACCCAGACGTCCCCGGCGCCCAGCCCCCTCTCCACGCCTCCCCGGCGCGCTCCGCTCTCGGGACCGCACTTACCGGGAACTCGCCGCCCGCGGGCTGGGCCACTGCGCTCGCCCGGCGCCGCAGGGACCTTCGGACCACCGCCGCCTCCGCGCCCCTTGGGCGTGCTTGGCCTGCGCGGGGAGGGGGTTCACACCGTCTCCACCACCCCATACCCCCCCTGCCAGGGCCGCCCTCGCCGCCGCTCGGCTTCCCGGCGCGCTGGCCCCAGCTTCTCCCTAGAGCTCCCGCCCTTTCGGCCTCTCGTTGGACGCAGAGAGGGTGCGCCTCAGAATGTGGGGACCCCTAATCTTGGGTCAGAGGGCAGTTTGGCGCCCCCTTCTCCGGCAGGGCGGAGGGGATTGCCGGAATTCCAGCTAAACCCAGCTTTACAAGGACTCCAGGCCAGGTGCTGATCAGCTTGGACGCTGGGGTCCGAAATTCTCTTTCAAACCCCCTGGGGGTGCTTGGGTGGGTGACCAAAGTCAGGAACACTAGCGACACTTTTTTTAAACAAAACTTTATTGATAATAGTTTTCAAATATGTTTACAACAGCACACTGTTCAAGAGGAAGTTGCGTCCTTCGCAGCACACAGGTTGAATCACCCCCGCGCCCACCCGGGGTCCCACCCCAGGCCTGAGAGCTCCTCCTGGGATGGGGAGAAATGATGAGAGGAACAAATGTGGGGATGAATGGGGTGACTCCAGACTTTTGTATTAAGAGAGAAAAAACCACAAATGGTTGGTGGCGGTGAGGGGTGAGAACCGGTGATTGACAGCTGACAGCTAAGCAGAGGAGGAGCGCCCAAGATGGGGGGTGGAGGGCGGAGGCTGCTGGGTGAATAAAACAAGCAGCCCCTTGCCAGCAATCCTGGCCTTGAACCCGGGGGAGGGGGCGCTCTACCTCCTTTTGCGGTGATTGCCTTCCCAACTGACAGGAGGCTGGACATTAAAATCTATCTGAGAATAAAATCAAGGAGTTTGGGGAGAGTGTTACTGGGAGGGACGACCCTGAGCTTGGGGCTCCCCCTCTTGTCTTTTCAGGGGACGACTCCTCTTTGGCAGGGAGAGGGGCAGCTGCTTTGTCTGGGCCCAAGGGTGAAGAAAGGTCTGTTGTGGGCAGAACAGAGTAGGTGCTTCCTAAACGGTCTGAGACCCTTTCAGGCTTGACAGGGGATCCTGGGGGAAGGGGTCGGGGTTAGGGGGAAGGCAGGAGAGATTAGCAGCTTGGGGGAGAGGTTCGAACCCCAGCTCCTTCCTTTATAGTCAGTCTGCTTCCCAGTTTTTGTTAAAAAAAAACAAAAAAAACAAAAACAATTTGAAGAGGAGGGGCATGGGAAAAGGTGGGAGGAGGGAGGGAGGCATTGGTGGAACTTAAATAAGATTGTAAATTGTATTTTTAAAAAAATCATAGCAAGTGGCCTATTGAACGTGTCACTAAAATCTCTCCTTCCCTGGCAGGATTTTTCTGAAGGCAAGGTTGGCTTTTCATTCATTTACCATTAGAGAGTGGTGCCTGTTGGGTTTTTTTTTTTGGGGGGAGGGGTGGCTGTAGTTAAGTTTGGGCCCTTCTTGCCACACCCTGTCCCTGAAACCAGGGAGACCTGGTCTGACCAGAAGTGGGCTGGGGTGGGGGGCTGTGGAAGGAAGGCAAAAGCAGTGGGTGGGGGGTGGGCAGGAGGGCGAAGGGGGTGAGGGGGAGCAGCTGGTGTTTTGCCCCAAATACTTGGACTTCCTGCTCCCCCTACCCTGGAGGGTGGGGCTTGGCGGGTTAAATTAGATGCAAGGAACTCTGGGGCCCTCTGGCTGTTCAATCCAACCCTCCCACCCCCCACCAAAAAAAAAAAAAAAAGGAAAGAAAGAAAACCCATAGGGGCACAGTCACACCCCTAGAACTCAGAAAACTCCTTGCCACACTTCTCATTGATGGAGACTCGGATCTCTTCCTCCTCATAGTCGTCAAAGTTACTTGTGTCCCCAGGGCCTTTAAACTTTGGTATGAAGGGAGCTTCCACCTGGAGAGGGGTCAAGAACCACTCAGACCTCAGCAGTCAACATAATCATCATTACAACAATAAATATGAATGGGCTAACATTCATAAGGTAACTTACTCTGACCCAGGCCTGAGCTTAGCATTAGAGTGTGGACTTATATTAAGAATCTTAGAGAGACTTCCCTAGTGGTCCAGTGGCTATGACCCTGTGCTCCTAAAGCAAGGGGTCCAGGTTTGATCCATAGTCGAGGAAGCAGAGGCTACATGTTGCAACTAAAGAACCCTATATGCTGCAACTAAGACCCAGTGCAGATGAATAAAATTTTTTTAAAAAGAATTTTATAGCCAACACATTGATGGGCAAATTATTAATGCTCTCCAGAGAGTAGTCTCCTGCCCAAGGTCAGAGTGGCCAAATGACTCTGCAATTCTGTTTCTAGACCCCCATGGTTCTAAGTTGCCACATCTAGATTCACCCAGAGCCTGAAGGCTATTTTTAGATTCCCCTTCCCTTTTCATCTCTCCATTGGTAATACTTCTCCCCCAACCCCCAGAGCACCTGAGGAAGGAAGGGGGTACCCTACCTTCCTCTGGTAGATGGCAATCCAGTCAGTTGTGGCAAACCACTTGTGGTTCTTGATATCATTGACCCCATTCTTGAGGTTCCCAAAGCGCTTGGTGAGGTCCACTTGTAGGAGGTTGCGCAGCAGATCCTTCAAGTCAGAGCTGAAGTGGGATGGAAACCGCACCTGGAGAGCAGATAACACAGAAAGACTGGGAAACCCCTCTGGAGCTTGGGGAGCCCAAAACACTGCCTTCCTCACCCAACAGTCTTATTGGGTGGAGGACCCCAAACTGGATTGTGTGTTGGAATCCCATTTATAACAGCTTGTTGGGCCCACTGGAGTTTCTGATTCAGGAGATCTGGGTAGGGCCTGAGAGCTTATATTTCTAGCCAGTGCCTAGGCTAGGCTGATGCTGCTGGTGAGGGGACCACTTTGAGAACCGCTGCAGCAAGGTAAGAGCTATGATGTTCCCATTTGATTTTTTATTTTTCTGGCCTCACTGTGAGGCTTGTGGGATCTTAGTTCCCCAACCAGGGACTGAACCTGGGTCCTTGGCAGTGAAAGCAGAGACTCCTACCTACTGGACTGCTGGGGAATTCCCGAGGTTCCCATTTTACAGAAGAGGAAGCTGAGGCTTGGCAGGGTTAAACAGCTTGCCCAAGGTCACAGTGAGGAGCAGGACAGGTTGGTTCCATATGTGGGGTCTGATGGACTCCAAAACTTGCATCCTTAGCCACTGCCTCTTAAGGCAGCTCTGCTGGGGTTGGGGGACTTCAGAAATATTCATGTTTCAGAGAGAAATAATTGTTTTTCTATTTCTCTCTCTTGGCATAGCTAAGGCTCTTCCATTTTTAAGGCTCAGTATAACTCTTCCAGCAACTTCCCCCAAATGCTTTGAGGCCATAGTCTTGTATATAAGTAGTCAGTGAATTTACAGCTACAAGAACTGACTTCCGGCACCGCTCTTCTTCATGCTGTGTAACCTTGGCCACTGCCTTAACCTCTCTGGACCTGTGCCTGGCTCTCTGGCACGGGGCAGATATCCCAAGGTTGCATGAGGGAGATAATCCTGCTGAGGGTGCGTGGGAACTGTAAAATGCTACAAAGAAGGGAGTCAAGCTCATCTCCTCTCCCCCTCAGAAACTTCTATGACTTTTTTTTTCTCCCCACTCTGGGTCATTTTCACCTCATCTTTCCCTTTTTCACAACTCCACTTTGTAGTTGGTGTCTCTCTTAAACCTCCCTGAGAGGCAAGTGGCTTGTTCCTCAGTTTTGAGATGGATGAGACTCAGAGAAGCAAAGATATTGGCTTGAGGTTTCAAAGTTGATGGATGGCAGAGCTGGGACTTAGAACCATGTCAGCGCACCGAGGTTGAGCTGGGAGCCACTTCCACCACTTTCTGGTGGAGGGATGGCTGGTCCTCCAGGGGAGGTGGGTGAACCGAAGGCAGACTTGGGGCCCCCAGCCTCTTTCGGGACAGCAGTGCTATGTGATCTTGAACCAGACATGTCCAGTCTCTGGGCCTCAGCTTCCTCCTCCCCTCACAGTGCTGTACGACCCAGGGGGTGCACGGGCAGTAGGCACTTAATGCACTCCAGGGCTCTAACAGTTCAGCCACCCCTTACCCACATCCTCCGAGCTAGAAAGTCTGCATTTGGGAAAGGAGGTGGGGCTATATGTCCTAGGTGACTCCCTGTAGGGCTCTAGGGTAGCGCCTGGGAACTGAACACACTTGCTTTTCTGCTGTCAAACTTTGGGAAACTTAGGCTAAGGGGGTCATGTAGAAGTGAGATGAGGCTCACATCAGGCAGGGCAGGAGTTTGAACGAAGCCTGGGGGTTTGGAAACCCGTGGGGTTTTGGCACTGAAGGTCCAGAGATGAGTGAGGCTGTGTGAAGTGGTGGCCTCAGTGTGGTGGGTCTGTCTGGTATCACCACCTGGCCTGACTTCATGAACTTCTAGATTGTTCTTTTGGTTTTCCTTGGTTGCCCCTTGAGGCATGTGGGACTTAGTTCCCGACCCAGGGATCAACCCAAGCCCCGTGCAGTGGAAGCAAGTATGGAGTCCTAACCGCTGGGCCATCAGGGAATTCCTGAGATTGTTCTGACAGGGATGAGCAGGGCTCCACAGTGGGCAGGATGGACAGGGAAGTGGGCAGGATGGTCTTAGGGCTGAGCCCCCTACATCCGGGCCTCACCTTCCCAGAGACAATCTTCTCGTAGATCTGGATGGGCTGGTCGGCGAAGAAGGGGCGGGTAGCCTGCGGCCATTTCATAGATGAGGACCCCCAGGGCCCACCAGTCCACAGCTTTGTTGTAGCCCTGGAGGGAGAAGGGTGAGGTGCAGGTGTGGGAAGGGTGAGGAGGGGCCGCAGGCGGAACAGGCCTCCCGGGCGGTGGGAGGGGTCGGGAGGCGCCTACTTTACTCAGGATGATCTCGGGGCCAAGTACTCGGGGGTCCCACACAAGGTCCAGGTGCGGCCTTTCACACGCTTGGCAAAACCGAAGTCTGTCACCTGCGGGCACAGGACAGGCGGTTGGCTGGGAGGGCGGGAGGGGTTCAGGCCGGGGCCGCCTGGGGCTGCCCCCTCGCCCGGCCCAGTGGGCACCTGAATGTAGCCCTGCTGGTCGATGAGGAGGTTCTCCGGCTTCAGGTCCCGGTAGATGAGATCAAGCGAGTGCAGGTACTCAAAGGTCAGGACAATCTGGGCAGCGTAGAAGCGTGCGTGGGGCTCACTGATGGAGATAACAGAGGAGGGGATGGGTGAGTGGGAGTGGCCATACCCACAGTGCCCGCCTGCCCTGGAGCAGTCCAGCAGGTGGGCCTGAGGAGCTGTCTCCAGCCTAGGTGATCATGATGCATCAGCAGATGGAGAAGGGGAATGACAACACACTCCAATATTCTTGCCTGGGAAATCCCATGGACAGAGGAGCCTGGCAGGGCTACAGTCCATGGGGTTGCAAAGAGTCAGACACGACTGAAGTGACTTAAACAACAAGGAGGTGGATTTGTCAGTTTCTCTTGTGTGAGTACTGTAAGAAGCTAAATAATGAAAAGCCTTATTTTGTGAGTAAAAAAAAAGAGCACCCACAGAGCAACCTTCTTCATCTACAGCCCCAGGCTGAGATAGCCCATGTGTCCATCAGCAGAGGAATGGAATCACAGGTTGCAACAGATTCATACAATGGGATCGGACCCAACACCACCACCAGGACAAACGAGGAATATGCCCAACAATGTGACTGGGTCTCAAAATGATTATGTGAAGCAAGAGAAGAAAGGGACAAAAGGATATTAACTGTGTGAGTCCATTTATATCAAGTCCAGACCCAGACCAAACGTACTTATGGTGTTTGAAAGCCAGAAAGGACGTTTGCCTTTGTTGGGCCGGTGATTTGCCAAGAAAGGCACTGGAGGGAATTTTCCAGGATGATGGCTACACACATGTATGCAGCTGTCAAAACTCATGGGACCGGGTATTGAAAACCTGTGCATTTTATTATACATAAAATGTATCACTATATGAATAAATAAAATAAAACAAGAGCATAAATTTAAAGGATATAAAATCACCCACTCACGGGGTGACACCTAAGTCACTGTGTTTGTTTTGTTTCATGGTAGTTGAGACATTATAGATTCAGATTCCTCAGCTCAGGGGGAACAAGAACCCACTGGGACCCTGAGAGACCACTTCCATGGATGATGCCCACGGACAGCCCCAAGGTGGCGGGGTGGGACGTCGGGCTCACCTGAACCTCCCGATCCGTCGCAGGTGTGAGAACATCTCCCCACCCGGGCACGTACTCCATGACCATGTATAAATTTGAGTTGTCCTGTGGGAAGCAGCAAGTGATCAGGGCTCTGCTCCGCAAGCCCCGGGCGCATCTGCAGGCCTAGTGCCCTGACCCGGCAGGTGTTCAGAAAGTGACAACCACCATCTTGGCTCCCAGGCGGAGCACGTTCCAAGTGCCAGGTGCTGTGCTCACCAATTACCTGTCTCATTTCCTTCTGCCTGCGAGAAACTAGGGGCAGCTGTCATCCTGCTCACGGGGCCCAAAGTGAGGGCCGGTTAGGGGTACATGGGGAACTGGCTGGCGTGTCTGGGCTGCAGTCAGAACTCCGTGGTGGCTCATGTCTGTGACTGTCTTGAGCAAGGCTCTTAGGGCCACAGTTTTATCACCTGTCAACTGGGACCAGGATGTGCTACAGAATTTGTGGGGCCCCTCAAATAAAAGTGTGAGGCCTCTTGTTAAAAAACATGACTATCAATTTCAAGAAGGTGGCAGCAGAGGCTTAAACTAAGTGCAGGGCCCTTGTGACTGCAGGGTTCACAGACCCTGAGTGGCCTTTCCCAGCTCTCGCAGTCAAGGCTTAGGATGATGCCCAAAACAGCTCACATAGGGCACTCATGCTGTGCTTTGAACTGTTATGGCAGCCCAGGTGGGACTGCCACGATATCCATTTTACAGATGAAGAAACCAAGGCTCACAGGAGTAAAGTCCCTGGCCAGGGTCACACGGCCAGGAAGTACAGGGTTGGCATTGGAACCCAGGCTGAGTGGCATGGCTTGTGGCCACGTGTCAGGTTCTTGCTATAAACAGAGTGATGATTTTGAGGGACGTTATCCAGACTGAGGGACTAGCCCCAGGTTATCAAGCTAGAGGCTGGCAGGCCCAGTTGAACTTGGGGCTATCAGAACCCCAGGCTGATTTGCACGCCCCCACCCCACCAGCGGACAGCCACTGGTGGTGATCGGCCTGGCCCCAGCTCTGGGAACCCAGAGGCTGCACTGCCTGGCAGCGGCCCTGGTCTGTTGCCACTGGAACCCCACCTTGAAGGAGAACTCGAGTTTGACAAGGAACGGAAAGTTGACCGCCTGCAGGATGCGCTTCTCGTTCAGGGTGTGCTCAATCTGTTTCAGCTTCACCACCTGCAGGAGTGGGAGGGGAGAGTGGAGAGGATGGGGTGTGAGCGAGTCCTTTTCCTCCTGATCACCCCCAAAAAAGGAGAGGTGCCAGGGCTGGGCCAGGTCCTTCATCTACAATTGTATGAGTGGGGACTTCCTGGTGATCCAGTGGTAAAGAATCTGCCTGCCAATGCAGGGGACACGAGTTCGATCCCTGGTCTGGGACAATGTCACATGCCATGGGGCAGCTAAACCCATGCATCACAACCAGTGAGCCTGCGAGTCGAACTACTGAAGCTCGCATGCCCTAGAGCCCATGCTCCGCAACAAGAGAAGCCATGGCAATAAGAAGCCCGTATACCACATAGCAACTAGAGAGTAGCCCCCACTCGCCACAACTGGAGAAAGCCTGTGCAAACTGCACAACAAAGACCCAATGCAGTCATAAATAAATAAATAAGCTTTGACCTAAAAAAAAACGCATACTGTTTGAGTGCCTGGGGACTGTCAAGCCCTGGGCCAGGTGCCTGTCCCCACATGGCATACAGTCATGCAATTCAGGGCAAGAACACATGAGTCACCAAGCCACAGGGGTCAAAGCCGTGGTGGGGGAAGTTGGGGGCCTGTGGATGCCCAGATAAGGCACCCGGTGAAGTCTGAGGAGTCAGAGAAGGCTTCCTGGAGGAAGGGGCAGCTGAGCTGAAACAGAACATACAGGCAGAAGGGGCATTCAAGGGGTGGGGGGTTAGAAATACCTTCCTTGCAACTAGAGCATGCCCCTCCCCACAATCCAGCTGAACCTGGGGCTAATTCCTCCTCGGCCCTCAGCCATCCCCAGCAGCCACCTCACATACCGACAGGAATCCTGAGGAGGATGCACCTGGAACATGCATGTCTGGAAGCCCAGATACAGAGAAGGGAAGTGTGGTGCCCAAGGTCACATGCAGCTAGTCAACCTCAGACCAGCTTGTCACACGTACGCAGTCTGGCCCCTCGGTCAGCTCTGAGCCCCATTGCAATGGGGCTTCTTCTGTTCTGTTCACAACGACATCCTCTGGGTCTATACCTGCACTGTCCAGGACAGTCCACACTAGCCACGTATGGCTGCTGAGTACTTGAAACATGGCTGGTTGACTGACAGATCGAGTTTAAAATGGAAAGTATCTTGGGGCTTCCTTGGTGGCTCATTGGTAGAGAATATGCCTGCCAATGTAGGAGATGTGGGTTTGATCCCTGATCCGGGAAGATCTCACCCGCCTCAGAGCAACTAAGCTCACGTGCCACAACTACTGAGCCTGTGCTCCACAACAGGAGAAGCCCCTGCAATGAGAAGCCTGTGCACCACAACTAGAGAGCAGCCCCCACTTGCGACAACTAGAGAAAAGCCTGAGCAGCAACAAAGACTCAGCACAGCCCCCAAAAGATGCTTTAAACAATAAAACTCAGAGTATTTAAAATGAAAATTAAAAACTGATACTCAATGCAACTTTCAAGCCTGTTTGGAACAACTTGGGCTATGTGAATCTGCCTTTTCAACTTGTCTTTTTCTTTCCAGTGAAAATGAACATCCAAACGAAGATGTGTTCTAAGTATAAAGTACACTGTGGATTTCTAAGACTTAGTATGGAAAAAAAGAATGTAAAGTTTCTCATTAATGATATTTCTACACTGGATACATATGTTGAAATGATAATATTGGAGATATACTGACTTAATCACAACACATTGTTAAAATGAATTTCACTTGTATTTTTTAAAGCTCTTAAAATGAGGGTTCTAGGGAATTCCCTAGTGGTCCAGTGGTAGGACTCCATGCTCTTATGGCTGAGGGTCCGGGTTCCATCCCTGGTCAGGGAACTAAAATCCCACAAGCCGCCTGGCCAAATAAATACAAATAAAACGAGGAGTCTAGAAAATGTAAAACCGTATGTGGTATTTTTCCTGGACAGTGCTGCTCTAGAGCATTTTTCCTGGCAAAAATATTTACAGAAAGGAGGTCTGCGTAGACATCACTCCCCTCATGCTGGAAAATGCTTGGCTTTCTCGAGACAGGCTCGGTGTCTGATGCCGCATCCATGCTGGGATTGGCACTGGTGGCTCCCGGGAGAGGAAGCTTTCTGAAGGCTGCATGGTACCCTTCCTGCCCCTGGGTCTGGCACGTTATGGAGGTGCTCCAGGTGGTGACCACTGCCCGGGCAGAGCCCTGGTAGCCAGGACCTGGGCCGTGTCGCAGGGCCAGACTCACCTTCTGTTTGTCGAGGATCTTCATGGCGTAGTGGTTCCCGGTCTCCATGTGCTTCACCAGCATCACCCGCCCGAAGGAGCCCGTGCCCAGGGTCTTAATTCGTTCAAACTGATCCAAGTGGGCTGTGTTCTGCAGGCAGAGGGCTCTGGAGGGTCAGGGACCACCCCACCCCTGCAGCCTGCGTGGCCCAAGTTTGGGCGTCCCCTCTGCCACCAGCAGAGGGGGCTGTGGGCACCAGGTGGATCAAAGCCGGTAAGGACAGGGGTGGAAAAACAAGATGGCAGAGGGCGCATTCCTCAAGGCTGGTGGCAGGGTCTGGATCCAGCCCTGGCCAGGGGCCAAGGAGCTGCTGGCAGCTGCCTGCGGGGGCAGGGGCCGCCCGTTGGAAGAGGGTGGTGGGGTGGAGGAGCCTGGCAATGTGTGATCAGGTGCCCCCATGAGCATCAATGGGGTGAATGAGGGCAGGTGAGTCGGCTCTACAGGGCCCCAAAATCCTAGCCATGTCACCTGGATGTGGTTGGGGGTGAGGGGGCCGTCAGTCACCCCTCCCAGGACTCTGTACCCAGGGGGCTTACCTGAGCAGGATTTTCCCATTTTTTAAGAAAATCTTCTTTGGCTTTGGCTAAAAACTCTTTCACTGAAAGAAAGAGAGGAAGACAGTGAGGTGAAGACCCCATGTTGCTGGCATGGGCCCAGGCTATTCCTGGGGAGATGCCGATTTGTGGAAAGTGGAGTGCAGCCACCTTAACCTAGAGCCTTAACTTAACCTTAACCTTCTCCCTGCGCCTTTGGGTGTTCTGGCTAAGTCTGAGGGTAACCCTGGGTGGGTGCCTGATCTGGGCTGGGGCATGGGTCTCCTTTACTACAGAGAGGTGGGGTCTAGTCTCAACTCTGTCCACAGTGGGGGACAGGGTGACTTGGGGGTCACTCGTAGGGGGACAGAGAACAGTGCCTGGGCCAGTCCACCCCCACTCGCCCCAGTTCTGACCGACATTCCAGGGCCAGGGACGACGCCAGCTGAGGTATTTATAGCCTCTGGATTTGGCGGCTCCTCTGGTCCCTTCTCTGGGGAGGCCGGCCCGGGTGGAGGCCTCTGGGGCTCGGGTAGCAGGCGCCCTTGGGGGTTCAGCTGTTGCCTTGGCCCCCAGCTGGCTCCATTCCCGCCTTTGCCAATGGAGGGCCCCTGGCTCCTGAGCTCGAAGAAAGCCTCGCCTGATGCCTGCCCCCTACAGGCCCCTCAGCAGCCCCAGGTGAACACTACCATCCAGCTAGCATTGAAGATTTCCCTGCGGACCCTGGGATTGTTAGTGTCCACTCTCTCCTTTGGTTCACTTGCCCCCCCATTCCTTTCTCCCTATTCATCATCCCCCCCCCCCCCCACCTGAACTAAAGCCTGAAAACAGGCATTCCCACCAGTGTGGAACAGCACACCAGCAAAGTAGGTAGGGGCCAGGACTCTGGGATAAGATCAAGTTCAGCTCCTGGCCTGGTCCCTAAGGAGCTGTGTGACCTTAGGCAACTGACCTCTGGGCCTCAGTTTTCCTCATCTGTAAACTGGGGATAATAATAGTAATGACCCAGTAGGGTAGTTGTGGGGACTGAAGGAGTTAATCTTGGCAAAGGGGGTTTGGATGGTGGCTGGCACAGGGTGTTAGAGCTGTGTAAATGTCAGCTATTAATTTTGCTGTGAAGTGTTTTTAAGTTTTTGGGGCCTCATGGCATGGCAGGCAGAACTTCCCTGATGAAGAATAGGACCTGCGCCCCCTACCTGCAGTGGAAGCGTGGAATCTTAAGGGAGGTTCAAGTATATTTTAAAATAGAGGTATAAAATACAGGTAGAGCACTGAATGCTCAGATCTTGAATGCGCGGCCTGATGGACTCTTGCCGTATGGACCTGTCCTTGCAATGGCCCACCTGGGGCCAGCCGTGCTGCTGTTCAGGGACCCTCTCTGTGTGTCAGCTCTGTGACACACTCAATGCTTTCCACGCTTAATTCCTACACTGATGGCTCAGAGCTGCTATTACTCTCATTGGACAGATGAGAAGACTGGCCTCTGATCACTTTCCAGACAGTCTCTCACACCCACGAGATTAAGTGCTTTGTTTCTGACGGGTCACAGGGCACCAGGATGGCCCATGGACAGAGCTATCCTCAACCCTGATGTCCCTGGGATGGGCACCACCCTGAGAGGGTCCTGCACACTTGCACTTTGGCTTTGCCTGTCATTTGCCTATCTCACCCATAGGCAGTGCCAGGAATGCCCACAGCTTTGTGGGTAGCCAATACCCCTCCCCCATCAATCCTAAGACTCTCCCTCAGTGTTCCAAGAGAAGAGAGCCTTCTGTGGGGGTCCACAAGAGTGGCAGATGGAGGAGAGATAGTTGGCTAGGAACGCCCTATGAAGAATGACGCGGCAGAGAGGGGGCAGTCAGGAATGGATGAGGGTTCTCGCTTGGTATGCCTAGCTGAGCCACCAACTTGTCTGAGAACTCTCTGAGCCTGGGGGCTGCACTGCTTGCAATGGTTTCACTAGAGGAATCTTTCTTGACATACGACACCTTCCTTGGAAACCTCCAAACGTACACGCTGAATTCTGGATGAAGGTGGGCAGGGGAGCCAGGGGATGAGGTACCCTCTTGGGACTCTACCGTCACCCACCCAAGAAAGCAGAGAGGAGTGCATTTGAGAGGAATCCAGGAGAAAAGCAGGTCCTGCCTCTTCTTTTCCTCTCAGTTGTCCCTGAGAAATGCCACATCCTATTTTTTCCCAACATGGTGGGTCGGCGTCTCTGTCTGTTGTTACCCCCTAAGAGGCTCCACAAGGACGCCTTGATCCTGACACAGCCCTGCTCTGGCCTTTCCAAAGTGCAGGAAGGACCAGGCTGTGTGCGCTCTCATCAGCTTGCCAGATTTGGGTGTGGCAGTGGCAGGAAGAGAGGGCAGATAAAGAGGAATAATGATGGGGGAAAACCCAGCCAGGAGTCCCCATACTCACCTCTGCTTCCTGCCTCTTCCAGCAGAGGGTACAAGGGCGGGGAGTGGAGTGGGGTAGGGTGATCAGGGGCCCATCTGCCTGTGGCCAGGGAGGCTCAAGGTGCTGGTTGCGGCTTAGGTGCCCAACGGGTATGGCGCAGGTAGCCCAGGAGGCGGACAATCAGATGGCCCCAGAGAAGCAGCTGCAGCCACAGCTGGAAGGTGGTCTCTGAGTCCCCATCCCAGCCTTTGCCTGACCCCCGGATCCATCCCAGGCTGCCCTGACTCTCCCAGGAACGTTCCCTTTGCAGGGAAACCAGGAATACAGCAGAGTCTCTGAGCTGACTTCCTTGGGAGGGCCTCGGGGTGGGGGGTGGACAGGGGAGGAGGAGCTGGTTGCTAGGGAAGCATTTAAAGGTACCTGCTCCCGGCTGGCCAAGGTTGGTAAAGGCCCTCCTTGGCAGCAGGTGGTGGGAAGAGTCTCCTGAGGGTGTCCCTCCTGGCTGGCCTGCCTGCCTTGGGGGCGGGGTGCTAAAGCTAACTTCCCATTCCAGGGACTTCACTGCTCCCTGCTGCCAGGCCCTGCCTTTCTCAGTGGGTGCTAGACTGCCCAGAGGATGGCATCCAATGTGCCCAGGGCAGTGCCCACTGGGGAGGGGAAGGAGTTAAGGCTCAGGCCCAGGCAGCAGCTGGGGCCTCCCTGGGGGTCAAGGAGGCCCCAGAACTCCATTAATTAGCTGAAAGAGCAGCTGGAGAGAAAGGCGGAGTGTGTGTGTGTGGGGGCAGTGAGAAACACCCTATCTCCTTCCCCAACTGCTCTTTGAAGCTAGAGCCCTCAAATTTGGCTACTTTGAGAGAGGAATGGGTAACACTAACTCAGCCCTGCTCCTGTGCAGGGGCGGAGAGGGGCATGGCATCCCGGGATGTCCTTGGCCTCTGTCAAACCTTGCCCTGTGCTTGGCTCTGCTCTCAGCCCTGAAAGTCCAAACCGGAAACGAAACGCTAAACCCATGGGTGGGGGGGGGGAGGCAGCTTTGACCATCTTCCTCCTTCTTTCCAGATCCCCAAAGTAAGTGCAGGGTCAGTGGCAGCTACTTATTCCCGAGAGTGCCCGGCAACCTCGGCCCCTGCTGACAACAGGAAGTGGCAGAGAAGGGAAACCCAGCTAGCTGGTTTGGAGACTGTAGGCCTGGCCTGCTCCTGTTTCCCACAGGAGGGGTACCAGCTTCCATCCTGGTCTAGATTCCATTTGGGCTCACAGGAAAAACAGCCCCCAGGGCCCCAGCAGGAGGCAGGATCCCAAGCTCAGACCTCCTCCCCCCTCAAAAAAATCTCACGACCCTCCTGTTCCCTGAAACCTGCTCGTCCTGCAAAGTCTGCGGCAGGAAGGCCAAGCCCTAGGCTGAGCCACCCCATAGTCTGAGTTGGACCTCCACACTGGACTGGACCACTGCCTAGTACCACCTGGACTCCATCACTGAGCTGGACCAACCCCCACTCAGAGCTGAACCCCATCACTGAGCTGGTCTACCCCATTACCTGGGTCTACATCAGATCCCTACTCTGGGTGGATCATCCACCCCACTACCCATCCCCTTGTCCGAACTAAACCACCCATCTCCACTCAGAGTTGTTAGGAACGGTTTCCAGGGCCAGTCAGGGGTCCATAGCCTTTCCTTTCCACTTGCTCCCTAAACTCTACTGTAATCCCTCCTCGACTTAAGGGTCAGTGTGTGCCTGGGAAGTTGCTATAGCAACAGGGCTCAGCCTCACCACCGTTGGGGTTGGAAGCCATCACTCAGTCTTCCTCTCAAAGCACCCGGACTACGGTGGCTGGGAAGGCTCATGAGACCTGCTGCATCAGCTTAGCTGCTCATCACCAGAGCCCTGCCTATAGGGGGAGCCAGGGAGTATTGGGGTGGTGGCAGGAAGAGAAACCCAATCTGGGGGCCAATGGGTACAGGAGAGGGGCAGAGAGAACCCTCAAGCTTTTTAAGCCCAGGTGGACTTAAAGGAAAAACTGTCTTGGCAGGACCCTCCTGGGCACCTGTACCACTGCCAACGCACAGACGGTGTTTGGCCCCCTCAGGCTTCTGTAGTATGTCATGCGGGCCATAGTTCTTCCCATCTATGGACCTCTTGGGGGCAAGTCTCATTCTCAGGGTGTGAATCTTCTGGTCTCTGGGACATGGGGTAGGGGGTTGGGGGAGGTCTGCTTCTTACCAGTCCTGTACCTTCTTCCATGGACCAGCTCTTAGGGGTACCTTTTTGGCCAGGGAAGCCAAGGCTGGAGCCCCAGTTGGCACCTGTCCCCAGGGCCTCTTGGGGCCACTGCCCTCTCAATTCCTCTAGCTTGTTCAGAGCCCTGGGCTTGATCCTGTTTTCCCTCTGCCCTCTTAGCATCATACCCAGGCTACTGCCAGTGGCTCTGGCATCTTTGGGTACAGATTTCCTCCTTCCTCTGTGGCGCAGACAATAAAGAATCTGCCTGCAATGCAGGAGACCCAGGTTCGATCCCTGGGTTGGGAAGATCCCCTGGAGAAGGGAATGGCTACCCACTCCGGTATTCTTGCCTGGAGAATTCCATGGACAGAGGAATCTGGCGGGCTATAGTCCATGGGGTGGCAAAGAGTCTGACTAAGTGACTAACACTTTCCCCCACCCCATCCCCGGGCTGGTTCTAAATCCCTGCCCTCTTGAGAGGAGGCCAAGGCTGTCCTGCCCCAGCATGGAGACGGCAGCACAGGGGGCTGCAGGATGCCAAATGGTGCTTTACTAAGGTTTGGCACTTTCCTTACTCTAGTTGGGCTGATGTCTGGCAGATGAAATTCAGGTGCCCCCTGAAGGCTGGCCTGGCTACTATCCCCACGCCCACCCCCACCCCATCCTAGCTGTGGGAGAGGGCAAATTTTGCCTAACTCCATCCTCTCAGAATCGGAGCTTTGAAGCAAAGAGGGGTTCTTTCCTCATCCTGTCTCCTTCTCCAAGAGCCCCTGCAAATCTCTGGAAAGAAGTACAGCTTAGGGCGTTTCCCAAAGTGTGACCAGGTCCCACTGGCTGGGGACGAACTGATGTTAAGGATATTTTGCCTTTCTAGTTACACTGTATCTTAAGGTGTACCAGAGAGAATATAACTGGCATAGCAAGCCCATGATTTCATTTACATTATTTCTCAGGACGGATCAAAACTTACATCTGAACAAAAGTGAGTCAAAATTTTTATTTCATTTAACAAAACAGAAGTGAATATAGTGAAAAATCAGGGGGCAGCTTGGAAATGTTTGAGTTGGGAAATTCTGGGGTCCAGGAATTTGGCTGGTAGATGGAAATGGATGTGAATCCTGCTTCTGTGGCATCATCTATGTCAAACTCAAGAGAGCTCATTTGTAAAATTCAGGTAACAGCCTGTTATGAAAAATCACTCGAGCAGATAGTTCTATGGAGACCATTTAGCCTGGCACATCCTAGCTGCCCAGTAAATAGTGGCTCTATTTTATCCTGATAGTCCCTTCCTGGGTGTCCAGCCTGTACTCTAGCGGTTCCTTCTGGAGCGTCTGATTTTTTTCTTGGGAATCATTTTCCCTGTGTGGCTTTGCCACCCCACCTCTCTCCACTGTATGTGTTTAATACGCCTTGAAAGTTTTCCAGGACTATCATCTCCCCAACTTTCAACTGAGTCACTGAAATATACAACTGCCTGCCTCTACCTTCCACCTCCGGGCCGGCCTCACCTGCTGGGGGCCCCAGCCCCTCCCCTTCTGTCTAGTCCCTCCAAGCTCAGGCCCAGACCATTTTTGGTCACTACCCACCTGCTCCTCTGTCATCAAGCGCTCAGCTTGCCTCCCTGTCCCCCGCCCATCAGTGACATGTCAGGCTTCTCCATGGCTGCTCAGCAGCTATAAGTTCTGCTCTTTGAATCTGGGTGGAAATAAAGTTCCTTGGCTTCCATGCTTGGGTCTTTCTGGGAGGGAGTATTCAGGGAACTCAGACACTGGGATCTGAGACAAATAACTGGGAAAGGCATATTTGGATGTGGCCATTCCTTTTCAACTCTATTTCTGGGTAACTGGAAGGGGATCCTAGTTGAGACCCAACTTTAGGGCTGGAGTGATGACAATTTGAGAGCTGGATGACTTGAGGAAGGAGCTCAAGACCATTTCTGAAGGCATTTCCAGGTACAGAATCTCTTTCCCTGGCTGGCTGGAAAAAGCCAATATGATTTGGGGGCTGAAGGTGGAAACAGGCCCCCTGGGGATGATCAGAATCTGTCTCTTGGCAAAGCAAGTCATTAGATGTCACCCGCTACTCTTCCCAACTGTCATCCCTTGAGTCCTCTTTCTCACCATCCCAGCTCTAGCTGAATGAGCCCTGGTAAACTCACTCTTAATCCCCTACTTTTCATCCCAAGCCAGGAGCAGGTAAAGAAGCCTGAGGGACTGGGTGAATGATCAAGCCTCAATTGTGACACAACCATTTATTGAGGGGCCCTCCAAAGAGCCTAGAGCTCACTGCACAGCAGGAGATGGGAAGGGGCTCTCTGCTGAAACCCCCTCACCCCCAAAGCCAAGAAAGAGGACGCATGGAATTCCAGCACGATTGGCTCAAACCTGGCTTTGCAAGCACAGAAGCAGTTCTCTAGGTTCACAAACAGTGTGCGACCCCAGCCAGGGACAGACGCTTGCTTGGAGAAGGAAGCACAAGCAGAGAAGCAGTGACAGTGACAGGATGAGAGAGGGGCAGAGGGACCCAGAAAGATCCTGTCCCCCATGCCAAGTGACACAGAAGGGAAAAACAATGCTGGAAGTGGCTCTGGGAAATGCTCACGGGTGGGTTTGAAGAGGGGCTGTGATGAGGTGAAGAGGGGAAGGGCAGGAGAAAGATGGCGGGGGCTGGAGGGGGTAGGGGTGTGGTCATCAAGTGGCCAAGGTCCCTGTTGGGCGGAGGCAGACCCCATAGCACTCCCAGGCTGGCAGAAGCCTGGGTCGGGGTTTGGCAGTGAGTCTCATCTGTGGAAGAGGTGAGTGAGGAAGTGGGGGGATTAGAACCTGCGGAGAGGGACCAGGAAAGTAGGGAGTGGGGTGGTGATAGGGCCCCATGTGGGGGCCCAGCGGTCATACGTGCCATGGTTGGCAGTGACAGCTGAGGGGGGAGCACAATCTTTGCAGTGGAGGGAAGGTTTTTGGCAACGGGGTTCCTACGAGGTCTTTTGCGGGCCCTGGGCCCCAACCCTGGACTGGCGGGGGAAGGGGCGCCTGGGGGTAAGCAGAGGGAAACGGGGGGGGCGTGGGGGGAGGGGCCAAGCAGTGATGGACAGGGAGGAGGCTGGCAGCGCGAGGCCGGGATCGGGGGTCACGGCCCGGGCACTCACCGCTCTCTTGCTCACTGCCCTTCTTGGCGGCGGCGGCGTTGCCCATCGCGGCGGCGGCGGCGGCCGGGGCCGGTCCCGGAGCTGCGGCGCGGCGGGTGCTGGAGGCGGCCCGCGGCCCCGGAGCACGCTGGGCGGCGGCGGCGGCGGCCCCTCGGGTTGGCTGCGCTGGTTGAGGCGCCGCGACCCCCGCCCAGCCCCCTGCTTCCCGCGTCTCTCCGCGCCCGCCCGCCCGGGAACCTCAGCCCAAGTCCGCTGCTGCTGTCCGTGACGCCCCCGCAGCCCGCAACTCATTGGCCTGGGCCGCCCTGACTGACGGCGCTCCGCCGCCATTCATTGGCCCTTCGCGACCCTCCCGCGCTGCCATAGGCTCTCGGCCTCATGACGCGCTCCTAGGACGCTTGGCCACTCGAGCGCTTGCGAGACCCCAACCAGGCGGGCCAACACGTCTGATTGGCGGAGGCTTCCGACAGGGCCCGGGGTCCGCCCAGCGAGGATGCCAATTGGTGGAGGCGCGCTGTTCGGCAAGCCCCGGCAGAACGTTCAGTGTCAATCCCTGGGTGAGAGGGCGGGGTGGAGGCGCAGTCTGCTGCCCCGGCGGCCGCTGGCCGGCGGTCGCGCAACGCTCCGAGGCCCAGGAGGCGGTCCAGGCAGGCGTTCGCCCGGCCCCGTGCGCGCCGCAGTCCCCGCCCCCGTTCAGTGCGGCAGCGGCTGCGGGCCAGCCAAGGTTGGCGCCTCGGCCCCCCCAACCCCAATCCCGGCGCAGCCGCCGTCCACCTGCCAAGCGGGGAGGGGGCGCGGCAGGCGCCGCGGGTCATAGGTCGCCGGTCCGCCGGCTGTCGTCGTTCATAAGGCCTGGCGCAGGATAGCAGCAGGGTCTGGTCCAGGATGGGACCCTGCTGGAGGAGCTTCAGGAGGATGCTGGGCTCTGGGAGTGGGGCGCTCAGTAGACACCTCTTTGCTAGGTGCCTACCCTGGCCTCATGCCAGTAAGAGCTGGCACTTGTTAAATACATTACTTCGCACCACACTCCGTTCACGTAGGTATTATTATCATCATTCCCATTTTACAGATGAGGAATCTGGGGCACAGCCAGGTTGAGGATTCCCTCTGGGCAGTGCAAAAGGAACCTCATCTCCTGAAACAGAGTAGCAAGATGCCCCTTCCTTCAGCGTTCGTGCGTGATTAGTCGTGTCCAACTTTGTGACCCCATGGAATGTAGCTCACCAGGCTCCTCTGTTCATGGGATTATCCAGGTAAGAATACTGGAGTGGGTTGCCATTTCCTCTGCCAGGGGACTCTTCCCAACCCAGGGATTGAACCTGCGTCTTTTGTGTGTCCTCCAAAGGCAGGCAGATCCTTTACCACCTGGAAAGCCCCTCCTCCTTCAGGGTCCCCTTTAAATACAGACAGTGTGAGGACGGTCAGTTTCCTACCGCCACGTTTGTGACATTCGGGTCTGGCTCAGTTATGCTGGGCTGGGGGTGGGGCGCTGCCTTGTACCTTATAGAGTGTTCAGCAGTATCCCGACGCCCCCTACCCAGCTCACCATGCCAGTAGAGCTTCCTTTTCTTCTGCTACCTGTGACAGCTAAAACCATCTCTGCCATGCTGAGCCGCTTCAGTTCAGTTCAGTCGCTCAGTTGTGTCCTACTCTTTGCGACCCCATGAATTGCAGCATGCCAGGCCTCCCTGTCCATCACCATCTCCCGGAGTTCACTCAGACTCACGTTCATGGAGTCCGTGATGCCATCCAGCCATCTCATCCTCTGTCGTCCCCTTCTCCTCCTGCCCCCAATCCTTCCCAGCATCCGAGTCTTTTCCAATGAGTCAACTCGTCGCATGAGGTGGCCAAAGTACTGGAGTTTCAGCTTCAGCATCATTCCTTCCAAAGAAATCCCAGGGCTGATCTTCAGAATGGACTGGTTGGATCTCCTTGCAGTCCAAGGGACTCTCAAGAGTCTTCTCCAACACCACAGTTCAAAAGCATCAATTCTCGCGTCAGTTGTGTCCAACTCTGTGCATCGACTGGAGCCCTTCAGGCTCCTCTGTCCATGGGATCCTCCAGGCAATATTGGAGTGGGTTGCCATTTGCTTCTCCAGGGGATCTTCCTAAGTGAGATTGAACCCTCATCTCAAGTCTCTTGCATTGGCAAGGCGGGTTTTTACCACTAGTGCCACCTGCCACCAAAACCATCTCTAGACATTGTTAAATGTGCCCTAGCTGGGTGCAAAACTGCTGCCTAGTTGAAACCACTGAGGTAGAGGAAAAGCCCAAACAGGAAGTGATGCCGGGGGCAGGGAACTGGATGAGCTAGCCTCCCTCAGCTTGGGGAGGCTGACTAGTCTCAGGTCTACAAGCCAGCTGGCTGCTCTGAGCCTGGACTGGTATGACCTGTACACCCCCACCCAGCAGCCGTCTAGACCCATGTTCCTAAGTCCACCTTCGTTTCAAGAAGTCTGGGTTTTCCTGTGAAATTATGGGGAAATGGCTCACCACTTCACTTGGGGGATGTGGAGTTACGAAGTAAGTTTAAGTAAAATTTAATACAAGTATTGATATGTGGGTCCTCAGAGAGCAATGCTAATTTCTTCTGGTGGGTCAAGGTCATGACAAGTATGCACAGTCAATGGTTATGCTCTATCTACAGAACAGCTGGGTTGCTTAAGTTTTGACAGAATCTTCCTGGACCTCAGTCTGGAATAAAAGTATGACAAGACAATAAAAAGAAGCGAGTTAAGGGAGAAAGGGGCAGTCAACCTACTGGTTGAGGCAAGAGGCCCCCTCAACTACCCCCATCATGAGAGATAGACAAAACTGCCTTAGCCTACTGGAGACAAAAGCAGAAAGAATCTAGATGAAGTGCTTTTTATTTTCAGATCAACCAAACATTTAATATAAAAACCCTTTAGTACACAAACTGCAATCACAACAGCATCCATGTAGCAGCGAGGGAACTGGGGTGAGGGTGAGGAGCATGGCAGGGGAAGGAAGGTTTTCAGGGTCCCTACTGCTTCCCTGGTCTGCACTGTGGCCTGAGAACATGAGGTCTTGGCAGAGTGCAGATCAAGGCAGCCAGAAGCGGAGGAGTCCTGACACCAATATTGAGACAGACTGAGAACCGCAGGCCCCTCCAACGCGCCACTGTCTCCAAGGGGCAGCCTCCAGGGAAAGCCAGATCCAGTTGGGAGGCAAGAGGAAGGTGGCTGTGACGCAAAGGAGAGTCAGCCATCTTACCTCAGCATCCTGCTGATCACCTTTCTGGGAACAGAGTTTTCTAGAGGGCTGTTGAATTGAAAAGTCTTAAAAAATCATCCTGGCAAAAGGACAGAAATTGTGTCCGAGTCTATCTTCTACCAAAACTCCTGGCCTGGGACTCCAGGCAGCTGGGTGGCTCTGCTCAGATGGCTGGGAAGGAAAATGAATGGTGGAGCCTTTGGCCCAACAGGGTTGGAGCCTTGCCAGGCATTGACCAAGAAAGCCTCAAGGCAGGCCAGGGAGGTCTGTGGGGAAAAGTTTTGGGTCAGTGGCACTCCTGGGATGATGGTGGCACAATGGCCCGCAGGTGGCGTATACAGTGTGTGTAGAAGAGAGAAACGACACAAGACAGAATTAAGAACTGAAGCACCAGGTTCTTTCAGGCCTGGGCAGTAGAGGGGAGGTGACCCTTTGGGCAAGGGCTGGGAAAGACCAGAAGCCCCTTCCTTCCTGGGGGCCGAGTTTGACTGGCCTGGATGTAGCTGATGGCCCCAAAGTCCTCCATGTGGCCTTCCCAACGCTCTCCGGGAGGCCTGGCTGCCCCTTCTATATGTGCCAGGAGAGACTGGCTGTGGTCCTAGCTGGGCCCAAGTAGGGCCTGGAGTCCCACAGTTAAATGCAGTCCATGGAGTTCTCAGGGAGGAGGCCCGGGATGCAGCCGGGAAGACCCAAGCCCTTGATGGGGTTGCAGCTGAGGGGGAGACCGCAGCCCAGGGTGGAGTCTTGGTTCTCTATGGCCTCTAGCCTGTCCATGTTGTTGTCCCAGTTGATGTGGAAGCGGGTCACCCGGGGGTTTGAGGCCAAGATGTTCCGCTGGAGCTGGGGTAGGAAAAGAAACACCAACCCTTGTTAGCATGCCCTCACGTTCCTCCTACAAAACAGTGCACTCTCAGACCCCCTCCCGAAGCCCAGGAAGAGCCGACTTCGCTTATTCCATTACCATCAACAATATGCGTGCAACTCCAGGGAAGGCCTGTGTGCCATGACTTAGGGCTGGGGCCTATTTAATCTTAATCTTATCATTATTTTTTTTCTTAATATATATATTTTATTGAAGTATAGTTGACTTACAATGTTTCAGGTGCACAGCAATTTGATTGTTTTATTATTTTTCAGATTATTTTCCATTATAGGTTATTGTAAGATATTGACTATAGTTCCCTGTGCTATATAAACCTTTGTTGTTTGTAGCATATCTATTTTTTTTTTTAAATTGGAAATCTAGTATTCTATTCATACTAAGTCAAACAAGTAGAATCAAAATGTCATAAATTTTTAGTTAGGCAAAAATTCATGTTTTCTAAAATATATACATTACACATATTATATACAAAAAAAGCTTTTGTGTGTGTATATATACACAAAAGCTTTTCTACTACATTTGATAAAGGCTTGAGAAAGAATATATTACTGTTTTTATTTGGCCATACTGCATGGCATGCAGGGTCTTAGTTCCCCAACTAGGGACTGAACCCATGGCCCCTGCATTGGAAGTGCAGAGTCTTAACCACTGGACTGTCAGGGAAGTCCTGGGGCCTATCTAATCTTGATTCTGTGAGGCAAAGTTCTGAGAGACAAAGACCTTTCTCTCTCTTGTTCCAGGTGCTGTGAGAGCTGAGCACCACTTGAAAACCTTAATAAATGACCTTGGCTCCCAATTCCAGGGACTCAGCTACCCCCAGGTGCAAAGGAGCCAGCCTGTCTGAAGCAGGAAGTGTGGAGAAGAGCCCCACCTGAGAGAAGTCTGGTTTCAGGGGCGGGTTCTCGCGCAGCTCGGGGCTGAGGTACTCATTGTTGACATAGTAGCCGACTCGGATGAACTCCTGTCCATGGTATGTGCAGGTGATGAGGACCACGGTCACTCCCACGGCATCGGTCTCCGGGATGAGGGAGGGGGTTGGGGGCATCCGCCTGGGGAAACACATGCTGGGCTTGAGTACTGACAGTATCATCTTACCTGGTAATATGATTCTCAAGCAGTGTGTATTTACAGATTCAAAAGGGTGGTCCCTGCTCTGAGGAGTTTTCAGTTGAGGGAGGAAGACAGAATCCATCATGCCCATGCCCACAAAGTGCCGAATGGGGCAGATGCCACCAAGGAGACATATATGGCACCGAGGAGGAACGTAATAAGCAAGAGGCTGTTGCTGCTTAGGTGCTTAGTTGTGTCCGACTCTTCTGCGACCCCTTGGACTGTTAGCCCGCGTGGCTCCTCTGTCCATGGGATTTCCCAGGCAAGAATGCTGGAGTAGGATGCTGTTTCCTTTTCCAGGGGATCTTCCCAACCCAGGGATCAAACTCGCATCTCCTGCATTGGTAGAGAGATTCTTTACCACTGAGCCACCTGAGAAGCAAGGTGGAGAGAGGGATAAAATGAGGCTGAAGAGGTGAGCAGGTAGGTTTCAGTGAATTAAAGGCTTGGGAAAGGCTGAGGATGTTTAGCAGGAGATAGGTGTGGCATTGCTCATTCCATCTGAAAATTCGACTCTGGAGGTCAGTGCAGCTGCAATAGAAAAAGAGCTAAGTGGAAGTCAGGAGATCAGGCAGGGGGCTACAGAAGTCATCCTGGAGAGAAAGCAGTGGCTTAGACCAGGCCTTAGAGAAGGACAGAAGTGGACAGATTTTGGGGGGTGTTGCTAAGGACAGGACCGCTATACAACTGGTGCAAAAGGAGACTAATACAACATCAAACCGTGGGGCCTCGGGTTCAAAAATTAGTTAAATTTCAGCCAGTGATGGCAGAACATTATAGCAAGTGTGGGGCCCTGTGTGACTGTATGGGTCGCATGCCCCTGTTGTGGGGTAGAGTAGATGGGACTGGCCAGTGGATGGGATAGAGGTCGGCAAGGAGTTCGGTGATGGGACGAGGTTGCTGAGATTGGGGCAGGAATGGCCAGGATTAGGTAAGTGAATGGATTTGAGCCCTGGCTCTTAAACTTTACTGTGTCTAAGAATCATAGGAAATCTCCATTTCTGACAACCCCTGTGATGCTGGATTGTTGTTTAGTTTCTAAGTTGTATCTGACTCTTTCGTGACCCCACAGACTGTAGCCCGCCAGGCTGCTCTGTCCATAGGATTTCCCAGGCAGGATTACTGAGTGGGCTGCTGTTTCCTGCTCCAGGGGATCTTTCCCACCCAGGGATCGAACCTGCGTCTCCTGTACTGCACGTGGGTTCTTTACCCCTGAGCCACCGGGGAAGCCCGTGATGCTGGATTGGAGCCACTTACAAGCTACACTGGATCCTCATTATTCACACACTGCATGTATTTGATAATTCGACTATTTGCTCAAATTTATTTGCAACCCCCAAACCAACATTTGGGGCTTTCACAGTCATTGAAGGACATGGACAGAGCACAGGTGGAATCTGAGTAGCTCTGTGTGCACGTTCTTACTTGAGGCAGAACGAGGCAATCTCAGACTAAACGTGTCTCTTTTTTTTTGCCATCTCTAGGCCACAGTTTCTGCGTTTGTGTTGGTGATTTTGCTCTTTAAAAGGGCCCTAAACGTGGTGCTGAGTGAGGGCTGCCATGTTCCTAAAAGCAAGAAGGGATGTACCTTATAGAGAAAACACATACGTTAGGTAAGCTCTGCTCAGGCATGAGTTACAGTCCTGTGGGCCATGTGTTCACTGTGAATAAATCCAAAATAAGGTGTCTTTAAACAGAAAAACACATGAAACAAGATAATGTATTGACTGGTTGACAAAAATGTTGACTTGCAGAAACTTAACACTGTATTTCCTCTAGGGCAGGGATTCCCAACCTCTCGGATCTAATGCCTGATGTTATCTGAGGTGAAGCCGATAATAGAAATAAAGGGCACAATAAATGTAACGTGCTTGGGTCCGTGGAAAAATCATCTTCCCGGAAATCAGTGCCTGGTGCCAAAAGGTTGGCGACAGCTGCTCTACGGGCAATGGTTTGGGATTCATTAATTCAGTGTCCACAGGAACTTTGCAGAACTCCCGTGAGTAACAAGAATCAGCTATAAATTGGTGGCTCATGGTAACAGCTATGACGTAATAGAGATGGGAGATGTCTGAACTACCTTTGAGAGGTCAGACAGTGCTTGAGAGGATCTGAACCTGAACTCGGACCGATGAACCATCTATGTGCTTTTGTGTCAGAGAGGACGTTTCTAGGTGTCAGGGTCTAAGGCTGAGTCTTTCTTACCTGAAAGACGAACATGTGTCTCCCCTGCTGGGACAGGGCCAACCAGTACTGAGTCTAGGATTTGATCAAACTCCTCGCTCTCAGCTGAGCCAACATAAATGATCTTCCACTCCAGGTCTGCAAGGATACGAGGTGTTAGGAATGGAAATAATTTAACAGCAAGAAAGCTGGGAAAGGGCCTAGGTAGTTTTGCATCAGTCCTTAATACATTGGTAGATTTTAATTCTCAAGGACACCTGACATTCACTGGAGGTAACCTGCCAAGGTTTGAATCCCCATTTTGTCCTGTGACCTTGAGAAATTCTTTAACCTCGCCATACCTCAGTTTCTGCATCTGTAAAATGAGGAAAACCTGGGAGGGTTGCTGTGAATAATAAAGTCTATTTAAAAATTTTTTTTTTAATTTTAATAAAGAACACCCGACATCCACTGGGTACCCAGTGCCAGGCACTGCGTTGCTGGGCACCAGGGCAGGCGCGAAGCTCTATTTCCAGTGGGGGAATTTCTCCTGTGGGCCTAGTTTGGCCAGGTGACCTTGACTCTGCACCTCCAGGGCAACTCAGGCCTCTCAGAGCCTGAGGGTGAACCGTATGGCAGAGGCTGAATTAAGGGCCACTTGACGGAGGCTCAGAAACATGCTGAGGAGGGAAGAGCAGGGAGCTGGGACAGGAGGCAGCATCCTCTTTCACACACAGGGACTGGTGCCACCGAACTGAGTAGATCCCTCGACAACTGGGGCAGGGCAGCGGGTAGCAATCTGGTCAGAGAGCCAGCCGGCAAGAGGGGAGATGAGGTCGCTGGGGGAGCTGGCCAGTCCCCCGGTCCTCCAGATCCAACACCAAGTCACACCTGCTCTTGTACCTTTGGGCGACAGTGACTCAGTCCACAAACGTGGCACTCTAAGGCCATCCTGAACCCATCTCTCTGGCATCCCCTCCAGTTGGGGGACCCCCATTCCTGGCTCTCTTCTGGCCAGATAAAAGGAAAAGCGCTCCGTGAGACCCCGCCCATCAAACACAGGAAATTCCCAGTCACTGAGGGCTCTGGCAGGGGGGCCAAGTGTATCAGGGGCAAGGTCATGCTAGTACAGGGAAATCTGGCCAGAGACATGAAACTTATTTTAGGTTCTTTGAAATTACACAACCTACGGGTTCCAGCAGCCCGGGGAGAAGTTTCACAAGCTGTGATTTTCGCAGGAAGCACACTGTCTTATACGTTGCCCTGTTCCTTGGTCTAGAGTCCCACAAGAGCACCCAACTTTGGTGCCTTTTTAAGAAAATATCTATTTGGCTGCACTGGGTCTTAGTTGTGGCCTGTGAACTCTTTGTTGTGGCATGTGGGATCTAGTTCCCTGACCAGGAATGGAACCTGGGCCCCCTGCATTGGGAGCTCGAGTCTTAGCCACTGGACCACGAGGGAGGTCCTTCTAAAATCACTTGGCCCTTTAGGCAGCATGGACATCACATGCCTCTAAGAAGGTTCATGCTAGGAAATGAATTGGAGTGCATTTTGCCAAAGGAACACGTCTTCCTGAGACAGTTCCTGACTGAAACGTTATTTTCTCTGCTTTTAAAACGCACACAGGTGAATTAGAAACACCTGTCGTTTGAACTGACTGTTTACTCTGAGGGAGAGGGCAGTGAATGAGGGTAGGGCTGAGAGTGGATAAGGTCACCCTCATGTCTATAAGTGGTGCTATTGGTAAAGAATCTGTCTGCCAGTGCAGGAGACGAAAAAGACCTGGGTCAGGAATATCCCCTGGAGAAGGAAATGACACCCCACTCCAGGATTCTTGCCTGAAAATTCCATGGGCAGAGAAGCCTGGAGGGCTGCGGAGTCAGACGTGAGCAATTGAGCACTTGTCTACAAGGGCCTGAGAAATCTCCCCCCACGACTGTTATTTCAGTTTTCCCTGAGGTGTTTGTGGAGGCAGGGAATGGCCTCTCATAATCCTTAGACCCCTGTTCCTTTTTAATCTTATCATGTCCTAAATCTAATTTAAACCCGTGGCAGTCTCTTTTTAACTGTTATTTTTGGCTTTGCCACACAGCACGTGGGATCTTAGTTCCCCAGTCAAGGACTGAACCCTGAGCCCCTGGCACTGGCAGCTCGGCATCTTAGCCACTGGACCGCCAGGGAAGTCCCAGAGCACCCAGCTCGGAAGTACAGCAATGCCGGGCCACGACTGTGGAGGTCTGTCACCCGAGCTCCGCGCCCTTCCTCGATACACTGGCTTCTTGCCCTTTCACAGCTGACACCCGGCCTTCTACTCAGGGACCTCATCAGGTCTACAGGATGTGGGTGGCCATTGGACTGAACTGGGCTTCAGTCAAAGCCCATTCTCTTATTTGCAGGAAGGGGTTAGGCTTACTGATTTAGTTTTGCTACAAGTAGTGACACAACCGGAAATAACATGTTTTTGGATGAACAGAAAGCAAGCTAGCCCTGTTCTCACCTTTCTGACCCAGTTCTATCATCTGGTATCTTTCCTTCTGGCCGCCTTCCCCATCATCAGTGGGGTCACATATGTGTGCACTTAACTAATGTGTTGCTTATGTGCTCAGTGGCTAAGCTGTGTCCGACTCTTGTGACCTCATGGACTGTAGCCCTCCAGGCTCCTCTGTCTGTGGAATTCTCCAGGCAAGAATACTGGAGTGAGTTGCCATTTCCTCCTCCAGGAGATCTTCCCAACCCAGGATCAAACCCGAGTCTCCTGCATTGGCAGGCAGATTCCTTACCACTGAGCCACCTGGGAAGCCTAACTAATGTGCTGAGGGTGGATACAAAAGGGAGATTTTAATAGAATAGGCCCTGGTGTATGCGACTGGCACTCAGCTTTCAACGCTCTTGGCAACCGAGTTCCCTGGTTGCCTAGTGGTTAGGATTCCCGTCTTCCACTGCTGTGGTCTGGTTGTCAGGGAACTGAGATCCCAAATTTGGCATGGAATGGCCCAAACCCAAAAACACCTGTTGGCAAAAACCTAATCAAGCCTGTGTGGGTGCAGACTGGAAGAGAGAAACGCAGGTGGTCAGGCGAATGGGTTGAAGTGGTTCCCAGTACTGAAGTCAGAAAGAAACCAGAGAATTAACCAAGGATGACAATACTTACTCAGGAATTAAGGAGCTGAGGGACTTCCCTCGTGGTCCAGTGGCTAAGATTCTGAGCTCCCCATGCAGTGGGCCCAGGTTCAATCCCTGGTTGGGGAACTAGACCCCACACGCTGCTAATAAGAGTTCGCATGTCACAACTAAAGAGATTCTGCATGCTGTGACTACGACTCAGGGCAGTCAAATAAATAAATATTAAAAAATAATAAGTTAAAGAGTTTATAAAATCATCTATGGAAGACAGAAGATGACTGAAACAAGGACCCTTAAGCAGAGGCATCCTGAAATGACTTCACTTTTTTGAATGAGATGTGAGGACATCAATCACAAACAGCACAAATTCACTCCTGCTGAATATGAATTAAGGTCGCACATGTGTAACGTATGCCTAGCCTTCTAAGTAATTCCAAGGGTAAATGGATTCCATTGTTTTGACTTTATGCCTTAACTTTATCATCTAACCACTGCACAAAATGCTCCTCCACTATGTATGAAAACAAAATCCAGACCAATGGTATGATGAAAAACATTTAAAAAATTATGGTAGTTGGACTAGCTGGAGAATCTGTTTCCTGGGCCCCTCCCCAACCAAAACACAAACAGGACTACCCCGGTGGCACAGTAGATAAGAATCCACCTGCAATGCAGGAGACACAGGTTCCATCCTTGGTCCAGGATGATCCCAACAGGTCTCAGAGTAACTAACTCCATGCGCTGCAACTCCTGAGCCCATGCGCCACAGCTACTCATCTAGCTGTAAGTCTGCTCATCCTAGGGCCCAGGCTCCACAACAAGAGAAGCATCCTGCAGTGAGATGCCCAAGCACCACGACGAAGAGCAGCTCCTGCTCACCGCAACTAGAGGAAGCCCAAGTGCAACAATGAAGACCCATCGTAGCCACACACACATCCCAAACAATCAAAAACAGCAAAACAACCCCAACTCCAACAACTTATCTAGTAGGCCTTTTTCTGTTTATCACTTTCCCTTTGTTCATAATACAGTTGAACCTTGGCCTGACCACAGTGTGTTAGGTGTAGGTCAGAAAATCTGGCTCTAAGACTTGTTCAGGTAGTATCTCATGAATCTCTCAACTAAACTGGGGGAAAACACACCCAATGTATTGAATATAGACCCAGGCCTTGGACACCTCTATTTCCACGTGCTGCTGAGGGGAGAGAGAGAGAGTAAAAGTTCAGAGCCCTTGAGAAATGGCTCAGAGTTGGGGCTGGGTGTTCAGATCTTCAGCTGCCAGGTAATAAGGCTGACTGAGACTTCCTCCAGAATCTAAGAGACTTCTAAAGCCAGGCCTACTCCATTTGTTTGGGAGGCAGGAGACAAATCCTTTCTGCTCTGTGGGAAGAGGCTGAAAGCAAGTTGACAGGTTAGAGTGAAGCACAGCCCTACAGGTACAACCAGAGTCTAGACTTTCAGTCCAGAGTTGGCTTTCCAACTGGAATTCTTCTGAGCAAAAGCTTTATTGTCCAGGTATAATTAATAGTAAGACCCTGTTGCCCTCTTCTGTCCTGTTTATGTCTCACTTCTAAAATAGTGGATGCATTCTTTTCCAGTTTATAGCAAAGATAAAGAACCCTGGACTCAGAACTCAGAGACAAGACCTAGTGTTAGTAATTCTACACACCAGCTGTGTGACCTTGGAAAAATCATTTTGTTTCCATTAAAAAAATAACGACCTTGGGGAAAGAAAGAACTGTCTTTAGGGATTTCCCTGGTGGTCCAATGGTTAAGAATCCACCTGCCAAAGCAGGGGACATGTGTTTCATGCCTGGTCTGGGAAGACCTTACATCCTGTGGAGCAACTACTCCCGAGCGCTACAATTACTGAAGCCTGCTCACCTAGAGCCTGTGCCCCTCAACAAGAGAAGCCACCGCAGCAAGAAGTCCAGTGCACCACAATGAAGAGTAGTCACTGCTCACCACAACGAAGAGTAGTCACTGCTCACCCCAACTAGAGAAAGCCTGAGCAAAGCACCGAAGATCCAGCTCAGCCAAAAATAAATAAATCTTAAATAAAACATAACACAAATAAAAAACAATGACCAGGAGGTTGACTTTAGACTCTCCTGATTCTATAAACAGATTAGTAAAGTAACAGGGCAGTAGCTTTGCAGGAATGAAGTACTAGATAATGACCATGCAACCATTTTTAAATGCCAGGAGCTCAAACAGGCTGATTGAAACCCGATCTCCTGCCATCTGGGAACTATGAATCCCTGGAACTATTAGCTCCTTACATCTCCTGGCTTTAAAATTAAATCTTATTCCACAGGGTCTTTCTACACTTTATTTATTTATTTACACCCCAGCCTTGTTCCAGAAAGGATTTAACTGGGCATATTCTATAGTTAGTCATAAATAGAATGACTCCTTGATTTAAAAATGAGAGAAAGCAAGGAGTGATCCAATGGCCCCACCCAAGCACACCGACATCAAAACTCTTCAACCCCATGCTAGTTGGAGAAGCCCACTTGTAGGCAAACCACCCACCGACCACTGAGAATTGCTAGTTTAGCACACTCTGGCCTTCCAGATCTCTACCTCCTGAAAGGCTGCCTCTTCTCTTTTAACCACCAAGTGGAGAAGAAATCTAATGGAAGTACTTCCTCCTGAAAGTGGTGCCAAGACTCGCTGAACAGCCTTAGCTTTTCTGGATTTTATAGACCTTTACTTGAAAGGTCTTTTACTCTGTCTCCCACGTTCTCATCTGTGAGATGAGAGCCATGTCCGCCTTTTGTCACAGGGATGAATAAGCACATCTGTGAAAGCACCTTGGAAAAGATGCACAAAAGGCAGTGACCTCCCAGATTGAAGCCAAACATCACCATGGCTCGGCCTGGCACACCCACGCCACACCGTGCAAGTCGAGGTCAGGCCATCAAAAGTGTTGTAAGCTTTGCTGCAGTGGGTCAGCAGGAATCCAGCAGGCCAACAGTAGGAATCAGCTAACGTGTGCCTGGCCATGCCACTCCTCAGATCTGAGTGTGTTCATTGAAGCCCACAGTCAGGGAGGAGGAAGGAAGAGGAGCTGGGGAGACCAGATCATCCTCAAACACTGGAGCAGGAAGCCAGGTCATGCCTCTCTTGAGGAAGTAGAGGGCTGGGGCCAGACTAAGAAGGGAAGCCAGGTTCTACGGTATGTGCTTTGAGGTAGAAAACAAGCAGAAGGGGGTGGGGTGGGGTTAAGTATCAGCAGGTAGGGGATATTATGGGGAGACAAATGGGGAGATAAGGATGTGTGAGGTCATGCCAGAGGGGGAGGATCTTCACAGGGAAAGTGGGGGAGGAGGCTGCGGTTTTCATATGGGACATGAGAGGGGGCTAGAGCTTAGGTCTCCACAGGAAAAAGAGTGAGGTGGAAGTGTCTCACCACAGGGGAGAGGGGATTGGTGGGGGAGGCTGGGAGGCTGGAATGGTAGTCTGTCCATACAGAAATAGAAGATGGGGGTTTCTCGCTATAAGGAAGATGGGGAGGCTGAGGTCTCTACACAGAAAACAGGTGCTCAGGAGGAACGCCCAGGAGAAAAAGGAGGATGAAGTGGTCTCCATTAGGGGAAAAGAGGCGTAACCATGGGGGTGGGGTGCGATGGGGGTAGTCTCCAAGGGGGTGGGGTTGGGGCTGGTGGGCGGGCTTTGGCTCAAGGGAGATCGCGGTTGGGGGAGGGGGAGAGGGAGTGTGTTTGGCAGGGTTGGCCTCGGGGCTGTCTGCAAAGGGAGGTCGGGGTTACCTCAGGGGAGTGGGGTCTCCACAAGGGCCCAATCTCACCGTCTGCCAGGGCCTCATTGCACTCAAAGCTGATCTCGAACCGGAAAGGGCTGTGGAAAGGGCTCGGATTCTCCAGCACCGCCACGTTTAATACTGACACTTTAGCCATCGCCTCGTCGGGTCACGGCTGAGGCCAGAGCTGGGGCCGAGCCCGCGGCTGGGTCCTGTCGGGTCAGCGGAGAAGCTCTGCCCAAATCCGCTCGCGCCTCCTCTGACCGCGATCTGAAGTGCGTATCTAGTCCGCGCGCCTCCTTCAAATAGCCGGCTCTCACCCTACAGCCAATCACCGTCAACGCTCCACGACTGCGAGAGTGCTTCCTCAGCCAATCCTGGAGCGCCGGTCGGCGCGCGCCGAGACTCCCGGGACCAATCCGTGGAGCTCCATCTCAGGGATGAGCGAGGGAGGCGGGACCGTCTCTAGGCTTCTTTCGTGTCCGCGGGGAACCAATCCCCAGCGTCTCCGACTCGGATATCCAGGGAGGGGTGGGCGGGGTCAGAGCGCTGGCTCTTCTTGGCCTATCCCGAGGGTCCCCGCACCAGCTTGGTCCGCGATTAGCCCCGCCTTTCCGGGAGACACTTCCAGCTGGGGGCAGCGCAGTCAACCGCCGAGTGGTGGCGCACAGCGCTCGCTTAAGCGGGAAGGAAGGGGAGGTGCTTGTAGTGATTGGCAGGCAGAGATGGGGCGGAGATAAGCCAGGTTTTCTGAGACGTGATTGGCTGAATTGGCTGCGGGGCGGGAGAAGAGAAGACTCGGCCGGGGATTCGTGGAAGTGGAGCGGAAGTCGGCAGCTGACGCGATTGAGCCGAGTGTGAAGAGAAAGGAGCAGCGTTTGCGGCATCGGCGTCTGTCAGCAGGTGAGCGTTGCCGGAAGTTTCTCTAAGGGGCTCCTGGCCCCTCAGGCCCAGCAGGCTGGGAGTCCGTTGTGAACGTTGTGAACGTTTAACTCACCCTTGAGCGGAGACGGTGCCACGCTAACGCGGCGCTCTGGGGCCCGGGACCCGGTAGTCGGGCCTAGTTCGAATCGGGTTCTTAACTGAGAGCCTCTGGGGAGGTTTCAGGTGGACGGCGCTGAATGGGATTTCGAATCCGGCCTCTGCCACGCACCACCGGAGGCCTCATTTCCCTGCTCATTGAACGGGGTCATGAAAATTTACTAGCCTGACTTATGACTACATAATACATCTAGAAACTTCTTTCCACTCCCAGGCGTAGGCGGGACCACCGTCGCTTCCGGTCTGGAAGACTCGAGGGTCCTTCGCATTCCCTCAGTCCGCTCCCACCGGCAGCAACAAACCTAATCTTACACTTTTCTATAGTAACCACGTTAAATAAATATATATATATGAATATATTAAACTTAATGTAGGATGGCCACAATATCATTTCAACATGTGATCGGTATTAAAAAAAAACACAACACGAACCTGAGGTGTCTTTTATTTTGTTACTTAATTCTAACGGTTTGAAAACCTGTGTGTTACACGTTACATCACATCTGTGATCCGGACGCTAGGTTTTCACCGGAAATAGTTGAGGTTTCATAAAATTTACAGTTGAGATGGAGATTCACGTGCCCAAATGTTTCCCAACATACGTTAAAATTTCCCATGAACTCAATCTCATGTCGGTGATAAATTGAAATATTAATTGATGAAAGTTAAGCGACGTGGAATTTTCTGTTTCACAGTGGCACTAGCCGCATTCAGGTGCTTGTCATCCCCTGTGGCTTCCGATATTAGATAGCCAAAACCAACTTCAGCCAAACTGACCTTTTTGTTTCATAAAATCTGACATGACACCCCCCCACCTCTTTTCTGGTGCCTCCTTGTTATTCAAGTCTCTGCTCAGATTTCTTCGGAGAATCCAAGAGCCCCCTGAATAACATTCAAATTCGTAGAACATAAGCCTGAACGGTACATTTCAAGCCACTAGCATTTCTTATCCATCCTCCTCTGTGGCCTTGTGATGCTCAGAATATTTTTTTCCCTCTTTTTTTTCTTTTGTATCTCCATCTCAACTAGGATTGAAAGGATTCTTCCCCTCACTGAAACGATTTGGCTGCAAGAAAATTCCCATTATGATTGGCTCTGGGTTCTTAGCAGTCATTGGGCATCCTTAGGAATTTTTGTGACTTGAGAAGGTCAAATTTTCAAATTATTTCCAAATGTAATTCAATTGGTTATGCATATGAACTTTGATGAAGTTGTTATATTTTGTTTTCTAGATATTAAACATTTTATTAATTACAACTTTGTAGTTTTCTTTCTTCATTGTGGAACTTTTTTTCCTTTATTCTCAGCCCCAACCTTTTCATAGTCCCTGAAAAGTTCATCAGTCACAAGTGTACGTCTCTGTCTATAATGCCTTCTCCCTACAGCTGGTTGAATAATCTTCAATTGTAAACCAGATCATGTCATTACTCTGCTTAAAACCTTCAAAGGCTTATCATACTTAGGATGAAACTTAAGATCTTTACTATGGCTTAGGAGGCCCTGCACAGTGGCCTCAACTGACCTCATCTGCCAATCTCCCTCTTGTCACCACTCCCAGGCCCTGCTGGCTTTATTTCCTTTCAACACACCAAACTTTATTCCTGCTGCATGGCTTTGCAGTTGCTGTTCCCTCTGCCTGGAATGTGCTTCCTTTAGATAATTGCTTGGCTGTCTCATTCTCATCATTTATGGTTCACCTCAGATGTCTCTTCAGAAGAAGCCTTCTTGGCCCACCCTAGTTAAAGTAGGCTTTCATTTATCACAAAAGCCTGCTTATTAGGAGCACTTATTAGAATCTGTAGATATGTTTTTGTGTGTGTGTGTGTGTTTCTTTTGGCTCCGCTGCATGGCTTACGGGATCTCAGTTCCCTGACTGGGGATTGAACCTGGGCCACAATAGTGAAAGCCCCAAGTGCTAATCGCTAGACCACCAGGGAATTCTTGTCCCTCAGTAGACTGAAAGCTGGTTGATGACTGATCCCACCTGTCTCATACAGACCTCTCAGTTAGGACCTCACATGTAGAAAGTTTTCAGTAGATTGTTTTTTAAAAAGTATAAATCCTTATAAAGGGCTTACATGGTACCTGGAATGTGAAAACTACTTCATAAACAAACATTAGCAGTGCATAGTCATCATTTTTCTTATGTAATATTTCAGGTGTACTCACTCAGAAGAAGAAATGCTAGAACAAAGTACATTTTTACTGTTTACCCAGCTTAAGAAGTAAAACAGTGATGCAATTGAAAGGCCTTATATATCCCGGCCTCGAACCTATTCCTCCCCTTTTTCAGATGTAACTACAATCTTGGATTTAGTGTTTCTCTTTCTGTACATGCTTGTACATCTTTAATAGGTGTCTTCAAACTATATATAGTATTGTATGTCACGTTCTACAACTTTATGGAAATGATGCTGCTGCAAAGTCTGGAGAAAACCAGGCACAAGCTTCCACAGGTCCTTTCCTGGTGAAGTCACAAAGGACTCCCTGAGTTCCTACAGCAGAGTTGTGACAACACGTGTGAAATGTCTACCAGGAAAGCTCAGTACCCAGGGTAGTTGGGGCAGGAGGGGGCTGATCAAGTTTCAAACTTCGAGACTCCAGAAGGAAAGCAGGTGTTGGACCTACATTGTTCGTACAGTTTGGGCACCGCAAGCCACTTCTGTCATTTAGAGAATGGTGGGAACTCTCCACTTCAGTCACTTCAATCTTGTCCAACTCTTTGCGACCCTATGGACTGTAGCCCCCCAGGCTCCTCTGTCCACGGGATTCCCCAGGCAAGAATATTAGAGTGGGTTGCCATGCCCACCTCCAAGGGATCTTCCTGACCCAGGGATCAAACCTGCGTCTCTTGCATTGGCAGGCAGGGTTCTTTACCACTAGCACCACCTGGGAAGCCCAACCTATGCACAAGAGTTAACTGTATCAGGCCTGAGACCGCTGTCCTTAGAAAAGGCCTATTTGCAAGTTTGGCCCTGGCCTTGTGTATAGGAACTTGGATTTCAGGAGAGTTGCCACCATTCCGTAAATGATACAAGTGGCTCGAGGTGCCTAAACTGTACAAACAATGTGATTTGGGTCCAACACCTGCTTTCCTTATGGAGTCTTGAAGTTTGAAACTTGATCAGCCCCCTCCTGCCCCAGGTATCCTGGGTACTGAGCTTTCCTGGTAGACATTTCACACGTGTCACAACTCTGCTGTAGAAACTCAAGAAGTCCCACGTGACTTCACCAGGAAAGAACTTGTGGAAGCTTGTGCCTGTTTTTCTCCAGACTTTGCCCCGAGCACCTTTTCTCTTGGCTGATTTTGCTTTGTGTCCTTTCACAGTAAAATCATACCCTGGGAAATTCCCTAGTAGTCCAGTTGTTAGGACTCCGTGGTTCCATGGCAGAGGGTATGGTTTCAGTTCCTGGTCAGGAACAAAGATCCCACATGCTGCATGGTGCAGCCAAAAACAAAAACCCAAACAGAATCATACCTTGAGTAGGCTAGATGCTAAATTCTATGACTCCTCCTCATGAATCATAGAAGCTAGAGGTTATCTTGGACCCCCAATGCAGTGTCATACCAGACATACCCCATCAGGGCTGGCATTAAGGGGAGGAAAAGCAAGGGCACAACATTTAAGGAGACACATACCCCTCCAAGTCACATAAGTGCCAACCTGTACTTGCATGACCTGAAGGCAAGTACCTCCTACAGTTTAGTCTAGACACCTAGCTTGCCTCTGGTGCCAGCCCTAGCTTCTGAAACTTGCTTTTTTTTGGTCACACATAATACTTTTAAGATGTATTTGTGACACATGTATATAGCTCCAGTCATTTATTTTCCCTGCTGTATAGCTGTGCTGTGTGGTGCGGTAGCTATTAGCCATGTGTGGCTATTTTTTTTTTTTCAGTTAATCCAAATTAAATGGAAAATTTAACTCCCTGGTTACTTAGCCACACTTCATATGTTTAATAGACACCATGGCTTGTGGCTGCCACATTAGACAACTCCAATAAAGAATGCTTGCATGATCACAGAAAGTTTTGTTGGCCAGAATTTACTTATCCATCCACCTCTTGCTTGTTATTTAAATTGTTTCCACTTGTCTATTTTTTCCTTAAATTAAAAAAAAATTTACTTATGTTTGGCTGTGCTGGGTCACATTGCTGTGCTGGCTTTTCTCTAGCTGTGACAAGCAGAGGCTACCCTCTAGTTGCAATGCATGGGCTTCTTACCGCAGTGGCTTCTCTTATTGCAGAGCACAGGCTCTAGAGTTCATAGGCTTCAGTAGTTTTGGCTCCTGGGCTCTAAAGCACAGGCTCGATATTTGTGGCACACCGACTTGGTTGCTCCTCGTCATGTGGGATCTTCCCGGACCAGGGATCTAACCCATGTCTCCTCCATTGACAGGTAGATTCTTTACCGCAGAGCCACCAGGGAAGCCCAGTTTCCAGTCTTCTATCTTACAAACAGCACTGTAGTGTTCATTGTTGTGCATAGCTCCTGGTGTACATGTGCAGGAGTTTCCTGGGATGCATACTTAGGTGATGATTTGCTGAGGTTTGGGAATATTCACTTTGACTAGATATTGCTAGTGTGTTCTTCAAAATGATGGAGCCAATTCTCACTCCTGCCAACAAAGTTGCTGTTGCTGTGTCCTTATTATACTTGCTGTTGTCAGACTTTTACATACTTGTCCTTATGATGGGTGTGAATTACTGGTTTCAGTTTGTATTACCATGATTAACAAAGGAAACTGAACTTTTTTATGTTTGACCATTTGCTTTCATGAATTGTCTGTTCATATCTTTGTCCATTTTCCTGCTGGATTGTCTTCATTTTACTGAGTGCAGGACTTCTTATAAGTGAGGTGTGTCTTTTTGTTTGTATGGTGTCTTTTTCATTTCTTTTTAAATGTTTATTTGGCTGCACTGGGTCTTAGTTCTCTCTAGTGCTCTGAGGCATGTGGAATATTAGTTCCCCAGCAGTGAGTGAAGTCTCTCAGTCGTGTCTGACTCTTTGCGACCCCATGGACCGTAGCCTACCAGGCTCCTCAGTCCATGGAATTTTCCAGGCAAGAGTACTGGAGTGTGTTGCCATTTCCTTTTCCAGTTAGTTCCCCAACTGGGGATCAAACCCAAATCGCCTGCATTGCAAGGCAGATTCTTAACCCTGGACTGCCAGAGAAGTTGCACTGTGATGTCTACTGATGTTCAGAATTTATTATTCTTGCTGTCACCATCATCATTATTTTAATGTCATCAGAATTATAAATCTACTTACAGTTTGTGTTTTTTGTGTCTTGCTTAAGAAATCTTACACTGAGGTCAATAATATATTTCTTCTGGAAGTTATATTTTTTCATATTTAGGTTAAAAACTGGAATTTATTTTTGTTTATGATGTGAGGTAGGTTTAATTTTTTTCAGATGGATAACCAGTTGTTCCAGCTTCAGCTCCATTTATTGAGCAGACCAGTGGTTCTCAAAATATAGCCCCTTGGGGGTCCCTAAGAACCTTTTAGGGAGTCCATGAGATAAACTGTTTTCATAATATTCTAAAGCATTGTTTGCCTTTTTCATTTGTGCTATGTTGTCTGTACTGTGGTACAAAGGCAACGGTAAAACTGCTGGCCACGTCCGGAATCAGTGCAGTGTCACTGTATTATGTCGTGGTTGTCACTGTGTTCCTCACCACCTCAACACGCTCAGTGTTAAGACAGTTTCACTGAAGAATGTCCTTGAAGGAGCAGTGAAAGTAGTGATTGTGTTAAAGCTTAGCCCGACAGCAGGTCTTCCAGATATTTTGGGTGATGAGACGGGATGTTTGCATAGAGCACTTCTGTTGCGTGCTGGAGAGTGACGGTAAGGAGGTAATGCACTTGTCCGGTGTGAGTGGAGGTGAAACAGCCTACTTTTTTCATGAACACAATTTTACTGAATAATCACTAATTAGTAATTATTCAGATTAGGATATTGGCCATGTATTTTCTCAGAAATGAATGAAGTGAGTTGTCACTAGGAGGAAGATTGACAGTGTGTTGTCAGTGATAATATTCGAGCTTTTAAGCAAAACAGACATTTGGGAAGCTTTTATTCATCACCGTGAGCCTGATAGCTTATATGTATATATGGCTGCTCTGGGTCTTAGTTTGGGCACATGGGATATTCAGTCTTCATTGTGGCATATAGGATCTTTAGTGGCATGTGGGATCTAGTTCCCTGACCAGAGATTGAACCCAGGCTCCCTATTTGGAGCACCAGGGAAGTCCCCAACTTTTCAATATTTGAAGGCTTTCCTGATGAGATCAGTGGTGATACATTAACATACATTAAAAAAATACTACATAGTGAAATATAATAACTCAGCATATTAATGTTTTCCTAAAGACCAATGCATAATGTTACAAAATCAATCATAAAAGATCAAAATTTGTAAAATAGACCAATGAGTTCCAGTGTAACAGTAAGAAAAGTTTATTGATTCAGTTTCATACTCTACATTGTAACTAACTTAACACACCACCACTTGTTGAGTTTTGGTATAGTAACCAAGTAAAATATCCCAAATTAGTTGAAAAGTCTATAACACTCCTCCCTTTTCCAACTATATGTCTTTGTTAGGCTGGCTTTTCTTCATATACTTCAATCAAAACAGCATACTGCAACAGACTGATTGTAGAAACCTATGTGAGAATCCAGCTCTTTCATTATGCTAGAGGATAGGAGCTTTACAAAAATGTAAAACAATGCCATGCTTTTCACTACCTGTTTTTAAAAATATACAGTTATTTTTAATGAAATAGGTTAACATTTAAAAGATATATTACCTAATTTAAATATTTTAAATTTTTCTCAGTTTTAATTTCCAATTTAGTAAATATAAATAGATATAATCTCTAGTCCCATAAAGAACAGCTTATTAGGGTCCTCATTAATTTTTTTAAATTAATTTTTTAGAGCACTTTTAGGTTCATGACAGATTTCTCACATCCGCTTCTGCCTCGTGCGTGCATAGTATCCCCCACTGTTAACATCCACCACCGAAGTGGTGAATTTGTTACAACTGATGAACCTATACTGACACATCATTATCACCTAAAATCCACAACTTACAGAAAGGTTCACTCTTGGTGTACATTCTGTGGACTTCAACAAATGTATGACATATATTCATTATAAAATCCTCTGTGCTCCTCCCAGACAACCCTCTCCCTACTATTATTTTTAAAATAAGTTTTTAAAAGAGTGAAGGGAGCTCAAGACCAGAAAATGTCAGATCCTCTGAGTTAATCCATCCTTTTCCTGCTGCTGCTGCTGCTGCTGCTGCTGCTGCTGAGTCGCTTCAGTCGTGTCCGACTCTGTGCAGCCCACAGATGGCAGCCCACCAGGCTCTGCCGTCCCTGGGATTCTCCAGGCAAGAATACTGGAGTGGGTTGTCATTTCCTTCTCCAATGCATGAAAGTGAAAGTGAAGTCGCTCAATTGTGTCCGACTAGTCGCAACCTCATGGACTAGCCCACCAGGCTCCTCCCTCCACAGGATTTTCCAGGCAAGAGTACTGGAGTGGGCTGCCATCACCTTCTCTGATCCTTTTCCTAGTGATTTGTAATCTCTGCCTAGAGCAAGTTTCCATCTAGCCACAGGTCTCTTCCCTCAGACTTTTTGTCTCTTCCCCTGCCAACACCCCATTGTGTGAAATATTAACACACTATAACCAGTCTTGGCAAGGCTAATTCCCCACCTTATTCTTTCTTCTTCCATCTGTGTTGGTTATCCTTGGCCTTTGTTGCTCCATAGAAAGTAGGACACAGAAATACTTTCTCCTGTTGCAAAAGTAATATATGTGTAATGCAAACAATTTTTAAATTACAGAGTTTCAAGGAAGTTAAAGTTACCCCTGTTAATATTCTGATGCTTAGCTTTATATTCTGCATATATTTTATATTTATATACCCACATACAGTTTCATGTTTGTATATACACACTTTTTGTATATACATGCCATCACAAAAAAGTAAAAGTCATACTTTACCTTGTTTCTATATATAGGTTTTTATCCTTAGGATTATTATGAATATATTTCACATCATTTAGTGTTCTTCTATATTATCATTTTGAGTGGCCGCATATGGATGTGCATTATTCACATATCAGTTCTCTGTGCTGAAATTTTAGATTATCTAGTGTTTCACTCTTAGAAGCCTTGTTGCAGTGAACTTTCTTGTTGCAGTCTTCATGCACATGGGTGTTTCCCCTTAGGATCAATTCCCAGGAGAGGACTGGTTGGCTTAAAATGAGGGCTTCAGTTGTGAGAAGCTGGGATCACTTGGACAGAGGCAAAGGGTGGTGGAAAACAGTGGGGCAGGACAGATAGAAGAGTCGTGGTTACAAGGGTTTTCATCAAGGGAGAGGTCCAATGACGTAGGAAAGGATACAGGTGGGAGTGGGTCCTGTCATCGCAGCTTGTTGCCGTGACTGAGATGTTTGAAAAGGTGAGAGAGGAGCAGAATAAGCGTGAGGAGGACTTCTCTGGTGACCCTGCTGTTAAGAACCCATCTGCCAATGCACAGGACACAGGTTTAGTATCTGGTCCGGGGAAGATTCCATATGCCACAGGGCAGCTAAGCCCAGGCACTGCAACTACTGAAGCCCATGTACTCTAGAGCCCATGCTCCGCAATAGGAGAAGCCACAAGAAATCCTGTGTACCGCAGCTTGAGCGCAGCCCCCACTCACCGCACCTAGAGAAGGCCCATGTGCAGTAACGAAGACCCCGTGCAGCCAAAAATAAAGAAAGAATGTATCTCAGGGAACTCGAACAGGGGCTCTGTATCAGCCTAGAGGGGGGAACATGGGAGGGAGGTTCAAGAGGGAGGTGACGTATGTATACCTCATGGCTGATTCCCCATAGCTCAAATAGTAAAGAATGCCTGCAATGCAGGAGACCAGGGTTCTATTCTCTGGAGACGGGAACGGCAATCCACTGCAGTATTCTTGCCTAGAGAATCCCATGGACAGAGAAGCCTGCAGGCTACAGTCTATGGGGTTGCAAAGAGTCAGACACGACTGAGCGACTAACACACACGCATGGCTGATTCATGTTGAGGTTTGACAGAAAACAAAATTCTGTAAAGCATTTATCCTTCAATTACCAAATAAATTTTAAAAAAAAGAATAAGCTTGAGGATACTGTGGGGATAAAGGGATAGCCTCAGCCTAGCACCTCTAGATCTTCCCAAGAGTTCATGGGAGAGAGGTTTTCTCAACAGCAGAGGCTCTAGTGCTTTCAGTCCTTTGGGTATCTGAGAGAATCCTCTATTGCTCTGCATCAGGGCCTTCTCTCTAGCTTAACTCACATGAGTCCACTCTGGATAGTCCTCTAACATACTAGCTATGTAGGGACCATCAGGGTGTGGCACAGTTTGTGGGCATCTCCTCTGATGTGGGGAGCCCATATAGTCAAGCCCCCCCTTAGGGTGTGCCTAGTGGGCTTGACAGGAAGTGGAGGGCAGTGCTGGGAAACTGGAGCCGAGTGCAGACAACCCTAGATGCAGCCCCTGGGGTCAGAAGACCAAGATGGAGGCCTGCTCCAACTTTCTCTTTTAGCCAGGTGAACGTCGGTGTGTTTCAGCTTCTGCAGATGTAAAATGGAACTAAGTAAAACCTGTCTCGTTGGGTGGTTGGAAGAATTAAATTGGACAGTATATGTAAGGTATCTACAGGGTGTGGGCACTTTTAACTGCTTAGTAATCTTACTTGAGTAAGTCATTTAATCATTCTTAACTTCAGTTTCCTCATCTGATATGTGTGGATAATAATATATATGTTTATGATAATTAAGATGAAATGTAGCAAAGAGCTTTGAAAGGAGTCTCAACATAAGTGTTATTATTCCTGGACACATGCATATGGTTGCCCCCAGTGTGGACGGGTGCCTAACAAGCCCTGAGGGTCACAGGTTGTCAGGCACAGCAGGTTTCACTGTATGTGCAGAGGAAGGAGTTGTGTGTGCAGTGCTGGGAGAGTAAAGGGCAAAAGGTGGAAGAACTGGCCTTGTTGTAGATTTCATCTTATGCCAGGATTAAATTTCAAAGAGCATGAGGTCAGAATCATATACAATTAAGTTTAACTATGCTTAAATCTCCCGAATTTGCTCACAGAGCATCTTTCAGTAAGTCCAGTAGAACTAGTTCCTCGTCAGCATAGGATATCATTGGGCATTAGCTAAACTGTTGAACTTAGGTTTCAGGACCTTGCTGAACTAACATCAGCATCACACAGAACTGTGTGTGGGAGCTGAGAGCTGCTGAGGGAAGGGTTTTAACTCATCTCAGGCCTACTCTGTGTCTGATGCTCAATTCAGCTTTATGTCTTTTAACAAATATTCATTGATCACCTACAGTGTGTCAGACACTGTGCTAAACAGTAGGAAACAGCAGTGAAAAGAAAAAGACCCTTACGCATTATATTCTTGGGCTTATCTTGTGGCTCAGCTGGTAAAGAATCCGCCTGCAATCTTCCCTGGTTTGGGAAGATCCCTGGAGAAGGGAAAGGGTACCAACTCCAGTATTCTGGCCTGGAGAATTCCATGGACTGTATGTATAGTCCTTGGGGTCGCAAAGAATTGGACGTGACTTGTGCATTATATTCTAGTTTGGGAGGCAGACAATAAACAAGCAAAAAGATAGTTTGTGAGATGGGAGACAAAGCAAGACGGGTTGGGAAATTCTGGAGCAGCAGTTGCCATTTAAATGGAGTAGCCTGGTAAGGCCTGCTGGGAAGCTCTGATTTTGATATGGCCTGCCAGGAGAATAGGTGAACCCTAGGAACAGCTGGTGCAAAGGTCCTGAGGCAGACAGGAGAGTGCCTGCATGTTTGTGGATGGTGCGGAGCCCAGTGTGACTGGAGTGGAGGGAGGGAGGAGAGCCATGGGGATGAGATCTGGTGCTGGAGAGCCTGTGGGCCATTTTGTTGTCCTGGCTGTTTTGTCTGGGCCAGGAGGAGGCCTTCCTGGCTAAGCTGAGAAGGGACAAAAGTATGCTTATTGAGATCACTTTGGTTTCTGTGTTGAGAAAAGCCTGAAGAGGGACAAGGGAGCTAGTTTGTGGACTGTTACCATAGTCCTGGTGAGAGACAGTGGGGGCTTGAACCAAGGTAGTAAGAACTAGTTAACTGGGTATTTTAAAGTTAGAGCCACCATTGCATCTGCTTCAGATTAGACGTGGGGTATGAAACAGCGAGTGAGTTCAAGGGAGGCTCCAAGGGTCTTATCTTGAATCTCAGACTGTTAACCAGGGTGAAGCTGGCAGGAGGAACTGGAGCAGGTATGTGTGTGTGTCTGTGTGTATAGCTGGCTTCAGGACACATTACATTAGGAGGAACTGGAGCAGGTGTGTGTAGCTGGGTTCAGGACACATTACATTTGAGATCTTACCAGACACCCGGGGAAGATGTGGAGTGGTTCATTAGATGTAAATGAATCTAGAGCTCGAGATGGAAATTCAGGCTGGAGCTCTACATTTGGAAGTCATCAGTAGAATAGATGGTACAGCTGACCTTGAGCAATGCAGGAGTTAGGGTGCTGACCCTTGTGCAATCAAAAATCCATATGTAACTTTTTCTTTTTCTGACTGCATTACATAGCATGCTCCCCAACCAGGGGTTGAACCTGAGTCCCCTGCAGTGGAAACACAGTCTTAACCACTGGACTGCCAGAGAAATCCCTCCATGTATAATTTTTGTCTCCCTAGAACTTTACTAATAGCCTACTAGTAAATTAATACATATTTTGTATGTTATATGTATTATATCTTATATTCTTACAGTAAAATAAGCTATAGAAAAGAAACTATTAAAATCATAAGGAAGAAAAAATACATTTACGATACTGTACTATAGTTATCAATACCATAAGTTTACCTTATCTGTCTACAAGATGAATTGTCTCTCAGTACCTACATCAGTGTTTTCTTATATGATACAAAAAACACTGTAGATGTTCACATATTCCTAACAGTGGACATCAAAAATGAAATTAGATAACTGTGAAAAAGAAATTCATTTTTATTTACAGGTATGCTTCACACATTGGTAATGAAGAAGCAGCAGCGATTGCTTTATGGGAGCCTTGTGTGGTCAGTGGCGCCATGTATGGTCTGTAAGTCTGAAAGTTTTGATAAGTTTTAACTTCAACTTTTTATAATCGATATGTATATATTTTATGATTGTTGTTTAGTCACTAAATCATGTCCAGCTCTTTTGTGATCCCATGGACTGTAGCCCGCCATGCTCCTCTGTCCAGGCGGTTTCCCAGGCAAAAATACTAGAGTGGGTTACCATTTCCTTCTCCAGGGTATCTTCCCAACCCAAGGATCAACCCAGGGTCTCCTGCATTGGCAGATGGTTTCTTTACTACTGAGCCACCTGGAAAGCCCACATTTTATAGTAATAAATGATAAAATAGTATCTATGTATATTTTATGCATTCATGATATACCTTTCTTAATTTTTTTTATATTTCTAGGCTATACCTGAGTTTTTACCAATTGTTGCAAATCTCCAAAAATGTTTCCAATATACTTATTAAAAAAATCCTCATCTGAGTGGGCCTGTGTGGTGGGTGTGTTGCTCAAGAGTCAACTTTATTTAAAACCATGAAATGGGATGAGATCTTCCAAGGCTGAACCCTTGGGCCTGTCAACATTAAGAGGTCAGGAGATGAGAGGGAAGCAGCATGGAGACTGGGCAGGAGTAGCTGGGGAGAGGAATGGCAGAGGGTGGTACCCCAGAGGCCTGTGTTGAGGGCAGACAGACATGGAGAGAGGTTCTTCCACTGTTGGGTCATTCCTCTCTCTCTGAATACTGGCTGCTATATTTGAGAAAGTGAAATACACATGATGCCGTTCCACTGTGCTGTCACGATCAAAAATGCACCACTCCAGTAACACGTGGGAGTCCAGGAATGGCAGTTGGAATCACACAAGGCGCAGCGTATGGTTCCTGGGTTTGGCTCTTAACATAGGCTGTGGACAGACGTCCGGGCTGAGAAGGGCTTGGCTGAGGCACCATGTGGCACAGTGGCCTAGCCCAGAGACTGGCACGTGCATCCAGGTGCTATAGGCCTGTTTCCCCACCTCTCAGAGGGAGCACAAGCACCTTCCCCCAAAGCACTTATGAGGCTTGAGAGAGAAATTGCACCTGAATTGCCCAGCTAGTCCCTTGAGCCCACCACGTGCTGTGAACATGGATGGCTGTCTGACTCACCAGGCCTCTGCCATGGGTTCTGAACGGCAGTGCAGGTTCCTCACTGTCACAGCCTCACAAGGATGCTCTGTAAAGAGCCGCTCACTCACCCCACCCCCACCTGCCCCCCACCTCAAAGAGTCATGCCACTCTTGTCATTCCAAGAAATCTTAATTTCTTTATTGATTTTTGACTCAACAATTTTTTTTAAACTTTTGTTTTTTTCTGAAACGTTCTTGTTATGAGCCTTTTGTTTTGTTCTCGTTAAATGCACTCGACCCAAAATTGGTTTGGCATATCGAAAAGGAGACCAAGGAGGGACTGGGGTCATGGGAGGAGAGGGGAGGAGGCCCAAATGGACAGAGAGAAACTGAGGGTGAGAGAAGAGGAACACAGAGACAGTGAGAAAGACACCGGGGAAGGTGGAGACACTGAGAGAAAGGAAGGCAAGGAAAACCAATGCCCCCCCAAAATCAAAACCACCAAACCCGAAGAAAAAGAATTAACAAGATTTCAAAGTAAATGAATTCAGGAGCCCAAGGAAGGGAGTAGGAGAGGAAACCAAGACCCTTCCTTCTCTACACTGTCCCAGCTGGGGTGGGGGCATCAAGGCACCAGGTCTGGCGGGGGTGGGGGGAAACCTGGGTGCTCAGGGTAGCCTCATGCTGGACTGCGGCATGTCCAGACCTACCGACCAGGGGCCCCTGCCACACATCTCTGAGGCCTGGGAGCCCACCTTGGGGATTCTGCCTGGAATGGGAGCCCCAGGACCCGCTGCACCCTCTCTCTCCCCTTGATTGTCAAGAGTCTGGAGGCATAAAAGGACTGGGCAGGGAAGAGGAAGCGGGGCACCTTGCTTGCCTCCAGTCCCTGGGACCTCTACCCCCGCCGCCCCCAGCTCTTCCAGACCTCTCTGCTGGTGCCAGAGGCCTGACTCTATAGCCTGGCTGATGCCTGGGCCAGACCCACACTTCCACCTACCCTCGTCTCCCAGCAGCTCTCTAGTCCCCAGAGTTCTGGCCTAACGAAGTCGAGGAAAGCGGTGGAGCTGCCCCATACCTTCCTCACAGAGCTACCTGGGCGAGACTTCCCATCCTTCCTTCCTCTCTCCACTCAGACCTGCCCATGGTCTGGTGAAAGGAGTTAACCCTCCCTTCCAGAAAACAGATGGAACCCAGCCTTACCTTCTCCCTACTCCTGTCCCCTGGCATGGGACAAACCAGCTTCTTTGGTCTGGCCCCTTCTCCCCTACTGATGGGGACCAGCCAGCCCCCAGCTCCTCAGGAGAAGGGAGGGGCTTTCTAGCAGCAAAAAGGGTCCCTCCAGCCACCCCTCCACCCCTTTCCCCAGTTCCTCCCTAGAGTCCCTCCCCCTGAACCCAAAGAAGTTCATGGCAGCAGCAGGCTGAGACCCGAAGATGTTTGAAAACTCATGGCACTTGTGAGAAAAGAGGGACAAAAGAGATGAGGGGTCAGAGCAAAGGTGGAGGGCTACCCCTGGGGAAATGGCAATGACAGGGCTGGGTTATGGCAATGGGACTACGCTACCTCCAAAGAGGTGGGGGGGAGGGTTGCTGGGAAGGCCAGGGAGACAGACTGGAGAGGGGGCAGGGAGAGGTCCTCAGGAGACACCCCAGCCAGGCCCTAGTACCTGGCTTTGCCTCTCCTGCAGGAGGGTGGAGGGGAGGCAAGGCGACCTCTCAGCTTCAGCCTCTCCACCTGGTGAAGACCACCTCACCACTCCCATTCCTTCCTTCCCAGTCCTACCCTCCCCCAGCAAACACCGCTGCCCTCATTTTCCTTCCCGTCAACTTCTCTAGGCAGGAAGTCAGCCCCTTCTTCCCAGGCCCTCAGTCCCAGAAGCAATATACAAGAAGCAGGAACTCAAAGGGACAGCGCAGCCATCTCGGCAGAAGCATCTTTGGGCGTGAGGGTGCCTCCCAGGCCACGGGGAAGGGCAGGGGAGACGCGCCGAGCCCTGGAACAGGCAGTGAGGTACACGCCCCAGGAGGGCTGACTGATGCCAGAGAGAGGCGGAACCGGGAGGGGTTGGGGGGCGACAGAACCAGGTGCCAGGGGAAGGAAACGGGTTCTTTGTTTCGATGTTGCTTCTAGATTTTGTCTCTGGATTGTGAAAAGCTGCTCTGGTGGCCCGCCCACCCCCGGCTGGGGACACACACGCACATGGAGAAGTCCTGGCTGCCAGGGCCCGGCGGCGCAGCTCTGCTCCGGACAAATCCCGGGCTGGCCGGGCCGCAGGCTCCCGGTGGCTTCAAGTGATGAGATTTTTCTTTTTTTTTTGTCTTTTTCTTTTCCATTTCATTGAAATATTTACAGCAATGGGGGAAGAGGAGGAGGAGGAAGAAAAGAGGAGGGGGGGGTAAGAGGGCCCCTAGGGAAAGATCCAAGCCCAGGACCCACTCCCCAGGGAGCTCCAGACCCAAAATCTGCTCCCCTGATAGCCGAGCCCACAGGACTGGGAACTGCTCAAATACGGCCACCCCCTGTGGGCTGGGGGCCCTGCGGGGAGTTGTGCTTCATCAGGAGTCGCCCCAAGGGAGGGGGTCATTGGGTGCACTCAGGGAGGGCTGAGGGGCAGGCTTGCCGGGGAAAGCAGGGACGAAGAGCAGAGAGAAGGAGCTTCAGAGAAAGTTCCACTTGTAAACCACCAGCCACAACCCGTTCCTCTCGCCCTGGGGCTTTCTCCCCCTGAGGGCGCTCTCCCAGGCCAGTGGCCCCAGTCTCCGAGGAGGAGCAGGGAACTGGAGTGCAGAGGAACCTGTCCATCTGTCCTGCACCCACTGCTCCATCTGGGTGCAGCCAGCAGCACTTTTGGCTGCAAAGAGAGGAGCAGCTGACAGGCTTCATCCAGCAGGGCTTTTGGCCCAGGGCAAGCAGAACCCTCATTTCCCTCCAGGGAGCAGGAAGGGTCGGGGGGGCGGGGAAATCAAGAGTGGGCTGCACCCTTCCAATGTCTCCTTCCTTACTCCCCTGGGGGCCTCTTGGCTCCTCACTGCACTTCCCCCGATTTGAGCTGGTGCACGTGGCTGGTGGGAAACCCTGTCTGTGAACCCTGCACCTCGGGCCCCCACAGCGCAGCCCCCAAAGGGGCCTGCAGGGCCCACGGCCAAGGGGGCGCCTGGAGAGAGTGGCCCATCGGCCACTGTCTCCATCCGTCTCCCTCTCCCACGAGCCCCGCCCAGGGGCCCCTCCCTGGCCCGGGCCACCAGCCCCCGGTCCATGAGGTCCCTCAGAGACTGGTAACCAGTTGCATCTGCCCATCCCCGTCGGGGCCTGGCCCCTCAAGGCCCCGGAGCCGCCAGGTAGCCCTCGTGGCTGGGCCGCCGGACCTGGTAGTAGCCCTGCAGGGGGTTCCGGGCCACCAGGGCCGGTGGGCGCGAGGTGTAGTAGATTTCGGGGGGCCAGGGGGTGCCGGGTGGGGGTGGGGGCAGAGCCTCACTGGGCCCCTCAGGGCTGCTGTCCGGGTAGGAGGGCGGAGTCCCGCAGGTTGGCCCGCTGGCGTAGAGGGAGTCCCGGCCTGGAGGCGAGGAGAGGGGCCGGCTGGTGGCTCCATCCTCCGCCGTGCAGCTCTCCTGACTCGTCCAGATCGCTCTGGTACAGCACCGACTGGGCCCGGGGCAGCAGCAGTGGCTCCTCCAGGGCCTTGTAGAGAAGTTCGATCTCTGCCCGATCAGCGCCCCGGGCCCGCCGGCCTCTTCCTCCCCGCTGCCCCCTGGCACGGGTGGCACAGGGGGTCCGGCGGTGGAGGGCCCTTGGCTCCACTGCTGCCCCCCCCGCAGGTTGTTGTGCACCAGCTCCGAGATGATCATCTTCTCGAAGGCAGCAGCATCGGCCAGGTTCCGGCCTCGAGGGGGCTCAGGGGCCCCGTCCCCGGGAGGGAAATCCCGCTCGCAAGGAGTAGCTGTTGTTGAAGTTGCCGTTGAGGGGCAGCGTGTCCATGCCGCAGGCTTCCCGGCCTCCCAAGGGGTGCTCTGCAGGCAGAAGGGAGCAGCTCAGGAGGAGAGCTGGGCAGTGGAAGAGATGTGGGCCACGTGGGAGGGGGTGTCTGCCTTCACCTGGCTTTCCCTGGGTGCACCCCATCCCTGGGGTCTGGGGTCTTCTATTCCCTCTCTTCCTCACTGGCAGTGGGGAACCAGCTCAGCAGACGGTTAGTGGGGGTGGGGACCGATTTCCCCAGGGTCCCCTCCCACCTGGGGACTTGGAGACTCAGCAGTACGAGGAGCCTGGGTGGCCAGGTCCCTTTCCCGTGATCTCCATCACCGTGACTCCCCACCTAGTGCAACATCATCCAGCCGGCTGCCAAGCCAGAGACTCCTGTCTGTGTGTGGGGGGCACCCCAGTTCTTCTCTCTAAGGTCTGGTCACCTGAGGGGGCTGCTGTTGCATTCCCCTCTTGTCCCAACCTTGGAAATGTCACCAGGAAACAGTCACACTTACTGGGTTCCCGGTAGCTCCCTGCAGGTGCCGGCCAGGAGGGAAGAGAGAGAAGGTGAGAGCAAGCTCAGAATGCCGGTCTAGGCTCCGTTCAGTTCGGGAGGCACGAGGGTGCCCCCCGTGAGAGACCCTCCCCACTCCCAGACCTGGCACCCTCTGCCGGCACCAGCGTGTTCTCACCTGGGGAGTTGAAGACCGGGGAGAGGAGGGGTTGAAGCCCACCGACTCAGCAATGAGGGTGTTGTAGGGGCTGGTGCCCCCACGGGGCTGCAGCACAGGGTTGGTCAGCAGGTGGTTCCCCATGGTACCTGCCCAGGAGGGACGCGGTCACGAGGCAGCTGGGAGAGCCTCGAAGGGAGTGCAGCTGGGGCTCAGGAGTGCCCCCTCACCTCGGTTCAGGGTAGGGGTGCTGTTGATGTCTCCCGCCATGAAGGAGGATTCCGTCTGCTTCCTCACGGTGTCGTTCCACATCCTCCCGGATTCGGCTCTGGGGACGTAACCCAGACGTGAGGGGCCCTCGGACCGCCCATCCTCCCCATACCTGACGAGCACCACCAGGGACCCGGGTGGAGAGCTGCCCTGCGCCTGGGGTGCTCGGTCCGGCCCGCAGCCCGGGGCGCAGGCCCTGCCTGTACCTGGGTTCCTGTGTAGTAGCGGGCGTTGCTCCGCATGGCCGAGGTCTTGAGTGAGCCGTGCGCGCCCGGGCGGGGAGCGGATGCAGCAGTAGGAGTGCCGCAGGCACTTGCTGTACTCCTTGTGCACCTGCGGGGGCGGGGGGCGGGCAGTTGGCAGCAGGAGCCCCGGCCTCGGAAGACACCGAGACCAGGCTGCTGGTGGGCAGCAGAAACCCCACCATCTCCGCCTGCCGGTCTCTTCTCGCTCAGGCCCATCTTCCTTTCTCCACCTTCCCCATTAGGTTCTCATCTGTTCATTAGCTCAGCAGGCCTTCAAGGAGCATCTTCTATGTGCCAAGTGTGGTTTAGGCCCCAAGGACAGATGCAAATCAGAAACAAAGCCCTCCTTCTCAGAGCTGGCATCTTCCAGCAGATGGAGACTGAACACACCTACAGGTTCAGTGCGTTCTGTGGGCTGTCTGCCCAGAGAGGCATGGCCGGGGCTTAGGCAGGGCTGGTGGCAGGGCTGGCGGGTGGTGATTTCTAACAGATGAGGGAGCGGGGGGACTCACTAAGGAGACATGTGGCAAAGACCTGAAAGAAACAAGGCGGTGGGCCCCGCAGATAGCTGGGGAGGGGCAGGGGACAAGCCCCGAGGGAGGCCCACGCCTGAGTGTCTGCGGACAGAAGACAGAGCATGGCTGGAGGAACGGGGAGAAACGGGGGAGCCCAGGCGGACCCCGCGGGCCGGCGGGGGAGCCCTGTAAGGATGCCACTGTTGCTGTGCGTCCAGTGAGGACCTGTCATCAGAGCAGGAACACAGCTGACCTTGCAGCCAAGACCAGTGACCCCTACCTGCTTCACTCCCTGTGCAGCTGTCACCCACCTCACTGTCCTCCGAGACCAACAACAGCCTGACTGGGGCTCCCCACTGCTTTCAAGACGAAGCCTAACACTCCTTGGCTCCGTTCCCTGGCTTCTGTCTTGAGTCTACGGCCTGTACGCTCTTCTCCACATTCCTCTGCTTCTGTTACCTCTTTATTTCATTTTTAAGATTCAGACTTTAACACCCTTTATTTAATAAGGAAGCTTCTTGTCACCACAAAACTCATGGTTTACCCTGCGACTATTAAAGTAGGAAATGTTCTGTCTGAGTGGCACCCAGAGCCGTATTCCTCCACATGCTTGAGCTACACCCCAAGCCGTGTCCGTGCCCTGAGCTCTCCCGACTCCCACATCTGTCTTGCTTTCTCATTCCTCTGGGCTCCTGTGTCTTGCTCTCTTCCAAAACCCTCCTCACATGGGCTAGAACCTGCCTGAGCCTGTGCTTCCCTCCAGGCAGACACAGGTCCCGCTGCAGAAGGCAGGGCCCTGGCCCCTTTCCCGGAACTCACCTTCTTCTGTAAGGCGCAATGAAAGACGAAGATGAAGACCCCTTGGAAGGCGTTGAAGGTGGTGAAGAGATACGCCATGACCACCGACTCCTTGTTGATGAAGAGGAGGCCAAAAGCCCATGTGAGGCCCAGCAGGAAGAGCAGCGCAATGGCCCCCAGGGCCCAGGATCTGGGGGTGGGGTGGGGAGGAGACAGGACGTCAGAGTCCCCGCCGTCGGGGACACCCACCCCAGGGCCCTTCTGCACATCCCTATTTCAGCAAGTCTGGACAGTGCCCTGGTGTGAGCGGGCCTGCCCAGCGACACTCATCAGCCCAGCTAGGCCTGGGGGGCATGTGGAGGTCAGGGGGTCAGGGTTCTCTGAATAGCCGGTCATTCTCCTGCATCCTTCATCCTCTTGGCCACACTTCCAAACCTTTAATCTATCTTCTGCTGCCTATGTGTCTTTAAGGTACCCTGAAATGGACTCACGTATTTTTTTCAGCCACCTTGCACAGCTTGTAGGATCTTTAGTTCCCCAACCGGGGACTGAACCCACACCCTTGGCAGTGAAAGCACTGAATCCTGACCACCAGACCTCCAGGGGACTCCATGCGGTTGCTTTGTGAACTCAGTCTCACCCTAAGCGGTGATGTGCCTGAAACCATTGGACGTGCTAACACTGTGTTTTCTAATACTCGTTATAAACAGACACAGAAAGGACATAGTAAAACACCATCTTCATCCTTAAAAAGCAACACCAGAGGTGAGAACACCACCTTTCAGGAAAGCCTGGGAGAGGCTGGGCCCAGCTCAGAGGTGCCAGGGCAGGGGTGCGGGGAGGGGTGCTCACTTAATGTTGTCGAGGCGACTGGAGTCAGGCTTGAGCACGGACGAGCTCCGGACCATCTTGTGCAGAGTCACCATGAGGAACACCAGGTTCACCTGCGGGTGGGCAAGGGGAGGGCTGGCTCTGCCTCCAGGCAGTGGCTCCTGACCAAATCCCAGCCGCCACACCCTGCTTCAGGGTCCCCCTCTGCCGGTGTGTGTGCTTGGCCATGTCCAACTTTTTGCGACCCGTGGACTATACCCACTAGGCTCCTCTGTCTGTGGGATTTCCCAAGAAAGAATACTACAGTGGGTTGCCATTTCCTGCCCCTAGGTGCCTGTTAATGTGGCTCTCGGGGCTGGAGGGATAGGGCCTGGGGCCTGACACAGAGCAGGAGCTCACACCACAGCTCCTAGGCAGACAGACCTCAGTGCTGGAGCTTTACAGACGCAAGCTGCTCTTTTTGCCTCAGTTGGCTGCTCAGTTTTCAAGGGCTTGGGGAGGATGAGGGTCTAGGGGTCAGAGCTGGTCTGGATGAAAGACAGACTCAATGCTGGGGATACTGCCTTCCAACTCACCACAATAACAAAGGAGACGGGCCCAATGAAGCTCCAGATGAAGTAATTGTCCACTCGGAGCCAACAACTGTAAAGGAAGCAGGGCCGGGAAGAGAGGTGGGGGTTTTGGGAGAGAAGTGAGGCGGGCAGGGGAGAAGGGGTGCGCCCTGCCCTCCCTCTGACTCCCAGGGCCCAGGGACCCTAATGGCTGGGGAGCCAGAGCTCAGGAGAAGGGAGGCCAGTGCTCTGAGGGTCCTGGCCCAAGGGAGGCCGCTGAGCAGGGAACCAGGAGGAGGAGAGACTAGGTGGCGGGGTGGAGGGGACACTCACGCCTTCTCGGTGCCATAGCTGCGGTAGTCGATGGCGGCCGCAATGCCCACCACCAGCGCAGGGAAGCAGTACCCGCCCAGGTAGTAGTACTTGGTGCGGGAGTACTCGCTCTCAAACACCTCCACCAGCAGCAGGTAGAGATGCACACCCTCCAGGCACAGCCAGGAGAAGGCAGCCAGGAAGAAGTAGTGCAGCAAGCCCGCGAAGATGGGGCAGGCGATCTGGGGGCAGAGGTCGGAGAGCAACACAGGTGAGGGGCTGCCCTGGCCGCCGACTGGCCAGCTGGCATCACACCTCTCCTCCCCGCCCCTTCCGCTCCTGCCCCAGAGTCCCGCCCACCTCATACTGAGTCTTGTCTATCCCGACAAGGAAGAGCAGCTCCGCCAGGAATAGGTTGATGCAGAGGTTCTTGTGGATGGTGTTCCGGTCGGTCTGCAGCCCCCCGCAGGAAGCAGAAGGTGGAGATACAGATGGCCAGACAGACCAGGGAGATGACGATGCCCACCCAAGTGATGACTGACAGCAGCAGCTCATTGATGCGACCCTGGTACTGGGGAAGGAGCAGGGGCGTGCTGAGCACCTCTGGCCTTGCACACACACAAGGGGGCTAGGCCGGGGGCCACGAGCTGCAGCCCACTGGGCCTTCTGCCACCTACCTGGCCTTCTGCCCCGGCCCGGTCAACTAACCAGGCCCCCACCCCCTCTACAAGTGGCACGCTCACTTCCCATGCTCTGGCAGGCTTGTGGAGAGATGGCAATGGTTGACACCAACTTGCTTCTCCAGTGGGCCTTGGGAGAAGGTGGAACTCGGACTAGGGAGAGCCAGACATGTGGCCTCTTGCCTGGGCAAGACTCAGGGCCCCCTATGCCCATGAAGGTGGCCTTCCCTGGCACCACCCAAGCAGTGCTAAGAGGCCATGCAAGGCTGAGCCAGCAAGCAGGCCCGCCAGGAGGAACGGGGCTCTGGCCAGCTTACAATCTCGCGGTGCGCCATGAGCACAGCAAAGTTGGTGAGGTGGCTGCAGGCACATGTGGTATGGGTCTTGTTGGACTCCACCAGGCGGCAGCCCTGGGTTGACCAGTAGCCCAGCATGGAGCGCTCTGAGTAGTTCCAGAAGGAGCAGTTAGCATTGAAGTGGTTCTTGGCCTGTTGTGGGGTGGGGGCCAGGGGGGTCAGAGCTGGGAGTCCAGCCCCAGCCCCCACACCCCACCATGGGGACAAGCAGGAGAGCCATGCGTGGGGCTTCCAGCTCCAGGCCACAGCCTGAGATCTCTGGGGACAGATGGCCCGAGCTGCTAAGGTCGGAGCTGGGGGCTGCTTCTCCAGGGAGGGGTTGTAACTTGCTCTCGGGCTGGGTGAACACATGAGGGGGAGTATGGATCTGCAGCCTGGGAAAGCGGAGGGTGCTGGGACACTCATGGAAGGAGTGGACATCTCAGCTCACCTCCAGGTGGGCCACAGTGAAGATGACAGGGTCCATCAGGAAGACTCGGCTAGACTCCTTGTTGATGGACGCTGCGATGACCTGTGAGTTCACCACCAGGGAGGCACCCCCTGGGCCCCCTGAGCCTGCTTCGCCTGCCAGCTTCACCGTGGCGTTCTCAGTGGACAGGAAGAGGCCCAGGTTGTTGTAGAGAATGAAGACAACCTTGACCACTCCTAGGTAGGACAGGCCCAGCAGGCGTTTTGTCAGCCCCTGGCTGGTGCTGCCCTCCAGTTACACTGGCCGCTGGGACCTTTGAGGTCAGGCTGCCGCCCAGGCAAGCGGGGCTCTGGGAGCCCTTCCTTGGGACTGCTGCTCAGTTGCAGGCAGTTCCCAATGGCAGGGTAGCGGTCTAGGACACACCGCACCCACCTCTCACTTTCTGTGTGACCTTGAGCAAATCCCTAACCTCTCCAGGCCTTAATCTCAAATGGCACAACCTGCCCTAAACTCGGAGGATCAGGCTGCTGTCGCACAGGAGTGACCCCTCCAAACTATCTGAGGTTCTGTGGGGCTTTGTGGGGTCCCCCTGAATCCCCTGAAATGTTACACTCGCTTGGATGAAGGACACCTCTGTGTGTTGCTATGGGCTCTGACCTCTCATTAGAGTCTTCAGCCTGATCAGAGTTAAGGACTTCCCCATGAGAGGAGCTGGGGTGCTGGCTCAGGGTTCGGACACTGACCGTTGCGGCTGTTCTGCTTGATGGTGTTGGCAGACAGCTGGATTGAGTTCTCGCTCGGGTACTCCTGGGGGAACACCAGCTCCTGCACTTGGCCCTCAGTGTTCAGGACTGTGACCTCGAGGACTGTGGGGACAGGGGGTGGCAGGGCACACAGGGTTGGGGCCTGTCCACAGTCCAGAGGCCCGGGCAAGGTTGAGGGCCAGGGTACCCCCCTCCCCCGGCCCCTGACTTGCCCCCCGCCTGACAGCAGCACTCACCTACGTTCTGCTTGGCGGCCAGGAAGCGGGCCGGCTCCCTGACGTTGTCCGCCAGCAGGAAGGCGCCCTCTTCCAGGACGTCCAGCAGCATGGTGGCCGTGTGCGCCTGCTCGGTGGCGTTCATGTCCTTCCAGGACTCGAGGGCCTCCGGCCGCAGCAGGTTGTCCACCGTCTCCACCACAGCCTGCAAGTGCAGTGGGGCAACGCTGGGACTTCCCCTCTGTCCCTCAGTCCCTCCAGCTGGGCTCCGCACCCCCCTTCTCCGAACCTCTGTCCCCAGTGCAACCTGGGGCCTGCCCCACTCACTCCAGAGACAGGAGCCCCTGGGCCTCACCTTGATGTAGTCCTTGCAAGTTCTCTCCCGCTTGTGCATCTGGGGAAAGGAGGAGGTGGGGTGAGGGCTGGTCTCCCAGCCCCTCTCTCCTCAAACCCCAACACTCACGTCTGGGCACCAGAGAGCTTCCTCTTCTGTCTCTGCCACTGACCTGGGGCTAGCCCATGAGCAAGAGCCATTCCTAAGGGAGCCCCCCGCACCCCCAGGACCATCCAGGAGGGAGTCCCGACCGGCCTGGGCTCTGTCCCGCCTTCTCCTCTCCTGGCCGTGGGTGGTCGCCCGGTTCTGTAGTGCCAGGCTAGGTGTCTCCCAGGTTCCCAGGGCGGTGGCCCCGCCCCCAGCCCCTGCTGCCAGGCCTACCTTGTTGTAGTTCTTGCCGGCCGACTCGCGCTCAATGGGCCGCAGCGCCTGCAGCTGGGCGTCCAGAATGTCTAGCAGTTGCTCCATCAGCTTCACAGAGGAGGACACGTCACCCGCGTAGATGGAGCCCCGGGTGTGGCGGGCCAGCTCACTGGCAATGTTGGCCGCGTTCTCCCCACTCTTGATCTGCAGGAGGCAGGAGGGGGAGCCCCCGGTCTCGTCAGGGACCATCCTGCTTCTCTCTCCACACACCCGGCCTGCTCAGCCCCTCTCATCCCTCTCTGTGGCCCCTTCTCCCTGCCTGCCCTAGCCCTCCCCATCTGTCTGTCCCCTCTGGAGACTAGGGGTGGACCCCGGACTGTCTCCCCAGGAGTTCCACCACCCCTGCTGTGCCCTGTGCCTGGGCACCCAGGGCCAGCAGGGTAAGCACGTGTGCCTGTCTGGGAGCGGGGTGGCTGCTGGTACCTTCTGGGCCACCTGGTTGACCCAGGGGGAGGTGCAGTTGCTGAGGTCAGGGCCCCGGGGATTCCAGAGCCCCAGGGCTGGTAGACACTGGAAGGAGGCAATTCCTGTAGGGACAGACACACAGGAACAGAGAAGGGAGCCACGGGGAGGGAGAGGAGGATGGGCCAGAGCAGGGAGAAAGGAGATGGCAGAGAGAGAGGGACGAGCAGGTGAGGGGAGAGGTGAGGGGGCACGGAAGACCGGACATGAAACAGGCCAGACAGTCAAAGAGAGGTGTCACTCTGAAATGACATGAGCCACCCACTTCCCCTAAACTCTCCCTCTCGGCTCCTCTTCCAGCTTGGCCTGCCATAGTCGGGAGGCTTCCGGTCCCCACCACGCCTCTCACAGAGCCTCTCTGGCCCTTCCCTCGGATCCCCGGAGCCTGTGGTCCCGGCCCTGCCTTCTCTGGTGCGTCAGCTGCTGTGTGCTGCCCCCCAGCTGCTCCTGGGCCTGTGTCCATTTCAGTCTGAGGCCAGGACTCAGGTTACCTCCCAGGGGCTCCCTGCAGGGTCCATCCAGGGCTTTGCATGGCAGGTGCTTAGAATTGCAGGAGGGGACAGGGGGTGGAGCAGGGGGCACTACCTGACCGTGACTGTGCCCTGGGGACACAGCTGCAAACATGAAGCATGACCCTTGCATACAACCCACTCCGGCAGGGAAGGTGGACAGGTAAGTGCATCCAAGCTGAGTTAGGGCCATGTCCCCTGTCCCTTCCTGGCCAGGCCAGCAGTGGTCATTCCCCAAGCCAGCTGCAACAGAGGTCACCTGGGCTTGGCACTCACCTCGAGTCCCCTTGGGGCAGGGCCTCTCCACCAGCATGCCCTGCTGGGTGGCCGGCCATTGGACCCGCCGCACCTCTCGAGGTTCACAAAAGAGTTCTGGGGACACGTGCAGATTGGGGGCAGGGGGCCGCCGGGTGCTGGGGGCCGGGGCGGTGGCTGGAGGTAGGTCAGGTCCCAGCTGGTTGATGGCACCCACGGGGTGCGTGGTGAGGGGTGCCCGGCGGAGTGGGGTGGTGGCTGCGGGCGAGGCCGTGCTGGTCAAGGGTGTGGGCCGGGCTGTGGTGGTTGTGCTGAGGGGTGGGGAAGTGGCTGGGCCTGGAAGGGAGAGGGGATAGGAGATGCGGTTACCCCCAGGGTTGGTCTCCCCACTAGGTCTGGGAGATCTCCCCCAGTCCCTCTCTGCCCAGAGGCCCCATGCACCCCTGGGACTATACAGCTTCAGAAGGTGGCAGAAACCCATTCATTTGAGCAACCGCAGAGGACAAGCCAGGAAGGTGGTGTTGAAGGTGCCCACCCTCATGCTCCTCTCACTCTGGGCTCTCTGCTGGCCATGTCCCTTCCCTCTGGGGACCTCAGTTCCCCCTTTTTGATTCAAGAGGACTCTTCTGGAGCTGTGGGGCTGCGCAGAGCTGGTTCAGGGCGGCTGAGGGGTTAGAACGAGACTGCCAAGGGGTTCCCAAGCCTAGTCAATATCAGTAGTTCAGCTTTGCTGTTTTACTGGTACTCCCACCCAAGACTGAGCTCCAGGGCTCAAAACGCTCTTAGGAGACTCAGTGCAGCTTGGCTAAAAGCCCAGAGTCCTTGGTCTAGCTTCTCAAATAAGCAAGCTAGCTAATCTCACATCCACCCAGTGCTTGTGTAAATGAAAGTCGCTCAGTTGTGTCCAACTCTTTGAGACCCCCATGGACTGTAGCCTGCCAGGCTCCTCTGTCCATGGAATTCTCCAGGCCAGGATATTGGAGTGGGTAGCCATTCCCTTCTCCAGGGGACCTTCCTGACCCAGGTGTCGAACCCAGGTCTCCCACACTGCAGGCGGATTCTTTACCATCTGAACCAGCAGGGAAGCCCACCCGGTGCTTGGGTTTCCTCATCTGTAAGTGAGGCAACAGCAAGCCCTGGCTCTCAGAGTGCAAGGATCAGAGGAGTTAATTGGAAAGTGCTGAAAACAGCTTGTCCCGTTGCTACGTCTGTAACCTCCAGGGTTCCTCCGAGCACCTCCAGGTCCTCTAGGAGCTCAGAGTGCACCCTCCTCCGCTGGAGACCCAGGGGCAGGGGCTGTTGGGGAGTGAACTCGAGCTGTCCTCACCCGCACTAGGGTCAGGCGGCCCAAACTCCAGGCTATAGCGCACCACAAAGTAGTTGTTCCAGACATAGAGCTGGTTGTCGCGAGGGTTATAGTCGACAGAGGAGACGAACTGGTAGGGGTTGGGAAAGGCCAGGCTCACGGGCTCCTCACGGTTGGCGTTGGTATTGAAGGCATAGTCCACGCGGTTGCCGGCCGCCTCGCTGTCGTCATCCACATACACCGAGCGCAGCACGTACAGGACGCCGCACACCATGAAGGCGTTGGACGCCGAGCGCTTGTCGTAGCCGGTCTCCCACGTGCCCTCGAAGCGTAGCGTGTAGGGGTTGAGCTGGCTCACCACCAGCCGCCCGTTGTTGCCCTCGGTGGCGTAGATGACCCACAGCCCGTTCTCGTCCACTGCCAGGTCGATGTCGGTCTTGCCCCCAGCGGTAGGGCGAGGTGTCGTGGTAATTGGCCGTGTTGATGACCGTCTCACCGCTCTTGATGCGCGTGCGCAGGTCGTGACGGACAATGTTGCGCGTCCGCTCCTTGTTGTAGAAGACGGCGCCGTCGTAGACCACGAAGCCCGTGCCGTCCCACGCGGTTGGGCAGGCGATAGGTGGTGGTGTGGCGCGCTGCCACGTAGTCCTCCCCACGAGGCGTACTCGGTCAGTGTGTCCGTGCGGTAGGGGATCCACGGCATGACGAGATGCGGTCACCCGCCTGCAGTGGGTCCTTGCACCATGCACCAGACTGGTGCTCCGACTCATGGGTTGAGGTGGGCTCCAGCACCTTCTGCAGGGTCCCTGGGCACACGAAGACTGGGTCGGGCGGGGAGGTGCAGGGAGGACACAGGGAGAGGAGGAGCGGGGTGGCGGGGGACGGGGGTGGCGAGGAGGAAGAAAGAGAGGCGAGTTGGTCACGTGGCCAGCGGGGGAACCAGGCTGTCCCCTCCTGCTGCTGCAGTCACGGTTGCTTGGTAGGGCTGGTGATGGGAAGGGGTTTCTGGGCTGGGACCCCTGCCCCGCCCAGCTGCCCCTCTCCCTGGAGATGTCAACCCTGGAGGCCATTAAGAGCAGGGTTAGTGGTAGGGGGGAGGGAGGGAGGTGCCCCTCTTTCATTCCCTGGCTGCTAGAGACCCCACAGGCTGGGGATAAGGGGTTTGGCAAGAACCATCCCATAGTCAGTCTCGTGTGCCTTTAGTGGGGGATGGAGAGATTTTCTCATTGCAGCCACTGGTGGCTTTCAGGTTCCAGGGACTTAGGGCCCTGTCCCTTTGCCATCATTTGTGCCCCTATGGAAGAGCTAGGGTCAAGGGTCCCTTCTTTCACCAACCACACAAGGACACAGATATGTTTTTAAAAAAACTCCATTTTCTTCCTCCTGCAAAACTGCAAGGCAGAGTGATGTTTCCATACCCACTGTGGGTGGGTGTCAGGAGCGCACTCCTATTCCAGGGTGAGAGAGGCACCCAAGGTTCCTGACGCAGCCTGTGACAACCCCCCACCCAGCACCCAGGAAATCAGGAGCTGAGGAAGGGTTTTCAGAAAAGTCCAGCCCCCTCCTGAGGAGTGCCTAGCCCCTGCCCCCCAGCCGGCAGGGTCTCATGGGGTTTATTGAGCAGCAGACACTGATACTGGTGCACAGGGGTGGTGGGGCGAGGGCAGAGAGGGAGGGGACTCCGGGGAGAGTTGGGTAGGGGGGGAGGAGAGCTGTGTGGAGGGAAGAGAGACAAGTGGTGGTGTGGGGGCACTCGGCGAGGTCCTGGCTCCAAGGGAGGCATGCCGCAGAGCACCTGGGAAGAAAGAGTTAGTGCTGGCAAGGAGAGAGGGGGTGAGCAGAGAATTCACTCCAAGGCCCAGGCCCGACTGAGGGTCCCTTGGGGGGCAGTCCCAGGTCCAGCTCAGAGGGGGCCAGGGAGGGAACCAGGTGCTAGGATAAAGACCCAGCCCGCCCCCGACAGGCCCCCCACCTCCCCTTCCCCGACCCGATTTACCTGCAACCATCCCCGGCTCGGGAGGAGGGACCAAGGCAGCGCTGATGTCAGAAAGGTGGGGGCCCCGCCCCACCCCCCCCATTCCCTGAAAAGGAGGAAAACCTCAACTGCATCTCGTTGGCCACCAACGGCCTGCCCACCCTTGCCCAGTCACGACCCAGCGCCACCGACTCCTGGACTCCCCTTACTGACCCGGTGGGAGTCTGGGCTTGCACAAACAGTGTGGCCGGGCTCCCCTCCTCCTCCTCCCATAGTGGCAAGGCCTCTCCAACCAGGATGGCTGGGGGCCTCCCTCTCAGAGCCCAACTAGCAGAACCCGAGGACCGGCCAGGGTGAGAGTTTGTAGTGAATTCTCTGCTCCTGCTTGGCCTGTCACCAAAGCAGCCGGCCCGAGGGGACAAGAGAGGGCTGGGACTTGGTGCTGGCTTGGGAGGGGCATGGCCCCAGTGGCTAGAGGGGCTTGGCCAGGAACCATTCCTCATTCCCCCAATTCCAGCCCCATTCTTCAGCAGGCTTAGGTGAGTGGCTGGGGATTCCAGCCCGCCCTCCACAGTATCAGGGACTTTCTGATCCAGGGGTCTTGGGTCACAAAGCAGCCAGGGGCATGCCCTGCTTTAGGAGGGGAGGGAAGCCTGGGGCTCCAGTGCTGTGTTCCCAGTGCCCTGAGGGGTTAGCCTGCATCTTCTGTCCAGCCCACTGGCCTCTGCCCTTTTCTCCTGTGCCTGGGTCTTCCCTCTCCCCAAGCCAGGGCCCCCAGCCAGCTTTGTGACACCTGACAGATGTGTTTGTGTGTGTGGGGGGGTGGGGGGTGGGCAGTGGGAGGTCTCAGAGCCCGGCTTGGTGGGCAGGGCATGGAGAAGGAAAACGTGGTTAGAGGTTATCCTGGGGGAAGGGGGAGAAGATGAGGAAGGGCCTGCTCGGGGCTTTTGCCAGCAAGGACCCTGCCCCAGCGCCAAGCTCCCAAAGCCTTCTCTGCCCTCCAGCCTCCTCCCACCCATCCCTTGAAGAGAAAAGATCCCAGGCTGCGTATCCGACCACCACCGGGCCTGTAAGAAGAGTGTCTGGTGCTGGGCGGAGAGACTCCAGGAAAGAGAGAGGGAGAGAGTGGTGGGGTGCAGTGAGGGGCAGAGCGGTGGGCTGGTGGCCCTGGCCTCTATGAGATGGAGGGAGGGACAATGGGGAGGGGAGCAGCTCGGAGGGACCCCGCCCTGCCTCCCTCAAAGGGGACGCTCCACTGACCACCGTAATTTCAAGGCCAACATGATCCCGAAAGGGCCTCTCTCCCATCCCTGCCTCGGCGCTGTCCATTTCCCATGACTTCCAGGGGAGGCAGCGGCCCTCCGCGACAGCCAAGCCCAGCCCAGCCGCCCTCCCTACCTGCCGTGGAAATTACGGTGCTCACAGAAGCCCCCAGACCCAGCCTGTGCCTCCCCCGCCCCCCTCTCTCTGGTCCTCTAACCACAACAGCCCAGAAGAAACCCTGACTGCAGCTTCGCAAGTATTTCAGAACCAAAGAAAAAAAAAACAAACGTTCCCCCGCCCCTCGCTCCCCCAACCGTGAGGCCCACCCCCGCCCCCTCAGCCCCCCAGTGATCTGGCAGGTATCCTCCCCGGGCTGGGGGCAACTCACACCCCCTCTCCCCAGGGGCTGCCCCCCACCACCCCCCGCTGGTGGAGGATGGGGTGGGGGGTGGGGAAAACTGGTGCTCCGTGCTCCGAAACAGCTCTGGGCCTTGGAAACGCCAAACCAGAAGGAACTTAAACCACCAGGAGCCAGAGAGAGAGAGAGACAGAGAGACAGAGAAAGAGAGAGAGGAGGAGGAGAAGGAGGTAATCTGCTCCCCAAAAGAAAAACAAAGGTGCCCCTCCCTCCCGCCTCCCCTGAACCAGACACAAAAGTTGGGGCAGGAAGCAAAGAGAAGACGGCTCCCCGGTGCCCTCCGCCCCAAGTCAGGAGCCAGGGAAGAGGGTCCCTCCCTCCCCACCCACCCTGGATGCTTATAGACTTCTCCTGAAGGAGGCAAAAGAAGTATGAGAGAAGGTCAGGTTCCCCCCCAACCCCTGCAAGGGCCAGGGACTAGAAAGGAGGGACAGGGAGAGAGAGAGAGTGAGAGGAGAGAGAGAGAGACAGAGGCAGAGAGCAGAAGGTCCTGCCCGAGCTCAGAGAAGCTCCCTTGGGTGTCTGGAGGGTGGAGTTGCCTGGTCGCACCAGGGCTGGCCCCACGGGGGGGGACACCGGGGTGGGGCGGGGAGCGACTGGACCAAGTTGGGGGTGGGGGTAGAAGAAGGGGCCGGAGGGGAGGGCAGGTCACATAAGTGTGGCACAGGTAAAACAAAGTCTGAGTTAGGGGTTAGCATTGGTAACAGTGCGTTTACCTTTCTGCTCCACTTCTACTTTAAGCATCGGAAGAGAGAGAGAAAACAAATTGAAAAAAAAATGTGCAAGAAAAAAAGAGAAAAAAAAGATTAAATTGCTTTCGTTTCTTTTCTGGCAACACGCCCCCTTTTCCTTTCTTTTCCTCACTCCTGGTTCCCCAACCCCGAAGGTAGCGTCAGCCCCCGCCCCCACGTCCTTTCCTCCTAGGGAGGATGTCGGGGAGACAGTCACAGGGAGGAGGGAGACACACGGGAGGACAGAGACTGAGAGAGACACGGGTCGGGGTGGGGAGAGGGGGTATACAGGTAGGCAGAGGGACAGGGCCCTCAGCCCGGAGGGGGCACCCTCAGTGCAGCAAGGCTGGGGAGGGTGAGCCCCAGCCGGGAGGCAGCTCCGCTCCGGGGGGCACCAGGAAGGGATGGTGGGGGGTGGAGGAACCCCTTGGTCCCCTCCAGCCCTGCCTGCTGCCCTCGTGCTAGAACCGGGGGCCCAGGAGGGGATTCAGTGCCTCCCTCAGGCTGGGAGCACCACAGAGAAAACACGCAGAACGCCCTCCCCTTCTGTGCTGGCCTTAAAAGAGTCCAGCTGCATTTCCCCAAACCCTCGGAACCCACCTCCCCCTCCACCCGGAAGCCAACACAGAGAGAGGGTGGCGTCGGACACAGAATGATGGAGAGGCAGACAGGCGGAGCCCGGGGCCTCCAAGAGCTCCGCAGGGGAGACGAGGCAGAGAGGGAAGAGGCTGGGCTGGGGGCGACATCACAGATGGGGCAGGACAGCAGGAGGGGCACAGACACGCTCCCCCGCTCCCGGGGGCAAGCCCGAGGCTCAGTCTCTCTGCCCAGCTGCCCCCTGGGGGCCCAGGAGCTGGGAGCTCCCCAGCCTGCGGCTGGGATGGGCAGGCGGGCAGCACCTGGGGAGGAAGGGGGCACGGGTTAGACTGTGCTCAGCTGCAAGGCAAATCCAGCATTAGTCGGGCCTGTCGGTACGTGTGCCAGGGGAGGGGGCGCCCCACACACCCACTGCTCCCTTCCCACGGTAGCCCCGCAACCCACCCTCGACCAGCACTGGGGTCACCCCAGTCCCTGAAGCCCATAGCAAGTAGGGCTGCCCAGGCTGTGCCCCCTCCAGGGTCTGGGCCCCCCCGGCCCCTTAGGAACCTCTGACCCGGGCCTCGCTCTCCTGCCACCTGTCTGTCGGGAGGGGCAGTGTCTGACTCCCTTCCCAGCGCCTCTCCCAGAGCCTGGTACACAGGAGGTGCTCAGAGAAAGAAAGGTCTGGGGCTAAGTGAATGCCAGGCCTCCCTGTTCGGTGGCCAGGCTTCCATCACCCTTGGAATGCCAGCCCTCTTCTGGGACCAGGAGTTAGCCCAGCCCCCCAGATATATCCTCCATGTGAGTGAGTGTGACAGTGTGTCCGTGCACACCCAAGCGCGTGTGCCGCTGCCTCTCCCAGGGCTCAAGGTAGCTCTCTCCCATCAGACTGGGGGCTGCCCATTCCCTGAGCCCTCCTGGTCTCCGTGGGTCATGCCCTCCTGCCCACACTCAGAGGTTCAGCTCTAGGAAGTCTCTACATCTCTTCCTTGCTTCTTTACCTGCACAGTATCCACTCATTTGTTTGTTTTCCCACTTGCTTTTGGACGCCACTTAGACCAGATTTTTTCCCCCTCTGCCTTTTATCGTCCTGGTCTCAGGAGAAACTGGGTTTGTCATCTGGTGTTAGTTTTATTTTTGATTATCAACAGCAATAATAATCGGTAAAAGTCATGGTGAGTGGTCAGAAGAAAAGCAACGACTACTAACTGCTCAGCGCTTATTAGGCACCAGGAACCGAGCTAAGCACCCCTCTGGCAGCGTTTCGAGAATCCTGTCTATAAATGAAGAAACAGGTTCCATGAAGTGAAGCAATACGACTGGCAGAATGGGAGCAGTTTCCTTCACATCTCCCGCTGAGGGTGCACACAGAGCTTTTACCCACGTTCTCCGGAGTCCTGGCAGCACCTCAGAGGTATCTGATCCCCTCCCAGCATCACAGAGGAAGGTGTAGGCTCAGCTGGATTGAAAGGACACCCAAACCATTACTGAGCACATCCTGAACCAGGCTTGGGTCTGGGCGCTGGGGAGGGCATTGAAGATGAGGTCTCTGCCCTGTGGGCGGAGTTTACATCCAGCACTTTGCCACCACGAGCGGGCTCTGTGGCAGGCCCTGGGCTGAGTGCCTTGCACACAAGACCTCCCGGACTCTTGCCTCCTTCTGCAGCAGCCCAGAGATATTTAAGTCATTTGCTCCAGTTTCCGAGCCAGAAAACCCAAGGGCCGGGGCTGAACCTCGAACCCAGTCTAGATTTCCCCACTGTGCTGTGCTCCCCAACTCCTGTCCCCCTTCCCCTGCTGCCCCAGCCCACAGGGGGTGGGCAGTGTCCCCAGTGCTGTGGGGAGGCTCCAAGGATCAGACGGGCGTCCCCCTCAGGCGGTGACTGGAGGCCTCGGCCGCTGAAAGGAAAGGGCAAGGAGTAAAAGAAGAAAGCTATGGAAGCACATGAGGCTCCTATCTCCCCCAGCACGTCTGCGGTCACCTGCGAGGAGAAATCAAAGGTTGGGGGTTGGGGGAAGGCTGGCGTGGGAGGGGAGAGGAGGGAGAGTCACAGGGCCTCCTGCTCCCCCGCCCCTGCCCGCTACACTCAAGACACCCTCGTGGCCCTGCCTCCTCCCCCCTCTGCCCAGAGGGCCCTACCTCCAAGTTGGCTATGTGAAGCTGGGGTGGAGAGGAGGGAATGGATGATGGGGAAGGGTGGGGAAGCATGAGGGCTGGAAAGAAGGGCCATGTTAAGGGTAGGGTGCTGAGGAGGAGAGACCCTGTCCATAGTTTGCTTCTTTTGGTCGAGTGCAAGAATGGCAGGCCCCTGGATCCCCAGATCACCTTCCTCAGGATGCCTGGGTGCCACCTCAGTCCAACATGGCAGCACTTCCTGTGCAGACAGGAAGTACTAGTATGCTAATAGGCAAACCAACCAGGAGTTAGGAATCTGTGGAAGCTGCACCTAGCCCTTCACGTGAGATCTGCTGCCAGGCCTCAGAGGGTGGCCTGCTTCTCTATGGGTATGATGTTCAGCTTCCAGGATTGGGAAGAGGCAGGAGTGGGGGCCTATGAGGAGTGAGAAGGATAAGAGAAAGGAGACGGAGCTGAGAGGAAGTGGGGTTAGAGGGAAGAGCATGTGTGTAAGAGGTGTTCAGGAAGGGAAGGGACGCGTGGGAAGAGGAATTAGATGGCAAGGTCTGGGGAGAGGAGAGATAATAAGTGTGCCAAGTGGAGTACTTGGGTGTGGCCTTGAAGTGTATAAATAAGCCAAGGGCAGGTGAAGAAGCAGGGTGAGCAGGCCAGAGTAACAAGAGCTGAAGGTGCCCAGTGGATGGGGGCAGAGTCCAGGGTGGGGGTGGGGCAGCGGACAAGGGCGTCAGAGCGAAGAGACTCTGAGGGGAGCGGGTCCAGCCATCCCTGTGTTCCTGGCCCAGCTGGGCCTTGTGTGTGTGTGTGTGTGTGTGTGTGTGTGTGTGTGTGTTCAAGGTGTCTCCTCCTCACTTGCTTCTGGGAGGGGTAAGGGCCCGTGTCGCGTGAGGAACAAGATGACTCACTGTAGGGGGACACAGTCGTACTGCACCTCCAGGTACTTGTAGGTCCCAGGGCAGGGGTCCGGAAAGGCGTCGGAGCCGGCGACCACCACACACTGGGTGCGGTTGTTACACCTGTGGAGGAGAGATGGGGGGCTGGGAAAAGACGAGCCTGGAACTGGGCGGGGAGGCCCAGGCTCGGGAGCGGAGGGGACATCTCCACTCCGGGAGGGAACCATGGCGACCATGCCAGGGGCCGTATGTGGGTGCTGTTTTCTGCTTCCTGTCTGCTCTCTCCTTCCAGATAGGAGTTCTCGATTCTCAGGCCTGGCACAGCAGGAGGCTCAGGGCTATGCCAGAAGGGTCACTCCATAAACTGTTTTTCCAGTCGCCCGTCATCACTTTCATCCTGAGTATCACTTGTGCCATTTTGTCTTTTTTCCCCCATAAATTGACCATAAAACCTGTCCTTTGTTCAATAAGATGTGAAGCCATACATATAAGGTGGTATCTTTGTGAACACTGATGAAATGCTCAGTGTTTGCCACCTCATACCACGTCTTGACACGTCCCACCTTTTGGACAGAGCTGCTGTGAGGCTCTGCAGCCAGAGAGGGGCACAGTCATCCCTTCATGCTGAAACCATCCTCGGTTCCCCATGCAGAACACCCCCAAGTCCCTGTCAACTTCTCAGGAGTCTGGCTACTGTGTAATGGGAAGTCTACTTAGCGACAACAAAAAGATGTTTCTTCTCTGCTGTCTGTACCCATGGTCAAGGTCTCTATTTCCTGGAGCAGGCTGAGTCTTGGCTGGGCAGGACAGCACCTTGACTGTGGGTGTGTAAGAGGTGGTTTGGTGGGGCGGGGGCTTCCTGACAGGTATGAGGCAGAGGGGGGGCTCCTGTGTCTTCACTTCAATCCTGCTCTTAACCAATGAGTGCTTAACTCATGAGCATCTGCTCATACCCACACTCCTCAACTCCCTTTGCAAAAGTATAACACTGATGGGAGGTAGGAGGGAGGTTCAAGAGGGAGAGGACATATGTGTACATGTGGCTGATGCATGTTGATGTATGGCAGAAACCAACACAGTGTTGTAAAGCAATTATCCTTCAATTAAAAATAAATAAATAAATATATATATATATATAAAAACACTGAGCTCAGATGGTTAAAGAGACTTCATTACCTATGACCCAAAGAACTAGTTCTATTCCCCAAAGAACTGAAAGCAGGTGCGTTCATCTCCTGCAACACTGAAGGTGTATTTGTGTCCAACTGCTTGTGTATGAATGTTCACAGCAGCATCATTCACACAATCACCAAACGGTAGAGACAATCCACTGGTGAATGAGTGGATAAATGGAACACAGCTTACCCACAGAGTGGAGCATTATTCAGTCATAAAAAGGAAGGAAGCGCTAATACTACACCATGCATGAGCCCTGAAAGCATCAGGCTCAGTGAGAGAAGCCAGCCCCAGAGGCCACGTGTTTCACAGTTCTGTTTATATGAAATGTCCAAAACAGGCAAATCCAGAGACAGAAAGCAGATTAGTGGTTGCCAGGGACTCAGAGAGGGGTGGGGAGTGACTGCTCAGGGTGACGGAGTTTCCTTTTGAGGTGATGAAAATGTTCTGGAACTTGACAGAGATTGCACAATATCGTGAATGCAATTAACGCCGCTGAACTGTTCACTTTAAAATGGTGAATCTTTTGTTATGTGGATTTCGCCTCTATGAAAACAAAAAGAAAAACACAGAAATGGTGGCCTTCCTGGAAAAACTGCATGTCCAGCCTCCCCTCCTGGGACGTGCCTGTGACTTGAGTTCTAACCCAGGAGGTGAGAGTGGATATGATGTAGCCTTTAAGGGAGTGGCCCCAGGGTGGAAGTGGGGGCGGGGTTTCAGTACTAAGATAGAGGCAGGTGCTGAGGGTTTTTCAATTCTGATCCTGTTTGTGAGCTAAGTCGCTTTAGTCGTGTTCGACTCTTTACAATCCTATGGACTGTAACCCGGCAGGCTCCCCTGTCCATGGGACTCTCCAGGCAAGAATACTGGAGTGGGTGGCCATGCCCTCCTCCAGGGGATTTTCCCAACCCAGGGATAGAACCTGCATCTCTTATATCTCCTGCATCGGCAGGCAGGTGCATTACCACTAGCCTCACCTGGGAAGCCGATCCTGTTTAGGTCACTGTACTGACTCTGGGGTGTCTCTGTCAGAGTCACAGAGCTGGACCCTGAACTAACGTAGCGTCTCCACATGCAAAGACAGCGGGGGCAGCAGCCTCATCACGTTCACTCAGCTCCAGTGACTGCACTACTCTGTCTCCCACCCCTCTGCCCCAGAACTGAGACCCCATGAGCGTCGGAAACTAGGCGAGTTTCTGCGCAAGCAACTTGGGGAGATGGCGAAAAACACCACAGACCCTGAGGCTGGTCTGAGTGAAGTGGGCAGGGAGGATCTGGAGAGGCAGTGGGTAGGAGAAAAGGGGGGCTGGACTGGGATAGTCCATGCAGGGGTGTTGGAAGATGGAAATTAGGGAAGAGGGAGATTGCTGCAAGGGAATAATTTTTTGTTTTTGTTTTTGCCACACCTCACAGCACGTGGACCTTATTTCTCTGTGCTAAGTTGCTTTGGTTGTGTCTTACTCTATGTGACCCTATGCACTATAGCCCACCAGGCTCCTCTGTCCATGAGGATTCTCCAGGCAAGAATACTGGAGTGGGTTGCCATTCCCCTCTCCAGGATCTTCCCAACCCAGAGATTGAACCCAGGTCTCCTGCATTGCAGGCAGATTCCTTACCGTCTGAGCTACCAGGGAAGTCCCCAAAGAATACTGGAGTGAGTTGCCGTGCCCTCCTCCAGGTGATCTTCCCAACCCAGGGATCAAACTCATGTCTCTTATGTCTCCTGCACTGGCTGGTGGGTTCTTTACCACTAGCACCACCTGGGAAGCCTCTGACCAGGGATCAAACCCATGCCCCCTGCAGTGGAAGCTCAGAGCCTTAACCACTGGACCACCAGGAAGTCCTGAGAGTAGATGTTTGAGAAAGAAATGGTGGAAGGGAGAGGATGACGTGGTTCCAGCCCGGCCCACCCACCTGAGCCACTTGACATGCCCACTCCCTGCCCCAAGCTCTCAGAAGGCTTCTGGTGACTCCATCCCGTGAGGCATTCTAGGATCCCCGAGGGGCGGTGGAGCTGGCCCCAGGCCTCCTTTGCTTTTCTAGTTTTCTGCTCAGGGTCCTGGAGTGAACTCTGCTCTCTCTCAGGCATTTGGCAAAAATTCAGTGAGCGCCTGTGGTGTAGCTGGCTGCGGACATGGTGGAGACAGACAGCACTCCTTTCCCCTGTGGGGCTGACAGCCCAGGGAGGGAAGACGTAAAAGAGACATGATAAAGAGGCAAGACAGCCAATGAACTGTGGGCAGAAGTCAGGACTAGGAGAGAGAGAGACAGAGAAGGGGCTGGGAAGTGGGGCGGGCGCACTGTGATTTTAGAGTGTGGTCAGGTAGACTTCATTAAGAGGCTAGTCAGACAAAAAAAAAAAAAAAAATCCCTGAATGGGGGACTTCTCTGGCGGTCCAGTGGTTAAGACTCTGTGCTTTTAATGCAGTTGGGGGGTCGGGTCGTGGGTTCAATTCCTGTTCAAGGAAATTAAGATCCCATGTGATAGTAGCAGGGTGCAGCAAAAAAACATAACTCAAATGAAAGAACCTGAGTAAGGGGAGGGAGGAGTCACGCGGGTTTTGGGGAAGAGGATTCCAGACAGGGGGAACAGCCAGCACAAAGGTCCTGAGGGAGCCCCTAGCAGAAGACAGGTGATGAGTCTAAGGAGTGGTCAGGTAACTGAAACCCAGTGAGGAGGAGCATGGAGGTGAGGACTAGAGAGGACACTACAGATTGTCCAGGGCCTTGTGGACCTGAGCAGGACTTAGGCTTTTGCTCTGAGTGAGGTGGGTACCAAGGAGGGATCTGATAGGAGGCGGGCAGAACCTGACTCAAGTGCTCACAAGCGCTCTCTGGCTGCTATGGCGGGAACAGACTATAGCAGGCAGGCAAGAGAAGGCAAGGAGAGGGGCAGAGGATGCTGTAGCAGCTGCAGGGGCTTTGGCATGGAAGCAGCTATCAATCTGGATTAAAAAATTATCACTTTTTTTTTAATTTGGCTGCACTGGGTCTTCATTGCTGTGTGCTAGCTTTTTCTAGTTCCGGCGATGGCTGCTACTCTCTAGCTGTTGGGCTCGGGCTTCTCATTGCGGTGGCTTCTCTTGTTTCCAGAGCAGTCTCTAGGCACACGGGCTTCAGCAGTTGCGGCACACAGCATTAGCTGCCCTGTGGCATGTGGGATCTTCCTGGACCAGGAATCAAACCCGTGTCCCCTACATTGGCAGGCGGACTCTTAACCACTGGACTAGCAGGGAAGTACTAAATCTGGGTAAAATCTGAAGGAAGAGCTGACTAGCTCTAGGTGGTCTGGCTTGAGTGTGTAGCTTTGTACACCTCCCACCCCCACTCAAACACACACTTACAGAAAGGAACAGTCTTCACAGTCACTCACTCCTCACATTCTCACACACCCCTCTCTGACACAAGCACATAACCTTCTGCCGTCCATGTTCAGGTGTCACCTCCTCAGGGAAGCCCTCTGGGCTGTCTCTCAGCTCCTCTGACACCATCCCCTGTCCTGCCAGGGCTCTTACCCTGCAAGCCCCTGCTAATCTTGGGATGAGCGTCTGGAGGCAATGGGCTTTTGGCGAAGGGTATGGCTCGGGGAGGTGACAGGCTGGCGGGGGGTGGGCTGGGTCTTACAGGTTGTTTGCATGGCACCCGGCCCCTAGTAGCTGCTTAGGAAATATGTGTCGAATGCCCACAAGGAACCACAAGGAAGGGTGAAGGGGAACAGGTGCGCTGGCCGTGGGGCACGCAGAGGACAGGCACCTTATTTGGGGCCCCTCGGGACTGCTGCCACCCCTTCCTCCTGGAGCCCCTCACCTCTGGGACATGATTTTGAAGGCGTCCGGCAGGTAGCACTGCACGTTCTCCATCTGGAAAGGGTCGGCGTCGCAGATCTTGTCATCTGTACGCCCATAGTTGGCATTCTCCACCATGATGACGTCACTGCCCGGGCACCGCAGCTCGATGGGGTAGCCTTCACATGCCAGCTCCCGGCGCATCAGCCCAAATGGGAGCCCAGCCCGGCTCAGGCCTGCAGGGGAGAAGGAGGAGGGAGTTGGTCACCACCAGGCCCAGGAGGGGTGGGACGGAACCCCACTGAAGAGGCTCCACCTCCAGCTTGACTGTATCGGCCTGCAGGCTGTATGAACCTCAGTTTACTCATCTGTGAAATGGGCTTCTTGGTGCGCCCACTTGTGTAGTAAGGCCATTAGCCTGGCCCAAGAACAGTCTGGATCCTGGGGGTGCCCTGTGAGCCCTTGTAGTGTCCTTTGTGAGAAGAGTGTCTTTACTTGGGTGCCTGGAGCCATGCCAGGGTAGCCTGTGTGAACTGTTAATGGGTTAAATCAGGTCTTCCCCCTCCACCAGTTCATATGTTGAAATCAAGCCCTAACCTCCAGTATCTTAGAACAGCAGTCCCCAACCTTTTTGGTACCAGGGACTGGTGTCATGGAAGACAATTTTTTTCCATGGACAGGAGTATGGGGATGATTGATTCGGGATGTTTCTCATAAGCAGCGTTCAATCTAGACCCCTTGAATGCACAGTTCACAGTAGGGTTCACGCTTCTATGAGAATATTAATGCCACCGCTGATCTGACAGGAGGCGGAGCTCAGGTGGTAATGCAAATGATGGGAAGCAGCTGTAAATACAGATAAAGCTTTACTTGCTGGCCCGCCACTCACCTCCTGCTCTGCAGCCTGATTCCGAATAGACCATGGACCACTACTGGTCTGCGGCCCAGGAGCTAGGGACCCCTGCCTTAGAATACAAGCAAATTTAGAGATAGCATCTTTACAGAGGTATTCAAGTTCAAATGAGGCCACTAAGGTGGGCCCTAATCCAATATGAGTGCCGAAGAACTGAAGCTTTCAAACTGGTATTGGAGAAGACTCTTGCGAGTTCCCTGGACAGCAAAGAGATCAAACCAGTCAGTCCTAAAGGAAATCAACCCTGAATGCTCATTGGAAGGACTGATGCTGAAGCTGCAGCTCCAATACTTTGGCCACCTGATGCGAAGGACTGACTCACTGGAAAAGACCCTGACGCTGGGAAAGATTGAAGGCAGGAGGAGAAGGGGTTGACAGAGGATGCCATGGTTGGACGGCATCACCAACTCGATGGACATGAGTTTGAGCAAGCTCCGGGAGATGGTCAAGGACAGGGAAGCTTGGTGTGCTTCAATCCATAGGGTTGCAAACAGTCAGATGTGACTCAACAAGTGAACAACAACAAATCCAATATGAATGGTGTTCTTGTAAAAAGAGGAAATTTGGACCCAGAGGCACACAAAGAAGGAAGATGACGCGGAGATGCAGGGAGGAAGATGATGACCATCTATGAGCCAAGGAGAAGGGCCTGGAATAGACCCTTCTCAGGTGGCCTTCAGAAGGAACCAATCTTGCCGACACCTTGATCTTGGACATCTGGCCTCTAGAACTGGGAGAGAATACCTTTCTGTTGCTTAAGCCCCTCAGTCTGTGGCACTTGGTCACGACGGTCCTAGCAAAGTATTAATAGTTCACTAACAATGAGGTTTCAGGTAGGCGTTTTGGGTCATGTATTAGTTGACCTCTAGAGGGGCTGGAGATTGAGGCCAGCCATGTCTATGTGACTGAGCCTCAGTAAAGACTCTGGACACCAAGGCTCAGAAGAGCTTCACCAGTTAGCAGTATAACATGCATGGTGTGGCTCTTCATTGCCTAGAGAGTTCCCGCTGTCTGCGACTGCACTGGGAGGGAACCCCCAAAAGCCACCATGCACAGAACCTTCCCGATGTTGCCCCATGCCCCTTTTCTCCTGGCTGATTTTCATCTGTGTCAGTTCACTGTAGTCAACGATGTTGTTTAGCCACTACATCATGTCTGAATCTTTGTGACCCCATGGACTGTAGCCTGCCAAACTCCTCTGTTTGTGGGGTTTCCCAGGCAAGAGTCCTGGAGTGGGCTGCCATTTCCTTCTGCAGGGGATCTTCCCAATCAAGGAATCGAACCTGGGTCTCTTGCATTGGCAGGAGGAATCTTTACCATCTGAGCCACCAGTAATCAACTATAACCGCAAGGGACGGTCTTCCCTTGTGGCTCAGTGGCAAAGTCTGGCGGGCTACAGTCCATGGGGTCCCCAAAAGCCAGACACAACTGAGCGAGTAAACAACAATAATGGTGTTTGTGAATTTCATGAATCCTTCAGGCAAATCATCAAAGCTGAGAGTGGCCTGGGGCACTTCTCTAACTTTGCACCACCGCCAGGCACAGAGCAGGGAGGGTGTAGAAGGGAATGTCCTCACATTCTGGAAGAAACCACAGAGCCTGGCTTTGCTACTTCCCAGCTGACAGGCCAGGTGGGTCCTTTGGGCCAAGATTTCTCCCAGTGTGGCCCTGGGCATATCCGCATTGTGTTCACAGTGCAGATTCTGAGTGCCCCCAGACCCAGGCCTGCTGATCCTGAATCTCGGGGTGAAGCCAGGAACCCCTGAATGGGTACACCCCACCCCGTGATTCTCATGCACACTCTCATCTGGACAGCTGCTGCTGGCACCGCACCAGGCCTCAATTTCCGGATCTGTAAAATGGGCAAACCACAGCCCAGGGCTGTACTGGGAGGCTTCTGTGCTAGAAGATGTTCTGGAAGGAGGTGCTGTGGACAGCGAGGGCATCCCAGGGAGAGGGCCCCTGGCTTTCACTTGGGAAACTTCCTAGGGTTGCCATGACAATGGAAGAACTTGCCATGGGCCTGCCTGGCTCTTAGAGGGGTTACACTGTCACATGTCAGCTCCCTTCCTGTGCCTTTCAGGGACTGCAAGCTGGGACTCAGGAGCCCGGGAGTTAGGGTTTAAATCCCAGCGCAGCCACTCCCTGGCTGGTGGCTTGATGTAGTCACTGACCACCCCTGTGCCCCTACTTCCTTCTCTAGGGAGCCGACAACACCTACCTCATGGGCCTCTGCACCTACCTCACGGTGCAGTAGAACTGGTCTGCGGTGAGCAGACAGGCCCCTGATTACTACTGTCAGGAGGACGATGAAGGCAGCTCGTCTCTGTGGGACAGAGCAGGCTCAGCACCATCCACGCCTGCTGGGGCAGCCACCTTTTTGCACACTGGTCCCAGCCAGGCCTGTGCCAGGGGTCCGAGGAAAGCAGGGATGCACAGAGGGGTCCCAAGTCGCCAATGTGCTGTCACTGACTGACAGCAAGTCCCAGTGCACACTGGCAGCAGAGACAGATGGGCCCCCTGTGTTGCGATCTAGTCCCTCTGATGCCAGCTGGGGGCCCAATGGGGTTGGCAGTCAGGCCCTTGGGGTTTTTGGGGTGAGTTGAGTCCCACTTGGGGAAAAGTTTTACATGTGTTCCTCCAGCGCCATCTGCTCCACGTCTAATTTTAGTCCTTCCTGGGTCTGGGAAGGAGGCTGGGGGTGGAGAGCTGGCTCAGATGGGTCTGGGGGTGGAAGCAGCCCCCGCCCGGCCCCACTGGGGCTGTGGAGCAGGACCTGGATGGGCAGAGAACGCAGGTGCTGCGGGAGCGGAGGGTGCCAGCTGGCCGGAGCAGTGCCAAGGCCTGGTGGCACGGCTGAATGACGGCCCCTCCACCTTTGAGGCTCTCTGTGGAAGGGAGCACTGGGGAGCAGGGCCTACCACCAGCGGCCTCCAGACAGGGCTGGAAAGGGCGGGGCAGGGTGCACCCCCAGGGCAAGAGTGAGGCTGGCGGGCCTCCTCTCTCTGCCTCTCATCCCGCGCTGCCCTTGCCCCTGTCTGGGCCCACCATGGGGACAGTAATTGAGTAATCGGGCGAGGGTGGGCGGGCAGGCTCCGGGCACTAATTGTGGCGTGTGCAGGATCCCGGGGCCGGCATCGGGCCGAGCCGGATAATTAGTTGTTTTTAAATAAACGTCAGCAGGCATGCTTTAATTAAGCCTTCTTCCCAGTGAGAGCCTCGGAGATGTAATCACAGAGACACACACACACAGGAGATGAAGAGCCTCACCAGGAAGGCCTGTCCCGGTCCTGGAGGCCACAGCCCAAATCCCAGGCCCTAGAACCCCTGGTGGGATGAGCCCTGGAGCTCTGGGCTGGGGGTGAGGGGCTGATTCAGGCACCCCTTGAATCAAGGTGTGTGACCACCAAGTATTTCTCTGCTCTGGGTCTGCCAGAGTGAGGCTGGGTGAGGGGCTGATTCTCAACAAGGGATCAGGAGGTTGTGGTGGTTGACTCTTTGCGACCCTCCGGACCGTAGCCTAGCAGGCTCCCTTGTCTATGGGATTCTCCAGGCAAAAGTGGGTTCCCATGCCCTCCTTCAGGGGAATCTTCGCAACCTGGGGATTGAACCCAGGTCTCCTGCATTGGCAGGCAGGTTCTTCACCGCTGAGCTACCAGGGGAGCCCTGGTCGGGGGTATTTTGGGGTTTCATCCCCCTCCCCTGCCTCAGCTCCCTCAACACCTACCTTGAGTGGCTGAGGTGACGAGGATGGCTGTGACGCAGAGACTCCAGAGCGCGGCAGCCAGGCGGGCCATGGTGGCGGCCAGGGGTGCGTTCTCAGTTCAGTGGGCTGTGCAGGGGGCCTCGCCCGCATCACCAGGTGGGCACCACGGCCTGGTCCACCAGCCTGTGGAGGACAGGGAGGGTGAGGTGGGGGTCAGGGGCGGGCCGAGGAGGAGGGCAGGTCTCCTCTCTTTCTGCAGGTGCCCGAGGGCCTCTAGCCTGTTGCCCTGAGATGGGTGGACCAAGCTGGCCATATCTGACAGAAGCAGCACCCCTGGGCAGGAGGCTGACCCCTCCAAGGCCTCTGGCTCACGTTGCACCCCCCACCCCAACAGGTGGGACCCACCCATTTGGGCACCTTGGATCTCCCAGAAGCACCTCCTGGGGTCTGCCAGGCCCCCCTTCCCCAGGTGGCTGGGGTAATTCTTCGGGCAGTACCACCTAAGAAGGGCCCACCTGCACCCAGGCAGGTCCCAGACCCTCCACCCCAATGGAGAACCCTCTGGAAGCCTCTTGAAATCGAGACCCTTCCAGTTCGTCTCCCCTACCCCAGCTTCCTCACCCAGCAGGACGTCCAGGGAGGGGGACCCAGGCGCCTTGGCCCCGGCCTGCAGCCTCCTGGGCTTGGGCAGGAGTCCAGGGCCCCACCCCCAGGCCCTTGGCTTCCTGTCTCTCTGGCTCTGGAAGCTAATTAGAATCCAGCTGGCTGGCGCCACAGATCAGGGACCAGGGACAACTAAGTCCCCTCTTTCCTCTCGGGGGACCCTCAGGGTGAGCTGGAGACAGGCAGGCGGGGTGAGGGGGTGAGTGCAGCCCCTGGGTGGGGGGCTGGGGAAGCTGGAGGAGGGGTGGGAGTTGTGTGTCCTCCCAGGCTAGCCTTCCCCTTCCCCAGTCTGTCCTTCCCAGACACAGCAGTTTCGAGGGCACAGAGCCGGGTTCTGACCACTTTTTCTCCCTCCCAGCCTCTCGTCTTCTCACTGCCTCTGTCTTCCCTGGGATACTCCCAAGATGGGACACCCAGTTCTCCACGCTTGGTTCTTTGCTTCATCTACACCCCAGTTCTTCAAGTATGACCCTGGCCCAGGGGCACCGGAACTTGCTAGAAATGTACCTTCTCGGAACTTGCTAGAAATGTACCTTCTCTGAGGAGGGTCAGCACCCATGCTTCTTTTTAACAACAGTTTCTCTTTTATTTATTTGGCTGCATTCTTAGTTGTGGCTCACCAGCTCAGTAGTTGTGCGGCGTGGCTGTAGTTGCTTTGTCGCGTATGGGATCTCTGTTCCCTGGCCAGGGATCAAATCTGCACCCCCTGCACTGCAAGGCTGATTATTAATCACTAGACCACCAGGCAAGTTCCAGCACTCCATGTTTTAACTGGCTCTCATTCCCTGATAGCTCAGTTGGTAAAGAATCCGCCTGCAATGCGGGAGACCTGCGTTTGATCCCTGGGTTGGGAAGATCCACTGGAGAAGGGAAAGGCTACCCACTCCAGTATTCTGGCCTGGAGAATTCTATGGACTGCAGAGTCCATGGGGTTGCAAAGAGTGGGACATGACTGAGTGACTTTCACTTCACTTCTAGTGTGCAAACCTTTGGTCTGTCCTCTATTGCACCCCAGCCACCCCCCACCCCCTACCCCGCCATCTGTCCTATGATCTCAACACCAGAGACAAGCTCATACTTTCCAAGCCTCTTATTCAGTTTGGAATCTCACAAAAGAGCCCTGACGACTGGTTTCTTTTCCCCCCACAACTGAAAGCCTATCAACCAGACCAGTAAACTCCCTGACCCCACTCCTGCCTCCTGCTCTTCTTCAAGCAGCCCAGACCCTGCCCCAGGGCCTCGGCACTTGTCCCTTCCTCTGGGTGAATCTTCTGCCTGCCAGTTATTCACACAGCCTCTTCCTCGGCTCCCTGGCCTCCTTCAGACCTTGGTTCAAATGTAACTGTTTCTCTTCTCTAACGGATGTGCCCCCTCCACAGGCAGGGATCACTGCATTGTTTTGGTCCTGCTTCCACAACAGGCCTGAATGTTTGTTGAACAGCTGCTGTTCAGTTGCTGGGTCATGTCCAACTCTTTTTGCGACCCCATGGACTACAGCCTGCCAGGCTCCTCTGTCCATGGGATTTCCCAGGCAAGAATACTGGAGTAGGTTGCCATTCCCTTCTCCACGCTGAATCAGTCTCAGAACCCGAACCTAGGAATCCTCCTCAGTTACCAACTCCTCTGCTCCCCTCCCCTTCATAAGCTCCTCCAGCAAGTCCCATGGGCTCTGCCTCCCTCCAAAGTACCCTGTCAACCTGCCCACTCCCCAGGGCCACCACCCTGCTGCCCCCAGAGGCTTGTCCTGGCCTCCTCCTCTTCCCAGCCTCGCTGCCTCCACTCAGTGCTAAGGCCATCATTCAGTGACGTAAATTTGAGCATCAACCTGCCCCTCTGCTCTCCCCTGGGGTCTCCATTCCTCACCAGGACCCAGAGGCTGCTGGTGACCTGGGTGTCCCCATGTTCTCCAGTGCAACCCTCCTCCAAGTCCTAGGAGCTCCAGCTTCCTTCCGGCCTGAGCCCTTGCCTGGGCTGCTCCTCTACCTGGAACACTCTCCCAGCAGCCCCATCACTTGCTGCAGCTTCTCATCATTCAGGGCTCAACCTCAAGGTCACCCCAGCAGAGCAACCTACCCTGACCACCCCCTCCACTCCTATACCCTCGCTCGCCATCCTTTAGCCCTGTTTTTATTCTAATTTATTTCGGTCATACTGTCTAGCTTGTGGGATTTTAGTTCCCTAACCAGGGACCGAACCCTTGACTCCTGCCATGGAAGCGCAGAGTCGTAACCCCTGAACCGCCAGGGGAGTCCCTAGCCCCATGTTTAATTCACAGCACCTGAAATCACCTTCTTTTCTCTTTTAAGCATTTTGGTTTTTTAAAGAAATTACCTATCTGGCTGCACTAACTCTTAGTTTCAGCATGTGGGATCTAGTTCCCTGACCAGGGATAGAACCTGGGCCCCCCCGCTGCATTGGGAGCCCAGAGTCTTAACCACTGGACCACCAGGGAAGGCCCGAATCACCTTCTTGTGTAAGCAGGTCTATTGTCAGCCTTCCCCACTAGACCATGAGCCAGTTGAGGGCAGGGACTCGGCACAGCTTCTCGGGGAATAAAGATTTGGGCTGCTCACTCATGGGGCAGGACATCCCTCCAGGCCTGTCTCCTCTCATGAGAAATGGAAAGTAATTTCCCGGGGCAGCTCCCCACCCCAACCCCCAGGACCCTCCCCAGCTCCCAGCCTTCAGCAAACTCTCCCCTCTATTTCCTCAGCCCGCAACCATCTCTCTCATCCCCCAACCCTGTCCAGATGTGGCCTTGGATGATTTCCTTTCATTTTGCAGCATTCTGAGCCCGGGGTGGGGGTGGGGTGGGTGGGTTGGGGGGGCATCACCTCATTCCCACCCACATCTTCTACCTTCCAGACCTGGGGTGGAGCGGGGAACTGGTGCTAGGCTGCTGGATGCTCCCTCCCTGACTCCCCTAGGGAGTGTAACTGGTTAGCATTCTCCCTCTGGCTCCCTTAGGGAGTTAAACCGGTTACCGAAGAGGCTGCTGATGCTAGGCTCTGGGTGCGGCCGGCCAACATGGGTCTGGGGTCCAACTCTGTATTTCATGCCCCAGGGCCCTGAGTGGGTCCCCCAGCACCCCCACCCCCAGTTCCCTGACACCTTGTTTCTGCAGGGTTCTTGTAAGGACCACAGCTTACACATACAGTAAGCCAGCAGGGCCCGTCAGAGGGAGCTGGCTCTTCTCCTCCTCCGGGCTGGCCCCGCTCCCCAGAACCCCAGGACCCCAGCCCTCTTCCCTGTCCACACCCTGCGCAGGGATTCCACCGACCTCATGGCTTTAGACACCATCTGTACCCGGGACGACTGCCGCCTCTGAGTCCCAGCCCCATTTCTCTCCTCACAGCTACACTTCTGTCTGGATCTCCAACGCACCTCAAGCCTCACCAGACCCGACCAAACTGCCCGTTTCAGGGCATGGTCCCTCCTGGCACCATCCTCCCAGAGCCTTGGTTTGGAATCCCAGGAGTCAAAATCTGGGATTCCCCCCTTCCCTCACCCCCACAGCCAGTTCAGGAGTAAGCCCAGGGTCTGCACTTCCAGAGCAGCCCAGCGTCTGTCTGTCCATTCTCGGCATCTGTCCTCTAGACATGGGCATTCCCATCTTCACCAAAGAGCCCTGATCCTTTCCCTGCTGCCCTCCAGCACCTCCACTCCCACATCCCAGGCTCCCCTGGCAGCCAGAGGGGCTTTTTAAAAGATTGTGGTATCTCACACACACACACACACACACACACCCGTTCCTTAGTTGCTAAGTTGTGTCTGACTCTTTGCGACTGCATGGACCGTAGCCCACCAGGCTCCTCCGTCCATGCGATTCTCCAGACAAGAATACTGGAGTGGGCTGCCATTGCCTTCTCCAGGGGATCTTCCCCACCCAGGAATCGAATTCACATTTCCTGCCTTGGGCAGGTTCTTTACCAGGGAAGCCCCATATATATACATATATATATATATATATACACATATGTGTGTGTATATATATATATATATGATGTAAAACTTGTGATTTTAACCATGTTTAAGTATACAATTCAGTGGCATTAATTACATTCTCAATGCTGTGCCACCAGCACCTCTATTTCCAAAACTTGTCTATCGCCCCAAAGAGAAACGTGTATGTGTTAGTCGCTCAGTTGTATCCAACTCTCTTTGTGACCTCACAGACTATAGCCCACCAGGCTACTCCGTCCATGGGATTCTCCAGGCAGAATACTGGAGTGAGTAGCCATTCCCTTCTCCAGGGGAATCTATCTGACCCAGGGACCGAACCTGGGTCTCCTGCACTGCAGGCAGATTCTTTCCCATTTGAGCCACCAGAAACTTGGTACCTGCTAATCAAGAACTCTGTCTCCCCGCTCCCCTCGGGTCCTGGCAACCACTCATCTGCTTTCTGTGTCTATGGATCTGCCTGTTTTGAGCATCGCACACATGTGGAATCAGATAATCTAGCGGCCTTTTGTGTGTGGTTTCTTTCACTCGGCAAGATGTTTTTGAGGTTCACCCATGTGGAAGAGTATGTCGGTTGAGTTCCTCTTTATGGCTGAGTAATATTCCATTGTACGAATGGACCACATTTCTTCATCCATTTGGATGAAAAAAATTTTTAATGGAATATAGTTGATTTACAAGGTTATGTTAGTTTCGGGTATACAGCAAAGTGAATCCATTATACATATACATATATCCACTTTTTAAAAAGATTCTTTTCGTGTACACACCGCTACAGAGTACTGATAGAGTTTCCTGTGCTATATAGTAGGTCCTTATTGAGTGAAGTCGCTCAGTCGTGTCCGACTCTGTGCGACCCCATGGACTGCAGCCTACCAGGCTCCTCCATCTATGGGATTTTCCAGGCAAGAGTACTGGAGTGGGGTGCCATTGCCTTCTCCAGAGGATCTTCCTGACCCAGGGATCAAACCTGGGTCTCCCACATTGTAGGCAGACGCTTTACCGTCTGAGCCAGGTCCTTATTAGTTATCTATTTTAACAGAGTAGTCTGTATATCAGAGAAGGCAATGGCACCCCACTCCAGTACTCTTGCCTGGAAAATCCCATGGACAGAGGAGCCTGGTAGGCTGCAGTCCATGGGGTTGCTACTAGTCAGACATGACTGAGCGACTTCACTTTCACTTTTCACTTCCATGCATTGGAGAAGGAAATGGCAACCCATTCCAGTGTTCTTGCCTGGAGGATCCCAGGGACGGGGGAGCCTGGTGGGCTGCCGTCTATGGGGTGGCACAGAGTCAGACACGACTGAAGCGACTTAGCAGCAGCAGTCTGTATATGTCCAATTTTTTTTTTTTGTTTTTGGCCATGCTGTGTGCCTCACAGCATCTTAGTTCTCTGACCATGGACTGAACCCGCTCCTAGGCAGTGAATGGAGAGGGGAATGGCACCCCACTCCAGTATTCCTGCCTGGGAAATCCCATGAACAGAAGACCCTGGTGGGTTACAGTCCATAGGATGGCAAACAGTTGGACAAGACTGAGCAGCTAACACCTAAGCAATGAAAGTGTGAAATCCTAACCACTGGATGACCAGGGAATTTCCTATCCATTCATCACTGATGGGCTGTTTCCACAGAGAGGACCTTTTCTTTCAATTTATTTATTTTTAATTGGAAGATAACTGCTTTATAATACTGTGTTGGTTTCTGCCAAACATCAACACGGATCAGCCATTGGTATACATACATCCCCTCCCTCTTCAGCTTCCCTCCAGCCTCTCGTGCCATCTCACCTCTCTAGGTTGTCGCGGAGCAAATTCCCACCGGCTGTCTATTTTACATACAGCAGTGTATACAGATCTATGCTCCTGTCTTCATTCATCCCACCCTCTCCTTCCACCCCTCCTGCCCCCACCTCCATAAGTCTCTTCCACAGAGGGGACTTTTTAAAGACAATCTTGGTACCTCCCTGGTGGTCCAGTGGTTAGGACTTGGTGCTTTCACTGCTGTGGCCCAGGTTCAATCCCTGGTTAGGGAACCAAGATCTCAAAAGATATGTGGTGCAGAATCTCAACACACTGCGCCCCTGCTTAAACCTGCTTAAATCCTTGCCAGGGCTCCCACTTCACATGCTGTGAGACCACACACGCCTGGCTCCTGCCCCTTCCCCGCTGCTCTGGCCACGCAGTCCTGGCCTGTGCCCTTAGATCTCAGCTCATGCCCCGCCTCAGAGACGCGGGCGGCCTCCACCACCCTGCACCACAGCTACTGGCAGCCAGTGCCCTCCTGGCCCACCCCCACGGCCGGGGAATTCACACCCAGGGAGCACGCAGGGCCCTGCCTGGTGTGCGGTGAGCACAAGGTGTCCCCTGCTGCACTGCTGCCCCCACCCACAGTCACGCCACCGCCACGTGACTTGACTGGTCCACTGGTGGATGCCCTTCGCACTCCTCCCCCCGCCCCCAAGAAGGGAAGCTGCCGAGGCTGTACCCCAGCACTTAGAGGTGCAGTACTAGCTGTTGTTCAGTTGCTCAGTCGTCTACGATTCTTTGCAACCCCATGGACTGCAGCCTGCCAGGCTTCTCTGTCCATGGGATTCTCCAGGCAAGAATTCTGGAGTGGGTTGCCATTTCCTTCTCCAGGGGGTCTTCCTGGACCAGGGATCGAACCCACAACTCCTGCATTGGTAGGTGGACTCTACCACTGAGCTATCAGGGAAGCTCAGATGTATAATAGGTCCACAAACAAATATTTACCAAATGAACACAGGAATGGTGGTAGGGACGGCTGGATGGGGCATCTGCCCTGTGACCTAGGGGCCAAGCCTGACCCACACGGGCTGGGTACCATTGCCTCAGGGGCACAGAAAGTGTTCCCCATGGGCGGCTGCTGCTCCTGGAAGCCCCATCCCTGGAGCAGTTCCCCCACGAAGCCCCAGGCATCCCCAGAGCTGTCCCCAGCTCGGGGCTGGAGCTGGGGGAGCTGGGCACGGCAGCTCTGTCCCCTCTCTTCCTGGCCTGACTGCACAGCCACTCGGCCCTGGGGAGTTTCTCCTGGCACCTGGTGCTCACTTAAGTGAGAAAGTGAGGTCAGACGTGGTGAGGTGGGAACTGCCTGGGAGATCCAGGCTTGACCAGCCCTGAGGCCTTGGGGTGGATGGAACTGTATTCCCCCGAGAAAAGATACGCGGGCGCCCTATCCCCTGGCACCTCAGAATGGGACCTTATTTGGAGATAAAGATGTAATCAAGTTAAAATGAGTGAGGTCATTAGGGTGGTGTGTGTGTGTGTGTGTGTGTGTGTGTGTGCGCGCTCAGCCATGTCTGACTCTTTGCGACCCCACGGGCTGCAGCATGCCGGATTCCTCTGTCCATGGAATTTCCCAGGCAAGAAAACAAGAGTGGGTTGCCATTTCCTTCTCCTGGGGAATCTTCCCAGACCAGGGCTCAAACCCTCATCTCTTGCTTTTCCTGCTTTGGCAGGTGGATTCTTTACCCTGAGCCCCAGTAGGGTGGACCCTGATCCAATCAGACTGCTGTCTTTATAAAAAGGACATGGACACAGACCCATACACACCCAAGGACAACACCACGTGAAGATGAGGCAGAGATTGGTGTGACGCTCCTTCTAGCTAAGGGTTGCTGGCCAACCTCCAGAAGCTGGGGCAGAGGTTCTTTCTCTGTGCCCCTGGAAGCAACCAACCCAATGCTTCCATCTTGGGCTTCTGGTGTCTATAACTGGGAGACAATACATTTCTGTTAAAGCCGCCCAGCCTGGCTTGAACAGCAGCCCCAGTGAACTCACACAGGGGGTCAGGGCAGACAGGGTGGGAGGGGTGGTGGTATGTAGGCAGAGATGAGAGATGGGCCTTGAGCCTCACAACTTTAGGAAAACCTTTCTGCTATGGGGGTGTGGGAGGTCGGCTGGGACCTCCCATTTGCCAGAACCACCCACGATGGCCAGGGGCAGCGGCTGACAGTGCCGTGCCCCATTCCGAGCACTGCACGCTTGTATCTCATATAATCCTCATAAGGACTTAGTAAGGATGGGGGGTGGGGTACATACCCACATTTTATAGGAGAGGAAAGTGAGATCCCAAGGGCACCCGAGTGGTAAGGAGGCTTGGAACCCTAGGCTGATCACGGTGAGCTGGGGAGACCTGGGGGCCCTCAAGAGGCCCCTCGTCTGGGCCCCCACTGCTACTGTAGGCCTAAGCAGCCTCCGAAGTGGGCATGCCCACAGGGGTCAGGTGAGCCCACACCTGTGTCTGTCCCCACTTTGAGCCTCAGGAAACTTAAGTGTTTGGGAAACTTGAGTTTCCCAATTTAACCCATGGGAAACAGGGCTCGCCACCCTCATGCTGAGAAGGGAGACTGGGCCCCAGGTGTGTTAGACCCCTAGGTCGTGCAGGCTGCCCACTGACCCGATACCTGCCTCTGTTTTTGCCTGAGCCCCACGTCAGTCTCAAGTCAAGGGGCAAAAGCAGGGGTGTCCTGGGGGACGGGTGATGCAGCCCAGGCTCTGTCCTCAGGTGCCCTGGGATGGGGCAGGGGAGGGCAACAAGAGGAGAACCGGCTGCTGGTGGAGAGGGGGCGCCGTGAGCTTGCCCTAGAGTGCGGTTGCCATGGCAACCCTCTGTGCTCGAGTGGGTAGGAGTCTGAATGCCTGGGGCGGGGTGGGGATACCACCAGCAGGATTCTGGGCCCCTGAGAACAAGTCTTGAGCAAGAACAAGGTGCTCTTGCTCCCTCCTCAGCAGCCTTGAGTCCTCCCCAAACCCAGTAGCCGGAAAGCCCAGCTCCACTGGCCCGCCTCCTCCAGGGAACCCTCCGGTGTGGCCAAGTGGGTAAGCAGCAGGCCCCGGGCTAAGGCTGGGGACTTGGCTCCTGGGTCTGAACCTGCTGTGTGCTATTTGCTCTCAGGCCAGACTCCTGGCCTCTCTGAGCGCATCTCCCCCTCCCAACTCTGGGACTGACAGACTGCCGTCACAGAGGTGGAGCAAGTGCCAGAAAGTGTCCGGCACATAACCTCCTTCAGGAAGGGGGTTGTGGGGGTAGGGTCAGGCCAGGGTCCCCACTAAACCCTTAGCTCCACCCTCTCATCTTCCAACATCTCGGCAGAGAGCAGCCTGAGTCCTCCGAGGTGCTCAAGAACCTCTCATCCTCCCATCCCCGCAGCGTCTCCTTCGTCTCCTCCTCCAGCATTGCTCACTCTCTCCTCCGGCCCTGGTCCCCTCCCTGGTCCAGCCCTGCCGCCTCCTCCCTTCTCTCCTGCTCTCCACCCTCGCAGCCCAGCCTATTCCCCCTACAGCTGCCAGAGGGCGCCTGTGAGCACCTGAGTCGCCACACTGCCCCTCTCCAGCTCAGAACCCTCCGTGGTTCCCACCACACTCGGAGCAAAGGTCAAAGTCCTTCTTCCGCCCACAAGACCCTGTGTACTCGGCCCCATCCCGTCCCTACCCTCACCTCCTTCCATCTTTTCCTCCTCACTCACTAACATCAGGCACAGTACCCTCCCAGGGCCTTTGCACAGGCTCTCCTCCCCAGAGACCTGCAAAGCTCCTCCCTTGCCTTCTTCAGGTCTTTACACAGACGCTGCCAGCTCTGGGAGGTCCTGCTAGCCCCAACACTCCTGCATCCTTCTCTCCCCGGCACTCATCCCTATCATGCCTGCCGTGCTGCTGCTGCTAAGTCGCTTCAGTCGTGTCCGACTCTATGTAACCCCATAGACTGGACTATGCAGCCCACTAGGCTCCGCCATCCCTGGGATTCTCCAGGCAAGAACACTGCCATTTCCTTCTCCAATACGTGAAAGTGAAGTCGCTCAGTCGTGTCCAACTCTTAGCAACCCCACGGACTGCAGTGCACCAGGCTCCTCCGTCCATGAGATTTTCCACGCAGGAGTACTGGAGTGGGGTTCCATTGCCTTCTCCATGCGTTTTACTTATTTGCTTATCATCTCTCTCCCACTAGATGTTGGCGCCACAGGGTGGGGTTTGTCTGCCTATAAATTTTAAAAGGTCACTCTGGCAGCCGAGTGGCGGGGGTGGGACCATTCAAAGCCTCCCCTTCTCCATGGATGCCTCCTCCTTGGTCTCCTCCACATCTATCTGCCACTTCCGCCCCTTCTGATCTCCATCCTGCACCCAGAGTGCTCTTGGCAAAATGAAAACTCCACATCACTGCATGCCTACAACCCTCCATGGCTCCCTATTGCCTCAGAGGCTGCGACTTGGCATTTCAGGCCTGGATTTCCTGGTGTTTTCATCACCTTCTCTGCTCTGGCCTATCTTTCCTCACCCCCATCTCTCACCCACATACCCAGAGGACTCCTGCCCTCTGTGCTCTCTTCCTCCAAAAGGCTCTGCCCCCAGGACTGCATTGGAACCCACACTAGCTGTACACTAGGCCTCCACATTTTGCTCCCCTAATTTGACTTGGGCTCTGCAGTTGAAAGTCTATCTATCCCATCAGAGAACATTCCATCATGGGTGGCCTGACTCTCTGTTGCATGCCCAGTTCTGGTGAGGAGAGCGTTTTCATTAATTCGTTTAATGAACAAAGATGAAACAGACCCTTGGAAGAGGTCGTCCATTCAGGGGTAGTTACTTAGTTCCCACCTGGTCACAAGTGCTTTGGAGGAGAACAGACTCATAGCAGAGAAAGAATGGGGGTGGGGTGGGAATATGTGTCAGCGCAAACACAGATGGGGTGAGGGAGCACCTGGCTAAGCAGGTAACAATTTAGCAAAGGTCCCCGGAGGTGAGCCGCTGAGGTCCTGGAGAAAGCATCCAGGCCATGGGGAGAGCACACACAAAAGCCCCGAGGCAGGAATGTGTTAGAGCGCGGCTCTGGTCCAGAGAGAAAGGGGAGAGTGGGCAGGGGTGAGGGCAGGTGTAGAGGGCGGAGTGAGCAGGGCCTGTGGGGGTGAGCTGGGAGCGGTGGAGCTTCTTTTTAAAGTATTTATTTGGCTAGGCCAGGTCTTAGTTGCGGCACGTGGGATCTTTAGTTGAGGATATGAACGCTGAGTTGTGGCATGTGGGGTCTAGTTCCCTGACCAGGGATTGAACCCAGGCCTCTAGCATTGGGAGTGTGGAGTCCTAGCCACTGGACCACCAGGAAGGCCCACCCTGAGACTGAGTGGGGACAAGACGTGCCCTGACTCGGGCGAGGGGAGATGAGACTGTGTGTGGGGGGTGATGATGAGAGCAGAAGGTGCTAGGTCCACCCTGCTGTCTGACCCAGAAGCCTGCAGTTTCCCCACCCAGCTCCTTTCCTTCTGCCTTCCAACTGGTCACCCACTGAATCATGTCAACTCTGTCTCGAAAGCCTTGCACGGGTCCCTCTCTAAGATCTCAAAGCCCCCCACCCAAGCCTTCATGTTGACAGCTGTGGTGGCCTCCGACCCACACTGGCCTCGCCCCCACCTACCCCCTGGCCTGGGCTCCCTTCTTGCCTGCCCTCCACAGTTCCCGCCTACAAAGCGGCCAGAAGGAGCGCATACTAAACATTCTAACCCTGTTTCATGGGCATTGACCCCTTCCCAGGCCTCCTCAGCCCTGTGCACAAGTAGAAACACAAATCCAAAAGAGTCCTTCGGCCCCCAGGACCTGCATCCTGCCTCCCAGGGAATGTCTTTCCTTTTCCCATCTGAGCTGCCCACTTCTTTCTGACTTCAGGGCAGGTCCCTTCCTTTCACTAACTCTCCCTGACTCCCCTCCACTTTATCCCTCCTTCCCTTCCAGGCCTTGGCTGGGAAGGCCCCTCCGCCAGGAAGCTCTCCCTTACAGGCCATCCGGCCACTTCTTTGGTGCTCTTCTCCACAGCAGGTTGGAACCACGGCAGTCCGAGACCCATTTCCACCCCAAGGTGCTCCCTGATCGGTCACAAGACTCACATACACACCAGGTCCTGTAGCTGCTATCTAGTCACTCAGCTGTGCCTAAGTCTTTGCGACCCCATAGACTGTAGCCCACCAGGCTCCTCTGTCCCTGGAATTCTCCAGGCCAGAATCCTGGAGTGGGTTGCCATGCCCTCCTCCAAGGCATCTTCCCAACCCGGGGACTGAACCCTGGTCTCCTGCATTGCAGGTGGATTCTTTATTGCTGAGCCACCTGGGAACCCCCCAGGTCCTGCAGAGCAGTGCTGAAAATGGTCACGGGAGCCAGGGCCTGTGGCAGAAGACATGGAAGAAGGCTCTGGGGCCCTCTGCTACCACCAAGCTGGCAGTGAAGGGGCAGAGACCAGAGGGCGGGGGAGATGGTGCTCAGTGGGGCAATAGGGAAGAGGCCCCAGGTCTCAGGGTCCTGGGTTTAAATCCCAGCTGTGCCCACTTTAGGCTGTGTGACGATGCAACTCCCCCTGCCCCCACCACGGTCCCTCCTCTGCCTTCTGTCTCTTCCCTGGGGAAATGGGACAAAAGTCTCACAATGGTGGTTGTGGGGCTTAGAAATAATATTTAGCAATTCTCTATGACTCTTTTATCTATTTGCCACACTTGCACAGCCTGTGAGACCGTAGTTTCCTTGACCAGGGATCGAATCTGGGAACAAGGCAGTGAAAGACTGAATCTTAACCACTGGACCACAAGGGAAGTCCCTACACGTCTCTTTTAGGGCACCTACTATGTGTGAGGCATTGATCGAGGTGTGGAGAGACAGTTGTGAATGAGCTAGACATAAGGAACACTAAAAAAAAAGTCAGTCCTGTGATGTACTAGTGGTTGGTGTGTGTGTGCGTGTGCATGTGTGTGCATGTGCGCAACGTTAAATACAGTGATGGAGAAAGGCCAGACATGTCATCAAGCTCTGGGAAGGTGAGGAAGGAGCTACAGAGGTGCCCAGGGAGGAGAAGCGCATTCCAGGCAGCAAGCACGGCTTGTGCAAAGGCCCTGGGGCTGTTCGGGAGTAGGGGGCTGTGTGTTTGACAACCAGTGAGAGAGTGAGCACAGGAGAATGGCAAGGGGGTGTGGGCAGGGAGGTGAAAGGGACAAACAACACCAGACTCACCCCTCTGTTGATGAGGGTGCATTCAAGGGCACCCTGACCTCCATCACCAGGGGCAAAAAGGGTGGGTGGGTCTGCCAGGGTGGAAGTTGACCACCTATGGACTGGGCACTGCCCCCAGCCAATGAGCTTGGCCGCTTTCAAAGGATTAAGAAGAAGAGGGGGAGGAAGTTTATGCAGCAGAGCTGGTAAGCCTGCCAATGTGTCCAACACTCGCTGTCTGGGTCTTCACAGAGGGAGTCTCCAGACCCTTGATCTAGAGCAGTGGTACTCACCTGGGAGGGCCCGTGATTTTGCTGCACCTGCCCCAGGCTGTTTGGCAAAATCTGGAGGCCTTTAGGTGTCATAACTCAGGGGAGGGGGGATTGCTCCTGGTATCTAGAGGGTGGAGGCAAAGGATGCTGAAAAGTCCAGGCTTCCTCCCAAAGAATGAATGACAGCCCCAATGTCATGGCTGGGAGACTCTGCCCTGGGCCTCTCGCCTGCCTGCCTCACCTCCCTGACACCAGATAGGAGCACCCACCTGGCTTCCTGGTCTGCCTGGTATTTTTAGCCTTAGAGGGAAAAGCCCTGGCTGTTTTCAGTTTTGGGGAGAGGGGGATCAAGGGTATTTTTAGCCTGAGCATCTAATTATTGCAATTCCCCAAATTTTGGATTTGGGGGAGGATGGTGTGGGAGGGAGTGGCGCAGTAGTAAAGAACCCGGCTACCTGTGCAAGAGACGCGGTTCGATTCTTGGGTCAGGAAGATCCCCTGGAGGAGGGCCTGACAACCCCCCTCCAGTATCCCTGCCTGGAAAATCCCACGGACAGAGGAGCCTGGCGGGCTACAGTCCATGGTCACAAAGAGTCAGACATGACTGAGCTGAGCTGAGGTGGGGCGAGGGTGGGGGGTGGGGGGCTTTTGCTTGGCTGATTTCCTTGGATCTGAAACAAGGGTGTGTGTGTGGGTCCCATCATCCTATGAGAGTCTGAGTCAGTGTCCCCCTGGATCAAAGCTGCTCAGGCCTTGACCGTGACATTCCTACCCCCAGCAAGGGTGAAGGCCCCCACGTAACCCTCTGGGCTCTAAACCCTATATGCACACTGCCCCACGCCTGCCCACAGGGACACCCTCACATACTGGGGTACCCATGAGGCCCTCTCAGGGAGCTGCCTCACACGTGTGTGCATAGGACAGCTGCTAAGCTGGCCTGGTCTGGCCCCTGGTGGGCAGCCCTGGCTCCCTTAAGAGGACCAGGGTCCACAGGGACTCCTCAATGTGCAAAGCCAGGGAGGGGGAGTCCCTTGGGGTCTGTCTCCGTCCTTTGAGAGGCTCCCCACCTCCATTCACTTAGCTAAGAGTTCTCAAGTGCCTACTATGGGCCCTGCCTGAGTCTAGGCACCTGGCGTCCAAAAGCAAACCACGGAACAAACTCCCCAAGAGCTCAGGTCCTGGTTGGGGAAGACATACAATAAACAAACAGGCACAATAAATCAGTAAATTACAGAATGTGAGAAAAGTCATCCTTGCTAGGGAAAGTCAGGAGGCGGGTGGGAGGCTGAAATTTTAAACAGGCTGCATGGGGTAAATAAAAGTTACTAAGGAGGGCACATCCCTCATCCCTGGGTGAGGGAGCAAAAGCTTTGTACGAGTCAAGGGGAGGGGCCCGGGCGAAGGAGCTGCCAGTGCAAAGGGCCTGTGGTTGAACTGCGTGCTTAGGAGCAGTGAGGAGAGAGGCGGTGAGGTGGAAGGGGTGACAGGGAAGATCATGAAGGTCTGGACCCTGGGACACCCCATGCTTGGGGGTGCCAAGATGAAGGGGCTGCCCCACCCCAGCTGGGGCTCTGGCCGCTCTGGATGGGGAGATATGATAGGAGCCCCTTGACTGAAACTGCTCGCGTCACTAGACTGTGAGCTCCTTGAGGACAGGACTAGGGTACTGTCCCCCTGGCGTCCCCAGTACAGTGCCGAGTGGAAAAGACACTTGGCAAATATCCACAGGTTTCATGAAGAGGTCTGCTCAGCCTTGCTCCCAGGAGCCACACGTGCACACACAGCAGGTGCACACAAGACACAGACAGCTCCTGACACGTGGAAATACACACACATCCCCTCTGCAAAACTCACAAACACCAGCACCCAGGAGACCCCTATGAACACAGGACCAGCCTGTTGGACACGTGGCCACACACAGGCTCGTCCAGGTTACCATCCTAATCACAGCACAGGTACCCACAGGTCATAGAAGCCTGGACTCTCAGGGCGGTGGGACCCACTCCCAAGCCTCTGTTCTGCAGCCCCCTGGCACCTGGGACCCCGCTTCCTCTTTCATCAGGGTGGCTGAGCCCAGGGCTGGGAGGGGCGCTGGTGCAGTCAGGTACAGTTCCAGACCCAGGGAACCCCCATCTCTGGAGCATCACTCCCCTCCTCACCTCCCTGGAGGGTCTGGAGGAGGGGAACTGTCTGGCATCTGGAAACTGAATCCTCGAGAGGAGCCCACACAGAAATCAGAGCCTTCTGTGTGTCCTTGGTCACACGTCTGGGTCTGGCTGGAGAGATAGGAGGGGGCAGTGACTGACAATTTCAGCTCCCTGTCGCCAAGAGGGGCTGGGACGAGGACAGCGAGGGGAGACCGCTCCTCCTGTTCTCCATCAGGGGCACCCCCTCTGGGGCCAGGCAGCACAGCCTCCTGGGCTTGGCACCCCCTACCCCGTGATGCCCAGGCTGGGGCGGAAGCACCATGCTCTCTCCTGTCAGTCCCCCATATGTGGTGGTGCCCGAGCCAGGACCAGACCGCTTGATGCAAACAGACTCCAGAGGGGCCAGAGGCCCCCAGCTCCTTCCCTATGGCCCACCTCCCAGGAGAAGGGCAGGCTGGGAATAGAAACCAGGCTTCGAGTCTCCTGCCTTCCACCTCCTCCCTGTAGGCCCCATGGCGCCCAGGTGCCGCTGGTCCCCAGCTCCCTGCCCTCCCTCAACCCTGGGCATCCTCTCCACGCCCAAGGGCAGCAAGCAGCATAGATTGGCCAGCTCCCCAGGAGAGGGGGTTGGGGTGGGCACCCCATGGAGAGCAGGAGTGACAAGCATGGGGTGAGCTGAGGCCCAGAGGGAGTTCCCTGAGGGAGAGGAGGAAGAAGGTGGCAATGCCAGTGGGAAGGCCGGGCACTCACATGTGAGCACACACGTATGTGGCTTGGTGCATGGGGGCCCTTGCTGCCAGCCAGGGATCGAATTAGTTCCCTTTTCCGCTTTCCAGATGATTTTTCATCTCTGTAATTAATGGGCAAGTCAGTTCTGAACAGCATGGCAGGCAAATTACTAGTTAGGAAAATCACGGATAATTTTCTCGATATGATAATGAAGGTTGTATTCCTTCTCTTATTCTCCCTGTTTTCATCCTACTTTTAAGTAATAAAATCGGCATTAGAATTTGGGGGTGGGGGAATGGGGAGGAAGGAGACGTCACCTGCCCCCACAGCTGGGGCCTGACCCACCCGCGGGGAGTGCTCAGCCCCTGGCCATCAGGCAGATGGAGAGAACGAGAGACGGGACCCTGTGTGGGACACCCTGATGACCCATTCAGAGTGCCAGGCCTAGGAGACCAGGTGGAGGGGCCGGCAGTTCCCAGGCTCTTAGGCCCAGGGCGGGTGTGTGTGTGTGGGGGGAGTTGGGGTCTGGGGTCAGGTTACAGGTTCCCGCTGCCCAGCCCTTGGATGCTTGGAGAGGGGAGCAGGGATCACCCGCCTCTCCCAAGCAGCATTGAGATCCACCAGCTCTGAGCAGACATCTACTCTCTAGTCTCCCCCATATATGTCCCCCAGACTGTCCAAACCCCTCTCATCGGTGACTCCTGTAGCAGCGAAGAGAACAGGGCAAGCCAAGAGAGGGAGAGAGAGGCAGAGAAAGAGAGGCGGAAAGGCAACCAGCCATCTTGGCAGCCATCTTGAACCCCTCCCCCTGCTCCCCCAGCTCACCACATGTTTGGATGTGGGCAGAGGAACCCAGGCCCCGGGTCCTGCAGGAACCAGGAGGAAAGGGGGCCCTGTCTCGAGGCTGCGATGGAGGGACACCCACTCAGCTGCCATGACTGTGTGTGCGCGCGCGGGGGGCGGGGGGTGGGGAGGTGGGGAGGGAGGAGCGGACCGCGAGGAAGGTCCAGTGAGGGGCCGGGCAGGGATGGGGCTGGGTGCTGACCGAGACTGGAAGGTTCGGGCCAGGGATGTGTGTGAGGGCGGTGTGCCTGTGGGGCCACTTTTTGGCCACGGCGGGAGCACACACACACCGCAGCCCAGGCTCTTCTGGCATAGACTCCCGTCCCAGACAGATGGAAAGATGACAATTGAAACCCCAAGCTCTCCTCGGCGAACACCTGGGAGAGTGGGAGGGCTGGCCCTCAAAGCCCGAATCCGGGTGGATGAAACCCAACAGCTTCCCAGGCTTAACCCGGTACCGCGGAGAGAAGATGCTGTCGACGGCTACAGCCGGCCAGACACCCAGTCAGACCCCTCCCCATCCCCCACGCCTCTGCCTCCCAAAGAAAAACAACCCCCAGCCCGGCTTCGTGGGGTGCCAGCCCCCGACACGGCTCCTCCGGGGGCTGGGGCCGGCGCGCGGCGCGCACACGCACCCTCTCCGCTCACACCCAGACACCTACACAAACAGGGCGCCAAGCACCCGCGCGCACACGCACCGGGGACACGCAGGCACTGCCGCGCCGCTTCCCCACAAAGGCTGGCGCGCGCGCGGGCACACGCAGCCACGCGCGGGCACACTCGCGGTCCCCTCCCCCACGGGCACCCCACGGCCGCGCATCCGCACACCCCCGACAGTCCACGGGGCTGCCCCTCCCGGCCCCCTCACCGGTTGGGTGAGGTGCAGGCCGCCCTCCATCCCCCTCGCGCTCAGGTGCTGTGACCCGCGGTTCTAGCATCCCCTCCCCCCCTTCCTGGCCCCGACAGGCCCGGGCTCCCCATCCTGCCTACCTCGGCCCCCACACCTGGCCCAGGTACGGCGTCTCCCTCGCCCGGGGTCCTCAGACACTCACCTGTCCAGCGCCGCTCCGGGGTCGGCCTTGCGCGTCTCTCCTGCGGCTCCGCGAACCCAGGACCCCTGCCCGGCACATCTCCCGGAACCGGGACAGGGGGAAATCGGGCGAGGGGTGGCGGGGCCCAGAACCGCTGTCACCAACCAAAAATTAAAAAAAAAAAAAAGAAGAAGAAGAAGCGGGTTACACAGCTCCAAAGGCAGCCCCCCTCGCGGCGGCAGAGACTCGGGGCTGGGGGCGAGCGTCCGCGCCCCTCCCGGGGAGGGAGGCGGCGGGGCGGGGGGCGGTGTCAGAGCTCCGGGGGGCTCGGGCGAGGCGGAGCCCCCCGAGGCGGCGCCAACAGCTGCCCGCATCTTCCCCGCAGCTCCGCGGCCCCGACGGAGGCGGCACGTGTGCGCCCAGGCGACTTCCCAGCCCCCTCCGACGGCGGCAGCCGAGGGGTTAACGGAGCAGCTAGGGAGCCCCTGCAGCCCCCCGCCGCCCGGCGGCGCCGCTCCGGGGCCCACGCGGCCCCATTCGCCGGGGCCTCCTCGGCAGACGGCGGGGGCGGGGGCGCCGCAGCGCCGACAACTCCCGCGCCGACGGCTCGGGTTCCCCGCAGTGGCCACGGGGGCTCGGGTAGGGGGCGGGCGGCGCGGAGCTTGTTGTGGGGGGCGCGGTTGTAGGCGGGCGCGGCGGCGTCGCGCCCCCGGGGTGGCCGGATGGGGGGACGCCGGGCCGGGCCCGTGGGCACCGCAGGACGCGCGGACCGAGCGGGCGCCGGGCACCAGCAATGACAAGCCGCCTGCTCGCCCCTCTCCCCGGCGCACCCGCTCCGGGAGGGGGACGGCGGGCACGTATAAAACCCGGCCCGGAGCCGCCGCCCGGGACCGGCCGCCGCAACCTGCCCAAGCGCACCGGAGGCCGGGCCGAAAACCCGAGATGGACTTTCCTTCGCCCCCTTCTAGTCCCTACGGAAAAACCGGGAGAGGGAAGGAGATGTGCTGGATCCTGGCGTTGGAACGGGAAGTGGGGGAGGGAGACAGGCTCGAGGAAGACCCGGAGCGGATTTTGCAGGTAGTGGAGTAAAGGCGCTTTGCCCGGTGAGGGGAGAAATGGGAGCGATCTGGAAGGGGTCTGCAAAACCCGGGTTGGATTAGACAGAGATGGGAGGAACGAAGGCAGCTGCGACAGGGCCAACTGCACCCCGGGCACGCAAATTTCGGGCCGGATTCTTCCTCGGGAGACGGAGTAATGCGTCATGCCTAATGCAGTGGGAACAAGCAAGACCTGGCCTAGAGTTCCCAGACCTGGGCTCGCAGGGGGCTTCGGGGGGGGCTATTTAGTGGCTGAGGCGGCGTGGGGCTGCCCTCGTCTTCCTGGCAGCGACGTGCAAGAAGGAGGGGCAAAAGGAGGGCTGGACTCAGGCACGAAAGGATCTGGAGCGCCGGCTGCACCGAAGCAGGCAGGTAAAAGCGGTTTCAGGATCCAGGGGCGATGCGAAGGGAATGCAATGAGGAGGCCGCTACCCTGGGAGACCAGACCTACAATATAAGGCAAGGGAAGACCGCAAAGCCAGGACTGGAGTATGCGGGATGGGACAAGAGCCTAGCTAAAGATCTGTGGCAACTGGTCAAGGACTGGGAACTGACCGGGTCGCAGGAGCGGAGAGGGTGGGTGTTTGGGGGAGGTTAGTATCTATAAACACTTCAAAGGTCTTGCTTTGGGGTGGGGGGGGGGGCGGCGAGAGAAAAAAATTGCATTTTAGGTTTTCGGCCAGAGCAAAAACTCGGTATGGATTTCCGCAGCCGAGCAACTATACTGCAGCCGGTGGACTTGAAGTAGGACAAGGAACCAGCGGGTTCCTAGGCATCTGGCCGAGTGAGGCCTGGGGCCGGCTTCATGCTGAAGCTGCAGAAGGGAGCCCCGCACCCCATCTCCCTGGTTGGGGAAGGCAGTCCGACTTGGCGTGGATTCCCAGAGCCAGAGCTGTGACTGCCAAGAGTCTCAGTGGGGGCTATAAAACCGGGCCCCAGGCCAAAAATAGGCACTTTGGCAGTGCAGGGTGGGGGCTGAGGTAAAACTAGAGGGGGGCGGGTACTAGAAGGTCCTGAGAGGTAAGATCCGGTGAGGATCTCCGGAGAGTGGACCTGGAAGCCTGGCGTTTTATGAAGGATGGGTGCAAGGGGAAGACTGATGGATGGGAAGGAGCAAATCCCTGGTTTGGATCCTCAGGGAAGGGAATCATCCAGTGGCGGTCTAATTAGCACACGGGCCAGAGCATACAAAGTCCGGGCTGAATCTCAGGTAGACACAGAGCAGGCAATAGTGGGGAGAGTGGGGCAGACAAGTCCGGACCTGGATTATAGAGGAAGGGGATGTGCTGAGGATGAGGAAGATGGCAAACTCTGGTCTCTATCTCCAGGGAAGAGAATACATTGCCATTCCAACTTGGCTCTGCAGAATGGGTGAGGAATTGGGAAACAGCATGGAAGTAGCATTGGAAAGGGTTGGGGTAATAAATAGATAAAACTTGGGGCAGGCTTAGAGGGAAACTAAATCTAAGAAACCCTAAGAGGAACATCTGCAAGTGAATGAACCCATCCTCTAAAAATCCCTTCCCAGAAGCCTGAATTTAGGGAAAAGCAGAGACTCCCCAAGTGGTACAGTGGTAAAGAATCCACCTGCCAGTGCAGGAGATGCTAGAGATGTGAGTTGGATCCCTGGCTCCGGAAGATAACCCTGGAGAAGGGAATGACAACCCACTCCAGTATTCTTGCCTGGAAAATTCCACGGACACAGTCTACAGTCCATGGAGTCGAACAGGACTGAGTGGCTGAGCATGCTCAGAGATGCCAGACTTTCAGGCTGACCTGGTAACCAGGGGATAACTCTATGGCACCCACCACCCTCCACCTGCTTCTGTGGGCAACCATCATTTCAGGACTGGGCAGGGATTCTTATAGCCTGGAACTGGGGCCAAATCCAGCCCGCAGACTTCAGGGGGTGGAGACAGTAAGCGGCTAACTTCATTCCTCCTTCACACCCAGGGTTCCGTGGCTGTAGACCTTGGGCCTTAAATATGGATGGCCAGGCCCATCGGCTGGATCTAAGAGGCCAAATATGTATGAAGTGGAGGTTGGTGGCTCCGGAGGGGGTCCTATCCATCTATGGTTGGTGCAGTACCAGGATGGGAGAATGGGGGAGGTTCGGCTTCTCCACGCGTCAGTTTCCCACTTTGAAATATCTCCGCAGCACCTGGTAGGATCCATGAAAGGCTTTGGCGGTACCGCAGGGGGCAACCAGGAACCCTCCCCCACATCCACACAGCCAGCTTTCTATAAACGTGGCAGGATTGAAAGGGGGAAGAACGTGCAGCTCAAGGAAGGCTGAGCATCTCCAGAGCCCCCTGGCTCCTAGTCCTCCCACCATCCCACCGTCCAGCCCTGAGTAGCTCACCCACCTGCTCTATCCCTCGGAACCAATGAATGTGCCTGGGGGACGGTACTAACTTGAGTTCTTCAGGGGCTTCGAGAAGCGGTGTCTTTAATTTATACGAGGGAAAGGAGTGCCATGCTTTAAGGAACCCCCGGCTCAGTTTGGAAAAATCCTGGCTAGGACTTCCTTCCCCCAAACCCTCCTCTTTTTCCCCAAAGCCTGTGGTCAGCAGAGCGCCCCGTATTGTGGCCGGGATCGGTTTCAGTAGCCTCCATTCTATCAAGGTTTTTAGGCCTCGCAGGCGAGGGTCTCGAGACGCGAAAGATGAGTAGAGGCTGGGGGCACAAAGAGCCCCAGCGCTTCTCCCTGAAGACCCCCGGCTGCGCAGCCGCAGTGGAGGCCTCGCCAGCAGCCGGGCTCCTAAAACTAACGCGTCCGCGCGCGCGCGCGCAGTCTCGCCCCAGCTCCCGGCGCCCAGCACCGCGCGTGTCTGTATCCGCGCCCAGGAAGCCCTACTCCCAAGGCGCTTCTCTCTGCGCATCCTACCTGTGCCTCGGGATTCTCACGCTCAGCGTGACCCGCGTCTTGGATGCCCAACGTCCTGTCCATCCGGCAACTGGACATCCACTTTTCTCTTTACCCTGCGCCAGAAAACCCTCACACTCAGGTGGCCTGCGCTTAGGACACCCCACGTACGGATCCCCGGAGTCTTGGAGACCCTACACTCTGCGCATCTAGCACTTGGCGCACCCGGACCTCAGACGTGGATAGCTCTACTCACCTGTGCCCTCTGCCCTCCTCCTGTGTCCACGTGTGTAGAGCTCCAGTGCTGACCGACCTGGGTGCTGCGTTCCTCCACCTTCCTCTGTCCCCGATCTTCTGAGTCCTACCTCAGGGCTGGCGCCCTCAGTGGTGGGTGTCCTGTTTCTTCGTGTTCCTTAGGTCCCTGTGCCGGAGGTGCGGGAACCCATGCCAGGGCGGCGCAGGGATTGGGGTTGGTAATGAAACACATTCCTGGTCTCAAGAAAAATGCTCAGCCTTCCACTGCCCAGCAGGCACCCCCAGCCCAGATACACCTAGAGCCCACTCGGCCAGCATGTATGACACTGAGGGGCTTCTCATTCAGTCAGTGTATTCATCCCTTCCATTTATTCCTCAAACACAGAGGACCCCTTATAGCCTTTAGTGGCTGGGGGCTAGATGTTGAGAATGCCCTAGTGTCTTGCCAGTAAGACTGGAGCTCCTCTCAGGGGCACCCCTGTTCAGTGGGTAAGGCGGGCACAGAAAGCATGATGGAAATAGCCCTGGAAAGTGAGCAGGGTGCTGGGGGAGTGGATGGTGAACTGCCCAAGCCTTGAGGAGTGGGTGGGGTGGAGTTCTGTGTGCCCCTGGCTCTCCTGGAGGCTTCCGGTACCCCCAACCTTGGGCACTGCCGGAGCCCCATCCTGTCCTGTGTGCCTTGGCTCAGGTGAAAGGGCAGGTAAAGAGGTCTCAGAATTGAGCTGGGAGGATATTGTGTGGGTGGAGATTAATTCCAACTGCTGTCATTGGTGGGGGCAAGGCAATGCATTCAATCAACAAGCCTGTGTTGAGCACCTACTGTGCACCCGGCATTGTGCTAGCTTCTGGGAACACAGCAGTGAATAAGGCAGACAAGCTTCTCTGTTCTTGGGGCTGGCATTCCAATCAGAAAGACAGATGAGAAATCAGACAAAAGGTACAGGATGTTAGAGGATGATCAGTTCTATGGAAGAAAATTAAGGAAGACACAGAACATGGTGATGGCTGCAGTTTTAGATAGAGGAGGTCAGGGAAGAGCTCACTAAGAAGGTGGTATTTGGATAAAGACTTAAAAGGAGTCCTGGAGAGATCGGGGGTGGTGGGGAGGGGGTTCCAGGCAGAGGGTTCCAGGCAGAGGGGGTTCCTGAGGTGGAAACATGCTGGGTGTTCAAAGGATCAATGAGACAGCCTGTGTGGCTGGAGGGAGGGGGTGAGGGCAAAAGAGAGGGAGGTGAGGGTAGGGAGGTAATGGGCTAGATCCTAGATCGTGCTGGCCTGATGTGCTTCGGGGAGATTTGGTTTTTAATCGGAGTCACCTGGGAGCAATGGAAGGTTCTAGGCAGAGGAGGGTTTTCCCCTGACTTATATGTTCACAGGAACCCTCTGGCTGTGGTAAGATTTGAGAGGGAGCCAGGACTGGGGAGATGGATTCCACAGTCAATCCAGGTGAGAGGTGATGGAAGCCTGGAACAGGGTGCTGGGGAGAAAGGGTCAGATTTGGAGGCACAGCCTAGGGACAGAGCCAACAGGACACCTTAGTCTTTGCATCCCTCTCCCCCAGCAGAACTTCTCAAATGTCACCTCTGGATCACACTGCGGACGCTTCATCTTCCTCATTCCCAAGAAGCAAGAGTCCAGGAAGCCACCCAGGTCCCGTCTGAGCTCCAGGTCCCGTCTGAGCAACAGCTGGCAGGCAGCAATGATGGTCCGTTCCCAGTAAGGCATCAACTGGGAGGGGAGGCCAGTTGGGTTGCACTTCCCACCCCGACCGCTAGGGGCCGCTGCCCCGCTGCTCTGCGGCCACCAGGTGAGGAGGAGGCCCCAACTCTTCCGCAGCAGGTGCTCTGGTTGGTCGAGAGGGCAGGGAACCCGGGTAAAGAGCGCAGGACTGGGGGAGGATTTAGGGGAACGAAATGGGGGTGAAGGGAGCGAGCTGAGCGAGTCCCACGTGGAGGATGCTGAAAGAGGGGAGGGAAAAAAATGCCACGGCAAGGCTGGAGAAGTCAGGTTAGGAGCCAGAGATGGCTGACTGAGTGCTTGGGAGAAAGGAGGGGGCGAGGAGGGGGAGTTGGAGGAGTTGGGGAGCAGGGAAACTGAGGGCATAGAGCAAAGTTGAGGGAGGGAAGACAGGCCAGCAGGCGAGGAGTCAGGGATGGTCCTGGAGGTGAAGTGGACGTGACTGGGGGACATTTGGACAGTGCATGGGGACTGCTGGGATGGTTGAGGGGGTGGGCCTGGTCTGTGGGAAATGAGGGACCCCAGAGAAGGTGCCTGGCACTTTGCCAGTCGTGGCTGGTACGGACTGTGGGGGAGGGGGGAGGAGGATAGTTTTTCAGATCTTGACCCCATGGGTCAGAGATGGGGGAAAAGCTTCTGAGGAGGAGGTGTGCAGGCCAGGCTCCACGCAAGAGCCCAGTCTGCTTCTGCAATCTGGCACTAGGGCTCTCCTTCATACCCTGTACCCCTATGGCTGGGATTCACGGTTCATTGAGCTGGGTGGTGAGCAGATGAATGAGACAGAGGCAGTCCCAGTTGATTGGAAACCAGCAAGATGTCCACGGATGTGTGGGGTGGAAGACAGGGTCTGTGGGAGAGTTCAGGCCAGAGGCCCTCCCCAGCCAGGGGGCTCAGAGAAGGTTGCCCTGGGGAAGTGACTTGTAAGCAGACAGCAATAATCCATCAGCTGAACATAGAAGACCCTGATGGTCTGGGCAGAGAGGAGATTCTGGGGACATTGCCAAGAAAAATGCCAGGAGAAACTAGGTTGCAGTAGAGCCCTGCTGCTGCTGCTAAGTCGCTTCAGTCGTGTCCGACTCTGTGCGACCCCATAGACGGCAGCCTACCAGGCAAGAACACTGGACTGGGTTGCCATTTCCTTCTCCAATGCATGAAAGTGAAAAGTGAAAGTAAAGTCGCTCAGTCATGTCCAACTCTTCTCAACCCCATGGACTGCAGCCTACCAGGCTCCTCCATCCATGGGATTTCTCAGGCAAGAGTACTGGAGTGGGGTGCCATTGCCTTCTCCGCAGTAGAGCCATAGAAAGGGGAAAAAAGTGATGCCTGACCTTGCACGTGCCAGGGACAGGGCCCTCAATGCCAGATACTGACACAGGAACAAAAAACAGAAACGGGGCAGGTGTGAGGCAGTGAGGAGGGGGGGTGAGAGCTGTGGGGAGCTGGAGATGCACCCCCTTTTAAGCCAGCAGCCACTTGCTACTCCTCAACTTCAGCTGGGAGCTACCACGTGGGAAGCCAGGCTCTTGGAATTGCTGGTATGGATTCTTCAAGAGAAGCTAGAAGTCAGGTGTTTTGTGTAAAATTCCCTGAGCTTTAATTCTCTCAGACCGATCTACTAATTGCTATCAATTGCTGTGACCCAGCATTTCCTTTCTTGGGTTTATTCCCAATGGGAATGGGAGCTTCTGCCACCCAAAGACATACATACATACTTACATACATGGATGTTCACAGCAGCTTCATTCATCATCGTCAGATACTGGCCACTGGCCATGTGACCGTCGACTGGCAAATGGGAAATTAATTGGAGTATATTTGTTTGGAATATATATTCGGAGTAAATTCAATGGCATACAATACAGTGATGAAAAGAACAATGTATGAACGCATACACAGCCCTGTGCATGTTGCCCACAGGACACAAATAGGATGCAATGCATGACGACATTCCTATCACTCAAGGACAGAGAAGTAATCTGTGGAGCTGGGGAGTCCAGGGCTTCCTAACCACGGGCCACTGACATTTGAGGCTGGCTGATTCTCTGCTGCATGGGGCTTATCCTGTGCATCAGGAGGATGTTGAAAAGTATCCCCGTCCTCTCCCCTACCAGATGCCAATAGCATTTGCCTAGTTGTGCCCTCCCTTGTTGAGGGGGCACAGTCAGTTTCAGGTGAGGATCACTGGGAAAGTGATATTTTTTTAAAGATGTATTTATTTTATTTTTGGCTGTGGCGGGTCTTTGCTGCTGCTCGTGAGCTTTCTCTAGTTGTGGCGGGAGCAGCAGCTGCTCTCTGTTGCCGTGTGCGGGCTTCTCACTGTGGTGGCTTCTCCTGCGGTGGAGAGCGAGCTCTAGGCATGCAGGCTTCAGCAGCCACAGTGAGTGGGCTCAGTAGTTGTGGCGCACAGGCTTGGTGTCTCCTCGGCATGCGGGATCTTCCCGGCCCAGAGATGGAAGCAGTGTCCTTTGCATTGCGAGGCAGATTCTTAACCACTGGACCACCAGGGAAGCCTGGGAAAGTGATCTTTTGAGGTAAGACAATGATTAGAAATTGGCCTTAGAAAGCTCCCAAGGGACTAGAATATTCTCTATCTTGAGCTATGGTGATGATCAAGGTGGAGCATATTTTTAAAATACACAGTGCTGTATTTTAGGAAGCATGTGCTTCATGATAAGAGCGAACCCTACGACATGGATGACCCTCCAAAACATGATGCCACAGGTTACGACTCCATTTATACAAAAAGTCCAGAAGAAGCAAATCCAGAGAGACAGAAGGCAGATGAGTGGTTGCTGGGGGCGGGGGTGAAGGGAGTGGGTAAGGAAGAGTGGCTGCTAATGGGTCTGGGGTTTCCTTTGGGGTGATGGGAATGTTCTGGAATTAGTCGCACAACACTATAAAAATACATTTAATTGTTCACTTGAAAATGGTTTATCGTGTGTGAATTTTACCTTAAAAGCAAATTATTTTTTAAAAAGGTTTTTGATGTGAACCAGTTTTAAAGTCTTTACTGAATTGGTTGAACCAGTTTTAAAGTCTTTATTGAATTGGTTACAACGTTGTTTCTGTTTCATGTTTTGGTTTTTTGGCCCCAAGGCATGTGGGATCTTAACTCCCCAACCAGGGATGGAACCCAGACCCCCTGCATTGGAAGGTGAGGTCTTAACCACTGGACCACCGAAGAAGTCCCAGAATTTTTTTTTTTTTTTTAATAGAGTCAACCCAAACAAGCTGAACAGGACTGGTGCCTGGGCCAGCTTGGCCACTTTGCAATGGAGGGAGGGGATGGTGGGAAAGTGAGGTGATAGACAGCCTCTGTCCAGAGAAAGTGCGAAGAAAAGCGGGAACTGTGGGCCTTCTTGGAAAAGGGAGGGCTGAAGCAAAAAGTATGTCTTGGCTCAGGGAGTGCTCTCTCTTAACCCAACCTGTCAGCCCTAGAAAGAAATCGCAGGCAGGTCAGAGGCCAGCCTGCGAGCTGTTGAAAGGAATACAGAGTTCTGACGGGTGGAAGAGAAATGACAATCGCTCTGCCCAGCCTGATGCCACCAAGGGATGATCAACACCCCCACAGTGCTTGCAGGGGGGTTGTGGGGATGTTCTCTGAGAGCTGAAAGGGGGCAATGGGGCTCACAGAGGAGCAGGCTTCCTGAGAGCTTGGCCTGCACTGGAAACTGAAATCCATGGGGGACATTTGAATCTGTATGATTCCCTCCCACCCACCCCCTGCTGTGTTGGGGGATGGGAAGGGAGAACCACCCAATGTGAGCAGCCAGAGACCAGGAACCAGGGGATGGGGTTCCAGGATCTTGAGTGTCCACTGGCTTCAAAAAATTGAGCGAGGGACTTGCCTGGTGGTCCAGTGGCTAAGACTCCATGCTCCCAGTGCAGGGGCCCGGGTTCACACCCTGCTCAGGGAACTAGATCCCACATGCCACAGCTAAAAAGAGTTCGTTTGCCTCAGCTAATACCCAAAGCAGCCAAATAAATAAACAAAAATATTTTTAAAAATCTGAATGAGTGAAGAGAGAAAGCAAGCTAAGGGCTCCAGGAAGCTGGGGGTCCTGGCGGGTAGGGGCCAATGGTGACTCCCACAAAATATGAGCACCTGGAACCTGGGACTGCCACCTTATTTGGAAACAGTGCCCTTGCAGATGTACTTAAGTACATCTTTCGATGGATGAGATCATCCTGGATTAGGGTGAGTCCTAAATCCAATACATAAAAGTGGAAAGTCAAAGTGAAGTCGCTCAGTCCTGTCCGACTCTTGGTGACCTCATGGACTGCAGCCTACCAGGCTCCTCTGTCGATGGGATTGTCCAGGCAAGAGTACGGGAGTGGGGTGCCGTTGCCTTCTCCGATAGCAGCCCTAGGGAACTATAAGAATAGAGGCCCTGATAGTCAATTCTCTGAACATTTACAAAGCCCCTGAAAAGGATCATGGTATAGTGGAGAAAGCAAACACATGAATGGATTTCCTATATATATATAAGGGTTTCCCCAACTCGGTGGACATAAGTTTGAGCAAACTCCAGGAGACGGTAAAGGACAGGGAAGCCTGGCGTGCTGCAGTCCATAGGGTCGCAAAGAGTCGGACACGACTAAGTGGCTGAACAACAGTAGGGCTTCCCAGAAGGCGCAGTGGTGAAGGGCCTGCCTGCCAGTGCAGATGCTGGTTCTATCCCTGGGTCGGGAAGATCCCCTGGAGAAGGAAATGGCAGCTCAGTCCAGTATTCTTACCTAGAAAATTCCGTGGATAAGAGGAGCCTGGTGGGCTCTAGTCCACAGAGTCACAAAGAGCTGGACATGACTGACTGGGCACACATGCATAGATAGATAGATACAGATACAGGCCATGCCACGAGGCTTTCGGGATGTTACTTCCCTGACCAAGGATTGAACCTAGGCTGTGCAGTGAGCATGCTAAATCCTAACCACTGGACTGCCAGCGAATTCCTGGGGTCAGTGTGGAGGGATGGATATCCCGTGGGGTGGAGGACTGCCTAGGAACTCGATAGCGGGGGTGACATCACACAGCTGGTGACAACACATGCCACTACCTATCGGAGACAGCAGGTAATACAGTGAGCAGTCAAGAAGGTGTCTGCATGAGCAATGACACAGGTGACCTTCACTTCAGTGTCAAGGGGCAATAAGGAGTGGTGAGGACTGTGACACAGAATAACAACTGCTAACGTTTATTAGCACTTGCTAAGTTCTTTCCTTACACAGTATTAACTCATTTATTTTCTCATCAACTCTACATGCAGGTGTTATCCCCATTTACCAGAGGGCTTAATTGAGGCATAGAGGCTGTAGGGCTGGAAACCAATGGTACATTCAAACTGGGTAATCTGAGCAGAGTTAAATGATGGGACATTACACAGCATGGACAGATGCACCACAGGAGCCACGAGGAATAACGCCACGCCTTGGGCTAGGACAAGTGGGAGCTATAGCACCCCAGGTCTGCGGGGCAAGGGGAGTGGGCAGTTGCTATGAACTGGAAACACTGCAGGCCGTGTGGATGGGGGAGACCTGTGACCTCCAACAGGGATGCGAGCGGCCCTCAGAAGCCACAGGGGCTGAACTGGGGAATAAACATCTCCCTCACTCCCCCTCCCCTCACTGGCTGAATCCAACCTGACCTGGAAGACCCAGGAGCCCGTCGGTGTGGTCCACACAGCCCAGACTCCCGAGACACGAAGCTAGGTGGAGAAGCCAGGACAATTGTTCTGAGAGGAAAGCGGAAGATTCCCTAACAGTGAGTCTACCTGGGTCCAGAGTTCCCGTAAACTACTCACTATGTGAGAACTGGCAGACCAGCACTGTCTCCCGGGGGTGGGTCCTGGGGGTAGGGGCCGGCCTTACTGAGCACTGCCTCTGAGGTTCGCAGAAACTGTGCCTTTTGATGGAAAGCCAGGAATACAGATTTTTATGCAACAATTACCAGGTATTTAAGAGCTGGTATCTTATTACCATTTTACAAACCCTGCATGGGCGAAACAAATCGCAGATGTGGGCTGGATTGGGCTCTGGGTGTCAAGCCCCTGGTTCAGAAGGTGGAAGCGGACCGTGCAGCATACCCAACTGTGGAAACTGGGAGGCTCAGAGAGGCAGCCGTGCACAGCACCATGGGTGAGACCGGGACCGCGGATCAGCCAGCTGGTTTGACTAGAAAGGGCCTGGGGCCCAGGGCAGGTGCGCAGGTGCAGGATGTTAGGATGAAACTGAATAGGTGTTTTGGGGGTCAGGATTGGGAGGGGCCATTGGAGTCACACTAACAGGTTTCAGCTTTGAAGACGAGAAGCCACGGATGGCTTCTAAACAGCCGAATGACTCAAGTCAGCCTTGAGTCTCTCCACCCTGAGGCTGGCTGTGGATCAGGCTTTCTTTGGGGGTGGAAGGACCGTGACTCCACAGAGGAGCGAAAGAAATGAAAGAGCCCCCTCCTTTGAGTGCGCTTACAGCCTGGCGAGGAGAGCAGATGTGTAAATAATAACCTCAGAACATGATGCGCGGGGGTAATGAGTTAGCCCACGTCTGTGGATATTTGATCAACTGCTGTGTGTTCTGCGCCGGGGATGAGGGGACAGGATGTGGTACTGACTTCGAAGAAAGGGGCAGTGGATGAGGGAGGAAATAAAGGGAAAGGAAAATTTCAGGTGATGATAAGAAAATGGAAAACAGCAGAAGGTGATCAGGGGAAGGCAGCCCACCAGCCCAGGTGGCAGGGCAGGCAGTGGGCAGGGAGACAGGGCATCCTGGGTGGATCCCCTGGGGCCCAGCAGCCTGACGGTCTCCTCCCAGAGTTGCCCCCGTCACACCTGAGAACAAACCCAGGGCTGACGTGGATTCCTGACTTGGAGCCCAAGCAAGGGGAGAGAGGGGAGAAAAAACACCCATCTGTTCCTCCTCTGATGGAACGCGATTCTTCACCCAGTGCTTAAAACCCCGCGCTTCTCCCATTTCCTCTCGGCAGCCACGTGATGCGATATAAATCGCTGAAAATGAGTTTTCCCAGCCGGTTGCTGTGTTGTTTTAATAATGGTTCATTTTCTGCCCTGGGTAAAAAATATTCCGTGGAGAAATTGGGAGCTGGGGGCTCATTTTGTCTGCGTGTGTGCACATGCACACACTTGTGCCTAAGCGTCCCCTTATCTCAAAGAAGATTCCAGAATATCACTGAGACACCAAGTCACCTGTCTACTTGGGTGATTCCCAGCACATCCCCCTCACCTGGACAAAGGAATTCCTCCAGAAACCTGGGCATATTTACTGATCACCTGCTGGGTGTGAGCTATACCTGAGATAGATGCAAGGGGTCACAGTGGTCTCCCAGGCCTGGCCTCCCTAGGCCAGCATTCTGGAAGGGGGAGATTGACATTTTAAAATAACTGTAAATTACTGTAAAAAAACTGTAATAATTTAAAATGATTGGACTTCCCTGGTGGCACAGTGGATAAGAATCCGCCTGCCAGTGCAGGGGATTGGGTTTGATCCCTGGTCCAGGAAGATCCCACCTGCAAAGCAACTAAGCCCAAATGCGGCAGCGGTTGAGTCTGTCCTTCCCTGGTGGCTCAGACAGTAAAGAATCCGCCTGCAATGCAGGAGACCCAGGTTTGATCCCTGGGTGGGAAGATTGCCTGGAGAAGGGAATGGTAAGCCACTCCAGTATTCTTGCCTGGAGAATCCTGTGGACAGAGGAGCCTGGTGGGCTACAGTCTATGGTGTTGCAAAGAGTCAGACATGACTGAGCGACTAACGCACAGACACATACTAGAGCCCGGGAGCGGCAACCACTGAAGTTGGCACACCCTAGAGCTCGTGCTCTGCAACAAGAGAAGCCACCGCAGGGAGAAGCCTGTGCACCGCAGCTGGAGGGTAGCCCTGGCTTGGCACAACAGGAAAAGCCCAAGCATAGCGATGAAGACCCAGCACAGCCAAAAATAAATAAAAAATAATAATTGTGTAAAACTATGTAATTACAATCGTGGAAACTCTTCAGGAGAGAGAGTCTGTGGTGTGATGGAGTGGATAGCATCCACTATAGGGACTTTGGGCATCACTACAACCCCATCCATGAAAGAAGAGACCCTTAAGCTGAAACTTGGAGGATAGAGTTGCAAGAGGGAATGCCATCCAGGTAGGGGGAGACTTCCTGGGCAAACATCTTAAAGCTTGAAAGAATATGGTGCAGGCTCAGATCCAGGAGAAAAGTCGTGAGTCCAGTGTAGGCAATGGCTAAGTGGGTGACGAGGAGTGGTGTGTATCAGTGGACACAGACTTGGGGACTTTCTCCCTGTGTCTGGGTAGAGAGGGTTTCTCCATGAGATATAGCCATGACAGTCTTGTGCATATTCAACCTTTAGTCTCAAGACCAGTCCTTGTTATGCCTATTTGGAAAGAGCGGCTCTCAGAGGCCAAGTGGATTGCCAAGGTCACGGCCTCATCTTCCCCATCCCCAACCCTGTTCCTTTTCTCCCTGTAGTGGGTTGAACGGTGGCCCCTCTCCTAAAGATATGTCCACATCCCTACTGCCAGAACCTGTAGATGTGACCTTCTTTGGAAAGAGAGTCATTGCGGTATCACTAAATTAAGAATCTCGACTTCTCCAGGGGATCTTCCCAACCTAGGGATCGGACCTGGGTGGATTGCAGGCGGATTCTCTGCTCTTTGAGCCCCCAGGGAAGCCTATCTAAGTGAAGAGAAAGACAAGTAGTGCATGATATCACTTATATGCAGAGTCAAGAAATTATCCAAATGAACTTGTTTACAAAACAGACTCACAGACTTAGAGAACAAGCTATGGTTATCAGAGGAGAAGAGGGCAGGGAGAGAGGGACTAGACTGGGAGTTTGGGACTGACATGTACTCACTGCTATATTTAAAACAGATAACCAACAAGGACCGACCGTATGGCAAAAAAAAAAAAAAAAAAAGAATCTTGAGAGGAGATCAAACGGGATTAGAATGAGCTCTAAATCTACTGACCAGAGTCCCTACATTTTGTGTTGGCTTCCTTTTTGACCGCACCTCACAGCATACAGACTTCCCTGAACCCATATCCCCTGCATCAGAAACATGGAGCGTTCACCACCAGAACACCAGGGAGTTCCTGACCAGCCTCCTTAGAAGAGAAGAGGAAAGGACAGTGGAAGAGGCCACGTGGAGATGGAGGCAGAAGCTGGAGTGGTGCAGTCACACAGCAAGGCGCACCTGGAGACACCAGGCGCTGGCGGAGGCCAAGAACAGACTCTCCCCAAGGGCTCCCTTGACTTTGGCCTGATGCTGCTGCTTATGAATTTCTGACCTCCAGAACTGTGAGAAAACAAATTTCCATAGGGTTTCTGGTTCGGTTTTTGCTCCATTTTATTTATTTATGGAGCTGCATCGGGTCTCAGCTGTGGGTCACAGGACCTTCACTGTGTCACGCAGGACCTTTCGTTGTAGGGCGCGTTTTCTCTAGTTGTGGCATGGGGGCTCAGCAGTTAGAGCGTTTGGGCTTCAGTAGTTGCAGCATGCAGGTTTAGTTGCCCCACAGCATGTGGGATCTTAGTACCCCAACTGGGGATTGAACTCCCATCCATCCCCTGCATTGCAAGGCAGATTCTTAACCACTGGGCCACCAGGAAGTCCTGGTTGTTTTTGTTTTCTGTGGTATTTAAGCCTCCCAGACCATGGCTATTTGTTACAGCAGCCACCGGAAACAAGCACTTCTCTGTCCATGGGATTCTGCAGGCAAGAATATAGGAATGGGTTGCCATGCCCTCCTCCAGGGGATCTTCCAGACCCAGGGATCAAAGCTGCATCTCTTATGTCTCCTGTATTGGCAGGTGGATGCTTTACCGCTAATGCCACCTGGAAAACCCCAATACATTCACTGTCCCCAGCAAATCATTCCAAGAGCTGTCTCTCCTCCCTAGCTCCAGATCCTCCCCCTCTAATCCCCTCTCCTTCCTGCTCCAGTTGGCTTTTTGCCCCTGCCCAGCTAAGGAAAGGGCTCCATCCTGCTGAATTCAAGGGTGTTTTCTCAGCCTCCAAGATGCTTCCACCTCCCTGACTGCCCCTGCTCATTGTCTTCTGCTGATTCCTCCTCATCCCTTGTCCTTAATGCTGGAGAGAGAGCCATGGGGCTTGCCCTCTTTATTCCTGTGTCTACTTCTGGTCAGCTCCCTGGGGATCTTGACCAGCCTTGAGGAGTTAAATGCTGCTTATATCTAACAATAGTATCTGCCAATGACACCTCCAGCTTGAGCCTCTCCACTGACCTTCAGCTGCCCCCTGGGTGTCTGCACTTGGAAACCTGATGGGTATGCCCAGGTATCATGTCTGAAACTGAGCTCATTTTAGAAAAACTATTATTTATTTGTGTGCTTTGGGCCACTCTGGGCCTTTGTTGCTGCGCATGGGCTTTCTCTAGTTGCAGCAAGTGGGGGCTGATCTCTCGTTGTGGTGCATGGGCTTCAGTAGTTGTGGCTCCCCGGCTCTAGAGCAAGGGCTCAGCAGTTGTGGGGCGGGCATGGGCTTAGTTGCTCCACAGCATGTGGAATCTTCCTGGGCCAGTAATCGAACTCATGTCCTCTGCATTCTAAGGTGAATTCCTACACTGGACCACCAGCAAAGTCCCGAAACAGAACTCTTGATCCCTCCACTCACCCCAAACCTGTACCTCATCTCAGTTAATGGCAGTACCACTGTTCATTATGTAATGGGTAGAATAACGCCCCCCAATAGTGTGCTGAAGAATTGAAGCTTTTGAATTGTGGTGCTGGAGAAAACTCTTGAGGGTCTCTTGGACAGCAAGGAGATCAAACCAGTCAATCCTAAAGGAAATCAACCCTGGATAGTCACTGGAAGGACTGATGCTGAAGCTCCAATATTTTGGCCACCTGAAGTGAAGAGTCGACTCATTGGAAAAGGCTCTGATGCTGGGAAAGATTGAGGCAGGGGGAGAAGAGGGCGACAGAGGGTGCCATGGTTGGATGGTATCACTGACTCAATGGACAGGAGTTTGAGCAAACTCCGGGAGATAGTGAAGGACAGGGAAGTCTGATGTGCTGCAGTCCATGGGGTCGCAGAGTCGGATGCGACTTAGCGACTGAACAACAATGCCTCCCAATTCACGTTCAGCTGGAACCTCAGAATGTTACCTTATTTGGAAATAAGGTCTTTGCATATGTTGTTAGCCAAAGATCTTGAGATGGTATGTACTGGACCGAGTCAAAGTGTTAGATGCTGTTGTGTCTGACTCTTTTCAACCCCATAGACTGTAGCCCACCAGGCTGCTCTGTCCATGGAATTCTCCCGGCTAGAATACTGGAGTGGGTAACCATTCCCTACTCCAGGGGATCTTCCCAATCCAGGGATCAAACCCAGGTCTCCTGCCTTGCAGGCAGATTCTCTACTGTCTGAGCCACCTAGGCTGGGCTCTAAATCCAATGATGAGGCATCATTCTAAGAGGAGGCAAAGACACACAGAGAAAAAGATGAAGATAGAGACTGGGGTAATGCAGCTGCAAGCTCAGGAAAGCCAAGGATGGCTGGCAGCCACCAAAAGCCAGGAAATAGGCAAGGAAGGACTCTCCCGAGAGCCTTCGGAGGGATAACAGGCCTCCTCACACCTTGAACTCAGATCTCTAGCCTCCAGAACTATAAGACAATATAATCCTGTTGTCTTAAGCCACCAAGTTTGTGGTTATTTATTACAGCAGCCCTAGGATGCAAACATAGCTGTGTTCTCCACAATGAGCTCTGAGACACCTTGATTTGAGTACAAGTGATTTACCTGGAAGGCGACCGCCAGAAGCACTGGCGGGGAGGTAGGATGAAGATAGGGGAGGGAGGGCACCCAGCAAAGAGTGTATTGATGGGGACTTCCCTGGTGGTCCAGTGGTTAAGAATCAGCCTTCCAGTGCAGGGCATGTGGGTTTGATCCCTGGTTGGGGAATTAAGATCCCACCTACCAAAGGGCAACTAAGCTCGCATGCTGCAACTAAGACCCCACACAGTCATTTTAAATAAATAAATGTTTATCTGTTTGTTTGTTTTAAAGAGTGTAGGGCTTGCCAGGTGGCCCAGTGGTTAAGAATCTGCCTTGTAATGCAGCGGACACCAGGTTCCTTCCTGCTCTGGGAAGACCCCATATGCTGAGGGGCAACTAAGACGGTGTGCCGCAACTCCTGAGCCCACGTGCAGCCACTACCGAAGGCTGTGTGCCTTAGAGCCTGTGTGCCATAAGAGAGGCCACCACAATGAGAAGCCCACGCGCTGCAACTAGAGAGCACCCTTGTTGGCTGCAACTAGAAAAAAAAAGCCCTCGAGCAGCAATGAAGACCCAGTGCAGTCAAAACAAATAAATTTTTTTCATTAATTAATTATTTATTGAAGGATAATTGCTTTACAGAATTTTGCTGTTTCTGTCAAACCTCAACAAGAATCAGCCATAGGTATACATATATCCCCCTCCCTTTTGAAGCTCCCTCCCATCTCCCTCCCCATCCCACCCCTAAAAGTAAATACATTTTTAAAAAGAGCATATTCATGAGCAGGTTATACTGGAACACCTAGGACTTAATTCTCTCCCCTCTCTGGAGACCTGTGGCACCTGCACCTCAGAGTCATCTCTTTGAGGGTTGAGGGAGCTGGGGTGTGTTCTTAGGCTGAAGGATGCTCACAGGGGAATGGATTCTCTGGAATGTCTGGTTAATCGCAGGCAGGTCTGAGCTGCCTCTGCCAGAGGGAACTGCCAGGCAGAGTTGCAGGTGCTGGTGATGTGGAGCCATTGGACTGATGTGCACAGTGCAATCTCTAAATGCCTCCCATCAACCCAGACTCTTGTGTGACTCCTTCTCCCTGAGTGTGGATGGGGCTCTATGACTTGTTTTTAACCAACAGAATGTGGCAAGGCGGGAATTCCCTGGTGGCCCAGTGGTTAAGACTTTGCCTTCCAATGTAGGGAGTGCAGGTTTGATCCCTGACTGGGGACCTAAGATCCCATGTCCCTTGCGGCCAAAATCAAAGCATACAACAGGAGGAATATTGTAACCTTCAATCAAGACTTGAAATATGGTACACACACACACACACACACACACACACACACACACAATCTAAAAAAAAAAAGAATGTGGCAAAGGTGATGGGATATCCCTTCCAAGAGTAGGTTACAAAAACTCAGGGACTTCTGTTTGGGGTACTTCTCACTCTCTCTTGCTCATTCTGAGGAAAGCCAGCTATCACGTTGTGAGCTGCTCCGCAGAGAGGCCCACACTGAGAGGAGCTGAAGGAGGCCTCCGACCAACAGTCAGTGAGGACTGAATCCTGCCAGCAAAGAGCAGGCTTGGACGTGGAGCCTCCCGGTCAGTCCTTCAGACGAGACCATGGCCACAGCCACCATCTTAGCTGCATCTGTGCGACAGACTCAGAGCAACCCAACTAGGCCACACCTGGATTCCTGAGCCGCATAAACTGTCATAATAAGTGCAGGCTGTTTTAGGCCTCCAGGTTTGGGGGTAATTTGTTATGTGGTAATGCTGAGTGCCACAGGGACATGAGGGAAGGCACATAAACAGTGACTGCTGGGACTGCCCTGCTGGTCCAGTGGTTAAGACTTGAAGTTCCCAAAGCAACCCCTAGTTGGGAAACTAGATCCCACGTGCTGCAACTAAAGAGCCCGCAGGCGGCAACAAAGATCCTGTATGTTGCAACTAAGACCTGGCACAGCCAAATAAATATTTTTTCTAAGATAGAAAAAGCGTCATTAAAAAAAAATAACAAGGCTCCCTGGGTGACTCAGTAGTAAAGAATCCACCTGCCAATGCAGGAGACATGGGCTTGATCCCTGATCTGGGAAGATCCCACCTGCTGCAGAGCAATTAAGCCTGTGCACCACAACTACTGAGGCTGTGCTCTAGAGCCCGCACTCCACGGCAAGAGAAGCCACCGCAATGCGAAGCCCACACACTGTACCTAGAGAAAAAGCCCATGCAACAACAAAGACCCAGCAGAGTCAAAAACAAATACATATTTAAAAAGCAGAACAGTAACTGGTACACCATCCACTTGATCACTCTAGCCTTCCCCTTTTCTCACCTCTTATATCCAGTCCATTCGCAAGCCCTGTCAATTCAAACTCCAAAATCTATCTTGAATCCACAGACATTTCCCCACTTGCACTGCCACTGGCTCATGTCAAGCTAGCCTCGTCTCTCACTTTCATCAAAGCAAGAGTCCCTCCTCCCCATCAGTCTCCATCCAGCTGATTCTCTACTGCTAAGAGGCTTTTGTATCATAATGCATACCCTGGCATACAGTAGGTGCTCAGTAATGATGGAGTAAAGTGTCAAGTCAGGCTAGACCCCCGGTCAGCCCCCTCTCCCTTCCTGTACCTGCATAAGGAAGAAAATGATATAAGGGAAGAGTTCTTGGTCCACTGGTGCTGACCGTATGCCCCTGGGGGGCAGCTTGCTGGCCTCACATCTTTCTCCATGCACACACTCTGCCAGTGCTGCCCACTCATGTGTGGAACCAACACTCATCACATACTTACTGTGCATCTAACTTCTGAGTATCTGACAGGTATGATCTCATTTAATCCTTGAAGGGAGCGAGAACAAAGCCGGAGGCATCAAACGTCTTGTTTTCACACTATATTACAAAGCAATAGTAATCAAAACAGTATAGTGTTGGCATTAAAAAAGACACATCGACCAGTAGGAGGGACTCAAGAGGCCTAGAAGTAAATGCAAACATATTAGGTCAACTAATATTTGACAAAGGAGCCAAGAAGACTCAATAGAGAAAAGGTAGTCCCTTCAATAAATGGTTCTGAGAAAACTGGACATTCACATGCGAAAGAATGAAACCAGATCCCTTTCTTATATCACTGGTAAAATGAACTCAAATGGATTAAAGGTTTAATCCATCATATACACAGTACTGTATATAAAACAGATAAACAATAAGGACCTACTGTATAGCACAGGGAACTACTCGATACTCTGTAATAACCTATATGGGAAAAGAATCTAAAAGAGAGTGGATATATGTGTATATGTAACTGATTCACTTTGCTATATACCTGAAACTAACACAGAATTGTAAAACAGTTATGTGTGTGTGTGCTGTGCTCAGTCACTCAGTTATGTTGACTTTTTGCAACCCTATCAACTATAGCCCACCAGGTTCCTCCTGTCCATGGGATTTCCTAGGCAAGAATACTAAAGTGGGTTGTCATGCTCTCCTCCAGGGGGATCTTCCCAACCCAGGAACTGAACCCGCATCTCTTGCATTGCTGGTGGATTCTTTGCCACTGAGCCACCAGGGAAGCCCTAAAGCAATTATACTTCAACTTTTAAAAAGACATAATCCTTGAAATGGTCCAACCAGGTAGGATTGCCACTCTTCCCCATTTTACAGTCAGGGAAACTGAGGCACAGAGCAACAAAGTCACTCACTCACAATTGATTCAGCCAGTCCTAGGTTGGACTGGGATTTGAACCCAGGCAGTTTTAACAGCAGCACTTGGGTCTTCACTGAGATTCAGCTTGTGTCGCACAGGTAAATTCTCTTGCTTTTGACCAGATGGACATTACTGAGTGCCTTTGCACCTAAAGGGAGTTACACCCCTTTGTTTTACCAGAAGATAGTTCTGTCACGCTGGGCTGCATCAATGAAAGGCCATTTCTTGCTCTCAGGGAGGTTCTTGAATTGCTGGAGAAACAAGGACATCAATAGCCTTAAATTCTCAGTAATGACAGCAGCCACCTAACCCTGCACTGAAGCACTTGGAATGCATTAATTCTGCCTGGGGAGATTCTGGAAGGCTGGAAGGTCTTCGCAGTATGTGAAGTGATGCCATGTCCATGGACAGAGGACCCCTGTTGTCCACCTTTATGCCTTGGGACTGCAGAGAGTGCTAAGCATACAAAAGCCAGGAGTGGGCAAAAGATTTGCTCCAAGTCATTGAGCTGAAAGGCTTACCTGGTGGCTCAGACAGTAAAGAATCTGCCCGAAATGCAGGAGACCCTGGTTTGATTCCTGGGTCAGGAAGATCCCCTGGAGAAGGGCATTGCTACCCACTCCAGTATTCTTGCCTGGAGAATTCCATGGACAAAGGAGCCTGAAGGGCTACAGTTCACGGGGTCACAAAGAGTCAGACATGACTGAGCCACTAACACTTTCACAGAGCTGAAGCCACCACAATGAGTAGCTCCCACTCGCCACAACTAGAGAAAACTCACATGCAGCAACGAGGACCCAGTACAGCCATAAATAAATAAATAGCAAAAAATTTTAAAAAGAAATAAATCATCTCACAGTTCTGGAGATCAGAACTCTGAAATCAAGGTGTCAGCATGTCAGCAGGGCCCCGCTCTCTCTGAGGTCTCTAGAGGAGGCTCTCTCCATGCCTCTCCCAGCTTCTAGTGTTTGTCAGCCATCCTTGACATTCCTTGGCTTGCAGACACATCACTCCAGTCTGTCTCTATCACCGTGTAGTATTCTCCTGTTGTGTGTCTGTCTCTTTCCTTAGAAGAAATATATAATATAATTCAGTCATATTGGATTAAGGTCCCACCCTACTCCAGTATGACATCATTTTAACTAAACACATCTGCAATAACCTTCTTTCCAGGGAGTTACGACTTTAACATGTATTTTTTTTGGAGGGGGACACAATTTACCTTGTAACTCTCTCCTTCCCTTATAGACTGTTTCTTGTCACCTCTTCCTGGGCTGCACAGGGGCCCAGTTAAATGCATATACTTCTCCATTTTTTTTTTTTTAATGTTGCAGTGCCTGAGCCTCAATCTATGTTTCGTTAACATAAAAATGTTAATAAATAGCTACCCTATCCCTGGTGGCTCAGTGGTAAAGAATCTGCCTGCCAATGCCGGAGACTGGGTTCAATCCCTAGGTCGGGAAGATCCCCTGGAGGAGGAAATGGCAACCCACTCCAGTATTCTTGCCCTGAAAAACACCATGGACAGAGGATCCTGGCAGGCTACAGTGCATGGGGTTGCAAAGAGTCAGATATGACTTAGTGACTAAACAACAAAACCCTGTCCTGAGTATTTTGGAGATCCAGAAAAATTCAGTGTCATTATATGGGAATACATTGGGCTGCAAATATAAAAATACCTGAACAGCAGTGGCTTAAACAAAAGATTGCTTTTTTTCTCACCAGACAGTCTGGAGTTAGGTGCTGCTGGAAACCAACGCCTGGCACCACTTAAGATCCCCATGGTCACCTAGATATCCCTCTAGATCAGTTTTGTGATCTTCACCTCAGCTCATTGCTGTTGTTAATTCCCATTTTATATATAAGGCAATGGCTGCTGCTGCTGCTAAGTCACTTCAGTTGTGTCTGACTGTGCGACCCCAAGGACGGCAGCCTACCAGGCTCCTCCTTCCACGGGATTTTCCAGCAAGAGTACTGGAGGGGGTTGCCATTGCCTTCTCGATAAGGCAACGGAGGCTCATATAATAAATATGCTCATCCTTCCCTGAACCCCGCAGCCAACTTTGGCTTCGGTTTCATTGGCTAGAAATGTGTCACTCAGCACACTTATGGCCAATGAGAAGCAAGGGAGGTTGGGCGGGAAGCATAGAACAGAGAATCTGCCAACCAATCAGAGCAAATACTCTTGTTAGCAAAGGGAAGAAACCAAGAGTGTTGGAGGCAATAAAGGTTCTCTCTCATAATTCTCCCTGCCTCTAGATCTAGAATTATATATTACATACAATATTATATTATATACAATTATATATATGATATACAATTAAATATATAATACACAATTACATTGTGCACCAAGTATTAATACTAGGTATTATGTTTGTAGACTCACTGAATTACTGCAAAAAATAGTAATAGCGCTTATTTCATGGAATCCTCAACATCTGTGAAGTACATGCTATTATCATCCCATTTTACAGATGGGAAAACTGAGACTCGGACAGGTCCAGTAGAACCTCTTTTATTCATTTAACAAACAAGTATTGAGCATCTATTAGATACCAGGTCATTTGGGTACTGAGAATAGAGCAGTGAATAAAACAAAGACTGCCCCCTGAAGTATTAGCCCCCAGGAGGGCATACATTCTAGTTGGGGGTGGGGAATAACACCTAGTGTGGGCCACACACTGTTCTGAAGGTTCTCCATCGGCTAAGTCACTTATTCACCCAACAGTTGTATGAGACCTGTTTTATTACTGTCCCCATTTTTAAAATGAGGGATTGAAGCTCAGAGAAGTTAAGTAACATGCCCAAGGTCACACAGTCAATAACTGTGAAGCCAGAGCCCTTGGGGTGCACAGCCTAAGCTTGGGTAAGTAATATAATGCCAGGTGGTGATAAAACGAGTGCCGGCAAACAGCCTGGCGATGGCTTGGGAGGGTCCTTCCGAGGAGGTGGCACACTAGCACAGGTGTGAGTACAGGGAGGAGGGAGCCGTGGGGACATCTGGAAGGAACACCCAGTGGGAAGCCTAGAGGTAGGAGCATGTCGGGTGTGTCTGGGGTTTAGTGAGGGGCCAGTGTAAGGGCTTCCCAAGTGACGCCAGTGGTAAAGGACCTGCTTGCCAATGCACGAGACGTAAGAGACCTGAGTTTGATCTCTGGGTCGGGAGGATCCGCTGGAGGAGGACATGGCAACCCACTCCTGTATTCTTGCCTGGAGAATCCCCGTGGACAGAGAAGCCTGGTAGGCTACAGTCCATAATAGGTTTGCAAAGAATTGGACACCACTGAAGCAACTTAGCATGCATGAGGGGCTGGTGTGGCTCTAGCAACAGGCTTAGGGATTCTTCTACCCAGTTTGCACGTATAAAAGTCTCATGACATAGGTTTTCAAAGCTACCCTCGTTTGACAGATGGGGACACTGCCGTTCTGAATGGTTAACCAAGCTGTCAGGGGGAAATGGAAGCAGAAAGAGGTGAGGCCTGCATCCGAACCTAGGCAGCCTGATCCCACTGCCTGAGCCCAGTAGGGCGCAAGTGCCAGCAGGCTGGGAGGGCTGCCTGGAGGAGGTGGATGTCACCAGGACCTAGAGGGGCTTGAAGAGTAGGGAGTGGGGTAGGGAAGGTGCTGAGTGGAGCAAAGGATTGGAATCCATCCCTGGGGGCAGTTCTTCAAGGGCAGATTTCCATCAAGGACCCAGACTCCAGTTCCCCTAGGCAGGATCTGCTTAAAGGCAGGGATGTGAAAGCTTCATTAGTGCTTCAGAAACCCCAGGAGCCCCCGGGGGGGGGAGGAGGACAGAGGGGGAGAGGGGGATGAAAAGGGCCGGAGAAGGGAGCCATTCTAATTTTGGCACACCTGGCAGGGGGCACAGGGCCACTGAAAAGGAAGCAGCTGGGGTTGGCTGGGCAGGCCCCGTCATTGTTCCAGCTGGATCCGCTGTCTGGGCTTCAAATGCAAAACCGGAGTAAGGGGGTGGGAGGGGGCGCCCGTGGCCTTTGCTCCTCCTTTAACAGACCAAAGGACCCTGGCGGCTTAGCTCTTTTTCCTAATTTAAAGATATTTTCAGGCGTTTGGGAGCTCCCCTATGGTGAAGCAGGAAGGTTGGAAGAGGGGGAGGGGGCTTGAAACTCTCACCGTGGTTGCCACGAAGGATGGGGAGGAGGCCAGGAGCCGGGGTGGTTGGGGGGCTGGGGGGCACTAAGGGTGGGACCCTTGGGAGGGGTGAGGCGGTGCATACTGTGACTTCGGCTCTCTTCTGCCGCACTTTCCCCTCTCTAGAACCTCCGCAGGCCTCTCCAGAAGGTCGGATGGATGTAGATGTACCCAAACCTCCTTCCCGCTAAGGAAAGTGGGCTCTTTGGGGTCAACCCTGGAGGCCTTGAGTTGGGGGACACTGCGGGTGTTGCCCCATGCCAGTCCTTTGGCAGGGCAGGATGCCCAGAGAGAGACGGATGGAGGAGGTTGTTCCCTCTTCGTTTGCCACCCCTGGTGCCAGGACAAGAAGAGGGTTAGGAGACAGGCCAATGGGGTGCAGCCACCTCCATGAAGGGGGGGCTCCTAGGCTCGAGTCTTGGGGGGCAGTGCATAGGAACCAGCAAGGAGCCGGCGGGGGCCTGGCTGGAGGGCGGGGAGGAGCCCCGCGACAGCTTGGGGTGGGGCGGCCCTTCCCTCCGTCCGGGCGCCCCTCTGCCGCCGGCCCCCGTCTCTTTCTCTGCCTCCTTCCCTCGCCCACCCAGCTCCCCTCGCTTGCCCGGCCCCCGCCCTCCCCGCTCCGCGCCGCTCCCCCGCCTGTCCCCCACCCCCGGCGCCGGCGTGCGCCCCGCCACTCTCGGTGCCACCTCCCCGGCGGCCTCTCCCGTCCCTCCTTCCGGTTCCCAGCCGTCCTCAGCCCCTCGGCACCGCCCTCCCCGCCTCCCGTCCCCAGCCCCCTCCCTCCCTCTTTCCCCCCTCTCCTCCCGCCCTTCCTCGCTGCCTACTTTCCCCGGCGGGAGGAGGGCCGCACTCCCGCCCCTGCCGCCCCCTCTCCCCGGCCGGCGGGCTCGGCTCCGCGGCCTCCCTCCGCCGGGGCCGCCGCCATCTTGCGGGCTGCCGGGAGCAGCGCGTGCAGTCGGAACAATACATCTTTTACGAAGCGCCTCCTGCCCCCGGCCTGGAGTCTTACATTAACGCGGCATTGATTTCCCTCAGAATGGAGGGGCCTCGGCCCCCCCGCCACCACCCGGAGGCTTGGGCTCTTGAGGGCAGCCCCGCAGTGCGCTCGCTCGCCGTGGGGGGCGCCGGGGGCCCGGCAGCCAGCCTGGGGCGTTGGTTCCTAGAAGAAGGGGTTTCGGGCTTCTGGCTTTCTAGTAACTCCTGAACTGAAGGAGTCCCTCTTCGGCCTCGGCCTTGGCCGGAAAGGGCTCTGGAGACCCTGGGTTGCCCCTGGGACCCGCTATCTGCTGCCACCCCGTCTGGGACACGTGCCCCGCTCCCAGCACCCGCCGTGGCTCCTCCTCCCCTCCCGGCCCAGTTTCCTTCCCCTCTTCTCTTCCATCTTGCTACCTCACTCCCATCTTTTCCGTTTGCTGCCTCCCCTCATCCTCTCTGGTCCTCTCCCCGTACCCCCCCTCCTCCTGCTGACTGCTCCCTCCCCCACACCCCCCTTCCCTGCGTGCTAATGACCACGAAGCCGGCAGCTTCCCGGCTGTTTCCGGGGAGTCTAGTTTGCAGCCAGGGGAGATGCTGGAGCTATTGGGGGTTGGAGTGGGGAGAGAAGAATTATACACATAAATCTAGGATAATGACGTTGGTGCTAATGGGGCTGGCAGCCGCAGCGCCCAGCCTCCCCCCCTCCCCCGCAAGGATCAGGCGGGACTTCCAGGGTCTCTGAGGACCCATGGCCCCTGTCATCTCTGAATGGGCTACACTGGGTGTACGGGGTCCAGACTAGTTTGGATCACCTCTGATACGTCTGGTCACTGGGTCTCCGTTCAATTTGCAGCTTGGTGCTTACCAGCCCCTGCAGTCCAGGGACAAGCAGGGTCCAACTTAACGACAGGTAGATTTTCTGGATCTGAGGCCCCTCCCCTAACCCACCAGCACCCTGGATCCCCACCTCTGGGTCTCCTGAGGTCACCCCGCCCACAACTTAACACCTTTCATATAATTGACAAGTCAGGCTTGACTTTTCTTCCCCGTTCCCCATTTCTGAGCTGTGTGACCTTGGGCAAGTCACTTGACCTCTCTGAGATTCTGTCCCCTCCAAGCTGTGGATGATAATGTGCATACTTGTTAAGTCACTTCAGTTGTGTCTGACTTTTTGTGACCCTATGGCCCGTAGCCTGCCAGGCTCCTCTGTCCATAATGAAAGTGAAGTCGCTCAATTGTGTCCGACTCTTCGTGACCCCATGGACTGTAGCCCACCAGGCTCCTCCGTCCATGGGATTCTCCAGGTGAGAATACTGGAGTGGGTTGCCATTTCCTTCTCCAGGGGATCTTCCCAACCCAGGGATCGAACCCAGGTCTTCTGCAATGCAGGCAGATGCTTTAACCTCTGAGCCACCAGGGAAGCAACTGTCTTCAAATAGAGCCTGAATTCACTTCTTCCCATTTCTGAGTCCCACACCTTTGTCCTGTCCCTGTCAGGATTACTTGGCTTATCACCGTTGCATCTGCCTTGAACTTTCTGCTTCAACCCTCTCTGCCATCAGGACTGAGTATTCAGGACGCTGCCATCCATCCTCACAGCTCTTAGATTCAATCCTAATCCTTGACTCAGCCTCGTCTGGATTGCTCTCTCCACTTCGGCCCCATTGAGCCTTTGTGCCAGCTGTTCCCCAACCTCTGGAAGCACCGTTACCCCTAGATTTTACATGGTTGGTTCCACTTTCATCTTCAAGCCCCAGCTCCATCTCACCTCCATGGGATCTTCCCCACCACCCCCAGTTGCTCTCCATCCGCCGCTTTTCTACCACCCTCCACCCTCTGATCTTGCCTTGGTTTTGTATTTTCATGGGTGCACTATGCCTCACCACTTGCCACTGGAACACAGTCTCTTTTAGACCCTGATTCTTGTTCTCATTGTGTCCAACAGTTTCTGGCACCTGTTCGATTTTCAGATATGTGCTGAATAAGTGAGTTAAATAAATAAGAATGTTGTGACTATTTAAGGGTATGACTGATTTAACAGGAGATCCTGGGTTTGTATCCCAGGGGGCCTGTTGATTTTGGGCTTCCTGGTGGCTTAGATGGTAAAGAATCTGCCTGCAATGTAGGGGACTCAGGTTCTATCCCTGGGTAAGGAAGATCCCCTGAGGAAGGAAATGGCAACCCACTCTAGTATTCTTGCCTGGAGAATTCCATAAACAGGGAGCCTGGAGGGTTACAGTCCCTGGGGTCCCAAAGAGTTGGACACAACTGAGCAACCAACACTTTTTTCACTTTACTGATGTAAAGTCCTTGACATATCACAGGTATTCAATAAACCAGGGCACCTGCTTTCTTCATGATGATGGAACTGGGAAAGGATAATCTTGTTCTTGTGGTCACGCCCAGCCCAAAACCTGGGGAGAAAATTTGGAGTAGGACATGTTCTCCCAGAAGGAAGAAATTTGCCGGAGGAGGAGGGGATGACAGAGGATGAGATAGTTGCATAGCATCACCAACTTGATGGACATGAATTTGAGCAAGCTCTGGGAGTTGGTATTAGACAGGGAAGCCTGGGGTGCTGCAGTCCATGGGGTCACAAAGAGTCAGACACTGAGCGACTGGACTGAACTGAACTGATATCTGACAAAGGACTCATATTCAGAATATATAAAGAGTACCTACAAATCAAGAAAACCAAACTGTAGGAGAGTTGAAATGACAGTTATCAAAATGGCCAATAAGCATTTAGGAAAATGCTTAGTGTCATTGGTCATCACAGAAATGTAAAATAAAGCCACAGTGAAATATCACACTCACTAGAATGGCTAGAATGAAAAACTGCTAATGCTAAGTGTTGACAGAATGTGGAGAAGCTGGAGCCTTGATGCACTCTTGGTGGGAACGTGAAATGCTATAACCACTTTGGAAAACTAGCACTGTCTCCTAAGACTACGTGTAACAGCTGCCCTACTACGCACCAATTCTACTCCTGGGTATTTACCCAACAGACATGTGAACTTGCGTTTCCCAAAAGACACATACAAGAATGTTCGTAGCAGCTTTATTCACAGTAACCAATTATTGCGAACAATTCAAATATCCATCAACAGTAGAGCAAGTAAACATAGTAATCCTTACAACAAAATACTATACAACAACAAAAAAGAACAGGCTAATAACACCAGAGGTTGAACCCAACACGGAAGACACAAGGCACAGAAGAGGACACACAGTTCCACTTACATGAAGTTCAAGCACAAGTAAAACTAACCTGTGATGATAGAATCAGACTGGGGGATACTGACTTCTAGGAAAGGGCGTGAGGGAACTTTCTGGAAGAAAGGACTGAACCTCTCTTGAGCTGGGTGGTATATATACACACAAAAATCCATCAAGCTGAAATAAAATCTGATCACTTTACCTTATGCAAATTATACCTCATTCAAAGGGAAGAAAAAGAAAAGAGAAAAACAAAAGAAAAAGTCCCCTAGAGCTAAAAGTGATCTATATGCTGAGTGAATCCTGACACTTCCCTCCTCAGATGTTTCACAACAGTCTTTGGTGCAGACAAAAGTTGGAAAATTTAAGCAGCTGCCCCAGATTCCGGAGGGAAGGCTAAGGGTGGGAGTGCCTCTCCTCCATGTCCTGGGACTTGGACTTCTAGTCTCCACTGGCCCTGGAGAGTAAGTGGTCCAGTCTCAGAGTGAAAGAAAGCTCTTAAAGTTTCTTTTCTACCTCTCAACTTCTCCAGCCCAAGCTGTGGGTCCAAGCAATGTTTCTGTAGCAGAAACTGCTACTGAGTCTGGTTGCTATGGCAATGGGACCACGAGGCTCCCAGGAACCGTTGCTTCATCTCATTGCATGGTGGGGGTGCTTTTCGCCCATAAAAGTGAAATGAGAATCAGGAGAGGGAGGCCCCTTCCTCTGATCATGAAAAAGATGCTTTCCCCTACCAGTTTTGCCCCAAACCCCTCCCTGATTTGGTGAGAAAGGTCTAAGTGGAACTCAGTGGTTAAGAAGGGAGAGGGAGGGGACTTCCCTGTTGGTCCAATAGCTAAGATTCCAAGCTCCCAATGCAAGGGGACTGGTTTGATTCCTGGTCAGGGAACTAGGTCCCACGTAACTCAACCAAATATCCCACATGCTGCAACTAAGACCCAGTGCAGCCAAATAAATACTTTTTTTTTTAAAGGAGAGGGATGGGTACACGTGCCCCCTGGGTTATTATACTAGCCACCCTGTGAAGAAAGCTGAGTGCCGAAGAATTGATGCTTTTGAACTGTGGTGTTGGAAAAGACTCTTGAGAGTCCCTTGGACTGCAAGGAGATCCAACCAGTCCATTCTGAAGGAGATCAGCCCTGGGATTTCTTAGGAGGGAATGATGCTGAAGCTGAAACTCCAGTACTTTGGCCACCTCATGCGAACAGTTGGCTCATTGGAAAAGACTGATGCTGGGAGGGATTGGGAGCAGGAGGAGAAGGGGATGACAGAAGATGAGATGGCTGGATGGCATCACTGACTCGATGGACGTGAGTGTGAGTGAACTCTGGGAGTTGGTGATGGACAGGGAAGCCTGGTGTGCTGCGATTCATGGGGTCGCAAAGAGTCGGACACGACTGAGTGACTGAACTGAGCTGAACCCACCCCCACCCGCCACCAGCTCCAAGAAAAGCCCAAGAAAATATATGTCAGTAGTGCCTAACTCAGCTCTGACATTCTTCCATTTTTCCATCTGTTCTTTTCCGTGGGAGTTATGGGTGGTGGTTATAGCACTGCATTTGGTAAAGGAAGGTCAAGGGTCCAGCAGCCTCGCTGTGGGGCCTCAGCTCATTCTTTAACCTTCCTATTTCCACTTTCACAAAACTGAATCTCTAAATCCTACTTTATAGTGTTATTGTGAGACTTAAGTGGATTAACACGGAAAGCGATTAAACGACTTGTAGCCCTCAACTGTCACTCAGTAGTCTGTTACTGTTTTTATGTCCCCAGGCCTTTCATGTGTAAAGATGTAGGTAACTCTCACAGTGACTTTGTGGCATAGCCATGATTATACCCATTTCATGGATTAGGGAACTGAGGTTTGAGCACTCTTGGAAATGATTGCATTCCCCAGATTCTCAGTAATCCTGGACCCTTGAACCACCCAAGCTGACGGCTCTAAAATGGACCCATGGCCCCCCACTGAGGGTACAGCGAAGGGCTGCCTGCCCTCTGCCTCCTTCTCACTTCCTGTATGTTAAGTCACAGCTGCTTCAGGACTTATGTCTGGATGGCTTCCTGATTCTGTCCCTTGCTCTTTACATTCCAGAGGGGACATGAGGTAGGATAAATTAGTTCCCATGTGGCCTTCAAGACCCACCTTCAGGACTCCCCTGGTGGTCCAGTGGCTAAGGCTCCAGGCTCACAATGCAGAGGACCTGGGTTCGATCCCTGGTCAGGGAACTATATCCCACATGGCTCTACTAATTCATATGACACAGCTAAAAGATCCTGCATGCCTCAACTAAAGAGGCCATGTGCTGCAACTAAGACCCGGCACAGCCAAATTGAAAAAAAGCCCCACTTTCATTCCCCTCCATTGAGCTTGGGATGCTGGGTGGATCGGAGTCTCCCGGGTCCTCTGGCTTCCAGTGGATTCAGGAGGTGCCCAGTAGGTGATGGTGGATGGGAGAGGTGGGGGCATAGCTCTAAGCCTGTCCTGCAAACTGGTCACTCCGCTGACCAGAAACCACTGCTCCCAGGGGCGGTAATGGTTCCCCAACCTCACCGGGCCCCAGGTTGCATGAAGGAACTTTTCCTACAGCTTTCTTAAACTTTTTTAAGCTACACCATGAGGCCTACAGGATCTTAGTTTCCCAACTAGGAATTGAACCTGTGCCCCCTGCAGTGGAAGCTTGGAGCCCTAACCACTGGACCTCCAGGGAGGGCCTTTCCTGAATCTTTGTAACAGACCTTAAGTCACATCCCTAAATTTCAGAGACTGCTTTCCATGTGGTTGTTCAGTCGCTAAGTCATGCCCGACTCTTTTCAACCCCATGGACTGCAGGACACCAGGCTTTCCTTGTCCTTCTTGTGGGGACCCTAACCAAAGAGGCTTCTTCCTCTTGAACTTTCCTCTTACCTATATTTAGGGAGAATATTTTAATATTTGGCTTTTTTTCTTATTATAGGCAGGAAACATACTCCGTGTATACCAGAAGACAATAAATTCTGCCCGAGCTTCTGGCCTTGAGGAAATCACTGTTGATCTTGAGGTGTTTATCCTTCTAATCTTTCTCAGGGCAGGATTTGGGGTCAGACAGAGCTGCGACTTCTCCCAGCCTGACCACTATATGCTGGGTGACTTTGGGGAAGTTTCTTCACTTTTCTGAGCTTCCATTTCCTTCTCTAAAAGTGGCATTATTATAGTACCCATTTCATTCAATTGCGGAGAGGTACAAATGCTCTGGAGCTGATAGATGTCAGCTCTTGTTACTTATATCAATGTTATAGGTAGCTTTTCAAATCCCCTTTAGGCTTTCTGTAAATAACAGGATCTTAGTTCTGCTTTCTGTGGCGGAAACAAGTTCTGATCTTGTTCAATAGCCCTCCTCCAACCTCACAAGGTTGTTCCTAGGCTGCCATGCTTTTTGAGATTTTGTGTCTGTTTTTGTAGTTTTCACACTGGCCTCCTCAAAAATTCAAGTTACTATTTAAGTGACAAGTAGCATGCTAGACACTTGAAAGATACACCTTTCAGTAGCCCTTATGATAACCCATTTTACAAAAGAAGGAATCCAGGCACAGGCAAGATTTCCTCCCATCTCTTGCCTTCATCACTGTTGGTTTGTCCACCTTGATTAGTTCCTTTGCTCATTTAACATAACCAACTATTATGGTAGTTATTATTGTGTCTAAACTATGAGTAAATAGGCTATATGTCAGGGCCACAACCATGAGTCCAATTCATCTCCACAAAAGATACTGACCACTCACCCCATGCTGGTCTTTATGCTTCTCAAGATAAGATTAATGGGATCCCCATCTTCCTGGACCTCATCGACCTTCTGGGTTATGTGCTTTGGCTGGTAGTATGTGCTTCATTGCCTAGTTACTTTTTCCTTTCATCTGGATGCTCGGTTGACTTCTAAGTGGTTAAAGGTGCCATAAAAATGACTGGGGACGATATGGTGGTGCTATTGGTGTTACCTTGCCTAGCAGTCTGAGCAGGTCAGGGGATGGGGAGAAAGTAAAAGAAACTGTAGTTCACAAGCGTGGGGGCCCAAGCTTTGTTCCCAAGGGCCTGGATTTGAATCCCAGATTCATCATTTACTTTTTTTTTACTTCTTATTTTTATTTTTGGTTGCACTAGGTGTTTGTTGCTTTGTGGGCTTTCTCTAGTTGCCTCGAGTGGGGGCCACACTCTGTTGTGCTGCTGACTTCTCATTGCGGCAGTTTCCTTTGTTGTGGAGCACAGGCTGTAGGCACATGGACCTCAGTGGTGGCAGCATGCAGGCGCAGTAGTTGCGGTTCAAGGGCTCTAGAGCGCAGGCTCAGAAATTGTGGCGCACCGGCTTAGTTGCCCTGCGGAGTATGGGGTCTTCCCGGACCAAGGATAGAACCTGTGTCCCCTGCATTGACAGATGTATTCTTAATCACTGGACCACCAGGGAGTTCAGTTCAGTTGCTCAGCTGTGTCTGACTCTGCGACCCCATGGACTGCTGCACGCCAGGCTTCCCTGTCCATCACCAACTCCTGGAGCTTACTCAAACTCATGTCCAGCGAGTCAATGATGCCATCCAATCTTCTCATCCTCTGACCAGGGAAGTCTTCATCATATCCTGGTGATGTGACCTTGGACAAGCTCTTTCACTTTTCCGTGCCCCGTCTGAAAAATAGATATTGTGTTAGCGACTGCTCCCAGATTGTGGTCAGAACTGAGAAGCTAACTAAAGCTTTTGACAAGTAGCAGCACACAGCAAGCACCCAATAAACGATAGTGACTATTCGGATGATTCCCTGCAGACTACTCCAGGAGCATACCTGGATGGAAGACCCAGATTCTGAACCGAGGGCTGGTGTGGAGGAATAAGGAGGGAGCTGGGACTCCAGCACTGCTTTGGGGGCTGCTTGAGTACTTGGGTGGGGGGTGGGGTGGTACTGTGGCCCAACCCCTGAAAGCCTGTTAATTACCTCTCAGGGTCACGGGTCTTAATGAGCCCCTCCAGGGGATCTTGGCCCAGCTCTCTATATATTGATCTCATCTAATCTCTCAGCAGGTGGGCGGGGTCTCTAAATCCTCCTTAACTCTCCTTTCCTGCCCTTTCTGGGCAGGGGAGGCCCCAGGCAGGGTTTAGCTTGCAGGAATCAAACCTGGAAAGCCTGGGAAGCTTTGAGGTTGGGGGAGCTTCTCAGCCCCCTGTAACAGAGGAGGGGCAGTGTTGGGGGTGTGTGTGTATTTATATATATATGAATCCCCCTGGGAAGAGGGCAGGCAGGCACTTCTTTCTCTCTGCCTGCCAGCATGCCAGGACATTGCCCGTTCCTCTCCCCATCTGGGAATCCACCGATGTGGCTACAAAGCCCAGGTAAAGGGCCCCTCCTGGTCAGGCTGGCGGAGGCCTCCCATCGTTCCCCACAGGGGCTGGGTGAGGATTGCAGAGCTGGCAAGCTGCACTGCTCTGGTGCCTCCTTGCAGCCGCAGCTGCTGGAGGAAGCCTTCTGGCCCCGGAGCTGCCTGGCTGGGCCCTGTTGGTGTAGTTAGGCTGTGTCCGTGGAGGGTGCCTGGACTTTCACTAGAGTTGCTGGTGCTTTTTGAGCCCTTGGGTGATGTTGACCTTTCGAGGGGGCTGCCTGGCTGCCTAGGGAGGCCTCAGTTCCCACTTTGGAAGGGAGCTCTGGTTGGATGATGGGAAAACCAGTACCCCTGCATGATTGCTGCTCTCAGGGTCTGGGTTGAGGGAGACGGTTGTGGGAGGCTGGTGGGACACGTGGGGGCTAGTTGGGGACACAAGGGCAGCCTCAGAGAGGCAGGCTGGTGACATTTTTAGAATATTAATTAATTAATTTTATTTTTTGGCTGTGCTGGGTCTTCGTTACACAGACTTTCTCTGGTTATGGTGAGTGGGGGCTACTCTAGCTGTAGTGCTCGGCCTTCTCACGGCTGCGGCTTCTCGTTACAGAGCTTGGGCTCTAGGGCACGTGGGCTCCAGTAATTGGGGGCTTGAGGGCTTAGTTGCTCCTCGGCAAGTGGGATCTTCCCGGACCAGGGATCGTACTCGTGTCCCCTACGTTGGCAGGTGGATTCTTAACCACTGGACCACTAGGGAAGTCCCTGGAGACATTTTTACAAGCTCCTTAGACAGAGCAGCCTGGGCTTGAAATCTGCCTCCATCCCTTTCTGCTGGCAGACACTGAGTGGGTGACTTTGCCTCTGACAGCCTGTTTCCTTACCTGTGATCTGTCACTTCCTCTATTTGGGTTGAGAACTGAGTGAGTGAAAAGATTCGGTTCCAAGTAAATCAAGAGAAAAGGATGTCAGTCGGCAGATACATGAAGAACAATGGCGGGTATGGCAGACTCCTGCCTCCGGGTTCAGGGCTGCAGGCTGGAGCCGACAGGAGCACTTGCCCTTGCCCAGGTAGCATGGGTGGTGTGGGGGTGGGGTGTGTCTCTGTAGGGCTGAGGGTGCCTGTTGGCCCAGGTCAGGCTCCAGCTCACCCTTCCCAGCCCAGGATTCATGATGGAACTCTACAGTCTTGTCCAGGTTCAGGATCAGGCACAAGCATGCCCTGACCTGGACCTCAGTGACTGGACATCCCTGGGACACAGCTGGGGCACATCTGGAGCGTACCTTCCAGGCTTCCGGCCACTAGTCCATCTCGATCCTGCACAACCAGTGTCAGAAGGACTACAGGCATCTCAGTGGAATCACTTTTCCTGCTGAAACACAAAACTGGGAACACACATGGGGTGCTCACTACGGGCCAGGCCTGATCCTCAGCACTTCACACTCATTATGGACTCACAACAGCCAGTGCTGCTGGCCAAGAATGGTGCTTCCTGCCCATCTTGTGGGCGAGGTCATGTGACTAGTTCTAACCAATGAGCTGCGAGTGGAACTGACACACATCATTCCCATGCTAGAGCATCTAACTGTCTGTGCAGGAAGGTCTAAAGCTCTTATGTCCCTCTGGTGTGACAGCCAGAAATGTTCCAGAGTGTTCCAGAATGTGAATGCTCCACTAATGACTATGATGTGCAAAGCCTCCCCTCAGTGACCCAAAACAGACATGAAACATGAGTGAGAAATAAACTTTGTGATTTTCAGGCACTGAGACATTGGGTTTTTTTGTTCTGCAGCCAGGCCTAGTCTTGCCTAATGGTTTGAAATTATACCCCCATTTTACAGGTAAGAAAACCAAGGCAAAGTTTAAGTCACTTGCCCTTAGTCACAAAGCTGGTAAGTGACATTGTCAGAGATGGCGTCTTGGCAACCTGACTCCACGGACCCTGCTCTGATCTCTAAACTGTCTCTCTGGGTGAGATGTATGGAAAGTTCATAAACCACAGTGGATTCTGGGTGGGGTTGTTTCCTCCTATCCTGTTTCCTCTGATTGTTTGGGGATTTTCATTTCTTTCTCTCATGAGCACTGGCTCTCCTGGAAGGTTTGGCTCTATCACATCCTCTGGGGAGACACAGGAGGCTGGGTAAAAGGACAGGGAGCTTTCTCCTCCACAGCCCTCACTCAGAAAGTTTAATTCATTTGGCGTAAACTTGACCTTCTGGGGGCCCAATCCTTCCAGTCCTAGCAGACCTCCACTTCCTTCCCCACCTCCTACACCTTCACCGTGGGAGCCCCAACTCTTCCTCCACGGCTGCCTGTATGAGCTGGTGATCAAGGATTACAGGGGAGAAAATTTCCAAGGCCAGAGAGCAGAGCTCTGAGCTGAGGTTTTAGAAATGCCCTTTCACCTCTTCACCCAGCCTGCTTCCTTTCCTCTTTCAGGGCCTGCGAGGTCCTCCCGAAGCCCCCAGAGAACCAGAACCATGCCCCCAACTGCCCTCAGCGATTCCCAGGGATACCTAGCTAGGCAGGGCTCAGGACACCTCCATGCAAACCTCAGCAACTCCTGCCCTGACCAGTTAACTCAATACTTATTCCACATTAAATACCAATTGGGCCAATTTTCTGCTGTAATTAAAACCTCAGCAGATGTGTTCCCTGCTCATCAGTGATGAGTTTATTAACGTCCAGTTCTGAAGGAATGTGGGGCGAGAGAAAAACAGAATGGGGCTCGCTCTGAGACTGGGAGAGTGGATGCTGGGAGAGGCTGAGTTTGAAACTGTTCCGTCTCCTTGGCTAGCTCCAGGCAGGGGGCAGGCAGCCACGTTTACAAAAGTGTCTGCATTTCTGGGTTTTCTGTTTCTACAGTGGAAACTCAGAAATATCTGCCCTGCCTCTCTTATCTGCTGCAAACCTGGGCCTGCTGTAGATCCAGTTCAGTTCAGTTCAGTCGCTCAGTCATGTCTGACTCTTTGTGACCCCATGAATCGCAGCACGCCAGGCCTCCCTGTCCATCACCATCTCCCGGAGTTCACTCAGACTCACGTTCATCGAGTCCATGATGCCATCCAGCCATCTCATCCTCTGTCGTCCCCTTTTCCTCCTGCCCCCAATCCCTCCCAGCATCAGAGTCTTTTCCAATGAGTCAACTCTTCTCATGAGGTGGCCAAAGTACTGGAGTTTCAGCTTTAGCATCATTCCTTCCAAAGAAATCCCAGGGCTGATCTCCTTCAGAATGGACTGGTTGGATCTCCTTGCAGTCCAAGGGACTCTCAAGAGTCTTCTCCAACACCACAGTTCAAAAGCATCAATTCTTCGGCGCTCAGCCTTCTTCACAGTCCAACTCTCACATCCATACATGACCACAAGAAAAACCATAGCCTTGACTAGATGGACCTTAGTCGGCAAAGTAATATCTCTGCTTTTGAATATACTATCTAGGTTGATCATAACTTTTCTTCCCAGGAGTAAGCGTCTTTTAATTTCATGGCTGCAGTCACCATCTGCAGTGATTTTGGAGCCCCCAAAATAAAGTCTGACACTGTTTTCACTGTTTCCCCATCTCTTTCCCATGAAGTGATGGGACCGGATACCATGATCTTCGTTTTCTGAATGCTGAGCTTTAAGCCAACTTTTTCACTCTCCTCTTTCACTTTCATCAAGAGGTTTTTAGTTCCTCTTCACTTTCTGCCATAAGGGTGGTGTCATCTGCATATCTGAGGTTATTGCTATTTCTCCCGGCAATCTTGATTCCAGCTTGTGTTTCTTCCAGCCCAGCGTTTCTCATGATGTACTCTGCATATAAATTAAATAAGCAGGGTGACAATATATAGCCTTGACGTACTCCTTTTCCTATTTGGAACCAGTCTGTTGCTCCATGTCCAGTTCTAACTGTTGTTTCCTGACCTGCATACAGATTTCTCAAGAGGCAGGTTAGGTGAAAATCACATTTTCTTGACTACTGACAAACAGTGTGTCTGGAACCTGTAAACACAGCCCCTTCTAGCTCATCAATCTGGGCTTGTTTGTTATGCAGCATAACCTAGGCTGTCCTGACTACTACATATTATATCTCCACTTACAGACAGTGAAACTAAGGTCCAGTTTGCTTACTAATATAGGAGAGACCAAGACAGTTCTTGCCAAGGGAGCCTAGAGACAGACCTCTGAGTTGGATAAGAGAAGCAGGCCAGGCTAGTCCTCAGCTCTGCTCAAGGTGAGTAGTTCACGACTGCTGGTAGGTTGGAAGCTCACTGCCTAGTACACTCGTGGCAGCTCAAGCCATCAGCTCCTTCTGATCATCAGAGAACACCTGCACAGTGGAGCATGATTCAGCTCCAAGAAGTCACTCTACTTTTTTTTTTTTGTAATTAGATTTTATTTTTTAGAACAGTTTTACGTTTATAGGACAACCAGACGAATAGTGCAGACAGTTTGCATATCTCTCCTGCCAATTTCTCCTGTTATTAACATCTTGCATTGCTGTGGTACATTTGTTGCAATTGATGAACCAGTATTGATTACTAACTAAAGTCCACAGTTTACATTAGGGTTCACTCTTGCAAGATGTCACAGATCCACCATGAAAGTTTCATGCAGAATAATTTCACTGCCCTGAAAACCCTCCTGAGCTCCACCGACTCATTCCTCCCAACTCCACCAGAACTCCTAGAAATAAGTTTCTTTGGACTGCCTCTATACTTTTGCTTTTTCCAGAATGTCATATAGTTGGAATCAGAGTCTGTAGCCTTTTAGACTGGCTTCTTTCACTCAGTAATACATTTAAGTTTCGTTCATGTCCTCTGGTAGCTCCTTTCTTTTGACCACTGAATATGGCTCCATTCTTTACTTTTATTTTTTTAAATATTTATTTATTTTATTTGACTATGCCAAGTTTTAGTTGTGCCATGCAGACTCTTCAGTTGCAGCATGTGGGATCTAGTTCCCTGACCAGGGATCGAACCCAGGCCCTTTGCATTGAGAACATGGAGTCTTAGCCACTGGACCACCAGGGAAGTCCCCATTCTTTACTTTTAAACATCTACTTCATCACCAGGGCTCTACTTTGTTGCCCAGTGTTTGTTGCTTTTGTAGGGAAGACCCCAATTTAAGAGACAACTAGGGAGGAAAAACCTCATGGCATAAGGAGGCTGTCTTGGACATTTGGAGTGGAGTCTGATTCCCATCATGGCTCAGGATCACTTCCAGCTTCTTGCTCTGAATCCCTTATTGTCACCATCTCCATGTTTCACCTTTCTGGGGTATGCTGGGGTGTCTACTAGCAACTCTGCACCTCTGGGAACTACACATCTAAAACTCCACTATCGAAGGGTTATAGAATGCAGTCTACAATTAAGAGGCATTCATGCAAGACTGGTGAGACAGGAGAGAAACAGGAGCCATCCCTGCTCTGGTTGGGGATGTTCTGAGGAGTAACTCGGGGCTTGCAGATGACAGTTGTGAGGCTTCTTCTGGGCATCATCCTCAAACACCTGCTTTGATGTTGAGGCTGGGAGTTGAAAAAGCTGGCTTGAAACTCGACATTCAAAAACTAAGATCATGGCCTCTGGTCCCATCAATTCATGGCAAATAGAAGGGGAAAAAGTGGAAAAGTGACAGAATTTATTTTCTTGGTCTCCAAAAACACTGCAGACAGTGACTGCAGCCATGAAATTAAAAGACGCTTGCTCTTTGGAAGAAAAGCTATGACAAACCTAGACAGCATATGAAAAAGCAGAGATATCACTTTGTCGACAAAGATCTGTATAGTCAAAACTATGGTTTTTCCAGTAGTCATGCACAGATGTGAGAGCTGTACCATAAAGAAGGCTGAGTGCTGAAGAATGGACGCTTTTGAATTGTGGTGCTGGAGAAGACTCTTGAGAGTCGCTTGGACTGCTAGGAGATCAAACTTGTCAACCCTCAAGGAAACCATCCCTGAATATTCATTGGAATGGCTGTTGCAGAAGCTGAAGTTCCAATATTTTGGCCACCTTATGTGAAGAGACAACTCATTGGAAAAGACCCTGATGCTGGGAAAGATTGAAGACATGAGGAGAAGGGGACAACAGAGAACAAGATGTTTAAAGATGAGATATTTAGCATCACCAACTCAATGGACATGAATCTGAGCAAACTCTGGGAGACAGTGGAGGACAGCGGAGCCTGGCGTGCTGCAGTCCATGTAGTTGCAAAGAGTCAGACATGACTTAGCGACCGAACAACAACGATTCTCCCTGGTTCCTGTGGGCTCTGCCTTCTTGGATGCTGGCAGGTCTTCCTCTAACCCTTGTAGGTTGTTTGGCAGGCTAATTTCCAGCAACGAATCCCTTCCTGTTGTAATACCTAGAGCGGATTCTGTCTTCCTAGGCTGAACCTATCCAGTGCTGTGGGACCCTGGGGAGGATGGACTACTGGACTGCAGCCTGGGCATTCAGCAGTCTCATCACTCAGTTCCTGGCCCTTTTTTTGGGTCACCTTTCCTCTGCCTGTAGCAGGCATCAGAACAATGCACAGGGAAGTCTTAGAGCCCACCTCATCCCTACCTTTATAACCTCTTTCACAGGGTCCTTATCCACCCAGTCACTAAATGTTGGGTTTGGGGTTCTCCATCTCTCTACAGACCACCCTTCCATGCCATGTGTTTAAGTCATGACTGCTGTTCTCCAAATATTTCCGATTCTCCCCATTCCAGGCAGAATCACATTTCCTGGCCCCCTTGTAATTAAGTGGGTCCACATAATGAGTTCTGGCCAATTAATATTGAGCAGAACAAACGTGTGCCACTTCTGGGTTGGATCATGCCCTTACCTGTCTCCCTTTCTCTTCTTTTATAAGAATATTTGTCATTGGATTCAGAGCCTGCCCAGATAATCCAAGATAATGACCTCATCTCGAATCCTTAACTTAATACATCTGCAGAGATCCCTTTTATTTTCTTATTTTTGGCTGTGCCATGAGGCATGTTGGATCTTAGTTCCCCACAGGCATAGATCCCATGCCCCCTGCAGTGGAAGCACCGAGTACTAACTACTGGAACCACCATGGAATTCTCTGCAAAGATCCTTTTCAAAATATGATCACTTCATAGAGTCCAGGCATTAGCACATGGGTGTATCTTTTGGGGGTCACCATTCAACATACTATTATTATCTCCATTTTACAGGTGAGGAAACAGAGATGGACAGAGCCCAAGCATCTGGCTGAACATCATACAGCCTGCAAGAAGGGAGGGAAGTAGGCAAACTCAGGCAGTCACTTCCAAAACCTGGGCTCACAACCACCATTCCTGTCAAAGAGAAAGCAGAACTAAACTCCTGCTTTAATGGATTTTCAGTTCTGGTGGAGAAGGTGAAAACAAATAAGCAGATAAGTGGGTATACAACACAACATCAAGGAGAGCTGTGAAGAGAAATCAAGTAGAGTAAAGAGCATGAAAAAGAAGCTCTCTTTTGAGCTTCTGTGGTCAGGGAAGCCTTCCTGGAGGAGGTGGCAAGAGAGAAAACCTGAATGAAGCATCGGAGGGTGCCACACAGATATGTGGGTGGAAGGGGATTCAGAGACAAAGAAGCAATGAATGAGTCCAGAATGGGTCTGTCCCCATCTCCTCTGTGCCCCCAGCACCAACAGCAAAGTAAAAAGCCCATTGTGTGTGTGCTGGAGTCGTCTCTGACTCTTCTGTGACCCCCCCTGGACTGTAGCGTGCTGGGCTCCTCTGTCCATGGGATTTCCCAGGCAGGCACACTGGAGTGGGCTGCCATTGCCTCCTCTAGGGGATCTTCCTGGCCCAGGGGTCAGAACCGCACCTCCCGCATCTCCTGCATTGGCAGGCAGATTCTTTGCCACTGAGCCACAAGGGAAGTCTGGCCACTGAGCACTTGAATCATGCTCAGCATGACTGAGGGGTTGAATGTGTAATTTTGTTTACTGCAAATGAATTTAAGTATAAATAGCCACAGGTGGCTAGTGGCTACCATCTTGGACAGTACAGCACTTGACCAGAGTTAAGTTAAGGCCCCAGGCCAAATCCAGTGGGCCACACTTGGTTTTGTTTTATTTATTTATTTTTTGGCCACGTCCAGTGGCACGTAAGATTTTAGCTCCCTGACAAGGGATTGAACCTGTGTTCCTCACAGTGGAAGCATGGTATCCTAACCACTGGTCTGCCACGGAAGCTCCCCACTTGGCTTTGTAAATAAAGCCTTATTGACACACAGAGATGCCCATTCTTTACTTGTCTATGGCACCATAAGAGGGCAGAGTTGGGTCTTTGCTATAGAGATTGTGTAGCCTCCAAAGCTGAAAATATTTACTCTCTGATCCTTTACAGAAAAAATTTCTCCACCCTTGTTCTAGACTCTCATTTAGTCATCAAGCGAGTCAGCTCTACGATTGAGCAAAGGCTTCCTTCTCTGAGCCTCCGTTTTCTCATCAGTAAAGTGGGTGAGTGGTTCCTTCCTATTACACCAACTTGAGCAGGTAAAACTGGATGCTGGACTTCCTGGTGGTCCGGTGGTTAATACTTTGTACTTCCAATGCAGGGGGACAGGTTTGATCCCTGGTCAAGGAACCGAGATTCCACATGCCAGGCAGCCAAAATAATAATAATACTAATAAAGTTTAAAAAATTGGATGCTGCGACCAAAGGGGCTTTGAGAGAGATCTGTGTGTGTGCCCACTTGTGTCTGACTCCTGTGACCCCAAAGACTGTGGCCCACCAGGCTCCTCTATCCATGGAATTTTCCAGGCAAGAATACTGAATTTTTTTTACTGAAAAAATACTGATTTTTTTTTAAACTGAAAATACTTAAGAATTTTCCAAGCAAGAAGGAAGTGGGTTGCCATTTCCTTCTCCAGGGGATCTTCCTGACCCAGGGATTCAAACTCCTGTGTTTCCTGTGTCTCTTGCATTGCAGGGGATTCTGTACCTGCTGAGCCACTGAGAGAGATACAGCCCAGTGAGCGCCCCTGGCTGGGGTTGCGGCACCCAAACCTTCTCACTCTCTCCCTCTTGAGCCTCTAATTTTTTTTTTTTCCTCCTCCACTGCTCCACACAACATGTGGGATCTTAGTTCTCTGACTAGGGATCAAGCCCACACCCCCTACAGGGGAGTGTGGAGCATTAACCACTGGGCTGTCAGGCAAATCCCTAGCCTCTCTCTTTCCTTCTGTTCTCTCTTCTCTCACTCGCCTCTCCCCTCCTCTCTGCCACTTTCTCGCCTCAGACACGGGGATGTGAGAAAGTTCCGGCAGAAATTGCAATCTCCTCTCCTCTCATGTGGCTCCTAGATAAGACAGTAAAAATCCGATTTTCAGCAATTTGCTTCATTTGTGAGCTCTCCCGCGTCTCCCTTTCTCCCCCTGACACCAGCTTAGCAAAATTGCCTGGGCGGAGTGGATATTTTTAACCACTTAGTAGTCAGGAGAGGTTCATAAAAGTTTTGTGAGAAACTGGCCCTCATCTGTGCAGCTGGCTGCTGGCTGTGAGCTTACAGCACTGGTGGAGGGGAATTCAAGAAAGGAATAAGGGCAGGGTGAAAGGAAATAATCAGCCAAGAAGGAGTACAGGGAGGGAACAGCATTATTAGAAGAAGAGAGAGGAGAGTGAATGAGCTGTGGGGAGGGGGGTCAGCCAGATGGGAGCTGTGGCTGGAGAGGAAGCCAGTCTGGGGACCAGTCTTCTTGTCTCGAAACAAGAGATACCAAAGCATCTTCCCCAGAAGTTTGAGAAGGAACATCTCTTTCCCTAAACCAGAGTTGATGATGATGGGGGAAAACCAATGACCATTTACTGAGCACCTACTGTGTGCCCGGCACACGCTAGGTGCTGTGAGTGTATTCCATCCTTGAATCCTTGTAATACTCAGTAAAGGAAGCAGTCCATTTTGTGAATGAGTATTAGTTAAGGCAAATGTTAGGCTGCTCTAACAACAAGGCCCCCAAATGCAGGTACCCTTCACTGCCCAGAAGTCTGCTATTTGGAAAATGCAATCTCCATCACTATCTGAACTGGCCATCCAGACTCTTGCCATCTGAACTCGAAGCTGAATGGACATGGAGAGCAGGGGCAATGTTGTTGTTGTTTAGTCGCTAAGTCCTATCTGACTCTTTGCAACCCCATGGACTGTAGTCTGGCCGTCTCCTCTGTCTATGGGGTTTTCTCGGCGCAAGCATGCTAGAGTGGGTTGCCATTTCCTTCTCCAGGGAATCTTCTCCAATCCAGAGATCAAACCAATGTCTTCTGCATTGGTAGGTGGATTCTTTACTGCTGAGCAACCAGGGAAGCCTGAGGGCAACATTATCATGGCTTCAAGGACATATAGTTTATTTCTGACTCACATCATAGTCATAACTGGTGCATGGTTTGTGTTGGAAAGACAACCACTCTCCCTAGAGCTCCAGGCTGTCTTCAAGGATAGGACAGATGGCAGGTGTCTTAGTCTGTTTGGGCGGCTATAACAGAATCCTACAGACTGGGTGGCTTATAAACAACAGACGTTTATTTAATCCCAGTTGGAAGTCCAAGATCAAGGTCCCAGCAGATTTGGTGTCTGGTGAGGGCCTGCTTCATAGATGGCTGTTTTCTCCCCATGTCCTCACTTGGTGGAAGAGGACAGGGGCTCTCCAGGGTTTTCTTTATAAGGGCACTAATCCCATTCATGAGGGCTCCACCCTCATGAATTAATCCCCTCCCCAAAGCCCCCACCTTGTAATACCATCACGCTGGTGATTTGGTTTCAACCTCTCAATTGGAGGGATTCATACATTCTCTCTATAGCAGCAGGCTTCTTAAATGTTTTGTTCCTGCATAACAGAGGCCATGCATTTCCCAGCCTGTCATATCTCAGTCATCACCAGTTGCCCACTTGCCAAGGAAATTCCACATAGTTTAGATTCTATTACCAAATTCTGTATTAGTTACAATACCATTTTGGGTACTGCCTTGACAGTCCAGTGGCTAAGACCATCCCCAACTCCCAATGCAGGGGGCCTGGGTTTGATCCCTGGTCAGGGAACTAGATTCCACATGCCACAGTTAAAAGATCCCACGTGCTGCAACAAAGACTGAAGATTCCACGTGCCAAAACTAAGACTGGGTGCAGTCAAATAAATAAAATAAATATATTTTAAAAACAAGCAAAAAAATATTTTGGCTGCTAGAACCGAAACCCAACATTACAGTGGCTCAAATAAGAGATAGGTCTATTGAGCATTCACTCATTAAGCTAGGTATAAATGGTCCAGGGCTGGAATAGTTGGTAACATTGTGGTAGCCGCCCAGGCTCTTTCTGTTTTCTGTTCTACTACCTCTAAAGTGGGACAAGATGATCCCTCATCACATCCACCCTCCAGCCAATGGGACAGGGAAAGGTTAGGAGGAGGCTCCACCCCTCCCCTTCAAGGGCATTGCCCAGAAGGTGCACTCATTGCCAGTTGCTCATGTGCCATTGGTCAGAACAAAGTCACATTGCTGTAGCTTCAAGGAGGCTGGGAAATGTAGTCCTTTTCTTGGATGGCTGTGCACCTAGCTTAAAAAATGGGATTGTTCTATTAATACAAAGACAGGGTCTTCCCTGATAGTCCAGGTAGCTAAGAACCCACCCGCCAATGTAGGGGACACAGGCTCAATCCCTGGCCTGGGAATATTCCACACGCCCGAGAACCACAACTACTGAGCCCCAAGTGCCTAGAGCCCATGCTCCGCAACAAGAGAAGCCACCTCAGAGAGAAATCCGTGCACTGCCACGAAGAGTAGCCCCCACTCAGGGCACCCAGAGAAAGCCTGAGTGCAGCAACAAAGACTCAGTGCAGGGACTTTCCTGGTGCTTCAGTGGCTGAGAAACCACACTTCCAGCGCAGGGGGTTGGGTTTGATCCCTGGTCAGGGAACTAGATCCCACAGGCTGCAGCTAAAGATCTCACAGTCAAGATGTAGTGCAGCCAAATAAAAAACAAAATAACCAAAAATGGAAAGTGGAGGGGGATGGGGAGTGACTGAATAATGAGCGTGGAGTTTCCATCGAGAGTGATTAAAAGTTCTGGAACTAGACGATAGTGATGGCTGTATACACCACTGTGAATATACTTCATGTACTATAATTTTTCTATGGGTATTTTATCACAATGAAAAATAATTGCTTACCAAAAAAAAAAAAACCACAAGGAAAAAGGACTATTAGGAAACAGTCTATGCCTCAAGCTGAAACGTGAATGAAGAGAGAGCAAGCCCTGCAAATGACAGCAAAAGCATGTGCAAAGGCCCTGAGGCTCGCACTCACTGGGTGTGTTTGAGAACCATCGAGGGGGCCGGGTGAAGTCAGGGAGGATAGTGGCAAGAGATGAGAGCAGGGAGGCGACAGGGGCTTATTGGTCATGGGGGAGGAACCCATAATTTTTTTCTAAGAGTGATGAGAAGCCAATGGAACATTTTGCACAAAAGAATGACCAGGTTCAATTTAGGGTTTAAAGCAACAACTCACACTGCAAAACCTTAGGGTGCTCTTGGCCCCAAGTGGGCTCAGGTCTCCCCCAACTCCTGGCTTCTTGGGTAGAGATCAGGGCATTCTCTTGGCTCTCTGATCTGTTCTCTCTTCCCTCTGCAAGCTTTCTGCTTCTCCATCCTCTATAAGAATCAGTGGGTAGGAGCCTGGGCTTGAATCTCAGCTCCAGCACTCAGTAGCTCTGTAATCCTGTGTTATGGACTGAATATGCTTCCTCCACCATTCATATGTTAAAGCAGTGTTCCCCAACCCCTGGGCCATGGACCAGTACTTCCTCTGGTGAGCTGACATCCTCTGATAGGTGGGAGAGACAGACAGAGACAAGGCAAACAACGAGTAAACATCTCTGGCCGTATCTCAAGGTGGTGAGTGTGATACGGAAAAAACAAAGCTGTGATAGGGGTTGGTAATGGTTGTAAATCAGTGATAGGGGAGTTGTGTGTAACAGGGAAGACTGTCCTGGGGAGGGGACAGGTGAGGGGACACTTGGAGGAGGTGAGGGAGAAGGCAAGCAGACATCTGGGAGAGGCTGATCCAGGCAGAGGGAATAGCCTGTGCAAAGGCCCTGAGGCAGGGATGTGCCTGATGAGTTTGGAGAACAGTGGAGTGGGTGGGAGGGAGGGAGAGAGGGGGAGGAGGTGGAGGGAGATGTGGGCAGGGAGGTGATGGGGGCAGAGTGTACAGGATCTCATGGCCTTGGTGAGGATCTGGGGTTTCACTCTGAGCGAGGACTTTGGTAGACAGAATAACGGCCCTCAAAAGATGTCCTAATTGCTGGGCCCTGTGAATGTGTTATCTTGTCTGGCAAAGGAATTTTGTAATTAAGGATCTTCAGACAAAGTTATTCTCATTATAGGGCAGGCCCAATCTAACCACACAAGTCCTTAAGTATGGCAGAAGAAAGCAGACAGATGGCCAACAAGCACATGAAAAGATGCACAACATCACTAATTCTTAGATAAATGCACATCAAAACTACCATGAGGTGTCACCTCACACTGGTCAGATGGCCACCGTCAAAAATTCTACAAACAGGAAATGCCAGACAGGGTGTGGAGAAAAGAGAACCCTCTTACGCTGTTGGTGGGAATGTAAATTGGCAAAACTCCTCTGGAGACCAGTATTATGCTAAGTCGCTTCAGTTGTGTCTGACTCTTTGCGACACCATAAACTGTAGCCTGCCAGGCTCCTCTGTCCATGGGGATTCTCCAAGCAAGAATACTGGAGGGGGTTGCCATGCCCTCCTCCAGAGGATCTTTCTGACCCAGGGATCAAACTCGCATCTCATGTCTCTGGCAGTGGCAAGCATGTTCTTTACCACTAGTACCACCTGGGAAGCCTGGAGAGCAGTATGGAGTTTCCTTGAAAAACTAAGGATAGGGCTCCCATACAACCCAGAAATAACACTTCTAGGCATATATCCAGAGAAAATCATAATTCAAAAGGAGGCATGCACCCCGATGTTCATTGTAGCACTATTTACAATAACCAGGACATGGAAGCAACCTAGATGTCCATCACAGAGAAATGGATAAAGAAGATGAGGTACGTATATACAATGGAATATTACTCAATCATAAAAGGAAGGAAATGGTGCCATTTGCAGACACGACAGACCGAGAGATTGTTGTCATTACAATCACATTGTGATGTCATTTGTGATTGTAATGCATGTTGTTAAACAATCACACTGACTTACAGTGTGAAGTAAGTCAGAAAAAAGAAAAACAAATATCAAATAATATTGCTTATATGTGGGGTCTAGAAAAATGGTAGGGATGAACTTACTTGTATAGCAGAAATAGAGACACAGATGTAGAGAACAAACTTATGGTTGCCAAGGGAGTGGGGAAGGGGAGAGTGGGGGAATTGGGAGCCTGGGACTGACATACATATGCTACTCTGAATAAAATAGATGACTAACGGGAACTCACATATAGCATGGGGAGCTCAGTGCTGTGTGGTGACCTCAGTGGGAAGGAAACCCAAACAGAGGGGATGTATGTATACACACAGCCGATTCCCTCTCCTGTGCAGCAGAAACTAACACAACACTGGAAAGCAACTACACTCCAGTAAAAATTAGTTTTTAAGAAAAAGGAGGCAGAAGGGGGGATCAGAGCCATATGAAAAAGACTCCTTTTGCTGTTTTTGAAGATGAATGGAGGGGCCATCAGCCAGTGAGTAAGAGGCTACCGCTTCAGCTGACAACCAGCAAGAAAAGCACACACCTCTGTCCTACAGCCCTAAGGAACTGAATTCTGCGGATACCTGAAAGGGCAGTTAACAGGATCCTTCCCTAGAGCCTTGCAGTCACCCACACCTGGATCTTAACTCACTGAGACCTGAATCAAACTTCTAACCTTCAGGACGTGAGAGGATACATGTGTGTGTTGTTTAAGCTGCTACATTTATGGGAATTAGAACAGCTGCAACAGGAAACTCAAACCAGGTGGGAACCAGGTAAGTTCTGAGCAGGAGACGGAGGCGACCCGGCTCAAGTGTTCACCGGCGCCCCCTGGGGGCTGCGGGAGAAGTAGCCGTCAGAGGGAGGGCGGGAGCCTGGGACCAGGGCAGAGGCTGCGCTGTCCAGGTGAGTGAAGCTGGGCTGGACCAGGTTGGGGCCATGGAGGTGGTGAGATATCAAGTCCCAGATTTGGATGTGAGTGGACAGAGAAAGAGGGGCTTTCCTGGTGGCTCAGATGGTAAAGAACCTGCCTGTAATGCAGGAGACCTGGGTTCAATCCCTGGGTCAGGAAGATCCCCTGCAGCAAGGAATCAAGTCAACGCTGACTGGAGGCTTCTGACCTGAGTGTCTGGAACCCCCAGCTCCCTCCTGCTGCGAGCTCCACCAGCACCCGACTCCCGTCCTTGTCCCCCCAGCCTTGATTTAGCTTTTTTCAAGTGGAGGCCATAGTCTGCCTTCTCCACTGAGCCCTTGATCCTGCCTCAAGGCCTCTCACTCATCACATCTGCTCTCTTCAAGACCGGAAGTCAGATGAAGGTGGAAGACGGACGGGGTTGGGGGAAGCGTGGGGGGCGGGGGCTGGGAAACTCTATCCCCCAAAGAATCGGGGACCTGCCTCCTCCCTCTCTTGTGAGCCCAGCCAAACCAGTTCCCAGCTCACCCCTGGTGTGCACGCTTCTCTCTCTCTCTCTGGAATTTTCGTTCTCTTTCCTGTAACTGAATTATCCCATCGCTGCCTCTCGGAGGGGCCCGGGTCGTAGCGTGAGATATTAAACCATCAATCACCTGCCCACGCTAACTCCCTAGCGCCGGGGACCCTCCGCCGAGCTTGGCCCATGAATGAGCCCCAGGAACCAGAGGCAGCTCCAAAGCAAGACTGGAGGCCTGGGAACCCCATTAAGGTCCGGCCTTAGAAGAAACGCACAGACCTCACCCATCTGGATCTGCAGACAGGAGTCCTGGGTTCGAATCCAGAGCTCTTGTCAGCTTGGGCGAGACAATTCCTCTCTCTGTAAGTCAGTTTCCGCACTTCAGAAACGGAGATAACATTTTTGACGTCCCTGGGGTTCACTGTGAAGGTTAAGTGAGTAAATACAGAGGCAGGTAAGACAGTAAGTCCTGCCTATGATTTGCTGCTGTGACTTTTTGTTCTGGTCCTAGCATAGACGTGGGTCATCCACTGGTGATAGAAACGCAAGGCTTTTGGCTTTCCAGGAGGTTTGATGGCGGCCATGCCTGTGCCATCTCCCTGCTGGCGCCTCATCCAAGTCAGAATTGAAAATTTTTTGAACTTCCCTGGTGGTCGCGTGGTTGGGACTCTGCCTGCCCGTTCAGGAGGCATGTTCCGATCCCTGGTCCGGGAAGATTCCACATGCCTCGGGGCAACTAAGTCTGTGGCCCACAAGAACTGAAGTCCATGCACCTAGAGCCTGTGCTCCATAGCAAGAGAAGCTGCTGCAATAAGAAGCCTGCGCACTGCAGCTGGAGAGTATCCCCCTGCTTGCTGCGACTAGAGAAAGCCTGTGCACGACAATGAAGACCCAGAGCAGCCAAAAATAAATAAATTACTTAATTTTAAAAATTGGAAAAAAAATTAAAGTCCTAATGGAAACTCAGTTATGATTAAATAACCCACATTTGTTTAGTTGCTAAGTTGGGTCCGATTCTTTTGAGACCCCATGGATGGTAGCCTGCCAGGCTCTTCTGTCCATGGGATTTTCCAGGTAAGAATACTGGAGTGGGTTGCTATTTTCTTCTCCAGGGGATCTTCCTGACCCAGGGTCTCCTGCATTGGCAGATGGATTTCACTGAGCCACCAAAGAAGCCCAACTCACATTTAGAGGCGCTCGTTTCAGGCAACAATGCTCAGTGCTTTGCACGGGCTGTTCCCTCTGCCTGGAATGCTCTTCCCTCACATAATCATGTGACTGACTCTTCTTAGCCTGCTTTGGGTGCTCAAATACCACCTCCTCAGTGAGTTCAGCCAGTTAAAGCTGCAGGCAGTACCCCTGCCTGCTTATAACCCTGCAGGTTTTATTGGGTTAGCCTAAAAGGTCATTTGCATTTTTCCATGAGACGATATGGAATATTTCTCTCTACAGCAATATTTTTCTTCATAGCACACACCACCACTACAGGTACTGTAGGCTGTGTTTGTTGGGTCTGTCTGTCTGCCCCACTGGAGGATCAGCCCCCAGGGCACAGGTTCATTCATTCACCACCCAGCATAGCATAGCAACTGGCATGAAATAATTCAGTAAATATTTGTGGAGTGAATGAATGAATGAATTCCACTTAGCCATTCCCAGAGGGCCCCTAAGGCTGCTTGGGCCTGTCAGCAATCCTGGGTTTTCTAGGGCTGAGAGGTGGGAGTGATCAGCCATGTGTCCTCCATCTTTGCATGGATACTTGTTTTTTTGAGGGGGGCTGAAATTCACCTAACGTAAAATCAACCATTTTATTTTTTTGAAGCTTTATCATCCTTACACTTGTTTTAAAAACAGAATTAAAAAAATATTAATTTGGCTGCACTAGGTCTTAGTTACAGCATGTGGGATCGTAGTTTCCTGACCAGGGATCGAACCTGGGCCCCCTGCACTGGGAGTGCAGAGTCTTAACCATTGGACTATACAACTATACAACTCAGTGACCTTTAGTACCTTCACAATGTTGTGAAACCATTACCTCTATCTAGTTCCAGAGTTTTTCATTAACACTAAAGGAAACTGGTATCCATGAAAGCAATCACTCCCCAATCTTCCCCTCCCCCATCCCCAGTCCCAGGCAACCACCAATCTGCTTTCTGTGTCCATGGATTTACTTATTCTGGACATTGCATACAAATGGAATCATATAACATTCAATCTTCTATGCCCGGCTCTTTTCACTCCACGTGATGCTTTCAAGTTTTACCCACATTGTAGCATGTGTCAGTACATCATTCCTTTTTTTATGACAGAACATGGTCCACTGGAGAAGGGAATGGCAAACCACTTCAGTATTCTTGCCTTGAGAACCCCATGAACAGTATGAAAAGGCAAAATGATAGGATACTGAAATAGGAACTCCCCAGGTCGGTAGGTGCCCAATATGCTACTGGAGATCAGTGGAGAAATAACTCCAGAAAGAATGAAGGGATGGAGCCAAAGCAAAAACAGTGCCCAGCTGTGGATGTGACTGGTGATAGAAGCAAGATCCGATGCTGTAAAGAGCAATATTGCATAGGAACCTGGAATGTCAGGTCCATGAATCAAGGCAAATTGGAAATGGTCAAACAAGAGATGGCAGCAGTGAACGTCGACATTCCAGGAATCAGCGAACTGGAATGGGTGAATTTAACTCAGATGACCATTATATCTACTACTGTGGGCAGGAATCCCTTAGAAGAAATGGAGTAGCCATCATGGTCAACAAGAGTCCGAAATGCAGTACTTGGATGCAATCTCAAAAACGACAAAATGATCTCTGTTCGTCTCCAAGGCAAACCATTCAATATCACAGCTATCCAAGTCTATGCCCCAACCAGTAACGCTGAAGAAGCTGAAGTTGAGCGGTTCTATGAAGACCTACAAGACCTTTTAGAACTAACACCCAAACAAGATGTCCTTTTCATTATAGGGGACTGGAATGCAAAAGTAGGAAGTCAAGAAACACCTGGAGTAACAGGCAAAATTGGCCTTGGAATACGGAATGAAGCAGAGCAAAGGGTAATAGAGTTTTGCCAAGAGAACGCACTGGTCATAGCAAACACCCTCTTCCAACAACACAAGAGAAGACTCTACACATGGACATCACCAGATGGTCAACACCGAAATCAGATTGATTATATTCTTTGCAGCCAAAGATGGAGAAGCTCTATATAGTCAGCAAAAACAAGACTGGGAGCTGACTGTGGCTCAGATCAAGAAGTCCTTATTGCCAAATCAGACTTAAGTTGAAGAAAGTAGGGAAAACCACTAGACCATTCAGGTATGACCTAAATCAAATCCCTTATGATTATACAGTGGAAGTGAGAAATAGATTTAAGGGACTAGATCTGATAGATAGAGTGCCTGATGAACTGGAGGTTCGTGACATTGTACAGGAGACAGGGATCAAGACCATCCCCATGGAAAAGAAATGCAAAAAAGCAAAATGGCTGTCTGGGGAGGCCTTACAAATAGCTGTGAAAAGAAGAGAAGTGAAAAGCAAAGGAGAAAAGGAAAGATATAAGCATCTGAATGCAGAGTTCCAAAGAATAGCAAGGAGAGATAAGAAAGCCTTTCTTAGTGATCAATGCAAAGAAATAGAGGAAAACAACAGAATGAGAAAGACCAGAGATCTCTTCAGGAAAATTAGAGATACCAAGGGAACATTTCATGCAAAGATAGGCTCGATAAAGGACAGAAATGGTATGGACCTAACAGAAGCAGAAGATATTAAGAAGAGATGGCAAGAATACACAGAAGAACTGTATAGAAAAAGAGCTTTACGACCTAGATAATCATGATGGTGTGATCACTCACCTAGAGCCAGACATCCTGGAATGTGAAGTCAAGTGGGCCTTAGAAAGCATCACTACAGACAAAGCTAGTGGAGGTGATGGAATTCCAGTTGAGCTATTTCAAATCCTGAAAGATGGTGCTGTGAAAGTGCTGCACTCAATATGCCAGCAAATTTGGAAAACTCAGCAGTGGCCACAGGGCTGGAAAAGGTCAGTTTTCATTCCAATCCCAAACAAAGGTAATGCCAAAGAATGCTCAAACTACCGCACAATTGCACTCATCTCACACACTAGTAAAGTAATGCTCAAAATTCTCCAAGCCAGGCTTCAGCAATACGTGAACCGTGAACTTCCAGATGTTCAAGCTGGTTTTAGAAAAAGCAGAGGAACCAGAGATCAAATTGCCAACAACCGCTGGATCATGGAAAAAGCGAGAGAGTTCCAGAAAAACATCTATTTCTGCTTTATTGACTATGCCAAAGCCTTTGACTGTGTGGATCACAATAAACTGTGGAAAATTCTGAAAGAAATGGGAATACCAGACCACCTGACCTGCCTCTTGAGAAACCTATATGCAGGTCAGGAAGCAACAGCTAGAACTGGACATGGAACAACAGTCTGGTTCCAAATAGGAAAAGGAGTAGGTCAAGGTTGTATATTGTCACCCTGCTTATTTAACTTCTATGCAGAGTACATCATGAGAAACACTGGGCTGGAAGAAGCACAGGCTGGAATCAAGATTTCTGGGAGAAATATCAATAATCTCAGATATGCAGATGACACCACCCTTATGGCAGAAAGTGAAGAGAAACTAAAAAGCCTCTTGAGGAAAGTGAAAGAGGAGAGTGAAAAAAATTGGCTTAAAACTCAACATTGAGAAAACAAAGATCATGGCATCCGGTCCCATCACTTCATGGGAAATAGACTGCAAAACAGTGGAAACAGTGTCAGACTTAATTTTGGGGGCTCCAAAATCACTGCAGATGGTGACTGCAGCCATGAAATTAAAAGACGCTTACTTCTTGGAAGGAAAGTTATGACCAACCTAGAGAGCATATTCAAAAGCAGAGACATTACTTTGCCAACAAAGGTCAGTCTAGTCAAGGCTATGGTTTTTCTCGTGGTCATGTATGGATGTGAGCTGGACTGTGAAGAAAGCTGAGCGCCGAAGAATTGATGCTTTTGAACTGTGGTGTTGGAGAAGACTCTTGAGAGTCCCTTGGAGTGCAAGGAGATCCAACCAGTCCATCCAAAAGGAGATCAGCCCTGGGTGTTCATTGGAAGGACTGATGCTGAAGCTGAAACTCCAATACTTTGGCCACCTCATGCGAAGAGCTGACTCATTGGAAAAGACTCTGATGCTGGGAGGGATTGGGGGCAGGAGGAGAAGGAGACAACAGAGATTGAGATGGGTGGATGGCATCACGGACTCGATGGACCTGAGTCTGAGTGAACTCCAGGAGTTGGTGATGGACAGGGAGGCCTGGTGTGCTGCAGTTCATGGGGTTGCAAAGAGTCAGACATGACTGAGCGACTGAACTGAACTGAACTGAATATTCTACTGTATGGATGGACCACATGAACTTTTCAGTTCATCCGTTAATGGATGTTTGGGTTATTCCCATCTTTATTGTGTGGATCTTAAGAGGCACCCCTTTCACTGGGGACATAAGGGGAGCAGATGGTATCAGCCCTTGCTCAGGCTCCTGTCAGATACTCTTTTTTTTTTTAAATGATTTATCTATTTGGCTGTGCTGGATCTTAGTTGTGGTAGGTGGGATAGTTGGTCTTCTTTGCAGCATCCAGGGTCTTTAATTGCAGCACGTGGGATCTAGTTTTCTGACCTGGGATTGAACCCGGGCCCCTGCATTGGGAGCATGGAGTCTTAGCCATTGGACCACCAGGAAGTCCCTCTCAGGCACTCTCGTGCAGTGCACAAGCTACACGGCTATTCATGGCAACCTTGTCTGTGTGGTGCCTCATCTGAACAGTGGGGGAGGTAAGGGGCACTGTGAAGAGCAAGTAATCAGGAGCTGTACCCCCTCGCCTAGGCTTTCAGATGACCAATCCCCAATCTCTATGCCCAGCTAACCCTGGGGAAAATCTGCCAGAGAACTGGGCCACTCTGGGTGGTGTTCCCAACTCTCCTTTCCTGTTGCCTTCAGCTATAGCTTCCTTGCCCCTCCAGACTCTGGGGCCCCTCACTGTCCCCAGCGTCTCCCCTCTCTCCCCTCTGCACGCATCTCCACCTAGCCTGGAGTCCCACACCCGCCTACTCCTTCCAACCCTCTCTCTGTCTCTCCAGCACAGTGGCTATTTTTATTTTTCCTTCTTATTAAATTTCCAACTTCTGCAAACACCACGGCCCCTGCCTCGCTGCCCCCCCTCCCCCTTTCCCTCGGAGCTGATTTGATTCACTTGCGTTTTATTAACAGATTAAAAAAAAAAAAAAAAACCCACAGCTGCCACCACAGTTTTCTTGGAGGTTTGGGGAAACTAGAAGGAGGGAGAAGTAGGCTGCAGGTTCCCTCTGGGGGTTTAAAAATTCTCCCTCCTCCCTACATCCGAGGATGTCTGGACCTTTCCATCGTAACCTGAAGGGGAAGGGGAGGGGCTGGGGAGAGAGAGGTTGGGGCCCCTTGCGGGATTTGGGAGAATTTGATGGATATCAGGATTGTGCACTCCCTAGTCAGTACCCTGTCCCAAGGTGGAATTGCAAATTAAAAAAAGAAAGAAATCTGTATGGAGGTCCCGCCTTTGCCCTGATCCTGGGTAGAGGCGTGTATTATAGAAGGCTTAGGGTGGGAAGGCGTGCAGCTGCCCTGGTGATCCTCGGAAGTGAGAGCTTAGATTCAAAACCCTCCACGCCAGAGCCGAAGCAGCCCCGGCCCTCTGTCCCTTGGGTGGCTGGTGGCGAAGGCCACGGAAGGTTCCAGGCTTCTGGACAACACGTATCCTGGTCCGGCTTTCTCTCACCGGGTTTTCCTCCTCAGGAAATGCTGATCCTTATTCCCCACCAATCCCCAGCCTCCCAGAGCTGAGAGCAAATTGCTTCTTCATGCCCCCGGGGTGTTTTCCCCCAAATTCTTTGTGTCAGTCTCCATGGCAACCAAAAACCCAGCTGCACTTTATTTCCTTGGGATAGAGGATGGGGTGGGGGGCGTGGGCGATGGGAAACAGACGAAGTTCCTTTTAGCTGGGACCTTTCTACCCTACTCCTTCCTCCCCTTGGTCCCCTGCCCCTCCCCAAAGGGCTTGAGCCAGCCTTGTTCCATGGAGGCCAGGCAGCCTATCTGGATGGGTTGCTGGGTTGTGGCTCCCCGGGGTCCCTCGTGGTCCCTCATCAGTTTGAGGAAAGTCCTTAATTTGGCCAGAGGGCTAAAGTTAAATAGTGCCCCGGGTTCCCAGTGGAATTTCTTTTCCCTTCTTGTTCTCTTCTCTTTACCTCCTCAATGCCCTAATCAGGGTAGGTTGGTATGGTTGTGCAGGTTGGGCACTGCACAAGAGGACATAGCGTGAACTCAAGCCATGCTACGAGTGCTCATTTCTCTTTTGCTCAGGAGCACCCTATGAATTAACCTCTGCCCTGTGCTAGGGGACACCAACTCTAGAGTTCACTATTAAGAGAGCCAACTTCGTCAGTAAAAATTTCCGGGCTTCCCTGACAGTCCAGTGGCTAAGGTTCCATGCTCCCAATGCAGGGGGCCAGGGTTCAATCCCTGGTCAGGGAACTAGATCCCACATGCTGCAACTAAGATGCGGCACAGCACACCCCAAAACTGAGGAGGAAGAGAAGACTTGACAGAAGTGAGGTTTTGAACGACACAGCTACAGATCCTTCAGGATCTTAGCGAGCAAACACGTGCAGGAGTAACTTCTAAAAGGGCCAAGGTTGGGTCAAGGACTGTAGACTGACTTAGGCTGAAGAGGGAAGGACAGGGAATGAATATCAAAAGCCCCCAGAGACATAACAGAGCTGGCGTGGATTGACACTAAATGAACCCAGCTCTACCCTCTCAACATCCTCCCTCTCTGCTTCCTCATTGGGTAGCTCCTCCCATCGGGAGGAGGGTCTATCTCCACCCTGGACTCTGAGCTGGTATTGTGACCCACTTGGACCAATCAAATGCCACAGAAGTACGAGGGCAGTCCTGAATCTGGCTCTCAAGTGATGCTGTGCGTTTCTACTAGCTGCTTAGAAACAAAGCAAACAAACAAAAAACGTTGCCTCTGCTCATGACCAAAGCTGGAGTTAGCTTGCTGGTGGAGGAGGGACATGGGGGAGAAACCTGTTACACCAGCTGAGTCATTCTAGACCAGCCAAACCCCAAACGTGCAGAGAGCCCAACATGGGGAAACAGAATGTGCCTCCCTGGCTCACAGCTGGCCAGACACTCACGAAGGAGCCCAGCCAAGACCAGAGAAGTGGCCCAGCTCACCCGTGGGCTATGGAACCATAATTAATGCTGATGTCTAAGCCTCCGAATTTGGGGATTGTCTGTTACACAATAAACTGTGGAAAATTCTTCAAGAGATGGTAATACCAGACCACCTGACCTGCCTCTTGAGAAACCTATATGCAGGTCAGGAAGCAACAGTTAGAACTGGACATGGAACAACAGATTGGTTCCAAATAGGGAAAAGGAGTAGGTAAAGGTTGTATATTGTCACCCTGCTTATTTAACTTCTATGCAGAGACATCATGAGAAACGCTGGACTGGAAGAAACACAAGCTGGAATCAAGATTGCCGGGAGAAATAGCAATAACCTCAGATATGCAGATGACACTACCCTTTATGGCAGAAAGTGAAGAGGAACTAAAAGCCTCTTGATGAAAGTGAAAGAGGAGAGTGAAAAAACTGGCTTAAAGCTCAACATTCAGAAAATGAAGATCATGGCATCTGGTCCCATCACTTCATGGGGAATAGATGGGGAAACAGTGGAAAGAGTGTCAGACTTCATTTCTGGGGCTCCAAAATCACTGCAGATGGTGACTGTAGCCATGAAATTAAAGATGCTTACTCCTTGGAAGGAAAGTTGTGACCAACCTAGAGAGCATGTTGAAAAGCAGAGACGTTACTTTGCCGACTAAGGTCCGTCTAGTCAAGGCTATGGTTTTTCCAGTGGTCATGTATGGATGTGAGAGTTGGACTGTGAAGAAAGCTGAGCGCCGAAGAATTGATGCTTTTGAACTGCAGTGTTGGAGAAGACTCTTGAGAGTCCCTTGGACTGCAAGGAGATCGAAAACTCCATTCTGAAGATCAGCCCTGGGATTTCTTTGGAAGGAATGATGTTAATGCTGAAACTCCAGTACTTTGGCCATCTCATGTGAAGAGTTGACTCATTGGAAAAGACTCTGATGCTGGGAGGGATTGGGGGCAGGAGGAGAAGGGGACGACCAAGGATGAGATGGCTGGATGGCATCATGGACTCGATGGACGTGAGTCTGAGTGAACTCCGGGAGTTGGTGATGGACGGGAGGCCTGGCGTGCTGCGATTCATGGGGTCGCGAAGAGTCGGACACGACTGAGCGGCTGAGCTGAACTGTTACACAGCCCAGTGGCCAGTAGGGAACTGACAGGTTCACTGGGCACAACTTCCCCTCCTCAGGCAGGTGCCGGACTCATATCCTGGGGAACTCTTGTTTTGGTTGCCATTATCTTCATATCTGCTAGGAATCCTTCCCGCTTCTTTCATTACTTGCCATCTCTCTGATTGCATCCCTCCCTCTCTCACTTCCATTCAGACACATCAACCCTCTCACACCTGCCAAACTTGTTTCCACCCCAGAGGCCTTTGCACCTGCTACTTCCCTGTCTGGAACCCTCTTTCTTCAGAGTTTCACATGGGTCTGTCCACTCCACTGAGAGGCCCTTCCTCACTCAGAAAAGTATGCTGTCTTCTGATCCTTCCCCAGTTCTTTCCTTTAAAAAAAAAAAAAAATCATTTGGCTGCCCTTGGTCTTAGTTGCAGCACATGAGATCTTCCATCTTTGTTGCAGCATGCAGGGTCTTAATTTGTAGCAGGCAGGATCTTTTAGTTGTGACGTACAGGGTTAAGTTCCCTCACCAGAGATCGAACTCAGAACACCTGCATTGGGAGCATCTTAGCCCCTGAACCACCAGGGAAATTCCACCCTTTCCTTTAATCTTTGTTTTTACACCACTTAACACTGTGTGTGCGTATGTGCTGTCGCTTCAGTTGCATCTCTTTGTGACCCCATGACCTATAGCCCTCCAGGTTCCTCTGTCCATAGGATTCTCCAGGAAGGAATACTGGAGTGGGTTGCCATGCCCTCCGCCAGGGGAGCTTCCCAACTGAGGGATCAAAGCCATGTCTCTTATGTCTCCTGCATTGGCAGGTGGGTTCTTTACCACTAGCGCCACCTGAGAAGTCCAGCGCTTAACACTACCTGAAATTATTTCCTTCCCCCTCCCTGTCTCACTTCCCCATGCACTTTCTGGTCAATTCCCAACCAAAATACTTGCCCTCAAATCCTTGTGTTAAAGTTATCCTAACCAAGCCAAGACAGCTAAAGAAGATTCTAGATTTGGGTCAAGGACACCCAGTAGTGCTGGGTACCATCTGTTGATCCCACTAGAACCAGTCCACCACCAGTTATATCATACTTAGGGATGCCAAAGTCCACCCCGGACTTCCCGTGGGGGCAAAGAGCCCACCACGAATATGTTCTTCATCTGCCTTTCCCCTAATGATGTCACCACCCATGGATGATCATGTCCCAGACCCATGATTTCATTTTCAGTTGCAAAACTGCTACTTCCAGTCTATCAGTGCATTTCCCAGTGATGCATCTGTCTTCTTATTTAGGCTGCAAACCTCACATTGCCAGAGATGGAGCCACCAGATACCAAGGAAACACTGGCTGAAAGAATTTGAATTCAGAAGATGGAGCCCATTGGAAAAGAAATCATATAGATATTCATTGTTTAAGGCAAAGAAACCTGGTGCCACTCCTGCTTCTGGGATCCAAGGCTACCCAACTCTAGCCTCCTCTGAACTCCAGGCTTGGCCCAAAGTCCCAGGACACAGCCTGACCCTTGGTGCACCTCCATCACCATACCATCCGTAGACTCGGGAACTGAAGGGGGCTTTAGGGAGAAAAAATATCATCTGTCTATAGGTATCAACACTGTGTATTTATGCTCAGTTGCTTGGTCGTGTCCAACTCTTTGTGACTCTATGGACTGTAGCCCACCAGGCTCCTCTGTCCATGACATTTTCCAGGCAAGAATACAGGAGTGAGTTGCTATTTCCTACTCCAGGGGATCTTCCCAACCCAGGGGTTGAAACCAAGTCCCCCATGTCTCCAGCACTGGCAGACGGAGTCTTTACCAACTGTGCCACCTGGGAAGCCCAGGTATCAACATTGCTTTCCTTTAAACATTAAAAAAAATTTTTAAACCTCCCCACAATTCAAATGTTTCTCTTATTATCTTCTGCCGAGGAAAAAATTAATAACACGGCACAATATAAAATACTAAATTAAAGGCATTTTGGAACCAGCAATTATTTCATAAGCTTCTCTTTTATTGCTGTGCTAATGTGCCTAATTGCTGTCTTAATGAGGACATTAATTTCTTGCTAATGTGATGTTATTATAGAAATTGCAGTCAATCTCTTAAAAGGGGAAAGTGCTGGAAAGCTGTCCCATGAGGCAGGGGTTCTGGTCACCCCGAGGCTGAGGGGCAAATGAGAGGGGAGGAGATGGTGCTGGAACCTAGGCTGCGGGCAGGGGTGCCCAGGAGCCAAGGAAGGAGGGAGGCAGGGGAGTCTGGGCGTGGGCGGTCCGGGGGAGGCCCTGGTCACCCGAACCAGCTGTCGCCATGTCTGGGGACCTGGGAGATGAGACTGAAGAGTGGAAATGTTAGAATGATAGTAAAACCTAAAATATCAGTGGCAGGCACTGTTGGAACATCTTATATCTTAATCCTTGCAACAACCTGTGAAACAGAAAACATCATCATCTCCATTTCCAAAACTGACACACAGAGAGGTTGAGCAACTTACTCAAGGTCACACAGCTAGCAAATGATGGAGATGGGATTTGAATCCAGTTCCTCCGGCTTAAGCACCGAGTTACCCTGGTCAATGCCCTGCCACCGTCGATGATATTAAAAATCTCAAATATTTATTGATTTTATTGTCCACCAGCACTGCACCAGGCCCCCACCCACATCAGATCAAGGTGAGTTCCTTTTAGAAGAAGAGCAGTCAAAGCACCTTTGCACATTGACTCAACAGGAAGGACAAGGCTGGGGGCTAGGGCTGCACCCCTACAGAAACAGGACATCCACTGTAAGGGGAGAGACCGCAGGGACCAGGGAAGAGAAATTTCTCTGTTCTGAATTGTATCGTCTGGTTACTGTGGTGGGTCAGTGAGTCCAGGCTAGAATTCTAGCTTCCTCACCTCCTTTATGACCTCAAGTATATAGCTGACCTTCTCTGGGCCTCAATTTCTTGTCTGTTGGCCAGGAATTACCATGGAATTTACCTTGGAGGGCTGTTTTGAGGATTAAGCAAGTTCAAATACTGCATTAGTCAGGATAAGTACACCCCAGTGGCTGTAACAAGTAATCCCCAAATCCCAGCCACTTACACTCCAGGCTTATTTCTCACTTACATGGCAGGTGACTCTGTCCACTTGCAAACCTCGCCTTTCTGTGGACTGTGGTACCACCTTCTTACACCTCAGAACCTTCCATGTGGGGACTTCCCTGGAATCCAGTTGTTAGGATCCTGTACTTCCAATGCAGGGGGTGTGGGTTTGATCCCTGGTCAGGGAACCAAGATCCCATATGCTTTGAAGTATGATAAAAACAGCAACAACAACCTTCCATGTGACCCTTTCTGTACAGCCTGGAGGCAACAAAGGAAAAGAGAACTTGCGGAGAGAGGAAGGGGTGGGAAATTTTGGAAGCCTGAATGCAAAGCATTTAAAGGCCATGTCCACCCACACTGGACAGAAATAGATTGGGATAAAGAGAAGGAGTAGGTGTGAGGTTAAAGTAGCCCAGGTGGCCACCCCCAGTGTCCCCCAAAGTTCAGCCACTCACCTCCATTTTCTGCACACCACCTTGTCAAGCACCCAATGGGCACAACCTGATGGATTCACCTGGTAAAAACACAAGAAGTCATTTTAAAATTCTGGGCTTATTGTTTTCGTGAATAGTGAAAGGAGAAGTCCCCTGATAGCCCGTCCCACACTCCAGAATAAAAGAAGTAAGAGTGAAACAGAAGGCTGATTCACTGCGATTCAAGCTTTTGCTAGCATGGTCTGTGGGAATACGTGCAAAGTCATGCCACGGTGGAGACACGCTGCTTTTTATGTCAGTGTGGTTGGGCAATGGTGCCCAGATATTTTGTCAAACATTATTGGGGATGCTTCTGTGAGGGTGCATCTAGAACCAGGTTAACATTTATTTAAATTGGTGGACTTTGAGGAAAGAGGTTTACCCTTCATAATGTGAGTGGGCCTTATCCAATCAGTTTGACTTAAGGAAACAAGGCGATGTTTCCTGGGCAAGAAGGAATGCCTCATCACCCTTTTTAAATTTTATTTATAAAATCGACTTTACTCTGTTTTAAGTTTAAACTAATTCACTCATGAAAGGAACTTTCAGGGCCCTGAATAGAAAACCACCACGGCGACTTCCCTGGTGGTCCAGGGGTTGAGAATCTGCCTTGCAGTACAGGGGATGCCTGTTTGATCCCTGGTCCAGGAAGATCCCACACGTCTCAGGACGGCTAAGCCTGTGTGCCACAGCTACGCAGTCCGCGTGACCTAGACCCTGTGCTCTGCAAGAAGAAAAGCCGCTGCAGTGATAAGCCCATGCACTGCAGCTAGGGAGGAGGCTCCCACTCTCCGCAACGAGAGGAAGCACATGTGTAGCAATGAAGACCTAGCACAGTCAAAAATAATAAACATTTTTTAAAAAGAAAGAACCACCACATTATAGGTGTAAAATAAATATAATGAAAGCTAGAATGCTGTCAAACTCTTCCTAGGGACAGGCAGTGTCTCTGGAAGCCTCGAGCAATCATTCCCATCTATGGGCCTCAATTTTCTCATCCATAAAGTAGGGGTGATGGGTAGATGTAGACCAGAGGGACAGTTTATAAAGTTCAGCTGTATTATGGTTCTCCAGAGAAACAGAACCAACAGGGTGTGTGTGTGTGTGTGTGTGTGTGTGTGTGTGTGTGTGTGTAGAGAGGTTGATTTTAAGAAACTGGCTCATGCAATTGTGGAGGCTGTCAAGTCCAGACTCCCTAGGGTAGGCCAGCAGGCTGGAGATGCAGGGAGAGTTGCAGCTCAAGTCCAAAGGAAGCATGCTGGCAGAATTCCTTCTTGTTCAGGGAACATCAGTCTTTGGTCTGTTAAGGCCTTCAACTGATTGGACAAGGCCCACCCACATTATGGTGGGTAATTTGATTTCCACAAAGTCCACTGACTTAAATGTTAATTGGAGTATTAAAAAGCAGAGGCATTACTTTGCCCACAAAGGTCCATATAATCAAAGGTATGGTTTTCCAGTAGTCATGTATGGATTTGAGAGTTGGACCATAAAGAAGGCTGAGCACCAAAGAGTTGATGCTCTCGAACTGCAGTGTTGGAGAGGACTCTCAAGAGTCCCTTGGACTGCAAGGAGATCAAACCAGTCAATCCTAAAGGAAATCAACCCTGAAATTCATTGGAACCAGAGATCAAATTGCCAACATCCACTGGATCATCGAAAAAGCAAGAGAGTTCCATAAAAACATCTATTTCTGCTTTATTGAATATTCCAAAGCCTTTGACTGTGTGGATCACAATAAACTGTGGAAAATTCTGAAAGAAATGGGAATATCAGACCACCTGACCTGCCTCTTGAGAAATCTGTATGCAGGTCAGGAAGCAACTGAATTAGAACTGGACATGGAACAACAGATTGGTTCCAAATAGGAAAAGGAGTAGGTCAAGGCTGTATATGGCCATCCTGCTTATTTAACTTCTATGCAGAGTACATCATGAGAAATGCTGGAATGGAAGAAACACAAGCTGGAATCAAGATTTCTGGGAGAAATATCAATAACCTCAGATATGCAGATGATACCACCCTTATGGCAGAAAGTGAAGAGGAACTAAAAAGGCTCTTGAGGAAAGTGAAAGAGGAGAGTGAAAAAAATTGGCTTAAAGCTCAACATTCAGAAAACTAAGATCATGGCATCCGGTCCTATCACTTTATGGCAAACAGATGGGGAAACAGTGGAAACGGTGTCAGACTCTAATTTTTGGGCTCCAAAATCACTGCAGATGGTGACTGCAGCCATGTTAAAAGATGTTTACTCCTTGGAAGGAAAGTTATGACCAACCTAGACAGCATATTATAAAGCAGAGACTTTGCCAACAAAAGTCCATCTAGTCAAGGCTATGGTTTTTACAGTGGTCATGTATGGATGTGAGAGTTGGACTGTGAAGAAAGCTGAGCACTGAAGAATTGATGCTTTTGAACTGTGGTGTTGGAGAAGACTCTAGAGAGTCCCTTGGACTGCAAGGAGATCCAACAAGTCCATCCTAAAGGAGATCAGTCCTGGGTGTTCATTGGAAGGACTGATGTTGAAGCTGAAACTCCAATACTTTGGCCACCTGATGCGAAGAGCTAACTCATTGGAAAAGCCCTGATGCTGGGAAAGATTGAAGGCGGGAGGAGAAGGGGACGACAGAGGATGAGACAGTTGGATGGCATCACCAACTCAATGGACATGAGTTTGGGTAAACTCCAGGAGTTGGTGATGGACAGGGAGGCCTGGTGTGCTGCAAACCACGGGGTCACAAAGAGTCAGACACGACTGAGTGACTGAACTGAACTGATTCATTGGAAGGATTGATGCTGAAGCTCCAACAGTTTGGCCACCTGATGCAAAGAGCCGACTCATCAGAAAAGATCCTGATGCTGGGAAAGATTGGAGACAGAAGGAGAAGGGGATGACAGAGGACAAAATGTTTGGATGGCATCACAGACTCAGTGGACATGAGTTTGAACAAGCTCCGGGAGATGGTGAAGGACAGGGAAGCCTCGTGTGCTGCAGTCCATGGGGTCACAAAGACTTAGACACGACTGAGCAACTGAACAACAACTCATTCTAATAAACACCCTCACAGAAACATCTCAAATGTTTGATGAAATACCTGGGCATCATGGCCCAGTGAAGGTGACACGTAAAATTAACCATCACATCTCCTCAGCTACTAACCCTGTTTTATATTACTGTGTGTTTCTCTGCCTGAAGGTTTTTATGGGTCTTGCAGGCAGGAAGTGCTTGGAGCTGTCATTCACAGCTATGACTGTTACCAACAAGAGACAGAATTTTGGAGGATAAATACCTGTTTCTTCGCCTACAGGTGGGATGACTTTGCAGTATGTGCTCTCTTCTGCCTCCCAGAGGTCCCCGGTGGAACTGCATCCACTCAACAACATACCCTGTACTGGCGGCCTTCCCTTTCCCTCTTTCCTGACGGTGCTGTTTCTTGGAATCACCTTGCGGATTAAACTTCTTGCACCTAAGTGGCTGCCTCAGGGTCTGCTTTAGGGAACTTAGCCTAAGACCTACGAGATTCCCACTAAAACCTCTTTCCTACCCTTGTAGCAATAAGCCATAAGTGAGAGAATGAACAGAATTTTTTCTCAGAAAGGAAAAATGATACACGCTCATGATAAAATGAAAAGGTACTCGATTCAGACTGAATTAAGGGGGCGTGCTGAGTCTCCCTCTATGCTGCTCCCTTCACCTTGATATAGCCCTGCTAAGTCCCTCCCATTGTATCCACTCAGGCGTCTTATATTCACACGCCAGCATCTGTATGAAAATATCCTCTTTTCCTTTCACAAATGGGGATCGTTGCAGATGCACTGTTCCTCACTTGCTTTTCTCCAGTTAATTACATACCTTGGACACCCTCCCCAAATTAGCACATCCAAACTCGCCTCATTCTGCTTAGTGGCTGCAGAGCATTGGAAGATGTGCTTTAAAAAGAAGAAGAAGAAGAAAAGACTTTTCTGGAATGTTCCGCCTGGAAGTCCCAGAGCTGAACTAATGAGATGGGAGACCACACTCCAGTTCCTCTTGTTTCCAGTTCCTGGAAACCTGCATAGTCTTTGGCCAGTCCAACCAGAGCGGGGACAAATAGGCTGTGTCTGAGTCAGAGTGAGAGGATTTCAGGCTCCTGCTCCAGCCGCTGACAGTCCGCAGAGAGAAAAAGCCAAACCAAATCCCAAAGCCAAGTGCCGGCTCTGTGGACGTGATCATTACCATGGGCAGTTGGTTTCTTTCCCGGGCCTTGCACACCCCTGACTCACGACAGCCTAGGGAGGTGCTGGGAGGTCGATCCAGTTCAGTTTTGAGTAGTCAGGTGATTTAGAGGGGCTTCCCTCATCCCTCAGTTGGTAAAGAATCTGCCTGCAATGCAGGAGACCCCTGTTCGATTCCTGGGTCGGGAAGATTCCTGGTCTTGGAGAAGGGATAGGCTATGCACGCTACTATGCTTGGGCTTTCCTTGTGGCTCAGCTGGTAAAGAATCAGCCCGCAGTGCAGGAGACCTGGGTTCGATCCCTGGGTTGGAAAGATCCCCCACTCCGGTATTCTGGCCTGACTATACAATCCATGGGCTCACAAAGAGTCGGACACGACAGATTTAAGGGCTGGTCCTGATTGGTACAGATCCATCCAGCATTCTCTCACCCTGATGATTGGTCAGGCACGGCGGTGCGCGAGCTGTAAGCTCCACCCAGCACTGTTCCAGCACAAGGCTGGGCAAAGTATCCTCTTTGCAAATAGTTTTATTGGCACTCATGTGTGCAAAACGTGTTTCAAACACGAACATATGTTCATTTTAACATTGTCTATGGTTGCTTTTGCCCTACCTGTTGCAACTACATAGCAGAGTTGAATAGTTGCAACAGAGGCTGTCCAACCCTAGAAGAGCTGAAAATCTTTACTGTCTGGACCTTCACAGAGTTTGTTTACTGCTGGGCAAGTTTATGCTGACAGCATTCTTTAAAAAAATTTTTACTTATTTGGCCTCATCAGATCTTCATTGCAGCACGAAGAATCTTCCTCACATCATGTGTATCTTTTGGTTGCTGTGCACAGACTCTAGCTGTGGTGCTTGGGTTAACTTGCTGTGAGGCATGTGGAATGATAGTTTCCTGACCAGAGATCAAACCTGTGTTCCCTGCATTACAAGGCAGAGTCTTAACGGCTAGCCCACCAGGGGAAGTCTCCAAGATGGGATTTTTAATTACTTGTAACTCTCCACCTGGGAGCATTCTTCTGACGCACAGGTGGGATAGGTCGGAAATGGCCCGACAAACAGCCTTTTGTTTATAATGGATGGGAACAGAAGGGTGCATTCCCCAGCTCCCTCTCCGCTAGGGTGGAACACTCCTGAGCTGTGTATCCTACCTGTTCTCTGCAGCATACCCGAGGGACTGAGCCACCATTGCCCAGGATATCCACATTTACACTTTGCGTTCATTGCCCTCCCTCTTTCATCTCACTTCCCTTCTCTCCGTTAGTGTTTCCTGGAGTCACTTCCCAGATAAACCACTTGCACTCAAATTCATACCTCCAAGTGTACTTCTGGAGGACTCCAAACCCAGACAGAATTGACAAATTTCAGGCTAGAGAGAACCAGGAAAGGGTCCCTTGAAAAAGACATATGAAGAGATGATCTCGTCTTCCACTGGAATCTGTTATTTCTGCATTTGCTGCCTGGAGTTTGGGAAGCTGTCTTGGCACCATGAGGAGAGCCAACCTCAGGACAAAGTTGAGATGAAGAGAAGGCAGAAAGGACCTGAGCTGATAATGTCACCAGGTGACTGAATAACCAACCCAGGAGCTGCCCTGACTCTGAATTTGCTCTTCAACTAGAATGTGACTATTATTGTTCATGTTGGCTTGAGCAGTGGGTTCTTCCTTTCCGATAGAGGGTGAGGTCTGGAGTGGGAGGGGCATGATCACTCTATTGGGGTAAACATTGGGCTATCACCCTTCTGGTTAGGCGAGGTTCGAGGAGAAATCTTTGCAGTAGCCAAAAGTGCAGTTCGCATGACAGAACCCTTGTCATAATTAATTTTAAAAGGAGAAGGCATTGGGTCATGCAGCTGAAAAGCACAACAGTAGTGTAACTTCAGGCATAGCTGGATCCAGGTGCTTAGATGATGTCACCAGGAGTCCAGTTCTGTCCATCTCTTAACTCAGATTTCCCATATTAGCCTCTCTCTCAGACAAGCTCTCGTGGCAGGATAGTCCCACTTGTCCTAACTAGAGACTGTAACTTGCAAACCTTAGCAGACAGAAAACATTTCCTTCCCAACAGTTGCAGCAGAAAGTGTAAGGGCTGACTCTCATCCACCCTTCTTAGGTCACAGGCCCATCCCTGAACCAACAAAGAGGGAGAGAATGTTATGACTGACCCATCTTGGGCCACACATTTGCTAATAGAAGTGAAGGGAATCCAACTACTGCCACAGTGTTCCATGTTGACCAAAAGTGATTCTAGAGGTGGTTCATCAAAGGAAAACTGTAGAAAAGGAAAGAGATGCCAGGGAGGCAAAAGCATCAGACTTCTATGAGCCTAGATTCAGTGTAGGTTGGTAATTGAAACTGAAAGTGCAATCAGCCCAGAGCATTATGACCTTGAACAGATGAAGTCTGGACATAACCTCTCTGTCTGACTCCTGTCTCTTACATAATGATATTTACACAGAACATGGTCTAAGAAGATTTGTGCATTACTGTTCAGGACACCAGACTCAGAGAGGGGGAATTAGACATTGTGGGGCTAGGACTCTAGGAGCTAGGTCAGGACCCAAGGGACTAGCTTGGAGAGGAGGACTGATGTCACATTAGTCTGGCACAAGATGAGATGCTGTAACAAACAGGCCCCCAAATTCAGTGACTACGACAAGATAAGAGTTTATTTTTAAAAATTATTGGACTATAGTTGATTTACACTATTGTGTTATTTTCTATTGTACAGCAAAGTGAATCAGTTATACATATATCTACTCTTTTTTAGATCTTTTCCCTTATAGGTCATTACAGAGTATTGAGAGGAGTTCCCTGTGCTGTACAGTAAGGACTTATTAGTTATCTATGTTAGCTATAGTAGTATGTATATGTCAATCCCAATCTCTCAATTTATCCTTCCCATCACTCCCTGCTTTCCCCCTGGTAACCATAAGTTTGCTTGTTACATCTGTGACTCAATTTCTGTTTCGTAAATATAGAAATGACCCCTGAGAGTACAGTGTTTGAGAGTTTATTTCTTACTCATGTGGGTGTTAGGCGTTGTGGGACAGCTTTGCCACTCACATCACTTGTGGATTCCCTCTGGGGTTCCCAGAGGAACCAGGAAAAAGGAAGTGGAGGGCAAAGCTTCCTTTGAAGGATATACCTGGAAGCAGTACAAATCACTTACGCTCACACTCCATAAGCTAGAACTTAGTCACATGACCAAACCTAGCTCTAAGGGAGACTTGGAAATACGTCTCTAGCAAGGAAGCCATGTGCCCAGCTAAAAGTCAGAAGACTCTAATACTAAAAGGAAAGAGGAGAATGAATGCTGGGGGCAACTATGAATAGTATTCATCTTGCTGGGTGAATCTCTTCCATCTGGGACTGGGATCTGCCAACTGGGACCACTGGCCCCATGTAGAGGGATGGGATCATCCCCAATTCATAACCCCCGATGCTCCACTCCACACATAGAAATTATGTAATTGGAAATTATGCAAATTATGAAATTTGCACACATGTAAATTATGTAGTTACTTTATTATAATTTATTTCAAAATTTACTTATGTTTTTATTTTTAAGTGACTTATTATTATGGATTTGCTTGTCACTTTATTTATTCATGTATTGACCATCACTGAACAGGATAACATGGATAAGATGCCTGGCACTTAATAGGTTCTCATGAAATATGGCAACCACAAAATCATGGTCTCACCAAACCTGTTTCCTCTTCCTGTACACATGCTGCTGCTGCTGCTGCTGTTGCTTCAGTCGTGTCCGACTCTGTGTGACCCCACAGATGGCAGCCCACCAAGCTCCCCCATCCCTGGGATTCTCCAGGCAAGAACACTGGAGTGGGTTGCAATTTCCTTCTCCAATGCGTGAAAGTGAAGTCGCTCAGTCGTGTCCAACTCTTAGCGACCCCATGGACTGCAGCCCACCAGGCTCCTGCATCCATGGGATTTTCCAGGCAAGAGTACTGGAGTGGGGTGCCATTACCTTCTCCAGTCCTGTACACATAGGGAGACTATATTTCCAAACTTCCTTTGTGGCTAAGCAGGCCCTATGGCTGAGTTCTGGCCAATAAGGTACAGAGGAAGTGACTGCTCTGTGTCTAGGATAGGACCCTCTCATCATGAGTTAGCCAATCAGATGTGAAGGATGCAGGAGAGGACACAGCCTCTGGGGTTGGGAGGAAGATACTGTCTCTGTACCTCTATATCCTTATCTATGAAAAAGGATAATAGACTCTACTTCATAAGGCTATTTCAAAGATCCAGTGAAATGAATTAATATTTGAAAATTGAAATTAATTCATTCATCTCACTAATAACTGAAAAGGGAAATGAATTCACCTAAACTAAAGGAATTCATATTTGAAACTGATTAACAGAGAGTTAAGGGTGATATATGTGTTCAACATATTTTAAAATGTATAATTTGATAGACAAGCACTTACATACCTGCAATCTTGGTTAAGAAATAGAACATGACTGATATCTAGACATTGATGGAATAAATACCTAAATTGCACAGATTTGTCACTACTAAATTGTGATAAATGTCTCAGAGCAAAAGGACAGGGAACTAGGAGAATAACCCCAGGGGCTAATTTAGACTGGGGGAGAAGTTGGGAGTGTCTTCAATACTCTGCATTTGAGCTGAGTGAAGGGGAGGCAGAAGTTAGCTGGTGAAGAATGGAGGGTGTAAGGGCTTCCTCGCTGGCTCAGCGGTAAAGAATCAGCCTGCCAATGCAGGAGACATGGATTCGATCCCTGGTCCAGGAAGATCCCACGTGCTGTGGAGCAACAAGTAAGCCCGTGAGCCACAACCACTGAGCCTGTGCTCTAGAACCGGGGAGCTGCGACTCCTGAGCCCACGTGCTGCGAGAGTAGCCCTCACTCGCCGAAACTAGAGAAAAAGCCCACATAGCAACGAAAATCCAGCACAGCCAAAAATAAATAAATAACATTATTTAAGAAACACAGCATGGAGAGAGGAGCCTTCAAGGGAGAGACACTGAGTAGAAGGCCTGGCGGTGGGCTAACCTGAAAATGGCCTGAGAGCCGTGAGGAAGGGAGAGTGGCGAGAACGGAGCTGGAAAAGGCCACCAGAGGCCACCAGGCATGTTGGTTTGGACTTTATTCTAAAAGCCACAGGGAGTCCCAAAGGCCTTTGGTTCGATTTATACTTTAAGATGCCTCTTCCTCTCATATCACAGAGATGGTCACCACAGAGCTCATACATTGTTGGGGGAAAGAGACAAATAGAAAGAGCAAAATAAAATACTCAATAGAAGTTCCAGAAGAGTTCCAGAAGAGTTCTTGCTTTGGGTAATTTCTTTTTTAAAAAATATATGATTTATTTGTTTGCTTTATTTTTGGTTGTGCTGGTCTTGTCGCTGCCCGGTCTTTCTCCGGCTGTGGCGAGTGGTGGTCTCTCTCTGGCTGCAGAGTGCAGGCTTCCCACGGTGGCTGCCCCCTTGCTGCAGAACACGGGCTCTAGGGCGTGCAGGCTTCCGCAGGCATGGCACGAGGACTCAGTAGTTGCGGCTCCTGGGCTCCAGAGCACAGGCTCAAGAGGTGAGGCCCACGGGCTTAGCTGCTCTGAGGCATGTGGGATCCTCCCGGACCAGGGATCAAACCAGTGATCCCTGGATTGGCAGGCAGACTCTTCATCACTGAGCTACCAGGGATGCCCTGGGTAATTTCTGAGTCGAGTTTTGCAGGATGAACAGGGGTTTATCGTGAGAGTAGGAAGGCAGACCAGGCAGAGGGAACAGCACGTGTAAAGATTTGGCATTTTTAAAGGGTATGGCATGTTTCTGAACTATAAAATAGGTTTAGTGTAGAGGTTGTGAACTGGTCAAAACCAGCCCATGGATGTTCTTTGCTTTAAGAAATACATTGATTGACAAGACCTAAACATTTAATGATTTTGTATAAAAATCTAGATTCCTGGTTTTTCTACAAAAATCAGAAAATCTGGTAACTCGAGGCCTTCATTCCCACAAGGCATGATGAAAACGCATGTTCCAATTTCCCACAGTCCCCACCACTCCTATTTGCCTCCCAGCACTGTGGTGAAGGCCCCGTCACCATATTACGGTCTTATGCACAGCACTGTCTGGTTTCTCTAGAGCATGACTAGCCATACTCGCGTCTCCATGCAAAGACGCAGGGCTTCCCTGGTGGTTCAGTGGATGAGAGTCTGCCCGCCAATGCAGGGGGCATGGGTTCGATCCCTTGTCTGGGAGGGTTCCACATGCTGTGGGGCAACTGAGTCCATGAGCCTTGACTAATGGAGCCTGCGCGCCTAGAGCCTGTGCTCTGCAACGAGAGAAGCCGCTGCAACGCAAAGCCTGCACACAGCAATTAAAGAGCGTAACAAAGACCCAGCACAGCCTAAATAAACATACAAATTTAAGAGGGGAAATTTTTTAAAATCTAGGAGAACTACATGTTTCTCAGGAAATGACAACCCACTCCAGTATTCTCGCCTGGAGAATTCCACGGACAGAGGAGCCTGGAGGGCTATAGTCCCTAGGGTCACAAAGAATCAGACACTACTGAGCAACCAGCGCATGTGCTTCTCGCCCTCAACTGGCTTTCTCCTTTGTCTTTCCTGCTCAGTGGCTTCTGCAGATGTTTGAGTTTGTCATCCCTGATGCAGCATTAGGACGTAAAGCTGGGTCACAGTGGCTTTATGTGCTAGCTCAGAAGTGTGGATTTTGTCCTTTAGGCTATGGGGAACAATTGAGAAATTTTTATTCAATTATTCAACTAATAGTTTGTAGCAGAAGCTATTGATGCCCAATTCACATCCCTCCGGCCTCACCATTTCGACAGGCTCCTGCTGCGGTCCAGCTGCCGCTGTCGGCAGCAGCTTTGGCCGGAGGGCTCTCTCTAAAGCTTTTGAAGACTTCTCTGCCCTGAGCACGGCAGGCTGAAAGCGCCAGGTGGGGATCTCCCTACCCCAGGAGCGCCTCTCCACAGGATGGGAGGTGGCGGTCAAATGGACCACCGGGCTCTGCTCTGGGCAGTGTCCTTCACTACCTCCCAGAGGGCTCTGTCACAGCGATAACTGGCTTGAGGACATACCCATCACCAGCTCTTTCCTTCCCTTCTCCCCGACGGATGTCTCCTGGGGTCACCGCCTAGATAAACTACTTGCCTCTGAACCATTATCTCAGACTCTGCTCTGAGAAATCCGGATTAAAACCTGGTTATTAAGCAGGTGTTCTGTGCTGGAGAACAAAGAGGACAGTTTCTGCTCTTGGGGACCTTACATTGCAGTTGCAGATGAGATAGCCCACAAAAAGGAAATGAGTGATAGCTAGCTAGCTAGCTATCATCTAGCTGTCTTTATGTATCTATATGTATATATATAAGGGCTTCCCTGGTGGCTCAGAGGTTTAAGCGTCTGCCTGCAATGTGAGAGATCCGGGTTCGATCCCTGAGTCGGGAAAATCCCCTGAAGAAGGAAACGGAAACCCACTCCAGTATTCTTGCCTGGAGAATCCCATGGACAGAGGAGTCTGGTGGGCTACAGTCCACGGGTCACAAAGAGTCGGACACGACTGAGCGACTTCACTTTCACTTTTCATGTATATATAAAATTTTATATATAGGTAAAATTTTAGGTGGTTATATGGAAAGAGAATTAAAATACAATAGGATGTGGTGGGCTTTTTTTTTTTTTTTGCAGTACCATGTGGCTCGTGCGATTTTAGTTCCCCGACCTAGATCAAACCTAGGCCATCGGCAGTGAGAGCACAGGATCCTAATCACTGAACTACCAACAAATTCCTGGGTGTGGGGGTTTTGCTTTTTAAAAAAATGTTCATTTCTTTCTCTGCCTGCATCGGGCTTCAGCTGCAGCGCCCAGGATCTTTCACTGTGGCACACAGGCTCTCTAGCTCTGGTGTACCTTCTGGGTACTTGTGGAGCATGGGCTTAGTTGCTCCGAGGCATGAGGAATCTTCGTTCTCCAACCGGGGATTAACCCTGCATCCCCTGTATTGAAAGACATTCTTACACTGGATCATCAGGAAAGTCCTGGTGGCTTTTTGGAGTTTTTAAAATGTGTTTTTAATTGAGGGATAATTACAAGATTGTGTTGTTTCTGCCACACACCAGCATGAATCAACTATAGACATTTTATGGCCCCTCCCTCTTGAGTCTCCCTGCCACCTCCTACCTCCCACCCCTCTGGGTTGTCACAGAGCCCCAGTGTGAGTTCCCTGCGTCACACAGCAAATTCCTCCCGGTGATCTGTTTTGCATATGTTAGTGTATATGATTCCATGGTACTCTCTTCATTCATCCTGCTCTTTCCTTCCTACCTTACCCCCTTGTCCATAAGTCTGTTCTCTACGTCTGTGTCTAAAATATGTCCCCCACATCCATTTCACCCACGAGTGAAGGTAGTCAGAAGGTATAAACTTCTAGTTATAAGACAAATGAGGCCTGAGGATAGAGTGTCCAGCAGGGTGACCACAGTCAGCGATCACATACTGTATATCTGCAAGTTGCTGAGAGTAGATTCTGAAAGTTTCCCCTCACACATAAATACAAAATTGTAGCTTGTGTGGTAATGGATGTTAACTAAGTTATTGCGGTGATCATTTTGTAGAATATACATATATCAAATCATTAAGTTGTATGTATCAGTCAGTTCAGTCCTGTCCGACCCTTTTTGATCCTATGGACTGCAGCACACCAGGCCTCCCTGTCCATCACCAACTCCCGGAGCTTGCTCAAACTCGTGTCAATTGAGTCAGTGATGCCACCCAACCATCTCAACCTCTGTCATCCCCTTCTCCTCCTGTCTTCAGTCTTTCCCAGCATCAGGGTCTTTTCCAGTGAGTTGGTTTTTCAAATCAGGTGGCCAAAGTATTGGAGTTTCAGCTTTGGCATCAGTTCTTCCAATAAATATTCAGGATTGGTTTTCTATAGGATGGACTGGTTGGATCTCCTTGCAGCCCAAGGGACTCTCAAGAGTCTTCTCCAACACCACAGTTCAAAAGCATCAATTCTTCAGCGCTCAGCTTTCTTTATGGTCCAACTCTCACATACATACATGACTACTGGAAAAAAGTTGTATGCATACCTGAAGCTATTATGATGTTATATGTCAGTTATATATAAATTCAAAAATTTAAAACAAATAAGTAAATAAAATATACCCACAAATTCTCTGATACTCTTCCTTTCAAAAACCGGAGCCCCAGGGAATTCCCTGTTGGGCCAGTGGTTAGGACTTGACATTTTCACTGGCATGGGCCTGGGTTCAACTTCTGGGAGGAGAACTAAGATCCCTCAAGCCACAGGGAGAAGCCAAAATGACAAAAAACAAACAGGACTTCCTAGGTGGTCCAGTGGTTAAGAATCTGCTTGCCAATGCAGGGGACATGGGTTCAATCCCTGGTCTAGGAAGATCCCACATGCCAATAGGCAGCTAAGCCTGTGTGCCACAACTGCTGAAGCCTGCGAGCTTAGAGCCCGTGCTCCGAACAAGAGAAGCCGCTGCAGTGAGACGCCCGCTCAGACACCTCAATGAAGAGCAGCCACAGCAACTAAAAAGAGCCTGAGCACAGCAATGAAGACTCGGAGCAGTCAAGAATCAACTAATTAATCAATCAGACAAACAAGTGAAGCCTCATCCGAGCCCTCCAATCCCGTCTTGAGTACTGGCTGGACCTGAGTGATCATCTTCTAATGAATAGAGTGACACTCTTGAGAAATCTGTATGCAGGTCAGGAAGCAACAGTTAGAACTGGACATGGAACAACAGACTGGTTCCAAATAGGAGAAGGAGTGCGTCAAAGCTGTATCTTGTCACCCTGCGTATTTAACTTCTATGCAGAGTACATCATGAGAAACACTGGGCTGGAAGAAACACAAGCTGGAATCAAGATTGCCGGGAGAAATAGCAATAACCTCAGATTGCAGATGACACCACCCTTATGGCAGAAAGTGAAGAGGAACTAAAAAGCCTCTTGATGAAAGTGAAAGAGAAAAGCAAAAAAATTGGCTTAAAGCTCACCATTCAGAAAATGAAGATCATGGCATCCGGTCCCATCACTTCATGGGAAATAGATGGGGAAACAGTGGAAACAGAGTCAGACTTTATTTGGGGGGCTCCAAAATCACTGCAGATGGTGACTGCAGCCATGAAATTAAAAGATGCTTACTCCTTGGAAGAAAAGTTATGACCAACCTAGATAGTATATTCAAAAGCAAAGACATTACTTTGCCGACTAAGTCCGTCTAGTCAAAGCTATGGTTTTTCCTGTGGTCATGTATGGATGTGAGAGTTGGACTGTGAAGAAGGCTGAGCGCCGAAGAACTGATGCTTTTGAGCAGTGGTATTGGAGAAGTCTTGAGAGTCCCTTGGACTGCAAGGAGATCCAACCAGTCCATTCTGAAGGAGATCAACCCTGGGATTTCTTTGGAAGGAATGATGCTAAAGCTGAAACTCCAGTACTTTGGCCACCTCATGCGAAGAGTTGACTCATTGGAAAAGACTCTGATGCTGGGAGGGATTGGGGGCAGGAGGAGAAGGGGATGACAGAGGATGAGATGGCTGGATGGCATCACTGACTGGATGGACGTGCGTCTGAGTGAACTCCAGGAGCTGGTGATGGACAGGGAGGCCTGGCGTGCTGCGATTCATGGGGTCGAGAAGAGTCGGACACGACTGAGCGACTGAACTGAACTGAGTGGCACATGTGACGGTTTCGGCCTCTCTCTTGGATCACTAGGGAAAGCCACTGGCCATGCTGTGATGACACTCCAGCAGCCCTTTGGAGATGCCCACCCGGTGAGGAACGGAGGCCTCCTACCAACAGCCATGTGGGTGTGCCATCTTGGAAAAGGACTTCTATCTTCACTCCAACCTTCAGATGACTAGTCCCCACCACATCCTGACAGCAACCTCATGAGAAATCCTGAGCTAAGTCATTGTCACATCCCTGGTCCTCAGAGAATGTAAGACAATAACTGTTTGTTTTTTTTAAGTTGCTATGTTTGGGGGCAATTCATCCCTGTAGTAATAGACCATGATGTGTGAATCTGATGGAGGGACACATACATATGGTCCAGCCTGAAGCACCTACCTAGAAGCGGATCCTGAATGGGGACTCAGATACCTGTAATTTTGTGGAGGAAGGACTCTCGGGAGAAAGAGAGAGAGGGCGAGAGAGGCAGGAAGGATGTGGTCCAGCTCCACTGCGTGGAGGGAGAGCCTGGTGTGGACTGCACCACATAGCTGGTTCACCCTGAGGCGAGGGCACTGACACTTAGCACCCCTCAGTCAGCCAGTGGTGGTGGTGTGGGTTGCACCGCATCTCTAGAGAAGGGGGCTTTCACAAGCACAAGACAGTCCCCAGAAAAGGAGCAGGTGACAGCCATTTGCAGCCGGCACCGACGCAGGAAGGAGAGGGGTGTGCTGACCCAGAAAAGGGAATCTACTTCCGGGTGGGGACACCAGCAACGTCTCCGGAAGTGGCTGTCAGCCATTTATAGCCGGCAGAGGGAGTGAGCAGCTTAGCCCCATCATTTAGCTCATTTTTGTTTATCAAATACTTATCTCTCATCTTTTAGCATGCCAGGCACCGATCTAAGATCTGTACACATTTAAATCTTCACAGCGACTTAGAAAACGAGCGCTGTTTTCACCACCACTCAAGACTGCAGTCTCAGGGACCCTCCCCTCACCACCTGGGGCCCACTGAGCCCCCACCCCCGCCCCTGCCAGTCACCCCCATCCATCTTGCAGCCCAGAGCCCCCAGCTCTCACCGCCCACCTCCGCCTGGCAAATCCTCCTTCCCGCTCTTAATTGATTCTTAATCTGCAGCCTTGGGGCAGCGCTGCTGAGAAGGCAGGTGGAAATCATTTCCTTCAGCGCCAGCTGGCGCTAAGGGCATCTGAGGGGGAGCCCCCACCCCCATTTCTTGCAGTCCTGGGCCCACAGCCCCTGCCAAGCCAGGTCCTGCTTATTCTCTGTTCACCCACTTACTCTCCTGACCCAGGGCTTTGGGGGAGGATGTGGCAAGAAGAATCCTGTCCCCCCAGCTTTTCCCCTCCCCCCATCCCCGTACCAAGCAAGAGCCAGAGTTTTCTGGGGGTACTGTGTTTGGGCACCATCCAAGACCCTCCTGTCCCCCAGCCCAGAGGGGCTCACAGGGCTCAATTCTGCCCCTCTGGGGACAACTTGGCCATGTCTGGAGCCCTATTTGCTTGTCACAACTCAAGGAGGAGGGTGTTGGTACCCACAGATAGTGGATGGAGGCCAAGATGCTGCTAAACACGTTCCAGCGCAAGGGATCCCAGCAAAGAACGCTTTAGTCCCAAATGTTAGCAGTTCCCAGAGTGAGACTCTACTCCCAGACTCGGGGTGCAGCCTTCCCACTGGGGCGAAGCCGGGTGGAGGGCTGACATTACATCAGCCCCCCTGATGCTGCTAATGTGCAGCCAAGAACCACGTGGGGAGGGTTGGTTTTCAGGCCTCTCTCCCTCTTTCCTCTATAGGGCTCTCAAGTGTGTTAGCAAAGGGCCAGGAAGAATCTGTGTGAGGAAATAGCCCTTCCACCTCCCTGGTCCCCAGACCTCCCTGGTACAGGGGCCTGGCTTCCTAACCCTCCTGAGGTGCATGGAGGTGGCGGATGGGGGAGATAAGCCCTAAGTGTGAAGTGTGCGTGCTGAAATTATAAGACGGGAATAGAGGCTGAGAGGGCGGAGGAACTAAGCCCCCGAGGAGAAAGGGATGGATGTGATGAGAGAGGGGCAGGAATGAAGTGAGCCCTGTGGGTCCGTCCAGGGAGGCCCAGGCCCCCGTGTCCATGCGCGTCCAGGGCAAACAAGTCATCTTGCCCCCAAACACACACACTCCACCACCACCTAGTCACATGCTCACACCACCTTCAAGTTCCCACACAGCCCCACACACTTGCACATTGCACACTCAATGACACACCCTCCCACACCTCAGATTCTCATAAGTCACACATGACCAGTGATACACTCACACACATTCACACACACACTCACACAATCACACAGATTCACTCACAGTCACATACATTCACACACACAAATCCTCACACACTCACACAGGTTCATCTCCTCACACCCTTACAAGCTCATAGTCACTCTCACAGTTATTTACTCACATTCACACAGACACACTCTCACATAAATTCTCACACACATAATCACACCCCCAAATTCTCATACACTGTCACGCATCCACGCACATCTTCACACATACACACATTCCCATACACACTCTCACACCTCAAATTCTCACTCACACATTCTTATACACTCACACACATTCACACACACATACTCTTGCACAATCCCACTCACACAGTCCGCTTATGTCAACTTCACACACACACGCATGCACAATTGTATGGTTCGTGTCTGTCTCCAGGACCTCCGCCCAGTGCAAGCAGGGATGTTTGCTTATTTAGTTTTGGCCGCACTGTTTCCTTGTTGCTGCAAATAGCTTTCCTCTAGTTGTGGCGAGCAGGGGCTACTCCTTGCTGCGGCGGGCAGGCTCCTCACTGCGGTTGCTTCTCTTGTTGCGGGGCACAGGCTCTAGGCAGGCGGGCTTCAGCGGCTGCGGTGCACCGGCTCAGTTGCCCCGTAGCGTGCAGGATCTCTCCAGACCAGGAATCGAACCTGTTGTCCCCCGCATTGGCAGGTGGATTCCTGTCCACTGTGCCACCAGCAAAGCCCCAGAACTGGGTCAGATACACAGGAAGTGCTCAGCCAAATACGCAAAGCTCACACAGCCTCAAATTCTCACACCTCACGTTCATGCTGTCACAACAGTCGCACACACTCACACATCCTCACAGGCTCATGTGTATACACACACACACACACACACACACACACACACGCACACACAGAGGCTCTACAAACACTCGTGGTTTCCCCTGCCTGAGCCCCCCTCCCTTCGCCAAAGCCATCCTAAGACTCTGTAAATGTCACCGGCTGAGATGCTCTGGCCCAGGCAGGCTGGGGGAGGCCAGGGTGGGAGGCAAACAGTGAGCTGAGTCCTGATGCCCTCAGCTCCCCACCAGACCCCTCTGCTTAAGGACCAGGCAGATTTAGAGAGAGAGAGAGAGCCGCCTTTCTGTAACCAGAACTGGCCAATCCCGGTACCTCACAGGGCCTCAGGCTACGGCTGGAAGAAGGACCAGCCCCACGGGCTGGAGGGGGCGAGCCATGATGAGGACGACTGAGTTCCTTTGTCATAGTTCCTTCCCGGATTCACTTTGCATATTTGATTGAGCGTCTCCTCTGTCTGACCCTGCGCTGTGCTCTGGGGGCACCCGGTGAACAAGATAAAAATCCCTGCCTGACTGGGACCGCCGTCCTGGAGAGGTAGACACTAAACAAACACGTGTGTATGTGTGTGAGGTCGCGATAAGGGATATTAGAGGAAAATAAAGCCGGAATGGACCGTGGTGGAGGGAAGGCCAGAACTGTAGGCTGAGATTTGAGTGAGGAGGGCCAGGGAAGAGCTGCCAGCAGGGGAAGCAGCGCAGGCAGAGGCCAGGAGGAGGGGGTCCAACCGGCCAGCAGGGAAACCCGCCTGTCTGGAGCAGAGGAGTGACAGGCAGAGCTGGGGACGAGGAGGCCAGCGGAAGGCAGAAGCCACCTGCTTCGGGATGGGTCTGGGACCCACTGCCGGGGGGTCAGCGTTTAATTCCAAGTGATCTGGTTCCATGGAGGGCTTTAGGGTTCTAGCCGGGATTTTATGGCCTGCGGCTGCTGTAACAAATGACCACAAACCATTTGGCTTACAACAACGGAAATGTGTCCTCTCAGTTCTGAAAGGCAGAAGTCCAAGTTCAAGGTGTGGGCAGGGCCATGCTCCCTCTGAAGGTTCCAGGGGAGGGGCCTTCCTGGCCTCTTTCAGCTTCCAGTGGCTGCAGATGCCTTTGGTTTGTGGCCGCATCCCTCAAGTCTCTGTCTGGGTCCTTTCACGGCCTCCTCTCTGTGTCTCTCTATGTCTAAATACTCCTCTCGTTTCTCTAGTCTCAATACACCGGTCATTGGAATTAGGGCCCATTGCCCAAGAATGGATCATCTCTAGATCCTTAACTGATTTTATCTGCAAAAACTCTGTTTCTGGGACTTCCCTGGCAACCCAGTGGTTAAGAATCTGCCTTCCAAGGAGTTCCCTGGTGGTCCAGTGGCTAAGACTCCACACTCCCAATGCAGAGGGCCCAGGTTCAATTCCTGGTCAGGGAACTAGACCTCACATGCCACACAGTTAAGAGTTCCCATGCTACAACTAAAGATCCTGCATGCCATAACTAAGACCTGGCATGGCCAAATAAATGAATAAAAACATTTTAAAAAACAAAACAAGAATCTGCCTTTCACTGCAGGGAACGTGGGTTCAATCACTCATCAGGGAACTAAGTTCCCCTATGTGGTGGAGCAACTAAGCCTGAGCACAGCAACTACTGAGCCTCCTGGCTGAAATGAAGACTAAAGGCAGCCAAAAAATAAAAAAGACCCTATTTCCAAATAAAATCACATTCGTTTCTTTTTTTTTAATTTATGTATTTATTTGGGGCTGTTCTGGGTCTTCGTTGCTGTGTGGGCTTTTCTCTGACTGTGGTGAGCAGGGACTGCTCTCTAGCTGCGTGCAGGCTTCCCATTGCAGCGGCTTCTGTTGCAGAGCACAGGTTCTAGGCGCGCAGGCTTCTGTAGCTTCAGCTCTTGGGCTCTAGAGCACAGATTTAGTAGCTGTGGCGTACCGGCTTCGCTGTTCTGCGGCATGTGGGATCTTCCTGGATCAGGGATTGAACCTGAGTCTCCGGCACTGGCAGGTGGATTCTTTACCGCTGAGCCAACAAGGAAGGCTGCAAATAAGTTCGCATTCTGAGGTTCCTGTTGGATGGGAATTTGGGCAGGAGAGGAACCAGATTCAATCTGATACCCTGGAGTTTAAACAGTGGGGTCCCTCAGCCTCTCAGGCTAGATGCCCCCCCTGGGTGATCTCCCTCTCTGACAATCTCCTTTCCTTTTGCACCCAATCTGGCCTCTGCCCTACTCCTGGGACTCCTGTCCCCTGAGGCCCCAACTCAAACCACATCCAGTCTGGTGGGACTCAGCACCTTGATCTTTCTTCCTTTGGGCCCTGATGCCTTCCGAGTGGGTTACACTCCATCCCTTGGCCCCCTGGGCATTTCCAACCCCATTCTCCACTCCCAGAGTCTTTGCTGGAAAACAGCTAATTATGTCCGTCCCCTGAAGCCAGTCTGCTGGGGCTAGGGGTGGCACTGGGTGACGGTGCCCTGCGTCCATGGCTGGCGCCCCGCGAGCCAACACACAGAGATTTCTATATGTTTTTAATTCCACAGCAATACTTTGATTAGAGAGCTGATGTGTTGTGTACGACCTCAGGGACCTCATTATTTTTCTAACTCAAATAAATACTGCGTTTGGAAGGCCGGGAGGGGCGGAGTGGGGGAGGAGAAAAGGAAAGGCACAGGAAACCTCATCTATAAAAGAATTCAGGCCTTAATGAGCTTTTAAAACTTGCCAGCACCCCCTCCCCCCTCACTGATCTATAAACAGAAGATCTGGCTTCTGGCTTCAGCTGCGAGATTTTGGGGGTTCAGGGTGGGCACAGCCAGAGAGTGGGGCTCAGCTGGGCTTCTAAGATTTTGGAGGATTCCCAGCTGCTGGGAAGATGGGAGCAGTCGGGTCCAAGCTCAGCAGGAATTGCCACCATTTGGGTGCCCAGACTGATAACAGTGGATCTGAGAAAGACCTAGAATTCCCTAATTCAGGAATTTCCTGGTGGTCCAGTGGTTAAGACTCCATGCTCTCACTGCCAAGGGCTGGGGGTTCAATCCGGGGTCAGGGAACTAAGATTCTGTAAATCAAAGGGTATAAGGAAAAAAAAACAAACACCTGAACGTAGAATTCTCTGATCCCCTAGGCCATCTTGAGCAGTCCACACTGTCATGAGGGAGGAACAGTGAAGAGGTGGTATTGCCTTATCCTTGTGTGTCTGGGAATTCTTCCGCAAAGCCTCCTCTGGGAGAGACTGGAATGAGCAGATGGATAACAGGCTGGGAAAGGCGAGGAAGCCAAGATCATAGAGTGTGTACTTGATGCTCTCCCTAGACTACTCTCATTCATAAATCATCCTTGAGTCTGCCCAGCGGCTGTTGGGAAAAGGGGGCTACCACCAGTTTAAGGAGCCCCTTCAGTGGCTATGATGTTGGCAATGGAGTAAGGCGATGGCCATGGAGCTTGCAAAGGGCAGGGTGAACTTCTCATCACTGCCATGCTCGTCCATTCAATTAGGAGCAGAGAGCCTTCCCAGAACCGGCCGCAAAGCCATTTTCAAGTGGAGATGAGTTCTTTGGGCAGAAATGGGCTTGGACCTGACAAATTCCTGCGTGATGAAAATTCCAGGAGCAGGACAGACTCAGGGCATCTGGGTAAGGGCTTTAAGAAGGACCCAGGATGGGGAGAGGGTGGAAGGGCTACAAGGAAAGATTCAGAACATGCAAAGTCATGTGTGGTACCCAAGTGGCTGATGGAGGAGGGGTGGGTGCTGGAAGATGCGAAACTGGGAGGTGGGGGAGTTACGTAAAGGGCAGAGGTAGTGCTTAGTCACTCAGTCCTGTCCGACTCTTTGCTACCCCATAGACTGTAGCCCGCTAGGCTCCTCTGTCCATGAGGATTCTCCAGGCAATAATACTGGAGTAGGTTGCCATGTTCTCCTCCACGGGATCTTCCCAACCCAGGGATTGAACCCAGGTCTCCCACATTGCAGGCAGATTTTTACCATCTGAGCCACTAAGGAAGCTGGAATGGGTAGCCTATCCCTTCTCCAGGGGATCTTCCCAACCCAGGAATCAAAGCAGGGTCTCCTGCGTTGCAGGTGGATTGTTTACGAGTTGAGCTACCAGAGAAGCCCGAAGGGGCAGAGAAGGGTGTCCAATCTAAAACAGCAGCCCCTGGGACCTCCCTGGTGGTCCAGTGGTTAAGACTCCAGGCTCCTAACACCGAAGACACAGGTTCCTCCCTGGTCAAGGAATAAGATCCTGCATGCTACATGGGCAGGAAAACAACAGCAGCAGCTCCTGTCCTCACTTTCTCTCTACCCATCATAGTTGGATTCATGTCCTTTCTTTTGTCACTCTCGGACATACTCGTGTGTCATCTGCTCCCTTCAACAGGCTGGCCTCCTGCCTTGTCCCACCTGAGAGTAAGGGCTTTTGCCTGTCTTGAAAGGTGGGTGGGAAGGTATTAGCTAGGGCAGTTGTCTTCAGGATGTAAGCAATGGTGTACTAGTAAACCAGTTGGGATTTATAATGTTTGCCAGTTTCCATGGTGTAGATTTTCCCACCTCGGTCAATTTCAAGCTGTGAAAGTGCCCTCTCTGAGGAGAAGAGGAGGTGCTATTCGCTTCAGTTCAGTCACTCAGTCATGTCCGACCCTTCATGAACCCATGGACTGCACCATGCCAGGCTTCGCTATCCATCACCAATTCCCGGAGCTTGCTCAAACTCATGTCCCTCAAGTTGGTGATGCCATCCAACCATCTCATCCTTTGTCGTCCCCTTCTCCTCCTGCCTTCAATCTTTCCCATCATCAGGGTCTTTTCCATTGAGTCAGTTCTTTACATCAGGTGGCCTTTCAGCTTCAGCATCAGTCCTTCCAATGAATATTCAGGATTGATTTCCTTTAGGATTGAGTAGTTTGATCGCCTTGCAGTCCAGGGGCCTCCCAAGAGTCTTCTCACACCACAGTTCAAAAGCATCAATTCTTTGGCACTCAGCTTTATAGTTTCCAACTCTCACATCCATACATGACTACTGGAAAAACCATAGCTTTGACTAGACGGACCTATTTATACCCCGCCCGCAAATTCACATGTTGAGGGATTTCCCTGGCAGTCCAGCGGTAAAAACTTCACCTTTCAATGCAGGGTGTGTGGGTTCAGTCCCTGGCTGGGGAATTAAGGTCCCAACAGGATGTGGTCAAAAATTGAAAAAAACCAACAACAACCAGTATTTCACATATTGAAATCTTACTCCCCGCATTGATCATATTTGGAGGTAAGACCTTTGGGAGGGGATGGGGCCATGAGGGCAGAGTTCCCAGAAATGGGATTAGTGCTCTTCTAAAAGAGATCCAGAGAGCTACCTCATCCACCATGTAAGGACATTTATGAAACAGCACAGAGCTCTCACCAGACATGAATCTACCTGGGTCTTGATCTTGGACTTTCAGCCTCCAGAACTGTAGGAAACCAGGTTTATTGTTTATAAGCCACCCAGTCTATGACATTTTGTTATAGCAGCTCCAGTGGGCTCAGACAGGAAGTATGAGGAGGTCTCTAGGTGGGCATAAGCTACAGTGTGCTTGTAAACCAGCTGGGGGAAGGAACATGCCTTATAGTGTTTGCCCGTGGCCAAACTTGGCAGATTTCAAGCTATGAATATGATATCCCTGAGCCACGAGCTAGGAAAAGATGGCTCCAGTGAGCCAGTTTGATCCACTGGGCTACACCACTGGTGTCATCCCCTACCCAGGGAATTTAGGGCTTTTGCAATTTTGGCTCAAGAAAAAGAGAGGAAAAGGAGGAAGGTGAAGCAGGTTTCCTGCCTTCCTTCCATCCCAGGGCCATTGCACTCACTGTTCCCTGGCCTGGCATGATTTTTCTCCAAATGGTAATTGAGTCCTCCCTACCATGAAAAGTGAAAGTGAAAGTGAAGTCGCTCAGTCGTGTCTGACTCTTTGCAACCCCTGGACTGTAGCCCACCAAGCTCCTCTGTCCATGGGATTCTGCAGGCAAGAATACTGGAGTGGGTTGCCATTTCCTTCTCCAGGGGATCTTCCCCACCCAGGGATTGAACCCAGGTCTCCCACATTGCAGGCAGATGCTTTAACCTCTGCATCACCAGGGAAGCTTCCTCATAGTCAAAGCTGTGTTTTTCCCATGGTCATGTACAGATGTGAGAGCTGCACCATAACGAAAGTTGAGTGCTTTTGAATTGTGCTGCTAGAGAAGACTCTTGAGAGTCCCTTGGACTGCAAGGAAGTCAAACCAGTCAAATGCTAAGGGACATCAACCCTGAATATTCATTGGAAAGACCGATGCTGAAACTGAAACTCCAATACTTTGGCCACCTGATGCAAAGAACTGACTCATTGGAAAAGACCCTGATACTGGGAAAGATTGAAGGCAAAAGGAGGAGGCGACAGAGGATGTGATAGTTAGATAGCATCACCAAGAAGGGAATGGCAACCCATTCTAGTATTCTTGCTGGGAAAATCCCATGGATGGAGGAGCCTGGCAGGCTACAGTCAATGGGGTCACAAAGAGTTGGACACGACTGAATGACTTCACTTCACTTCACCAACTCAATGGACATGAATCTGAGCGACTCTGGGAAATAGTGGAGAAGAGAGGAGCCTGGCGTGCTGCAGTCCTTGGGGTCACAAAGAGTTGCTGCTGCTGCTGCTGCTAAGTTGGTTCAGTCGTGTCCAACTCTGTGCAACCCCATAGATGGCAGCCCACTAGGCTCCTCTGTTCCTGAGATTCTCCAGGTAAGAACACTGGAATGGGTTGCCATTTCCTTCTCCAATGCATGAAAGTGAAGTCGCTCAGTCGTGTCCAACTCTTAGCGACCCCATGGACTGCAGCCTACCAGGCTCCTCCATCCATGGGATTTTTCAGGCAAGAGTACTGGAGTGGGGTGCCATTGCCTTCTCCGCACAAAGAGTTAGACATGACTTAATGACTGAACAATAACTTCAGTCTAAGCAAACCCCATCCTCCTGCCAGCCCCGCCCCTAAGCAGTCCGGTACCTTCTGAGCCCCCTGCAGTGGCTAGCCATGCAGACGTCATTACTGCCATATCCGTATTTGATGAGTGGGATCACTGAGACACTGGGAGGTAAAGCACTGAGCTGGAGGCACAGAACCAGAGAGTAATAGACCGGGTGCTGAATCCGTTCACGCAACCACTGGGTTTTGTTACTGCCCAGCTTAATCTCCTCCTCAGCACATTGTGGGCATGTTTTCCTGCTTTGTCTGCTAGAGGCCAGTGTGAGCACCGGCTCTGCTCTCAGAGCATGGCCAAGGCACTTTCTCTTTCTGAGCCTGATTTCCCTTTTGCAAAATGGGCATATAACAGAACTTACCCCCGATGAGGTGTCATGTGCCTCCATGAAGGGAATACTTGAGTGGCTTCCCTGGTAGTCCAGTGGTTAAGAATCATCCCTGCAATGCCACGGGGGACATCGCTTCAATCCCTGGTCCAGGAAGATCCCACCTGCCACAGAGCAACTAAGCGCATCCACCACAACTACTAAACCAGCACTCTAGAACCCTCGAGCTGAACCCACGGGAAGCCTGCACAGCTGGAGCCTGTGGTCTGCAGCCAGAGAAATCAGTGTAGTGCGAAGCCTGCACACCACAATGGAGAACAGCCCCCACTCGCTGCAGCTAGAGGAGGCCTTCACGCAGCAGCAAAGACCTGTGCATACACGCGTGCTTAGTCCCGCAGTCGTGTCCGACTCTTTGCAACCCCATGGACTGTAGCCTGCCAGGCTCCTCTGTCCATGGGATTCTCCAGGCAAGAATACTGGAATGGGTTGCCATTCCCTTCTCCAGGGGATCTTCCCGATCCAGGAATTGAATCTAGGTCTCCTGCTTTGCAGGCAGATTCTTTACTGTCTGAGCCACCAGGGAAGCCAACAAAGACCCACCACAGTCAATAAATAAATAAATAAATAAATCTTTTAAAAAAGGAGAAGAATACTTGGCTCATGGACTTCTAAAGCAGGGTTTCTGGACTTTGGCAATACCGATGTTTAGCAGCATTCCCAACCTCTACCCACTAGGAGCTGGTAGTACCCACCCCTAAGTGGGGCTTCCGAGGGGCCACTCATAGTAAAGAAAGAAAGTAAAGTCGCTCAGTGGTGTCCAGTGCTTTGTGACCCCACAGACTGCAGCCCACCAGGCTCCCCCGTTCATGTGATTTTTCATGCAAGAGTTCTGGATTGGGTTGCCATTTCCTTCTCTCGAGGGATCTCCCTGACCCAGAGATTAAACCCAGGTCTCCCGCATTGAAAGCAGACGCTTTACTGTCTGAGCCGCCAGGGAAGCTGCAGCATAGTAAAGAACCTCCTTCCCAGTGCAGGAGATGTAAAAAGACGCAGGTTCGATGCCTGGGTCAGGAAGCAGGACATGACAACCCACTTCAGTATTCCTGCCTGGACAATCCCATGGACAGAGTAGACCGGCAAGCTACAGTCCATAGGGTCACACAGAGTCGGACACGACTGAAGCAACTTAGCACGCACACACACACACACACAGGCACATACACCCTAAGTGTGACAACCAAAAATGTTTCCAGATATTGCCAAATGTCTCCTGGTGTCGGGCGTGGGCAGAATCCCTTCTGGTTGAGAAACTCTGTTCTAGGTCAGTGATTCTTCACCCTGTCAGCATATTAGATTCACCTAAGAGTCTGAACTCTTGCCTGGAAAATCCCATGGATGGAGCCTGGTAGGCTATAGTCCGTGGGGTTGCTAAGAGTTGGTCACAACTGATCGACTTCACTTTCGCTCTTCACTTTCATGCACTGGAGAAGGAAATGACAACCCACTCCAGTGTTCTTATCTGGAGAATCCCAGGGACAGGGAGAGTCGGACACGACTGAAACGACTTAGCAGCAGCAAGAGTCTGAAAGCTTCTCAAAGCCAGCCCCACCCAATTGCCTTAGATTCTCTGAGGGTGAGGTCAGGGGTCAACATTGTTTGTTCTGTTTGTTTGGGTTTTTTGTTGATGTTGCTTTAATTTATTTTTTTTTTTTTTTTTGGCTGCATCAGGTCTCAGTTGTGGCATGAAGGATATTTTGTGGACTCACTCGGGCTTCTCTCTGGTCTCAGCACGTGGGTTCTGTACCTGCCAGTTGTGCTGGCTTAGTTGCCCCTCAGCATGTGGCATCTTTGTTCCACAAGCAGGGATCAAACTTGTGGCCCCTGCATTGGAGGGCAGAGCCTTAGGCAATGGACCGCCAGGGGAGTCCCATGAGCATTGTTAAAGCTCTGCAGGTGAACCCAGTGGGTGTTTAAGGTTGAGACCAGCAGCAGGAGACAGGTGATGCACCCAAAACAGGCCATGGAGGAGGTCTCAGTGGAGGTGTGGGCCACATCCAGGGAAATCAGCAGGAGGTGGTGATGTACCCAGGGCTGCCAGGAGCTGGGAGCTGTTATTACCCTGTCTTAGGCTCAGGCTGCCATAACACAGAGCAGATTGCTTAAGTGACAGACTATTTTCTCACTTCTGGAGGCTGAAAGTCCAAAATCAAGGGGCCAGTATGGTTGGTTTCTTTTTCTTTCTTTCTTTTTTTAAATATTTTTAAACTTATTTATTTGGCTGTGTCACGCTTTCAAACTGTGGTGCTAGAGAAGACTCTTTAAGAGTCCCTTGGACTGCAAAGAGATCAAACCAGTCAATCTTAAAGGAAATCAACTCTGAATATTCATTGGAAGAACTGATGCTGAAGCTGAAACTCCAATACTTTGGCCACCTGATGCGAAGAACTGACTCACTGGAAAAGACTGTGATGCTGGGAAAGATTGAAGGCAGGAGGAAAAGGGGATGAGATGGTAGGATGGCATCACCAGCTCAGTGGACATGAGTTTGAGCAAGCTCTGGGAGATAGTAAAGGGCAGGGGAGCCTGGTGGGCTACAGTCCATGGGATCACAGAGTCGGACACGACTGAGTGACTGAACAACAACAAAGGTCTTAGCTGTGGCCTATGGATCTTCATTCGCAACATGCACAATCTTTAGTTGCGACATGGGGATCTTGTTCCCTGACCAGAGATTGAACGCAGGCCCCTGCACTGTTCATGCAGAATCTTAGCCACTGGACCATCAGCAAAGTCCCAGGGCTGGTTTCTGATGAGGTCTCTCTTCCTGGCTTGCAGACAGCTGCATTCTCACTGTGTCCTTGTGTGGCCTTTCCTCTGTGTGTGCGTTGGAGAGAAAGGTCTCTGCAGCCTCTTCTTCTTATAAGGACACCAGTCATATCGGATCATCAGGCTTCACCCTTATGAACTCCAGTAATCTTGCCTGGAAAATTCCATGGACAGAGGAGGAGGTGCCTGGTGGGCTATATAGTCCATGGTGTCCCAAACAGTCGAAAATGACTGAGTGGCTAAACAACAACTATGACCTTGTTTAACCTTTTTTTTTTTTTTTTTTTTGCTACACTGCACAGCTTGTGGGATCTGCTTCCTGATCAGGGATTGAACCCAAGGCCTTGGCAGTGAAAGCACCAAATCCTAACCACTAGACCACTAGGGAACTCCCTCATTTAAAATTATGCTGCTGCTGCTGTTTAGTTGCCAAGTCTTGTACAACTTTTTGCAATCCCATGAACTGTAGCCCACCAGGCTCCTCTGTCCATGGGATTTCCCAGGTGGAGTGGGTAACCACTTCCTTTACCAGGGCTTATTCCTGATCCAGGGATGAAACCCGCGCTTTCAGCATAAACACGCTGATTCTTTACCACTGAGCCACTGGGGAAGCCCTCAGTTCAGTTCAGTTCAGTCGCTCAGTCGTGTCCGACTCTTTGCGACCCCATGAATCGCAGCACGCCAGGCCTCCCTGTCCATCACCAACTCCCGGAGTTCACTCAGACTTGCGTCTATCGAGTCAGTGATGCCATCCAGCCATCTCATCCTCTGTCGTCCTCTTCTCCTCCTGCCCCCAATCCTTCCCAGCATCAGAGTCTTTTCCAATGAGTCAGCTCTTCGCATGAGGTGGCCAAAGTACTGGAGTTTCAGCTTTAGCATCATTCCTTCCAAAGAAATCCCAGAGCTAATCTCCTTTAGGATGGACTGGTTGGATCTCCTTGCAGTCCAAGGGACTCTCAAGAGTCTTCTCCAACACCACAGTTCAAAAGCATCAATTCTTCGGTGCTCAGCCTTCTTCACAGTCCAACTCTCACATCCATACATGACTACTGGAAAAACCATAGCCTTGACTAGGCGAACCTTAGTCAGCAAAGTAATGTCTCTGCTTTTGAATATGCTATCTAGGTTGATCATAGCTTTCCTTCCAAGGAGTAAGCGTCTTTTAATTTCATGGCTGCAGTCACCATTTGCAGTGATTTTGCAGCCCCCCAAAATAAAGTCTGACACTGTTTCCACTGTTTCCCCATCTATTTCCCATGAAGTGATGGGACCGGATGCCATGATCTTCGTTTTCTGAATGTTGAGTTTTAAGCTAACTTTTTCACTCTACTCTTTCACTTTCATTGAAAGGCTTTTTAGTTCCTCTTCACTTTCTGCCATAAGGGTGGTGTCATCTGCATATCTAAGGTTATTGCTATTTCTCTTGGCAATCTTGATTCCAGCTTGTGTTTCTTCCAGTCCAGCGTTTCTCATGATGTACTCTGCATATAAGTTAAATAAGCAGGGTGACAATATACAGCCTTGACCTACTCCCTTTCCTATTTGGAACCAGTCTGTTGTTCCATGTCCAGTTCTAACTGTTGCTTCCTGACCTGCATACAGATTTCTCAAGAGGCAGGTCAGGTGGTCTGGTATTCCCATCTCTCAGAATTTTCCACAGTTTATTGTGATCCACACAGTCAAAGGCTTTGGCATAGTCAATAAAGCAGAAATAGATATTTTTCTGGAACTCTCTCACTTTTTCCATGATCCATCAGATGTTGGCAATTTGATCTCTGGTTCCTCTGCCTTTTCTAAAACCAGCTTGAACATTAGGGAGTTCACGGTTCACGTATTGCTGAAGCCTGGCTTGGAGAATTATGAGTATTACTTTACTAGCATGTGAGATGAGTGCAATTGTGCAGTAGTTTGAGCATTCTTTGGCATTGCCTTTTGGGGATTAGAATGAAAACTGACCTTTCCCAGCCCTGTGGCCACTGCTGAGTTTTCCACATTTGCTGGCATATTGAGTGCAGCCCTTTCACAGCATCATCTTTCAGGACTTGAAAAAGCTCAACTGGAATGCCATCACCTCAACCAACTTTGTTCGTAGTGATACTTTCTAAGGCCCACTTGACTTCACATTCCAGGATGTCTGTCTCTAGATGAGTGATCACACCAAGCCCTCATTTAAACTCAATTACATCCTTAAAGGCTCTGTCTCCTCATATAGTCACAGTGGGGGATAGGGCTCCAACATATTAATTTGGGGGTAGACATAATCCAGTCCATAAGAAGATAAATGGAGGAACATCCAGCATGGAGCCAGACTGTGAGCTCAGAGATTTCGGTGCTGGGCTCGCAGCCACTCTGTGAATCTGGGGTGTTGATAAAGAGCAGGAAGACTGAGTGGGGCTTGCTAGGCCCTGCAGTGGCTGATGCATCCACAGATGGGGGAATGAGGGGAGGCTGTCAAAGCCCCCTCCAAAGTGTGATCCATGCAGGACAGTGTCCCCAGAGCTGACGACCCCACACATGCACACACACATGGGCTCTCAGACCCCTCTGCCCATCAAGGCTGGTGGAATGCAGCTGCAGAGTGGACAAAATATGGGGCCCAAGCCAAGGTCTCCAGCTCTCCAAGTTCACATTCAGTAGACATAGATGGATGCTTTCTGGTTCTATATTTGGGCAGGAAGGGGATTTCCCATCCCTAAAACATTCCAAAGAAGCTGGGAAGACATAAAAGGCATGCAGAGCTGATGGGAGGCAGGAAAGATACACACACTGCTCAGCTCAACAGAGGGAGGAGGGGAGACCCAGGACCCCAACTTGTGACACCTGACTATAAAACCTGAAGCTGGAAACCAAGCCCCACCTCCAGGGGGACAGAATGCATAAGTGTATCTGTGTGTGTGTGTGTGTGTGTGTGCTCAGTCATGTCCAACACTTTGCAATCCCATGAACTCTAGCCCGCCAGGCTCCTCTGTCCATGGAATTTTCCAGGCAAGATTACTGGAATGGGTTGTCATTTCCTTCTCCAGCGGATCTTACTGACCCGGGGATTGAACCCAGGTCTCCTGCATCTCCTGCACTGGCAGGCAGGTTGCTTACCCTGCACCACCTGGGAAGCCTCTGTGTATGCGTGTTACGATACATATAACATAGCATGTGTCAGGTTTTTTGGCCGTGTTGCAAAGCATGTGGGATCTTAGTTCCCCCAACCAGGAAATCCTCCCCCACCCCCTGCATTAGAAGCATGGAGTCTTAATCACTGAACCACGAGGAAAGTTCTGCTGCTGCTGCTGCTGCTGCTGCTGCTGAGTCGCTTCAGTCGTGTCCGACTCTGTGCGACCCCACAGACGGCAGCCCACCAGGCTCCACCATCCCTGGGATTCTCCAAGCAAGAATACTGGAGTGGGTTGCCTACACTTACTATTTTTAATCTTAACTGTTTTTAAGCATACAGTTCAGTGGTATGAAGTACATTCACACCCTGGTACAACCATCACCACCATCCATCCCCATAAGTCTTTTTATCTTGTAAATCTGAAATTGTATACCCATTAAATAATAATTCCCCACTCCCTCTTTCCCAGACCTTGGAAACCAGCATTATACCATCTGTCTTTCTGATGTTGACTAATCAAAGATCCTCACCTAAGTGGAATCATACAATATTTGTGTGGCTGGATTATCCCTGAGCATAACGTCCTCAAGTTTTATCCATGTTGTAGCATATTGCAAAGCTTCCTTTTTAAGGCCAAATAAAACCTCATTGTATGAACACATCACATTTGGTATATTTATCCATTCATCAGTTGACAGATACTTGGATGGCTTTCATGGTTTAGCTACTATGGCTTCTCTAGTAGCTCAGATGGTAAAGAATCTGCCTGCAAGGTAGGAGACCCAGGTTAGATCCCTGGGTCAGGAAGATCCCCTCATCCCCTGGAGAAAGGAACGGCTGCCCACTCCAGTATTCTTGCCTGAAAAATTCCATAGACAGAGGAGCCTGGCGGCCTACAGTCCATGGGGTCACAAAGAGTCGGATATGACTGAGGGGTTAACACTTTTACTGTGAATAATGCTGCTAGGAACATGGGTACACAAATATCTCTGTGGGACCCTGCTTCCTATTCCTTTGGGTATACACCCAGAAGTGGGTTTGCTAGTTCAGAGTAAGTATGTCTTTAGATCCAGCAAGACCTACTATGTGCCCAGCAGTATTCTAGGACTGGAGATGCAGCAATGGACAAAACAAATAGAGACCCCGTCCTCCCAGAGCCCGTGTTCCAACAGAGAGGAAGGCAATGAATTAGTTAAATAAAATAGAAGATGATGGGACTTCCCTGGTGGTCCAGTGGCTAAGACTTCACGCTTCCAATTCAGGCAGCCCAGGTTCATTTCCTGGTCAGGGAACTGGATCCCACATGCTGCAACTAAGAATTCATATGTGGAAACTAAAGATCTCGCATGCTGCAACAAAGATCAAAGATCCTGCGTGCCACAACTAAGACTCAGTACAGCCAAATAAATAAATATAAAATTTATATAGAAGGTGATAAGTTCTGGAAGGAAAGTAAAGCAGAGAAGAGGAATGAGGAGTGCCAGGAATTAATTGGTTATGGTTTTAATCGGGTGGCCAGGAAAATCTCATGGAAAGGTTGACTTTTGAGCAAAGTGCTGAAGGAGGTGAGAGAGCCATTTAAGTTATATAGTGCTACATAACAAATAGTGGAGGTGATGGAATTCCAGTTGAACTGTTTCAAATCCTAAAAGATGATGCTGTGAAGTGCTGCACTCAATATGCCAGCAAATTTGGAAAACTCAGCAATGGCCACAGGGCTGGAAAAGGTCAGTTTTCATTCCAATCCCAAAGAAAGGCAACGCCAAATAATGCTTGAACTACCGCACAATTGCACTCATCTCACACAATAGTAAAGTAATGCTCAAAATTCTCCAAGCGAGGCTTCAGCAATATGAGAACTGTGAACTTCCAGATGTTCAAGCTGGTTTTAGAAAAGGCAGAGGAACCAGAGATCACATTGCCAACATCTGATGAATCATTGAAAAAGCAAGAGAGTTCCAGAAAAACATCTATTTCTGCTTTATTGACTATGCCAAAGCCTTTGACTGTGTGGATCACAATAAACTGTGGAAAATTCTTCAACAGATGGGAATACCAGACCACCTGACCTGCCTCTTGAGAAACCTATATGCAGGTCAGGAAGCAACAGTTAGAACTGAACATGGAACAACAGACTGGCTCCAAATAGGAAAAGGAGTACGTCAAGGCTGTATATTGTCACCCTGCTTATTTAACTTATGTGCAGAGTACATCATGAGAAACACTGGGCTGGAGGAAAAACAAGCTGGAATCAAGATTTCTTGGAGAAAAATCAATAACCTCAGATATGCAGATGACACCACCCTTACGGCAGAGAGTGAAGAACTAAAGAGCCTCTCGATGAAAGTGAAAAAGGAGAGTAAAAAGTTAGCTTAAAACTCAACATTCAGAAAACTAAGATCATGGCATCTGGTCCCTTCACTTCATGGCAAATAGATGGGGAAACAGTGGCTGACTTAATTTTTCTGGGCTCCAAAATTACTGCAAATGGTGATTGCAGCCATGAAATTAAAAGATGCTTACTCCTTAGAAGGAAAATTATGACCAATCTGGACAGTATATTAAAAAGCAGAGACATTACTTTGCCAACAAAGGTCCGTATAGTCAAGGCTATGATTTTTCCGGTAGTCATGTATGGATGTGAGAGTTGGACTATAAAGACAACTGAGCCCTGAAGAATTGATGCTTTTGAACTGTGGTGTTGGAGAAGACTCTAGAGAGTCCCTTGGACTGCAAGGAGATCCAACCTAAGGGAGATCAGTCCTGGGTGTTCATTGGAGGGACTGATGTTGAAGCTGAAACTCCAATACTTTGGCCACGTGATGCGGAGAGCTGACTCATTTGAAAAGACCCTGATGCTGGGAAAGATTGAAGGCAGGAGAAGAAGGGGACGACAGAGGATGAGATGGTTGGATGGCATCACCGACACAATGGACATGGGTTTGGGTGGACTCCGGGAGTTGGTGATGGACAGGGAGGCCTGGCGTGCTGCAGTTCATGGAGTCGCAGAGAGTCGGACATGACTGAGCGACTGAACTGAACTGAACAAATCACTCCACAATCTAATGGCTCTAGACAACATAGGACTTCCCTGGTGGTCCAGGGGTTGGGAATCCGCCTGCCAATGCAGGGGATGTGGTTTGAACCCCCGGGTCAGGAAGATTCCACATGCCACCAGAAAAGTAGGCTGAGTGCCACAACTACTGAGCCCATGAGCCCATGAGACCTAGAACCCGTGCTCAGCAACAGGAGAAGCCACCACAACGGGAAGACTGTGCACCACAACTTAGACAGTAGCCTCCGACCACTGCAGCTAGAGAAAGCCTGTGTGTAGCAACAAAGAGTCAGTGCCACCAAAAAAAAAAAAAAAAAGAACACTGCATTCAACCATTAAAAACAAAAACATGGACGACCGTGACTTGGGAGTCGGGAATCTGGGTACCACTTAGCTAGTCCTCTGGCTCATGAGGCTGCAGTCAAGGCAGCCACTGATGTTATACGGTCAGCTCAGGGTTCAAATGGGGAGAAGCACACAGGAGACTGTTGGCAGAGTTCAGTTCCCCAGTGGTGATTAGTTGAAGGCTACTCTCCATCGAGAGATCAGCAGATCTCTCCATAGGATGGCACACATCCTGGTTATTGGTTTCATCAGAGAGAGACAAGAGTGCTAGCAAGAGGAGGAGTCAGCAGGACAGAAGTCACAGCCTTAAGACCTAACCATGGACGTAACACTCTGTCACTTTGGCCATCTTCCACTGATTAGAAGTGAGCAGTTCAGTTGACACTAAAGATGAAAAAAACTATAGAAGGGCAGGGACCATGGAAGACCATCTCATTGACACTGCCTACTATAGGATTCATGTGGATATCTGAGAATAATATACAAGGCAGAAGGAACAGCATCTGCAAAGGTCCTGAGGCAGGAACAAGCTTGGACTGTTGCTGCTGCTAAGTCGCTTCAGTCGTGTCCGACTCTGTGCGACCCCATAGATGGCAGCTCACCAGGCTCCGCCGTCCCTGGGATTCTCCAGGCAAGAACACTGGAGTGGGTTGCCATTTCCTTCTCCAATGCGTGAAAGTGGAAAGTGAAAGTGAAGTCACTGAGTCATGTCCAAGTCTCAGCGACACCATGGACTGCAGCGCCCCAGGCTCCTCCGTCCATGGGATTTTCCAGGCAAGAGTACTGGAGTGGGGTGCCACTGCTTGGACTGTGGTTGGGAGAAAAAGGACAATGCGCCTGGAGCAGGAACTAAGTAAGGGGAAAGGATACAGCATGAAGGCAGAGAGGCCAGCAGCCATCCTGAGGGCCATGGGAAGAAATCTGAACTTTTTCTGAAAGCAATGAGAAACCACCAGCCAATTCCCAGGCAAGGCATGGGTCATCTAATTCATAGTTTGAGGCGATTCCTATGATACTTGTGGAAGTAATATGGTACCTGGGGTTTGTTTTAAAAGTACTCCCTTAATTAGCAGATGCAAATTGGTATACAGAAACTGGATAAACAACAAGGTCTTACTGTGTAGCACAGGGAACTATATTCAATATCCGGTGGTAAGCCATACTGGAAAAGAAAATGAAAAAGAATGTATACATACATGTATAAACTGAATCACTAAGCTATACAGCAGTATAGCTAACACAACATTGTAAATCAGCTACACTTCAGTTTTCAAAAGAGATTTTAAAAGACTCCCTTAAAAATATGTTGGAGGGGCAGTGAGAGATGAAACAAGATGGGCAAAATGTGGATTATCATAAAAGTCAGGTGACAGGACCATATGGGCTCTTCATACTCCTCTCTACTTTAGCACATGTGTGAAATTTTTCTATAATAAAAAGGGAAATATAACAACCTGTGGAGGAGTGAGAGGCAGAGGTTTGAGGCAGAAGTGACTACAATGGTCCAGGCTACAAGCCATCAACGCGTTGGCCAATATTAGAGGCGGATGATACCAAGTGTTGATGAGACGGGGAGGAAGTGGAATGCTCATCCTCAGCCAGGGCGTCAAAGCAGGTGCTAGGTTTGTTTGTTTGTTTATAAAGTTTTACAGTTACCATACAGCCCAGAAATTCAGTTCTTAGGTATCTACCCATCAGAAGTGAAAACATACGTTGGTGCAAAGATCTGTTGCCAAATGTTCACAGCAGCTTTTTTTTGTTATTGCTAAAAACTGGAAACAACCCAAATGTCTAGGACAAGAGAATGGATAAACAAATTGAGGTCTGGGGACTTTCCTGGTGGTCTGGGGGCCAAGACTCCGAGATCCCATACACAGGGGGATGTGGGTTCTCTGATTAGGGAATGAGATCCCACATGCCACAACTGAGAGTTTGCATGCCACAACTCAAAAGATACTGCATGTTGCAACTACGAGCTGGTGCAGCCAAATAAATAAATACAAATTAAAATGTAAGAAAGACAAAAACAAGTTGAGGTCCATTCGCAGCATGGAATGTCATTGTTGTTTAGGTGTTAAGTTGTATCTGATTCTTTCGGGACCCCATGGACTATAGCCCGCCAGATTCTTCTGTCCATGGAATTTCCCAGGAAAGAATACTGGAGTGGGTTGCCTTTTCCCCCTCCAGGGGATCTTCCCAATCCAAGAATGGAACCCATGTCTCCTGCCCTGCAAGTGGATTCTTTACCACCAAGCCACCTGGGAAGCCCACCGTGGAATACTCTGCTGCAATAAAAGGAACTACTTATGACTTGTAAGAGAAGTGGATAAAGATCTCAGGATGTTAGATACTGAGGAGAAGCAACCAGACAAAAGAGGCCTCCAGGTGTGGTTCCCTTTGTATGAAATTCTCCAAAAGGCTAGGTTAACTCATGTTGACAGAAACTAGTGAATAGGATTGGGGATGAGAGGGATGCGAAACTTCTGGGACCATCTGGATGAGAATGTTCCATACTTCCATGCGGTGGCGGCCCAGGGGCCAGAGGCAAGTGAGATGCAAGCAGTCATCTGACCTTACAGGATGTACATAATCTCTCCATAAAGGGCAAGGGGTGGGCGCGGTGGGAGGGGCAGGTGGGGAATGGTTGCAACCCTGGTGTGATAACCATGGGGTGAGAAGCAAATGGGATTTCCTACTCGGTTCCAAGGTAAGGCCTGCAAGCCTTGCTGGTGGGCAGGATCTGGGGGCGGGGGAGGCCCCTTGGCCTCCGCCCTTGAGGAGATGGGGAAGCCCAGGCCTCCCTTCCTCCACCCCACCCCCGTTCCCCGGGTGGGATGCGCTGGCGGGTCTAAAAGCTTCTCTGCAGAAGCCCAGGCGGTCGATAGCAGACACCCCGGCTCCTTCCCCCGCCTGCCTGGCAGCCCAACCCTTTCCCGCCAGCCCAGCTCCGGGGAAGGGACCCGGGCTGGGGTGGAGCCTGTTCCGCCCAGCCCCACCTCTGACTCAGGTCCCCCTCCTCACATGCCCCTCCTTCTCTAGCCCCAGAAATCCCAGCCACTGTGACTTGATCTAGTCGAGTTACTGGAGAGGGGCACCCAGGCAGCCACCCCTGCGGGCTGCACTGTGATGAGCCTGCCTGGGCCCCTACGCCCAACCCCCCGCTCCACTCACTAGAGGCACAGAGAGCCCTGGTGGCCCCGTGAAAGGTGAAAGGTAAGGTCTTCTTTATGGGAGCCGCCAATCAATCTTGACGTAGACCCACCTCTTTTATGTCATTCAGGCTTCTGTTCTTTCCTTCGTGCATGCATTCATTCATTCAACAAGTATTTACTGAGTGTCTAAGAACTCTAAAGATCAAAACCAGCACCACCTCCTCTCCTGGAGCCCAAAACGGGAATCAGTTCAGCTCAGTCGCTCAGTCGTGTCTTTGTGACCCCATGGACTGCAGCATGCCAGACTTCCCTGTCCATCATCAACTCCCAGAGCTTGCTGGAATAGCATATGATGAAGCCACAAATGAGGAGGACACATATGTAATTTAAAATTTTCCAGTAGCCACATTCTTTAAAAAGGCAGCAAGAAATAGATGAAATGAATTGTCATCGTATATCTTATTTAACCCAATACAGCCAAAATATTATTTCAACATATAATCAATATTAAAACCATGAGATATTTTACATCCTTTCCCCAGTACTAAGTATTTTGAAACCCTGTACGTTTTCAGTTATAGCATACCTCAATTTGGAATGGTTTTATTTGTTCATTTGCTTTTAAGCTGCTCCTCACAGGCATTCAGGTTCTTGGTTCCCCAACCAGAAAGTGAACCCGAGCCCTGCCAGTGAAAGTGCTGAATCCTAACCATGGACCTCCAGGGGATTCCCAGGGACTTTTTCTTTTAAGTGCAATTGATGTACACTATTATATAATTTAAAGGTGTACAGTATAGTGAAGGGCTTCCCTGGGGGCTCAGCTGGTAAAGAATCCACCTGCAATGCAGGATATCTTGGTTTAATTCCTGGGTCAGGAAGATCCCCTGGAGAAGGCTACCCACTCCAGGATTCTTACCTGGAGAATCTCATGGACTGTAGTCACAAAGAGTGGGATACAACTGAGCGATTAAGCACAGTACAGCATGGTATAGTGATTCTCAATTTTTAAAGGTTACACTCTTTTATAGTTATTATAAAATGTTGGCTATATTCCATTTGTTGTGCAATATATCCTTGTGAATTATTTCATGTGTAATAGTTTGTACCTCTTAATCCTTTACCCCTGTATTGCCCCTCCCCTTCCCTCTTCCCACTGATAACTTCTAGTTTGTTCTCTGTATCTGTGAATCTTTTTTTAGTTAGATTCACTGGTTTGTTGATTTTTAGATTCCCCATATAAGTGATATCATACAGTACTTGTCTTTCGCTGACATATTTCACTTAGCCTAATACCCTTTTGAACTGTGGTGCTGGAGAAGACTCTTGAGAGTCCCTTGTACTGCAAGGAGATCCAACCAGTCCATTCTGAAGGAGATCAGCCTGGGATTTCTTTGGAGGGAATGATGCTGAAGCTGAAACTCCAGTACTTTGGCCACCTCATGCGAAGAGTTGACTCACTGGAAAAGACCCTGATGCTGAGAGGGACTGGGTGTGAAGAGTTGACTCACTGGAAAAGACCCTGATGCTGGGAGGGATTGGGGGCAGAAGGAGAAGGGGACGACAGAGGATGAGATGGCTGGATGGCATCACAGACTCGATGGACGTGAGTGTGAGTGAACTCTGGGAGTTGGTGATGGACAGGGAGGCCTGGCGTGCTGCGATTCATGGGATCACAAAGAGTCGGACACGAATGAGTGACTGAACTGAACTGAACTGAATACCCTTCAAGTCTACCCATGTTGCAAATAGCAAGATTTCATTCTTTTTATGGCTGAGTAGTATTCCACAGTGGACATGGCTTAGTGAAACAATCCTCCTGCTAATGAAGGAGATGCAGGTTTGATCCCTGGGTCAGGAAGATCCCCTGGAGGAGGAAATAGCAACCCACTCCAGTACTGCTGCCTGGGAAATCCCACAGAGAGGAGCCTGGCAGACTACAGTCCATGGGGTCCCAAAGAGTAAGACGTGACTTGGCAACCGAACAACAACATATATGTATACCACATCTTCTTTATCCATTCATCCGTTGATGCATACTTAGGTTGTATCAGTCATTTTCAAGGGCTGAGGAAGCATACGTGGCTAATGGTGATCATGTGGGCTGATGTAGCGTGAGAGGATGGTGGGCAACAGGTGAAAGGGATAAGGGGACTCTGGGAGCTCAGGGAGTCGTGCAGGTTTCACTCAAGTGAGACGAGGACCCCAGGAAGATTTTGAACAGGACAGGTACTTGATTTGTTACAAGATCGCTTTGGGTGCTGTGCTAAAATAAATGGGGAGGAAGCAGGGTCTTACCTTGAAATGCATTGAAAAGTGAGGTAGATAGCCTTCAGTAGATGAATGGGTAAATAAATTATGGTGCATCCACATGGAATATTATTCAGTGCTAGAAAGAAATGAGCTAGCAATCCATGAAGAGACATCGAGAAGATGTAAATGCATATTACTAAGTAAAATAAGGCAATATGTGATGACTACAAACAGTATAATTCCAACTATATGACTTTCTGGAAGAAGCAAAACTATAGAGACAGTAAAAAGATGAGGGGGGGGAGGGAGGAATGAGTAGGTGGAGCACGGAGAATTTTTAGGGCAAGGAAACGGTTCTGTATGAGACTATAGTGGTGGAGTCATGTTATTATTCATTTGTCCAAACCCAGAGAATGTACAGCACTGAGAGTGAAGCCTATTGCAAACTGAGTAAAGGTGGGGGCTCACCAGCTGCAACAATTGCACCATGCTGGTGGGGACGCTGAAAGCAGAGCAGGCTATGCATGCTGGGGAGGGGCGCGCGGGAAGCATATGAGAAACCTCTCTACCTTCCCCACAGTGTTGCTGTGGATCTAAAATCCCTCTAAAAAATAAATTAATAATTAGAAAAAAAAATGTACAGAGGTGGTTGAAGTCAGAAAGACAAATAGCGTATGGTATCACTTATATATGGAATCTAAATCATGACACAAATGAAATTATTTATGAAAACAGAAACAGACTCACAGACATAGAAAACAAGTTTGTGGTTACCAAGGTGGAATGGGGCTGGGGGGCAGATAAATTAGGAGCTTGAAATTAACAGATACAAACTACTGTGTATAAAAGAAATAAGCAACAGTATGTATCCCTACTGCACATCACAGGGAACTATATTCAATGCTCTGTAATAAACTGAAATGGAAAAGAAAAAAAGAGGTGGGTGGATAGATGGATAGAAAGACAGATAATGACAAATGGAGCCAGACGTCCCTTGTAGACTCTAGGTGGTGGGTGTGTATTCACTGGACAAGTCTTTCAAGTTGTCTTTACTTTTGACAACATTTAAGCTAAAATATAGAAAAATAGACCTTATTTGTTTCCTATGGCTGCTGTGACAAATGACCACAAACTGGGGTGACTTAAACAACAGGAGTTTGTTCTCTCATAGAACTAAGAGTTTGTATCCTGAAACTAAAGATCCCGCAGGACACAACTACAAGCTGGGGCAGTGAAATAAATAATTTTCTAAAAGAACCCACTGCATAGAGAAAGGACAGACATTACTTCGTAAACTTTTCCTGTCAATTCTGAACCTGGGTAGATGACATTGCAAAGTAACAAATTAATTCATTGACCCCTGATCAAAATGCTTGAAATATATGACATTGGGGCTTCCCAGGCGGCGCTAGTGTGAAGAACCCGTCTGCCAATGCAGGAGACGTAAGAGAGGTTTAATTCCTGGGTCGGGGAGATTCCCTGGAGAAGGAAATGGCAACCCATTCCGGTATTCTTGCCGGGAGAATCCCACGGACAGAAGAGTCTGGTGGCAACAGTCCACACGGTCACACAGAGCAGGACACGAATGAAGTGACTTAGCACAGCACACCCAACATGTGAAACCTGTTTTCTTGTTCAGTGAATATACTGCAGTGGTCATGTGGTGTCAATGAATATAGGTTTGATCATTTTCATTTTCTACTATGTACTGGGTTGACCAAAACTTTCATTTCGGTTTTTCCATAACATCATCAGTTCAGTTCAGTCACTCCGTCATGTCCGACTCTGCGACGCCAGGCCTCCCTGTCCATTACCAACTCCTGGAGTTCACTCAAACTCATGTCCATCGAGTCAGTGATGCCATCCAGCCATCTCATCCTCTGTCGTCCCCTTCTCCTCCTGCCCCCAATCCCTCCCAGCATCAGGGTCTTTTCCAATGGGTCAGCTCTTCACATGAGGTGGCCAAAGTATTGGAGATTCAGCTTCAGCATCAGTCCTTCCAATGAACACCCAGGACTGATCTCCTTCAGAATGGACTGGTTGGATCTCCTTACAGTCCAAGGGACTCTCAAGAGTCTTCTCCAATACCACAGTTCAAAAGCATCAATTCTTCGGTGCTCAGCTTTCTTCACAGTCCAACTCTCACATCCATACATGACCACTGGAAAAACCATAGCCTTGACTAGATGGACCTTTGTTGGCAAAGTAATATCTCTGCTTTTCAATATCCTATCTAGGCTGGTCATAACTTTCCTTCCAAGGAGTAAGCGTTTTTCATTTCATGGCTGCAGTCACTATCTGCAGTGATTTTGGAGCCCCAAATATCAAGTCTGACACTATTTCCACTGTTTCCCCATCTATTTCCCATGAAGTGATGGGACCGGATGCCATGATCTTCGTTTTCTGAATGTTGAGTTTTAAGCTAACTTTTTCACTGTCTTCTTTCACTTTCATCAAGAGGCTCCTTAGTTCCTCTTTACTTTCTGCCATAAGGTGGTGTCATCTGCATATCTGAGGTTATTGATTTTTCTCCAAGAAATCTTGATTCCAGCTTGTTTTTCCTCCAGCCCAGCGTTTCTCATGATGTACTCTGCACATAAGTTAAATAAGCAGGGTGACAATATACAGCCTTGACGTACTCCTTTTCCTATTTGGAACCAGTCTGTTGTTCCATGTTCAGTTCTAACTGTTGCTTCCTGACCTGCATATAGGTTTCTCAAGAGGCAGGTCAGGTGGTCTGGTATTCCCATCTGTTGAAGAATTTTCCACAGTTTATTGTGATCCACACAGTTAAAGGCTTTGGCATAGTCAATAAAGCAGAAATAGATGTTTTTCTGGAACTCTCTTGCTTTTCCATGATCCAGCGGATGTTGGCAATGTGATCTCTGGTTTCTCTGCCTTTTCTAAAACCAGCTTGAACATCTGGAAGTTCACGGTTCATGTATTGCTGAAGCCTCACTTGGAGAATTTTGAGCATTACTTTACTAGTGTGTGAGATGATGCAACTGTGCGGTAGTTTGAGCATTCTTTGGCATTGCCTTTCTTTGGGATTGGAATGAAAACTGACCTTTTCCAGTCCTGTGGCCACTGCTGAGTTTTCCAAATTTGCTGGCATATTGAGTGCAGCACTTTCACAGTATCATCTTTCAGGATTTGAAATAGCTCAACTGGAATTCCATCACACCTCCACTAGCTTTGTCTGTAGTGATGCTTTCTAAGGCCCACTTGACTTCACATTCCAGGATGTCTGGCTCTAGGTGATTGATCACACCATTGTGATTATCTGGGTCGTGAAGCTCTTTTTTGTACAGTTCTTCTGTGTATTCTTGCCACCTCTTCTTAATATCTTCTGCTTCTGTTAGGTCCATGCCATTTCTGTCCTTTATTGAGCCTATCTTTGCATGAAATGTTCCCTTGGTATCTCTGATTTTCTTGAGGAGATCTCATCTTTCCCATTCCCATAACATCATATAAAAACTCAAATTTTTTGCCCAACCCAATATGTGGGCAACTTTCTAGGCACAGACTCTTCCACAGTTTAATAGTTTTCCTTAAAGGTTTTGCAATGATGATAATAATAGCAAGCACCTATCATGTGCTTAGTTGGAGAATTTTGCACACATTACCTCATGGAATCTTCATGATATGCTCTGTGACATCAAGTCATTTGCCTGAGGTCACGTAGCTTACAGGTGGAGGAACCAGGATTGGAACGATGGCCATCTGACTCTGGGGCACTTAACCACTCTGCATTCCTCTTTATAGATCTTGGCATATCCCTAGGCATATCTCCTGGGTCACAGAGTTTTACAGACTTAAATATTTAATACAAATATCTGCACTGGCCTCCAGTATATCACTTTACACTCCCGTGAGAGTGCACCAATGTGTCTTCTCAAAATTTCACATATGCTGGTAAGCTTGACAAGTAAAAGAGATCCTTTAACTGATAAATGATTAGGTGGCACATCTTTACAGAGGTTTGTTTAAATCTTATCATTCCTCTATGAGCCTTATGCCAATATCGTATCTGGGACATTTATCTTTTTCTTATTGAACCATAAGGATTCTTTATATATTAAGGCTATTAATGCTTTGTCTGCCATACATGTGGTCAAAAACCTAATTTCCTTTGACCTGGGATGACTTTGAAAAGCTAAACAAGTCTGTCTGTATTGCACTTCTGACCTCAATAAATGTTTCTCTTTTTATTTATTTTTGGCTGTGCTACCCCCAGCTTTTGTGCAATTTTCAGCTTCTGCTTCTTCCGAGTTTGGAAAGTGTGAAAATCAAAGTATTAGTCCCTGGGTCACATCTGACTCCTTGTGACCCCATGGACTGTAGACCACCAGGCTCCACTGTCGATGGAATTCTCCAGGCAAATATACTGGAGTGGGTTGCCATTTCCTTTTCCAGAGGATATTCCTGACCCAGGAATCAAATATCTGCACTGGCCTCTCCTGCACTGCAGGCAGATGCTTTACCCTCTGGGCTCCCGAGTGATTGGTAAATCCAGCCACACCCACCTCTCCACCAAGCCATGCCCATTGAACACAAAGTCTCCCTCTTCAGCCGCACCCATCTCCTCTAGTAGAGTGGAAGCAGCAGATAAACAGAAATGGGTGCTAGGTCTGTGACCCCATGGACTATAGCCCATCAGGCTCCTCTGCCCATGGGATTCTCCAGGCAAGAATACTGGAGTGGGTGTCCATGCCCTCCTCCAGGGGATCTTCCCCACCCAGGGATCGAACCCACGTCTCTTAAGTCTCCTGTACTGGGAGTCAGGATCTTTACCACTAGCACCACCTGGGAAGCCCCAAAATAGAAATGGCTGTCCCTCAAACATAGTTACGGAAAAACTGTTCAAGGAGGGAGGCAGGCAGGAAGGGTCCCTTCACCTTGATGGCAGTCAATCCCTTGGCGCCCCCAGCAAGCATCTGGTTAAGGAAGAAAGAATGGCCTTGGCTGCTTGAACTGACCACTCTTCAATATATTCTTATCAGGGCCTATGGTTTCTCTGTGCCTCTTTTGTTTTGTTTTTTAATATTTATTTGGCTGCACCAGGTCTTAGCTGCATCATGCAGGTCTGTCATTGTGACATACCCTGCAGCATGTGGGATCCTAGTTACCTGACAGGGATCAAACCCGCCTCCCCTTCCTTGCAAGACAGGTTCTTAAACACTGGACCACTGGGGAAGTCCCTTTCTGTGCCTCAGTATTGCCATCTGTAAAATGGAAAGAATTTTAAGGATTCTATGAGTTGGCATCTGTAATGGGATTGGAATGGTGCCTGGCACGTAGTAGGTCTTCAATAAACAACATCACTGTTTCTCAGTTCCACTGTGTTACCACTGAGGATAGTGTTAAAGTGTTAGTCGCTCGGTCGTGTCTGACTCTTTGTGACTCCATGGACTGGAGCCCTCCAGGCTCCTCTGTCCATGGAATTTTCCAAGCAAGGATACTGGAGCACGTTGCCATTTCCTTCTCCAGGGGATATTCCAGACCCAGGGATCGAACCCTGGTCTCTGGCGCTGCAGGGATATTCTTTACTGTCTAGCCACCAGGGAAGCCCACCACTGAGGATAAGGGGCTTGATGGAAAAGCAGGGCCCCAGGGCATCTGGAACCAGCCCTGTGGGGAGGTAGGGCTCTGCTCGGCGTCTTTACCTGGTGTCACCTTGGAGGACCCTCTGGGAGTGGGGATGGGGTCCCAACTACACCCCTCCACAGCCCTGAGTCCCCCTCATCCACATCTCTGTCTTCAGAGGCCCAGAAAGGGCCCCCTGGGAAAGTGGCACCGTGGGGACTACAGTGCTGCCCAGCACAATTACCGTTTTCATCCTCATTAAACCACATTTTCATTCTAATTAGTTTCACCGCCTCCCAGAGAGAAGGGCCGATTACTTTTCACATCATTACCAGCCTCTCCCTCCCTCTCCCCACCCTGCCCAGGTGCCTATTCCACACCAGCTTCTCTCCCTCACCCTTTCCCCTCTCTCTCCATCTCCACGGACTAGACAGAATCACAGAACATTTATTAGTCGCCTATGGGATGCCAGGAGTTGGGGATGGACAAGAAAGCCTGACATGCTGCAGTCCATGGGGTCGCAAGAGTCAGACGCGACTGAGCGACTGCACTGAACTGACGGGGAGGTCGAGCTCGGAGTCAGTAACTTACACCCACAGCATCCTCGACTTAGCTTTGCTCCACCTCACTGCACCCTCCCCCTTTTAAATTCTATTCATTGATCGTTGGCTGTGCTGGGTCTTCGTTGCTGCGCCTGGGCTTTCTCTGGCTGTGTTGGGGGGGGCTCCTCTCTAGTTGCAGTGCAGGCTTCTCATTGCAGTGGCTTCTCCTGTTGCAGGGCCCTAGGGCGCAGGCTCGGTCGTTGTGGTACTTGGGCTTGGTTGCTCCGTGGCATGTGGAATCTTCCCGGACCAGTGATCAAACCTGCGTCCCCTGCATTGGCAGGCAAGTTCTTAACCACTGGGCCATCAGGGAAGTCCTCATTGCCCCTCTTCTCTCCAACTCATACCCCTCCAAACATGCTCTGTGGTTTACTTCTTCTGTTTATTGTCTGTCTCTGCTCCCTTGGAACATCAGCCCCCATTTGTATCCCCAACGGATTCCCCTTCTGGGCACACTGACCCCACAGCTTCCGACAACCCACCCCTGGCTGCTGCACTATTGCCAGACTGGCAGAAGGTGATGGAGAGCAAACATACTGCTGGACCAGTCCTTGCCCAGTGACGGGGGAAGAGTGGAGGGCAAATATCCCAGCTCCCACGGCCCCTGGTGGGGAAACTCAGAGGTGTGTTCTACTTGGTGTCTCAGCATTTCCCTGGCAGGACTGAGCTGAAGTTGCCCGCAGTGGAGATTGGTCACGAAGACACTTTCATCCAATGTCTTCCCTCCCTTATTCGGCCTCTCCCCTAACCTTGCTTCTTGGGGTCACCTTCCAGATCAACCACAATCTGGATCTCCCAGCCTCCTTAGGATACAGGGAAATGAGATCCCTGAGAGAATCACTTCAGTCCTCAGCACCCAGGGGATGGGTGAAGAAAGCTTCGGCAGCTCTCCCTAATACAGAAGCTGTTTCCACAGGAATGTGGCATCACTAGGTGGGTTTAGTTCAGTTTAGTTTTTGGTGTGGGCTTCCCTGGTGGCAAAGTGTTAGAGAATCCACCTGCTAATGCAGGAGATGTAGGTTAAATCCTTGGGCTGGGAAGATTCCCTGGAGGAGGAAATGACAACCCACTCCCGAACTCTTCCCTGGAAAAATCCCCACCGACAGAGGAGCCAGGTGGGCTACAGTCCATGGGGTCGCAAAAGAGTCAAACATGACTTACTGACTCAACAACAACTTGGAGCATCTTGGGACGGGTAGCCCTTTCCCAGCTCAGGCTGAGAGCACCCCTACCAGGGACCCAAGTCAACCTCTAGGTGTCTCAGAGCTTGGGAATCCACAGGCACCACCCTCACCCCACAAGGGGTAATTAATTAATTCTAATTAATATCTGTGTTCACAGAGCCAGCCAGGCCCCTGGGCCTGGAGCATCCAAGGAAGAGAAGTATGAGAACGCTGGCACCTTTTCAAGCAATGGGGATTTTCAGACTGCCGAGGGCTGGCAGGCAGGGAAGGGTTCATGGTGGCCAGCAGGGAAACAGAGGCGCAGGTGAAGAGCAAGCAGCCCTGGGCGGCTGCAGAAGGGATTTGCTATTCGTTTTGTTTTCTCTTTTACTTTTTGCCTGCACCCCATGGTACATAGGATCTTAGTTCCCCCACCAGGAATCAAACCCTCACACCCCTGTACTGGAAGGCAGAGTCTTAACCCTTGGGCCACCGGGGAAGTCCCTTCATTTGAAAGAAATGACCAGCCTTGGCAAGAGGCCAAGAGCCTGTGGCTTCACGTGAGCTCTGGGTCCCATCCCTTGAGCTTCAGTTTTCTCATCTGTCCGAGCATCTAAATCACTTCAATCATGTCCGATTGTTTGTGACCTCATGGACTATAGCCCACCAGGCTTCTCTGTCCATGGGATTCTCCCAGCAAGAACACTGGAGTGGGTTGCCATTTCCTTCTCCATTTCTCATCTGTAAATGGGGCCAATAATCTTTTTTTCTTTTACATGCAAGGAGAATCATCAAGAGTGTATGCATGTTGGCCTTCTCTGGTGGTACAAAGAATGAGAATCTTCCTGCCAAGGCAGAGGACACAGGTTCGATTCCTAGTCCAGGAATATTCCACATGCTCTGGAGCAACGCAGCTCCTGCGAGCCACAGCTACAGAAGCTCAACCGCCTAGAGCCTGTGCTTTAGACTAACAGAAGCCACAGTAAAGAGAAGCTAACCAAGGGCAAGGAAGAGTAGCCTCCACTTGCTGCAACCAGAGAAACCCTGTGCCGCAGCAAGGAAGACTCAATGCAGCCAAAAATAAATAAAATTAAAAAAAAAAAAAAAGATTTTATGCCTGTAAAATGGTTTGCTTGCAAACTTCCTTTCCTTGGCTGCCTAGGGAGAGGATTTCTGCAGCCACGTGCCTCAGTTTCCCCTCTTATGCACACAAAGAGCGGGGAAGATTCCCCTCTGCTGCCCCTCCCTTTAGAAGGCTCCCAGGGTAGGGCTCCACTTCTCCGAAGACTCAGAAAATTCGCTTCCGATCGGCCTTAAATTAATATCGCCGTCACAAACGTGGCGAGGAGACGGTTCCCTGGCCCCTGATTAAAAACAGAAGTCTCCCCCACGTTCGCGGAGATGGAGCAGAAGGGAAAACAAAGACGTCGCACACTCGCCGCCAGATAAATACAGACGCAGACACATGCACGGCAGATAGACACACACTGGCACACCAAATATACACACAGCCGGCTGCCGCGCTCGGGTGGGCCGGCGCAGGCTGGCTCCAGCCATCCCACAGCCCACACCCGCCCCCAGGAAGGGCCACACGGAAGGTGAAGAAACCCCACCCCACCCCCACACAGATGCGGCCAAGCCTGGACCACTTCCAGGCCCCTGACCAGCGCAGCGCTTGTGGCCGGGAGCCAGACGTGCGCCGATGCACGCCCCCAGCAGCCAGGCCTTGGCCCAAGCGGGAAGGGGCTTGGCGGATAAACACCGCTGCTCCCTCTCCTCGCAGCTGCAAGGTCCACGGGCCTCCCGGCGGCCCTGGAGCATCTGCAAGCCCTGTCCCTCCAGCCCTCCCCGCTCTATCCACCCCCCTCAAGTTTCCCCCCTCATCTCCTGTCTTCATCTGTTCTGGCTGCTCTAGCAAAAGTACCTAGACTGGGTGGCTTGTAACAGCAGAAATTTCCTTCTCACAGTTTGGGAAACTGGATGACCGAGATTATGGTGGAGTTCTGGTGAGAGCTCCCTTGGAAGTTCATACAAGGCCAACTTCATGCTCAGTCCTCACGTGGCAGAAAGAGGAAGGGGGACCTCTCTGGGTGCCTTTTTAAAAACTTTTTATTTTGTATTGGTGTCCAGCCAATGAACAATATTTTGATAGTTTCAGGTGGACAGCAAAGGGACTCAGCCGTACATATACATGTCTCCATTCTCCCCAAACTCCCCTCCCAGCCCGGCTGCCCCATAACACTGAGCAGAGTTCCATGTGCTATACGACAGGCCTTTGTTGGTTATCCATTTTATTTATTTTTATTTTTTTAACACCAAAAATATTTTGTATTGGGGTATAGCTGATTAACAATGTTGTGATAGTTTCAGGTAAACAGCAAAACGACTCAGCCGTACATATACATGTCTCCATTCTCCCCCAAACTCCCCAACTGTCCAGGCTGCCCCATAACACTGAGCAGAGTTCCCTGGGCTATACGGTAGGTCCTTGTTGGTGATCCATTTTAAATATAGCAGTGTGCTCATGTCCATTCTGAGTCCCTTTTATATGATGGCTCCACCCTCATGACTTAATCCCTCCCAAAGGCCGCACCTCCTGATACCATCACATTGAGTATTAGGATTTTAACATAGAAACTTGGCAGAAATACAAGCGTCCATTTTATCTCCCAAACAAGCCCTGTGCCTTCCCCCTTGTGTCACAGACTGCTTCTGAGGGAAGCCAGCCCAAGGCACTCCCAGAGAAGCAGAAATGCACATCTGTACACTGACTGCATGGGTACCTACCAGAAGGGTATACAGCTGTAGGTCTCAGTGGGGGTGCTTGTGCCCCTCAGGGGATGTTCAGTAGAGTCTACAGACATTTTCAGTTGTCACAACTGAGGAGGTGCTACTGGCATCTAGTGGGTCAAGGCAAATGAAGCCGCTTAACACCCTACAGTGCACGGGACAGCCCCTCCCCCACAGCAAAGCAGGCTCCAGCCCCTGCGTCAAGAGTGCTGAGACTGAGAAATTCTAGTCCATGGGAACCCAGCTGCCTCGCATACCTTGGCATCCACGTAGAACTGACCTCCATGTAGAAACAGCTGAACGCACACGTATCCAGTGCAGACAGCACTGGGGTTCACAGGCAGCCTCAGACCAGAGATGCACTAGGCACCAGGCCCTCATAGCAGGCAAATAGCAGGAACGTTCAAGAATGGTGCACAGGTCCCCTGTGCATCACCAAAGGGATCTGCACAGTCTGGACGCAGCCCACATGCCAAGCACTGCTCTGAGAGCTTCTCATGGGAATAATCCACTGGACACTCACAGCCATCTGGGCAGATAGGTCAGTGACCATTTAAAATGGGACTTCCCTGATGTTCAGTATTTAAGAATCCATCTTCCAGTGTGGGGACTCAAGTTCAATCCCTGATCAGGGAACTGAGATCTCACATGCCACAGGGCAACTAAGCTGATGCACTGTGATGAACACACAGCTCAGCCAAAAAAAAAAAAAAAAAGTGAAACAACCCCCCTACACACACACACACAAAATCCCTGACAATTAAGCCCATTTTACAGGTGAGGAAGCTGAGGCCCTGAGAGAGGAGTTTATGCCCGGGGCCCCAGCTAGAAATCTAGGGGCCCCCAATGGTATGTGTAGGCACTTGTGAAGACAGAAAGCAAGGTGGGAGGGAACCTTCCCCATCACCATCTGGAGCCTGAGATGAGGTTCAGGGAAGATTTCGACTTTCTAAACGGATTCCTGTATCCCTGTGGGTAACTAACAAATCCATTCTTTAATTTTTAATTTTTTTTTTTTGACCGTCTGATGCTGGAGTTTGGACACACCTAGGGCTCTAACCCCAGCCTCACCATTTTCCGACTCTGTGAACCTGGGCCTCCTGGAGCCTCAGTTTTCCCTTCTGTAAAATGGGGATTCCTCCATTCAGTATTCCACAAGTAGGCTCTGAGGGCCCACCAAGGCCAAGCACAGAACCCAGATCCAGTTTATAAAGGGGTTAAAACAGGACAAGCGCAGAGCAAGCACTTCCCCTACCCTCAAAGTACCCTTCCTCAGGCATGAGGCCGCTTAACTAGTTATGCGTGCGCAAGAGCAAACGTGGGGCAGAGCCCTCAGCTCCTCTCAGCCCCACCTTCCCCGTGCCTACGACACCCCCAGAAGTTGAGACCCCTGGTGGCGTCCAAACTGCGGCCAGGGGCTGACCCCAGGAAGAGAGGGGCAGGGATTAAATCAGCAGGTGCCTCTTCAACCACCAAAAGCTCAGGTTTTCCCACCTGTGCTTCCCGCCGCTAAAAGTGCGCGGAGCGAGCGCCACCTGTGGGCCGCCGGAGGGAGGTGCGTGCGACTCCCCGGAAAGTGGGTCGCCCCTCCCATCCCTTCCCTACCAGGACTTGTGGGGTGGGAGGCCACTCAACAGTTTTGGATGCAGCCCCTGCCGTCCGTCTACAAAATTCTCCTCCACGTCCCGCTTTTCCCAGCCACTGTTTCCACATTGTAATCTTGTCGCCCGTTTACTTCCCATCACCAACAGTTACAGCACTTACCTGTACCGGACTCTGCTCTGGGTTCAGAGGACACAGAAGGAGCATAACAGGTAAAACTCCCTGCTATTCTGAAACATTTAGTCCGGCTCCTGTCCACCCAGGAGCCCATTCCTGGTTGAGATGAGTGTTCTGAAGGTGAAAGTGAACAGAGGATGTAAGAGGACAGGAAGCTTGCTCTGAATAAGCGCAGGAGCGGGGCTCTCGGAGTCGGCAACATTTGCACTGAGGCCTGAGAGGGGCTTCTCAGGGGGCTGGCGCTAGTGGTGAAGAACCCGCCTGTCAACACAGGAGACACGAGAGACCTGGGTCGTGAAGATCCCCTGGTGGAGGGCATGACAACCCAGCTGAGTATTCTCATGGACAGAGGAGCCTGGCAGGCTACAACAAAGAGTCAGACACGACCAAAGCAACTAAGCACGCAATGAGAGGGATAAAGCTCCAGCCACCCCAAGACCGGAGCAAGGCATCCCGTGGAGGACATAGCCAGTGCAGAGGTCCTGGGGCAGACAGAAAGGAGCTTGGGGTGTTGGACAAGAAAGGATCAGAGTGGCCAGAGCTGAGCAGTAGACGGAGAGGTCAGCTGTGGAGGGAGATGTCAGATACTCTTTTGGAGACAAATCTGACCCTACACCCCCCCATCCCACAGGTCTCCCTGCTTCTGTGCCCCTCCTTGAGGTGGCATTTCCTAAGAGCTGGAAAGGAAAAGAATAAACCTCAGACTGAGCCGAAAGCCCTCTATCACCACTCAGCTCCACACAGATACCATCCTCCCAACCCACCATGAACACCTGTGGGCAAGTGTCCCCCCAACCCCCGCACACACCAGAGAAAAAAAAAATCCAGACCATGTGACCTGCCTCCCTCTCCCAGGCATTTGCCTCTGAGGATACTGACTCCTGTTATACCACCAAAGGCGTGTGTAGTGGAGAGGAATGGGACTCTACGTGGGGACCTAGAGTTGGCCTCAAAAAGCTTGCTGAGGGGGACTTCCTGGTGGTCCAGTGGCTAAGACTCCGCGCTTCCAATGCAGGGGCCTGAGTTCAATCCCTGGTCAGGGAACCCACAAGCTGCAATGAAGATCAAAGTTCCTGCATGCCACATCTAAGACCCAGGACAGCTTAAATTCATAATTATTTTTAAAAAGACGTCTCCTTGGGGGATGTTGGAGGCTAGAGAGATGGGGCAGGGGCAAAGCAGGGGGTCTCTGTGGGCCTGTGTGTCCCAGGGATCATTGTGCACCAGCTGCCCCACACCAGGAACTCTGCACTGGGGCATGGGATCATCTCTGCTCATCTCCTGGCCACCTCCCTGGGAGACCCGGAGAGCACACAACCAGCCTGACTCCTGAGGCCAGTTCCTCTTGACCGTGGTGAGCGGGCATCTCCTGTCCTCACTGAGCCCCCTAAGACTGCCCCCACCCTCCCTGTGGCCAGCCCCGTGTCCCTGGGGTCCTCCACCCCTTTTGAGGTTGGGATCCCTGCTTCGCTCCCCCTTGGCCAGAGAGAAAAACCCTTAAGGGTTGTTGCCAGCCTCACACCCCAGGCCCCTTGCCCAGCCCATCTCCCCGACTTTGTGCCCCGCAAAAGCAAAGTCTCCTTGTGTAGCCTGACAACCCCAAAAGAAAGTGCCTGGGTTCCATGGGCACCAGTCCCTGCATCCCTGCTTTGGGATGGGATGGGTTGGTGCTGAGGGAGGCTGGGAGGCTGTGAGTACCCCTCAACCCTGCCAGGGAAAGAGAACCCTGCCCCCAGTCCCAGCTGGCTTCAGCGATGGGGACTGTCTGCCTCTTGGGGGAGGGGGCGGAGCCTCTTGGAGCTCCTAATTACGGTTTCAGAGGCACAGACTTAATTACTGCCTTGCGAAGGGTTAATTACCCCTAATCGGTTGGGAATCAGGCAATTCTCATGCCTTCGGAGAATCAAATATTTCCCCTCCCAGAAGCTCCCCCCACTTCGAATCTTCTCAATTTCCTTGCATGGAGGTGTGGGGCAGGCTGGGCGGATTGGAGCGGTGGGACAGGGAGGGTCTGAAGCCAGCAGTCTGCTGGCAGAGAATCCACTTTCTGGGCAAAAGGGAACACACGGGCCCAGAGGGGGCTCCATCAGTGGGGGCTCACTCAGCACCTGGGGCCTCTCTGTTCCTCCCAGAGCCCTCTGCTGGGCTCGGGAGATCAAGAACTGCCCACCTCCCTGCTTTTCTCCTGATGCCCTCCCAGGGCGCTAGACACACCCGCTGCTTCCGACTTCAGGCCCTGGCAGGTCCCCCTACCTGGCTTCCTTTCCCCTGCCCCCCCCACGATGCTGTGTCTGGGAAGTTCTGACCCCAAAATGTCATCTCTTCCAGGAAACCTCCCTGACCACTGTCTCCCCAGGCACCGCTCCTTTCCCCGGAGTGCTCTGGGCTAGCATGCTTTACTCCTCTGAGAAACTGCCTTGTTTATATGCAGGCTGGGTGACCCGGGGCTCCGTTTCCTCATCTGTAAAGTAGGGGTGATGTCAGCAGTCCCATCAGAGTCTTGGACCATGACTGTGGTGACCCCCGGGGCTGAGGGTCATTTGGGACATCCTTCTGCAGGATCCCAGGAGATGAAGATTCTGAGCAATGCTCAAGGGTAGTGAGCTGAGGGCAGGCGGAGTGAAGTTCGGGTGAACAGTTAGAAGTTAGAAAGGAGGCAGACTTGAGGACAATAATCAGGCAGTTTTGCACCTGTTTTACAGGTGGGGAAACTGGGGCTTAAGGAGGTGAAGTTACCCAGGGCACAAAGCCCTCTAGGAGGAGAGCTGGATTTCAGACCCACATTTGGCAGAGGCCCACAGGGGCTTCCCTGGTGGTTCAGATGGTGAAGAATCTGCCTGTAATGAGAGAGACCCAGGTTCAATCCGTGGATCAGGAAGATCCCCTGGAGAAGGGAATGGCTACCCATTCCAGTATTCTTGCCTGGAGAATTCCATGAACCGAGGAGCCTGGTGGAGTACAGACAGTCCACGGGGTTGCAAAGAACTGGACATGGCTGAGCAACTAACACACAGGCACTGGATCAGGGAGGGGGTGAGGCTGAGGAAGCAGTGATGAGAGGAGGGTTGTCAGGGGGGAAGGTAAAACGTGCAGTTTGACTTGGTTGTGTTGGCTGTGTTGTGGGAGGGAGTGGCAAGAAAGATGGTTTAGACCAGGATGGGGTAAGGATTAAATTAGGGATAGGAGCGAAGAAGGGAAAAAGGGAAGGAGGGAGAAAGACAGAAAGAGATGGAGGGAGAGAGAGAAAGATGAAGAAGGGAAGGAAGGAAAAAGAGAAAAAGGAAGTGGAGAGGAAAGGAGTGGAAAGAGGGAGCGGGGGAGAAAGAGCTGGTCAGAACTATTTCAGTGACAAGTAAACATTCAAACCCAAATTGACTTAAGGAAAAAAAAATATTAATAATTTAATGGTTCATATAGCTGAAAAGTCTAAGGTATGTTGGCCTCAGGCACAGCTGGATCTGGGGGCTTAAACAAAGTAATGTTCCCCTCTCAAATGTGTGTGTGTGTGTTGCCCAGTCACGTCCAACTCTTTGTGACCCCATAGACCCTGTCCATGGAATTCTCCAGGCAAGAATACTGGAGTGGGTTGCTGCTGCCATCTCCGGAGGATCTTCCCAAACCAGGGATTGAACACCGGTCTCCCACATTGCAGGCGGATTCTTAACTGAGCCACCAGGGAAGCCCCTCTCTCAAATGAGCTGTCCTCTACTGAGCTTCACACTCAGCCATTTTCCATGGAGTTTAAATGGCCTTACAATCCCTGGTTTATATCTTATCAGCCCTGAAATTCTAGGGAAGACAGCTACTTTGGCAATAGCTCTGGCAAAAGTCCCGGGGCTGCCTGTCCTTGGACAGACTGGGAGCCATGTCATTTAGGAATCAATCACGGTAGCCAGAAAAATCAGAGTGTGTCCACTGACCAGGTCTGATCTTGTGATCCCTCCTGGTGATGAGGGTGGGCCTGGCCCCACCGGGCCTAAGTGGACAAAGGGTGAAAGAGAAAGAGACAACTCACTCAACGAGTTTATTGAGCACCTACTGTATGCCTGATTCTGCTTTAGGTGCTGGAAATATACCAGAAACACCCCTTGCGCTCATGGAGTTGATACTCCAGGTAAAGACGTGGTTACAATGATAGTAGAAGGTGTGGTATAGAGGGAGTTCCCTGCTGGTCCAGTGGTTAAGAATCCACTTCCAGTGCAGAGGACGTGGGTTTGATCTCTGGCTGGGCAACTAAAATCCCACATGCCACTAGAGAGCCCATGCACCACAACAAAGACCCGACACAGCCAAAATAATAATAATAATAAAGTGTATAGTTTAATAAAGAAAAATAAGGTGTGGTAGAGAGAAAATTAAAGCAGGGGGGAAAGGATAGAGATATTTGAGGAAAGGGAACTGAGTTGTTTTTTATTTCTTAATATTTATTCATTTATTTGCCTGCACCAGATTTTAGTTGAGGCATGTGAATCCTTAGTTGGGGCACTTGGGACCTAGTTCCATGACCAGGGATCGAACCCTAGCCCCTCACATTGGGAAGGGGGAGTCTTAGCCACTGGGCCACCAGAGAAGTCCCAAGGAGCTGAGATCTCTCTAAACAGGAGTTGGTATGTGCACAAAGACTCGAAGCAAAAGGAGTAAAAATATTTGGGAAAGGCAGAGGGAACGGCTGTGCAGAGGCCCCGAGGCTGCAGTGTGTCTGGTGTGTTTGAGGACCGGTGAGGAGGCCTGTGTGGCTGGAGGAGATGCGTGGGGGGAGGAGGATGGGAGGCAATGGGGCCAATTGTTCAGGGCCTTGCGGACCACGAGGACTTTGGGTTTCAGCCTGAGTGAGATGGGGTCCACAGAGGGTTCTGAGCAGAGGAGAGACGGGCCCTGACCAGGCTCGGGAATTCACAGAAAGAATAGACGGTCAGACCCACAAAGCAGCTGTCAGAGACACACACACAGAGGCTGGGTCTTTACCCACCGTGATCCCCACTGATCTGCCCACTACCATTCCTCTTCCTGTGTTTCCCTGAGGTTCTGAAACAGGAGGGAAGACAGCAGGGCAGAACGTTGCAAAGAATGACGTAGTCCAAGACCTCAACATAAACCGATTAGAACCAAATGGGTCCAAGATGGCAGACAAGTGGTCTTCCATTAGACCTTAAACTTCAGTGTATGCTCATTGTAACACATCAGCAAGCTAAGTGGCACACCCACGCGTGCTGTGACACTTCCAAGGCTGACCTTCAAAGACCCAAAACTGGGAGGTGGCCCAGTTCTTGAAAGTCTCCACCCCTTCCTCAAAATAGATGTATAGTCCTCCCGCCAGGTGCCAATAGTAAAGAATCTGCCTGCCAAGAGACTCGGGTTCAATCCCTGGGTCAGGTAGATCCCCTGGAGGAGGAAATGGCAACCCACTCCAGTATTCTTGCCTGGGAAAGCCCATGGACAGAGGAGCCTGGTGGGCTACAGTCCATGGCGTCACAAAGAGTCAGACACGACTGAGCAGCTGAGCCCACAGTCTTCCCACTCATTAGCCTGTGAAAGTACCCAGCCCCTGAAAGCTAACCACACCACATATCGAGGCTGCATTTGCCCTCTGTGACATTCCACATTTTCTCTGTGGAGTGTGTTTCATTCTAAATAACTCAACTTTTCACCTATCACTTTGTCTCTCACTGAATTCTTTCTACAATGAGACATCAAGAACCTGAGTTCCATTAGGTCCCCGAAACAGCTGTGTGGTCTCAATTGGAAGACTGTGCATTTTGGCCATGTTTGAGCCCCCGGCCATGTGGGTTCAGGTCCCAGTTTGAGGTGAATGCTTTCAGTTGGGTTTGTGACCTTCTCCCATGACCCACAGGGAGAGGCACGGGTGGGGTGAAGGGCTGGGAGGACAGTATAATACCTCGGACTTCTCATTCCCGGAAGCCCCCAGCCCCACCCTGATCCAGGGCACTTGGGCAAGGCTTCTGGGAAAGTGTTTGCTTTCTGCCTCCCTGCAGGTTGGTGGGAACAGGAGTGGCTCGGGGAACAAAGACACATGACCTAGCTTGACTGGAGCAGGGCGAGAGGGAAGGAAGCTGATCACTGAGAAGCCAACAGAACCCAGGAAGTCCTACGGACACAGGGTCTGCCCCCTCAGAGAAGGCACAGGGGTCCGGAGGCTATTTCAGGCTTTTCTGGCACCGGGCTCTGTTTGGATCTCAAGCCAGGGGCTGTAGGAAGGTGGCAGGCTCTGTGGTCTGGCTCGAGTAGAGCTGTTGATGGAAGGGCCGATAAAGACCCTTGAGCTGGATTTCAGCCCTGAGAGGTTGGGCAACATCCTGTTTGGGCATCCTGTCTATGGTTTTCTCTCCTGCAGTCCTGCCCTGACCCTGGTGGGAGAATTACAGACTGGCAAGCAGGAGCCAAGTACCCACTCAACCAGAAACCAAAATAACCCCCGTTTGAATTTTCCAAAGAATAGGATATACACATGCAAAAGGAAGAGGAAGGAGAAGAAGAGTGGATGGGGGAAGCTCTTACACTCTATTTCCTGTTCTACACAAAAACTCATTCTAAATAGACCGGAGCATGCGTGTGCGCTCCGTCATGCCCAGCTCTTTGAGACCCCATGGACTGTAGCCCACCAGGCTCCTCCATGCAGGGGATTTTCAGGCAAGAATACTGGAGTGGGTTGCCACTTTCTCTCTAGGGCATCTTCCCACCCAGGGATCAAACCCAAGTCTCCTGCATCTCCTGCATTGGCAGGCAGGTTCTTTACCACCGAGCCACCTGGGATATAAACCACAGACCTAAACATAAAACCTAAAACTATAGGGAATTCCTTGGAGATCTAGTAGGCTAGGACGTTCAGTGCTTTCACTGTTGGGCCTGATTGGGGAACTAAGATCCCACAAGCTGCACAGTGCAACCAGAACAAACAAACAAACATTTAAAAAAATCCAAAAGAAAACAAAAACAAAAATTCCCTTAAACTATAAAAGTTCTGGGAGAAAATAAACGGGGCAATCTTTGTGACCTTGGCTTAGGCAAAAAAATTTTAGCACTATGTCTCCAAAAGCATGTTTTGTAAAAGAAAATATGAATAACTTTGACTTCATTTAAGTGAAATGTTTGGAAAATGAAAAGACAAGTCACAGACCAGGAGCAAGTATGTGCAAATCATGTATGTGATAAAGGAATTGTATCCATAATATGTAAAAAGCTCTCAAAACTAAATAATAAGTCTCAACGGCCACTCATGTTTAAGACTCTAAACAAGGTAAAAATAGACAAGATTTTCTAAACTCTGATATAAGGTACCTACCAAAACCTCACAGCAAATATCAAACTTAATTGTGAAATAGTGAAAGATTTCTCTCTGAGGTTAGAACAAGAAAAAAATGGCCACTATCACCACTTGTCTTCAACATTGCAATAGGGGACCTAGCCAAGGTAATAAAGAAAGAATATAGAAGATTTAAAGATTGAAAAGTGAAAGTGTTAGTTGCGTGTGATTCTTTCCAAACCCAGGGACTGTAGCCTGTCAGGCTCCTCTGTCCGTGGGATCCTCTGGATAAGAATACTGGAGTGGGTAGCCATTCTGTTCTCCAGAGGATCTTCTTGACCCAGGGATCGAACCTGGGTCTTCTGCATTAGCAGGCAGATTCTTTATCATCTGAGCCACCAGGGGGTCCATAAAGACTGAAATGCATAGCTAAAACCTTCACTGTTCTGAATGGTGCTATTATGTACATTGCATGTGTAATAAAATCTACTGCTAGGGGCTTTCTTGGTGGCCCAGTTGCCAAGACTCTGCACTCCCAGTGCGGGGGTCCAGGTTCACTCCCTGGTCAGGGAACTAGATCCCACATGTCACCCTGACCAGAGGAGCCTGCACGCTGCAACAAAGACCCAGCACAGCCCAAAAAAGTAAAATGAAAATGCTTAAAAAAAAAAAAATCTACTGCTAAACTAATAGAACTGAGTGACTTTAACAAAATCCCTGGATACAAGGTCAATTTTTTTAATAACTAATTTTTATTGGAGTAAAGGTCAATACTTTAAAATAAATTCTATTTCTATATATTAGCAACAAGGTATTGAAAAATAACTTTTTAAAAAACTAAATAATAAGATATTATACAACATGGGGAATAGAAGCAAGATTTTATAAATGTAGTATAACCTTATAAACTATAAATGTAGTATAACCTTAAAATTATAAATCACTACATACTATACCTCTAACAAATAATACTGTACAGAAACTATACTTCAATAAAAAACAAAAACAGGGAACTTCCTGGTGATCCAGTGATTAGAACTCAGCACTTTCACAGCTGCAGCTTGGATTCAATCCCTGGTTGGAGAAATAAGATTCCACGAACTGTGGAGCATGGCCAGAAAACCAAAACCACAGCAAAACCCTCTCCACAAAAAAAAAAAAAAAAAGAAAACGCTCAATAAAAGAATTAAAAACTCAATTAAGGGACTTCTGTGGTGGTTCAGTGGTTAGGACTCCAAGCTTCCAATGCAGAAGATGTGGATTCAATTCCTGGTCAGGGAACTGGGATCCCACATGCCTGCAGCACAGTCAGAAAAAGAAAAAAAAAGTTGCAGCTGTGGGAAACTACTGGATAAAGTGACTAAGAGTAAAAGAGAAGAGGGCGACAGGGGATAAGACAGCTGGGTGACATCACTGATGCGATGAACTTGAGCTTGGGCAAACTCCAGGAGATGGTGAGGGAGAGGGAAGCCTGGCATGCTGCAGTCATGGGCTCACCAAGAGTCCAGACTGGGCAACTGAACAACAACAGGTGGTCCAATGGCTAAGACTCCATGCTCCCGATGCAGAGAGCCCAGGTTTGATCCCTGGTCAGGAACTAGATCCCACATCCTGCAACTAAGAGTTCACGTGCTGCAGCTAAAGATCTCGAGTGCTGCAACTAAAATGTTGCATGCCACAAGAAAGGTGGAAGATCCTGCGTGCTGCGACTAAGACCTAGTGCAGCCAAATAAATAAATGTTTTTAAAAACAATTTTAATGGTTTTAAACAGATAATTCAGCAAAGAGGATATTTGGATGGCAAATAAAAATAGGAGAAGATACTCAAGATCATTAGTGGTTAGAGAAATGCAAGTTAAAACCACCATGAGATACCACCACACACACCAGTTGGAAGAGGTAAAATAAAAAAGACTGATAATGCCTAGTATTAGGATACAGAGGTATTGGAACCCTCAATTGCTTCTAGTGTTGAAGTAAAATAGTACCATCGCTTTGGAAAACCATCTGGCAGTGTCTTCAAAAGTTAAACGTTTGTGTCCCATATGATCCAGAAATGAAAGCAAACTCTGCACGAAACTTGCATATGAGTCTCCAGAGCAGCCTTATCTGTAATAGCCCAAAGGTGGCAATGACTGAAATGTCTATGAGCTTTTGGTAGGCACCTTATATCCAAGTTTAGAAGCTTCCATCTATTTTTCACCTTGCTTAGAGTTTTAAATATGGGTGGGTATTGAGACATTGAGTTTTGAGAGCTTTTTATATATTACGGATACAAGACTTTTATCAGATATACAGTCTAATAATGAATAAAAGAATGTGGTAGATCCATACAGTGGAATACTAGTCAGCGATGAAAAAGAACAAAGAATTGATAAACACACCAACATGGATGGATCCCCCACAATATTACCCCAAGTGAAAGAAGCCAGATACAAAATAATACACTTTGTATGATTCCATTTTTGAGAAATTTCTAGAAGAGGCAAAGCTAGAAAGACTGAACACAGACCAGTGTTGCCTAAACCAGGGGACAGTGGAGACAGAATATAAAGGGGAATGAGAGAGGGGCCTTTCCTGGTGGTCCAGTGGCTAAGACTTTACATTCCCAATGCACAGGGCCCAGGTCCAATCCCTGGTCTGGGAACTAAGATTTCACGTGCTGCAACTAAGACCAGGTGTATGGCCAAATAGATAAAATTTAAGAAAACAAAACAAAACAAACCCAAAAGGGAAGGAGAGAACATTTGAGCTGTTGAAAGTGTTCCCAAACACCCGATTGTGGTGGTGCTTGCATAACACCCTGAATTTACTAAAAATCACCTGACTGCAGATACCAGGTGAATTAAACAAAATATAAATTACACTTTAAGAAAGCTAGAAAAAGCTTGCCCCAACCAGCTTCAGGTGGGACTGTCATCATTCAGGCAGTTAGATCAACAAGTAACTACTCTTCACACTGGGAGCACAGTGGGGAAGAAAAGAAACCAAAAAAAAACAAACCCTGCCTGTGTGAAACTGACGTTCTCACGAGGAGACAGGAAGCAAGATCAGAAACGAAAACCTACAGAGTTGTCAGATGCTGATGTGTTACGAAAAATTATGCAATTTTAAGTCGGGGGTCAGGGAAGGCTCTCTGAGGAGGTGATGTTTGAGGAAACACCCGAAGGAGGTGAAGAGAAAGTCATGCAGAAATCTAGGGAGAAAGGTACTAGGCAGTGGGAATGGCAGGTGCAAAGGCCCTGTGGTGGGGGCATGCCAGGATCAGTGAAGAAACCAGTAGGGGTCAGAAGGAATAGCCAGAGGGAGAGTGGAGGAAGTGAGGGCAGGGAGGGGACGGGGCAGAGTGTGCAGAGCCTGGAGGTCCTGAGGAAGACTTTGGCTTTTGCTCTGAGTGAAGTGGGAGCCAAGGAGGGTTCTCAAGCAGGGGAGGGTGTCCTCTGGCCACTGCTGGGGGAGCAGCCTAGAGAGAGGTGAGAGTTTGAGTTGGAAGATCCAGGCAGAGGTGATTGCACTGGTCCAAGTGGGAGATGACTGAGGCTGGGAAGGAGGT